>CM042691.1:21515494-22848549 GCA_023614405.1 Avena insularis | reverse complement strand
GCATCGCCGCCACGGTAGCCATCAGCGCCACTAGGTTTTTGTCGCATGCTCTAGAGACGTTAGATCTAGATCCTGCGGCGTAGAATAGATCACTTACCGAACCATTTTGTTTAGATCTGGCGCGTTGGATCTAACTTGATCCAATGGCGTGGAAGGGTGATCCTGAGGGAAATGGTATCAACTAATCAGGCGCTGCCACGCGTCTATAGTTTTGATATAAAATCTGTTTTGAAACTATTAGTTGATTTAACTTGTAAAATTCATAACTTTAGTTTTGTTTATCCAAAATTTCCAAATAATATATCATTGGATTCATAAAATCAAACCCTACACATATATGGCCATGTATTGGTGATTTGATTATGGAAAAGTAGGATTATTTTCAGAACCAATTGTAGGCTTATTTTGCATATAAAAATTATTTAGAAAATGTTTTTAAAGTAAATTTGAGTTTGTTTCGACTTTAAAAGTTTACTTTGAGTTTAGTATTTTTTAATTTGACTTTTTTTGTACAGAAAAATCATTCCAATGCATTTGCATGCATTCATATGTATGTTGTTTGAATATTTGAATGTGAATTTGGTGTTATGATTTTATGTGTAGATTTTGGAGATAGTGGTGATTGTGATTATGAGGACTGTTGCTTCCCTCCCAACTATCAAGGCAAGTGGTCCTTCATATATTTTGTCCTATTATTTTGACTATGCATTAGTGATATTTTAAGTAGGACTTGCATGGAGATTTTTTCTAAGATTTATACTATGCTATGCCATGGGAAATCCTAGTAGTTTTAGTCTTGGTAGATTTTTCTCTAAGTTAAGAAACTTGTTATGATATCATGCTTAGCCTAGCTAGTAGAAAGAAGGGTGGATTATTCATGCTATGAAATATTGCTAAGTCTATGCTTGTGTTTGATTAATAAAACAACTATGTGAATGAATCACCTGGGTGGAATGGTATGGTTGGTTTATGTTGAGTGGTTACACAACATGGTTTACCTTGTGTATCACACTTGTGGATTGCCACCCAGGATTTACCTTGTGTATCACACTTATGGTTTACCTTGTGTATCACAACATGGTTTACCTTGTGTATCACACTTGTGGATTGCCACCCAGGAACAAAGGGATTTGAGATGTTTGGTGTTGAGAAGCTTCTAGTGCAACCAAATGGCATATGGGCTCTACCTTGACCAAATAGGTTGCAAGAACTTAGCGATATGGACAGTTGGTGGTAGGGTGATAGGATGGAACGCGTCCATGGTGGTCTAAGGGAATAATTCTAAAAATTCTCGTCTCGATGCATGTTGAGTCTTGGGGGGAAAGTGCACCACCTCTCGAGAGGGTAAAACCTAAGTACTTATCCGTGTCCCCGGCAACGGACAATTTGAGCATCAAAGAGATTGAAGCAATAAAGGATCTCCTCATCCCAATTTCTAAGTTAAAAAAACTTGTGGTTAAACAAGGGTAAGGATTCACCAATGTCTATTGGTGGTTCCTTGGGTGTTTTGACAAACAAAAACTTAGTGTTTTCAACTAATAAATCAAAACCTTATTTTGAGCAATGCCGGCCTAAGCTACACTTAGCCAAATTCATATAGATCATAGATACTACAATTCTACTATGGTATCACTTGCCAATACAATTTCAAATGTATTGACTCACTGTGTCTATAACTTATGATGTTGCAGTTTACTCGGATGGAAACTAGGGTTGTGAGTCTACACTCAACATGTTTGCCTGTGGAACATGAAGCTGAATACTTATAGTTATTTAATTTATGTTACAAACTCAATTTCCTAGACTTGGGATACTGAGTTGTAAAGACTATGTTATCTCTGGAATGGCAATGTAAAAACGAACTTTGTATCTGTGTACTTCATCTTAAACTGTGGATGCTAGCATTTGATCCAGGGAGTAGCATTGCAATCATAGGGGCCTTTATCTTAAAGGGTGGGGTCTTACAGATGGTATCAGAGCACTGTGTTGCCTGTAGGATTATGATCCTAAGTTGGATTAGACTAAGGAAACAAGTAGGAAAAATGCAACCCTTTGCAAATTCTGCACTTGTCTTTTTCTTCTCGTAAACCTCTCCTAATCTTCTTTCTTATCTCTATTTGTAGATGGCCGCCATCAATGAAGCCGTCAGGAAGGGACAACTCATGACCATGACCTTAGAATGTGAGACGGAGTTTACCAAGGCACTCAAAAACCTTATGGTTAGCTTGGGAATACATGGTGAATCCGTGTACAAAGTATTTCCAGTGATGGATGAAGGAGAAGAATATTGGTGTGTGCAACTCCACTTGTACAAAAACAAGGGAGAAAACCACAAACAGTCCGGATTCTGCATGGTCACCAACTCAGAAATGTATATGTCATTCTTTGACTCTACAAGAAATGCAGCTTGCAATGCTATCAAGGAACTTGGTGAAAGACTCAAGTGTAGAATGTTGAACACTCAAAATGACCTTAGATAGGAGAAGAAATATACCCAAGACTTAGAGACCGCCATAAAACGTCTAAAGTAAGATATCATAGACTTAGCATATTAGTGAGAATTGTGACGTACTCCAATAGTTGGACCACCACACTTGTCGTTTTCTCGCGTTAAAATTTTTGATCATACCAACCTATGTGGTATGGCAAGGTTTTGTCTAAGTTATATTTGAACGTTAATGCTTGTGATAGATTTTGTATGCCATGACTTGTATGTTTTATTGTTGAAAGAATGCTTTTAATTTTTGTTTCACTATCTTATGTTTTCTCTTTACTTGTGTTGATTCTAATTTTCTCTATCCTATGCAATAGATCCCTAGCTTTGTTGTCAGCACTACCGAGGAGTTCAAGGGAACTCGTTTTCGTTCTTGTCTTGTGGAGCTCACTAGTGTGCTCAATATCCCACTTCCTAGTATTAAGGGACTTCAGCTTACAAAGTTCGAGAGGAAGGACCTTTGGGGCTTTAGAGTCTCGTAGCCTACATGCCAGACGGAGCCACTCACCGAGGAGATTACCTTCAAGTTGATGCATGATGACAAGGAGAAGGGACTAGACGTAGTCATGAAGGAGCTACTTGGACGCCTCTGCGGACGTCACTCCACCGAGCTCGGGGGCCTCTACTTTCACCCGTTTGGGAGACATGGCGAGCAGGGAGAGGCTGTAGTGTATGATGATGCTACTAGAGAGACTATAGAGCCGGTGCGTCTGTATCTCCAGGGCCTAGAGAGCCTCGTTAGACACCTCGACACTGATAGGACCAACGTCATGCTTAGCAATGACGATCTTTAGGTTCAGTTGAGAGAGAAGGACAAGCTCTTCGCAGAGAAGGATGAGATCATCAAGGAGATGGAAGCTAGATTCGAGAGCCAAGACAAGAGGTTCAAGAATCAAGAGAAGAGAGTGCAGGATAGAAACAAGAATATCAAGGACATGAGGGCCGAGATAAAGCTCAAGGATCTTGACCTAGAAACTCAGCAAGCAATGATAGAGAGGTTGCGCTTGCAGAAGAGAGCCCTTCGTCCGAAGATCCATGCCTTGACCACCAATGTAGAGGAGTACAAGACAGCCATGGAGACAGTTGGTGACGAGGTTTAATCTCGTCAATTCCCATTGTTATGATCTTGGGTTTTGGAGAAGATGGGGGTGCTGGAGATCGCGGAACGGTTAACAGACAAGCAACCAGGGGACACGAGATTTACCCAGGTTCAGGACCCCAGAGGGAAAACCCTACTCCTGCTTGTCTACTCTTGACTACGGTGGAACCGAAAAGTTCAGGGGTGCATAGATGTAATATCGCGTGGAGGTGTTTATGTGGTGGTATGAGAAAGAGCCTCCTCGTTGTGCCCTCCTAGACTTTATATAGAGGTAGGCAGGTCCCAGGCATAGATCGAGTCGGTTACAAGTTCAGGGTTTGCCCTTTGAATATTCTATCTATTCTAGTCTTGCTCTCCAAGGATCCAAAGATGTCATGGGCTTGGGCCACCCAAAAATATTCATGGGTCGCGTATATTCTCGTGGGCCTTCCTTGGGCTGGACCAGGTATGCTGAAGTCGTGTACCCGTAGGGTATAACCATGTCAGTAGCCCCCGATTGTTCAGTCAAATCGTAGATTCGGCTGAGGACTCTTCAATCTTTCAGGTGCAACTATTTCTGTTCATTAGAGAATGATTTTAGTGTGTAGGGATTGTTGATGCGCTTCCCTGACTCTCCTGACGGATCATAGTCAGATAACTGTCTTAGGACAAAATAACACGATCTTCTTCAGATTCGAGTCCCTCGACTCGAACCCGGAACATATGCTGGCGTAATTCGACTCAGGCCGTTGAGGTCTTACATGAGTAGAATCCCAGTAATTTTTGAATGATGTACCCAACGCGTCCGTCAGGATTTTCATCGCGCCTATTGTCACAGATTTTACTAGCAGAGCGCAGTCGGGTGTGTTACCAGGCCATCAGATGGTATATGTAGGTCTTATCATTGCGTCGCAAACACAGCATTCAAAATTTTATCACCACGGAGGTGTTTCGGGTGGACAAGGAGGATGTTACTCACTTAGCGTTGGTTGGGGCCAAGTTGCCGAAAAGTTTTTGCATTCTGATCCGAAAGATCGCAGTCAAGGAATTTATAGGGTGCGCGACCAGCGCTTCCTATGGGAGTAGTCCCCGAGTGTCTGTTCGAGTCATAGACTCGAGCAGAGACTTTAATTTAGCCGTTGTTAGTTTTAGGTCCATAGGACACAATTTTTTCGGATGCTTGAATCAATCCTCCCTATGGGAGGAGACCCCGAGTCCGTAGTGGAGTTGTAGACTCGACGTAGGACTCGAAGAGTAGATCATTGGCGTAGTACCTTATGCATGCTTTGGGTGCGCGGCTAGCGCTCCTGATAGGAGTAGCCCCTGAGTAGTTGCTCGAATCATAGATTCGAGTGAGTTCTTTAGCTGTTTTAGCCGAAGATTTATAACTGTTGCCAATATGGCTTTGATGACGTCAGTGCTGAAGATTGGTGACCTCAATCGTCTGAGGCGCCAGAGGTGACGTGACTGGACGAATGTGGGTCCCACTTTCTGACTTGGAGTTTACTAGTCATACGCGACGTGGTGAGAATTATGGCGTCTCCCTGATTTCCGTGCATAGTGGATGTCGTGAGAGCGACGGTTTGCTGCTATGCTGACACGTGGATGGTTGGATTTTATGATGGCGCTAGGGCTTCCAGATGAACGGTCCCTGTTCATCGTCTTCTTCCTTATAACTGTGGGGAAAATCTGTGGTTTGTTTGCACCGCAGTTATTTGCTTTCCACTTCTTCCACTTTCTCGATCTTCTCCCATCGCGCGCTAGACGTTCTCCGATCATTTCCTTCCTCTTTTCTATGATCGCACCGCGGCCCTCGCCGTACTGTAATGGGGAAGTCAAAGAAGGCCTCCACCGTGGTGGGCACCAGTGCTGCTGCCGGCAGCAAGAAAGGCACCGCCGCCACTCGCATCACCGATGGTGGGTGGCGGCATACGGAGACGCGCAAGGGCGACCCGCGCAAGCTTTGTGAGCGGGAATTAATCCCGCAGGACAAGGAGGCCGTCAAGATCCCCGGTGATGAGCTAATTCCCCGTCCCCCCGCAGGGCTTCGGGTCATGTTTGTTGCCTTTGTCCTTCGGGGCCTCTCTCTCCCAGTCCACGATTTTCTCCGTGGACTGCTTTTTTCTATGGCATCCAACTCCACCATCTCTCGCCAAATTCTCTTCTCCACATCTCCTACTTCATCACTTTCTGCGAGTGTTGGCTTGGTATCGAGACACACTTTGGCCTCTTCCGGAAGCTCTATTCTCTGAAGAGGCAATCCGGCTCCGACGGAGTTTATCCGATTCGTGGCTGTATCATTTCCCTTTGATCCAACTTTCTTTTATTCTCTTTTTCTATGTCCGAGTCCGTCCAATACTGGCAGAAGAGGTGGTTTTATATCCGCGATTCCATAGTGGACGGCAGGACTTCGGCCTTTCCCCTTTCGACTCCACCCAGGAGACCTTGAAGAAGAGATCCTGGAAGAATCATATCCTGGAGGGCGAGGTGGAGGAGATAGAGGAGCTCTATCATCGGGTGGAGGACCTCCAGGTGATTCCGGAGAAGGAGCTGAACGGTGTGGATATTGTCCGCACCTTCCTCAAACGTCGGGTGTAGCCGCTCCAGGCTAGGGCGCACACAATGTTCCTTTATTCTGGCCGCCACGATCCAACGAGGGTTGCGGATGAGGAGCTCTCCAAGGGGGACCTCGACAGAGTCCTTCGGCCGCTGCTAAAGTACAAAGCTGACGAGGACCTTCCAGGGAAGTCGCGGACCCCTCCGTTCAGTGCCTCTCGACCAGTTTCGCAGGTGTAGATCTGGGACGTGCGCGTAGCGCTTTTTCCGAATGCGTTTTCTTGTACTTCCTTGTTCTAAAAGTTTTTTTCATTGTGCAGGAGTTCAAGTTACCTGGCATGGTGACTCCACTACCCGAATGATTTCTGGATGCGCCGGACAATGAGGTAGTGGACTCCATGTCTGAGCTTCCATCGGCGCAGTCACCGGTTGAGGAATCCCCCGAGGCGAGCGAGGAGCAGACCCGATCTGGTGGATCTTCCTCTCCCATCCCGGCTGTTCTGGTGCGGGCTCTAGCGCCGCAGCCACCGGCGAAGAGGAAGATGGGAGAGAAGAAGGAAGAGTAGAAGGGAAAGAAGGCCTTGCCTATTTTTGATTTGAGTGACATGGACACGTAAGTGCCTTCGGATGCCTTTATCTGCTTTTTTTGTCCTTGTGTCTTCATGCTTATGATTGGCGTTTTCCTTGCAGCCACTCCTCTGATGGATCTTTTAGTGAGACCACTCAGGAGTTAGTAGGGGAGTCGAAGATGATGCCTCCTCCCTCTCAGACGGTGTCCACCTCTGGAGGCGCTGCTCCGAACCCTTCTCCGCAGGAGGATTGGGTGCTCATCTCCCAGAAGGCTACAACTGGACCTTCGGAGTCTCTGTCTGATCACGTAAGTGTTTCCCTTCTTATCGTGGAGGGAGTCCCCAAGTCGCATTTTTATATGATCTGCTGATCTTTACTTCTGTTTTGTGCGTGTCTCGGGGGGAGCCCCCGTGCGTTTTTCGTGTGTTTGATTTCGTTTTGCCTGTTTCTTGGGTGTAGCCCCCGAGCCCCTTTCCTGACAAGTTGCTTCTTCTTGCAGCCTTTTGTTCAAGGTGCCAACCAGCTGGTGAAGCAGCACCTGGCGTTGGAGGCCAGCCTGCGACAGCTTCAAGGTACATCCTTAACTAGATCTTCTACTTCTTCGTCTGCTTGCTGGCTTGTAAATATCATGCATGCTCTTGTTGCTTTTTGCAGATGAAAATAACACTGCCCTCCGCGAGCTTGATGCTCTCAAAAAGAGCCTTCGGCGAGCGGAGAAAAAGGCCGAGGATGTCGTTGGGGTGAAGGAGCGTGCTACCACCACAGCTTCGCGTGAGAAGGAGGTGGCCGGGAAGCTGATGGATGCTGCCAAAGCTATTTCAGGTGAGTGATTTCTCCTGTATGTTCTGTTTCGGCTTCCTTGTCTTCGTGCCTTTGTTCGATTATTACTGTACTACTTCCGTTTCTCTAGATGACGCCGGCATTGAGTTCAATCGTAGTGCTTTGGAGCATGGTAGTGCTTTGGATGATGCTACTACGGTGGTCGAAGACCGCTGCAGTACTGTGGTTGGCTCAATCGCCAAAGCCAAGGAGGTCCTCGGGCGCTTCTACAAAGAGCTCGCTCCCAAGGGCGTTTGCCTTGACGATGTTGACTTGTTGGCGGATGCGCTGTCCGCGGATGCGCCTGCAGCCTACAAGCGCAATCAAAAGGGGATCAATGCTTCCATGGGCCTGTCCATGGCCATGGCGTCCGGGGCGGAGCTGGATCTTCACCAGGTCACCTCCCAGATGCCAACGGCTCCCGACGGTTCCGAGGTAGCCTTTGCTCTCTACGATTCGCGTTGTAAGTGCTATGGGCCAAAGATGATTGACCTTCTAGCAGAGTACACGGCGAGGCAGCAGGAGTCGGTCAAGAGAAGGCAATCTGGCTCCAAGGCCACTTAGGATGCAGCTGCATAGGCCTTGTAGTTTTAGGCTAGGTGTCGTCTACTTTTTTTGTAATATCTTCATGAACAATTTCCTATGCCACGTGGTGGCTTTTTGTTGTATATAATGAGCCTTTGAGATGTTCATCAATCGTGTGTTGTTCATATCCTTGTTTGTTTTCCTCTAGGGACCTTCGGGTGATGACCCCGTCGATACTTCGTCTGCTTCGTAGCCGCGACCATCCTTGGATGATGTGTTGCAACTTGTTTTTCTTCGTGACCGCATTCGTAGTCTTGAGAAGGAGTTTCTTGGCATCCAAGGCCATGAGGACGTGTAAGATCCCTCCTTTGTAAAGGAAAACGATCCCTGTGATTGCAATACTAGTCCCTGGATCATTGCTAGCATCCACAGTTTAAGATGAAGTACACAGATACAAAGGTCATTTATTACATCCATTCCAGAGATAAACATAGGCTTTACAACTCATGGCCACAGGCCTAATACAAGAGTTTGGATAAGTAAATAACTATAAGTCTTCATCTTCATGTGCCACAGGCAAACATGTTGAGTGTAGACTCATGACTCCTAATCCTCATCAGAGTAACCTGCAACATCACAAGTTACAGCCACAGTGGGTCAATACTTTGGAATAGTATTGGCAAGTGATACCTTAGTAAAATTTAGGTGGACTATATTACTATATGCAATTTGGCTAAATGTAGCTTGGCTTGCTTTGCTCAAAATAGGTTTTTCCTATTAGTTGAAATCACTAAGTTTTTCTTTGTCAAAAACTTTTCCCAAGGAACCACCAATAGACATTGAGGTCCTTCACCCTTGTTCACCCACAAGTTTTTACTTAGAAGTTGGAATGATGAGATTCTTGATAGCTTCCATGTCTTGATGCTCAAGTTGTCCATTGCCATGGACTTGGCTAAGTACTTAGATTTTTCCATCTGCAGAGGTTGTGCACTTTCCCCACCAGACTTGGTTTCCCAAGACAGGACCTTTCAGAAGCCTTTCCTAAGACCAAATGGACGCGCTCCAACCTATCATTCCCACTACCACCAACTGTCCAAATGGTTAAGTTCTAGCAACTTATGTGATCCAGGCAGAGCCCATATTGCCAAGTGGCTGCACTATAAGCTTCTCAACACTTGGCCTCTAAAATCCCTTTGTTCCTGGGTGGCTTTCCACAAGTGAGATACACAAGGTAAACCATAGTCATGGGCCTTGTGTAACCACTCAACCTAAAACCACCAATCAAGTCCCTTTCCACCGAGGTGATTCATTGACTTAGTTGTTTTATTAGAAAAACATAAGTCCAAAGACTTAGAAATATTTTCATCATAGCATGTATAATTCACCAACCCTTGTTTGCTACTAGCTAGGCTAAGCATGGCATAGATAGTACTTAACTTAGAAAATTTCCTAGCAATTCTAGAACTACTTAGGATTTCCCATCATGGCATTTGGCAAAAATAGTAACATGCAAGACTTAGCAAAAATATCTCTAATGCTTGTATAAAAATATATAGGGATGGAAATATTCATGAAGTACCACTTGCCTTGGTAGTTGGGAGAGTAGCACTCTTCACAATCACAATCACTAGCACCAAAGTCTACACAAAGAATGGTAGCAACAAATTACACACAACATATACAAACAAACAAAAGTACATATGCATGCATGCAAAAATGCTAAGTGATGATTTTTAAAACTCAACCAAGCAAGTGCATGGTACTGAATCATAACCAAGTCAAAAACATGCTAAACCAAGTTTATTTGACACAAACAATTTCCTAAACAATTCAAATACTCAAAATAGTCCTAAACAAGTTTCTGCAAATAATGTCATTTTAACAGAAACTAAACACTAAACACATTGCATAAACAAAAAGGTCTTGTCTTCCTGATTCCAACGGTATAAAATTTGCTAAAATCTAACGTGGGAATCAAAAGTTACAAGCAAATCAAATTTGGATATAAATCTGATTCAAATTCTGTTTTTAAACTAAACCCTAGCCACGCGTCACGCTCTGATTGGCGCGTACCGGTTCGCGTCGGATCACGCTTCTGAGCCGCTATATCTAACTTAATCGCGCGGCTCAGATCTAACGTACCGCTTCGCTTAAGTGATTCTATTACGCGCGTTGGATCTAGATCCAACGGCTCTTGATCAAACGACCAAGTTCTGGCGGCGCGCGATGATGGCGAGCGGCGGAGCGCTCTGCCAGTGGTGGTGCCGGCGTTCTAGGTCGCCCGGGGAGGGGAGAGTGTGCTTACCAGAACCACAGGGACGAGGCGAAGCTCAACATGGCGGTGGCTGTGCAAGGGGCGCACGGCAGGGGCTGCTGGAGCTCGTCGGAGTTGTGCACGGTGTCGGGTGGTTGCTGTCGAAGTGGTTGCCGAGGTTTCGCGTCGCCCTAGCACGGAACAGATGGATTAGGAGACGAGCAGGACAGTGGCGAACAACCTCGTATGCAAGAGGGGGCAAGGGGCGCTCGGAGCTTACCGCAATTGGTCACCAGAGTTGAGTGGCAGCTCGGTCGGTTGCGGGCACGAACGGGGACGTCGTCCTGGGTCACGAGTAGGCAAGCGAAGAGTATAAGAAGATGAAAGAGATCACGCTGGGCACATTCCTTTGAATCAGAGGCATAGGGGCGGTCGGGACTCACCGGAATTTGCTGCCGGAGGTCGTCGGAGCTGCGACGGTGCAACGCGAAATAGTGGCAGCCTGGTGGCGAGAAGGGTGTGCAGTGTGGGGGGAAATGACTGCAAGGGGGAGAGGTTCTTATAGCCGGAGCGGGGCGTGGAGTTACTCGCGGAATCAAGGGGATTTAACGCGGCAGTGACTGCGGCGAGTAACGGCGGCGAGAGCGGCGCAGGCGCGCGTGAATGACGAAGACGACGACGGGGTCACGGGTCCACTTGTCAGCAAAATAAACAGAAGGGAGGTGGGGTCTGGGTGTCAGTGACTCCGCAGGTGCGTCCGCGCGTGCGAGAGAGAGAGGTGGCCCGGGTGGGCTAGCTGGGCCGGTTTTGCTGTTGGGCTAGAATAGGAGCGCCGGCCTTTTTCTTTTTCTTTATTCCTTTTCTATTTCTGAATTGATTTTCTGGATTGAGTTTCAAATGAATTCAAACTCTTTTTTAATTCAAATATTTTTGGGATTTTTTTTTGTAGTGTGCAACAATCACATTTCAGGACATAAAATCAGGTGGTCTCTTTGAGTGGGCTTGGTCATTTTTGGAAAGACAAAATAACAGTGACATTGCACTTGGTTTGCAAATGTTTGAAAATGGTTTTTGAAGGTATTTCTATTTTGTAAAACTTTGTTCAAATTCCACACTCAATCCAATCAACAAGGGAAGCAACAAACTTTGTTTAAAACATTCAAGCTCTCAAACTATGTGCTTCTGTTTTCTTGAATTTGGTTTGAAATTGATCTCAAAACTAGATGCATGCATGAATGATATGCAATCTTTGAAATCATGATTTTAGGGATGTTACAAATCTAACCCCCTTAAGGTGAATCTCGCCCTCGAGATTCGGATTGGCTAGCAAATAGGTGAGGGTGGTCTTTCCGAAGATCATCTTCTCTTTCCCATGTTGCTTCCTCTTCGGAATGATGATTCCACTGTACTTTGCAAAACTTGATAGTCTTAGTCCTTGTGACTCTTTCTGTAGTCTCAAGAATCTTGATAGGTTTCTCTTCATAAGTGAGATCACTTTCTAGTTGAACTTCCTTCAAAGATATAGTGTCCTTCAAAGAAGTTTCTTCCATTTCTTGGTGACATTTCTTAAGCTAACTCACATGAAACACATTATGGACAGCTGATAGAGATTCTGGTAGTTCAATTTCATATGCAACTTCTCCTTTGTGACTCAGAATCTTGAATGGCCCAACATATCTTGGTACCAATTTTCCTTTGACTCCGAATCTTTTCACTCCACGAAGTGGTGACACTCTAAGATAGGCTCTATCACCAACTTCGTTGGTGACTTCTCTACGCTTAGGATCTGCGTAGCTTTTCTGTCGGGACTGTGCTATCTTCAACCTGTCCTTAACCAATTTGACCTTCTCTTCGGCTTCTTTGATAAGATCTGGTCCAAATAAACTTCTTTCTCCCACACCATTCCATAACAATGGGGTGGTACACTTTCTTCCGTAGAGAAACTCAAATGGTGCCATCTCAATACTGGCTTGATAACTATTGTTATAAGAAAATTCTGCGTAAGGCAGACTTTCATCCCAACTGGCTCCATAGTCTAAGGCACATGCTCTCAACATGTCTTCAAGAATCTGATTAGTCCTTTCTGTTTGTCCATCAGTTTGAGGATGAAAAGCAGTACTGAATTCCAACCTCGTTCCCAATGACTCATGTAGCTGTCTCCATAAATGGGAAGTGAATTGAGTTCCCCTATCAGACACAATACTCTTGGGCACTCCATGTAGACATACAATTCTACTCATGTAGATTTTGGCTAACTTAGCACTTGTATAGGTTGTCTTCACGGGTATGAAATGAGCCACTTTAGTTAGGCGATCCACTACTACCCATATGGAATCATATCCTGACCTGGTCCTTGGTAATCCAGTAATGAAATCCATACCAATTTTGTCCCACTTCCAGTCAGGAATAGGTAGTGGTTGAAGCAAACCTGCTTATTTCTGATGCTCCGCTTTCACTCTACTACACACATCACACAAAGCAATATGTTCGGCGATGTCCTTCTTGAGATTATTCCACCAAAATCTTTCTTTCATGTCCATGTACATTTTGGTGCTACCCGGGTGAATAGAATACGGAGAGTTGCGTGCTTCTTGCAAAATTAGTTTCCGTAGCTCCGGATCTTGTGGAACACAGATACATTTCCCATGCCATAAAGTACCTTGTTCGTCTTCATGGAACCCTTTGGCTTTTCCTTTGCCACTCTTTTCTTTAATCTCTTCGATTTCTTTATCAATCTTTTGGGCTTCTTTGATCTTGTCCAACAAAGTGGGTTGAACATCCAAAGACATGAGATGTCCTTCAGGCACAATCTCCAATCTGAGTTTTCTAAATTGGGTACACAGATCATCTGGCAATTCTCCTTTGGTAAGGCCATTCACAAAAACCTTACGGCTTAGAGCATCTGCTACAACATTTGCTTTACCGGGATGGTATTGCAAACTTAGGTCATAGTCTTTGATAAGTTCTAGCCATCTTCTTTGTCTCATATTAATTTCCTTCTGGGTGAAGATATACTTCAAACTTTTGTGATCTGTGAACACTTCACAACATTTTCCCAAAAGATAATGTCTCCATGTTTTGAGTGCATGGACGACAGAGGCTAACTCTAAATCATGAGTAGGATAGTTTACTTCATGAGTTTTGAGTTGTCTCGAGGCATAAGCCACAATTTACCGTCTTGCATAAGTACTGCACCCAAACCCTGATGAGATGCATCAGAATATACTTGGAAATCTTTTTCCAAATCTGGCAGACACAAGACTGGTGCTGTCACAAGTCTCTTCTTCAATTCCTGAAATCTGGGGTCACAACCTTCAGACCAAGAAAACTTCTTGTCTTTCTTTAGCAATTCAGTTATGGGCTTAGCTACCTTAGAGAAATTCTCAATGAACCTTCTGTAGTAACCTGCTAAGCCAAGGAAACTACGAACTTCTTTCACGGACTTGGAAGATTCCCATTCAGTCACAGCTGAAACCTTAGCAGGATCAACTGCTACTCCATCCTTTGTCATAACATGACCAAGAAAACCAACTTCTTCCAACCAGAACTCGCATTTGCTGAATTTGGCATAAAGTTTATGCTCTCTTAACTTCTCAGGTATCAAACACAAATGTCCTTCATGCTCTTCTTTGCTCTTGGAGTAGACTAAGATGTCATCGATGAAAACGACAACAAACTTGTCAAGAAATTCCATGAACACCTTGTTCATCATATTCATGAAGTATGCTGGAGCATTTGTCAAGCCAAAAGGCATCACAGTATACTCATACAATCCATACCTTGTGGTGAACGCTGTTTTAGGTATGTCTTGTTCTCTTATCTTGAGTTGAAAATAGCCTGACCTTAGATCAATCTTTGAGAACACACATGCTCCTTCTAGCTGATCAAACAAGTCATTTATTCTAGGCAAAGGATATTTGTTCTTGATAGTTACCTCGTTGAGTGAACGGTAATCTATGCATAATCTTTGACTTCTATCTTTCTTCTCCACAAACAAGACTGGGCTCCCCAAGATGAAGAACTTGGTTGAATAAATCCTTTCTGCAACTGTTCTCCAAGTTGTTTCTTGAGTTCTTTCAGTTCATCAACTGACATTTTATACGGTCTTTTTGCTATTGTTCCATACCCTGGTACCAAATCTATCAGAAATTCCACATCTCTATATGGTGGCATTCCCGACAATTCTTCCGGAAACACATCCGGATACTCACTCACAATTGGCACACTGTCCATGCTAACCCCCTTAAGAGAATTTAGCTTACTTCCTTTAGATTCAAAGTTGGACTTGAATTTAATCCGATTTCTTTCCGGGGTTGTGAGTGCAACAGTATGATTATCACAATCCAGTACTCCTTCATACTTAGCCATCCAATCCATTCCCAATATTACGTCCAATCCTTGGGAATCTAGGATTATCAGACTCACTGGAAATTTATGTTTTCCAAACTCTATTACTAGATCCCGGCATCCAAGACTTACTATCATATCTCCACCCGGAGAACTAACTTTTATGGGACACCCAATGTTTTCAGTTTGAAACCCATTTCTATCAACAAATGCTTTTGATATGAATGAATGTGATGGTCCAGTATCAGAAAGAACAAATGCTGGAATAGAATTGAGTCTGAACTTACCAGCAACAGCATCAGGCTCCTCATAGACCTCCTCCACACTGATGTGGTTCACCTATACTTTCTGGAAAGGATTGGGCTTGATAGGTCCTTCAACTTTCTTTTCTGGGCATTCATTTGCATAATGCCCCATCTTCTTGCATTTGAAGCATTCAACCTGACTGATGTCTCTCTTAACAGGCTGACTTCCACTTCCACTTCCATTACCACTGTGGTGGCTCTTATGTCCACTCTTGTAGTTCTTGTACTTATCATTGTCATGACTACGGTGATGCTTGTTGTCATGACGGTTGTGGTTGTGGTGCTTGTTGAATTTCCCATGCTTGTGGGATCCTGAGCTTCCGCTGTCATCATAGTGAGATCGTTTGTGAGACGATCCTGAGCTGTGTTTGTCGGAGTGCTTGCTTTTTCTACTCTCAACTTGCTTCATTTTGTTCTCCAAAATAGCAGCCTTGCCACAGAGCGACTGATAAGTGGGAACATAGGCCACAGCCAATTGCAGATTTAGCTCCTCATTCAAGCCTTCAAGAAATTTTTCCTTTCTCTTGGCATCTGTGTCAACTTCATCCGGTGCATAACGCGCCAGATTGTTGAACTCCTCAATGTATTCAGCCACGCTGCGGTGGCGTTGCTTCAAATTGTGGAACTCTTTCTTTTTCAGGCTCATTACTCCTGATGAGATATGAGCAGTGCGAAATCCATCCTCAAAGATAGCCCATGTCACTTCATCTATGGGTGTGGTGATCTGGAAGTTGTCCCACCAAGTGGCGGCTGGCCCTTCCAGCAGATGTGCTGCAAATCTGACCTTTTCAGCATCCGTGCAGCCCACGGTTACCAAGTCCTTGTTTACTGAGCATAGCCAATCATTGGCCACCATGGGATCAGTCGTCCCTGAGAACTTAGCTGGCCTCAATATCAAGAACCTGGTGAGCATATCAAAGCCCGGAGGGTTGTTGTTGTTGTTATTGTTGTTGTTGTTGTTGTTGTTATTGTTTTGGTTCTGGATGAATGTTGTCATCATCTGCATCAGTTGTGTTTGAGTAGTCATCATTTGTTGCATTTCTGGAGTGATGTTGTTGTTGTTGTTGTTGTTGGGGTTGGGGTTTGCACGACGAGGAGGCATCTGTGGTTTGTTCAAATAGAGATAAGAATGAGATATCCATAGATGTTTTCATGCACATTACATCACATAAGCAAACACATAGCGTGCAACAAAATAAAGGTTCAACAACAAAATAACAAGTTCACAAAGTAAAACACACAAGTAGCAAGCCATCCACATGTCGGATGGTCCAATAACAAGTTCTCAATATCAAGTATGATAATAAAAAGATAAACGAGTAATCAAGTCTACTCATTGTAGGGGTTCGTAGCATGGAAAACAAAAATTTTCTACCGCATGAACACACAAACAAGATCTAATCTATGATCAAGCCAAGATCTATCTACTAGATTGTAGCAACGAGTCGATAGAGGAACTCACCCTCGAAGATTCCAAAGCGGTTAACGAGAGCAGATTCTCGTGGGTGATGTAGTCGTACACTTGCCGATCTCAAGATCGCGTGAGCGATCCTTCAAGCGCTGCGTTCGGCAGGGCTTCATGATCGGTCACGTTCGATACTCGTGAAGACCTTCCTCTCCTTGTTCCAGCAGGCGGAGGTTGTAGCACTCTCCTCGCGATTCCGGCTGACACGGTGTGGTACCAGTAGAGGGAGATCTCGCGAGCTTCGCCTTAAGCGGGCAGTATGGTGGAGTATGAGAGAGGCCTTGGTGATCTACGATTTAGAGGGCACCAAGGGGAGGACTTGGTCGGCGGCTAGGGTTTGGGGAAACCCTAACTCGCCGAGTTAGAGGAGCTCTAGGCGGTGGCGACTTGGAGGAGGCCGGCGGCTAGGAGGCTAGGGTTTGGGGTGTAGGAGGTGTGTCTAGGAGGGGCAGCCCTGCCCCTCACTTTATAGGTGGAGGGAGGCGCTCCAGGGGAGGGGAGTCCCTCCCCAACTCGGACCCAAGGTGGGATGGCGGTGGAGGAGGAGGGACTCCTCCCCAACTCGGTTTCCTCCTCTTTCTCCACTTCCCAAAAATAGCCGTTTGACTTTCAAACTTGGCGTTTGACTTTTCAAACAAGGATTTGATTAATCCCTCTATTTTGTTCAGCGCTGACACTTAGTACATGATGCAATCATACCAACTTGATATAACACATCCATGTACCCTTCCCCCCCGGAGTGCCGGACATTTCGGAACCTCCTAGCACATTCCCGGTGAAAAACACCGGAATCATTCCCCAACTCCGAAACGGGACTTTCCTTATATGAATCCTATTCTCCGGACCATTCCGGATCTCCTCGTGATATCCTGGATCCCATCCGAGACTCCGAACAACATTCGGTCTCTTACTCATCATTCCATAACTACTCAACAACATCGAATCCTTAAGTGTGTCTCCCTATGGTTCGTGAATTATGCGGACATGATCGAGACACTTCTCCGATCAATAACCAATAGAGGAGTCTGGAAATTCATATGGCTCCCACATATTTCTACGATTACTTTGCGATCGAATGAACCACTTACATACGATACCAATTTCCCTTTGTCTCACGATATTTTACTTATCCGAGGTTATGATCGTCGGTATCTCTACATACCTAGTTCAACCTCGTTACTGATAAGTACTCTTTTCTCATTCCCGTGGTATGTGATCCCTTGTGAGCCAGTCACATGCTTGCAATCTAATTGGATGACATTCCACCGAGAGGGCCCAGAGTATATCTATCCGTCATATGGATGGACAAATCCCACTCTTGATCCATGTGTCTCAACCAATACTTTCTGAACACTCAATGCCATCTTTATAGCCACCCTGTTACGGTGTGGTGTTTGATGTCATCAAAGCATCCTTCTGGAAAAGGTGATATGCATGATCTCATGGTCGAAAGAATTAGGTTACTATGTATCAGAAAGCTTATAGCAAATGAACTATATTAAATGACTTGATCTTTATGCTACGCTTAACTATAGGAGTATGTACATCACATCATTCTCCTAATGATATGACCCTGTTGTTAATAACATCTCTATGTTCATGATCAGGAAACCATGATCATATATTAACCAACAAGCTAGTTTAACAAGAGGCTTTACTAGGGACTCTTTTATGTTTACAAATCACACAAGTATTAATGTTTCCGGTTAATACAATTATAGCATGGTATGTAAACATTTATCATAAGTATGAAGATATGATAATAACCACTTTATTATTGCCTCTTGGGCATATCTCCAACACTCTCCCACTTGCACTAGAGTCAATAATCTAGTTTCATACCTTTGTGTATTCAACACCTATGGCTTTCTGGTGTTGTATGTACACGATTTCTAGTGGTCAACTGATCTCCGGATCTGAAACTTTCAGGTCCGTGTGTAATTGCATGTCTTTGCGTCTCTACGCATCACTCATTCTCTAATGAGATGGATTTGTATAAATTTGGTCCTTCGGTGAGACCTCTAGTTCTTTGGGGTTAAAACATGTTGATAATATTGTCGTACAATATATCTTCATAGTATTATCCCACTGTGAACTACACCTAGTTTGATAACAAACTACTTGACACAAATGCCCTCTTTAGCTGCTATAACAGCAGTTATATACTTAGCCTTTTGTTGTAGTATTTGTCACAATGTCTTAACTTTGGAACTCATCCAAATCCATTATGGAACTTACTTTCCATTATATTGTGCCACCCTTAGTTTAGATTGAGATAAACTTAATTTGTACTTCGTGACAAAACTAGTATCAATGTAATACTTTTACAATGAACTAACCATCTATTTGCCACTTCTACAAAATAATATACTCTTAGTTCTTCCAAAAGATCATAAGAATATCCTTACTATCGTCCAATGATCATCTTATGAATCATTCTGGTATATGCTCATAACATTTAGAGCATAGGACATATCTGGATTTGTACATATCACAGTATGATTGATATAAATACTCCTTTTGATTTCATACATCAAGTATCAATCTATACTTGAATCTTTGTTTCACTTACCAAGTGTCAATACACTTGAATATATCATCAATATTGAACTCATTCAATCCTTTCTGTGTGACAAGAACCTTTCTTGTAGTTTCTATATTGAACTCATTCAATACATCATCTATGTACTTTTGGCACAACCATATTAGCGTCTATTGATGCCAAATATTTGGGTTTTGCCTAAGTCTTTCAACAGGATGAAATTCTTAATATGTGTTAATAAAAGACACATCATTTCTAATCAACAATATGTCCTCCACATAATGTATTAGAAATATGTCTTAGCGCTCCCACTTAATTTCTTGCAAATGCAAGCATCTTCATTGTCTCTGATGAAATTAAACTCTTTTAACAGTTTCATCATAGTGAAGATTCCAACTCCGCTATGCTTACTTCAACCATTGAAGTTCGCATATGCATTTAGCATCCATTGAATTAACAAAACCCTTTGGACCGTGTCATGCACACGTCCTAGGTAACCCTTCTATAAGAAGAACTTGTCTTGTTTATTCAACTCCCACATAACAAAATTATATGTAGTGGTTGCTACATTAATCCGTCTAGACTAAATATCGCTATGAAAGATCAAAATATTGTCATAGTCAACCTTTGAACATTTTTGTGAACTCTTTCCCAACATGTCGACTATTTCATAGATGTGAAACATCCATGTCTACTTCTTTATAGATCCAAACACAACTGTAAGGTCTTACACCTTTCTCGAGGGTCCTTCAAGTTCAAAACTTGATTTCTCGTGTATGGAACTATCACGGATTTTATGGCTTCAAGCCATTTGACGGAGTCAGGGCCCATCATCACTTCTTTGCATGTAGTCAGATCATTATTGTCAAATAATGATTTAACTCTCAAATCTTGGTATTTGATTGTTTACCCGACCTACTTGTTTTAATAGGAACTTAGATTTCCGTGACCACAACCTTTGAGGCACGTGAGCCATGAGCATTATTGCTGCCTCTGGAACACTTTTCGGCGCTGCGCAACTCTGCACATATAGCTAAGGTTCCTTTAACCTTATCAAAGTTCTATTGTCCTCCCACTTATCTTTTCACGAAAAATTCCTTCTCAAAGAAACTGGACGTTCTAAGCGACAAACACTTTTCTCTCCGGTGTTTATGTAGGAATACTTAACAGTAATACAAAGACAGGTTTATCTGACTTTGGTTGCAAACATCTTTCTTATGCATAGCATACCAATGTTTAAGAAAGGTCTACATGGGTTTTATCCCAAACCATAACTTTATATGGTGTCATTTCAGCGGATTATGATGGAGCTCTTTTCAGTGGAAAACGGTAGTCTCTAAAGCTTTTAATCTTTAAAATATAATGGCAGTTTTATGAATTACACCTTTGATCTTACCATGTCAAACAAGGTTTTAATTACATTTCTCGAACGCTCCATACTCTTATGGTGTTTCGGGAAATGCAAATCCACAAAACGATTCCTTAAATCTTAGGTATTATGCTAAACTTGTAACTCAAATATCTTCCTTTATGATCTTTATCATAAACTATTTATATTCTTATTACAATGATTTTGCACTTCATCTTGAAAGACTTTGAACTTTTTCAAATGTTTCATACTTCATCCTTATTAAGTAAATATTCATATATTCACTCAAATTTTCGGAGAAATCATATGAAGTTGAAATCCATCGCTCTTGACTACATATAATGGATTTCATACAACAATATGTACAAGTTCCAATAAGCTAGTCATTCGTTCCCTTTTGGCCTATGAACGAAGTTTTAATTATCTCTAGGAAAGTTTCACAAGCGTCATGTGATCAAAAATCAAAAGACTCCAAAATTCCATCCACATGGAGTTTCTTCATGTTTTCTTTCCAATATAATTTAAACGGCGATGTCACTTCCTAAGTGATCTTTCAATCAATTTGTCTTTCGACATTTTTAGCACTAGTTTTATGGATGTGATTTCTCCAACGAGATTTGTGAATCATCCATCTTTTATGGATTACGGCAATTATTTGAACAACCCTTTTGTTCTCATAATACCTGATAAAACAAATCTTGAAGGCAAGCTTTGATGTTTAACGAGCAACACAATAACCCTTTATTTGTTCTCGATGAATATCATCACATATTCTTTTGCTAGTTACTTAGGCCACTATAGTTCATGAATTGTGCTGTTTCGTATGACGATTCACACCAACAAATTTAGTATCAAATACTTAAGAACCACATTGTTTAATAAGCAAAGAATATAGCCATAACATGTATATCATCTATATACTTAAACTGAACAATTCTAGTCTTTTCTTTTCTGCCATATATTTATGAGATTCTCTTTCAGTATTTATTTTCTGTTTGAAAGAATCTATCAACATCAACAGTAGAGTCATACATATGACACATAGTCCAAAGCGTGTATAATTAAATACCAATGTCTTTGGACTTGCACTTTGAAGTAGATCACCATCATCAAATGTTTGGTGTTCTTTCAAATTCCTTTCTTTAGTAATCTATTGGTGTAGTAAACACTTTACCTACATCAAATATTCACCCTTTTCATGGAATTATCCATGATCAATCTACTTTTAGCATATAACGGTGAACTGCGAGTATAATGTTGCTCTCCAAAACATTTTGGAGGATTAGGACAACTAGTTTCTTCAACCTTTTGCAAATTATCATCAAATACGAGAACATGACTTTTGCCATATTATACTCTATCATGTTGCAACCAAAACTTTGTTTCAGATATCACAATATCTTTTCCACATCATGATTTCTGAAACAACTCTTTCAGATCCTAGATAACCTTAATATTAAGACAATCCTTTGAATATCAAGAATCATGGAGATAAACATGATACTCATACACTAACATTTGGAATTGTCACTCTTGATTTAATACTAATTATTAAACTTCATGGAGTAACCTGAACTTACTGAAAGTTTGCAATAGGACTTTTAAACTTTAGATTAACACTTCAAAACAATACGATACCAATTCGTAAAGTAACTAACCAGAATTCTATAGTTCTATAATCTCAATTAAAACTAAGCGCAAGGTGGTAAACGGATGCCAATGACTACAACAACTATGCAAATTCACTTTGATTTAATTTATGATAAATAGTGTTCAACTTTTAATCATATTGCCGTTGAACTCCCACTCAAAACAATATCCCTCACATTGTTTTAGTGATCACATGAACCAAATTCACCACATCAAAACCGATCATCACGAGAGTTGATGTAGCTTCAATGGCGAACAATCAACATGTTCATCACATCTACTATATGACTCATGCTTTACCTTTCGGTGATCCGTGTTTCGAGACCATGTCTGTACATGCTAGGCTCGTCAAGATCTACCTTAGCTTCTGCATGAGCAAATCTGGCTTGCTCACGTTGTATACACTCGCAGAATCTAACACACCCGATCATCATGTGGTGCTTCGAAACAACGAGCCTTAGCAACGGTGCTTACTAAGGATGAACACTTTAAAACTTGAAATTGTGTGCTTGAGGGATCATCTTATAATGCTATCATCGTTAACTAAGCAATACAAGATGCATAAAAGGATTAACATCACATGCAATTCATAATATGTGATATGATATGGCCTTTCTTCTTGTGCTTCCGATCTCCATCTTCAAGCACGAACATGATCTCCATCATCACCGGCATTGCATCAAGGTCAATGACGCCGCTCCATGGTTGTCGTCCACCAGCTTCAACTATTACAACTACTTTGAATAGACACGCGGGTCTTAACATAATTTAAAGACAACCATATGGCTCCTTCCGGTTGCCAACTTACAATAAGGAACATTGCATACATCAAATATAATCACAATCATGGCCATATCACATCACAGCACACCCCTGCAAAACAAAGTTAGACGCCTCTAATTTTCTTTGCATGTTTTACGTGGTTTGGGGCTTTCAATAAGTGTCGTTCTAACTTACGAACAAGAACCACAACATTGATACTAGTATTGTCAATCACCCGTTATAAATTGAATCTTAACTATGTTGGGAGAAAGCAGCAGCATAAAGCCACTTATGCAATACAAGTTGCATGTCAAGCGTGGAGCAAGTCTCATGAACGATGTCATGTAAGGTTAGCCCGGGCCGCTTCATCCCACCATCCCGCAAGATGCAAAATACACAAGAAGCAATCGACAACAAAAGCATCAACGCCCATAATGACCATTGTGTTCTACTCGTGCAACAGATCTACATATAGACACGGCTCTGATACCCTTTGTAGGGGTTCGTAGCATGGAAAACAAAAATTTCTACCGCATGAACACACAATCAAGATCTAATCTATGATCAAGCCAAGATCTATCTACTAGATTGTAGCAACGAGTCGATAGAGGAACTCACCCTCGAAGATTCCAAAGCGGTTAACGAGAGCAGATTCTCGTGGGTGATGTAGTCGTACACTTGCCGATCTCAAGATCGCGTACGATCCTTCCATTGCGTTAGCAGCGCTTCATGATCGGTCACACGTTAAATTTCGTGAAGACCTTCCTCTCCCTTGTTCTAGCAGGCAGCGGAGGTTGTAGCACTCTCCTCGCGATTCCGGCAGCACGACGACGTGGTACCAGAAGTAGAGGGGAGATCTCGCAGGGCTTCGCCTTAAGCCGGAGCGAGTATGGTGGAGTATGAGAGAGGACTTGGTGATCTACGATTTAGAGGGCACCAAGGGGAGGACTTGGTCGGCGGCTAGGGTTTGGGGAAACCCTAACTCTCCGAGTTAGAGGAGCTCTAGGCGGTGGCGACTTGGAGGAGGCCGGCGGCTAGGAGGCTAGGGTTTGGGGTGTAGGAGGTGTGTCTAGGAGGGGCAGCCCTGCCCCTCACTTTATAGGTGGAGGGAGGCGTGCCAGGGGAGGGGAGTCTCTCCCCAACTCGGACCCAAGGTGGGCCGGCGGTGGAGGAGGAGGGACTCCTCCCCAACTCGGTTTCCTCCTCTTTCTCCACTTCCCAAAAATAGCCGTTTGACTTTCAAACTTGGCGTTTGACTTTTCAAACAAGGATTTTATTAATCCCTCTATTTTGTTCAGCGATGACACTTAGTACATGATGCAATCATACCAACTTGATATAACACATCCATGTACCCTTCCCCCCCGGAGTGCCGGACATTCCGGAACCTCCTAGAACATTCCCGATGAAAAACACCGGAATCATTCCCCAACTCAAAGCAGGACTTTCCTTATATGAATCTTATTCTCCGGACCATTCCGGATCTCCTCGTGATATCCCGGATCCCATCCGAGACTCCGAACAAAATTCGGTCTCTTACTCATCATTCCATAACTACTCAACAACATCGAATCCTTAAGTGTGTCTCCCTATGGTTCGTGAATTATGCGGACATGATCGAGACACTTCTCCGATCAATAACCAATAGAGGAATCTGGAAATTCATATGGCTCCCACATATTTCTACGATTACTTTGCGATCGAATGAACCACTTACATACGATACCAATTTCCCTTTGTCTCACGATATTTTACTTATCCGAGGTTATGATCATCAGTATCTCTGCATACCTAGTTCAACCTCGTTACTGATAAGTACTCTTTTCTTGTTCCCGTGGTATGTGATCCCTTGTGAGCCAGTCACATGCTTGCAAGCTAATTGGATGACATTCCACCGAGAGGGCCCAGAGTATATCTATCCGTC
This sequence comes from Avena insularis, assembly GCA_023614405.1. Lineage (NCBI taxonomy): Eukaryota > Viridiplantae > Streptophyta > Magnoliopsida > Poales > Poaceae > Avena > Avena insularis. The sequence continues at coordinate 22,823,889 of CM042691.1, read as the reverse complement.
ATATGGATGGACAAATCCCACTCTTGATCCATGTGTCTCAACCAATACTTTCTGAACACTCAATGCCATCTTTATAGACACCCTATTACGGTGTGGTGTTTATTGTCATCAAAGCATCCTTCCGGAAAAGGTGATATGCATGATCTCATGGTCGAAGGAATTAGGTTACTATGTATCAGAAAGCTTATAGCAAATGAACTATATTAAATGACTTGATCTTTATGCTACGCTTAACTATAGGAGTATGTCCATCACATCATTCTCCTAATGATATGACCCTGTTGTTAATAACATCTCTATGTTCATGATCAGGAAACCATGATAATATATTAACCAACAAGCTAGTTTAACAAGAGGCTTTACTAGGGACTCTTTTATGTTTACAAATCACACAAGTATTAATGTTTCCGGTTAATACAATTATAGCATGGTATGTAAACATTTATCATAAGTATAAAGATATGATAATAACCACTTTATTATTGCCTCTTGGGCATATCTCCAACAGTCATCGGTATCAATCCCCTCCTCGACAAAGGTAAGACCTGCGTTCTCCATCACGGCCTTGTTCTCCTCAATGGTAGTGGTCAAGGACTCTATCTTGGCCTTGAGAGCCCTCTTCTGGGAACGAAGCCTCTCTATCACCGACTGCTGCTGCTCTAACTCGAAGTCCTTGGACTGCAGTTCTTCGGTCATGTCCCGGATCTTCTTGTTCCTATCCTGGACATGCTTCTCCTGACTCTTGAACTTCTTGTCCTGGGTCTCGAACTTCGCCTCCATTTCCTTGACTATCTCGTCCTGCTGCGTGAAGAGCTTTTCCTTCTCGCGAAGCTGCACCTGGAGCTCATCGTTGCTGAGCATGACATTGGTCCTGTCTGTGTCCACGTGCCTAATGAGAGACTCTAAGTCCTAAAGGTACAGGCGTATCGGCTCTGTTGCGTCCCTCGAATCGTCCTCGAAGTCGATGGACTCTCCGTCCTCATCACGTCTTCCGAAGACGTGGAAGTGGGTGCCTCTAACCTGTCGGGAGTGTCGCCCTAGCAGACGTCCTATCAGATCCTGCATCACTACCTCAAGGCCTCTCTCCCTATCATCGTGCATAATCTTGAAGACGATGGCCTCCGTAGTAGGCTCTGTCTGGCGTCCGGGCTGGTTCACCTTGAAGCCCAGAGGTCCTTCCTCTCAAACTTGGTGAGGGGATGCACCATGATGGTGGGAAGAGGGAGATTGAGCAAAGTGGTAAGCTCAACGATACGAGGACCAAAGCGGGTAACCTGGAACTCCTCAACAGTGTTGATGGTAATAGGCATCTATTTATAAGATAGAAAAGTTAGAACAACACAATTCAAAATAAAGCATAGACAAAACACCACATACATAACCTTGGAAAGCAAAACACACAAGTCATGCATACATGAAACCATTGCATAAACCAAGGTTCAATCTTATTTCAAAGCAACATTTTGGAAAATAGGGTGATAGGTGGTGGTCCAACTAACGAAGTACGTTTACAATCCTATGTCACTGGATCTGTTGGCTAACACAATATTTCTAGAAGCAATCAGCCTATCTTGCTCACATGATTCCATCACTAAGTCTATAATATCTCCACTTAAGGTTTGGTTGGTAGCTTCCAACTCTTGGGTATGTTCCTTCTCTTTCCTTAGTTCATTTTGGAGGTTGAGCATTCTGCACTTGACTCTATCACCAAGTTCTTTGATGGTCTTCCAAGCTGCATCCCTTGCTGATTCAAAGAATGTAGGGTGCACCACTGAATTGGTGAACATGCAGAATCCTTTTTCCTGATGGTTGTCTTCCTTGTTTTTATACAAGTGAAGTTGCAACCACCAGTATTCCACTCCTTCATCCATCACCGGAAAACCTTTGTACACAGCTGCACCTTGTATCTCTAATGCAACCATGAGGTCCTTGAGAGCCTTGGGGAATTCTGTCTCACACTCCAAAGTCATTGTCATGAGTGGTCCTTTCCTCACGGCTTCGTTGATGGAGTTCATCTACAAAAATAGAGATGAGAGAGAAGATTAGAAAAGTTTACGAGAAGAATAGACAAGTGTCGAAGTAGTTGAATTTTTTTTCCTTAGTGGTTTCCAATCCTAGGGTCATAATCCTACAGGCAACATAGTGCTCTGATGCCATCTGTAAGATCCCTCCTTTGTAAAGGAAAAGGATCCCTGTGATTGCAATGCTAGTCCCTGGATCATTGCTATCATCCACAGTTTAAGATGAAGTACACAGATACAAAGGTCATTTATTGTTGGAATTATGCCCTAGAGGCAATAATAAAGATGTTATTATTATAATTCTTGTTCATGATAAAGTTTATATTCCATGCTAGAATTGTATTAAGCGGAAACATTAATACTTGTGTGGTTTGTGAACAACACCGTGTCCCTAGTACGCCTCTATGGACTAGCTCATTGATCAATGATGGTTAAGGTTTCCTAACCATAGACATGAGTTGTCAATTGATAATGAGATCATATCATTGGGAGAATGATATGGTGGACAGACCCAAACTAAGCGAAGCAATTAGATCGTGTCATTGTGTTCATCTTTGCGAAGCTTTTCCTATGTCAAATATTGTATTCCTTAGACCATGAGATAATACAACTCCCTGGTATCGGAAGAAAGCTTTGAGGTCATCAAACGTCATCCTATGAGAGGGTGATCATAAAGGTGTCTCTCAGGTGATCGGAAAGTATCTGTTGGGTTGTATGTATCGAGATGGAATTTGTCCCTCCCAAGTCGGAGAGATATACTTCGGGCCCACTCGGTAATCGATATCAACACCGCTTGCAAGCATGTGGTTAAGGAGTTAATCACAAAGTGATATCGGATTACTGAACAGTAAAGTACTTCTGTGAACGAGATTGAACTAGGTATGATGATCGACGATCGAATCTCGGGCAAGTAAAATATCGCGAGACGAAGGGAATATATATATGGGATTGATTGAATCCTGGCATCATGGTTCATCCGATATGATCATCGATGAATGTGTGAGTCAATATGGGTGCCCAGACCCGCTGTTGATTATTGATAGAAGATCATGTGCGCATATTCTCGAACCCGCGGTCACACATAACGTGTCTCGGCTTAGGATAGATTGGATAATTGGTTTATGAATTTTGTTGAGTCTCGGATGGGATCCGGGATATCACGAGAGGTTCGGAATGGTCCGAGAATAAGATTCATATAAAGGCGGCAGTTTTTGGAGTTCGAATTGTTCCGGTTAATCGGTATTGTCGAAGCTTCTAGAACCTTCTGGAAGGGGGCCAACGTGGTCCCACCTTCCGGGAGGGGGCATGGGCCTATGAGGGAGTGTCCTGGCCGCATTGGGCCAGGGGCACAAGGCCCCATAGGGCCCAGCCGATTCTAGATAGATTTAACTCGTTTAAATCTAGGGATAGAATTTCTAGATAAGGGAGAGTTTAAATCGTTTAAACTAGAGATAGGCTTGGAGGAGGGGCTAGGGCTGGCCACCCCTCTATATATAGAGGGCTGGTGCGCCTCCCCCTACACATCTCCTCCAAGCCCTAGTAGCCCTCGCCTTCCACTCTCCCTCCCATTTGTTTGTAGGCGAAGCCCTGCTGCAGAAATTCTCCACCATATACACCACGCCGTCGTGCTGTAGATCCAATCCATCTCTCCACCATACTTGCTGGTCCGAGGAAGGAGGAGACGTCGAGGTGCTGCACGTGTGCATCTCACGGAGGCACCGCCACTTGTGGTGCTAGATCGGATCGGATCGCGAGGAGGAGAAGCGAGTACGACTACATCACCCACGTTCCGACGAACGTTCCGCTGTGCGAATCTTCAAGGGTATGAAGATCTAATCCAATCTCTCTCGTTGTTTGCATCTCCTAGATTAGATCTTGGCTTTCCCTCTGTTCGCTTCCGTAGAAAATTTTGATTTACTATGCTGCGAAACCCTTCAGTGGTATCAGAGCTAGATCTATGCGTAGATGTGATTCACGAGTAGAACGCAACATGGTTCTTGCGGGCGTTGATGTTTTCTGTTGCAAGCCTCTTGTTTGTGTTCTTCTTATGACGCGGGATAGTAAGATTGAAGCGGTCCATGCCAACCTTACGCGACGCCGTTCGCGAGACCGGCTCCGCAATTGACGTGTGGCTTGTACCACACATGCGGCTGGTGGATGTCAGTTTCTCTCACTATAGTTGTCATGGGATTAACACCGGAGTTTGGCAATCATAATATCACCGTTGTGGCTTTCCGTAGGTAAGAATCGTTCTTAGCATCTACTCCCATAAGCCACGTAAAACATGCAACAACAAAGTAGAGGCGTCTAACTTGTTTTTGCAGGGAGTGTTTTCTGTGATATGGTATGGCCCAAGATGTGATGTGTATATTGTATGCGATGATCATGTTTTGTAATGTTTCACGACTTGCATGTCGATGAGTACACAACCGGCAGGAGCCATATGGTTGTCTTTATAATTGTGTATGACCTGCGAGTCAACTTCTTATACACCATGTAATAGCTTTACTTTATCGCTAAGTAGTTAGCAATAGTTGTAGTTTCTATTCGTGGTGGAGGCAATCATGGTGGAGTGATGGAGATCATGCCGGAACGCACAAGATGGAGATCACTGCGCGAAGATTGGCTATACCATGTCACATAAAGTTATATGCATGTGATGTTTATCCTTTTTATGTATCTTATTATGCTTAGATCGCGACGGTAGCATTATAAGATGATTCCTCAATTAAAGATCAAGATAAAAACTGTGTTCTCCCCAAGTATGCACCGTTGCGAAAGTTAAATCGTGTCCAAGCATCACGTGATGATCGGGTGCTATAGACTCTCGCTCACATACAACGGGTGCAAGCAGTTTACTGCACGCGGAAATACTTGGGTCTAGCTTGACGAGCCTAGCATGTACAGACATGGCCTCGGAACACAAGAACCGAAAGGTTAAGCATGAGTCATATGAATGATATGATCGACACTTCGTTGTCCACCATTGAAACCACATCTCTTCTCGTGATGATCGGATTAGGTGTGGTGAATTTGGATCGTGTTCACTAAACAACTTGAGGGATGTTGAATTTAGTGGGAGTTCATCTAGTAATTTGATTAAGTTGAACTATTTATCATGAACATAGTCTAAATTGTACTTGCAAATACTGTAGATCCAATGGCCAAGTCCAACTTCAACTTCAACGTTTTTGCTGAGAAAGAAAAGCTTAGAAACAATGGGTCTAACTTCACCAACTGGTTCCGCAATCTGAGAATCATTCTGTCTGGCGGACAAAAGTACTATGTCCTTGAGAAAGCGTTAGGTAACCCCCCCTGCTGCAACTGTGCTGGCTGATGAGAAAGCTGTCTATCAGTCGCGCAAAGATGATTATGGTGTGATTAAGAGCACCATGTTGTTTGCTATGGAACCAGAACTTCAAAATTGTTTTGAAAACTATCCCGGGCCCTTTGAGATTCTCGAAGAGCTGAAAACCATGTTTCAGACTCAGGCCCGTTCTGAGAGATATGAGATCTCTGAGAAGTTCTTTAACTGCAAGATGGAGGAAGGGAGTTCCGTTAGTGAGCACGCCATTAAGATGTCGGGCTACACTCAACGCCTTGAGCAACTGACTGCAAGATTCGGAGGAGCTCAAGATTGACAGGTTCTGCAATCACTCCCTCCCAGCTACAAAAGTTTTGTAGTGACTCATAATCAGATTGGTTCCATCGATACGATCACCGAGCTCTTCAAAGCTGAAGGCTGCGGAGGTGGACATCAAGAAGGATAATCATGTGTTGATGGTCAACAAGCCCTCCTTTAAGAAAGGTAAAGGTGCAAAGAAGCCCTTCAAGAAAGGCGGCAAGCGCGTTGCCCTGCTGAGAAGAAGCTCAAGTCTGGTCCCAAGCGGACCTTTGGTGCTTCTATTGCAAGGACAAGGGTCACTTTGGAAGCGTCGAAGTACTTAGCGGACAAGAAGGCTGGCACCATCAAAGGTATATTTGATATACATGTTATTGATGTTTTCCTTACTAGCCCTCGTTGTAGTGCTGGGTATTTGATACGGTTCGGTTGCTAATATTTGTAACTCGAAGCAGGCTACGGAATAGACGGCGGCTTGCGAGGATGAGGTGACGATGCGCGTTGGCAACGGATCAAGAGTTGATGTGATGGCCGTCGGCACGCTCTCCTTAGTTTTACCTTCGGGATTAGTTTTAAACCTTAATAAATGTTATTATGTGCCTGCGTTGAGCATGAACATTATTTCTGGATTGTGTTTATTGGAAGACGGTTATTCATTTAAATCGGAGAATAATGGTTGTTCTATTTATATGAGTAACATCTTTTATGGTCATGCACCTCTTGTGAGTGGTTTATTTCTTCTAAATCTCGAAAAGGATGAAACACACATCCATAACATTGAGGCTAAGAGATGCAAAGTAGATAGTGATAATACTACTTATTTGTGGCAATCGTCGAGGTCATATTGGTGTAAAGCGCATGAAGAAACTCCATTCTGATGGACTTTTGGAGTCTCTTGATTTTGAATCATTTGACACATGCGAACCATGCCTCATGGGTAAGATGATCAAAACCCCGTTCTCCGGTATGATGGAGCGAGCAACGGACTTGTTGGAAATCATACATACCGATGTATGCGGACCGATGAGTGTTTCGCCACGCGGTGGATATCGCTATTTTCTCACTTTTACCGATGACTTAAGTAGATATGGGTATATCTATTTAATGAAACATAAATCTGAAACGTTTGAAAAGTTCAAAGAATTTCAGAATGAAGTGGAGAACCATCGTATGTAAAGATTAAGTTTCTACGATCCGATCGTGGGCGAATATTTGAGTTATGATTTTCTCACGCATCTCAAAGTAGGTGGAATCGTTTCACAACTCACGCCACGGAACACCACAACGCAATGGTGTGTCTGAGCATCGAATCGAACCCTATTAGATATGGTCCGATCGATGATGTCTCTTACTGATTTGCCGTTATCATTTTGGGGTTATGCATTAGAAACCGCTGCATTCACTTTAAATAGGGCTCCATCTAAATCCGTTGAGACGACACCGTATGAACTGTGGTTTGGTGCTAAACCTAAGTTGTCGTTTCTTAAAGTTTGGGGATGCGAAGCTTACGTCAAGAAATTGATGCCGGACAAGCTCGAACCCAAAGCGGAGAAATGCGTCTTCATAGGATACCCTAAGGAAACTATTGGGTATACCTTCTATCACAGAACCGAAGGCAAAGTGTTTGTCACAAAGAACGGTTCCTTTCTTGAGAAGGAGTTTCTCTCGAAAGAAGTGAGTGGGAGGAAAGTAGAGCTAGACGAGGTTATTGAACCTTCTCTTGAATTGGAGAGTAGCGCAGCACCTGAAATTGTTCCAGTGCCGCCTGCACCAACGATAGAGGAAGCTAATGACAAGGATCATGAAGCTTCGGACGATGCTGCTACTGAACGTCACAGGTCGACAAGGTCGCGTGCCCCTCCTGAGTGGTACGGAAACCCTGTCTTGACTGTCTTGTTAGTAGAAGACAGTGAACCTACGAACTATGAGGAAGCGATGATGAGCCCAGAATCCGAGAAATGGCTAGAAGCCATGAAATCCGAATTGGGATCCATGAGCGAAAACCAAGTATGCACTTTGGTGGACCCTCCTAGCGACCGAAAGGCCGTTGAGTGCAAATGGATCTTCAAGAAGAAAACAGACGCGGATGGTAATGTTACCGTCTATAAAGCACGGCTTGTTGCGAAAGGTTTTCGACAAGTTCAAGGTGTTGACTACGATGAGACTTTCTCTCCCGTAGTGATGTTTAAGTCCATTCGGATTTTATTAGCAATTGCTGCGTTGCATGATTATGAAATATGGCAAATGGATGTCAAGACTGCTTTCCTCAATGGCAACATTGATGAAGAGTTGTATATGATGCAACCCGAAGGTTTTGTCGATCCTAAGGATGCTGATAAAGTATGAAAACTTCAGCGTTCCATTTATGGACTGAAGCAAGCGTCTCGGAGTTGGAACCTTCGTTTTGATCAAGTGATCAAGAGCTTTGGATTTGTGCCAAATTGCTACGAAGCTTGCATCTACAAGAAAGTGAGTTTGAGCTCAGTGACGTTTCTGGTACTATATGTGGATGACATATTGATTATTGGAAATGACATCAACATGCTTAACGATGTGAAGAGTTATTTGAACAAGTGTTTTTCAATGAAAGACCTAGGTGAAGCTGCTTATATATTGGGCATCAAAATCTATAGAGATAGACAAAGACGCCTGATAGCTTTAAGCGGTACATACCTAGACAAAGTTCTGAAAAGGTTCAGAATGGATAAGGCATTGAAAGGTTCAGTGCCTATGTTGTCAGGTAAGATATTGAGCAAGGCTCAGTGTCCAGCTATGGTAAATGATAGGGAAGCCATGAGCAAGGTGCCTTATGCCTCGGCCATAGGTTCCATCATGAATGGCATGCTGTGTACTAGACCGGATGTGTCCAATGCTCTTAGTTTGACGAGCAGATATCAAAGTGATCCAGGAGTGGAACCTTTGGACACCGTGAAGAACATCCTAAGGTACCTAAATAGGACTAAAGAAATGTTCTTAGTCTATGGGGTGATGAAGCTCGTCGTAAAGGTTACGTCGATGCTAGTTTCGACACCGACAAGGATGATTCTAAATCTCGAACGGGATACGTGTATATTTTGAATGGAGGAGCTGTGAGCTGGAGAAAGCAAGCAAAGCGTGATCGCGGGATCTGATGAGAAGAGGAATACATGGCTGCTGCGAGCGTCAAGTGAAGGAGTTTGGATCGAAACTTCATCATTGAGCTTGGCGTGGTTCCAAGTGCATTGGACCCATGGAGATATTGTGTGACAACAACGGCGCCATAGCACTCGCTAAGGAACCAAGATATCATCCAAAGACCAAGCAAATCAACCGCAAGTTTCATATAATCCGAGATTATATAGCAGATGGAGATCTGAAGATCAGCAAAGTACATACAGATCTGAATGTCGCAGATCCATTGACTAAACCTCTTCCACGTGTAAAACATGATCAGCACCTCAGTGCCATGGGTGTGAGATTGTTGCCAAATGTAAACTAGATTATTGACTCTAGTGCAAGTGGGAGACTGTTGGAATTGTTCCCTAGAGGCAATAATAAAGATGTTATTATTATAATTCTTGTTCATGATAAAGTTTATATTCCATGCTAGAATTGTATTAAGCGGAAACATTAATACTTGTGTGGTTTGTGAACAACACCGTGTCCCTAGTACGCCTCTATAGACTAGCTCATTGATCAATGATGGTTAAGGTTTCCTAACCATAGACATGAGTTGTCAATTCATAATGAGACCATATCATTGGGAGAATGATATGGTGGACAGACCCAAACTAAGCGAAGCAATTAGATCGTGTCATTGTGTTCATCTTTGCGAAGCTTTTCCTATGTCAAATATTGTATTCCTTAGACCATGAGATAATACAACTCCCTGGTATCGGAAGAAAGCTTTGAGGTCATCAAACGTCATCCTATGAGAGGGTGATCATAAAGGTGTCTCTCAGGTGATCGGAAAGTATCTGTTGGGTTGTATGTATCGAGATGGAATTTGTCCCTCCCAAGTCGGAGAGATATACTTCGGGCCCACTCGGTAATCGATATCAACACCGCTTGCAAGCATGTGGTTAAGGAGTTAATCACGGATTACGGAACGAGTAAAGTACTTGCTGTGAACGAGATTGAACTAGGTATGACGATACCGACGATCGAATCTCGGGCAAGTAAAATATCGCGAGACGAAGGGAATATATATATGGGATTGATTGAATCCTGGCATCGTGGTTCATCCGATATGATCATCGATGAATGTGTGGGAGTCAATATGGGTGCCCAGACCCCGCTGTTGATTATTGATAGAAGATCATGTCTGCATATTCTCGAACCCGCAGGGTCACACACTTAACGTGTCTCGACGCTAGGTGTAACATCCCAAAAATCATGTTTCAAAAACTCATTCATTTCATTCTTGCATCATACATTCATATAGGGTTTTTCTCAAAAATCATTTGGAGACAGAAGTTTGAGCTATGATTTCATGTGGGCATTTTATCTCAATTGGCCATCACCCTTTGAGATTTGAATGCTTAGGTACTTGTTTGCTTGCCTCCATGGTTGGAAAGATTAGGAGTAGCTTTTAAAACCCAAGATTTCCAATTTAGAAATATTTTCTAAACCCTATTCCAAATAATTGCAAAGAGACAAAGTCTCTGTTTATTTCAAAGACCCAAGCTTGACCAAGCCTTGCAAGGTGACCACATGGTTATTTGGCTGCATTTGAACCCACAAGAACCCTGCAAAAATCCCCAAAGAAGTTTGAATTCAAAAGGATTTGAATTCATATCAAATTCTATCCAGAAAATAAAATTAGGAAAAGAAAAAGCTTAAAGAAAAGAAAAAGGCGGCGGCGAATCTGGCCAAGATGGATGAAGCCCAGCAAGCCCACCCGGGATCTCCTTTTTACTTCTCTCACGCGCGAGCCCACGCAGACAGACGCTGACAAGCCGACCCCACCTGCACTCCGCGCTCCTCGCTGACAGACGGGCCTTCTCCACGTCACCGTCGTCTCCACCCGCACGACCCGTTCATCCCCAAATCAACGCGAGCGTTTCTGTGTTTAAATTCGCGGTGTCAATTCGAGTTATTGGCGAGTGATTCTCGCCGTGACCAGGCTATAAGAACCCTCTCTGTTCCTCTCTCTTCTCCCTCAAACCCTCAACCAGGCGCCACCAAGGCTGCGTGTATTGCTCTCTGAAACCCGCCGCCTCCGGCGAATTCCGGTGAGTCCAGAGTTCCCCTCTGCCTCTCGTTCTTGCAAACTGATTCAGTGAATCCCTGCACTTCTTTTAACACCTTCCGTTTGCTCTCGCATGGACCGTAGCTCCGGCAACATCATCGACTAGTCGCCACCGACGTCTGCACGAACTCCGGCGAACTCTAGTGGTAAGTACAGACCGCCCCGCGCCTTCTAGTTCACGCACGACATTTGACGCTTGTGAACCTAACCGTGTCATTATATTGCCTTGGGGTGATTCACAGCGACGTCCCGACGACCACCCGACGCCGGACGCCGCCACGAACTCCGTGAGGAATCACAGCCGTGCCGGCGCCCTTGACCAACCGCGAGTACGACAAGCTTCGCCGTGACCTCCTGAGCCGGTGAGCTACTCCTCCTTCTCCCTCGCGTGCATCGTAACGCTCGTCGACCGACAGTTCCGCCGCCGGTAGCCGCCGCCAGTTCTTGGCCAGAGTAGTAGCAGCCGTTAGATCTGCATCGTAGCGCTAGGATAGATCCACTTAACCCCGAAGCGGTACGCGATCTGAGCCGCCAGATTTCATTTAGATCCTACGGCTGTGGAGCTCGATCCAGTGCGAACCGGTACGGACGAATAAGAACATGACGCGTGGCTAGGTTAAGATCTGAAAATAGAATTTAAAACAGATTTTGATCCAGAATTCAAATGCCTATATCTTTTGAATCCCACGTTAGAATTTTGCAAACTTTATACCGTTGGATTCAGAAAAACAAGACCTTTCTGCCTATCCTTTTTGTTTAGCATATAGTAACCATTAGTTTGGCTTAAATTACAGAAACTTGTTTGAGACCTTTTTGAGTATAGATTTAGTTTAGTATTTTGTTTTAGGGTTATATAAGTTGTCTTGGCTATTTTGTGACTTGTTTAGTTTCTGTATTCATGCACTTGCTTGGTTGAGTTCTCAAAAAATCATCACTTGGTAGATTCATGCATGCATGCATTCATACTATTTCTTGTTTGTATATATTTGTGTGTAATTGTGTGCTACAACTTTGTGTGTAGATTTTGCTAGTGATTGTGATTGTGACGAGTGCTACTCTCCACACTACCAAGGCAAGTGATATCATCATGAATATTCCATTCCTATATTTTATATACGCATTAGTATTATTTTCTAAGTATAGGACTTGCATGAGTTTTTGCTAAGAACAAGCTATGCTTTGGGAAAACCTATTAGGTAAAGCCTTAGTGAAAATTTCCTAAGTCAAGATCCCTATTACTATCATGCTTAGCCTAGCTACTAGAAAACAAGGGTGGTTTATATATTCACACTATGGAAAAATATTCTAAGTCTAAGGACTTGTTTTTATTTAACAAAACAACTAAGTTAATGAATCACCTGGGTGGAATGGAAAGATTGGGTTATGTTGAGTGGTTACACAAGGCCAGGGGTACTGGTGAACCTTGTGTATCTCACTTGTGGATGGCCACCCAGGAACAAAGAGATTTGAGTTGTCAAATGTTGAGAAGCTTCAAGTGCAACCACATGGTAATATGGGCTCTGCCATGATCTTAGGATGCTGGAACTTAGTCTCTTGGACAGTGGGTGGTAGATGGGTTGATAGGTTGGAGCGCGTCCATTTGACTAAGGAAAGGCTACTGAAGGATCATGTCTTGGGAAACCAAGGCTTGTGGGGAAAGTGCACCACCTCTGCAGAGTGTAAAACCTAAGTACTTAGCCATGTCCCTGGTAAAGGACAATTTGAGCATCAAGACATGGAAACTTCAAGAATCTCATCACTCCAGTTTCTAAATAAAACTTGTGGGTGAACAAGGGTTAAAGGATCTTCAGTCTTTGATTGGTAGATGCCCGGAGTGGATCTTCAGTCTCTGATTGGTAGATACCTTGGGATGGACTTTGTCAAGCAAAAACTTAGTGTTTTCAAAAGTTAAGGAAAAATCTATTTTGAGCAATGCAAGCCTAAGCTCCACCAGCCAAATGCATATAGTATTATAGTCCACTTAAATATATACTAAGGTATCACTTGCCAATACTATTCCAAAGTATTGACCCTCTGGCTGTAACTTATGATGTTGCAGTTACTCGATGATGATTAGGAGTCATGAGTCTACACTCAACATGCTTGCTGTGGCACATGAAGATGAAGAATTATGTTTATTTACATATTCCATAAACTCTTGTACTAGGCCTTTGGCCATGAGTTGTAAAGACTATGTTTTATCTCTGGAATGACTGTAATAAACGACCTTTGTATCTGTGGTACTTCATCTTAAACTATGGATGCTAGCAATGATCCAGGACTAGAATTGCAATCACAGGATCTTTTCCTTTAATAAGGAGGGATCTTACAGATGGTATCGAACCTTCGTGTTGCCTGTAGGATTATGACCCTAGGATTGGAAACCACTAAGGAAAATTTTTTCTTCTACACTTGTCTATTCTTCTCGTAAACTTTTCTAATCTTCTCCTTCTCATCTCTATTTGTAGATGAACTCACAACGAAGCCGTGAAGAAAGGACCACTCATGACCATGACCTTGGAGTGTGAGACCCAGTTTCCCAAGATTCTCAAGGACCTCATGGAAACCATGGGAGTACATGGTGCAGTGTACAAGGGCTTTCCAAAGGATGGAGGATGGAGTGGAGTATTGGTGGGTGCAACTTCACTTGTACAAGAACAAGGAAGACAACCACAAAGAAAAAGGCTTTTGCATGTACACCAACACTTTTATGCACACCACATTCTTTGAGTCAGCAAAAGAAGCAGCTTGGAAGACTATCAAAGAACTCAGTGCTAGAGTCAATTGCAGGATGCTCAACCTCCAAAAAGACTTGGAGAAAGAGAAGGAACATACCCAAGAGTTGGAAATCACCAACCAATCCTTAAGAGGAGATATTATAGACTTAGTGATAGAAGCATGTGAACAAGATAGGGTGATTGCCACTAGGAACATTGTGCTAGCCACCAGATCCAATGAGATAGGATTGTAAGCGCACTTCGTTAGTTGGACCACCACCTATCACCTTATTTTCCAAAATGATACCTTAAATAAGTTTGAACCTTGGTTGAAGAAATGGATTCTTGTATGCATGACTTGTATGATTTATGTGTGTCTCAAGAATGTGGTTGAATGTTTGTCTTGTTTATCTTAAATTGTGTTGTTCTAACTTTTCAATCTTAAATAGATGCCTATTGCCATCAGCACTGTTGAGGAGTTCCAGGCTACCCGTTTTGGTCCTCGTATCGTAGAGCTTACTACTTTACTCGATCTCCCTCTTCCTATCATTACGGTGCACCCACTCACCAAGTTTGAGAGGAAGGACCTTTGGGGCTTCAAGGTGAACCAGCCAGACGCCTTGAGCGAGCCTACTACGGAGGCCATCGTCTTCAAGCTTATGCACGATGACAGGGAGAGAGGCATGGAGGTTGTCATGCAGGATCTGATAGGACGACTGTTAGGACGTCACTCCCGACAGGTTAGAGGCACTCACTTCCACGCTTTCGGAAGACGTGATGATGACGGAGAGTCCATTGACTTTGAGGACGACTCGAGGGTCACAGCAGAGCCGATACGCCTGTACCTCCAGGACTTAGAGACTCTTATTAGGCACGTGGATACCGATAGGACCAACGTCATGCTTAGTAATGATGAGCTCCAGGTGCAGCTTCGCGAGAAGGACAAGCTCTTCGCGCAGCAGGACGAGATAGTCAAGGAGATGGAGACGAAGTTCGAGACCCAAGACCGTAAGTTCAAGAGTCAAGAGAAGCGTGTCCAGGATAGGAACAAGAGGATTCGTGATATGACCGAGGAACTGCAGTCCAAGGACTTCGAGTTAGAGCAGCAGCAGACAGTGATTGAGAGGCTTCGTTCCCAGAAGAGGGCTCTCAAGGCCAAGATCGACTCTTTGACCACTACCATCGAGGAGAACAAGACCGCAATGGAGAACGCAGGTCTTACCTTTGTCGAGGAGGAGATTGATGCCGACGAGTAGATTTGACTACTCAGTTATCTTTATTTACCGCACTTGTTATTTATGAACTTATTGTTGGACCATCCGACATGTGGATGGCTTGCCGCTTGTGTGTTTGTATCTTGTTGATTAGCTTTTATCCTAGTGTTGCTTGCTATGTGTTTGCTTGTGTAATGTATTGTGCATAAATCATGTAAGGGTATCTCATTCTTATCTCTATATGAATAAACCACAGATGCCTCCCCGTCGCGCAAACACCAACCCCAACCCCAACAACAACAATAACAACAATAACAACAACAACAACAACCCTCCAGGTTTTGATATGCTCACCAGATTTCTGCGTCTGAGGCCAGCTAAGTTTTCAGGAACGACTGATCCCTTGGTGGCCAATGATTGGCTACGTTCTGTGAACAAAGACTTAGTGACCGTAGGATGCACAGATGCTGAAAAGGTCAGGTTTGCAGCACATCTGTTGGAAGGACCAGCCGCCGCATGGTGGGACAACTTCCAGATTACCACGCCTATTGATGAGGTAACTTGGGCTATCTTTGAAGATGGATTTCGTACCACTCATATCTCACCAGGTATGATGACCCTGAAAAAGAAGGAATTTCACAACCTGAAACAGCGCCACCACAGCATGGCTGAATACATCGAAGAGTTCAACAATCTGGCGCGCTATGCACCGGATGAGGTTGACACTGATGCCAAAAGGAAGGAAAAGTTTCTAGAAGGTTTGAATGATGAGCTAAATCTGCAGCTGTCTGTGGCATATGTTCCAACTTATCAGTCGCTGTGTGACAAGGCTGTTATTGTGGAAAATAAAATGAAGCAAGTTGAGAGTAGAAAGAGGAAACACTCCGACAAGCATAGCTCGGGATCGTATCATAAACGATCTCACTATGATGATAGTGTCAGCTCAGGATCCCACAAGCATGGGAGGTTTAACAAGCACCACAACCACAACCGTCATGACAACAAGCATCATCGCAGTCATGACAATGGTAAGTACAAGAACCACAAGAGTGGATATAAGAGCCACCATAGTGGAAGTGGAAGTGGAAGTGGAAGTCAACCTAAGAAGGACAACAGTCAGGTTGAATGCTTCAAATGCAAGAAGCTGGGGCATTATGCTAATGAGTGCCCTGAGAAGAACGTTGAAGGACCTAACAAACCCAATCCTTTTCAGAAAGGACAGGTTAACCACATCAATGTGGAGGAAGTCTATGAAGAACCTGAGGCCGTTGCTGGTAAGTTCAGACTCAATTCCATCTCAGCATTTGTACTCTTTGACACTGGTGCATCTCATTCATTCATATCTAAAGCATTTGTCCAAATATGTGGGTTTGCATCTGAAAACATAGGGTGTCCGATAAAAGTTAGCTCTCCGGGAGGGGATATGATAGTGAATCTTGGATGCCGGGATCTAGTCATAGAGATCGGAAAACATAAGTTTCCAGTAAACCTAATAATCCTAAATTCCCAAGGATTGGATGTAATTTTGGGAATGGATTGGATGGCTAAGTATGAGGGAGTACTAGATTGTGCAAATCGCACAATTTCACTCACAACCCCTGCAGGTAAGAGGATAACATTTAAGTCCAATTTTAAATCTAAAGGGAGTAAGCTGAATTCTCTTAAGGGGGTTAGCATGGACAGTGTGCCAATTGTGTGTGAGTATCCGGATGTGTTCCCGGAAGAGTTACCAGGAATGCCACCAGATAGAGATGTGGAATTTATAATAGAATTGGTACCAGGTTCTGGACCAAGGGCAAAAAGGCCTTATAAAATGTCGGTTATTTAACTTAAAGAACTCAAGAAACAACTTGGAGAACAATTGCGAGAAAGGATTCATCCAGCCAAGTTCTTCATCTTGGGGAGCTCCAGTTTTGTTCGAGAAAAGAGATAGAACTCAAAGACTATGCATAGATTACCGTTCTCTCAATGAGGTAACCATCAAGAACAAATATCCTTTGCCAAGAATCAATGACTTGTTTGACCAGCTAGAAGGAGCTTGTGTGTTCTCGAAGATTGATCTTCGGTCAGGCTATTTTCAGCTCAAGATAAGAGAGCCAGACATACCTAAAACAGCATTTACCACGAGGTATGGATTGTATGAGTACACTGTGATGCCTTTTGGATTAACCAACGCTCCAGCATACTTCATGAATATGATGAACAAAGTGTTCATGGAATTTCTCGACAAGTTTGTTGTCGTTTTCATCGATGACATCTTAGTCTACTCCAAGAGCAAGGAAGAACATGAAAGACATCTACGCTTGATACTTGAGAAACTAAGGGAACATAAACTTTATGCCAAGTTCAGCAAGTGTGAGTTTTGGTTAGAGGAAGTTGGATTTCTTGGTCATGTTATGACGAAGGATGGTGTAGCAGTTGATCCTGCTAAAGTTTCGCTGTGTAATGGGAATCTCCTAAGAATGTAAAAGAGGTTCGTAGTTTCCTTGGTTTAGCAGGTTATTACAGAAGGTTCATTGAAAAATTTTCTAAAGTTGCTAAACCAATGACGGAATTGTTAAAGAAAGATAAGAAATTTGCTTGGTCTGAAGGATGTGAACTCAGCTTTCAAGAATTAAAGAAGAGACTTGTGTCAGCACCAGTTCTGTGCCTACCAGATTTGGAAAAGGATTTCCAAGTGTATTGTGATGCTTCGCATCAAGGATTAGGAGCCGTACTTATGCAAGGCAGAAAAGTTGTGGCTTATGCCTCGAGACAACTCAAAACTCATGAAGTAAATTATCCTACTCATGATTTAGAGTTAGCCGCTGTTGTCCATGCACTCAAAACATGGAGACATTACCTTTTGGGAAAACGTTGTGAAGTATTCACCGACCATAAGAGTTTGAAATATATCTTCACACAGAAGGAGATCAATATGAGACAAAGAAGATGGCTAGAACTTATCAAGGATTATGACTTAAATTTGCAATACCACCCCGGTAAAGCAAATGTAGTAGCAGATGCTCTAAGTCGTAAGGCGTTTGTAAATGGTCTTACCAAAGGTGAATTGCCTGATGATTTGTGTAAGCAATTCAAGGAACTCAGGTTGGAGATTGTGCCAGAAGGACATCTCATGTCTTTGGATGTTCAACCCACTCTGTTGGATAAGATTAAAGAAGCCCAAAAGACGGATAAAGAAATCGAAGAGATTAAGGAAAGGATTAGCCAAGGGAAAGCTAAAAGTTTCCATATGGACGAACAAGGTACTTTATGGCACGAGAAACGTATTTGTGTTCCACAAAATCCGGAAATGCGGAAACTGATTTACAAGAAGCCCATAACTCTCCGTATTCTATTCACCCAGGAAACACCAAAATGTATATGGATATGAAAGAAAGATTTTGGTGGAACAATCTTAAAAGGGACATCGCCGAACACATTGCCTTGTGTGACGTGTGTAGTAGAGTGAAAGCGGAGCATCAGAAACCAACAGGTTTGCTTCAACCAATGCCTATTCCTGAATGGAAGTGGGAAAATATTGGTATGGACTTCATTACCGGATTACCAAGGACCAGGTCAGGGTATGATTCCATATGGGTAATAGTAGATCGCCTAACTAAAGTGGCTCATTTTATACCCGTAAAGACAACTTATACCAGTGCAAAGTTAGCCAAAATCTACATGAGCAGAATTGTATGCCTCCACGGTGTACCTAAGAGTATTGTGTCATAGAGGAACTCAGTTCACTTCTCACTTTTGGAGACAGCTTCATGAATCTCTAGGAACGAGGTTGGAATTCAGCATCGCTTTCATCCTCAAACTGATGGACAAACAGAAAGGACTAATCAAATTCTTGAAGACATGTTGAGGGCATGTGCCCTAGACTATGGAGCAAGTTGGGATGAAAGTCTGCCTTACGCAGAGTTTTCTTACAACAACAGTCACCAATCTAGTATTGGGATGGCACCATTTGAGTTTCTATACGGAAGGAAGTGTACCACCCCATTGCTATGGAATGGTGTGGGAGAAAGAAGTTTGTTTGGACCAGACCTTATCAAAGACGCCAAGAAAAGGTCAAATTGGTCGAGAACAGTTGAAGATAGCAGTCTAGACAGAAAAGCTACGCAGATGCTAAGCGTAGAGAAGTCACTTACGAAGTTGGGGATAGAGCTTATCTTAGAGTATCACCACTTGTGGAGTAAAAGATTTGAGTCAAAGGAAAGTTAGCACCAAGATATGTGGGACCATTCAACATTTTAAGTCGCAAGGAGAAGTCTGCATATGAAATCGAATGCCAAAGATCTTTACTAGCAGTCCATAATGTTTTTCATGTGAGCCAGCTCAAGAAATGTCACCCAGAAATGGAAGAAACATCTTTGAAAGATACCATATCTTTGGAAGAAGTTCAACTAGAAAGTGATCTCACCTAGGAAGAAAAGCTGTCAAGATTCTTGAAACCACGAAAGAGTCACAAGAACAAAGACTATCAAGTTTTGTAAAGTACAATGGAATCATCATTCAAGAAGAAGCAACATGGGAAAGAGAAGATGATCTTGAAAGACCACCTCACCTATTTGCTAGCCAATCCGAATCTCGAGGGCGAGATTCATTTTAAGGGGGTTAGATTTGTAACATCCCAAAAATCATGTTTCAAAAACACATTCATTTCATTCTTGCATCATACATTCATATAGGGTTTTTCTCAAAAATCATTTGGAGACAGAAGTTTGAGCTATGATTTCATGTGGGCATTTTATCTCAATTGGCCATCACCCTTTGAGATTTGAATGCTTAGGTACTTGTTTGCTTGCCTCCATGGTTGGAAAGATTAGGAGTAGCTTTTAAAACCCAAGATTTCCAATTTAGAAATATTTTCTAAACCCTATTCCAAATAATTGCAAAGAGACAAAGTCTCTGTTTATTTCAAAGACCCAAGCTTGACCAAGCCTTGCAAGGTGACCACATGGTTATTTGGCTGCATTTGAACCCACAAGAACCCTGCAAAAATCCCCAAAGAAGTTTGAATTCAAAAGGATTTGAATTCATATCAAATTCTATCCAGAAAATAAAATTAGGAAAAGAAAAAGCTTAAAGAAAAGAAAAAGGCCGCGCGGCCAGAATCTGGCCAGCAATGATGAAGCCCAACAAGCCCACCCGGATCTCCTTTTACTTCTCTCACGCTTGAGCCCACGCAGACAGCTGACAAGCCGACCCCACCTGCACTCAAGGACGACAGACGGCCTTCCACGTCACCGTCGTCTCCACCCGCACGACCCGTTCATCCCCAAATCAACGCGAGCGTTTCTGTGTTTAAATTCGCGGTGTCAATTCGAGTTATTGGCCGAGTGATTCTCGCTCGTGACCAGGCTATAAGAACCCTCTCTGTTCCCTCTCTCTTCTCCCTCAAACCCCGAACCCAGAGCGCCACCAGGCTGCGTGTATTGCTCTCTGAAACCCCGCCGTCTCCGACGACCGCGCCGGCGAATTCCGGTGAGTCCAGAGTTCCCCTCTGCCTCTCGTTCTTGCAAACTGATTCAGTGAATCCCTGCACTTCTTTTAACACCTTCCGTTTGCTCTCGCATGGACCGTAGCTCCGGCAACATCATCGACTAGTCGCCACCGACGTCTGCACGAACTCCGGCGAACTCTAGTGGTAAGACCGCCTCAGCGCTTCTAGTTCACGCACACGACTCTGCCTTGACGCTGTGAACCTAACCGTGTCATTATCTTGCCTTGGGGTGATTCACAGCGACGTCCCCGACGACCACCCGACGCACCCGACGCCGCCACGAACTCCGGTGAGGAATCACAGCCGTGCCCGAGCGCCCCTTGACCAACCGCGAGTACGACAAGCTTCGCCGTGACCTCCTGAGCCCGGTGAGCTACTCCTCCTTCTCCCTCGCCGTCTGCATCATCGGCAACGCTGCCGACCGAGGCCAGTTCCGCCGGTAGCCGCCGCTCCGCCGCCAGTTCTTGGCCAGAGTAGTAGCAGCCGTTAGATCTGCATCGTAGCGCTAGGATAGATCCACTTAACCCCGAAGCGGTACGCGATCTGAGCCGCCAGATTTCATTTACATCCTACGGCTGTGGAGCTCGATCCAGTGCGAACCGGTACGGACGAATAAGAACATGACGCGTGGCTAGGTTAAGATCTGAAAATAGAATTTAAAACAGATTTTGATCCAGAATTCAAATGCCTATATCTTTTGAATCCCACGTTAGAATTTTGCAAACTTTATACCGTTGGATTCAGAAAAACAAGACCTTTCTGCCTATCCTTTTTGTTTAGCATATAGTAACCATTAGTTTGGCTTAAATTACAGAAACTTGTTTGAGACCTTTTTGAGTATAGATTTAGTTTAGTATTTTGTTTTAGGGTTATATAAGTTGTCTTGGCTATTTTGTGACTTGTTTAGTTTCTGTATTCATGCACTTGCTTGGTTGAGTTCTCAAAAAATCATCACTAGGTAGATTCATGCATGCATGCATTCATACTATTTCTTGTTTGTATATATTTGTGTGTAATTGTGTGCTACAACTTTGTGTGTAGATTTTGCTAGTGATTGTGATTGTGACGAGTGCTACTCTCCACACTACCAAGTCAAGTGATATCATCATGAATATTCCATTCCTATATTTTATATACGCATTAGTATTATTTTCTAAGTATAGGACTTGCATGAGTTTTTGCTAAGAACAAGCTATGCTTTGGTCCCACCTTCTGGGAGGGGGCATGGGCCTATGAGGGAGTGTCCTGGCCGCATTGGGCCAGGGGCATAAGGCCCCATAGGGCCCAGCCGATTCTAGATAGATTTAACTCGTTTAAATCTAGGGATAGAATTTCTAGATAAGGGAGAGTTTAAATCGTTTAAACTAGAGATAGGCTTGGAGGAGGGGCTAGGGCTGGCCGCCGCCACCCCCTCTATATATAGAGGGCTGGTGCGCCCCCTCCCCCCTACACACATCTCCCTCCAAGCCCTAGTAGCCCTGCTGCCTTCCACTCTCCCTCCCGACTGTTTGTAGGCGAAGCCCTGCTGCAGAAATTCTCCACCATATACACAACGCCATCGTGCTGTAGATCCAATCCATCTCTCCACCATACTTGCTGGTCCAAGGAAGGAGGAGACGTCGAGGTGCTGCACGTGTGCATCTCACGGAGGCACCGCCACTTGTGGTGCTAGATCGGATCGGATCGCGAGGAGGAGAAGCGAGTACGACTACATCACCCACGCTCGATTTAACGCTCATTGCAGCGAATCTTCAAGGGTATGAAGATCCAATCCAATCTCTCTCGTTGTTTGCATCTCCTAGATTAGATCTTGGCTTTCCCTCTGTTCGCTTCCGTAAAAAATTTTGATTTACTATGCTGCGAAACCCTTCATTTATTACATCCATTCCAGAGATAAACATAGTCTTTACAACTCATGGCCACAGGCCTAATACAAGAGTTTGGATAAGTAAATAACTATATGTCTTCATCTTCATGTACCACAGGAAAACATGTTGAGTGTATACTCATGACTCCTAATCCTCATCAGAGTAACCTGCAACATCACAAGTTACAGCCACAGTGGGTCAATACTTTGGAATAGTATTGGCAAGTGATACCTTAGTAAAATTTAGGTGGACTATATTACTATATGCAATTTGGCTAAGTGTAGCTTGGCTTGCTTTGCTCAAAATAGGTTTTTCCTATTATTTGAAATCACTAAGTTTTTCTTTGTCAAAAACTTTTCCCAAGGAACCACCTATAGACATTGAGGTCCTTCACCCTTGTTCACCCACAAGTTTTTACTTAGAAGTTGGAATGATGAGATTCTTGATAGCTTCCATGTCTTGATGCTCAAGTTGTCCATTGCCATGGACTTGGCTAAGTACTTAGATTTTTCCATCTGCAGAGTTTGTGCACTTTCCCCACCAGACTTGGTTTCCCAAGACAGGACCTTTCAGAAGCCTTTCCTTAGACCAAATGGACGCGCTCCAACCTATCATTCCCACTACCACCAACTGTCCAAATGGCTAAGTTCTAGCAACTTATGTGATCCAGGCAGAGCCCATATTGCCAAGTGGCTGCACTATAAGCTTCTCAACACTTGGCCTCTAAAATCCCTTTGTTCCTGGGTGGCTTTCCACAAGTGAGATACACAAGGTAAACCATAGCCATGGGCCTTGTGTAACAACTCAACCAAAAACCACCAATCAAGTACCTTTCCACCCAGGTGATTCATTGACTTAGTTGTTTTATTAGAAAAACATAAGTCCAAAGACTTAGAAATATTTTCATCATAGCATGTATAATTCACCAACCCTTGTTTGCTACTAGCTAGGCTAAGCATGGCATAGATAGTACTTAACTTAGAAAATTTCCTAGCAATTCTACAACTACTTAGGATTTCCCATCATGGCATTTGGCAAAAATAGTAACATGCAAGACTTAGCAAAAATATTTCTAATGCTTGTATAAAAATATATAGGGATGGAAATATTCATGAAGTACCACTTGCCTTAGTAGTTGGGAGAGTAGCACTCTTCACAATCACAATCACTAGCACCAAAGTCTACACAAAGAATGGTAGCAACAAATTACACACAACATATACAAACAAACAAAAATACATATGCATGCATGCAAAAATTCTAAGTGATGATTTTTAGAACTCAACCAAGCAAGTGCATGGTACTGAATCATAACCAAGTCAAAAACTTGCTAAACCAAGTTTATTTGACACTAAAACAATTTCCTAAACAATTCATATACTCAAAATAGTCCTAAACAAGTTTCTGCAAATAAAGTCATTTTAACAGAAACTAAACACTAAACACATTGCATAAACAGAAAGGGCTTGTCTTCCTGATTCCAACGGTATAAAATTTGCTAAAATCTAACGTGGGAATCAAAAGTTACAAGCAAATCAAATTTGGATATAAATCTGATTCAAATTCTGTTTTTAAACTAAACCCTAGCCACGCGTCGCGCTCTGATTGGCGCGTACCGTTTCGCGTCGGATCACGCTTCTGAGCCGCTAGATCTAACTTAATCGCGTGGCTCAGATCTAACGTACCACTTCGCTTAAGTGATTCTATTACGCGCGTTGGATCTAGATCCAACGGCTCTTGATCAAACGACCAAGTTCTGGCGGTGCGCGACGACGGCGAGCGACAGAGCGCTCTGACAGTGGCGGTGCCGGCGTTCTAGGTAGCCCGGGGAGGGGAGAGTATGCTTACCAGAACCGCAGGGACGAGGCGAAGCTCAACATGGCGGTGGCTGGGCAAGGGGCGCACGGCAGGGGCTGCTGGAGCTCGTCGGAGTTGCGCACGGCATCGGGTGGTTGCTGTCGAAGTGGTTGCCGAGGTTTCGCGTCGACCTAGCATGAACTAGATGGATTAGGAGACGCGCAAGACAGTGGCGAACAACCTCGTATGCAAGAGGGGGCAAGGGGCGCTCAGAGCTTACCGCAATTGGTCACCGGAGTTGAGTGGCGGCTCGGTCGGTTGCGGGTTTGAACGGGGACGGCATCCTGGGTCACGAGCAGGCAAGCGAAGAGTATCAGAAGATGCACGAGATCATGCTAGGCACATTCGTTTGAATCAGAGGCATAGGGGCGGTCGGGACTCACCGGAATTTGCTGCCGGAGGTCGTCGGAGCTGCGGCGGTGCAACGCAAATAGGGGCAGCCTGGTGGCGAGAAGGGTGTGCAGTGTGGGGGGAAATGACCGCGAGGGGGAGAGGTTCTTATAGCCGGAGCGGGGAGTGGAGTTACTCGCAGAATCAAGGGGATTTAACGCGGCAAAGGATCAGCAAGTAGTAACGGCAGAGCGAGCGCAGCGCGCGTGATTGACAAAGACGACGACGGGGTCACGGGTCCACTTCTCAACGAAATAAACAGAAGGGAGGTGGGGTCTGGGTGTCAAGTTGACTACGGGGCCACAAGGTTAGAGAGAGAGGTGGCCTGGTGGGCTAGTCAATGGCAGTTTTGCTGTTGGGCTAGAATAGGAGCGCCGGCCTTTTTCTTTTTCTTTATTCCTTTTCTATTTTTGAATTGATTTTCTGGATTGAGTTTCAAATGAATTCAAACTCTTTTTGAATTCAAATCTTTTTGGGATTTTTTTTGCAGTGTGAAACAATCACATTTCAGGACATAAAATCAGGTGGTCTCTTTGAATGGCCTTGGTCATTTTTGGAAAGACAAAATAACAGTGACATTGCACTTGGTTTGCAAATGTTTGAAAATGGTTTTTGAAGCCATTTATATTTTTTAAAACTTTGTTCAAATTCCACACTCAATCCAATCAACAAGGGAAGCAACAAACTTGGTTTAAAACATTCAAGCTCTCAAATGGGGATGGCCATTTGATTTAAGTTTGCTCACATAAAATGATAGCACTATGTGCTTCTGTTTTCTTGAATTTGGTTTGAAATTGATCTCAAAACTACATGCATGCATGAATGATATGCAATCTTTGAAATCATGATTTTAGGGATGTTACAGGACGTTTGGAAGTCGAAGGCGGTGCGAGGTGCTGCTAGAGAGGAATATCTAATGGGGGAGCTGCGGCAGTTGGCCGTGCAGCTGAAGTGTAAGTTTCTTCAAGCTGCTGCTCATTTTCAGATGCGGCTTTTGGCTGACCATCTTACTTTGTAGGTGTTGCAGGTGCTAACCTTGTTCCAAGGGAGGAGAAGGAGCGCGTTGCAGTTCGGATGAATTGCTTGACCCAACAAGATATTGAAGCCGGTGGCTTTTTCTGGATGGATCGCAACCGTGCCACGGTACTTGCGACTATGCAGGATCGTGCTCACCAGGTATCACGAGTGCTGCGACAGGTGAAGACTTCCCTGGCATCGATTATGCACGTCATGTTTCCCCTGGATGAAGCGCCATCGACTCTCTGGGGCTTGCTGGTGAAGTTTCGAGACGTGTCACATCAGGGAGCAGGTGCGGCACCAGTTGGTTGCGGGGGTGAAAGCTGCTCTTTCCCTCGTGCGGTTGCATCGCCCTGATGTGATATCTTGTTGCTGTTGCGGCTGGGCTGCCCCCTCGTCCAGATGGTGACCTATGGGACATTCGCCCGCACTATGCGTCTGTGAGGCAGTATGCCGAACAAGTTCTAGATCTCTTTGGGCATCGTCCGCAGGTGATTCTTCAGAATAGGTAGTTCCTATAAAACAATATATGTAAAACTTGTATGTATTTCTACTGGGCTTTGTTATAAAGCTTTATTGTATTAGCACGTGGTGCTTGTTCGTATGCATGCCCTTTTCGTTAGCCTGATGTGATCAGCTACTCAGGTGTACATGCGTTATCCTCAATCGACGAAGTCGTGAGGTGCGGGGGAGCCCCCATGTGTGTTGTAGCATAAAGAAATGCGAGTAAAAGATAAATTTTGGGGCGAGACACTTAGATTTATTCATATCGTAATGAGGAGGTACATTGTTCAGCTGAGTAGCCTTGGCTGAATAGCCTTATTGAAAGTAAACGGAGGATAGCTAGGGGTAGAAGCGTCGCAGTTGTGCGATGTTCCATGGGTTGGAGTATGCGACTCCAGACTCCACATGCTTGAGGCGATAGGCGCTACCTGGGATGACTTCGGTGACGATGTAGGGTCCTTCCCAGGGTGACTCGAGCTTCTTCGACTGCTCTTGCTTGAGTCGTAAGACTAGGTATCCTTCGATGAAGGACCTTGGGTGCAGCCGACGGCTGTGATAGTTGCGGAGGCTCTGCTGGTAGACTGTCGATCGAGCTGCGGCGATGTCGCGCGCTTCGTCGAGTGTGTTGATGGTGTCTTCAAGTGCGAACGTCGATTCGTCTTCGCTGTAGGCGACGACCCGTGGGGCCTTATGGCGTACTTCTATAGGCAGCACGGCTTCGGCTCCGTGCACCATGAAGAAAGGCGTGTAGCCAGTTGAGCTATTTGGCGTTGTGCGCAAGATCCAAAGGACGGAGGGTAGCTCTTCTGTCCAGGCTCCTTCAAGTCGCTCAAGTGGGCTTAGTAGGCATTTCTTAATGCTGCCGCCGATGAGGACGTTGGACTTTTCGACCCGCCTGTTCATTTGCAGGTGCGCCACGAAAGTGTATGATATGTTGATCCCGAGGCCTTTGCAGAAGTCCTGGAATTCTTTGGAGATGAAGTTCGACCCGTTGTCGGTGATGATGCTGTGCGGCACGCCAAACCTGTAGACTATGGATTCGAAGAACTTCATAGATGTTTTACACTTTTGGTTGGTAATGGGCAAGGCTTCGATCCACTTGGTGAACTTGTCGATTGCGACCAGGTGGTAGACGTGACCTCCTTTCGAGGACTTGGGCAGTTTGCCGATCATGTCGAGGGCCCATTGGGCGAAGGGCCAGGCCAGGGGTAGGGGCCTAAGCTCCAATCCAGGTGCTTAAGGTTTGTCTGCGAACCTCTGGCACCTGTTGCACCTTCAGACGATGTCCTTAGCGTTGTTCATGGCTGTTGGCCAGTAGAACCCAGCTCGTAGAGCTTTGGCGACGAGGGCACGGCTACCCGCGTGATGGCCGCAGATGACCTCATGGATGTCTTGGAGGATAGTTTTTCCGTTACCGATGGTGACGCACCTTTGGAGTACACCCAAAATGCCGCGCTTGTACAACTCGCCATTGATGATGGTGAAGGCCTTGGAACGGCGAGATATGCGCCAGGCATCTATCGGGTCATCAGGCAGTTCCCTATTTATCAGGTCCCATAGATAAGGCTGCGTCCATGTTTCTTCGATTGCCATGACCTACATCAGGTTGACCACTGCGACCTCTGTGTCGAGCTTTTCGGGTCCTTCCTGTCCTTCGGGTAGCGCAGCCCTCGAGTGCTCAGCCTCTTCAGGTGATCCCTTGGGGAATTTCCTTTTGATGGATGGCACGCAAATCTGCTCGAGGAACACACCTGGTGGCACCCGTGCGCAGGTGGAGCTGATGTTGGCGAGTCTGTCGGCCTCTTCGTTGCTTTCTCTTGAAACGTGCCGAAGCTCGCAGCCGTCAAAGTCTCCTTCGCGTGAATTATAGAGCGTGCGGTACGCGATCATGTTGGCGGCGTGCGTGTCGCACTCGTTCATCATCTGCTGGACGAAGAGGTTCGAGTTACCGTAGATGACCAGGCGCGTTGCGCCGCAGATCTTGGCCATCCTCATGCCGTGGATGAGGGCCTCGTATTCGGCTTCATTGTTGGAAGCTCGAAATTTCATCCGGAGGAAGTACTTCATCTTGTCGCCCTACGGGGATATCAGTATGACTCCGGCTCCTGCTCCAGCCTCGCGTTTGGAGCCATCGAAGTGCATCGTCCATGAATGTGTCATGTCCGGAGTGTCTGGCACCTGCGGTTCCATCCAGTGGACGAGGAAGTCTGGGAGGACCTGGGACTTTATCGCATGGCTCTTCTCGTAAACTATGTCTAGAGGACATAACTCGATGCCCCACAGGGCCACGCGTCCTGTGGCCTCCGGGTTGTTCAGGATGCTGTTCAGGGTGCCTCGTTGACGACCATCACCTGATGCTCCTGGAAGTAGTGGCTCAGATGACGAGCCGTCATGAACACGCCGTAGGCGAGTTTCTGGTGGTGAGGGTACCTCTGTTTTGTTGGCGTCAATACCTCGCTGAGGTAGTAGATTAGGCGTTGGACCCCATGGGTCTTGCCATCTTCGGGTCGTTTGACCACGAGCACGGTGCTTACCACCTGGTGTGTGGCTTCTATGTATAGAAGTATAGGCTCGCGTTCCTTTGGCGTGACCAGGACGGGGAAGGTGGAGAGTAGCCGCTTCAGATCTTCGAATGCGTCGTCCGCTTCGGGTGTCCACTCGGATTTGTCTGCTTTGCATAGCAGCTGATAGAAAGGCGGGGCCTTTTCACCCATGCGGCTGATGAACCTGCTCAACGCCATGATGCGTCCAGCTAGCTATTGGATGCCTTTGAGGTTCTTCGGTTTCTCCATGGCCATTATGGCTCGGATTTACTTCGGGTTCTCCTCAATCCCTCTCTGAGAGAAGACGTAGCCAAGCAGTCAAGCAGATGGGACGCCGAAGGCACACTTTTCTGGGTTTAGCTTGATGTTGTATCGATCAAGGTTGTCGAACGTCTTGCGGAGATCGTCGATCAGTGTCTTGGCCTCCCTTGTTTTGATTACTATGTCGTCGACATAGACCTGTATGTTGTGGCCGATCTGGCTCTTCAGGCATGCTTGCATGCACCGCTGTTACGTGGCACCTGCGTTCTTCAGCCCGAAGGGCATTGTGTTGTAGCAGAACACTCCGAACGGCATGATGAACGCCTTTTCTCCTTATCTTCGACCTTCAGCCAAATCTGATTATAGCCTGAGTAGGCATCGAGGAAGGAGATTTTCTCGCATCCTGCAGTCAAACTGATAATCTGATTGATCCGAGGGAGAGGGAAATGATCCTTCGGGCAGTGCTTGTTTAGCGATGTGAAGTCCACGCACATCCGCAGGATGTCCATGTCCTTTTTAGGGACCATCACGGTGTTGGCCAGCCACTCGCTTTCCCTGTTCTCCCTGATGAAATCAGCATCGAGCAGTCTGTTGACTTCGACTCTGGTGGCCTTGGCCCGTGGCTCCGACAATCGTCGGATGGACTGTTTGACCGTCTTGGCATCTAGGTACACATTGAGTGCGTGCTCGGTGAATTCCCTGGGAACTCCTGGCATGTCCGCATGACAACAAGCAAAGATTTCCCAGCCCTCACGGAGGAATTCGACGAGCGCACTTTCCTATGTGGGGCGGAGGTCATTGGCGATCGGCGCCGTCATGGAGGTATCCGTCGAGTGGACCTTCACCTTCTTCATGTTGACTGTTGAGTCGAACGACATATCAGGTGTGTTCTTCCTTCAGACTGGGGGTGCCCCATTGTCTGTCACCTCTTAGAGCCTTATAAGCTCCTCCTGCATGCCAAATGACTGGGAGATTCTATTGAAGTCCCTGTCGTAGTGGTCCGACCGGGTGAAGCTCCCGTGGATCATGATGACGCCCCTAGGTCATGGCATCTTGAGTAGCAGGTAGGCATAATGTGGTACTGACAGGAACCTTGCAAATGCCACGCGCCCGAGGATGGCATGGTATTGTGATGTCCAGTCCACCACTTCGAACTCGAGTCCCTCGCACCAAAAGTTGTCGGGCTTGCTGAAGATGACGTCGAGCCATATCTTTCCCAGGGGGAATATGCCCTTCCCTGGGACGATGTCGTGGAACGTTGTGTCGGATTGTTCGAGGATACACAGCAGGATCCGCATTGCTGCTAAGGTGCTAGTGAACATCAGATTGATGCCGCTACCGCCGTCGATGAAGACGCGGCTCATCTCGAACCCTTCGATCTGTGCCTTGAGAACCAGGGCAGCATGACCTGGGCGAGGGATCTGGCTGGGGTTATCCGAACGGCTGAATGTGATGCAGGACTCCGAACCGCTGAGGTACTCAGGGATGGCGGGTGGAGCGGTCACAGCCAAACTGACTTGGCGGGTGATTTTCTTTTCCACCCTGTTTGTTGGGCGTCCCTTTTGGATCATCAATGACCCTTTCGGCGCGGGGTACCCGTTTCCGCCGTTGTTCTGCGCGGGTGTGATCGGGTGATTCGAGGGTCCCACAGGTGGTGGTAGAGGAGCTCAGTGGGAGATGTCACCTAGTGCGGGTGCGTGTCCATACCCAGGGTTCGGGGCTTGCTATCTTATATGGGACATGCTCTCGCTGAGATTCTGGAACTCGCGGCAGTCTTTGAGCATGTGGCTTGCCTTCTTTTTGTCATCCTGCTTATCGATGTAGAAGTGGATGGTGCATGGGCCCATCAACTTGTCGTATGTTGAGGGCTCATCGTCATGGCCGCGGCGTTGCCAAGTTTGCGTTGGGCGTCCTCCATCGTGGAAGTTGTTTCCACGGTATCCACCGCTATTGCGGTTGCTTTCATTGCGATGGTCGGCGTAGCTAGCCGCGACCATGTCGGGTCCGTCGCGATCAACATAGACGCGTGATCTTCATTTTCTACGGTGCTCGCGTCGGCGGCCGTAGTCATCTTCCTCCTCCTAATGTGCTTGGTGGACGGAGTCCTCACCATCTGCCCACTTGTTGGCGATGTCCATGAGGTGGTCAAGTGTCTTGGGATTAACGCGCCCAAGTTCTTCCTTGAAGTCCTGGAGTTTGACGCCATCCTTGAAGGCGTCAATTGTTCTTCCTCAGAGATGTGTGTCGTGGAGTTCTTGATGTTGGACCAGCATAGTATATACGAGCGAATAGATTCGCCTATTCGTTGGGTGCAAGCCCTCAGTTCTTCGATCGAGGCTGGCCTCTTGCTGGTGCCCATGAAGTTTCGGATGAAACTGTACGCCAGTTCCTCCCAGCTTCGGATGGATCCCGAGGATAGGCTGCTGAGCCAAATCCGGGTTGCGCCTGTCAACTGCAGCTGAAGGCATTCTAGGGCAGTGTTTTTGTTGCCGCCGTGCAGCTTGACGGACGATAGGTGGTCGCTGAGCCACGCCTTAGGTCCTGTGTGCCGTCAAACTTCGGAGTATCCGAAGGAATCTTGAACTTCCTCGGCATCCACGTCCGCTGAATAGATCTGCTGAAGCATCGAGCCCCAAAGAGTTCTTCTTCATCGTCATCCTCTTCGGATTCGGATGAGCACACGCGCTTGGCGCGTGCCTTGTCGATCTTGTGTTGAGTGAGTTCGCTTCGAGCATCGTAGTCGCGGCTGCGACATCGTGAGCTCTTGTGCCGTCGAGGTAGGTCGTGTTCCTCCTCGTCGGATGAAGGTGTGGGACTGTGGTTGAATCTGACCGCAGCCTTCTTTTTCGGCTCCGCAAGATATTCTCCGTGGAGCGCAGCTCCAACCAGTCCGAGTCCGGCTAGTGTGGAGTTGTGCATGGCCCTTTTCGGGTCCCCCACCGGAGGTGGATGGGACGCGAGGTATGTGGTGGCTGCCATAATCACAGCTTGCGGCGTCTTCAGGATGATGTTGTCGTTGGCGTCCATCTCCATGAAGGACGTGTTGAGGGTTCGCGTCAACTCGCGACGTGCAGCGGGGTCCATGTTCTCTACACGAGAATGATGCTTGTTGGCATTGTTGCCGTGTGAGCTAACGCTGCCAATGGCGGAGAGCGCAGCTCGCCGCGTGCTAGAGTCTGAGGTCGCATGCTTGCGTTTGTCGAGTACTTCTTACATCTTCACCTGCTTTTTTTGATCTTCGATGAGGAGGAGGTGATATGCCATCAGTAGGTCCCGTGAGGCACCCACAGGCAGGATCTTGTTGCCCGCCACGACTTCGCGTGCTTGGTTCCATCCTTCCTCACTGAGGTGGATTACTCGATTGGTGTCAGGGTCGTCCTCGTTGGGTGGGGGGATGGTTGCCTCCTATCTTTCTGTTTCTACCTTGACGGTTGGGCGGCGGTTTGGGCGGTTGCTGTTCCACGTCGCTTTGGATGACTACGGCGCATTGGTAGCGTCCGAAGGTCGGATCGCTGCTGCCGCAACTTTCGAATCTGGAACCATAGGTCCCTTCATCCGACGGGGGATCGCACAGATCCTAGTTGCAGCTGTTGCTGTCGTATGACTCATCTGCCGAACTTGACGTGCGTAGCATGTGATGCGGGGCCCATGAGGCGGGCCTGATCGATGGCAGAGGCACCCGCTCTAGGAGGCGGAGAGTGCCGGTCTGACCCACCTGGAAGCAGAAGCTCCCGAACAGGATCTCGAGCCCATCGCCAACGGGCTCGAAGTCCTTCAGGGTGGCTAGCGAGTGGGCGGTGAAGTCGAAAGCTCCGAAGAGGATATGGCTCTCCGTCGCCTAGGAATTACAGATCACTTTGCTCGGGACTGTCATGATCGCATAATCGGCTCCCCCGATTCCCACAAACGGCGCCAATTGACGAGGTTTAATCTCGTCAATGCCCATTGTTATGAGATTGGATTTTCGAGAAGATGGGGGTGCTTGAGATCGTGGAACGGTTAACAGACAAGCAACCAGGGGAAACAAGATTTACCCAGGTTCAGGCCCCCGGAGGGAAATCCCTACTCCTGCTTGTCTGCTCTCGATTATGGCGGAACCGAAAAGTATAGGGGTGTGCAGATGTAATCTCGCGTGGAGGTGTGTATGCGGTGGTATGAGAGAGAGCCTCCTCTTCATTCCCTCCTAGCCTTTATATAGAGCTGGGCAGGTCCCGGGTATAGATTGAGTCGGTTACAAGTTTAGTGTTTGCCCCTTTGAATATTCCATCTGTTCTAGTCTTGCTCTCCAAGGATCCGAAGATGTCATGGGCTTGGACCACCCGTAAATCTTCATGGGCCGCGTATATTCTCGTGGGCCTTCCTTGGGCTGGACCAGGTATGCTGAAGTTGTCTACCCATAGGGTATAACCATGTCAGCTAGACTTACTCTAGTGGACGAGGAAGTCGATATAGAGGAGTAGTGTTGACTACTCGGCTATCTATTTATCTATCATCCTTTCATTATTGAGTCGCAATGATCATCCAACATGTGGAAGGCTTTGCTAGTGTGTTTATCTTTCCAAAACTTGTTGATTACGTTGTTTAAACTCTATAGTTATCTTATGCTAGTTTATTGGTGTTTGTTGCTATGTGATGTATTGTGCATGTTAGCATATATGGGTTATATCTCATTACTTATCCTTATTGAAACTACAGATGCCTCCCCGTCGTGTCAATCCCAACCAAAACAACAATAAGAATAATGGCAATGAGATGCAGCAGCTGATGACAACTCAAACACATTTGATGCAGATGATGACCCAGTTCATGGAAAATCAAAATCAAAACAACAACAATCAAAACAACCCACCTTCCTTTGACATTCTTACAAGGTTTTTGAGGTTGAGGCCTGCCAAGTTCTCGGGAACCACTTATCCCATGGTAGCCAATGACTGGTTACGTTCTGTGAACAAGGACTTCGTCACCGTGGGCTGCACGGGTGAAGAAAATGTCAGATTTGCAGCATATCTTCTTGAAGGACCAGCAGCCACATGGTGGGATAATTTCCAAATCAGTACTCCTATTGACGAAGTGATTTGGGCTATGTTTCAGGATGGATTCCGCACTGCTCATATCTCTTCAGGAGTGATGAGTTTGAAGAAGAAGGAATTCCACAATCTAAAGCAACATCACCGCAGCGTGGCAGAGTGTATTGAGGAGTTCAACAATCTGGCATGCTATGCACCGGATGAGGTTGATACTGATGCAAAGAGGAAGGAGAACTTCCTCGAAGGACTGAATGATGAGATGAGCATGCAGCTATCTGTTGCATATGTCCCAACTTATCAATCAATGTGTGACAAAGCCACCATCTTGGAGAGCAAGATGGAATAGGTGGAGAATAGGAAGAGGAAGCATCACTTTGAAAAGCACAGGTCGAGATCGTCGCACAAGCGTTCCCATGGTGATGATAGTGGAGGTTCTGGATCCCACAAGCATGGGAAGTGTAACAGCCACCACAACAGTAACATGACAATGATAGATATAAGAACCACAAGAGTGGACATAAGAGCCATCACAGTGGGAATGAAAATGGAAGTCAACCTCCTAAAAGAGACATTAGTCAGGTTGAGTGCTTCAAGTGCAAGAAAACTGGGAATGAATGCCCAGAAAAGAAGGCTGATGGAGCCAACAATCCCAACCCATTCCAGAAGGGTCAAGTGAACCACATCAATGTGGAGGAAATCTATGAGGAATCTGATGCTGTGGCTAGTAAGTTCAAGCTTAATTATTTTCCAGCACTTGTTCTTTTTTATAGCGGCATATCGCATTCATTCATATCAAGACCATTTGTTGATAAAAATGGACTTCCAACTGAAACTATTGGGTGTCATATTAAAGTAAGCTCTCCCAGTGCAGAGATGATAGTGAATTTTGGATGTAATGACCTAGTTATATAATTTTGAAAGTATAAGTTTCCAGTTAGTCTAATAATCCTAGATTCCCAAGGATTGGATGTAATTTTTTGCATGGATTGGATGACTAAGTATGAAGGAGTAATAGATTGTTCCAATCGTACTGCTACACTCACAACCCTGGATAAGAAACAGATTAGGTTCAAGTCTAACTTTGAATCTAAAGGAAGTAAGCTAAATTCTCTTAAGGGGATTAGCATAGATAGTGTACCGGTGGTGAAGGAGTATCCGAATGTGTTTCCGGAAGAATTGCCACAAATACCACCAGATAGAGATGTGGAGTTTTTGATTGACTTACTACTAG
The DNA here is from genome assembly GCA_023614405.1 of Avena insularis. NCBI lineage: Eukaryota > Viridiplantae > Streptophyta > Magnoliopsida > Poales > Poaceae > Avena > Avena insularis. The sequence goes on along the minus strand of CM042691.1, from coordinate 22,788,896 downwards.
GATCTGGACCAATAGCAAAGAGACCCTACAAGATGTCAGTTGATGAGTTGAAAGAACTCAAGAAACAACTAGGAGAACAGTTGTAGAAAGGATTTATCCAACCAAGTTCTTTGTTTTGGGGTGCACCAGTTCTGTTTGTTGAGAAGAAGGATAGAAGTCAAAGATTATGCATAGATTATCGTTCACTCAATGAGGTGACTATAAAGAACAAGTACCCTTTGCCTAGAATCAATGATTTATTTGATGAACTAGAAGGAGCCCGTGTGTTCTCAAAGATTGATCTCCGATCAGGCTATTTTCATCTAAAGATTAGAGAGCAAGACATACCTCAGACTCCTTTTACCACTAGGTATGGATTGTATGAGTATACCGTGATGCCATTTGGACTAACAAATGCACCAGCTTATTTCATGAACATGATGAATAAGGTGTTCATGGAGTTTCTTGACAAGTTTGTTGTCGTATTCATCGATGACATATAGATCTATTCCAAGAGCAAAGAAGAGCATGAAGAACATTTGTGTTTGATACTTGAGAAACTCAGGGATCATAAGTTATATGCCAAGTTCAATAAGTGTGAATTTTAGTGGGGTGAAGTTGGATTTCTTGGGCACATTGTGTAAGGTTCCCAACCTTTAATAAGGTAAGGATCCCTGTGTTTACAATGCTAGTCCCTGGATCAATAGCTAGCATCCATAGTTAATATGTAATATCAAGAAACAAAGGTCATAATACAACTTTATAACCAGGAATAAAATAATTTATTACATCTTACATAGCTCATTTGGCTATCTCAATACAATGCAGCAGAATATAACAATAGCATGGGGTCCTTCATCTTCAAAGTGCCACAGGCAAACATGTTAGCTGTAGACTCGTAATCCTATTTCAACACACTTCACTAATATCAATCAAACCTGCAACATAACAAGTTACAGCCACAAGGGTCAATACATTTTAATTGTATTGGCAAGTGATACTACGGTAGTATTGTGGAGTCTATCATCTATATGCATTTGGATAAGTGGAGCTTAGGCTTGCTTTGCTCAAAATAGTTTTTCCTTATCATTTGAAAACACTAAGTTTTTGCTTGACAAAATCACCCAAGGCATCTCCCAATAGAAATTGGTGATCCTTCAACCCTTGTTCAACCACAAGTTTTTAACTTAGAAATTTGGATGAGGAGATTCTTGACAGCTTCCATGTCTTGATGCTCAAATTGGCTAAGTACATAGATTTTACACTCTACAGAGGTGGTGCACTTTCCCCACAAGACTTGGTTTCACCAAGACAAGATCTTTTAGAAGCCTTCCCTTAGACCAGAATGGACGTGTTCCAACCTATCATTCCCCTACCACCAACTGTCCATTTGGCTAAGTTATTGCAACCTATATGATCCAGGCAGAGCCCATAATGCCAAGTGGCTGCACTTGAAGCTTCGCAACATTTGACATCTCAAATCTGTTTGTTCCTGGGAGGCCATCCACAAGTGAGATACACAAGGTAAACCATAGAAATGGGCCTTGTGAACCACTCAACACAAACCATTCCTTCCATTCCACCCAGGTGATTCATTCACTTAGTTGTTTTATTAAACAAAACACAAGTCCTTGCCTTTGAAATATTCCATAGCATGAAATATAATCCACCCTTATTTTCTACTAGCTAAGCTAAGCATGATAGTAGTAGGAATATTAACTTAGGAAATTTCTTCTAAGATTTCATCTACTAGGATTTCCCATGGCATAGTTTATATTTAGCAAAAATTCCATGCAAGTCCTACTTAGAAATATCACTAATGCATAGTGAAAATAATGGGACAAAGTATGAAGCATCACTTGCCTTTTTGGTAGAGAATATAAGTTCACTTCTTGATCTTGCAATATTCACACTCTTCCAAATCCACTACAATTCAATCAAGCAAGCAATATTTCAATCTACCATTCAAGCAACATCACATAAAATGATAGAAACAAAACAATGCATGCAAGCATGATAAAGATTGTTTTATTTGAAAAAATGGTTTCTAATAGGTTATAAACATTTGAAAACACTTATTGGTCATTTTATATTAGTGGAAAAAACCATTTGCAAAAGATTTTACTTATAAATCATTTTTAAACCAAGTCAATATTTTATGTGGTTGAAAATTTCTTTAGCAAAGTAATATTTTATAGGGTTCACCAAATACATTTTAAAATCATAAAAAATTGTGTTTGGGGTCACAGAGTTTAAATCAAAACATTTCCCAAAGGTTTTCCTCCAAAATCATTTTTTAACAATTAAACCATATTTTTATTTGACTAGAAATGGTTTAAATCAAAGATTTATTATTTAGCTTTACCAAATATATTTTTAAATCCATGAGTTGGTTTCTAAGGTCAGTAGGTTCAAAACAATCCATTTTCCAAAGGTTTTATCTCAAAAATAATTTTAGAACAATTTTTATATTCTAAACATGCATACACAAGTTTCTGCAAAAACAATCAATTTAACAGAAACAATTTACTAAACAAAGGGCATGTTTGGATAGAGCTTGTCTTTCTGATTCCATTTATATAAAATTTGCAAAATTTGGACGTGTGGTTTGAAAGTTATGGATTTTACAAAATTGAGCAACAAATAGATCAAATCTGTTTTTATTCAAACAGACAGGGCCACGTGGCGCTTTCCTACTGGTGCGTACCGTTTCGCGCGAATCAGCATATACGGCCGTTAGATCTAATTACATCGCATGGCTCAGAGGCTCTCGTACCCCTTCGCTTAAGTGACTCCATCTAAGCCTCAGGATCAAGATCCAACGGTCCCTAGTGCAATGACCTAAAACTGGCGACGCTGGAGTCTGACACGCGGCGGCGGTGGCCTGGCAGTGGTGTCTCCGGCGATGAAGGAAGCGAGAAAGAGAGAGAGGGGGGCTCACCGGATTCGCTGTACGATGCTGATGCTCAACGTGTTCGCGGGGAGGCAGGGGCGCACGAGGACGAAGGTATTTTCTCGCCGGAGTTCTCTCTGGCGGTGGTTGCTTCTACCGGAGACGGTGGCGAGGCTTCGGTGCATGCTAGAGGGAGAGGAGGGTATGGTTAGATGCGCAAAGACATGGCGAGGATGCGTGCGTGAAAGAGAAAGAGAGGGGCGGTCATTACCAACCAGGGAAGTGTCGCCGAAGTAGAAGCAGACCGCGGCGTGCTCGGTGGTCATCGTTGTAGAGGTTCTGGGGCGCGTGGGGGCGAGCTAGTGCTACGGGGAGGTTCACCAGGATCTGGGGAGCAAGTGAGCATGCAGTGGGAGGCGAGGGGTGGTTGTAGTTTGCCGGAATCGACGAAAATGCTCGCCGGAGTCCGCGGCGGTGCAGGGTAAAATCGAGGCGGCCTGGTGGCTCTCTGGCAGCGGGGTTTGAGGGGAAAGATAGAGAAGAGAGCAAGGATTTAACGAGCGTGATTGATGACAGGAATTACTCCCTGCATTGATGTGATTTACTACCGCAAGATCAATGCAGAAACAGCGAGGAAGAACTGGTCGCGCGGAGAAGACGCGGACGTGGTCGTGGGGTCCGTTTGAAAGTGAGAGAGGAAGAGGGAATATGGGGTCCAACCGTCAGTGGATGTGCGGGTGCAGACGCGAGTGAGAAAGAACAGTGGAAGAGGGTTCCCGGGTGGGCTCTTGCTGGGCCAGAAGGTTTGCTGGGCTGGGTAGGTTTAGTGGGTTGGGTTTGTTTCTATTTTATTTATACAAACATTTTTCTTTTTATGAATTGAATTCCTGTTTTGATTTTAAATCAAATAATTCAAACACCAAATCAAATCAAACCACCACCAAACTTTGGGTATATTTTAATTTTGTTTAACAACATAATCCAAAGTCCAAAACAAAATAATTTTTTATTCTTTTTAGGATCCATTAAAAATTAAATAAATAGACCTTAGTCATTAAAATAGGATTTAATTTACTTTAAAACTCTATTTTTAAATGTAAATAATAACAAAATCTTTTCAGTAGGTTTTATTTGAAAAACAAAACACTTGGAAATAACTTATTTAAAATACTTTAATAAGTTTTAGTGTTTATTTAAAATGGAAAAGCCTTTATTTAAATAACATTGGATATTAATAAATACTTATTATTTTATTTAATTAAACCTTTACTATTTTTATCAAAAAAAAATATTTTCTTTCAAAACTTGGCCAAGGATAAACTTGGCTCTTTAAAATAATCCTTATTTACAATTCTGCCTTTTCTTATAAAAACCACACCTTTTATTTAAAGATCCAAAAATAGTGATTCCAACTATTATAACTTTATTTATTATTTGTTTATCTTTTTAAATCCCTTTAGGATTTTATTTGACCCAAAATAGGTTTTGATGTTTCCAATTGGAATCAAAAAGTTTCTTCTCACCCTAAATTTCATCAAAATTTTATTTTGTTTATTTATTTTTCAAATGTCAAAATTTGGAAAAATTTGGGATGTGACAGGCTACCACCCTTAAAATAAATCTCGTCCCGAGATTTGGGGAGGCTAGGTTTTACAAGTTAGCTCAAAGCAACTAGGGTACTACCACTCTTAAAACAATTTCCAACTAGATTACTTCTTGGCTTGCTTGGAATCTTGTTGAAACTTCTCTAGGCAAACATCTGCATTGTGTCCTTTGTTTCCACACTTGAAACATGTGTCAAGGCTGAGATCCTTCATAGGCTTTTTTATCTTGTGCTTCATCTATTCTGGACAATTGCTTGCATAATGTCCTGGTTCTTTGCAATTGAAACACATCACTTGGCTAATATCTTTCTTTTCCTTTGGTATCATTGCCTCTTGTATGTTTCCTTGGTTCTTCTTCTTTTTTGGGCATTCATTGGCATAGTGTCCCATCTCTTTGCAAGTGCAACATTGCTCTTGGGTAATATCCTTCTTGCTGGGGTTGGGGCATTTCTTCTTCTTCTTCTTCTTCTTCTTGGGTCTCTCCAAAGCTAGGAGTTCTTCTAGTTCATGCTCTTCATACTTCACCTCAAAGGTGGGAAATCTTTCTCTCTTCTTGGGGTAGTTACTAGAGATATGGCCTTCTTCTTCACAAGAGTAGCAACACTTTGTGATCAATTTGGATTTGGCCTTATGATGCATAGTTTTGACTTTGCCTTCGTCCTTCTTGGTAGAAGTTGTTACTTCATGAGGGTTTACAAACTGTTGTTGCACTCCACCTTGTTTCCTTTGTTGAACTATGGAATAGATGGGGCATTGGATAGGGACATGGTTATTTCTTTCACATAGGAAGCAAGTAGCTTGAGATGTGGGGCATTGATTAGTTGGATGTTTCTCTTCACAATTGGGACATTCATCTTCATGTTCCTTGGAAGTGTGATCCTTGTCTCCACAAATATTGCAAGCTTGGGTTCCTTCCAGAATATCATCCTTGACATCCTTGTTGTCACAAACTCCTTGGGAAGAGTTGTCTCCCATGTTGATCATTTGAGTGGCCATCCCTTGCAACAATTGGGATTGAATTTCCAAAAACTTTTGCATGGTTGGGTCTAACCCATTGTTGTTGGCTAAAAACTGAGTTGTCACTTGGTCCAACTGGGTTTTGTTTGCTAGTAGTTGTTCTATCATGTTGACCTCTTGGTTGTTATTGTTGTCATTGTTGATGTTGAAGTCTCTTGGAGAAGTCATCTGTTTGGGTTGGATTGGGATTAGAATAGGCAAAAGATTTTATAAGGAATCAATTCTAATCACACACATCACAATTCACTCAAGCAATGTGCAAGAAATCACAAACAAACATTCCACTCAAACAACAAAGTTCAAGCACATTTTTAGGCAACAAAATATTTTTGCTACACCACATAGGTTGGTGTGTTTGATCTATACCAAATATGGTGGTCCAACTATATGGTTCACTTGAGATCGTTCCATCTTTCTTGGTTGATTCCTCATGAATGAAATCATGGTTTCCTTGGGAAAATTCTTGTGTCTTCGTCACTAAGCTTCAAAGATGACGATGATTCCTTCTAAGTTGTATTCCCTTAGTCTTCATGTCTTGAGTAACATTTCTTGTCTCACTTGTAATCCTTAGTGATATCCAAGGTTGAAGTCCTTGTTGAGAATAAGGTCGAAATCACTTGAAGATGTTGAATTCATTTGAGTTGATGAAGTCCTTTGCACATGGTGAAGTCTTTGGCCATGGAGAAGGCTTTATCCATCAAGTTGAAATAGAAGAGATGTAGAGTCAAAACCAAAATGGTTGAGGAAAGAGTTTACAAGATTGTTTGTAAATAAGTTTTGGAACAAATACAACTCCTATTTTTCTAAGGGGTTTATCCAATCCTAGGTTTACAAATCCTACAGGCAACACAATGCTCTGATACCATCTGTAAGGTTCCCAACCTTTAATAAGGTAAGGATCCCTGTGTTTACAATGCTAGTCCCTGGATCAATAGCTAGCATCCACAGTTAAGATGTAATATCAAGAAACAAAGGTCATAATACAACTTTATAACCAGGAATAAAATAATTTATTACATCTTACATAGCTCATTTGGCTATCTCAATACAATGCAGCAGAATATAACAATAGCATGGGGTCCTTCATCTTCAAAGTGCCACAGGCAAACATGTTGGTTGTAGACTTGTAATCCTATTTCAACACACTTCACTAATATCAATCAAACCTGCAACATAACAAGTTACAGCCACAAGGGTCACTACATTTGAATTGTATTGGCAAGTGATACTATGGTAGTATTGTGGAGTCTATCATCTATATGCATTTGGCTAAGTGGAGCTTAGGCTTGCTTTGCTCAAAATAGATTTTCCTTATCATTTGAAAACACTAAGTTTTTGCTTGACAAAATCACCCAAGGCAACTCCCAATAGAAATTGGTGATCCTTCAACCCTTGTTCAACCACAAGTTTTTAACTTAGAAATTTGGATGAGGAGATTCTTGATAGCTTCCATGTCTTGATGCTCAAATTGTCCATTACCAGGGACATGGCTAAGTACATAGATTTTACACTCTGCAGAGGTGGTGCACTTTCCCCACAAGACTTGGTTTCACCAAGACAAGATCTTTCAGAAGACTTACCTTAGACCAGAATGGACGCGTTCCAACCTATTATTCCCCTACCACCAACTGTCCATTTGGCTAAGTTATTGCAACTATATGATCCAGGCAAAGCCCATAATGCCAAGTGGCTTCACTTGAAGCTTCTCAACATTTGACATCTCAAATCTCTTTGTTCCTGGGTGTCAATCCACAAGTGAGATACACAAGGTAAACCATTCCTTCCATTCCACCAGGTTGATTCATTCACTTAGTTGTTTTATTAAACAAAACACAAGTCCTTGACTTTGAAATATTCCATAGCATGAAATATAATCCACCCTTATTTTCTACTAGCTAAGCTAAGCATGATAGTAGTAGGAATCTTAACTTAGGAAATTTCTTCTAAGGTTTCATATACTAGGATTTCCCATGGCATAGTTTATATTTAGCAAAAATTCCATGCAAGTCCTACTAAGAAATATCACTAATGCATAGTGAAAATAAAGGGACAAAGTATGAAGAATCACTTGTCTTTTTGGTAGAGAATATAAGTTCACTTCTTGATCTTGCAATGTTCACACTCTTCCAAATCCACTACAATTCAATCAAGCAAGCAATATTTCAATCTACCATTCAAGCAACATCACATAAAATGATAGAAACAAAACAATGCATGCAAGCATGCTAAAGATTATTTTATTTGAAAAAAATGGTTTATAATAGGTTATAAACATTTGAAAACACTTATTGGTCATTTTATATAAGTGGCAAAAACCATTTGCCAATGATTTTACTTATAAATCATTTTTAAACCAAGTCAATATTTTATGTGGTTGAAAATGTCTTTAGCAAAGTAATAATTTTTATAGGGTTCACCAAATACATTTTCAAATCATAAAACTTGGTGTTTGGGGCCAGAGAGTTTAAATCAAAACATTTCCCAAAGGTTTTCCTCCAAAATCATTTTTTAACAATTAAACCATATTTTTATTTGACTAGAAATGGTTTAAATCAAAGATTTATTATTTAGCTTTACCAAATATATTTTTAAATCCATGATTTGGTTTCTAAGGTCAGTAGGTTCAAAATAATCCATTTGCCAAAGGTTTTATCTCAAAAATCATTTTAGAACATTTTTTATATTCTAAACATGCATACACAAATTTCTGCAAAAACAATCAATTTAACAGAAACAATTTACTAAACAAAGGGAATGGTATGATAGGGCTTGTCTTTCTGATTCCACTGATATAAAATTTGCAAAATTTGGACGTGTGGTTTGAAAGTTATGGATTTTACAAAATTGAGCAACAAATAAATCAAATTTGTTTTTATTCAAACAGACAGGGTCACGTGGCGCTTTCCTACTGGTGCGTACCGTTTCGCGCGGATCAGCATATACGGCCGTTAGATATAATTACATCACACGTCTCAGAGGCTCTCGTACCCCTTCGCTTAAGTGACTCCATCTAAGCCTCAGGATCAAGATCCAACGGTCCCTAGTGCAATGACCTAGAACTGGCGGCGCTGGAGTCTGACGCGCGGCGGTGGCGACCTGGCAGTTGCGTCACCGGCGATGCAGGAAGCGAGAAAGAGAGAGAGGGGGTCTCACCGGATTCCCTGTATGATGCTGATGCTCAGCATGTTCGCGGGGAGGCACGGGGCGCACGGGGACGAAGGTAATTTCTCGCCGGAGTTCTCTCTGGCGGTGGTTGATTCTGTCGGAGACAGTGGCGAGGCTTCGGTGCATGCCAGAGGGATAGGAGGGTATGGTTAGATGTGCAAAGACGTGGCGATGATGCGTGCGTGAAAGAGAAAGAGAGGGGCGGTCATTACCAACCTCGGTGGTCATTGTTGTCGAGGTTCTGGGGCGTGCGGGTTTGCGAGATGGCGCTACGGGGAGGTTCGCCAGGAGATGGGGAGCAAGTGAGCATGCAGTGGGAGGCGAGGGGTGGTTGCAGTTTGCCGGAATCGATGAAAATGCTCGCCGGAGTCCGCGGTGGTGCAGGGTAAAATCGAGGCGACCTAGTGGCTCTCTGGCAGCGGGGTTTGAGGGGAAAGAGAGAGAAGAGAGCGAGGATTTAACGAGCGTGATTGATGACAGGAATTACTCCCTGAATTGACGTGATTTACTCCCGCAAGATCAATGCAGATATGGCGAGGAAGAACTGGTCGCGCGGAGAAACGCTGACTTGGTCGTGGGGTCCGTTTGACAGTGAGAGAGGAAGAGGGAAGATGGGGTCCAACCGTCAGTGGATGTGCGGGTGTAGACGCGAGTGAGAAAGAACAGTGGCAGAGGGTTCCGGGTGGGATCTTGCTAGGCCAGAAGGGTTTGTTGGACTGGGTAGGTTCAGTGGGTTGGGTTTGTTTCTATTTTTTTTATACAAACATTTTTCTTTTTCTGAATTGAATTCCTGTTTTGATTTTAAATCAAATAATTCAAACACCAAATCAAATCAAACCACCACCAAACTTTGGGTATATTTTAATTCTGTTTAACAACATAATCCAAAGTCCAAAACAAAATATTTTTTTATTCTTTTTAGGATCCATTAAAAATTAAATAAATAGACCTTAGTCATTAATATAGGATTTAATTTACTTTAAAACTCTATTTTTAAATCTAAATAATAACAAAATCTTTTCAGTAGGTTTTATTTGAAAAACAAAACACTTGGAAATCACTTATTTAAAATACTTTAATAAGTTTTAGTGTTTATTTAAAATGGAAAAGCCTTTATTTAAATAAAATTGGATATTAATAAATCCTTATTATTTTATTTAAATAAACCTTTACTATTTTTATCAAACAAAATATTTTCTTTCAAAAGCTTGGCCAAGGTTAAACTTGGCTCTTTAAAATAATCCTTATTTACAATTCTTCCTTTTCTTATAAAAACCATATCTTTTATTTAAAGATCCAAAAATAGTGATTCGAACTATTATAACTTTATTTATTATTTGTTTATCTTTTTAAATCCCTTTAGGATTTTATTTGACCCAAAATAGGTTTTGATGTTTCCAATTGGAATCAAAAAGTTTCTTCTCACCCTAAATTTCAACAAAATTTTATTTTGTTTATTTATTTTTCACATTTCAAAATTTGGAAAAATCTGGGATGTGACACATTGTGTCTGGAGATGGTATAGCTGTCGATCCCACAAACGTGTCATATGTAACTGACTGGGAATCTCCCAAGTAAGTTAAGGACGTTCGTAGTTCCTAGGATTGGCAGGATACTATAAAAGGTTCATTGAGAATTTATCAAATGTAGCTAAGCCGATGAAGGAATTACTTAAGAAATAAAAGATGTTTGATTGGACTGAAGGATGTTATGTCAGTTTCCAAGAATTGAAGAAGAGACTAGTATCAGCACCAGTCTTATGTCTGCCAGATTTGGAGAAAGATTTCCTAGTCTATTGTGATGCATCTCACCAAGGATTGGGTGGAGTTTTGATGCAAGAAGGAAAAGTTGTGGCTTATGCCTCGAGACAACTCAAAACTCATGAAGTGAATTATCCTACTCATGACTTATAGTTAGCCTCTGTTGTCCATGCACTCAAAACATGGAGACACTATCTTTTGGGAAAGCATTGTGAAGTGTTCACGGATCACACGCGTTTGATATATATTCTCACTCATAAAGAACTCAACATGAGACAAAGAAGGTGGCTAGAGCTCATCAGGGACTATGATTTGAGTTTGCAATACCATCCCGGTAAAGCAAATGTTGTAGCAGATGCTTTAAGCCGTAAGGTTTCTGTGAATGGCCTTACTAAAGGAGAATTGCCAGATGATTTATGTGCATAATTCAAAGAACTAAGATTGGAGATAGTGCCTGAAGGAAATCTCATGTCATTGGATGTTCAACCAACACTATTGGACAAGATTAGAGAAGCGCAAAAGTTGGACAAGGAAATTGAAGAGATTAAAGGAAAAATTAGTAAAGGGAAGGCTAAAGGATTCCATGAAGATGAACAAGGTACTTAATGGTATGGAAAGCGTATCTGCATTCCACAAGATCCGGAGCTTCGGAAATTGATTCTGCAAGAAGCACACAATTAACCATATTCAATTTGTAACATCCCAAAAATACTAAGCTTGGATCATCAATTTCTAATCATCAAACTTAGGGTTAACAAAAACTTTTCTAAATAAACTCATGAATGCATGCATATGTGTATGAATTGATTTTGAAATTCTTTTAAACCACCTTGTTTGTGTGAGCCATTGCTTGTAAAATGTTTCTTAGGTGAAATAAACATCATCTAAAACATTTCCCACACTTTTCCTAAAGACAAGTAAATCAAAACACATATATGAAATGAATGGTCATTTTGGCCAATTTAACTCCCATGCCTACTTTGGCTATCTCAAACTTTCAGAACCTAACAAAAAAAATTCTGGATCTTTACACCCCTTGAATGTACTCATAACAAGGTATTAAGGCCCACTTTGTGATCATCCAGAAACTTTCAAATGCATAGTTTAAATGACAATTCAAAATTGAATCTTTTTCATATGGGAAGATCCCACTTTTTCAAAAACTACTCAAACAAGCTCAACTTTCAAAACCCAAGCATATGCAGACTCACCAGCACCAATCTAGCAAACCCACCAAAAATCATTTCAAAATTCAAAACATGATTTCATGCGGCCATTTCATCAAACAGGTTGCAGACACAAATCAAACAAACATCAAACACTATTGTGAGCAGTGATTCATGCCTAACTTGTTCCCTAGTTAGCTCACACACAACTCAGTAGATCATCTAGAAATATTAGCCCAGCACTAGCACCCCTGTGAGCTTGCCATTGCCATCAATGGTGAATAGCCTAGAACCCTCTTGCCACCCCATAGTCGACAACAAGCTAGGAGCAACAACAAGCCTAGCCAGCATGTCTGGGAGGCAGCCCACCGTCCACCGCCACTACCTGTCCCAGCCGCGAGCGTTGCCAAGCCCTGGACCACGCGCACAAGCCGCGCCCAGACCATCACCCACAGACCACGTGCCGCCCTCACCGCGTGCACACACTGCACGATCGCCATCAACCCAGGAGACCGCCAGACATCCCCGTTTGCCGCCCCGTGCCACACAGCCACCGCCTGCCGTCGAAGACGCCGCCTCTGCCGCGTAGAGCACCGCCCGTTCCAGACCAAACCACACCGCCCCATGCCTCGAGACCATGTCGTTGAGCATCGCCAGGAGACACCGCACCGTCCCCTACCCTTGCCCATGCCATTAGCCGCCTGTAACCTCGCCCCCGACGAGCTCACCGTGCGCCCCGACGGTCCCCTCGCTCGACTATAAATAGAGGCCACCCCCGCACGATTTCTTCACACCATCTCACTCCCCTCTCCTCACTGATCGTGCCACACCATTCTCAGAGCAAGGCGAGCACCACCTCGCCGGAATTTCACTGGAGCCTGCCGCTGCCAGAGAAGAAGGGAGCCAGCGATTGGAGCCGCCCCAGGAGCTGCCGCGACCACCCCTGATTTCGCCGTCGTCGACTTCGTCGTTCGCCCGCCTCGCCGACCCTCTCCAGTACCCCGGTGAGCCCCCAGCAACCCTCACTGGCCGCGCTTATTTTTCGTTCTCGCCGGAGTTGTCTCGCGTCGACGATGACTCCCAGCCGTTAGATTAGAACTAGATCGAATGATCCACGTTGCCCCATACCGCTTCGCCCAGCCCCGTGTCACTGACGAGTGGGGACACCCACTTAAGCAACCAGCAGAGCACTAAACAGCAGGCCGGCCCAGTAACTTTTCCCGTCCAGCCCAGTTATTCAAATTAAACTTTTTTCTATTTCATTTCAAACACACTTCTGTACCAAATTCAAAAATCAACCCAAATCGATTCAGTGCACCAAATTGAATGAAACCAATTTTTTTGGAAAGGTCTATGAATGCTGAATCCAAGCCCGTTGGATTCAAGTCATTTGGATCTATAGATCACCCATGGTAAAAATAAGAAGGCAGAAGCTTTTCTGCATTCAAACATTTTTCAAATTCAAACCATAATAGCTTTTGAGTTGATTCCAACTCTCAAAATTCACATTTAACCATACCTTTCAGAATATATAAAAATATATAGGTTTACTTGCATAAATAATGTTCAAGTAATAAAAGAATGCTACATAAGCATTTCTAGCCACTTTAATTAATTAAAATAAAAAGGGTAAAACCTTATTAAATTGTGACACCACTTTAAATCATATTCCCATGGACTACAATATGTGGTTATGACATGTGTCAACATGATCCCATGTTGGGTTTGGAGAATATAAAATCTTAAGTAGTTTTTCAATGAGTAGAAATTACTTTTCTAAAAATAAAAAGATTTAAATCAAGCCTTAACCTTGTAATGTTAGAGATGATGCTAGATCATCTATAGGACCCTTGTGTGTGATGATTGCAAGTAGTTAAGTATTGTTTGGTGATTGTGTACCTCGTATTTATTCATAGACGCTAGTACCGACCAAGGATACGAGGAGGAAGGAGGATACTACGAAGAAGCCGAGGAGAACTTCAACCACTGCTCTGCACAAGGCAAGCTAAAACTTGCAAGACACTCTACTTTAGCAAGCTTATACTGATATTAATGCAAGCTGATACTATACCTATGCAAGCTAACCATTGCAAGATACCCTACTGATGCAGCAAACCCATACTTGTTCTATGACTACTATATGCCTTAAGCATATGTGATCATACCCACTTGATAAACCAATCCTAGTTTTACTCGCAAGCTTCTTACTTTATTTCTTTATCAAAGCTTACTTAGAGCTTACTCAAGTGACTGGTAGATATTGGAAAGTTGCTGAAGGATGCATAAAGAGCATAAATTTGGCCTAAGTTAGAAACCTTGACATCAGCCTGAGACATAAGGTTATACTTAGTTGAAACTCCACTAGTTACCACCCCTCATTAGTACTACCCCCACCTTTAGATGCTAGTGCTAAGCATAAAACTTGATCAACTTTTAGATGGGAATAATTGGTGGAAAAATGGTTATGAAAACCTTGGAATGATGGATCATTCTATTGAAATGTTTTGGACATGTGTTTTCAAACACTTGAGAATTTTGGTGATAAAAATGTTGAGGCATGAGCCTTAGCCCTTTATAAAAATGATGGTTGTCTGGATGCGATACCATTCCAATTTTATCGTACAACCACAATACCCGAATATTGGGTAGGGCTTGACTAGAAACTTATATCCCTTAGTATTAGTTCCCTCACGACCAAGGTCTGAGCTGAGGCTACCTTGTGAAGATTGTCCACCTGTGAAGTACCCAAGATGACAGTTGGTCATGGTTGGGAGGCCAAACTCACAGGAGAGGTGCTTATACTAGGGTGTGTAATTGAAAGGTTAGGATTGATTATCCGCATACTGAGTATGGTGAATTCAGGATTTGTTCCTGACGGATGTATCGAATGTTGTGGTGAAAGTGTACAATCTCTATAGAGTGTCAAACTATTCGAATAGCTGCGTCCGCGGTTATGGACAGTTGGAGTGGCCATACTGTTCCCCCGTCAGACTTTTCAAAATGACTTGTGAAATGAATTGAGACTTTGACTTGACCACAACAGAGTTGTGACATGAGTTACAAGATCCCACTTAGGAGTTATAAAATTGTGACTAGCTTTGGAACTTAGTAGAGATAAACCTGGCTTTTGCAAAACAACCTTAGAGCCTAGTGTCCTATTATCCAAAACCCTTACCATTAGTACTAGTTTGCGAGTACTTAAAGAGTACTCATGGCTTTGTCCTGGCTATTCCCATGGCGGACTATGAAGGAGTACGGAGGATGGACCAGGAAGGTTACGACAACTAGGATCATCTCCCATCGTCAGCATTGCCTGTGACCCCGAAGATGGAGCTTCGCCTACGCTACCGTTATTATTACGTATTCCGCTGCTTGATGTTGTATTAAGAACTGGATCATGAGATCCCTATTTGTGTAAGAACTTATGCATCGTTCGTAATGGATGATGTACTATGGTATCCAATTCTGTTATGTCTCGCAAAAATGGTAATCCTGGGATTGCGATGTATGGCATAACAGGCATCTGGGATTAAAAATCCGGGTGTTGACAAGTTGGTATCAGAGCCATCCTGACCATAGGAGACCCTAGTTAGACTGGACGTTTGAACCAAAAACTTAGTTTCAAAACCAAAGAAAACAAATATTTACAAAAACTTATTCTCATTCTTATCTCTTTGATTCTTTCATAAAAATTCATGTTCCTCAAAAACTCTTGCAAAATACATAAAATTTTGACGCACTTGATCACTCTGCTAATCTACTCATCCTCTATTTTTATAGATGGACGTGAAGTACAACAAGTTTTACCAACTTGGGAATGGAGGAGACCTTATCTTTGAGAGGGATCTGGATCAGCTTTCAGAACTTCCGGGCGTCACTTTTGAGTTCTTTGGAGCTCAGCTCAATGATCAAGGAGGAGAAGATCTGCAGTGGTGAATTGTTGCAAGTCTCCGAGGAAAGATTGAACCTCCCACTGCGGAGGGAATTCAGTTTACCTTGACGGAAAACAGCTGGCTCGATGGACTTGCCAGAGCAATGCAGGAAGCTCTTTCCCGTCTATGTGGGCAGAAGATCAATCAGATCAAGGGTACTCGCTTTGAGTTTTTCCCAAGGCGTGATGCAAATGGACAACCCCTGGAAGCCCCATACCACCCTGAGATGAAGACTCAATTGGACCACCTTAGCTTCATGATGTATGATCGTCAGCAGGAGTTGGACAACTGCCGTGACTATTGCAACCACAAGTCTGCCATCATCAAGACGAAGGATCAGACCATCGACCTACTAGCAAAGGATCGCAAGTCTCGCCGCCGTTACCTCGACAGGAAGGAGCACATTATTGCCCGTCTTTGCCACCGCATCTCATCTCTATAGGAGACCATCCACGAGAGAGACATGCAGTTGGAGGAAAGGGAGAATGCCGGAGAGGATCTTCGTGGAGACCCTTACTCCTATCTTAGCGATGACGATGATTTTCTGGAGGATCAGCCCATGGACTTCTTCACCGATGAAGATGATTTCGCCTTCATCGATGATGACGAAGATGATGAAGCCACAGACTCCAAGGAGTAGTAGCACTGAGCACTAGCGTAGTGAGTAGTAGTCAGTCCCACTGTATCGTAGTCTCCAGAATGGTTCTTAAAACCATCTATTTTTCTTTGTTGTGGTGTGTGTTGTACAGTGTGCTATGAATGAATGAATGAAAAAGCAAGTGGCTACAAAAACCTGAGTCAAACTTAAAAAAAAACTTTTCAAAAACCCAAAACCTTAGAAATTTCCCTCATTTCTCATGATCTATATCAATCTTCAAATGCCACGTGGAGGAAGTGGTTCAGCCCCGGACCCGATGTTGCAGATCCTGCAAATGTTGACTTCTGACCACGAAGCTGAAAGAGCGGAACGTCAAGCCAACCTAGCCACCCTGCAACCGATAGCCGAGCTAGCCCACAACAACCAAGGCCACGGAAATCAGGACAACCATGGATCTAAGCTCAAGAATTTCCAGAATACCAACCCACCTGTTTTCACCAAGTCAGAAGAGCCCCTAGATGCCGATGATTGGATGCAAACCATGGAAAACAACCTAGAAGTCGCCGGAGTGGAAGCCAACGAGAAAGTCCTGTTCGCCACCCATTACCTAGCCGGAGATGTCAGGGCATGGTGGAACAGTGTTCGCGCAATGACAGGAGGCCAGATGATGACCTGGGAGGAATTTAAGGTCAAGTTTAGCAGAACCCATGTGCCACCAGGTTTGATCAAGAGAATGAGAGACGAGTTCAGAGAGCTGAAGCAAGGAAGGATGACTGTAGTGGAATACCGTGACAAATGTTTGTCATTAGCTAGGTATGCCCCGGACGAGATAGACACCGAAGCCAAGAAGAAAGAAAGATTCCTGAATGGTCTGCATGACGAGATGCAGACGGTGTTAGTCAATATCCCCTTTGCTGATATTGAAGCCCTTGTCGACTCTGCCATCCAGATGGAAGGAAAGATCAACCAAGCCAATGAAAACCGCAAGCGTCGCATGATGCATCAATCCGGAACCCATCAGACCGCAAAGTATCACCCCAACCCATCTCCAGGATTTGCCCCAAGAACCAACAGACCCCCTATGACCCGTCCGACCTACCCCAACCGTGGAAACCCTAGACCCGGAGGAAATAACAACCCCGGCAACTCTAGCAATTTCACCCGTGCCCCACCCAAGTTCAACACCAACAATGCTACCGCCAACACCAACACTGCCCCGAGGACTGGAAGCAATGCTGTGCCTGTCACAGCCAAGGACAAGTCGCAAGTGACCTGTTATGACTGTGGAAATAAAGGCCACTATTCCAACGAGTGCGCCAACAAGAAGAATGCTACAGCCCCTAATGCCAATGCCCCAGCTCAGCAGCAGCATCTTGTTCAGCCAGGGAGAAGATTTGCCCCAGGGAATTCACTCAACCGCAATGGCCGTCTTTCTCTCATGCATGCTGAAGAAGCTCAGGAAGCGCCAGACGTCGTGCTGGGTATGTTTTTTGTTAATTCAATACTTGCAATATTGTTGTTTGACTCTGGTGCCTCGCATTAATTTGTCACCAAAGAATTTGCCTGCACTAGTAAAATTCAACCAACCAAACTGAAGCATGTTATGATTGTACAAATCCCCGGATCAACCACCAAGGCTAGGCAAATTTGCAAAGCCGTCCCTATCCGAATCCATGGCATAGATTTTTATGCTAATCTAATAGTACTCGGAACTAAAGGTTTGGAAGTAGTACTAGGAATGGATTGGATGTCCAAACATAAGGGATTGATTGACTGTGCCAAGAAAGCCGTCACCATGACCAGTACCACCGGAATATCAGTCGAGCATATATCTGAAACCTTACCTCGCCAATTCAAGTGTAACAAGAGTCTAGCCCAACCTACCATTGACCAAGTTCGGATAGTCTGTGAATACCCCGATGTTTTGCCCGGTATGCCCCCAGATCGGTATATCGAGTTTATCATCGAACTAATCCCCGGAACAGGACCCATAGCCCAGAGACCCTATAGTATGAACCCGTCGGAACTAGCAGAACTGAAGAAGCAACTGGATTCCATGCTAGAAATTGGATTGATTCAACCAAGTGCGTCACCATGGAGATCACCTATAGAGGGAGAGTCCCAACCTTTATTAACATAAGGTGGTGTCCCCTGTGTTTACAATGCTAGTCCCTGGATCAATAGCTAGCATCCACAGTTTAGATGTAATATCAAGAAACAAAGGTCATAATATAGATTTATAACCAGGAATAACATAATATTATTACATCATACATAGCTCATTTGTCTATTACATTACATTGCAGCGGAATAACTATAAGCATGGGGTCCTTCATCTTGAAAGTGCCACAGGCAGATGTTGGTTGTAGACTTTGTAATCCTAATCAATCAAACTTCACTAAAAACAATCAAACCTGCAACATTACAAGTTACAGCCACAAGGGTCAATACATTTGAATTGTATTGGCAAGTGATACTATGGTTGTATAGTGGAGTCTAACATCGACATGCATTTGGCTAAGTGGAGTTGAGGCTTGCATTGCTCAAAATAGATTTTTCCTTATCATTTTGAAAATACTAAGTTTTTGTTTTGACAAAATCATTTTTCTCAATCAAAGATTGTAGATCCTTTAACCAAGGCATCTCTCAATCAAAGATTGAAGACTTCAAACAACCCTTGTTCAAACCACAAATTTTTAACTTAGAAATTTGAATGATGAGATCCTTGATTGCTTCCATGTCTTGATGCTCAAATTTTCCTTTACCAGGGACATGGCTAAGTACTTAGATTTTACACTCTGCAGAGGTGGTGCACTTTCCCCACAAGACTTGGTTTCCCAAGACAAGATCTTTCAGAAGCCTTCCCTTAGACCAAAATGGACGCGTTCCAACCTATCAAACACTACCACCCTCTGTCCATATGGCTAAGTTCTTGCAACCTATATGATCATGGCAGAGCCCATAATGCCAAGTGGCTGCACTTGAAGCTTCTCAACATTTGACATCTCAAATCTCTTTGTTCCTGGGTGGCCATCCACAAGTGAGATACACAAGGTAAACCATAGACATGGGCCTTGTGAACCACTCAACACAAACCATTCCTTCCATTCCACCCAGGTAGTCATTAACTTAGTTGTTTTATTAAACAAAAACACAAGTCCTCAGACTTAGAAACTTTTACATAGTATGAATATATTTCCACCATTGTTTTCTATTAGCTAAACTAGCATGATAGTAGTAGGAGTCTTAACTTAGGAAGTAATCCAATAAGGTTTCATCTACTAGGTTTTCCTAAAGCAAGGTTTATACTTAGCAAAAGTTCCATGCAAGTTTTACTTAGAGAAAATCACTAATGCATAGAGAAAGTAATGGGACAAAAGTATGAAGCATCACTTGCCTTTTTGGTAGAGGGTATATTTTCACTCCTTGTCCTTGCAACAATCACACTCTTCAAGTCACTACAAATCAATCAAGCAAGGCACAAACTGAATCTACCAAACAAGCAAAACAACACATAAAATGACAAAGTCAAAGTAATGCATGCAAGCATGCCAAGCTTTGTTTTGTTTGAAGAAGTGGTTCCTAATGGATCATAAACATTTGTAAACACCTATTTGGTCATTTTGTAAAGTGGCAAAGTCATTTGCTAAAGGTTTCACCTCAAAACCCATTTTCAAAACAAAGTATCATTTTATCTGGTGTAAAATATTTTTACTTGGGCATTAATCTATAGGGTTCTCCAAATATGTTTTCAAACCATAAAACTTGGTATTTGGGGTTAGAGAGTTTAAAACAAAACATTTTCCAAAGGTTTTCTTCAAAAACCATTTTTAATAAATAAACCACATTTCTATTTGACTAGAAATGGTTTTAAATCAAAGAATCATTATTTTGTTTCACCAAATACATTTTTGAAGCCACAAAGTGTTTCCTAGGGTTATTAGGTTCAAAATACTCCATTTTCAAAAGATTTTAATCCCAAAATCATTTTTAAACAATTTTTACAATCTTAACAAGCATACAAATGTTTCTGCAAAAACAACCATTTTTCCAGAAGCTTTTTGCTAAAAAAAATGGCATGGTTGGCTAGGGCTTGATCCACTGAATCCATTGATATAAAATTTGTAATTTTTGGACGTGTGGTTTGAAAGTTACAGAGGTTTGAAAATTAAATCTATAACAGATTCAAATCTGTTTTTAAAACGAAACCTAGCCACGCGACGTGTTCTGGTTGGACGGTACCGGTTCGGCCGGATCGGCAACGCGGACCGCAGGATCTGAAGCGTATCGTGCAGCACAGGATCACTCGTACCCTTTCAATAAGTCATTCAATCGTGTGCCTCGGATCTGTATCGGACGGCTGCTACTGCCTAGCCAAGAACTAGCGGCGCTAGGTCAGCAGCTGGGCGAGGCGGCAGATGGTGGCGGCGGCGAGGAAGCAGAAGCGAAAGGAGAGTAAGCTCACCGTGTTCGTGGCGTCGTGCTGATTCTCAACGTGTGGCTTGTCCGTCGAGGGGCGCTCAGGGACAGTTGGGATTGTTCGCTGGAGATGAGCTGAGCCTCGGGTGGTTCAGGAGGTCGTCGAGGGCGAAGATAGGGGGCGCCCTAGGACAAACGGAAGATGCTACTAGATTCGTAAGAGCATGGAGATCATCATCGTGTCCACGGGGATGAGAGGGGATGCTAGTAGACGCGCCGTCGGTGGTTCTCAGAGTTTGACGAAACCGAGCGTCTGGAGTGTCCATGACCAAGCGATTGGCGGAGGAAATGCATGACGATGCAGATCAAGCTCGCCTGCAGAGGGCGTTGAGGGTAGTGAGGCGTGGCCGGAATTGGCGACGGTCGCGTGAGACAGGGGATGTCTGAGCAAAATCTGACAGCTGGCGGCGTGTCGAGGCGGCGAGAGAACGAGAGGAGAGGAAGGCGATTTATCGTGCGTGATCACTGCAGGTTTTACTCGGCATTAAGGCAAATTAAGCCTGAGGAATCAATGGCAGGAGCGGGGAAGAACGGTCGCAGTGGTGAAGACGATGAACGAGGGAAGAAGGGCATACCATCGTGAGAAGGGAGGTGAGGGGGAGGGTCCACCGATTGCCTTGTGAGTTGCTTGTGGTGAAAAAACGGTTCGGGGGCGAGGGCAGGTGGGCTGGAAATGGGCTTGCTGGGCTAGATTGGTTAGGTCGAGTCCATTTCACATTTTTTTCAGTCTGGTTGATTTAACCTTTTCTATTTCCATTTACTGATTTGAAATTCAAACAAGCAATTCAATCAATCCAATCAATTCAAACAAACACCACACTTCACAACCTTGAACTTGGTTATGTTTAGTAACATAATCCAAAATCCAAAATAAAATAATATTTTTTATTCATTTTAGGATCCATTCATTATTTAAATAAAATGGTCCTTTAGTTATTTAATCAAATAGGGTTTGATTTATTTAATAAAATCTCCATTTGAAATCCAAATACTTTTAAAACCAAATCAGTAGGTTTTATTTGAAAGCAAAGAATACTTGGAAAGCTTGTTTAAAATAAAATAACATTTTTGTTATAGGGTCCATTAATAATTAAATAAAATGGGCTTTAGTTATTAAATCAAATAGGATTTGTTTTATTAAAAACTTTATTTTGAAAGCCAATATAGTACCAAAACCATTCAGTAGGTTTTATTTGAGAATACAAAATACTTGGAAAACTTATTTAAAATAAGTTTTACTGTTTACTTAAAATGGGAAAAGCTTTTATTTAAATAAAATTTGGATATCAAATCCTTATTATTTTATATAAACAAACTTTTACTCCTTTAATCAAAGCAAACCCTTTTGTTTCAAAATCTTGGCCAAGGTTTAATCTGGCTTTATAAAATAATCTTTATTTATAAATCTACCTTTTCTTTTGAAAACCAAAACTCTTTACTTAAAGATCCAAAATAGTATTTCCAAAATATTTTATTTTCCTTTAAATGTTTTAACTTGTTAAATCCCTTTAGGATTTAATTGTTCAAAATAGGTTTGAAGATTCCTATTGGAATTCAAAAAGTTTCTTCTGGCCCTAAAAATCAATAAAGTTTTATTTTATTCATTTGTTTTTCACATTACAAGATTTGGAAAATCTTGGGATGTGACATGCTACCACCCTTAAAATAAATCTCGTCCCGAGATTTGGGGAGGCTAGGGTTACAAGTAGGCTCAAAACAACTAGGGTACTACCACCCTTAAAAAATTTTCTAACTAAATTACATCTTGGCTTGCTTGGAATCTTGGAAAACTTCTTCTTGGAAAACTTCTGCATAGTGCCCTTGTTTTCCCACTTGACTCATGGGCCAAGGTTGAGTTTCTCCATTGGCTTGTTCAACTTGTTCATCATCTTTTCTGGACAATTTTTTACATAGTGGCCTGGTTCCTTGCATTTGAAACATATCACTTGGCTGATATCTTTCTTTTCCTTTGGTATCATTTCCTCTTGTTTGTTTCCTTGGTTCTTCTTCTTTACTGGGCATTCATTGGCATATTGTCCCATCTCTTTGCAATGGAAACATTGTACTTGAGTAATATCTTCCTTGCTAGGGTTGGGGCATTTCTTCTTCTTCTTTTTGGGTCTCTCCAAAGCTAGGAGTTCTTCTAGTTCATGTTCTTCATAGGTGGGAGATCTTTCTCTTTTCTTGGGGCATTGATCTTTATGCTCTTTGGATGCATGATCCTTGTCTCCTCTAGTATTGTTAGCTTGGGTTCCTTCTAGAATAGCATCTTTGTCATCCTTGTTTTCATTAGCTCTTTGGGAATAGTTTCCTCTCATGTTGATCATTTAAGTAACTAATCCTTGCAACAATTGGGATTGAAGTTTCAAAATCCTTTGTATGGCTGGGTCTAGTCCATTGTTGTTGGCTAAAAGCTGGGTTGTCTCTTGGTTCAACTGGTTTTGAGTTGCTATAAGTTCTCTCATGTTGTCCTCTTGGTTGTTGTTGTTGTCATCAACCTTGATGTTGGAGTCTCTTGGAGTAGTCATCTGTTTGGGGTTGAAGGGAGATTAGAATAGGAAAGATATTTCTAAGGGAATAATTCTAATCACACACATCACAATTCACACAAGCAATGTGCAAGCAATCACAAACAAACACTCCACTCAAACAACAAGTTTCAAGCACATACTTAGGGAACAAAATATTTTTGTTACACCACATAAGTTTGGTGTGTTTGATTTTTAACTAACATATGGTGGTCCATCTATATGGTTCACTTGTGATCTTTCCATCTTTCTTGGTTGCTTTTTCTTACTTGAGATCATGGTTTCTTTGGGAAAACATTTGGTCACCTTGACTTCTAGTGAAGTGGGCTCCTTCTAACTTTTGCATTCCTTCAGTCTCTAAATCTTGAGCAAAATTTCTTATCTCACTTGTAGTCCTTAGTGATATCCAAGTTGGAAGTCCTTGGTGAATATGGTGGAGATGTTGAAGTCATTAGAGTTGAAGAAGTTGAAGTCATTAGAGTTGAAAGTGTTGAGGAAGTCCTTTGCACATGGTGTAGTCCTTGGCCATGGGTAGGTTTTTCCATCAAGTTGAAGTAGAAGAGATGTAGAGTTGAAACCAAAATGGTTGAGGAAAAAGTTTACAAGTATGTTTGTAAATAAGTTTTTGGAACAAGTACAACTCCTATTTTTCTAAGGGTTTTTGTCCAATCCTAGGTTTACAAATCCTACAGGCAACA
Source organism: Avena insularis (assembly GCA_023614405.1). NCBI lineage: Eukaryota > Viridiplantae > Streptophyta > Magnoliopsida > Poales > Poaceae > Avena > Avena insularis. Next base: position 22,765,077 of record CM042691.1, on the reverse strand, counting down.
CAATGCTCTGATACCATCTGTAGAGGGAGAGTCCCAACCTTTATTAACATAAGGTGGTGTCCCCTGTGTTTACAATGCTAGTCCCTGGATCAATAGCTAGCATCCACAGTTTAGATGTAATATCAAGAAACAAAGGTCATAATATAGCTTTATAACCAGGAATAACATAATCTTATTACATCATACATAGCTCATTTGGCTATTACATTACATTGCAGCGGAATAACTATAAGCATGGGGTCCTTCATCTTCAAAGTGCCACAGGCAGATGTTGGTTGTAGAATTTGTAATCCTAATCAATCAAACTTCACTAAAAACAATCAAACCTTTAACATTACAAGTTACAGCCACAAGGGTCAATACATTTGAATTGTATTGGCAAGTGATACTATGGTTGTATAGTGGAGTCTAACATCTACATGCATTTGGCTAAGTGGAGTTGAGGCTTGCATTGCTCAAAATAGATTTTTCCTTATCATTTTGAAAATACTAAGTTTTTGTTTTGACAAAATCATTTTTCTCAATCAAAGATTGTAGATCCTTTAACCAAGGCATCTCTCAATCAAAGATTGAAGACTTCAAACAACCCTTGTTCAAACCACAAACTTTTAACTTAGAAATTTGAATGATGAGATCCTTGATTGCTTCCATGTCTTGATGCTCAAGCTTTCCTTTACTAGGGACATGGCTAAGTACTTAGATTTTACACTCTGCAGAGGTGGTGCACTTTCCCCACAAGACTTGGTTTCCCAAGACAAGATCTTTCAGAAGCCTTCCCTTAGACCAAAATGGACGTGTTCCAACCTATCAAACACTACCACCCTCTGTCCATATGGCTAAGTTCTTGCAACCTATATGATCATGGCAGAGCCCATAATGCCAAGTGGCTGCACTTGAAGCTTCTCAACATTTGACATCTCAAATCTCTTTGTTCCTGGGTGGCCATCCACAAGTGAGATACACAAGGTAAACCATAGACATGGGCCTTGTGAACCACTCAACACAAACCATTCCTTCCATTCCACCCAGGTAGTTCATTAACTTAGTTGTTTTATTAAACAAAAACACAAGTCCTCAGACTTAGAAACTTTTCCATAGTATGAATATATTTCCACCCTTGTTTTCTATTAGCTAAACTAGCATGATAGTAGTAGGAGTCTTAACTTAGGAAGTAATCCAATAAGGTTTCATCTACTAGGTTTTCCTAAAGCAAGGTTTATACTTAGCAAAAGTTCCATGCAAGTTTTACTTAGAGAAAATCACTAATGCATAGAGAAAGTAATGGGACAAAATTATGAAGCATCACTTGCCTTTTTGGTAGAGGGTATATTTTCACTCCTTGTCCTTGCAACAATCACACTCTTCAAGTCACTACAAATCAATCAAGCAAGGCACAAACTGAATCTACCAAACAAGCAAAACAACACATAAAATGACAAAGTCAAAGTAATGCATGCAAGCATGCCAAGCTTTGTTTTGTTTGAAGAAGTGGTTCCTAATGGATCATAAACATTTGGAAACACCTATTTGGTCATTTTGTAAAGTGGCAAAGTCATTTGCTAAAGGTTTCACCTCAAAACCCATTTTCAAAACAAAGTATCATTTTATCTGGTGTAAAATATTTTTACTTGGGCATTAATCTATAGGGTTCTCCAAATATGTTTTCAAACCATAAAACTTGGTATTTGGGGTTAGAGAGTTTAAAACAAAACATTTTCCAAAGGTTTTCTTCCAAAACCATTTTTAATAAATAAACCACATTTCTATTTGACTAGAAATGGTTTTAAATCAAAGAATCATTATTTTATTTCACCAAATACATTTTTGAAGCCACAAAGTGTTTCCTAGGGTTAGTAGGTTCAAAATACTCCATTTGCAAAAGATTTTAATCCCAAAATCATTTTTAATCAATTTTTACAATCTTAACAAGCATACAAATGTTTCTGCAAAAACAACCATTTTTCCAGAAGCTTTTTGCTAAAAAAAATGGAATGGTTTGCTAGGGCTTGATCCACTGAATCCATTGATATAAAATTTGTAATTTTTGGACGTGTGGTTTGAAAGTTACAAAGGTTTGAAAATTAAATCTATAACAGATTCAAATCTGTTTTTAAAACGAAACCTAGCCCTTGGCGTGTTGGATTGGCATGGCGCGCCACGCCGATGTTCGGCCCGGATCGGCAACGCGGACCGCAGGATCTGAAGCGTATCGTGCAGCACAGGATCACTCGTACCCTTTCAATAAGTCATTCAATCGTGTGCCTCGGATCTGTATCGGACGTTGATCGCTTGCCAAGAACTGGCGGCTAGCGGCGCTAGGTAGGCGCTGGCGAGGCAGGAAGCGAGAAAGGGAGGGAGTAAGCTCACCGCGTTCGTGGCGTCGTGCTGATTCTCAACGTGTGGCTTGTCCGTCGAGGGGCGCTCAGGGACAGTTGGGATTGTTCGCCGGAGATGAGCTGAGCCTCGGATGGTTCAGGAGGTCGTCGAGGGCGAGGATAGGGGGCGCCCTAGGACAAACGGAAGATGCTGTTAGATTCGTAAGAGCATGGAGATCATCATCGTGTCCACGGGGATGAGAGGGGAGGTCTGGTTTACCAGGGAGGTTTAACCCGAGTGACCCCCCCAGAGGTGGTTCTCGAGTTTAGCGAAACCGGCGTCTGAGGTGTCCGGTAAGCGATTGTGGGAGGTACGCCAGGCGATGCAGATCAAGCTCGCGTGCAGAGGGAGTTAAGGGTGGCGAGGCGTGGCCGGAATTGGCGCGGAGGGTCGTCGGAGACAGGGGGATGTCTGAGCAAAATCTGACAGCCTGGCGGCGTGTCGAGGAGGGGCGACAGAGGGGAACCAGAGAGGAGAGGAAGACGATTTATCGTGCGTGATCACTGCAGGTTTTACTCGCGGCATTAAGGCAAATTAAGCCTGAGGAATCAATGGCAGGAGCGGGGAAGAACGGTCGCAGTGGTGAAGACGATGAACAGGGAAGGGTGGGGCATACCTGTCAGCGAGAAGGGAGGTGAGGGGGAGGGTCCACCGGTCGGTGCCTGCGCGAGTTGCTTCTGTGGTGAAAAAAAACGGTTCGGGGGCGAGGGCAGGTGGGCTGGAAATGGGCTTGCTGGGCCAGATTGGTTGGGTCGAGTCCATTTCACATTTTTTTTCTGTCTGGTTGATTTAACCTTTTCTATTTCCATTTACTGATTTGAAATTCAAACAAGCAATTCAATCAATCCAATCAATTCAAACAAACACCACACTTCACAACCTTGAACTTGGTTCTGTTCAGTAACATAATCCAAAATCCAAAATAAAATAATATTTTTTATTCATTTTAGGATCCATTCATTATTTAAATAAAATGGTCCTTTAGTTATTTAATCAAATAGGGTTTGATTTATTTAATAAAATCTCCATTTGAAATCCAAATACTTTTAAAACCAAATCAGTAGGTTTTATTTGAAAGCAAAGAATACTTGGAAAGCTTGTTTAAAATAAAATAACATTTTTGTTATAGGGTCCATTAATAATTAAATAAAATGGGCTTTAGTTATTAAATCAAATAGGATTTGTTTTATTAAAAACTTTATTTTGAAAGCCAATATAGTACCAAAACCATTCAGTAGGTTTTATTTGAGAATACAAAATACTTGGAAAACTTATTTAAAATAAGTTTTAGTGTTTACTTAAAATGGGAAAAGCTTTTATTTAAATAAAATTTGGATATCAAATCCTTGTTATTTTATTTAAACAAACTTTTACTCCTTTAATCAAAGCAAACCCTTTTGTTTCAAAATCTTGGCCAAGGTTTAATCTGGCTTTATAAAATAATCTTTATTTATAAATCTACCTTTTCTTTTGAAAACCAAAACTCTTTACTTAAAGATCCAAAATAGTATTTCCAAAATATTTTATTTTCCTTTAAATGTTTTAACTTGTTAAATCCCTTTAGGATTTAATTGTTCAAAATAGGTTTGAAGATTCCTATTGGAATTCAAAAAGTTTCTTCTGGCCCTGAAAATCAATAAAGTTTTATTTTATTCATTTGTTTTTCACATTACAAGATTTGGAAAATCTTGGGATGTGACATCACCTGTCTTATTTGTGGACAAGAAAGATGGAGGCAACCGTTTGTGTACGGATTATCGGAAGTTGAATGATGTCACCATCAAGAACAAGTACCCCTTTCCCAAGATAGAAGATTTGTTTGATCAGTTGACCGGTGCCTAGGTGTTTTGTAAGATTGATCTTAGAACTGGCTATCATCAACTCAAGATTCGTGCAGAGGATATTCCAAAGACTGCCTTTACCACCAGATATGGATTGTATGAGTATACAGTCATATCTTTTGGATTAACCAATGCCCCCGCTTATTTCATGAACCTCATGAATAAGATTTTTATGGACTTCCTGGATAAGTTTGTCATTGTTTTCATCGATGACATTCTGATTTATTCCAAATCAGAAGAAGAACATGAGCTACACCTAAGGACCATTCTTGGAACCCTTAGAGAGCATCAGCTATATGCAAAGTTTAGCAAATGTGAATTCTGGTTACAGGAGGTAGGATTCCTCGGTCACATTGTATCAGCCGGAGGAATTGCCGTTGACCCTGCCAAAGTGAAAGATGTAGAAGATTGGTAAGCCCCAACCACTCAAACCCAAGTTCGTGCTTTTCTCGGATTGGCGGGATATTACCGCAAATTCGTAGAAGGATTCTCGAGTATCGCCAGACCCATGACCCAATTGCTAAAGAAGGACAAGAAGTTTGAATGGACCGACAAATGTGAAGCGAGTTTTCAAGAACTCAAGAGGAGATTGATTTCAGCCACAATCTTGATCATGCCGGATATCAGGAGCCCTTCGATTAGTCTCGGATGTGTGCTAATGCAAGAAGGCAAAGTTATATCTTATCTATCTCGACAATTGAAGCAACATGAGCAAAACTACCCAACCCATGACCTCGAACTCGCAGCAGTAGTTCTAGCCCTGAAGACATGGAGACATTACCTAATGGGAAACCGTTGTGAGATTTATTCGGATCACGAAAGCCTAAAGTATATATTCACTCAGAAGGAGTTGAATATGAGGCAGAGAAGATGGATTGAGCTAATCAAGGATTACGACCTGGACATTCACTATCACCCTCGTAAAGCCAACGTGGTAGCCGATGCCCTTAGCAGATTGCCGTGCCGCTTGAACTCCATGATTTTGAAGGAGCAACCAATTTTGCACAAGGAGATGTAAGATTTTCGAATGGAATTAGTGAGCGAAGGATTTTTGGCTAGCATAGAACTTCATCCCACTTTGATCAGTCAGATAAAAGAGGCGCAGAAGGGAAATGCCAGTATCGACGGAATCAAGCGTCGTATCGGTATAGTCAAGGTACCCGGATTCACCGAGGATGAAGAAGGAGTTCTGTGGTACAAAGGACGCCTTTGTGTACCAGCAGATTCGAAACTGAAAGAAGTTATCTTGAAGGAGGCTCATGATACTCTTTATTTTATCCATCCCGGAGGAACTAAGATGTATCAAGATTTGAAAGAGCAATTTTGGTGGCATAAGATGAAGAGAGAAATCGGAAGCTATATTGCCAAGTGTGATATATGTCAGCGAGTCAAGGCAGGACATCAAAGACCCGCCGGATTGTTGCAACCTTTGCAGATTCCGGAATGGAAATGGGATTCTGTCGGAATGGACTTTATCACTGGACTACCTACTTCTAGTAGGGGAAATGACTCTATCTGGGTCATAGTGGACAGATTGTCCAAAGTCGCCCATTTCTTGCCCGTCAAAACCACCTATCAGAGTTCGAAGCTAGCAGAGTTGTACATCGCTAGAATCGTCAGTTTGCACGGAGTCCCCAAGAACATAGTATCGGATCGAGGAACTCAATTTACCTTGAGATTCTGGAAGAAAGTCCAAGAAGGTTTAGGAACCCGCCTAGATTTCAGTACCGCGTATCACCCCCAGACCAATGGACAAACGGAGCGAGTAAATCAAATACTCGGAGATATGCTTAGAGCATGTGTGCTAGAATATGGATCCAAGTGGGAAGACTGTCTGCCGTTTGCAGAATTTTCCTACAACAATAGTTACCAAGCCAGCTTGCAAATGGCCCCATTTGAATTCATGTACGGAAGAAAGTGTCGCACCCCTTTGAACTGGTCGGAAGTAGGAGAGAGTCATATTTTCGGACCCGACATCCTACGCGAAGCAGAGGAGAAGGTTCACAGGATTCGTGAGCACCTCAAGACCGCCCAATCCCGACAAAAGAGTTATGCCGACAAGAGACGTCGAGACCTCGCCTTCAATATAGGATATTTTGTTTATCTAAAAGTGTCGCCATTGAAGGGAATGCAGCGTTTCCAACTCAAAGGAAAGTTAGCCCCCAGATATATCGAACCTTTCAAAATTCTGAACCGTCGAGGAGAAGTATCGTATCAATTGGAACTACCTGAAGAGATGTCAGCTGTGCACAATGTGTTCCATATCTCGTTACTTCGCAAGTGTCTCGAAGTCCCCGAGAAGACCGAAGTGTTCAAGAATATCGACCACCGGACCATAGAGATCAACGATGACCTGAGCTATCCCGAAGTACCCATCCGTATTTTGGACGAAGCTTTTCGAACTACCCGAACCTGAAGCATCAAGTTTCTCAAGATTCAGTGGAGCAACCACACAGAAGAGGAAGCTACCTGGGAGCGCGAAGATCACATCAGGACGGAGTTTCCCGATCTCTTCAAATCCTAGGTAATCTTTTCGTCCTTTCTCAAATCTCGGGACGAGATTTTGTTTAAGGGGGAGGGTTTATAACATCCCAAAAATACTAAGCTTGGATCATCAATTTCTAATCATCAAACTTAGGGTTAACAAAAACTTTTCTAACCACCTTGTTTGTGTGAGACATTGCTTGTAAAATTTTTCTTAGGTGAAATAAACATCATCTAAAACATTTCCCACACTTTTCCTAAAGACAAGTAAATCAAAACACATATATGAAATGAATGGTCATTTTGGCCAATTTAACTCCCATGCCTACTTTGGCTGTCTCAAACTTTCAGAACCTAACAGAAAATTTTCTGGATCTTTGCACCCCTTGAAAGTACTCATAACAAGGTATCAAGGCCCACTTTGTGATAATCTAGAAACTTTCAAATGCATAGTTTAAATGACAATTCAAAATTGAATCTTCTTCATATGGGAAGATCCCACTTTTTCAAAAACTACTCAAACAAGCTCAACTTTCAAAACCCAAGCATCTGCAGACTCACCAGCACCAATCTAGCAAACCCACGACAAATCATTTCAAAATTCAAAACTTGATTTCATGCGGCCATTTCATCAAACAGGTTGCAGACACAAATCAAACAAACATCAAACACTATTGTGAGCAGTGATTCTTGCCTAACTTGTTCCCTAGTTAGCTCACACACAGCTCAGTAGATCATCTGGAAAGATTAGCCCAGAACTAGCACCCCTGTGAGCTTGCCATTTCCATCAATGGTGAATAGCCGAGCACCCTCTTGCCACCCCATAGTCGACAGCAAGCTAGGAGCAACAGCAAGCCTAGCCAGCATGTCTGGGAGGCAGCCCACCGTCCACCGCCACTATCTGTCCCAGCTGCGAGCGTTGCCAAGCCCTGGACCACGCGCACAAGCCACGCCCAGACCATGCCGAGCGTGCGCCAGAGTGCCACCCTCGACCATCACCCACAGACTGCGCGCCGCCCTCACCGTGTTCACACACGATCGCCATCAACCCAGGAGACCGCCAGACATCCCCGTTTGCCGCCCCGTGCCGCACAGCCACCGCCCGCTGTTGAAGACGCCGCCTCTGCCGTGCAGAGCACCGCCAGTTCCAGACCAAACCACACCGCCCCATGGCTCGACACCATGTCGTTGAGCATCGCCAGGAGACACCGCACCGTCCCCTACCCTTGCCCATGCCATTAGCCGCCTGTAACCTCGCCCCCGACGAGCTCACCGTGCGCCCCGACGGTCCCCTCGCTTGACTATAAATAGAGGCCACCCCCGCACGATTTCTTCACACCATCTCACTCCCCTCTCCTCATTGATCGTGCCACACCATTCTTAGAGCAAGGCGAGCACCACCTCGCCGGAATTTACTAGAGCCTGCCGCTGCCGGAGAAGAAGGGAGCCAGCGATTGGAGCCGCCCCAGGAACTGCCGCGACCACCCCTGAGTTCGCGGTCGTCGACTTTGTCGTTCGCCCGCCTCGCCGACCCTCGCCAGTACCCCGGTGAGCCCCAGCAACCCTCACTGGCCGCACTAGGTTTCGTTCTCGCCGGAGTTGTCTCGCGTTGACGATGACTCCCAGCCGTTAGATTAGAACTAGATCGAACGATCCATGTTGCCGCATACCGCTTCGCCCAGCCCCGTGTCACTGACGAGCGGGGACACCCACTTAAGCAGCCCGCGGGAGCACTGCGCTTAGCAGGTCGGCCCAGTAACTTTTCCCGCGCAGCCCAGTTATTCAAATTAAACTTTTTTCTATTTCATTTCAAACACACTTCTGTACCAAACTTCAAAAATCAACCTAGATCGATTCAGTGCACCAAATTTAATGAAACCAATTTTGTTGGAAAGGTCTGTGAATGCTGAATCCAAGCCCATTGGATTCAAGTCATTTGGATCTATAGATCACCCATGGTAAAAATAACAAGGCAGAAGCTTTTCTGCATTCAAACATTTTTCAAATTTAAACCATAATAGCTTTTGAGTTGATTCCAACTCTCGGAAATCACATTTAACCATACCTTTCAGAATATATAAAAATTTATAGGTTTACTTGCAGAAATAATGTTCAAGTAATAAAAGAATGCTACATAAGCATTTCTAGCCACTTTAATTAATTAAAATAAAAAGGGTAAAACCTTATTAAATTATGACACCACTTTAAATCATATTCCCATGGACTACAATATGTGGTGATGACATGTGTCTACTAGATTGTAAAAAATTTCTACCGCATGCAAACAAACAAGCCAAGATCTATCTACTAGATTGTAGCTACGAGTCGATAGAGGAACTCACCCTCGAAGATTCCAAAGCGGTTAACGAGAGCAGATTCTCGTGGGTGATGCAGTCGTACTCTTGCCGATCTCAAGATCGCATAGACGATCCTTCCGGCGCTACGTTCCGGCAGCGCTTCCGTAGTCGGTCACACGTTCGGTACTCGATGAAGACCTTCCTCTCCCTTGTTACAGCAGGCAGTGGAGGTTGTAGAACTCTCCTCGCCATTCCGGCAGCACGACGGCGTGGTACCGGAAATAGAGGGGAGATCTCGCAGGGCTTCGTCTTAAGCCGGAGCGAGTATGGTGGACTATGAGAGAGGCCTTGGCAATCTAGGGTTAGAAGGCACCAAGGGGAGAGTGTAGCCGACGGCTAGGGTTTGGGATCACCCCAACTTGGCGAGTTGGTGGTGCCCTAGGCGGCGGCAGCAGGGTCTGGTGGCTGCGGTGGCTTAGGGTTAGGGTTTGGGGTGTGTTGGGTATGAGGGAGAGGGGCAGCCCTGCCCCTCCTTTTATAAGTGGGAGGGCGCGGATTGGGAGGAGGGAGTCCACCCCCAAGTCGGCCTCCTTGCCGGCGGTTGGAGGGAGGAGGACTTCCTCCCCAAGTAGGTTTCCTACTCTCCCTCCACCAAGCAAACTCGTCGTTTGACTTTTTCAAATTGGCGTTTCACTTTCAAACTAGGATTTGATTTCTCCCTTTATTTTGCCCAGCCAAGTTACCTAGTACATGATGCAACCATTCCATATTGTCATGACACATTCATGTACCCTTCCCCTCCGTAGTGTCGGACCTTCCAGACCCTTCTAGAACATTCTCGGTGAAAACACCGGAATCATTCCCCAACTCCGAAATAGGACTTTCCTTATATGAATCTTATTCTCTGGACCATTCCGGATCTCCTCGTGATATCACGGATCCCATCTGAGACTCCGAACAACATTCGGTCTCTTACTCATCATTCCATAACTACTCAACAACATCGAATCCTTAAGTGTGTCTCCCTACGGTTCGTGAATTATGCCGACATGATCGAGACACTTCTCCGATTAATAACCAATAGAGGAATCTAGAAATTCATATGTCTCCCACATATTTCTACGATTACTTTGTGACCGAATGAACCACTTACATACGATACCAATTTCCCTTTGTCTCATGATAGTTTACTTATCCGAGGTTTTGATCGTCGGTATCTCTACATACCTAGTTCAACCTCGTTACTGATAAGTACTCTTTTCTTGTTCCCGTGATATGTGATCCCTTGTGAACCAGTCACATGCTTGCAAGCTAATTGGCTGACATTCCACCGAGAGGGCCTAGAGTATATCTATCCTTCATATGGATGGACAAATACCACTCTTGATTCATGTGTCTCAACCCATACTTTCCGAACACTTAATGCCAACTTTATACCCACCCAGTTACGGTGTGGTGTTTGTTGTCATCAAAGCATCCTTCCGGTGATGGTGATAAGCATGAACTCATGGTCGAAGGAATTAGGTTACTATGTATCAGAAAGCTTATAGCAATTGAACTATTAAAATGATTTGATCTTTATGCTACGCTTATCTATAGGAGTATGCCCATCATACCATTCTCCTAATGATATGATCTTGTTGTTAATAAAATCTCAATGTTCATGATAGGGAAACCACAATCATCTATTAACCAACAAGCTAGTATTATGAAGAGGCTTTACTAGGGACTCTAATTTAGTTTACAAATCACACAAGTATTAATGTTTCCTTGTTAATACTGTTATAGCATGAATGTAAACATTTATCATAAACACAAAGATATAATAATAACTACATTTATTATTGCCTCTAGGACATATCTCCAACAGTTTCCCACTTGCACTAGAGTCAATTAATCTAGATTACATGGTAATATACCGAACACCCATGGCAGTTTGGTGTTCGTCATGTTTTGCCCTCAGGAGAGGATTAGTCAACGGATCTCCACATTCAGATCTGTGTGTACTTTGCAAATCTTTATGTCACCATCTTGGACATGTTCTCGAATAGCGTAAAACTTAGCTTGATGTGCTTCAGGTTCTTGTGTGACCTTGGTTCTTGCGCATTGGCTATGGCGCCCATGTTATCATAGTAGATAGACATTGGGTCCAGCACACTTGGAACCACACCGAGCTCTATAATGAACTCCTTCATCCATATCGCTTCTTGTGAAGCCTCTAGCAGCTATGTATTCTGATTCAGTTGAAGATCTCGCCACAATGCTTTGCTTTGCACTCCTCCAGCTAACTGCTGCACCATTCAATGTAAATACATATCCAGATTGAGATTTAGAATCGTCTGGATCAGTGTTCCAACTAGCATCGATGTAACCATTAACAACGAGTTGTTCATCACCTCCATAAGAAAGAACCATATCCTTAGTTCTTCTCAAGTACTTAAGGATGTTTTTGACCGCTGTCCAATGATCCAATCCTGGATCACTTTGATATCTGCTAGTTAAACTAAAAGCATATGCAATGTCAGGTCTAGTACATAGCATGGCATACATTAGAGATCCTATGGCTGAGGCATAGGGAGTCTTACTCATGCTTTCTCTATCTTCTGCAGTTGCTGGACTTTGAGTTTTACTTAAGGTCGTATTGGGCAACATGGGCAAGAACCCTTTCTTGCTATCTTTCATTCCAAACCTCTTTAGAACTTTGTCCAAATATGTACTTTGTGATAATGATATTAGGCGTCTCGATCTATCTTCATAAATCTTTATGCCTAATATGTAAGCTGCTTCGCCAAGATCTTTTATTGAAAAACTATTATTCAAATAATCCTTGACACTATTAAGAAGGTCTACATCATTCCCAATCAGCAATATGTCATCTACATATAGTATTTAGAATGCTACAGAGCTCCCACTCACTTTCATGTAAATACAAGCTTCTCCATAAGTTTGTATAAAACCAAAGATTTTGATTACCTTATCAAAACATTGATTACAACTTCGGGATTTACACCTTGTTAGCATCTTTAGGATCGACAGAACCTGTGGGTTGCATGATATACAACTCTTCATCAATGTCTCGATTGAGGAACGCTATTTTGACATCCATCTGCCATATTTCATGTCACATCCAAAAAATTTCCAAATTTTGAAATGTGAAAAATAAATAAACAAAATAAAACTTTGTTGAAATTTAGGGTGAGAAGAAACTTTTTGAATCCAATTGGAAACTTTCAAACCTATTTTGATCAAATAAATCCTCAAGGGATTTAAAAAGATAAACAATTAATAAAGAATGTTTTGATAGTTGGAATTACTATTTTAGATATTTTAATAAAAAGATTTGTTTTTCAAAAGCAAAAGGTAGATTTATAAATAAAGATTATTTCTTAAAGCCAAATTAAAACCTTGGCCAAGCTTTGAAATAAAACATTCCTATTTGATAAAAAGAGTAAAGGTTTAATTAAATAAAATAATGAGGATTTAATATCCAATTTTATTTAAGTAAAGGTTTTTCCATTTTAAATAAACACTAAAACTTATTAATTTATTTTAAATAAGTTTTCCAAGTGTTTTGAATTTTCAAATAAAACCTACTGAAATGATTTTGGTATTATTTAGGTTTCAAATTGAGATTTTTAAATATCAAATCCTATTTGAATTAATAACTAAGGACTATTTTATTTAATTATTAAATAGATCCTAAAAGAATAAAAGTATTATTTCATTTTGGACTTTGGTTTGTGTTGTTAAACAGAACTAAAAATTATACAAACTTTGGCAAAGGTTTGAATTCATTTGTTGTTTGAATTGTTTGTTTGAAAATCGAAACAGAAAATCCAATAGAAAAAGAAAAAGGCAATCAGTATAAAAAAATGAATCAGACCAAACCCAAATGGACAGCCCACTAAGCCCAGCAAGAGCTCACCCGGCATACCCCTCAGCGAAACGTTTTTCTACGCGCAAACCCACCCGCAGAGTCACAGATAGGTGGCCCCCTCTCCCTCTCTCTCTCTCCCTCGCTGACAGGCAGGTCCCACAGTGCCAGCTAGGCGTCATCAACCTCGCGACCTCGTCGCCCTGCCGTTGCTGCCGCTTAATTGCCTAACTTAATCCTCACCGTGACCACGCACACTTAAGCACACGCCTCTCCTCTACCTTTCCCCTCACTCGCCTCTCCCTCTCTGCCCCCAGGCTGAGCGAATCGCGAGCTCGAAACTTTTTGCTCCGGCGACCTTCTCCAGCAAAATCCGGCGAACCACGGCCACCCCTCGCCTCCCTCTGCACGCTAGCACATTCACCATCGCCAGGCGCACCTTCCCATAGCACCAATTCGCTCCCACGCGCTCTGGAAGCTCGGCTTCGTCATCAACTGAGCGCCGCCGCGTCTGTCCCTTTTTCCGGCGACCTCCCCTGGTAAGTCTCGACCTCCCCAGCACCTCTCAGTGATGCTCCCTTAACGTGCCTCTCCTTTGCCTTAACGCAGTCCCGAACGATGCCAGCGACGTCAACCCGAGAGCACCGCCACCCGCACCAACTCCGGTGAGCGATTCCTCCTATCCCCGTGCGCCCCTTGCCTCCTCGCGACCACGATGAGCATCGCCACAATCCCCTGAGCACGGTGAGCTGTTTCCCCCTCTTCCTTGCTTCCTGTATCGTCGGCAAGCTCGCCGCCGCCAGCTGCCGCTAGTGCCGCCCAACCATGGTCAGAGGAGCTGTGTCCGTTAGATGTTGATCCTGTGGCTGAGATTAGAACTAGACGAAAGGGTACGAGTTGATCCGCGCTGTGCAATCTAAATAAAATCCTACGGTTCGTAGAGGCCGATCAGCACGAAACGGTACCGGCCAATAAGGACACGCCGCGTGGAACTGGTTTGATTTAAAACAGAATTTGGAATCAGATTGATATGCAAACTTGTAAAATTCATAACTTTAAATCTACACGTCCAAATTTTGCAAATTTTATATCGATGGATTCAGTAGAACATGTAATTTGCAACCATGCACTTTGTTTAATGTTTTGCTTCTGGTAAATTGGTTGAATTTGCAGAAACATGTGTAGGCTTAATTTGAATATAAAAATTGTTCTAGATATAATTTTAATGTGAAATCTTTGCAAAATGATTTTTTGTGCACCTACTGACCCTAGGAACCAACTCATGGATTTAAAAATGAATTTTGTGAAGTTTAAGAATAAATACTTGAATTAGCTCATTTCTAGTCAAATAAAAATATTGATTTTGATATGGAAATGATTTTTGAGTAAAACCTTTGAGAAATGTTTTGATTCAAACCTTCTGACCCTAAACACCAAGTTTTGTGAATTAACAACTTATTTAGTGAAAAATATAAAATTATTGCTTTGCTAAAAGCATTTTGCACCACATGAAATAATGATTTGATTTAAGAAATGGTTTATAGATAAAACCCTTTTGAAAATGGTTTTAACACTTTATTAAATGACCACTTTGAACTTTATAATGTTTAGAGCCTAGTAGAAACCACCTTTGCAAATAAAACTATCTTTTGCATGTTTGCACGCATGACTTTGTTTCTATTATTTTATGTGTGATGAATTGTTTGAATATTGGTTGGAATGCTAGTTGAATCTATGTTTGCTTGATTGATTTGTAGTGAAGTTAGAAGAGTGTGATATTAGCAACGTCAAGAAGTGAACCAACATTCTCTACCAAAAAGGCAAGTGACACTATCATCCAAGTCCTACTATTTTCATTACACTTAAGGTTTTCTATATTTTTATGCTATGTTAAATCCTAATAGGATACCTCTATATATTCCTTAGTGAAAACATTGTAGTTGTAGTATGCTTAGCCCAGCTATATATTTGGGATGGGATACATGTTATGATTACATGAAGTGTTGAAAAGACATATGTTTTATATAATAAAACAAGTACTCAATGAACCACCTGGGTGGACAAGGATACTCAAGTTTTGGACAAGGTGGCCACAAAAGGAACCATGTTTATATGGCAATCTCTTTTTTTGTGTACTAGAAGAAAACCACCCAGGGACTTAGAGATTGAACATGTTTCTCGTACAGTGGCTTCCATGTACAGCCACATGCTAAATGGGCTCTAGCTTAGTCAACTACATAGTGGAAGACCCATGCATTGGCATCTTCAGGTTAACTAGATTTGTGCTAGGGAACTTGGAACCCTACATTGGTGCCTAGATGACAAGCTAGCATTGTGTATTGGGAGGACTCCTATGGAAAGACTTTGTCACATTCTCAATCTGCCAGTACTCCATCTTGGTGAGTACTTATCCAACAGCCACTGGTGGCATCAAGATGAGATTGTGTCATGTGGGTAAAGTGTACAACTTCTACAGAAGATCAAAATTCTAAGTACTTAGTCGTGTCCCTGGTTATGGACAACACTGAGCAACTAAGGCTTGAAGCTATGGAAGATCTCGACATTCCAATTTCTCAAAGTTAAAACTTGAGGGTGACAACAAGGGATTTGAAGCACTTGGAGTTTTCCAAGAAGTTCCAAAAAGATTTGACAAAGAATGAAAACTATTTTGAAAAAGATAGGATAAAACTATATTGCTTTCTGCAAATGAGCCTGAACCCCACTTAGCCAAATATGCATGTAATGATAGGATCCACATATTTATACTTAGTAGTGAAACTTGCCAATACAATTCAAATGTATTGACCCTTGTGGCTGCAACTTATTATGTTGCAGGTTTGTTTGATGTTAGTGAAGTTTAATGAATAGGATTACAAATCTACAACCAACATGTTTGCCTGTGGCACTTTGAAGATGAAGGACCCCATGCTTATAGATATTCTGCTGCAATGTAATGTAATAGCCAAATGAGCTATGTAAGATGTAATGAATTAATGTATTCCTGGTTATAAAGTTGTATTATGACCTTTGTTTCTTGATATTACATCTTAACTGTGGATGCTAGCTATTGATCCAGGGACTAGCATCGTAAACACAGGGATCTATACCTTATTAAAGGTTGGGAACCTTACATTTCATAATCATAATATGCAGCGATTGCTAACATAATCCTCACAGACTTTAGCTTCGCTACTGGTGAGAAAGTCTCATCGTAGCCAACTCCTTGAATTTGTCGAACCCCTTTTTCGACAAGTCCAGCTTTATAGACAGTAACATTACCATCCGCATTTGTTTCCTTCTTGAAAATCCATTTGTTCTCGACAGCCTTCCGGCCATCCGGTAAGTCCACCAAAGTCCATACTTGGTTTTCGTACATGGATCCAATCTCGGATTTCATGGCTTCTTGCCATTTATTGGAATCTGGGCTCATCATCACTTCCTCATATGTCGCAGGGTCATCGGTGTTGTCCACCAACATGACACTCATAACGGGATCATACCAATCAGGAGTGGTACGAGTTCTCGTTGACCTGCGAGGCTCTGTAGCAACTTCAACCGAAGTTTCATGATCATCATCATTAGCTTCCTCTCTTATTGGTTTAGGCGCCACATGAACTACTTCTGGTGCTGTGCTACTCGCAAGTTTGAGAGAAGGTTCAACAACCTCGTCGACTTCTACTTTCCTTCTCTAGAAAGGATCCATTCTTAGCAACAAAAATTTTGCCATCGGATCTATGATAGAAGGTATACCTAATAGTTTCCTTTGGGTATCCTATGAAGACGCATTTTTCCGCTTTGGGTTCAAGCTTGTCCGGCTGTAACTCCTTTACATAGGATTCGAAACCCCAAACTTTAAGGAACGACAATTTAGGTTTCTTCCCAAACCATAATTCATACGGTGTCGTTTCAACGGATTTAGATGGTGCCCTATTTAAAGTGAATGCGGCTGTTTCTAATGCATAACCCCAAAACGATAGCGGTAAATCTGTAAGTGACATGATAGAACGAACCATATCTAAGAGAGTTCGATTACGACGTTCGGACACACCATTACGCTGTGGTGTTCCCGGCGGTGTCAATTGTGAAAGTATCCCACATTTCTTCAAATGCTCGCCAAACTCGTAACTTAGATATTCACCTCCACGATCAGAACGTAGAAATTTAATCTTCTTGTTACGTTGATTCTCTACCTCACTTTCAAATTCCTTAAACTTCTCGAAAGTTTCGGACTTATGTTCCATGAAATACATATACCCATGTCTACTCAAGTCATCCGTGAAGGTAAGAACATAACGATAACCACCGCGCGATGCTACACTCATTGGTCCACACACATCGGTATGTATGATTTCCAATAAGTCTGTAGCTCGCTCCATCACACCAGAAAATGGAGTCTTAGTCATTTTACCTATCAGACATGCTTCGCATCTTTCAAGTGATTCGAAATCAAGTGATTCAAGAAGTCCATCGGAATGGAGTTTCTTCATACGCTTCACTCTGATATGACCAAGACGACAGTGCCACATATAGGTCGAGTTATCACTCAATATCAAACGTTTAGCCTCAATGTTATTTATATGTGTATTTCCACTATCGAGATTCAATAAGAATAGACCATCTATCAAAGGTGCATGTGCATAAAACATATTACTCATATAAATCGAACAACCATTATTCTCGGACTTAAACAAGTAACAGTATCGCAATAAACAAGATCCCGATATAATGTTCATGCTTAAGTATAAAACTAATCCTGATGGTAGATGAAGAGGTAGCGTGCCGACCGTGATCACATCAACCTTTGATCCATTTCCCACGCACATCGTCACCTCGTTCTTCGCTAGCTTCCGTTTATTCTGCAGCACCTGTTTCAAGTTACAGATATGAGCAATCGAACCAGTATCAATACCCAGGCACTACTACGAGTACTAGTGAGATACACATCAATAACAGGTATATCATATATACCTTTCTTCTTGATGTTGCCGTTCTTCAAATCCGCCAAGTACTTTGGGCAATTCCGCTTCTAGTGACCTTCTCCCTTGCAGTAAAAGCACTTAGTATCAGGCTTAGGTCCAGCCCTGGTCTTCTTCGTCGGTGCGGCAACTTTATTACCGCCCTTCTTGAAGTTTCCTTTTTGCTTAGACTTTCCTTTCTTGAATTTGGTGGTCTTATTGACCAACAACACTTGGTGCTCTTTCTTGATCTCCACTTCTGCAGATTTCAACATGGAGAAGAGTTCTGGCAACGTCTTGTCCATGTTTTGCATATTGTAGTTCATCACAAAGTTCTTGTAACTTGGTGGTAGTGATTGGAGGACACGGTGAATCCCCAGAGAATTAGGAATCACTATACCCAAACTTTGGAGTTTGTTTGCATGCCCAGACATCTTAAGCACATGCTCACTAATGGAGCTGCCCTCTTCCATCTTGCAGTTAAAGAACTTTTCATAAGCCTCATAACTCTCAACTGCCGCGTGAGCCTCAAATATCATTTTGAGTTCTCGGACAATATCATGTGGGTCATGGTTCTCAAACCTTTTCTGAAGCTCCGATTCCAAACCATACAAGATAGCACACTGAACTGTGGAGTACTGATTCTTCCGAGTGAGGTAAAAATTCTTTACTTCATTGGTAGCAGTAGCTGCAGGCGGGTCACCCAGCGGTGCATCCAGCACATAGGTCAAATTACCAGGATATAGGACAATCCTCAAATTGCGGAACCAATCCGCGAAGTTTCTTCCATTGTTTTTCAACTTTTCTTTCTCTAGGAACGCATTAAAATTGATGGTAGAGCCCGCCATTGACCTACAACATATTTGCAATAGTTTAGACTAAGTTTATGACAAATTGAGTTCTAATTAATAGTCAAATTAATCTAGGTGAACTCCCACTGTAAAAAAATATCCCTCACATTGTTTTGGTGATTACACGAACCAAATCCACCACATCAAACCCGATAATCATGAGAGTTGATGTAGCTTCAATGGTGAACAATCAACATGTTCATCATATCTACTATATGACTCATACTTTACCTTTCGGTGATCCGTGTTCCGAGACCATGTCTGTACATGCTAGGCTCGTCAAGATCAAACCTTAACTTCTGCATGAGCAAATCTGGCTAGCTCATGTTGTATACACTCGCAGAATCTAACACACCCGATCATCACGTGGTGCTTCGAAACAATGAGCTTTAGCAACGGTGCTTACTAAGGATGAACACTTTAAAACTTGAAATTTGTGTTCTTGAGGGATCATCATATAATGCTACCATCGTTAACTAAGCAATACAAGATGCATAAAGGATTAACATCACATGCAATTCATAATATGTGATATGATATGGCATTTCTTCTTTGTGCTTCCGATCTCCATCTTCAAGCATGAACATGATCTCCATCATCACCGGCATTGCATCAAGGTCAATGACGCCGTTCCATGGTTGTCATCCACCAGCTTCAACTATTACAACTACTTTGAATAGACACGCAAGTCTTAACAGAATATAAATACAACCATATGGCTCCTTCTGGTTGCCAACATACAATAATGAACATTGCATACATCAAATATAATCACAATCATGGCCATATCACACCACAGCACACCCCCTGCAAAACAAAGTTAGACGCCTCTAATTTTCTTTACATATTTTACGTGGTTTGGGGCTTTCAATAAGTGTCGCTCTAACTTACGAACAAGAACCACAATGTTGATGCTTGAACTATCAAGTGCCCGTTGTAAATTGGATCTATACTATGATGGGAGAGACAGACACCCACAAAGCCACTTATGCAATACAAGTTGCATGTTGAGCGTGGACCAAGTCTTAGGAACGATGTCATGTAAGGTTAGCCCGGGCCGCTTCATCCCATCATACCGCAAGATGGAAAGTACACAAGAAGCAATTGATAATAAAAGCACCACCGCCCACAATGACCATTGTGTTCTACTCGTGCAACAGATCTACATATAGACACGACTCTGATACCACTATAGGGGTTCGTAGCATAGAAAACAAAAATTTTCTACCGCATGCAAACAAACAAGCCAAGATCTATCTACTAGATTGTAGCAACGAGTTGATAGAGGATGTAACATCCCTAAAATCATAAGTCTCAAAGTTTGCATATCACTCATGCATGCATATAGATTTGAGTTCATATTCAAACTCATTTCAGAAAAACAGAAGCACATGGTGCTATGATTTTATGTGGGCAGATTTAATTCAAATGGCCATCACCATTTGAAATTTTGAAAGTTTAGGAACCTAGATGCTTGTCTTCATTGTTGGAAAGTTTGTGTGTAGAACTTAGACCAAAGTTTTTCAACTTAGAAATAATTTCAAAACCCCTTTTCAAACATTTGCAAATCAGATGCAAGGTATCTGATTATTCTATACTCCAAGCTTGACCAAGCCCTTGCAAAGCAACCACATGCTTAATATCTATATTGGAGACTACTGTACCCTGCAAAAACCTCAGAATAGTTTGAATTCAAAAAGGAGTTTGAAATCATTTCAAAACCATTCCTGAATATCAAAATAGAAAAAGAAAAAGGGTAAAAAAAAGAAAAGGGCCGAGCGCCAGGAATCTAGCCCAGCAACGGAGTGAGCCCAACAAGCCCACCCGGGGCATTTCCTTTCTTCTCTCACACGCGAGCGCACTCCTTCAGTCGCTGACAGCGAGACCCCACGCCCCCTCTATTTATTTCGCTGACCAGCGGGCCCCGTCCACGTCGTCCTCGTCTTCCCCAAACCACGCCCGCGACCACGTCGCTGCTGCAGTCAAGGCCGGTAATGGCGTGGCGTAATTGGCCATTAATCCGCAAGCGTTTCCTGTCGCACCTGAGCCTACTTAACCCTCTCTGCCTCGCGAGCAATTCCCCCCATTCACCTCACTCACTCCGCCGCCAGGCTGCGCGCAATTGCTCTCGAAGCCCCACAGTACCGAGAACTCCGGCGACCTAATACGGTGAGCCTCGACCACCCCTCCCTCTCTGGTTCAAACAAGGTTGTTCAGAATGTTCTTGCGCATCCTCTGATACCTTCCATTTGCCTGCTCGTGACCCAGGTCGTTGTCTCTGTTCGCAACCGAAACCACCTGCGCCGCCGATAAACTCCGGTGACCAATTAAGGTGAATCCCGAGCGCCCCTTGCCCCCTACTTCACACGAGCTTGTTCGCATGTGTCTTGCGCAAATCCTGATGCCACTGACTTGTGCTAGGGCGACGCCAAACCTCGGCAAGGACCACGTCTGCAAGCTACTGACACCGCCGCAACTCCGACGAGCTCCAGAGACCGTTTCCGCGCGCCCCTTCGCAAACCAACACCACGTCGAGCTTCAGCACGCCACTGCGATTCCGGTAAGCGTCTCCTTTCCTCCCCGGGCGACCTAGAGCGCCGGCACCGCCGTAGTCAGACGCGCCGCCGCCAGTCAATGCCGCTAGCGCCGCTCATTTCTGGTTAGGAGATTGTTGGCCGTCAGATCTGAATCCTACGCGTAGAATTAGATCACTTAGCGAATCGTTTTTGGTAGATCTGAGCCGTGCAGCGATAGTTAGATCTAACGGCGCGGAAGGGTGATCCGGTGCGAACCAGTATTCACCAGTTATATCGCGACGCGTGGCTAGGTCTGATTCAAAAATAGAATTTCAAATCAGATTTGGAACCAAATTTCAACTAGCTATAACTTTTGATTTCCACGTTGGAATTTTGCAAACTTTATACCGTTGGATTCAGTGAGTCAAGCCCTTTCTGAATATCCAATGTGTTTAACAAAATGTTTCTGTTAAAATGACTTTTTATGCAGAAACATTTTTAGGTCCTTTTTGAGTATAGATTTTATTTAGCAATTTGTTTTAGGGCTAAATAAATTTAGTTAGCAAACTTTTTGACTTAGTTTTGTTCCTGAATCTTGTACTTGTTGGATGGGTTTTCATAAAACATCATTTAGCACTTTCTTGCATGCATGCATACATGATTTTGTTTGTATATAAATTGTGTGTAATTGTGTGCTAAAAATTTTATGTGTAGATTTTGCTAGTGACTGTGATTGTGAAGAGTGCTACTCTCCCCATTACCAAGGCAAGTGATATTTCATGAATATTTCATTCCTATATTTTATACTAGCATTAGATATTTTGCTAAGACATGCATGTTACTTTTATCAGATGATATGTTGGGAAATCCTATGTAGTCTAGAGTGGTAGAATTGCTAGGGAATCTTTCCTAAGTTAAGTTGCCATGCCATGCTTAGCCTAGCTATTAGCAAACAAGGGTTGGTATAATCTATTCATGCTATATTGACTATATTTCTAAGTCATGAGACTTATGTTTTCTTAATAAAACCACTAAGCCAATAAACCTCCTGGGTGGAATGGAAAGAATGGTTTGTGTTGAGTGGTTACACAAGGCCATGGATTTGGCTTGTGTATCTCACTTGTGGTATGCCACCCAGGCACAAAGGGATTTGGAGGCCAAGTGTTGAGAAAGCTTACAGTGCAACCACTTGGCAATATGGGCTCTGCCTTGATCACATAGGTTGCTAGAACTTAGTCATTTGGACAGTTGGTGGTAGTGGGAATGATAGGTTGGAATGCATCCATTTGGCTAAGGGAAGGCTTCTGAAAGGTCCTGTCTTGGGAAACCAAGTCTGGTGGGGAAAGTGCACAACCTCTGCAGATGGAAAACCTAAGTACTTAGCCAAGCCCATGGCAATGCACAACTTGAGCATCAAGACATGGAAGCTACAAGAATCTCATCACTCCAACTTCTAAGTAAAACTTGTGGGTGAACAAGGGTAAGGACCCCAATGTCTATTGGTGGTTTCTTGGGAAAAGTTTTGTCAAAGAAAACTTAGTGATTTCAACTAATAGGAAAAACCTATTTTGAGCAAAGCAAGCCAAGCTACACTTAGCCAAAATGCATATAGTAGTATAGTCTACTTAAAATAAACTAAGGTATCACTTGCCAATACTATTCCAAAGTATTGACCCTCTGTGGTTGTAACTTGTGATGTTGCAGGTTACTCCGATGATGAATAGGAGTCATGAGTCTACACTCAACATGCTTGCCTGTGGCACATGAAGATGAAGACATATGTTTATTTACTTATTCCTTAAACTCTTGTATTAGGCCTATGGCCCTGAGTTGTAAAAGACTATGTGTTTATCTCTGGAATGAATGTAATAAACGACCTTTGTATCTGTGTACTTCATCTTAAACTGTGGATGCTAGCATTGATCCAGGGACTAGCATTGCAATCACAGGGATCCTTTTCCTTTACAAAGGAGGGATCTTATAGAGGAACTCACCCTCGAAGATTCCAAAGCGGTTAACGAGAGCAGATTCTCGTGGGTGATGTAGTTGTACTCTTGCCGATCTCAAGATCGCGTAGACGATCCTTCCGGCGCTGCGTTCCGGCAGCGCTTCCGTAGTCGGTCACACGTTCGGTACTTGATGAAGACCTTCCTCTCCCTTGTTCCAGCAGGCAGCGGAGGTTGTAGCACTCTCCTCGCGATTCCGGCAGCACGACGGCGTGGTACCGGAAGTAGAGGGGAGATCTCGCAGGGCTTCGTCTTATGCCGGAGCGACTATGGTGGAATATTAGAGAGGCCTTGGCGATCTAGGGTTTAGAAGGCACCAAGGGGAGAGTGTAGCCGGCGGCTAGGGTATGGGATCACCCCAACTCGGCGAGTTGGTGGTGCCCTAGGCGGCAGCAGCAAGGGGGTGGTGGTGCTGGCGGCTTAGGGTTAGGGTTTGGGGTGTGTTGGGTGTGAGGGAGAGGGGCAGCCCTGCCCCTCCTTTTATAGGTGGGAGTGCACGGATTGGGAGGAGGGAGTCCTCCCCCAAGTCGGCCTCCTTGGCCGGCGGGTGGAGGGAGGAGGACTTCCTCCCCAAGTAGGTTTCCTACTCTCCCTCCACCAAGCAAACTCGTCGTTTGACTTTTTCAAATTGGCGTTTGACTTTCAAACTAGGATTTGATTTTTCCCTTTATTTTTCCCAGCCATGTTACCTAGTACATGATGCAACCATTCCATATTGTCATGACACATTCATGCACCCTTCCCCTCTGGAGTGCCGGACCTTCCGGACCCTTCTAGAACATTCCCGGTGAAAACACCGGAATCATTCCCCAACTGCGAAACAGGACTTTCCTTATATGAATCTTATTCTTCGGACCATTCCAGATCTCCTCGTGATATCCCGGATCCCATTCGAGACTCCGAACAACATTCGGTCTCTTACTCATCATTCCATAAGTACTCAACAACATCGAATCCTTAAGTGTGTCTCCCTACGGTTCGTGAATTATGCGGACATGATCGAGACACTTCTCCGATTAATAACCAATAGAGGAATCTGGAAATTCATATGGCTCCCATATATTTCTACGATTACTTTGCGATCGAATGAACCACTTACATACGATACCAATTTCCCTTTGTCTCACGATAGTTTACTTATCCGAGGATTTGATCGTCGGTATCTCTGCATACCTAGTTCAACCTCGTTACTGATAAGTACTCTTTTCTCGTTCCCGTGATATGTGATCCCTTGTGAACCAGTCACATGCTTGCCAGTTAATTGGATGACATTCCACCGAGAGGGCCCAGAGTATATCTATCCATCATATGGATGGACAAATCCCACTCTTGATTCATGTGTCTTAACCCATACTTTCCGAACACTTAATGCCACCTTTATAGCCACCCAGTTACGGTGTGGTGTTTGATGTCATCAAAGCATCCTTCCGGTGATGTTGATAAGCATGATCTCATGGTCGAAGGAATTAGGTTACTATGTATCAGAAAGCTTATAGCAATTGAACTCTTAAAATGACTTGATCTTTATGCTACGCTTATCTATAGGAGTATGTCCATCATACCATTCTCCTAATGATATGATCTTGTTGTTAATAACATCTCAATGTTCATGATAGGGAAACCAAAATCATCTATTAACCAACAAGCTAGTATTATGAAGAGGCTTTACTAGGGACTCTAATTTAGTTTACAAATCACACAAGTATTAATGTTTCCTTGTTAATATTGTTGTAGCATGAATGTGAACATTTATCATAAACACAAAGATATAATAATAACTACATTTATTATTGCCTCTAGGGCATATCTCCAACAAGGAACTCAGTTCACTTCACATGTTTGGCGACAACTGCATGAATCATTGGGAACAAGGATAGAGTTCAGCATAACTTTTCACCCTCAGACTGATGGACAGATAGAAAGGACCAATCAGATTTTGGAAGACATGTTGAGGGAATGTGCCATAGACTATGGTGCTAGTTGGGATGAAAGTCTGACTTACGCATAATTCTCTTACAATATTAGCTATCAAGCAATTATTGAGATGGATCCATTTGAATTTCTTTATGGAAGGAAGTGTACTACACGATTACTATGGAGTGGAGTAGGAGAAAGAAATTTGTTCGGACCAGAACTGATCAAGGAAGCTGAAGAGAAAGTCAAATTGGTAATGGACAGATTGAAGATAGCCCAGTCCAGACAAAAGAGCTACACAGATCCAAAGCGTAGGGAAGTCACATGTGAGGTAGGTGATAGAGCTTATCTTAGAGTCTCACCTCTTCGTGGTGTGAAGAGATTTGGAGTCAAAGGAAAATTGGCACCTAGATATGTTAGACCATTCAAGATTTTGAACCGCAAGGGAGAAGTGGCTTATGAGATTGAATTGCCTGAATCACTGTCAGCAGTTCACAATGTGTTTCATGTGAGTCAGTTGAAGAAATGTCATCCAGAGATGGAAGAAAATTCATTGAAGGACACTATAACTTTGGAAGATGTTCAGTTGGAGAGTGATCTTACCTGTGACCCCACTCCCCCTCCCTCTCTCTCTTGCTGTCAATGGGACCCACTTGTCTGTTCATAGTTCTCACACGCGCCGGCCGTTTCCCCCTCGCTCACCACCGTCTCTGACTTGATTTCGCCGTGTTAATTCGCATCAATGGCGCAGTAATTCTTCGCCATGACCATGCACGCTTAAACGCCCCTCTCCCCTCTCTCTTTCCCCTCAGTCTGCATTCCACCGGAGCCCCAGGGCTGCTCCAATTTTCCGTAGCAACGTCTCTGCCCCGACGAGCTTCTCCAGTCGATTCCGGCCACACCTCACCGCGCCTCGACCCCTCGACCACACGAGCGTGTTCCACAGACTCTGGCGCATCTGCCAGTACTCCTAGCTCAGCCGCGCAAACTCCCTAGCGTCGGCAACCTCAACACCACTCGCCACCATCTCTGACTTGAACTCCGAAAAGCTCCCCAGGTATCCTTCGTCGTCCCCTATTTCCCCTGTTGATGCTCCTGTAATCCACGCTCTCGGCCACGTCTAACTACACCCTCCTCTTGCCTTCGGGTGGCCTGCAGCCCCACCTCCGATGAAAAACAGAGACGTCCGACGCCACCACTAACTCCGGTGAGCAATCCACCCTGCTCCAGTGCGCCCCTCAACAAGCCGACCACACCTCAAGCTTCTCCGCACTCCCACGAGCATGGTAAGCTACTCATCCCTCTCCCTCACTTCCTAAATCGTCGCCAACGCCACCGCCCGAGCGTGCGCCGCCGTCCGCCGTCGCCAGTCCTTGGTCAGACGCGCTGTGCCCATTGGATCTTGATCGTCTGGCTGAGATTAGATTTAGACGAAGGGGTACGAGTTGATCAGTGCCACACGATCTCACTTAAATCCTGCATTCCACAGAGCTCAATCCGCACGAAACGGTATCAGCCAGTAAGAATAAGACACGTGCCCAGACTCAGGAATTAAAATAGAAATTTGATCTATTAGATTTGCAACCTTGCAAAATTCATAACTTTAATTCTACACGTCCAAATTTTGCAAATTTTATATCAATGGAATCAGTAGAACAAGTACTTTGCAACCATTCACTTTGTTTAATGTTTTGCTTCTAGAAAATTGGTTGAAATTGCAGAAACATGTGTAGGCGTAATTTGAATATAAAAATTGTTCTAGATATATTTTTAATGTGAAATCTTTGCAAATTGGTTTGTTTTGAAACTACTGACCATAGGAACCAACTTATGGATTTAAAAATGTATTTTGTGGAGTTAAGGGATAAATATTTGAATTAGCACATTTCTAGTCAAATAAAAATATTGGTTATGGTTTAGAAATGATTTTTGTGTAAAGCCTTTGGGAAATGATTTGATTCAAACCTTCTGACCCTAAAAACCAAGTTTAGTGATTTAAGAACATATTTGATGAACCATATAAAGTTATTACTTGCTAAAATATATTTTCAACAACATAAAATATCACCTTAGTATAATATTTGGTTTATGAAGTGAAACCTTTTGCAAATGGTTTTACCACTTTAGTAAACAACCACTTTGAGCTTTAAAATGTTTAGAGCCTAATAGAAACCACTTTTCTAAATAAAACCATCTTTTGCATGCTTGCATGCATTGCCTTGTTTCTATTACTAGTTGAATATGTGTTTGCTTGATTGAATTGTAGTGAAGTTAGAAGAGTTTGATATTTGCAAGATCAAGAAGTGAACCAACATTCTCTACTAAAAAGGCAAGTGACACTATCATCCATGTCCTACTATTTTCATTACACTTAGTGGATTTTTGTAACATGCATGATAAGGACTACTATATTTTATGCTATGCTAAATCCTAATAGGGTATCCTTATATCTTCCTTAGTGAAAACATTGTAATTGTAGCAAGCCTAGCACTGCTATATATTTGGGATGGGATACATGATATGATTATATGAAGTGTTGGAAAGATATATGTTTCATATAATAAAACAAATACTCAATGAACCACCTGGGTGGAACAAGGGTACTCAAGATTTGGACAAGGTGGCAACAAAGGGAACCATGTTTATATGGCTATCTTTTTGTGTGTGCACTAGAAGAAAACCACCCAGGGACTTAGAGATTTAACAAGTTTCTCATACAGTGGCTTCCGTGTACAGCCACATGCTAAACGGGCTCTGGCTTAGTCAACTACATAGTGGAAGACCCATGCATTGACATCTTCAGGTTAACTAGAATTGTGTATGGAAATATATATCTACATTGGTGCCTGGTTGACAAGCTAGCATTGTGTATTGGGAGGACTTCTATGGAAAGACTTTGTCACATTCTCGATCTGCCAGTACTCCATTTGGGTGAGTACTTATCCAGCGACCACTGGTGGCAACAATACGAGATTGTGTCATGTGGGTAAAGTGTACAACTTCTACAGAAGATCAAATTCTAAGTACTTAGCCGTGTCCCCGGTTATGGACAATTCTGAGCACCTAAGGCCTGAAGCTATGGAAGATCTCGACATTCCAATTTCTCAAAGTAAAACTTGATGGTGACAACAAGGGATTTGAAGCACTTGGAGTTTTCCAAGGAGTTCAGAAAGATTTGACAAAAGATCAAAACTATTTTGAAAAGATAGGAAAAAACTATATTGCTTTCTGCAAATGAGCCTAAACCCTACTTAGCCAAATATGCATGTAAGGATAGGATCCACTTATTTCTACATAGTAGTGAAACTTGCCAATACAATTCAAATGTATTGACACTTGTGGCTGCAACTTATTATGTTGCAGGTTTGTTTGATGTTAGCGAAGTGTGTTGAATAGGATTACAAGTCTACAACAAACATGATTGCCTGTGGCACTTTGAAGATGAAGGACTCCATGCTTTATAGATATTCTGCTGCATTGTAATGTGATAGCCAAATGAGCTATGTAAGATGTAATGAATTATTTTATTCCTGGTTATAAAGTTGTATTATGACCTTTGTTTCTTGATATTACATCTTAACTATGGATGCTAGCTATTGATTCAGGGACTAGCATTGTAAACACAGGGATCTCTACCTTATTAAAGGTTGGGAACCTTACAGACTAATTCCGGTGAGCCCCGACCGCCCCTTTGCCTCTGCTTCAAACGAGTGTGACCAGCATGTTCTTGCGCATCCCCTGATGCCATTCGTTTGTTTTCTCGTGACCCAGGTCGCCGTCCCCGTTCGTGCCCGCAAACGTCAGAACCGCCGCTCGACTCCGACGAGCGATTGAGGTAAAACCCGACCGCCCCTTGTCTTCTCCTTGATCCTGTAGTGTTCGCCGTAGCGTTGCGCACCTCCTGATACACCTGGTTCGTGCTAGGGTGATCCATAGCGTCGCCAACGTCTTCGTCACCATGCACCCGACGCTGCGCTCAACTCGGATGAGTTCCCACAGCCACATCAACTCGCCCCTGTCCATGCCAGCAACATCTCGAGCTTCCTCGTGATCTTGCGAGTCTGGTAAGCCACACCACACCCCCCATCTCTTCCTGTATTCTCTGGACCATCGCCACCAGTAGCGTCGCCGCCGCTAGCAGCCATTTGCGCCACCCATCTTTGGTCAAAGCATCGAGGATCATTGGATCCAGATCTAGAGGCTAGGATTAGATTAGAGGGTGAAGCGGTATGATTTGATCTGGGTCGTGCGCAATTAGTTAGATCCAATGGCCCGCGAGTGTTATCCAGCGCGAACCGGTACCGTCCAATCAGGAGCTGCCGCATGGCCTGTGTTTAGATTTAAAAACAGAATTTAGATCTATTAGATGTTCAAACTTGCAAAATTCAAAACTTTTGATCCAAACGTTCAAATTTTGCAAATTTTATATCATTGGAAGTAGGAGAAAGAATTCTATCCAACCATGCAATTTGTTTAATTTTTTTCTTCTATAAAATTGGTTATTTTTGCAGAGACACTTTTAGGCTTATATTGAGTATAGAAATTATTTGAAAAATGATTTAAAGACTAAATAAAGTTTATTTAGTGTGTTTTTTCTTGTTTATGATTCAGTACTATGTACTTGTCTTGTTTGACTTAGAAAAAAAATCATCACATGGCATTTGCATGCATTAATATATTTTTGTTTGTCTATTTTGATATGTGAATTTGGTGCTATCAATTTATGTGTAGATTTTGGTGCTAGTGGTGATTGTGATTGTGAGGATTGTTACTACTCCCCAACTACCAAGGCAAGTGGTGCTTCATATATTTTTGTCCCAATATTTTTACCTATGCATTAGAATTATTTTGTATAGGGCTTGCATGAATATTTTGCTAAGTATCAATATGCTATGCTTGGGAAATCCTAGTAGTTGTAGAATTGTTGGAATTTCCTCTAAGTTAAGATACTTGCTATTGCCATGTTTAGCCTAGCTAGTAGAAACCAAGGATGTATTATATACTCATTCTATGAGAAATATTTCTAAGTCTTGACTTATGTTTTGCTTAATAAAACAACTAAGTGAATGAAACACCTGGGTGGAATGGAAAGAATGGTTTGTGTTGAGTGGTTACACAAGGCCCATTTCTATGGTTTACCTTGTGTATCTCACTTGTGGGTTGCCACCCAAGAACAAAGGGATTTGAGATGCCAAATGTTAAGAAGCTTCTAGTGCAGCCACATGGCATTATGGGATTTGCTTGGATCATATAGGTTGCAATAACTTAGCCATTTGGATAGTTGGTGGTAGTGGGATGATAGGTTGGAACGCGTCCATTTGGTCTCAGGGAAGGCTTCTAAAAGGTCTTGTCTTTGTGAAAATCAAGTCTTATGGGGAAAGTGCACAACCTCTGTAGATGGAAGAACCTAAGTACTTAGCCATGTCCCTGGTATTGGAAAATTTTGAGCATCAAGACATGGAAGCTATCAAGAATCTCCCGATCCCAATTTTCTAAGTTAAAACTTGTGGTTGAACAAGGGTGAAGGTTCACCAATTTCTATTGGTGGTTCCTTGGGAAAGTTTTTGCCAAAAAAAACTTAGTGATTTCAACTGATAGGTAAAACCTATATTGAGCAAAGAAAGCCTAAGCCACACTTAGCCAAATTCATGTAGTAACTAGATGCTAATATTCTACTAAGGTATCACTTGTCAATACTATTCCAATGTATTGACCCACTGTGGCTGTAACTTGTGATGTTGGAGGTTACTCTGATAATGATTAGGGGTTATGAGTCTACACTCAACATGCTTGCCTCTGGCACATGAAGATGAAGACTTCTATTTTTATATTGTTAAGTTAAACTCTTGTAATAGCCTATGGCTATGGAGTTGTAAACGACTATGTTATCTCTGGAATGACGATGTAATAATGACCTTTGTTTCTGCGTACTTCATCTTAAACTATGGATGCTAGCATTTGATCCGGGGACTAGCATTGCAATCACAAGGATCTTTACCTTTATAAAGGTGGGATCTTATAGCTTTACAGGGAAATTATGAATGAGATTGGTCCTTGTGAGCTTGAGAACATTGATGTGGTTATTCACCTTGCTAATAGAGAGAAAGTTTGCCCCATTGGTATTGTAAGAGATGTGGAGGTCCTTTGTGGTAAGATTAAATATCCTACTGATTTTCTAGTACTTGGTAAAGAAGCTAGTAAAACTTATCCTATCATCTTTGGTAGACCCTTCCTTAAAACTTGTGGGGCTATCATAGATTGTAGGAAGGAAAAAGTTTTGACTAAGTTTGCTGGAGAATCTTATGAGTTTAATTTTTTAAAATTTGCCAAAACTCCTTATGAAAATGAATTACCTGATGAGGAATTCAGGGTTAAACAACTGTCTGCTATTTCTCTTGCTCCTAACAATGCTTTGCAGCAGTTCATGGAAGATCATGAAAGTGATGCCTTTACGAAGGGAAGAAATGATATTGATGAGGTTTTCCTTTGTCAACCTGAGTTACTGAAGCATAATTTACTTGTGGAAGATTTGGGTACAACAGTACCACCTAAAGGGGATCCTGTTTTCGAATTAAAACCGTTACCTGATGATCTTAAATATGTTTATCTTGACGATAAGAAGATATATCCTGTTATTATTAGTTCTAAACTTTCGAGGAAGGAAGTAGAAAGGCTATTGGAGGTATTGAAGAAACACCGAGGAGCTATGGGTTATACTCTTGATGATTTAAAAGTAATTTCTCACACTATATGTCAGCATGCTATTAATATTGAGCCTGATGAAAAACTACTTGTTGAGCACCAGCGTCGTCTAAATCCTAAAATGAAGGATGTGGTAAGATATGAGGTATTAAAACTCCTTGACGGTGGTATTATTTATCCTATTGCTGATAGTCAATGGGTTAGCCCTATTCATTGTGTTCCAAAGAAAGGGGGAATAACTCTTGTGCCTAATAAGGATAATGAGTTTATACCCCAAAGAGTAGTGGTTAGGTATAGAATGTGCATTGATTTTAGAAAGATTAATAAAGATACCAAGAAAGATCATTATCCTTTGCCCTTTATTGATCAAATGCTTGAGAGGCTGTCCAAAGAGACTCACTGTTGCTTTCTTGATGGTTATTCTGGATTTTATCAAATCGCTGTGAAAGCACAGGACCTGAAGAAAACCACTTTCACTTGTCCTTATGGTACTTATGCTTATAGGCGTATGCCTTTTGGTTTATGTAATGCTCCTGCTACCTTTCAGAGATGTATGTCTGCTATCTTTCATAGTTTTTGTGAAGAAATTGTGGAGGTCTTCATGGATGATTTTTACGTCTATGGAACTTCTTTTGATAACTGTCTGCACAACCTTGATAAATTTTTGCAGAGATGTGAAGAAACCAACCTTGTTCTTAACTAGGAGAAATGCCATTTCATGGTTAATGAAGGAATTATTCTTGGACATAAGATCTCTGCAAGAGGCATTGAAGTTGACAGAGCCAAAATTGAAGCAATTGAGAAGATGCCCTGTCCTAGAGATATCAAAGGTATTCGTAGTATCCTTGGTCATGCTGGTTTCTATAGGAGGTTTATTAAATATTTCTCCAAAATTTCAAAGCCCCTTACT
This sequence comes from Avena insularis, assembly GCA_023614405.1. Classification (NCBI taxonomy): domain Eukaryota; kingdom Viridiplantae; phylum Streptophyta; class Magnoliopsida; order Poales; family Poaceae; genus Avena; species Avena insularis. The sequence continues at coordinate 22,732,351 of CM042691.1, read as the reverse complement.
AATATTCTTCAAAAAGATGTACCTTTTGTTTTTGATGAGGATTGTAAGGAAGCTTTTGAAACTATGAAGAAAGCTTTGACAACTGCTCCTATAGTCCAACCACCTGATTGTAGTTTATCTTTTGAAATTATGTGTGATGCTAGTGATTTTGCTGTGGGTGTTGTCCTGGGACAACGTGTTGACAAGAAGTTAAATGTCATTCATTATGCTAGCAAGACCTTGGATGCTGCTCAAAAGAATTATGCTACTACTGAAAAGGAGTTCTTAGCTGTAATCTTTGCTTGTGATAAGTTTAGACCGTATATTGTTGATTCCAAGGATACTATTCATACTGAGCATGCAGCTATTAAATACCTTATGACAAAGATGGATGTAAATCCTAGGCTTATAAGGTTGGTATTGCTTTTAAGTGTGCATGTATCACAACTGAACAGGTGAAGAGAAAGTTACTCTCCATATCCTTGAAAGGGAGAGATGAGGCATGGTATAAGCTGCTGAAGAATGGACAATCCATGGAATGGGAGGAGATGGCATCTCTCTTTTACTCTAAATTTTATCCTCCCAGTCAAATCCATAAGGATAGATGTCTTATAAATAACTTTTGGCCTCTTGATGGAGAGAGTACAACCCAAGCTTGGGGAGATTGAAGCTACTAATGCTTAAATGTCCTATTCATGAACTCCCTAACAATATTATTCTCAATAACTTTTATGCTAGGCTTTCTCTTCATGATAAAGGTTTACTAGATGGTTCTTGTGCTGGATCATTCACAAGTATGAAGGAAGAAGCTAAATGGGATCTCTTATACCGTATTCAAGATAACACTGAGGCTTGGGAGAATGACAAATGAAGAAATTCAGGTATAAACTATGATTATGAATGCATTAAATCTTTTATGGGTACTGATAACTTCCATGATATTCGCAATAAGTTTGGCCTTGATCCCCAAGTCCTTGCAAAATATTTTAATGCTTTTTCCTCTTATATTGAGATTCCTAAGAAAGAGTGGGACAAGTACCATGCTCCTTATAAATACATTATTACCCACATTCCTGCCAGTATAGTGGTTTGTACTATTAATCCTATTTTGCCTGAACCTTATGTTGAGAAGATCCCTTTTCCCTCCAAGGTAAGGGAACACTCTATTATGGCCAATGTTATTAGCAGAAGCGCAAAGAAAAATGTAGGGTTTGATGAGCTTATTGATATAGAGCCTGTGGTAGCTATTGTGAAGGATCTTGTCACTAGAAACATAGAGGACGATCATATTGTCTTCTGTGAAGACGCCACTAATGTTATTTATCATTATAAGAAGGTTAGAAAAGCTAGTGTTCCTGTGCTTTATGTTAAAATTAGTAGTCATAACTACTATGGTTTATGTCATATTGGTGCTAGTTCTAGTGCTATTCCTTATGAGCTTTACAGGGAAATTATGAATGAGATTGGTCCTTGTGAGATTGAGAACATTGATGTGGTTATTCACCTTGCTAATAGAGAGCAAGTTTGCCCGATTGGTATTGTAAGAGATGTGGAGGTCCTTTGTGGTAGGATTAAATATCTTGCTGATTTTCTTGTACTTGGTAAATAAGCTAGTAAAACTTATCCTATCATCTTTGGTAGACCCTTCCTTAATACTTGTGGGGCTATCATATATTGTAGGAAGGAAAAAGTTTTAACCAAGTTTGCTGGAGAATCTTGTGAGTTTAATTTTTTCAAATTTGCCAAAACTCCTGATGAAAATGAATTATCTGATGAGGAATTCAGGGTTAAACAACCGTCTGCTATTTCTCTTGCTCCTAACAATGCTTTGCAGCAGTTCATGGAAGATCATGAAAGTGATGCCTTTATGAAGGGAAGAAATGAGATTGATGAGGTTTTCCTTTGTCAGCCTGAGTTACTTAAGCATAATTTACTTGTGGAAGATTTGGGTACCACACTACCACCTAAAGGGGATCTTGTTTTCGAAATAAAACCTTTACCTGATGATCTTAAATATGTTTATCTTGACGATAAGAATATATATCATGTTATTACTAGTTCTAAACTTTCAAGGAAGGAAGTAGAAAGGCTATTGGAGGTATTGAAGAAACACCGAGGAGCTATGGGTTATACTCTTGATGATTTAAAAGGAATTTCTCACACTATATGTTAGCATGCTATTAATATTGAGCCTGATGCAAAACTAGTTGTTGAGCACCAGCGCCGTCTAAATCCTAAAATGAAGGATGTGGTAAGAAATGAGGTATTAAAACTCCTTGACGGTGGTATTATTTATCCTATTGCTGATAGTCAATGTGTTAGCCTTGTTCATTGTGTTCCCAAGAAAGGGGGAATAACTGTTGTGCCTAATAAGGATAAGGAGGTTATACCCCCAAAAGTAGTGGTTGGGTATAGAATGTGCATTGATTTTTGAAGGATTAATAAAGTTACTAAGAAAGATAATTATCCTTTTTCCTTTATTGATCAAATGATCGAGAGGCTGTCCAAAAAGACTCACTTTTGCTTTCTTGATGGTTATTCTGGGTTTTCTAAAATCGCTGTAAAAGCACATGACCAGGAGAAAACCACTTTCACTTGTACTTATGGTACTTATGCTTATAGGCGTATGCCTTTTGGTTTATGTAATGCTCCTACTACCTTTCAAAGATGTATGTCTGCTATCTTTCATAGTTTTTGTGAAGAAATTGTGGAGTTCTTCATGGACGATTTTTCCGTCTATGGAACTTCTTTTGGTAACTGTCTGCACAACCTTGATAAATTTTTGAAGAGATGTGAAGAAACCAACCTTGTTCTTAACTGGGAGAAATGCCATTTCATGGTTAATGAAGGAATTGTTCTTGGACATAAGATATCTGAAAGAGTCATTGAAGTTGACAGAGCCAAAATTGAATCCATTGAGAAGATGCCCTGTCCTAGAGATATCAAAGGTATTCGTAGTTTCCTTGGTCATGCTGGTTTCTATAGGAGGTTTATTAAATATTTCTCCAAAATTTCAAATCCCCTTACTAATATTCTTCAAAAAGATGTACCTTTTGTTTTTGATGATGATTGTTAGGTAGATTTTGAAACTCTGAAGAAAGCTTTGACAACTGCTCCTATAGTCCAACCACCTTATTGGAGTTTATATTTTGAAATTATGTGTGATGCTAGTGATTATGTTGTGGGTGCTGTCTTGGGACAACGTGTTGACAAGAAGTTAAATGTCATTCATTATGCTAGCAAGACCTTGGATGCTACTCAAAAGAATTATGCTACTACTGAAAAGGAGTTCTTAGCTGTAATCTTTGCATGTGATAAGTTTAGACCTTATTTTGTTGATTCCAAGGTTACTATTCATACTGAACATGCAGCTATTAAATACCTTATGACGAAGCAGGACGCTAAGCCTTGGCTTATAAGGTGGGTATTGCTATTGCAAGAGTTTGATCGGCATATTGTGGATAGGAAAGGTGCTGATAATCCTGTTGCTGATAATTTATCTCGTTTGGAAAACATTTCTTTTAACCCTTTGCCTGTTAATGATAGTTTTCCAAATGAACAGTTAGCTGCAATAAGGGTAAGTCCACATGAGAGTCCTTGGTATGCTGATTATGCTAACTTTATTGTTTCCACATGAGAGCCCAGCAAAGAAGGAAATTCTTTTATGATCTTAGGCATTAGTTTTGGGACGACCCACACTTATATAAAGGAGTAGATGGCATTATGCGAAGATGTGTTCTAGAATTTGAACAACAAGAGATTTTGAGAAAATGTCATGGCAGTGCTTATGGAGGACATCATGCTGGGGATAGGACTGCACAAAAGGTTTTACAATCTGGATTTTATTAGCCTACTATCTTTAAAGATGCAAGGAAGTTTATCTTATCCTGTGATGAATGCCAACGAGTAGGTAACATCTCTAGACGCAATGAAATGCCCATGAATTATTCTCTTGTTATTGAACCTTTTGATTGTTGGGGATTTGACTTTATGGGGCCTTTTCCTCCTTCAAAAGGGTATACTCATATTCTTGTTGCTGTTGATTATGTTACAAAGTGGGTAGAAGCCATACCTACAAGCAGTTATGATGGTAAGACCTCTTTCAAGATGCTCAAAGATGTTATTCTCCTAGGTTCGTTGTGCCTAGATATCTCATGACTGATGGAGGCTCTCATTTTATTGGGGGTTTTAGGAAAACTCTCCCTAAGTATGATGTAAACCACAGAATAGCTTCAGCTTATCACCCCCAAACTACTCGGCAAGTAGAACTTTCCAATAGGGAGATCAAATCTATCTTGCAGAAGGCTGTCAATAGATCTAGGAAAAATTGGGCTAAAAATTTGAATGACGCTTTGTGGGCTTATATAACTGCTTATAAAAATTCTATGGGGATGTCTCCTTACAAAATGGTCTATAGGAAGGCTTGTCACCTGCCTTAAGAATTATAACATAAAGCTTATTGGGCAGCGAAGGAGTTGAATAGAGACTTTAGACTTGCTGGTGAGAAAAGTCTTCTCGACTTAAGTAATATAGATGAGTGGAGAGGTGAGGCTTACGAAGATGCTAGGCTCTTTAAGGAAAAAGTGAAAAGGTGGCATGATAGGAGAATTCTCAAAAGGGAGTTCCATGTGGGTGAGAAATTTCTTTTGTATAGGTCTCGTCTCCGAATTTTTGCAGGGAAACTACTCTCCAAATGGGAAGGACCTTTTGTTATCAAGGAAGTGTACCGTTCAGGTGCCATTAAAATTTCTTATCTGAAGGATGACACAACACAGGTGGTTAATGGTCAAACATTAAAGAATTATATTTCTGGAGATTCTTATAATGAAAATGTGGATGTTATTCAAATGGTGACTCCAGAATAATTTATCAGGAACCGAACACCAAAAACTGCAGAGTTCTCCTTGGAATAGGTAAAAGTGGTGAAAGAAGAAGGAAAATCTTCAGATTTGGAGCCTCAATGTCTTCCTCTAGAACACCCTCGGAGGATCCCTCAACGGAAGTCCTCAACCCGTCCATGTATGAGTGGTGGACTCATCCCAAAGAGTTGATCCTTAAGGAGGGGAAGGTATGGATGAAAGAAGTTCAAGGCCCTAAAGGAGAAGGCAGTCTGGAAGATAGGATGGAAGCGCTGGAACAAGAAGTTTTCAGGTACAAGAAGATGGCGGAACGCGAAGTGGATGTTATTCACAAGATAAGTTCAGAACTCATCACCAAGCACGAGGGAGAGGTTGCTGAGATCCAAGAAGAGATCTTCTCACTCCGTCAGACCACCAATCAACTGTAATCACAGCTCTATGACATACAAAACCAAAACTGTGAGAATGAGGCTAGATTTGATCGCATTAGCTCTGCTACTAGTTTCAGGATTGCAGAGACAAGGACATCCTTTTTGGATGGGGAAATGTTGCCTTCGAAGTTTGATGATGACAAGGAAACACCACCACCACCAAGGGAGTAATTCTTCATTAGGTTTGGCATCCCCTTGGCTCGTGCCAATCTTGGGGGAGTGACACGGTATCACCACCATTATCTTTTATATTTTACCTTTTTAGTGGATTCATATCTGTGGTAGAGAGGTTATCTTATAGTTTGGTTTTCATGTGGAAGTATCTCTCCTTTAGTTGATTATCTATGTACCCCTTGGTGTGAGAGCCTTTATTGGAATATTACTGAGAAGTCTCATCTTTTACTTTTTGCACTCCTTATTTTTAGTTTGCAATCTCTATTATATGATGGATCTTGTTGTTTAGTATTGGCACCACTCTGGATCATCAAGTGGATCTAAATTGGTTTTCGCAAACCGAGTTCTGGTCAGTGGCTTTAGTTTGAAAGAAAAAGAAAGAAAGAAAAAAGCTAACAGGTATTTCGTATAATTTGTTTTCTTTCTTGTTGGCTCATAATCTTAGTATTCCTTATTTAAGATCCTTTTGTGTCTTCGAGGAAGATTGCATGTTTGCTTGTTTCATTCAACTCTCTTGCTTGCTACCCAGCCTTGCTAGCCAAAAACATGTTTTGAAAGGGCGTAATTCTCATGTTTCCAAAAGCCTTTGAACCAAAAACCTTTGCCATTTGTGTCCACCATATCTACCTAGTAGTTGTTGCTATTCCTAGCAAATTCTCAAGCTTCATCTACCTTTCAAATTAAAAAGTATTTTGTTATGTGAAAACTAGTTAGTAAAGCTCTCATGAACTTGATGGCACACTTTATTACTTGCCCCTAATAAACTTGAACCATTGTGGACATTGAAGTTGTATATGCTTGCATCTATACATTGGAATTAGAAGAACCGTGCTGTCACGGGGAACATTTTCAACATTGCACGTGTACTCTGTACACAGCTGATATCATGCTCTTTTATCTATGGATGTCAACAGTGTGAAATAAAGAGGGAACTTGTAAGTCCATGGAGTTTGTTTTCTGTGTTAGAGAAACGCCTGGGCCGCTAGCCTAAGACATGCTTAATCATGGTGTAAACTTGCAGCATCACCATAGTGAGTCATCTATGAAGCATCCTCAATAAAAAGCTATGCACATGGTAAATAAAAAGATTGCTGAGATGCTCATTGTCTGCTTGCCTTGTCATTTTGGTTATGGGAAATCTCCTGTACCATGTGAAAGGGGTACCCCGTTGGCGGTTCTAAATGATATGCAAATACTTACAATGATAAGAACTTACCTGGACCCAAAGTTGAGTATGCATGAGGAGTGGTCCTCATATTCAAGGGACATGAGATTGCCAACTTATATTTCGTCAAGCAAATACTCCATCTTTTTTCACTTTAATCTTAATCATCTCAAGATTCTTATGATAGGGGCAATGAGGGCTCAAAGCTAGTAAGTACCATAATCTTTTGGAATCTCTTTATGACTTGTAATGTAGGGGTTCGTAGCATGGAAAACAAAAAATTTCTACCGCATGCACACAAACAAGCCAAGATCTATCTACTAGATTGTAGCAACGAGTCGATAGAGGAACTCACCCTCGAAGATTCCAAAGCGGTTAACGAGAGCAGATTCTCGTGGGTGATGTAGTCGTACACTTGCCGATCTCAAGATCATGTAGACGATCCTTCTAGCGCTGCGTTCCGGCAGCGCTTCCGCAGTCGGTCACACGTTCGGTACTCGATGAAGACCTTCCTCTCCCTTGTTCCAGCAGGCAGCGAAGGTTGTAGCAATCTCCTCGCGATTCCGGCAGCACGACGGCGTGGTACCGGAAGTAGAGGGGAGATCTCGCAGGGCTTCTCCTTAAGCCAAAGCGAGTATGGAGGATTTGGGTTTCCCGGAAAACTAGTGTTTAGAGATCCGGGAGGAGGAGGAGGTGCCGGCGGCGGCTAAGGCGGCGGCGACGGACCGGCGGCGGCGAGCGGTGGCGCGGGCGGCGGCGCGTGGAGAGGGCTTGGAACTTGTGTTGTTTGGGGCAGCCCTCCCCTTCTATTTATGAGAGGGAGGGGCAGCCTTGGGAGGGGTGGGTTTGAATCCAAACCGAAACCCAAGTTGGATTGAGAGAAGGACTTGTTTCTTCTCCCACTAGGAAACCATTGTTCCAGTTTGACTTTTCAAACTTCCCGTTTGACTTTAAATTTAGAGATTTATTTATCTCTTGCATATGCCAACACCATGTGACCTTGGACATGATCCAATCATTCCACTTACCCATGACACATTCATGGACCATTCTCCTTTCGGATCGGTGAACCTTCTAGACCCTTCTAGAACCTCTCCGACGAAATCATCGGAAACTTTCCGGAACTCCGAAATAGGACATTCCTTATATGAATCTTATTCTCCGGACCATTTCGGATCTCCTCGTGATATCCCGGATCCCTTCCGAGACTCCGAAACAACATTCGTTCTCTTACACATCATTCCATAACTACTCAACAACATCGAATCCTTAAGTGTGTCTCCCTACGGTTCGTGAATTATGCGGACATGACCGAGGCACTTCTCCGATCAATAACCAATAGAGGAATCTGGAAATTCATATGGCTCCCACATATTTCTACAATTACTTTGCAATCAAATGAACCACTTACATACGATACCAATTTCCCTTTGTCTCACGATAGTTTACTAATCCGAGGTTTTGATCGTCGGTATCTCTGGATACCTAGTTCAACCTCGTTACCGATAAGTACTCTTTTCTCGTTCCCATGGTATCTGATCCCTTGTGAACCAGTCACATGCTTGCAAGCTAATTGGATGACATTCCACCGAGAGGGCCCAGAGTATATCTATCCGTCATATGGATGGACAAATCCCACTCTTGATCCATGTGTCTCAACCCATACTTTCCAAACACTCAATGCCACCTTTATAACCACCCATTTATGGTGTGGTGTTTGATGTCATCAAAGCATCCTTCCGGTGATGGTGATAAGCCTTATCTCATGGTCGAAGGAATTAGGTTACTATGTATCAGAAAGCTTATAGCAAATGAACTATATTAAATGACTTGATCTTTATGCTACGCTTAACTATAGGAGTATGTCCATCACATCATTCTCCTAATGATATGACCCTATTGTTAATAACATCTATATGTTCATGATCAGGAAACCATGATCATATATTAACCAACAAGCTAGTTTAACAAGAGGCTTTACTAGGGACTCTTTTATGTTTACAAATCACACAAGTATTAATGTTTCCTGTTAATAAAATTATAGCATGGTATGTAAACATTTATCATAAGTATGAAGATATGATAATAACCTACTTTATTATTGCCTCTTGGGCATATCTCCAACAGTCTCCCACTTGCACTAGAGTCAATAATCTAGTTTCAAACCTTTGTGTGTTCAACACATATTGCTTTCCGGTGTTGTAAGTACACGATTGCTAGTGGTCAACTTATCTCCGGATCTGGCACTTCCAGGTCCGGTGTTTCAAACCGTCTCTACGCATCTCTCATTCTCTAATGAGATGGCTTTGTAGAAATTTGGTCCTTTGGTCAGACCTTTAGTTCTTTGGGGTTAAAACATGTTGATAATATTGTCGTACAATATATCTTCATAGTATTATCCCTGCTGTGAACTACACCTAGTTTGATAACAAACTACTTGACACAAATGCCCTCTTTTGCTGCTATAATAGCAGTTATATACTTAGCCTTTTGTTGTAGTATCTGTCACAATGTCTTAACTTTAGAACTCATCCAAATCCATTATGGAACTTACTTTCCATCACATTGTGCCACCCTTAGTTTAGATTGAGATAAACTTAATTTGTACTTCGTGACAAAACTAGTATCAATGTAATACTTCTACAATGAACTAACCATCTATTTGTCACTTCTACAAAATAATATATTCTTAGTTCTTTTAAAAGATCATAAGAATATCTTTACTATCGTCCAATAATCATCTTTATGAATTATTCTGGTATATACTGATAACATTTAGAGCATAGGACATTTCTGGATTTGTACACATCACAGCATTATTGATAAAATACTCTTTGTGATTGTATCTATCAAGTATCAAAAATACTTAAATCTTCATTCAATCCGTCCTGTGCAACAAGAACCTTTCTTGTAGTTTCTATATTGAACTCATTATATATCTCGTCTATGTACTTCCGGCACAACCATGTTGGCGTCACAATTTATCCATATAGACATTGATGCCAAATATTCGGGTTCTGCCTAAGCCTTTCATCGAGATGAAATTCTTATCCTGTGTTAATAAAAGATACATTATTTCCAATCAACAATATGTCTTCCACATAATGTATTAGAAACATGTCTTAGCGCTCCCACTTAATTTCTTGCAAATGCAAGCATCTTCATCGTCTCCGATGAAATTAAACTCTTTTAACAGTTTCATCATAGTGAAGATTCCAACTCCGCGATGCTTCCTTAAACCATTGAAGTTTGCATATGCTTTTAGCATTATTCGAATTAACAAAACCCTTTGGACCGTTTCATGCACACGTCCTTGGTAACCATTCTATTAGAAGAACTTGTTTTGTTTATTCAACACATAACAAAATTATATGTCGTGGTTGCTACATTAATCCGTCTAGACTAAATATCGCTATGAAAGATCTGATCTTGTCATAGTCAACCTTTGAACATTGTTGTGAACCTTTTCCCAACATGTCGACTATTTCATAGATGTGAAACATCCATGTCTATTTCTTTATAAATCCAAATACAAGTGTAAGGTCTTGTACCTTTCCAGAGGGTCTTTCAAGTTCAAAGCTTGATCTCTCGTATATGGAACTATCACAGATTTTATGGCTTCAAGCCATATGACGGAGTCAGGGCCCACCATCGCTTCTTTGCATGTAGTCGGATCATTATTGTCAAATAACGATTTAACTCTCAAATCTTGGTATTTGATTGTTTACCCGACCTACTTGTTTCAATAGGAACTTAGTCCTCCGTGACCACAACCTTTGAGGCACATGAGCCATGAGCATTGTTGCGCCTCCTAACACTTTTACGCCTGTAACTCTGCACATATAGCTAAGGTTCTTTTAACCTTATCAAAGTTCTATTGTACTCCCACTTAACTTTTCACGAAAAATTCCTTCTCTAAGAAACTTGATGTTTTAAGCGACAAACACTTTTGTCTTTGGTGTTGTGGATGAATACTTAACTATTATTGAAAATAACATACAAATATATGTTCATCCGATTTTGGTTGCAAACATCTTTCTTATGCATAGCATACCAATTTTTAAGAAAGGACAACTTGGGTTTTACCCCAAACCATAACTTTATATGGTGTCAATTCAACGGATTATGATGGAGCTCTTTTCAGTGGATAAACGGTAGTCTCTAAAGCTTTTAATATAATGGCAGTTTTATGAATTACACCTTTGATCTTACCATGTCCAACAAGGTTTAATTACAAATCTTGAATGCTCCATACTCTTATGGTGTTTCGAAAAATGCAAATCCATGGAGCGATTCCTTAAATCTTAGGTATTATGCTAAACTTTAACTCAAATATCTTCCTTTATGATTTTATCATAAACTCTTTAAATTCTTGTTACAATGATTTTGCACTTCATCTTGGAAATCTTTGAACTTTTCGAATGTTTCATACTTCATCCTTATTAAGTAAATATTCATATATTCACTCAAATTCGGAGAAAACATATGAAGTTGAAATCCATCGCTCTTGACTACACATAATGGATTTCATACAACAATATGTACAAGTTCCAATAAGCTAGTCATTCGTTCCCTTTTGGCCTATGAACGAAGTTTTAATTATCTCTTAGGAAAGTTTCATAAGCGTCATTTGATCAAAAATCAAAAGGACTCCAAAATTCCATCCACATAGAGTTTCTTCATGTTTTCTTTCCAATATAATTTAAACGGCGATGTCACTTCCCAAGTGATCTTTCAATCAATTTGTCTTTCGACATTTTTAGCATTAGTTTTATGGATGTGATTTCTCCAACGAGATTTGTGAATCATCCATCTTTTATGGATTACGGCAATCATTTGAACAACCCTTTTATTTTCATAATACCTGATAAAACAAATCTTGAAGGCAAGCTTTGATGTTTAACAAGCAGCAGAATAACCCTTTATTTGTTCTCGATGAACATCATCACATATTCTTTTGCTAGTTACTTAGGCCATTGTAGTTCATGAATTGTGTTGTTTCGTATGACGATTCACACCAACAAATTCAGTATCAAATACTTAAAAACTACATTGTTTAATAAGCAAAGAATATATCCATAACATGTATATCATCAATATACTTAAGCTGAACAATTCTAGTCTTTTCTTTTCTGCCATATACTTATGAGATTCTCTTTCAGTATTTCCTTTTCTGTTTGAAAGAATCTATCAACATCAATAGTGGAGCCATATATATGACATACAGTCCAAAGAATGTATAGTAAAATACCAATGACTTTGGACTTGCACTTTGAAGTAGATCACCATCATCAAATGTTTGGTGTTCTTTCAAATTCCTTTCTTTAGTAATCACTTGGTGTAAGAAACATTTTAACTACATCAAATATTCGCCCTTATCATGGGATTATCCATGATCAAGCTACTTTTAGCTTGTAACGGTGAATCGCGAGTATAATGTTGCTCTCCAAAACCTTTTGGAGGATTAGGACAACTAGTGTCACCAACCTTTTGCAAATTTTCATCAAATATGAGAACATGACTTTTGCCATAATATACTCTATCATGTTGCAACCAAAATTTCGTTTCAGATATCACAATATCTTCCACACATCATGGTTTCTGAAACAAATCTTTCAGATCCTAGATAACCTTGATATTAAGACAATCCTTTGAATATCAAGAATCATGGAGACAAACATGATACTCATACACTAACACCTGGAATTGTCACTCTTGATTTAATACCAATTATTAAACTTCATGGAGTAACCAGAACTTACTGAAAGTTTGCAATAGGACTTTTAAACTTTAGATTAACACTTCAAAACAATACGATACCAGTTCGTAAAGTAGTCAACCAGAATTCAATGGTTCTATCATCTCAATTAAAACAAAGCGCAAGGTGGTAAACGGATGCCAATGAGTACAAAAACTATGCAAATTCACTTTGATTTAATTTATGATAAATAGTGTTCAACTTTTAATCATATTGCCCTTGAACTCCTACTCAAAACAATATCCCTCACATTGTTTTAGTGATCACACGAACCAAATCCAACACATCAAAACCGATCATCACGAGAGTTGATGTAGCTTCAATGGCGAACAATCAACATGTTCATCATATCTACTATATGACTCATGCTTTTCCTTTCGGTGATCCGTGTTCCGAGACCATGTCTGTACATGCTAGGCTCGTCAAGATCAAACCTTAGCTTCCGCATGAGCAAATCTGGCTTGCTCACGTTGTATACACTCGCAGAATCTAACACACCCGAGCATCACGTGGTGCTTCGAAACAACGAGCCTTAGCAACGGTGCTTACTAAGGATGAACACTTTAAAACTTGAAATTGTGTGCTTGAGGGATCATCTTATAATGCTACCGTCGTAAACTAAGCAATACAAGATGCATAAAAGGATTAACATCACATGCAATTCATAATATGTGATATGATATGGCCTTTCTTCTTTGTGCTTCCGATCTATCTTCAAGCACGAACATGATCTCCATCATCACCGGCATTGCATCAAGGTCAATGACGCTGCTCCATGGTTGTCGTCCACCAGCTTCAACTATTACAACTACTTTGAATAGACACGCGGGTCATAACAGAATTTAAAGACAACCATATGGCACCTGTCGGTTGCCAACTTACAATAAGGAACATTTCATACATCAAATATAATCACAATCATAGCCATATCACATCACATCACACCCCTGCAAAACAAATTTAGACGCCTCTAATTTTCTTTGCATATTTTACGTGGTTTGGGGCTTTCAATAAGTGTCGCTCTAACTTACGAATAGGACCCACAACGTTGATGCTTGAACTATCAAGTGCCCGTTGTAAATTGGATCTATACTATGATGGGAGAGACAGACACCCGCAAAGCCACTTATGCAATACAAGTTGCATGTTGAGCGTGGAGCAAGTCTCATGAACGATGTCATGTAAGGTTAGCCCGGTCCGCTTCATCCCATCATACCGCAAGATGCAAAGTACACAAGAAGCAATTGATAATAAAAGCACCACCGCCCATAATGACCATTGTGTTCTACTCGTGCAACAAATCTACATATAGACACGGCTCTGATACCACTGTAGGGGTTCGTAGCAAGGAAAACAAAAAAATTCTACCGCATGCACACAAAAAAGCCAAGATCTATCTACTAGATTGTAGCAACGAGTCGATAGAGGAACTCACCCTCGAAGATTCCAAAGAGGTTAACAAGAGCAGATTCTCGATGGTGATGTAGTCGTACACTTGCCGATCTCAAGATCGTGTAGACGATCCTTCTGGCGCTGCGTTCCGGCAGCGCTTCCGTAGTCGGTCACACGTTCGGTACTCGATGAAGACCTTCCTCTCGCTTGATCCAGTAGGCAGCGGAGGTTGTAGCACTCTCCTCGCGATTCCGGCGGACTGGCAGTGGTCTTTGAAGTAGAGGGGAGATCTTGCAGGGCTTCGCCTTAAGCCGAAGCGAGTATGGAGGATTAGGGTTTCCCGGAAAACTAGGGTTTAGAGATCCGGGAGGAGGAGGAGGCGGCGGCGGCGGCTAAGCGGCGGCGCTGGCGGCGGCGCGTGGAGAGGGCTTGGAACTTGTGTTGTTTGGGGCAGCCCTCCCCTTCTACTTATGAGAGGGAGGGGCAGCCTTGGGAGGGGTGGGTTTGAATCCAAACCCAAACCCAAGTTGGATTGAGAGAAGGACTTGTTTCTTCTCCCACTAGGAAATCATTGTTCCAGTTTGACTTTTAAAACTTCCCGTTTGACTTTAAATTTAGAGCTTTATTTCTCTCTTGCATATGCCAACACCAAGTGACCTTGGACATGATCCAATCATTCCACTTAACCATGACACATTCATGGACCATTCTCCTTTCGGACCGGTGAACCTTCTAGACCCTTCTAGAACCTCTCCGATGAAATCATCGGAAACTTTCCTGAACTCCGAAATAGGACTTTCCTTATATGAATCTTATTCTCCGGACCATTCCGGATCTCCTCGTGATATCCTGGATCCCATCCGAGACTCCAAACAACATTCGGTTTCTTACTCATCATTCCATAACTACTCAACAACATCGAATCCTTAAGTGTGTCTCCCTACGGTTCGTGAATTATGCGGACATTACCGAGACACTTATCCGATCAATAACCAATAGAGTAATCTAGAAATTCATATGGCTCCCACATTTTTCTACGATTACTTTGCGATCGAATGAACCACTTACATACGATACCAATTTCCCTTTCTCTCACAATAGTTTACTTATCCGAGGTTTTGATCGTCGGTATCTCTGCATACCTAGTTCAACCTCGTTACCGATAAGTACTCTTTTCTCGTTCCCGTGGTATGTGATCCCTTGTGAACTAGTCACATGCTTGCAAGCTAATTGTATGACATTCCACCGAGAGGGCCCAGAGTATATCTATCCGTCATATGGATGGACAAATCCCACTCTTGATCCATGTGTCTCAACCCATACTTTCCAAACACTCAATGCCACCTTTATAACCACCCATTTATGGTGTGGTGTTTGATGTCATCAAAGCATCCTTCCGGTGATGGTGATAAGCCTTATCTCATGGTCGAAGGAATTAGGTTACTATGTATCAGAAAGCTTATAGCAAATGAACTATATTAAATGACTTGATCTTTATGCTACGCTTAACTATAGGAGTATGTCCATCACATCATTCTCCTAATGATATGACCCTATTGTTAATAACATCTATATGTTCATGATCAGGAAACCATGATCATATATTAACCAACAAGCTAGTTTAACAAGACGCTTTACTAGGGACTCTTTTATGTTTACAAATCACACAAGTATTAATGTTTCCTGTTAATACAATTATAGCATGGTATGTAAACATTTATCATAAGTATGAAGATAAGATAATAACCTACTTTATTATTGCCTCTTGGGCATATCTCCAACATGTAATCCTTGCTACCCTCTAAGAAGGGACCTTTCTCCCACTTCCAGTTTGAGTCAGTAAACCTACTTCCTCTCTATCTCTAGCAAGCTTTTGAGTTGTTGTATTTCAAGAATTCATATGGTGATTTATTCAATCATGCTCTTCATCTTCCTAGTTTGCACAAAACTCTTATCTATTTAGTATTACTTTGAAAGCCTTCACCTGTGAAAAAACCTTTTGAGCAAAGAGTGCTCCTGTTTTGAAACTTCTACAAAAATCTTTTGCGAAACTGTTTGCCCGGTGTTCTCTGACCAAGAACAAGTTTTCCAATTCCAATTATGATTTACCTTTATGCATCTCTATTTGTGACTGATGTACTTGGTTGCAAGCTAAGTTATATAATGGTGCCTTGCTTTCTTCTATGAGTCGTGCAATGGTAAGTGTGATGCTTCTTGTTCGTATTCTTTTATCGACACTTCACTCCATACAAACGTGGACATGGTTACTGAGCTCAGTATTCGCTTGGGGACAAGCAAAGTCTAAGCTTGGGGGAGTTGATACACCCAATTTGCATCACCATTCTATATCATAATTTACCTCCATTCATTGATATTTGTCTTATTATGAGGTATTATTTATGGCTTTTCATCTGTTTATGCATGTTGGATGATTCCAAAAGGATGGACTGCCGGAGTCTTGACTCTTATGGGAATGAAGGCGTTTCGGTGCAATTTCACGAAGATCAGAAAAATACCAGAAAAATATGGAAACATATTATTTTACTAGAAGACGAAGGAAGCCAGAAGGAGGGATGGATTTGGGCCTCAAGGGGCACACCCCCCTAGGAACGGGCCCACCTGACCCGCGCCTAGGGCAGGTGTGGCCCACCTGCCCGGCCTCCGACTCCTCGCCTTCGCCTATATATTCCCTACGGATCCGTAATACTAGGGGAGCAACCACAGATAGATTTCCTCCGCCTCTGGGGGCTGGCGGGGGCGGAAAACACCGAGAGAAAGATCTCTCCGGCAGACAGATTTCTGCCGGGGGAATTCCTTCCCGGAGAGGGGAGATCCTCACCATCAACACCGTCATCAAGCTAGGCTTCGTCGGGATCATCATCATCATCACCCACACCATCATCTCCACCAGCACCATCATCACCACTCTGTACCGTTGTAACAATTGTATTGGATATTGCTTTAGTTTTTAGGGGAAACTTTCCCGGTGTTAATTACTATTGTACTTGATGCTTGTGAGTGGAACCATTGGATTATTGTTTATGTTCAGATTGTTATTCATTATCATATCATCTTTGATCTTGATCCATATGATGTTTTGTGAGTAGTTCGTTTAGTTGTTGAGGACATGGGAGAAGTCATGTTGTTAGTAGTGAATCTGTGATGAGTTATTATTCAATGGTTTAGTATTTATGTTGTGTTGCTATTCTTCTAGTGGTATCATGTGAACATCGACTACATGACACTTCACCATTTATGGGCATAGGGGAATGCATTGTGTATTTGTCTACTAATCATGGGGTTGCCGGAGTGACAGAAACCTGAACCCCCATTACGACACCTTTGCACAAGGGAGTGTAGGATCTCAGAGTTTAAGGCTATGGTTAGATGTATATCTTAATTACTTTCCTGTAGTTACGGATGTTTGCAGGGAGTTTAATCACAAGTATTATTAGTCCTAGGAAGGGCGGTATGTTAGCACAGGTTCACCCACACAACACTTACAAACACCAAAGAAGAGTACTCAACTATGTGAAATGAAATCACTTGACAGAATTCCCATGTGTCCTCGAGAACGTTTGGTGCTCATAAGTATTCTAATAGATAGGTATGTGTAGCATCCCAATTGTCTAACGATTGTAATGCTACTTGGTCTAGTAATATAATGGCTACTCTATATATATAATTGTTGCATCATCATTATATCATGCTCATGTCATCATGCCACCTTGCATTTGAGCATCATATAAAACCCTTTTTGTTTTGGTTCTTCTCTCATATGCATTGTTAATTGTATTTGCCTCTTGATATTGTATTTGGTTCTTGATATATTGTTTAATGCCCAAGTTGAGTTGGGGTCATATCTCTTATTAACTCCACCACCTTTCTTTCACCACCTTATAATTCCACCATCCAACCAAATATGAGCTTTGCACTTTATTTGGGTTTTACCTCTAGCTCATGTGGGTTGAGATGGATCCAATTCTTTTCCACATGCTCTCATCTTGGCATCATGTTGTTTTCACATTATTGATATATGAGAGCCACATGGCCAACTTTGCATGCCTTGTGAGTGGAACCCTTTTTCCTAGCTTCCATATGGATTTATGGGTTCATGCTCATGTGGGAATATTTTTGGGACTAATAATCATCTAGTGGAATATACACACTAGCAAGTCCCAAATATAATCAAATGTGATCATCTCCATCTACTCCACTTGGAACTTTCTCTTAAATCCTTTTGCTTAGGCCTTACTCCACATTTTGGAATGCATAAGTATAAATGCTATGGATATTCATTTTGTTCTCACAAGAGGAAACCTAGCATTTAATGCATTTGCATGGGCCATGCAACCATCACCAACTTTGGTCCTCTTTTGGTTTTATTTGTTTTTGAGTGGATCATCTCTAATCTCTCCATCCCTCCTTTTGGCTTGATCTAGTTTGATCTTGCTTAAAATCCTATCACCTCTCCATCTCCTCTATCCTTGCATGATGTTGGTCACCTCATGCCAAGACCCAAAAACCCTAAGTCCCTACCCTACCCTAACATCTCTCTTTAACCCTCTCTCTAAAAAAAAAACCCTAACCTGAGCTACCCCTCTCTTGCCTTCTCTCTCGGCCTCTCTCTTCTCCCCTCCTAGCTGGCCCCACCTGGCCACCCCAACCAAACCCTAGCTACACCTCAGCTACCTACCCTCCCCTACCAACCCTAGCCCGAGGCTCCCCCCAACCTAGCCCGAGCCTACCCCTTTCCCTCTCTATCTCTCTCTCTCTACCAAGAGCTCCCCAGCCCGAGCCTCACCACCTGCCCACCCTGCCCCACCTGGAAGCCCCTGCCAGCTGCCCCTGCCCTGGCTCCTGCTGACCCAAGCACGTGAGGAGGAGGAGAGAAAGGTGGCCGAGCCACCTTTTCCATCTACCACCTCCCCACGGCACCTCCCCCTCTCTTTGCTACCTACCACCACCCCTCACAACCTCTCTGCCTCTCCAGATCTGGCCGAGGCGCCCTGGCCATCCTCCCTCCATCTCCACCGACCCCAGCTCCCTCTCGCCGGACACCGTCGGCCGCCACCATGTCCCGTTGATCCAGACGTGCAGACTGTCCGTGGAGTGGCCTGGTAGACCGAGATGACCCCCCTGCTTCGCCCGATACACGCATACGTGAAGGAGGAGCATCGGCATCGCCTGGACAATCGCCGCCCCGACGAAACCCTAGATCGCCGGAGCGTCTGCTTCCCCGCTGATCGTCTGCACCCCTGCCCGATCCACCGCCCCATGAGCTCACGCTCCCCTCCCTCCGGCATGGTCCGCCTCGTGCCGCCCTAACCTCACCGGCCCTTGCGTGAACACCCTCTGCGTCTGGCTGCGTTTATCCGCTCACTCCGCCCGCATAGCACCCTATCTAGGCCGCGCCTGACCCCCTAACACCGACCGCTCCCTAGCCCAACGGTAGCCGCCTCCGCACGCAAGCCCAGGCCGCGTGTTCGAGCCCCGCGTGCCGCGCCTCGCGCCCTGTCGAGCATCGACCTGCCGTCAGTAAGTGCAGAGAAGAGAAACAGTGCATCGGGCCCTTTTGCACATACCTCCCTGCGCCTTTTTGTTGCTCAACCCGCAGTCCCCCTGAGCCCCACCTGTCAGCGGCTGTGTACGTTTTGCAGAAAACACCCAGGCTTTCGTAAACCTCAACCCGCGCTCCCCTAGCGACGCCACGTGGTCCACCCTGGGCCTTCGCTGTCACGTGGGGCCGAAGTCACTGTCGGGCCCGCCTGTCTGTCTCTGAGGCTAGCTCAGCTCGCGGTGGCAGAAGAATTTATGTGCGCCTGTGTTGCCCAGTCAGCATGGCCCCACTGGTCAGTGTCTGGGGCTAACTTGAGCTGAGTAATAAAAGTACTTTCTGTTTTCTGGTTTAATTCAAACTTATTCCAATTAATTCAAATTCAAAATTCAAAACTGTTTTAATATATCTTTTAAAATATAAATCCAATTTAAACAAATAATATATGTTTTCAAATCAGAAAAATATGAGGAATTCAAATATGCCATTCAAAATATATTTTGAACACTTTATTTTCCAAGTTGATTAAAATTACTTTAAAATGCCCTTTTTTCTTAATTAATTAATAACTTTTGTTTTATAACTCCAAATTTGACAAATAATATGTCTAAAATGATTAGCTCGACGAGACCTTTATGTTTATGCATTCCATTATCTGTTTAGAAGCATGTATCATATAAATATAAAGTATACAGCAACTTATTTGGGTATAAAATATGATTAAAACCCCATAAAATGATTATTTCTTGTATTCCACACCTCACCCATGCCATGCTACGTTATTGCCATGCAAATTGTGCATCATTCATCATGGCATGATTGTTTGCTTGTCGCATTTTATTCATATGCTTGTGCACTTTATTTATGTTGGCCCTTGTTTGTTTGGTTCTTCTTGAATGACGGCTGAGGTGGGATATATCAAGAGAACCAGGAGCACTACCCAGATCCTTCTCTCGCTTCAACTGAGCTACCAGGCAAGCACTATCACATGCTTGCATACATATAGTACCTATTGCCTCTATCTTATTCTTGCATCATTGAGTCGCGATTGCATTAATCTGAATCCCAAGTATTGCATAGCCTTTACTTTTAAACCCCACCGAAGCTTGTTCCTCCATCCCATGAGCCATTACTACAGGAGTTGTTTGAGCCATGCGAGTCGTAGAACAGCATGTGTAGGGTATGTGAGTGTCTGATGGATAACGAGGTACCTAAACAACTTAACCTGAGTAGTAATGGGATAACTAATGAAAGTGGCACCGGTGAGCCATATTTGCTATTGGGTTTTTCAGGCTCACTTGTGTCCCGTAGGACCCCGAGTACTTGATTCCTGTTCCTTGATTATTCGCGCTATCCACATCCGGGAGGCCTATGGACCCCCCTGAGCCAGAGCTTGATTCATTCTTATTTCTTGGGGCCACAAACTAGTTTGAGGTTTTATTTACTATCCTGTACTTATGCCATGCTTTACTGCTTAATTTAAATTGTGCGAGGTAACGCACTTTACCGCTTTAGGTAAGCGGAGTGTTTTCGCGGTATCTACAAGCCCAGTCACATTTTCGGGTTCCCGATGCGTTTCTGACCATTGACAAACCTTGAGTCCGTCTCTCGAGTCATTAACTCCGTTCTATGGTAGCTTAATGGCGGCCCCTGAAATATTTCTGAATCCTGTGATCGCTTTGTCGTGATGCCTCGTTGGGTTTTGATTTGGTTTTTCCGAGGTTGATCGAGTGTGTGTTATTTGTGCACCCTGCAGGGTAAAACTTTCTGAAAGCCGTGTCCACGGTTATGGACGACTTGGAGCACAGTTTCTCGATCATAGACAAGCATAACTAAAGTACCGCTTCTAAATTGACTAAACAACTGACTAGTAAATAGTGCAACACTCATGGAATGGTTAATAAAACTGCCAACGGATGGGGGGTTGTTCGTCCGCTTCCTCGTTGGTAAGCGGGGAGGAGGATGGATCTGTGGATATTACCGTTATAACTGTTATAACTGTTGTTATTAATTCACGGACATCCGTCTATCTCTGGTTAGGCGGATGGTTAGCGAGTAGCTATAGAATTGTTAGGGTTTATCTTTTGCTGCAATTGCGTCACCCCAGGTTGTGTCCCCTTTAGAGGCATAAAGACTTGATGAGTACCCCTAGGGTCTCACACGATAAATTGTTTGATTCAGATGAACAGGTAAACTCGCAAGATGGATACTGGGTGGACGAGACGGACGATGCGGGCAACGATCATTCGTTGTAGAGATTCCGGGAACGGGGATCTGTGAGATCTGTGGGCGGGATGTGCTTATTTATGGGGCATCTTATGCCGATTTGCTTCTTATCCGTACTCGGATTTTGTCTTCCGCTTCCGCCTGATACTCTGATGTTTGATGTATGAGGAGATATCCTAAACTATTATATCTATCTAGGATATTTGGATCTTGCCGTATGGCGTTGCTATATATTTCTTTTTTAGATGGAATGACTCGAGAACCATTGTATGGTGGCTTGCATACATACTCATTTGTGTATGTAGTTGATCCTTCCGCCGACATTCGCCGCCTGCTCTTGTCCCGATGTTTGGAAATGGTTGGGACGGCCGAAAGGTCTACCTGTGAGTGGCATTTGGGCCCCACCATACTATTTCAACCATTTCTGCTCATCCAGGCTTGTAACTAGGAGCGTAATTCACCGAGGTAGTTATGTATACTAGGGAAAAACAAAACGCGAGAGTAGGATTGCTTCCATTTTTCTTCTTACCCATCCACCCACCCTTTTCTGGTAACGAAGTGTAACGTTTTCAATCCTCTTCTCAAAATTCAAACTAGGATTCACGTGTTCTCGGTTTCCGTAGTACCATAGGTTGTGTGTTTGTGTGTGTGTGTGTGTGTAACTCTTTGTCTATCTGTTGCATCCAACTTGTTGTCACAATCTGCCTTTGGTTATCAACTGTTGGTACATTCCATACCGACAGGCTTTTGCAAACCGACGCGATCTATCTGATTCGTTGTATACCGCCGCGATCGGTCTTACTCTTTGTTATCCGACGTTATCTTGTTTGGGGTGTTCGTTTCCGTAGTTGCTAATCTTTAGGGTCATCGTGAGAAGAAGGTGTTGGGATATGTGTTTTACTTATTCATGTGCGGAGTAATGATTTGAGTGCGGGATGGAGTCGCGACCATACCACTAATCTTATCATTCGTTCTTGTATATTGAATTGGTAGAGTCACTAATCTTGATTCGTTAAGTGATTTTGCGCATCTATTGGTATTTTAATGCCAAAATTTGTGGAAATTTTTTCTTTGATATATCTGTGTACCACACTCCTTTTCAGTCGTGTGCGATATGCTTAATATCTTCTAGGTGCTTTGAACTTCGTTGATATTTTAATATCATCTTAGTAAATTGTATCCTTTAATCTTGATTAATTCCATCTTGGTACTATTTTGGATTATTATTATTCTCCATCATAGTACTGACTTGTGTTTTATATCAATCGCAGGATGGCGCCACCACGCTGTTCTGAGGAGGACATACAACCTGAACTGGGGGCAGCGTTGTCGAGCATCGCCAATGCCTTGGCAACAATGCAGCAGAACCAACAGCGTTTTGAGGAAAGTGTCAGGAGGAACGAGTTTGTTCCGCTACCTCCACCTCCCAAGCGAGGAGACATCAAAATCTTCCTGAAGTTCAACCCACGCCAATTTGATGTTTCTGATCAACCACTTGATGCTGATGATTGGTTGCGTGAGATGTCAAGGTTACTGGCAACTGCTGATGTTCCTGAGCAAGAATGGGTAAAGTGTGCTACTCACCTTCTGAAGGGAGATGCAGCTCTCTGGTGGGAGAATTACCTCAAGGCAAAGCGCCGGTTTTCAGCCTACTTGGGGACAGTTCACTGGAGCTTTCAAAGAGCAGTATCTGTCAGAAATTGTCATGGAGAGGATGAAGGAAGTGTTTCTCAACCTCAAGCAGGGCAATGGCAATGTCAATACCTACATCAGGAACTTCATGAACCTTTCTCATTATGGTGGCGATGAGATCTCTGATGACAAGAAGAAGCAAAAGAGGTTTAGGCAAGGGCTCAATGCATCGATCAAATATGCAATCACACATGCAAGGCCGGCGTCCTTTCTGGAACGTCAGCATACAGCTCTGCAGGAAGAAGCAAGTCGGCAAGTGTTTGAGGAGTCAAAGAAACACATCCGTGATGCAGCAAGCTCTTCAGCTATGTCGGCTCCTTCTAAGCGTCGTGTCTGGGTTCCTAACACCCCACCGTCGCACCCGGCTTCACCAAGACCTTCAAGCTTCGCGGCAAGGCCACCAAACTTCCTCACTGCTGCTCCCAGGGGCTACAACCACCACTACCCTGGAGTGCCTGGCGGAGTCCCTGGATACGTTGCTCCACGTCCAGCTGGTGCTTGTTACACGTGTGGAAACACTGGGCATCAATACTGGAACTGTCCGATGAAGAACAAGGCTCTCCCTCCACCACCTCCAAGATCTGCGGCAAGCTCTTCTTTGGTTCGTGCACCACCACCTCGGGCTCTCAACATCAACACCAAGCCCGGGTCTGCTATTGCTCGTGCCAACTGTGTCAACGCCGCTCAAGCTGAGCATGCACCTGGAGTTGTGATGGGTATGCTTTCCGTTAACTCAGTCCCTGCACGAGTTTTGTTTGATTCTGGTGCATCGCATTCTTTTGTGTCTCACAAGTTTGCAAATGAGAATGAGTTAGCTATGGAGCCTCTCCTTAAGCGGTTAATGGTCCTTTCTCCTGGAGCAACAATGGAAGCTTCTAAAATCAGCCATGGCAATCAAGTTGAGATTGGTGGCTCTTCGTTCTCGGTTTCCTTAATCATTCTGGGCAATTCTGACATTGATGTCATCTTGGGCATGGATTGGTTGACAGCAAATGCAGCTGTGATTGATTGTGCTGAACGCTCGGTTTCTCTGAAGATTCCCGAAGGCCATATAGTCTATTCTCCAAGTCAGACTCCTGCTATCCAGCTTTTCTCTTTGGCGGCTCTGAATGATGATGTATGGAAGCTATTCAGAGTGTTCCGGTGGTCTGTGAGTTCCCAGATGTCTTTCCTGAAGAGTTGCCAGGTATGCCTCCGGATCGTGAGGTTGAGTTTGTAATTGAGCTTGAACCTGGTACCGCTCCTATCTCCAAGCGGCCTTATAAAATGGGTCCTGCTGAGTTGGCTGAACTCAAACGTCAGCTTGATGAACAAGAGAAGTTGGGTTTCATTCAGCATAGTACTTCTTCTTGGGGTAGCCCAACTATCTTTGTGAAGAAGCGAGACAAGACTGATAGACTTTGTGTTGACTATCGGGCTCTCAATGCTAAAACCATCAAGAATAAATATCCCCTTCCGCTGATTAATGATCTCTTCGATCAGCTAGCTGGAGCTGTGGTATTCTCTAAGCTTGACTTGAGAAGTGGTTATCACCAAATCAAGATTCGCAAGGAAGATGTCCCTAAAACAACTTTCACAACCCGCTATGGCCTGTATGAGTACACGGTCATGTCTTTCGGTCTCACCAACGCACCTGCCACCTTCTCGAGGCTCATGAACTCGGTTTTCATGGAGTTTCTTGATAAGTTCGTTGTGGTCTACCTGGATGACATCCTAGTCTATTCTAAGTCAAAGGAAGAGCATGAAGAACACCTTCGGTGTGTCCTAAACAAGCTTTGTGAGAACCGCTTGTATGCAAAGTTCTCCAAGTGTGAGTTTTGGCTGCCTCAAGTAACCTATCTTGGTCATGTCATCTCTGCCAAGGGCATTGCAGTCAACCCGGAAACTGTGAAGACAATTGTTGAATGGCTTCCTCCTGTAAATGTCAAAGAAGTGCGGAGTTTCCTTGGTTTTGCTAGTTATTGCCGTCGCTTCGTTCAGAACTTTTCGAAGATAGCGAAGCCTCTTACCGATCTCCTCAAGAAAGGCAAGAAATACCTTTGGACTCCTGCATGTCAAGCAAGCTTTGAGACACTCAAAGAGAAGCTCACTTCCGCACCAGTCTTGGTTCCTCCGGATACATCCAAGCCGTTCCAGATCTTCTGTGACGCCTCTTTGCATGGATTGGGTGCAGTCCTTATACAAGAAAAACAAGTTGTTGCTTATGCCTCTCGTCAGTTGAAGACGCATGAGATCAACTATCCTACACATGACCTCGAGCTCGCAGCAGTTGTCTTTGCTTTGAAAGTATGGAGGCACTACTTGCTTGGCAACCGTTGTGAGATCTTTTCCGATCACAAGAGTCTGAAGTATATCTTTACTCAGCCTGATCTCAACCTTCGGCAGAGGAGGTGGATTGAAGCAATCAATGACTTCGATCTGACCATCAACTACACTCCGGGCAAAGCTAATGTCATGGCAGATGCTCTCAGCCGCAAAGCTTATGTCAACAACCTCATGATGGAAGAACAACAGCCTCTCTTGAGCGAGGAATTCCGTCAGCTCAACCTTGAAATTGTGGAACAAGGGTATCTCCTGAACCTTCTAGCAACCCCTCCCTTGGAAGAAAAGGTTCGCTCCTTTCAGCTGGGTGATCCATACACAAGAAAGATCATCTCCAAACTTCGGCTTCCGAAGTATGAGTCCTTCCACGTCGATGATCAAGGCACGCTTTTCTTTGAACACCGGATGTTTGTTCCAAACTACCCGGGTTTGAGAGAGCAAGTTCTCAAGGAGGCGCATGATTCTGTTCTTTCTATCCACCCTGGCAGCACAAAGATGTACATGGACTTGAAAACACAATATTGGTGGCCGGGTTTGAAACGATATTGTGCCAAGTATGTCTCGGAGTGTGATGTCTGCCGTAGAGTGAAAGCTGTCCATCAGAAACCTTCCGGTCTTCTACAGCCATTGAAGCCCCCGGAGTGGAAATGGGAGAAAGTAGAGATGGACTTCATCACTGGTTTTCCGAGGTCGCAGAAGGGCAACAATGCAATCTTTGTTGTCATTGACAGGCTTTCTAAACTGGCTCACTTCTTCCCCGTCAAGGAAACCATTTCTGCAATTCAGTTGGCTGAGCTCTATATCAACAAAATTGTCTCTCTGTATGGGGTTCCGCTCGAGATCAGTTCAGACCGTGGAAGCATCTTCACTTCCAAGTTCTGGGAAAGTTTCCAAAATGCTTTGGGAACAAAGTTGAATTTCAGCACAGCTTACCACCCTCAGTCGCAAGGACAAGTTGAAAGGATCAATCAGATTCTGGAGGATATGCTTCGTGCTTGCGTCATCTCTTTTGGCATGAAGTGGGAAGAATGTCTTCCTTATGCTGAATTCTCTTACAACAACAGCTTCTAGAAAAGTCTAAAGATGGCACCATTTGAGGCTCTCTATGGCCGCAAATGCAGAACTCCGATTGGTTGGTCGGGTGCAGGTGAAAGAATTTTGTTTGGCCCTGACATTGTGACTCAAGCGGAGGAGAAGGTTCACATCATTCTTGAAAATCTGAGGATTGCTCAAAGTCGCCAGAAGAGCAATTATGACAGGAAGCACACGGACATGGAGTATGTCCCTGGTGATCTAGTTTACCTTCGTGTCACTCCCATGAGAGGCACGCACCGTTTTGGTATCAAAGGAAAGCTGGCTCCTAGATACATCGGTCCTTTCAAAATTCGTGGAAGAAGAGGAGAAGTTGCTTATGCTCTTGAGCTCCCGGGAAAACTCAAGGTCCATGATGTTTTCCACATCTCTCAGCTCAAGAAGTGCTTCAAGGATCCCGGCAGGACCGTGGACCATGAGCTTATCAATCTCCAAGAAGACCAGTCTTATCAAGAACACCCCACAAAAATCCTTGAAACCGCAGAAAGAAGGACTCGCAACAAGTCCATCAAGTTCTGCAAGGTGCAGTGGTCGCACCATTCTGTTGATGAAGCCACTTGGGAACGTGAAGATGAGCTCCGTGCCAAGTATCCTACCCTCTTTGTGTCTTCTTCTTCATCCTAGAATCTCGGGGCGATATTCCTGTTTAGTGGGGGAGAGTTGTAGCATCCCAATTGTCTAACAATTGTAATGCTACTTGGTCTAGTAATATAATGGCTACTCTATATATATAATTGTTGCATCATCATTATATCATGCTCATGTCATCATGCCACCTTGCATTTGAGCATCATATAAAACCCTTTTTGTTTTGGTTCTTCTCTCATATGCATTGTTAATTGTATTTGCCTCTTGATATTGTATTTGGTTCTTGATATATTGTTTAATGCCCAAGTTGAGTTGGGGGCATATCTCTTATTAACTCCACCACCTTTATTTCACCAGCTTATAATTCCACCATCCAACCAAATATGAGCTTTGCACTTTATTTGGGTTTTACCTCTAGCTCATGTGGGTTGAGATGGATCCAATTCTT
Source organism: Avena insularis (assembly GCA_023614405.1). Taxonomy (NCBI): domain Eukaryota; kingdom Viridiplantae; phylum Streptophyta; class Magnoliopsida; order Poales; family Poaceae; genus Avena; species Avena insularis. The sequence goes on along the minus strand of CM042691.1, from coordinate 22,704,668 downwards.
TTCCACATGCTCTCATCTTGGCATCATGTTGTTTTCACATTATTGATATATGAGAGCCACATGGCCACCTTTGCATGCCTTGTGAGTGGAACCCTTTTTCCTAGCTTCCATATGGATTTATGGGTTCATGCTCATGTGGGAATATTTTTGGGACTAATAATCATCTAGTGGAATATACACACTAGCAAGTCCCAAATATAATCAAATGTGATCATCTCCATCTACTCCACTTGGAACTTTCTCTTAAATCCTTTTGCTTAGGCCTTACTCCACATTTTGGAATGCATAAGTATAAATGCTATGGATATTCATTTTGTTCTCACAAGAGGAAACCTAGCATTTAATGCATTTGCATGGGCCATGCAACCATCACCAACTTTGGTCCTCTTTTGGTTTTATTTGTTTTTGAGTGGATCATCTCTAATCTCTCCATCCCTCCTTTTGGCTTGATCTAGTTTGATCTTGCTTAAAATCCTATCACCTCTCCATCTCCTCTATCCTTGCATGATGTTGGTCACCTCATGCCAAGACCCAAAAACCCTAAGTCCCTACCCTACCCTAACCTCTCTCTTTAACCCTCTCTCTAAAAAAAAACCCTAACCCGAGCTACCCCCTCTCTTGCCTTCTCTCTCGGCCTCTCTCTTCTCCCCTCCTAGCTGGCCCCACCTGGCCACCCCAACCAAACCCTAGCTACACCTCATCTACCTACCCTCCCCTACCAACCCTAGCCCGAGGCTCCCCCCAACCTAGCCCGAGCCTACCCCTTTCCCTCTCTAGCTCTCTCTCTCTACCAAGAGCTCCCCAGCCCGAGCCTCACCACCTGCCCACCCAGCCCCACCAGGAAGCCACCTGCCACCGCCTCGCCTGCTCCTGCGTGAGGAGGAGGAGAGAAAGGTGGCCGAGCCACCTTTTCCATCTACCACCTCCCCACGGAACCTCCCCCTCTCTCTGCTACCTACCACCACCCCTCACAACCTCCCTGCCTCTCCAGATCTGGCCGAGGCGCCCTGGCCATCCTCCCTCCCTCTCCACCGACCCCAGCTCCCTCTCGCCGGACACCGTCGGCCGCCACCACGTCCCGTTGATCCAGACGTGCAGACCGTCCGTGGAGTGGCCTGGTAGACCGAGACGACCCCCCTGCTTCGCCCGGTACACGCAGACGTGAAGGAGGAGCATCGGCATCGCCTGGACCATCACCGCCCCGACGAAACCCTAGATCGCCGGAGCGTCTGCTTCCCCGCCGATCGTCTGCACCCCTGCCCGATCCACCGCCACCAAGAGCCCCACGGTGAGCTCCCTGACCTCCCTGGCATGGTCCGCCTCGCCGTGCCGCCCTAGCCTCACCGGCCCTTGCGTCGAACACCCTCTGCGCGCCGCTGCTCGTTTCTGTCCGCTCACTCCCGCCCCGCATAGCACCCTATCTAGGCCGCGCCTGACCCCCTAACACCGACCGCTCCCTAGCCCAACGGTAGCCGCCTCCGCGCGCAAGCCCAGGCCGCGTGTTCGAGCCCCGCGTGCCGCGCCCCGCGCCCTGTCGAGCATCGACCTGCCGTCAGTAAGTGCAGAGAAGAGAAACAGTGCATCGGGCCCTTTTGCACATACCTCCCTGCGCCTTTTTGTTGCTCAACCCGCAGTCCCCCTGAGCCCCACCTGTCAGCGGCTGTGTACGTTTTGCAGAAAACACCCAGGCTTTCGTAAACCTCAACCCGCGCTCCCTAAGCGGCGCCGTGGTCCACCACAGGCCTTGGCATCACGTGGGGCGAAGTCACCTGTCAGACCTTTCTGTCTCTGAGGCTAGCTCACATTTTGGCGAAGAATTTATGTCTTGTGTTGCCGGCCCCATGGCCCCCAGTCGGTGTCAGGGCTAACTTGAGCTGAGTAATAAAAGTACTTTCTGTTTTCTGGTTTAATTCAAACTTATTCCAATTAATTCAAATTCAAAATTCAAATCTGTTTTAATATATCTTTTAAAATATAAATCCAATTTAAACAAATAATATATGTTTTCAAATCATAAAAATATGAGGAATTCAAATATGCCATTCAAAATATATTTTGAACACTTTATTTTCCAAGTTGATTAAAATTACTTTAAAATGCCCTTTTTTCTTAATTAATTAATAACTTTTGTTTTATAACTCCAAATTTGACAAATAATATGTCTAAAATGATTTGCTCGACGAGACCTTTATGTTTATGCATTCCATTATCTGTTTAGAAGTATGCATCATATAAATATAAAGTATACAGCAACTTATTTGGGTATAAAATATGATTAAAACCCCATAAAATGATTATTTCTTGTATTCCACACCTCACCCATGCCATGCTACTTTATTGCCATGCAAATTGTGCATCATTCATCATGGCATGATTGTTTGCTTGTCGCATTTTATTCATATGCTTGTGCACTTTATTTATGTTGGCCCTTGTTTGTTTGGTTCTTCTTGAATAGGCTGACGGGGATATATCAAGAGAACCAGAGCACTACCAGATCCTTCTCTCGCTTCAATCGAGTGCCAGCAAGCACTACCACATGCTTGCATACATATAGTACCTATTGCCTCTATCTTATTCTTGCATCATTGAGTCGCGATTGCATTAATCTGAATCCCAAGTATTGCATAGCCTTTACTTTTAAACCCACGAGCTTGTTCCTCCATCCCATGAGCCATTACTACAGGAGTTGTTTGAGCCATGCGAGTCGTAGAACAGCATGTGTAGGGTATGTGAGTGTCTGATGGATAACGAGGTACCTAAACAACTTAACCTGAGTAGTAATGGGATAACTAATGAAAGTGGCACCGGTGAGCCATATTTGCTATTGGGTTTTTCAGGCTCACTTGTGTCCCGTAGGACCCCGAGTACTTGATTCCTGTTCCTTGATTATTCGCGCTATCCACATCCGGGAGGCCTATGGACCCCCCTGAGCCAGAGCTTGATTCATTCTTATTTCTTGGGGCCACAAACTAGTTTGTGGTTTTATTTACTATCCTGTACTTATGCCATGCTTTACTGCTTAATTTAAATTGTGCGAGTCTTGCACCTTTGTCTTTATTTAGGTAAGCAGAGTGTTTTCGCGGTATCGACAAGCCCAGTCACATTTTCGGGTTCCCAGTCGTTTACAGCCATTGGCGCAAACCTTGAGTCCGTCTCGGAGTCAGCTAACTCCGTTGCGGGTAGCTTAATGGGGTGGCCCCCTGAAATATTTCTGAATCCTGTGATCGCTTTGTCGTGACTGCCTCGTTGGGTTTTGATTTGGTTTTTCCAAGGTTGATCGAGTGTGTGTTGCTATTTGTGCACCCCTGCAGGGTAAAACTTTCTGAAAGCCGTGTCCGCGGTTATGGACGACTTGGAGCACAGTTTCTCGATCATAGACAAGCATAACTAAAGTACCGCTTCTAAATTGACTAAACAACTGACTAGTAAATAGTGCAACACTCATGGAATGGTTAATAAAACTGCCAACGGATGGGGGGGTTGTTCGTCCGCTTCCTCGTCGGTAAGCGGGGAGGAGGATGGATCTGTGGATATTACCGTTATAACTGTTATAACTGTTGTTATTAATTCACGGACATCCGTCTATCTCTGGTTAGGCGGATGGTTAGCGAGTAGCTATAGAATTGTTAGGGTTTATCTTTTGCTGCAATTGCGTCACCCCAGGTTGTGTCCCCTTTAGAGGCATAAAGACTTGCTGAGTACCCCTAGGGTCTCACACGATAAATTGTTTGATTCAGATGAACAGGTAAACTCGCAAGATGGATACTGGGTGGAGGAGACGGATGATGCGGGCAACGATCATTCGGTGTAGAGATTCCGGGAACGGGGATCTGTGAGATCTGTGGGCGGGATGTGCTTATTTATGGGGCATCTTATGCCGATTTGCTTCTTATCCGTACTCGGATTTTGTCTTCCGCTTCCGCCTGATACTCTGATGTTTGATGTATGAGGAGATATCCTAAACTATTATTTCTATCTAGGATATTTGGATCTTGCCGTATGGCGTTGCTATATTTCCTTTCTTTTTAGATGGAATGACTCTGAGAACCATTGTATGGTGGCTTGCATACATACTCATTTGTGTATGTAGTTGATCCCTTCGCCTACCGATTACGCCGCCCGTTCTTGTCCCGATGTTTGGAAATGGTTGGGACGGCCGAAAGGTCTACTTGTGAGTGGCATTTGGGCCCCACCGTACTATTTCAACCATTTCTGCTCATCCAGGCTTGTAACTAGGAGCGTAATTCACCGAGGTAGTTACAGTATGGTGGACACAGCAACAACAGCAGTGAAACTGTAGCAATAGTAACAGTAACGGTAATAGTGGGATTCGAGTGTTGTAAGCATAGGGATGGATGGACGGGCGTTGCATGGACGAGTCTAAACATGTAACTTCAAGATCTAGGGCATTGTAGATAAATAATAACAAGTATCCAAGTACTAAAGAATCCTAGTCATGTGCTCCAAATATAGTCATACGTGCTCGCAATGAGAACTTACACAACATCTTATGTCCAGCCAGTCCGTGGCAGCAGGGCCTCTAGGGAACACCTGACAATTAAGGTGCTCCTTTTAATAGAGCACTGGAGAAAAGCATTAACACTCCATGAACACATGTGATCCTCACACCACAGTCATCCCCTCCGGTTGTCCCAATTATTATAACTTTGGGGCCTTGGGATCCGGACAATGATATGTGTACACAACTTGCAGATAAGATCCCAAACAATACTATCATAATGATTCAATAATAAGTTTAGATCTAAGATCATGGCACTCGGGCCCTAGTGACAAGCATTAAGCACAACAAGTTGCAACAAAGTCAAATACCACTAATAGAGATACTAGGCACTATGCCCTAACAGATCTTATTCGATTACATGATAGAACTCATCCAATCCCTACCATCCCCAAGCCTACAGCAGGGGATTACTCACTCATGGATGAGGGAAACATCGATGGTTGGTGGAGAGGCATCGGTGATGACGATGGCGATGATCCTCTCCAAATTCCCCGTCCTGGCAGGGTGCCAGAACGGAGTTTCTGGATCCGAATCATGGTTTCTGGTGGCGGCGGTGGAACGAAACTCTTTCTAGAAAACTATCAATCCCCCCCTCAGTTTTTAGGTCGAAAGGCAACTTACACTACTAGGAAATCCTTCTTCAGTGGCGCATCAGTATTGATCTTCTGTGGCGCATGGCTGGGACGCCACTGTTATGTCGCCACTGATGAAAACTTCTGTGGCGCATTCCGAAATGCGCCACATAAGTCATGATACTTCTATGGCGCATTTCGGTTGATGCGCCACATGACTCTGTTCAGTGGCGCATTATGGACAATGCGCCACTGAAACACTATGCGCCACAGAAGGTTAAAACGATGCGCCACTGGTTTGAGTATCAGGTATTAAAAAAATTGAAACTTGTCCAAATATACAATATTATTCAGGTATTATACAGTATTATACAAAAACAGTATATTTGACTTAGTATATGAAAACAAATATAATACAAATATGAATATAGTGCCATCACACTACTTAGAGCCCGAACGAGATAGACAAGTGATCATCACATTACAATACAAGTAAAATGAAGTGGTTTGTTACAAGTGTTTGTTACAAAGTTCACCATCTCATCACATTACAAATAAAGTATTCATCTCGCCTACACTAGAATCAAACAGAATACAACTATGACGACGGTGAGCAAGAGCAAGAGCACTAGCAATATCTTCATCCAGTTCTCCTTCCATAGGTGGTTCCTCCACTTGGCTACCACCTCCTCTCGAGTCGCGTATCCTCCGACTCATCGTAGACTCCTGGAACCCAACCCTTGTACACCACGTACCACTTCGTCATCTCTATAGATAAGGCATATTAGTAAATCATGCAATAGAAAAGAACTAAATTGGTTCACATGCATATATATTCACATAAACTAAAGCAAAAGATCAGTAAACATAGAAGATAGCACATCGATCATAATCATAGAACTTCGACGACAACGACCACAATAGTGAAGTTTACAACATACGACCACGGCAGTATATAGTTTGTGACACAACACTACACACAGACATCTATGATAATTCTAGGCTCACACATCGATCAATGTTGAGAACTGCTAACGCTCGGCTTCGGGAATGGTAGATAGCCATCATTCGTCATCCACGTCCTATTGTCACCCTGTTGATGAAGAATATTTTCAATCTCCCTCTTAGTCAACCCTCTGTTGTGTTTTAGGACCCCTCCCCTCGTGTTGAAATCTTCCACGATGATTTCCGACAACTTAACCTAGATGCGATGGAAGTCTTCTCTAAGATCATCATCGTCCCTTCGCACCAAATTTTTGGCCCATGCTCGGAAACTAGATGGCAGAGTTAGGTTCTGGCAATCCCGGACAAACCCTTTAAGGTGATGCATGGCGTAGAAGGCCTCCTTGGCGCCGCGCCCGATGGCCGGCTCCTTGGCCTTGGGGAACTCGAGCACATGCTTGAACACGTGCTTGTCATCCTTGATACATTCCCCCTTGTTGACGAAGGGGCATCCCTTTTTAGCATAGCCCTCGAGAGCCTCATTCAAAACACCCCTTATTCTGGTGTAGTCCTTCTTCTTCTTCTTACTCGCCGAGTCGAAATACGATGCTATCGAGTACTTTGTGCAAATGACGATGAGTGTACAGTATTTGTCTCTGCACAACACGACTGAAACGGGATTTTGGAAAAGGGCAATGGAAGAAAGCTATAAGAAAGCTTAAGTTAACAATGCTAGGGGGTGTGTGTACTTACTCCGGAAAGAAAGGCAAAAGAAGCATGTTCGTCCTCCTGTGGTCCACCATGAACTTCTCAAGATACGCCGTCGCCTTGGCACGCGTCTCAGATCCTTCCCTCAACTGGCTATCACGCATGTAGTAGGGATCCACTATCGCGATGTAGGCGGTCTGCTCTCTCTTGGTCTTCATCGCCAGATTGAGCGTGAATAGGAGGACCATGTTATAGTCCAGCCGTTTCGAGAGAAACAACTTGAAGACGTCCTCGTACGATCTGAACAACACGTCCGCGGGGGCTTCATGGATGAAGTCCACGTCCGATGGCACCTTGACAGTGAAAACCGGGTAATTTGGATCTTTGTCTTTAAGAAGAATGCACTCTAGTGTCTTGATACTATCACTCAAAGCGAGCATATGTCCACCAGCAAGGCGAAGCAGATCCGGAGTCAGTATAGCTTCACCGGCTATATGTATCCTGGGCAAGGCATCCTCGCGGGCTGGTACGACGTTATCCTTAGCCCGTATCCTCTTCGGAGGAGGTTGGCTTTCAGCTTTCTTACCTCTCTTCCTATGCTTCTTCGTCTTCTGAGCAGGATCCTCCACTGGGGATGCTAAGTGCTCAACGGCCGCCTTTTGGAGTGTGTCAGGGCTAAAGACGAATCCAACTGGTTTCTCCTGTTGATCGGCGTCCGGAGGCGTCTCTTGAGATAAACCTCCAAAGACCAGGCGTTGCGTGCATGTAGTGGGACGCCCACCTTGACCCTCGCGAGCGATGAAGGATTCTTCATCCACTGCAGGCATGTACAATCCTATGCCGGCGCCGGTGTTGATGTAGTCGTCGATGTTGACAAATTTTTCATCATCATCGTTGTTGCCGCCATGTGGTGATGGTGGTGGCAGGGGCGACGGTGGTTGCGTTGCAACGGCAACATCGCCTTGGGGTGGCCCACACGCTCCCAACAATTGTTGGTGGCGACTGGTGGTGGCACCGACGACAGGTGGCTTCCTAGGTGGTGGCCGGACGATCGAGGTGGCGCCGGTGACAGGTGGCATCCGAGGTGGTGGCCGGGCGATCGAGGTGGCGCTTAGGTGCCCAGTAAGACGAATCTGACTCTTCAACCATGTCAAGTGTTGGAGATATGCCCAAGAGGCAATAATAAAGTGGTTATTATCATATCTTCACACTTATGATAAATGTTTACATACCATGCTATAATTGTATTAACCGGAAACATTAATACTTGTGTGATTTGTAAACTTAATTTGAAGTCCCTAGTATAGCCTCTATACTTCACTAGCTTGTTGGTTAATAGATGATTGTGGTTTCCCTATCATAAACATTGATATGTTATTAACAACAAGATCATATCATTAGGAGAATGATATGGTGGACATACTCCTATATACAAGCGTAGCATAAAGATCAAGTCATTTCAATAGTTCAATTGCTATATGCTTTCTGATACATAGTAACCTAATTCCTTCGACCATGAGATCATGCATATTGCCTTTACTGGATGGATGCTTTGATGTCATCAAACACCACACCGTAACAGGGTGGCTATAAAGGTGGCATTGAGTGTTCGGAAAGTATTGGTTGAAACACATGGATCAAGAGTGGGATTTGTCCATCCACATGACGGATAGATATTCTCTGGGCCCTCTCGGTGAAATGTCATCCAATTAGCTTGCAAGCATGTGACTGGGTCACAAGGGATCACATATCACGGAACGAGAAAAAAGTACTTATCGATGTGAGGTTGAACTAGGTATGCGAGATACCGCGATCATAACCTCGGATAAGTAACATATCGTGAGACAAAGGGAAATTGGTATCGTATGTAAGTGGTTCATTCGATCACAAAGTAATCATAGAAATATGTAGAGCCATATGAATTTCAGATTCCTCTATTGGTTATTGTTAGGAAGTGTCTCGATCATGTCGCATAATTCACGAACCGTAGGGAGACACACTTAAGGATTGACGTTGTTTTGAGTAGTTATGGTATTATGAGAAAGAGACCGAATGTTGTTGGTCTCGGATGGGATCCGGGATATCACGAGGAGATCCGGAATGGTCCGGAGAATAAGATTCATATAAGGAAAGTCCCGTTTGAGTTGGGGAATGGTTCGGTGTTTTCATCGGGAACATTCTAGAAGGATTCGAATGTCCGGCACTCCAGGAGGGAAGGTACATGAATGTGTCATTGTAAGTTGGAATGATTGCATCATGTACTAAGTGTTCTCGCTGTCCAAAATAAAGGGTTTATTTAAATCCTAAATTGAAAAGTCAAGCAGCTAGTTTGAAAGTCAAACGACAATTTTGGGAAGTGGGAAGAGAGGAGGATTGGTGGAGGCGAATTGGAGGAGGTTCCTCCCTTGGCCGGCGCCCACCAAGCCGACTTGGGAGGACTCTCCCCTTGGCCGGCCAGCCCTCCCACCTATATAAGGAGGCAGGGCTCCCTCCTAGCACACACAAGTTCCTATCCTCTAAACTAAACCCTAGATCTAAACCCCGGTTTAGAGCTATTTGATTTAGAGCCTTCTAATTGGTTTAGAGCCTTCTAATTGGTGTGTCTAATTACTAGACCACTAATAGCCTCTCTCATAAGCTCCACCATACTACTTGGCTTAGGCGAAGCCTGCAGGATCTCCCTCTACTTCCGGTACCACGCCCGTTGTCTTTTGGAATCATGAGAAGTGCTACAACCTCCATTTTCTTTGGAACAAGGAGAGGAAGGTCTTCGTTGAGTACCGAGCGTGTGACCGACTGCGGGAGCGCTTCAGAACGCGGCCGGAAGGATCGTCTGTGATCTTGAGATCGGAAGAATACTACATCACCCACGAGAATCTGCTCTCGTTAAACCGCTTTGGAATCTTCGAGGTGAGTTCCACTATCGACTCGTTGCTACAATCTAGTAGATAGATCTTGGCTTGTTTGTTTGTATGCGATAGAAAATTTTTGTTTTCCATGCTCTGAACCCCTCTGATGGTATCGAGCCGTGTCTATATGTAGATCTGTTGCCTGAGTAGAACACAATGGTCATTGTGGGCGTTGATGCTTTTATTGTAGATTGCTTTTGTGTACTTTGCATCTTGCGGTATGTTGGGATGAAGCGGCCGGGCTAACCTTACATGACATCGTTCATGAGACTTGCTCACGCTTGACATGCAACTTGTATTGCATAAGTGGCTTTTGCGGGTGCTGTTTCTCCTAGCATAGTAAAGATCCAATTTACAACGGGTAATCAACAATGCTAGTATCAATGTTGTGGTTCTTGTTCGTAAGTTAGAACGACACTTATTGAAAGCCCCAAACCACGTACAATATGCAAAGAAAGTAGAAGCGTCTAACTTTGTTTTGCAGGGGTGTCTTGATGATGTGATATGGCCATGATTGTGATTATATTTGATGTATGCAATGTTCCTTATTGTAAGTTGGCAACGGCGGGAGCCATATGGTTGTCTTTAATTTACATTAAGACCTGCGTGTCTATTCAAAATAGTTGTAATAGTTGAAGCTGGTGGGCGACAACCATGAAGAAGCGTCTTTGACCTTGATGCTATGCGGTGATGATGGAGATCATGTTCGTGCTTGAAGATGGAGATCGGAAGCACAAAGAGAAAACCATATCATATCACATATTATGAATTGCATGTGATGTTAATCCTTTATGCATCTTGTATTGCTTAGTAGCAGCGGTAGCATTATAAGATGATCCCTCATACATAAATTTCAAGTTCTAAAGTGTTCACCCTTAGTATGCACCGTTGCCAAAGCTTGCTGCTTGAAGCACCACGTGATGATCGGGTGTCTTTGATTCCAGCGGGTGAATACAAGCGTAAGCAAGCCAGATTTGCTTATGCGGTAGCTAAGGTTTGATCTTGTGAGCCTAGCATGTACGGACATGGCCTCGGGAACACGGATTACGAAAGGTAGAGCATGAGTCATATAGTAGATATGATGAACATGTTGATTGTTAGCCATTGAAGCTATATCAACTCTCGTGATGATCGGTTTTGATGTGGTGGATTTGGTTAGTGTGATCACTAAAACAATGTGAGGGATATTGTTTTGGTGGGAGTTCACCTAGATTAATTTAATTATTAATTAGAACTCAATTTATCATAAACTAAATCAAAGTGAATTTGCATAGTTGTTGTAGTCATTGGCATCCGTTTACCACCTTGCGCTTAGTTATAATTGAGATGATAGAACTATAGAATTCTGGTTAGTTACTTTCTACTGGTATCGTATTGTATTGAAGTGTTAATCTAAAGTTTAAAAGTCCTATTGCAAACTTTCGGTAAGTTCGGTTACTCCATGAAGTTTAATAATTAGTATTAAATCAAGAGTAACAATTCCAAATGTTAGTATATAAGTATCATGTTTGTCTCCATGATTCTTGATATTCAAAGATTGTCTTAATATCAAGGTTATCTAGGATCTGAAAGAGTTGTTTGAAACCATGATGTGTGGAAGATATTGTGATATCTGAAACAAAGTTTTGGTTACAACATGATAGAGTATAATATGGCAAAGTTCATGTTCTCATATTTTGATGAGAATTTGCAAAAGGTTGGAGACACTAGTTGTCCTAATCCTCCAAAAGGTTTTGGATAGCAACATTATACTCATAATTCATCGTTATAAGCTAAAAGTAGCTTGATCATGGACGATTCCATGATAAAGTGAATATTTGATGTAGGTAAAATGTTTACTACACCAAGAGATTACTAAAGAAAGGAATTTGGAAGAACACCAAACATTTGATGATGGTGATCTACTTCAAAGTGCAAGTCCAAAGACATTTGTATTTAATTATACACGCTTTGGATTATGTGTCATATGTATGACTCCACTATTGATGTTGATAGATTCTTTCAAGTAAAAGGAAATCTTGAAGAGAATCTCATAAGTATATGGCAGAAAAGAAAAGACTAGAATTGTTCAGTTTAAAGTATATAGATGATATACATGTTATGGCTATATTCTTTGCTTATTAAACAATGTGGTTCTTAAGTACTTGATACTGAATTTGTTGGTGTGAATCGTCATACGAAACAACACAATTCATGAACTACAATGGCCTAAGTAACTAGCAAAAGAATATGTGATGATGTTCATCGAGAACAAAATAAAGGGTTATTGTGTTGCTCGTTAAACATCAAAGCTTGCCTTCAAGATTTGTTTTATCAGGTTTTATGAGAACAAAAGGGTTGTTCAAATAATTGCCGTAATCCATAAAAGATGGATGATTCACAAATCTCGTTGGAGAAATCACATCCATAAAACTAGTGCTAAAAATTGTCGAAAGACAAATTGATTGAAAGATCACTTAGGAAGTGACATCGCCGTTTAAATTATATTGGAAAGAAAACATGAAGAAAATCCATATGGATGGAATTTTGGAGTCTATTTGATTTTGATCAAATGACGTTTGTGAAACTTTCCTAGAGATAATTAAAACTTCGTTCATAGGCCAAAAGGGAACGATGGACTAGCTTATTGGAACTTGTACATATTGTTGTACGAAATCCATTATGTGTAGTCAAGAGCGATGGATTTCAACTTCATATGCTTTCTCCGAAAATTTGAGTGAATATATGAATATTTACTTAATAAGGATGAAGTATGAAATATTTGAAAAGTTCAAAGGTTTTAAGATGAAGTGCAAAATCATTGTAACAAGAATATAAATAGTTTATGATAAGATCATAAAGGAAGATATTTGAGTTACAAGTTTAGCATAATACCTAAGATTTAAGGAATCGTTCCGTGGATTTGCATTTCCCGAAACACCATAAGAGTATGGAGCATTCGAGATATGTAATTAAACCTTGTTTGACATGGTAAGATCAAAGGTATAATTCATAAAACTGCCATTATATTTTAAAGATTAAAAGCTTTAGAGATTACCGTTTTCCACTAAAAGAGCTCCATCATAATCCGCTGAAATGACACCATATAAAGTTATGGTTTGGGATAAAACCCAAGTAGTCCTTTCTTAAACATTGGTATGCTATGCATAAGAAAGATGTGTGCAACCAAAGTCGGATGAACCTGTCTTTGTATAAAGGTTAAGTATTCCTCCATAAACACCGGAGACAAAAGTGTTTGTCGCTTAGAACGTCAAGTTTCTTTGAGAAGGAATTTTTCGTGAAAAGTTAAGTGGGAGGACGATAGAACTTTGATAAGGTTAAAGGAACCTTAGCTATATGTGCAGAGTTGCGCAACACCGAAAAGTGTTAGGAGGCAACAATGCTCATGGCTCACGTGCCTCAAAGGTTGTGGTCACGGAGGTCTAAGTTTCTATTGAAACAAGTAGGTCGGATGAACAATCAAATACCAAGATTTGAGGGTTGAATCATTGTTTGAGAATAATGAACCTACTACATGCAAAGAAGCGATGATGGGCCCTGAATCCGTCAAATGGCTTGAAGCCATATAATCCGTGATAGTTCCATACACGAGAAATCAAGTTTTGAACTTGAAGGACCCTCGAAAAAGGTGTAAGACCTTGCAGTTGTGTTTGGATCTATAAAGAAGTAGACATGGATGTTTCACATCTATGAAATAGTCGACATGTTGGGAAAGAATTCACAACAGTGATCAAAGGTTGACTATGACAAGATCTGATCTTTCGTAGCGATATTTAGTCTAGACGGATTAATGTAGCAACCACTACATATAATTTTGTTATATGGTAGTTGAATAAACAAAACAAGTTCTTCTAAATAGAATCGTTACCTAGGACATGTGCATAACACGGTCCATAGGGTTTTGTTAGTTCAAAGGATGCTAAAAGCATATGCAAACTTCAATGGTTGAAGTGAGCATAGCGGAGTTGGAATCTTCATTATGATGAAACTGTTAAAAGAGTTTAATTTCATCGGAGATAATGAAGATGCTTGCATTTGCAAGAAATTAAGTGGGAGCGCTAAGACATGTTTCTAATACATTATGTGGAAGACATATTGTTGATTGGAAATAATGTATCTTTTATTAACACATATTAAGAATTTCATCCCGATGAAAGACTTAGGCAAAACCCAAATATTTGGCATCAATAGACGCTAATATGGTTGTGCCAAAAGTACATAGACGAGATATTGAATGAGTTCAATATAGAAACTACAAGAAAGGTTCTTGTCGCACAGAAAGGATTGAATAAATTCAATATTGATGATATATTCAAGTGTATTGACATTTGGTAAGTGAAACAAAGATTCAAGTATAAATTGATACTTGATGTATGAAATCACAAAGAGTGTTTATATCAATCATACTGTGATATGTACAAATCCAGATATGTCCTATGCTCTAAATGTTGTGAGCATATACCAGAATGATTTGTAAGATGATCATTGGACAATAGTAAGGATATTCTTATGATCTTTTGGAAGAACTAAGAGTATATTATTTGTAGAAGTGACAAATAGATGGTTAGTTCATTGTAAAAGTACTACATTGATACTAGCTTTGTCACAAAGTACAAATTAAGTTTATCTCAATCTAAACTAAGGGTGGCACAATATAATGGAAAGTAAGTTCCATAATGGATTTGGATGAGTTCCAAAGTTAAGACATTGTGACAGATACTACAACAAAAGGCTAAGTATATGACTGCTATTATAGCAGCAAAGAGGCATTTGTGTAATGTAGTTTGTTATCAAACTAGGTGTAGTTCACAGGATAATACTATGAAGATATATTGTGCGACAATATTATCAACATGTTTTAACCCCAAAGAACTAAAGGTCACCGAAAGACCAAATCATACAAAGCCATCTCATTAGAGAATGAGTGATGCGTAGAGCATAAAGATATGCAATTACACGGACTGGAAGTGTCGGATCCAGGAATCGATTGACCACTAGCAATCGTGTACATACAACACCGGAAAGCCATAGGTGTTGAATACACAAAGTTTTTGAAACTAGATTATTGACTCTAGTGCAAGTGGGAGACTGTTGGAGATATGCCCAAGAGGCAATAATAAAGTGGTTATTATCATATCTTCACACTTATGATAAATGTTTACATACCATGCTATAATTGTATTAACCGGAAACATTAATACTTGTGTGATTTGTAAACTTAATTTGAAGTCCCTAGTATAGCCTCTATACTTCACTAGCTTGTTGGTTAATAGATGATTGTGGTTTCCCTATCATAAACATTGAGATGTTATTAACAACAAGATCATATCATTAGGAGAATGATATGGTGGACATACTCCTATAGACAAGCGTAGCATAAAGATCAAGTCATTTCAATAGTTCAATTGCTATATGCTTTCTGATACATAGTAACCTAATTCCTTCGACCATGAGATCATGCATATTGCCTTTACTGGATGGATGCTTTGATGTCATCAAACACCACACCGTAACAGGGTGGCTATAAAGGTGGCATTGAGTGTTCGGAAAGTATTGGTTGAAACACATGGATCAAGAGTGGGATTTGTCCATCCACATGACGGATAGATATTCTCTGGGCCCTCTCGGTGAAATGTCATCCAATTAGCTTGCAAGCATGTGACTGGGTCACAAGGGATCACATATCACGGGAACGAGAAAAAAAAGTACTTATCAGTAACGAGGTTGAACTAGGTATGCAGAGATACCGACGATCATAACCTCGGATAAGTAACATATCGTGAGACAAAGGGAAATTGGTATCGTATGTAAGTGGTTCATTCGATCACAAAGTAATCATAGAAATATGTAGCCATATGAATTTCAGATTCCTCTATTGGTTATTGTTCGAGAAGTGTCTCGATCATGTCCGCATAATTCACGAACCGTAGGGAGACACACTTAAGGATTGACGTTGTTTTGAGTAGTTATGGTATTATGAGAAAGATCGAATGTTGTTGGTCTCGGATGGGATCCGGGATATCACGAGGAGATCCGGAATGGTCCGAGAATAAGATTCATATAAGGAAAGTCCGTTTGAGTTGGGGAATGGTTCGGTGTTTTCATCGGGAACATTCTAGAAGGTTCGGAATGTCCGGCACTCGGAGGGAAGGGTACATGAATGTGTCATTGTAAGTTGGAATGATTGCATCATGTACTAAGTGTTCTCGCTGTCCAAAATAAAGGGTTTATTTAAATCCTAAATTGAAAAGTCAAACGGCTAGTTTGAAAGTCAAACGACAATTTTGGGAAGTGGGAAGAGAGGAGGATTGGTGGAGGCGGGTGGAGGAGGGTTCCTCCCTTGGCCGGCGCCCCACCAAGCCGACTTGGGGAGGGACTCTCCTCCCCTTGGCCGGCCAGCCCTCCCACCTATATAAGGAGGGGCAGGGCTCCCTCCTAGCACACACAAGTTCCTATCCTCTAAACTAAACCCTAGATCTAAACCCCGGTTTAGAGCTATTTCGGTTTAGAGCCTTCTAATTGGTTTAGAGCCTTCTAATTGGTGTGTCTAATTACTAGACCACTAATAGCCTCTCTCATAAGCTCCACCATACTACTTTTGGCTTAAGCGAAGCCTGCAGGATCTCCCTCTACTTCGGTACCACGCGTTGTCTTTGCTGCCGGAATCGCGAGAGTGCTACAACCTCCGCTGCTTTGGAACAAGGAGAGGAAGGTCTTCGTCGAGTGCGAGCGTGTGACCGGCATTGCGGAAGGCGCTACTGGAAGGATGATCGTCTGGCGATCTTGAGATCGGAAAGAGTACGACTACATCACCCACGAGAATCTGCTCTCGTTAAACCGCTTTGGAATCTTCGAGGGTGAGTTCCACTATCGACTCGTTGCTACAATCTAGTAGATAGATCTTGGCTTGTTTGTTTGTATGCGATAGAAATTTTTTGTTTTCCATGCTACGAACCCCTACATCAAGGGCCAGCCATGGCATTCTGCAAGGGTCTTGTGTTCGTCGGCTCCCTGAGGTTGAAAGGGGGGTCCATGTCATTGCACCCTGGCAACACCCGAGCAATCCGGACCCGCATCACGGCATCGTCCATTGCATTGTTGTGCATCGTGCGGTTCGCCGGTTGTATGATATTGCCCTTGGCAACATCCTTCAACTCGCCATCAGCAACTTTGTGGAGTAGTACGCAAGCAGCGTCCTAAATATCGACACATATGTGTTGGGCATCACGATCGAGGTGGCAATCACTAAAGGAGCATAAAGAAGATGAAGCGGAGTATGATATTAGTTACCTTGGTGAGGGCGTTGAGCTCGGCTAATGTCGACACACGGCCGATCCCGGTAGCAGGCCTATCATCAGCATTCTCCCGCGGTACTGGTGCCACCGCCGGCTGTGCGATACTGGTATTTTTGGCAGGAGCAGCAGGGGGCAGCTGTGCGACAACAATCTCTTGCGGCTGCGCCACGGCGATGGTGGCCGGCGGGGTAACCAATTCCGGCGACGCATTAATGTTGATGCTCGAGTTGCTGCCGCTAAAGATGGGCACGTTTATCGTCCCCTGTCGACCTCCTGCATTCCAAACAACTAGCCCCTCCATCAACCCAGGGGGATGATTGCGAAGCTTCTCCTCCAATAACTTGTCCATTGATTTCTCGTCCACTTTTGCCTCTAATGTCTTCACCTTCAACTTCATCTCTTCAACCTCGGCTTTATCTTTAGTCGCCGACTGGTTCTTCCTCTCCCTCCTCTTCTTTGCGTCCTCTTTGTAGTAATCAGTAAACTTCATGCTTGTACCGAAGCCGGACACACGGTCAGCTGATTTTGGCGGCAACTTCTTCTCCCTCTTCTTGTAAGTGTTTGTCACCCTGTTAAAAATAGTGTCACATGGCTCCGCCGCTGAATCTTGGGACGACAAGTCCTCGCTAGCGTTCAATTCCTTCTCCTGCAGAGATACAAGGAGAGGTGAACCCATGCATGCATTTAGATTCTTGGCTTAATTATTTTAATGAGAGATCCACGGTAAATTCCTTACCAGCTCATGCTCAAAGGCCTTCACATCCGGGTCGTCGGTGATGAACTCCCCTGTAACAGGGTCCAGGTAGTAGCGGGCCCAGACAAATTGTCGGATCTGCAGGTCTGTGATTTTATGCCATGGGTTCTCTTTACCCAAGCGTTCAAGCTCGGCGTCCTCCTTGTCCCAAATGGGTTGTTTCCCTCTGTATCCGCCGCTTCCAAGCCGGTGGTTACCTATGTTCTTCTCTCGCATAGTCTTTCCCCACTCAGTCCATGCTTTAGAGGCAGCGGTATCTAAGTCCGCCTTGAATATCTTGAACTCTTCTTCGTCGAGCATCGGATTTTTCCTACTTATAGTCACCCAGCTTTCACCTTTGTCAATGTTGTTCTTTACCCGGGTTTTCTAGCTGCTCAAGGCGTTGCTCATCATTGTCAGTGCTAGTTTGTTCACCGGGTTCTTATTACTGTCCAGGTTTCTAAACTTATCTGGGAATGTGTATCGCTTGTGAAGCTTCTTAAGGAGGTTCTCAACCAAAGCATGATTACGTCGGATGTACGTTGTGTTGATTGACATGCTTTCCCGGACGATGCACCCGAGTTGCATGCCGTACCCGTAGGCAATCGATGAAGGCGTAATGGGTTGGCCACCTTCTGTGACCTCGGTGAACTCATCACAGACGTTGGCAAGCACTTGAGGCTTCCGATCCTTAATATCCTTCTTCTTGTTCTGTATGGTGGCCGGGTTGCCGCTACCACCATCTGTGCGCTCGCCACCACCCGTGGTGGTGTTACCCTCCTCCCCGCCTGCACTAGTTCCATCGTAGTCGTCGTCGTCCCCCTCGTAATCTAGATCTTCCTCGCCCCCAGCACCTCCGACGATGGTCGTCGGTGGTGGTGTCATTCTCATCTCCTCCGCCTCCTCATGCTCTCGGGACGGCCCCCAGAACGATTTGTTGGCCTCTCGGGCTAGATCCTCGACGCTCATTTGTTTAGAAGGACCGGCCTCGTCGTTAGTCGACATGTTTGCGCTTTATTACTAAAAAAAGAGGCAAAAAGTTAGCACAAATATCGATCAAAAAATTCGTCAAGACCTTTGCTAATTTTTGGACCTACAAGTGCCCATTTCTCAACCGAAACGGAAGTGAATCAACACTTCGGGAGAAACGGGCAACTCAATTGAAATCCCTGCAAGAAAAAACACCCCAGCCCCATTGATAACCCCATTGACACCATCCATAATCAACCATCATCATATAAACATCAACACATCACAGATTCATATAAACATCCATCATCATCCATCATCTTCCATCAAAGATTCATATAAACAGCAACACAACACAGCCAACACCAGTAGATAATCCAACATCAGAGCATTTACAAGCATCAGGATATTAGAACATAGAACATAGAAGATAATCAAATCCAGCATCAGGATAATAGAACATAGAAGATAATCCAGCATCAGAGCCACATGCAACACCAGTAGATCTATCTATTGATCATTTTACAAGCATCTGGGACGAGCAAAGATACTACTACAGCTGATTGGCACTTCAGGTACTACTACAGAAGATTGACATTATAAAAGGTTTACATTATAAAAAGGTTTACATTATAAAACAGAGGTACTACTACAGCAGATTGGCACTTGAGGTACTACTACAGCAGATTGGCATTATAAAAAGGGTTACATTATAAAACAGAGGTACATTATAAAAAATAAGGGGCTGAATCCTAGGTGTGCCATGGCCCAGATTGGCACTTGAGCCAAGTTGAAATATAACAGCAGGTGTATTCATCATACATAGATGTCACTAGAAGTATAACTGAAACACAGTGCAAGTATAACTGAAACAACAGTATAACATTCATATTAACCTCTAGCCTAAGGATACATGGAATCCATATGAAAGTGTGATGGCATTTTCATACAAAAACTGAAACATAGTGCAAGGCATATTATTCAAAGTTGAAATATAACTGCAAGGCATATTATTCAATCTGACTACAAGAATCCTCTCTAACAAATGGCTGAATACATAAAACTAATGTTGTCAGCTCCCAAACTCCAATGGATCAGCACCCAATCTTAATTAAGAAGTCAAAGTTTTACATGTAATTTCCTATCCATATAAGTTCAATATATTACAAGCACAATAGACAAGGCAACACATACACAGACCTATCTTAAAAACAAGGGAGGGTACACACAATGTTATTTAAATTAAGCAGATTTCATTCAGCATCAAGACATCTGACATGATAAATGGATATCCATGTGATAGAAGCAATATGATTGATCAAAAGAAAAGATAATACTCCTGTGCTCCATTAAAGTGCTGTCCATAAGTAACTTGAAACCTTGTAGAAGCTAATATTTACAACGGTATATTTTGAGTGATAAAAATCATTGTATAAGGGATAATGATTAGGTGGGATATAAATATGTTCTGTTCTATTTGCAAGAGGGAGCATCATGGCTGCCTCGACACAATGAGGTGATAATTTCATTAGAAGCTTGAAACTTGATTTTGGGTTTTCTTCGCTACCTAAGTGAATCTAAAAATATATATCTTCCCTACTTAAGCGCTTTTGCATCCCCATTGCCACCATCCCCAATGCTATATGAGGAAAACCCACAACAAAGTAATATAGCATCCGCGGCACACAAGATCACAAATAGAAATTAGTATAACCAGATGAAATGCACACCATTGGACCTGAAGGCGTGCATCTCCTACTTCATACCAAAGCATATCAACTAGGACAACGTCACTGATAGAAACCACTATCAACATCAAAACTCACAGTATAGCAGTGAATCCTACACAACTTCGATTTATTAGGTAATACCATAGGGCAATCCATCATCTAGAACAAACCTACTTAGGGTTCGTACTCAGGTGTAAGGTTCCCAACCTTTAATAAGGTAGAGATCCCTGTGTTTACAATGCTAGTCCCTGGATCAATATCTAGCATCCACAGTTAAGATGTAATATCAAGAAACAAAGGTCATAATACAACTTTATAACCAGGAATAAAATAATTCATTACATCGTACATAGCTCATTTGGCTATGTCATTACATTGCAGCAGAATATCTATAAGCATGGGTTCCTTCATCTTCAAAGTGCCACAAGCAATCATGTTGGTTGTAGACTTGTAATCCTATTCAACACACTTCACTAACATCAAACAAACCTGGGTTTAGGCTCTTTTGCAGAAAGCAATATAGTTTTATTCTATCTTTTCAAAATAGTTTTTGATCTTTGTCAAATCTTTCTGAACTTCTTGGAAAACTACAAGTGCTTCTAAATCCCTTGTTGTCACCATCATATTTTACTTTGAGAAATTGGAATGTCGAGATCTTCCATAGCTTCAGGCCTTAGTTGCTCAGTATTGTCCATAACCGGGGACACGGCTAAGTACTTAGAATTTGATCTTCTGCAGAAGTTGTACACTTTACCCACATGACACAATCTCATCTTGATGCCACCAGTGGCCGCTGGATAAGTACTCACCAAGATGGAGTACTGGCAGATTGAGAATGTGACAAAGTCTTTCCATAGAAGTCCTCCCAATACACAATGCTAGCTTGTCATCCAGGCACCAATGTAGGGTTTCATGGGTCTTCCACAATTTCTAGTTAACCTGAAGATGCCAATGCATGGGTCTTCCACTATGTAGTTGACTAAGCTAGAGCCCATTTAGCATGTGGCTGTACACGGAAGCCACTGTACGAGAAACATGTTCAATCTCTAAGTCCCTGGGTGGTTTTCTTCTAGTGCACAAACAAAAAGAGATAGCCATATAAACATGGTTCCTTTTGCTACCACCTTGTCCAAGCTTGAGTATCCTTGTCCACCCAGGTGGTTCATTGAGTACTTGTTTTATTATATAAAACATATATCTTTTCAACTCTTGATATAATCATAACATGTATCCCATCCCAATACATAGCAGGGCTAAGCATACTACAACTACATTGTTTCCACTAAGGAATACATAAGGGTATCCTATTAGGATTTAGCATAGCATAAAATATAGAAATCCTTTTCATGCATGTTACAAAAATCCACTAAGTGTAATGAAAATAGTAGGAAATGGATGATAGTGTCACTTGCCTTCTTAGTAGAGAATGTTGGTTCACTTCTTGATCTTGCAAATATCACACTCTTCTAATTCCACTACAATATAATCAAGCAAACACAAATTCAACTAGCATTCCAACCAATTTATCACACATAAAATAATAGAAACAAGGTCATGCATGCAAGCATGCAAAAGATAGTTTTATTTGCAAAAGTGGTTTCTACTAGGCTCTAAACATTGCAAAGTTCAAAAGTGATCATTTACTAAAGTGGTAAAACTATTTGCAAAATTTTTATCTATAAACCATTTTTAAATCAAATCATTATTTTATGTGGTTGAAAATGTTTTTATCAAAGCAATATTCTTTAAAGAGTTCACCAAATATATTTTAATTCTCAAAACTTGGTGTTTAGGGTCAGAAGGTTTGAATCAAAACATTTCCCCAAGGGTTTTACTCAAGATTCAATTCTAAACCAAAATCAATATTTTTATTTGACTAGAAATGAGTTAATTCAATTATTTACTCCTTAACTTCACAAAATACATTTTTAACTCCATAAGTTGGTTCCTAGGGTCAGTAGGTTCACAACAAACCATTTTGTAAAGATTTCACATTAAAAATATATCTAGAACAATTTCTATATTCAAAATAAGCCTACACATGTTTCTTCAATTTCAACCAATTTTCCAGAAGCAAATCATTAAACAAAGTGCATGGTTGCAAATTACTTGTTCTTCTGAATCCATTGATATAAAATTTTAAAAATTTGGACATGTAGAACTAAAGTTATGAATTTTACAAGTTTGCATATAAATCAGATTCAAATTTCTGTTTTAAACTAAACTAGTGCCACGCGTCTGTTTCTTATTCGCTGATACCGGTTTGCGCGGATTGTGCAGTTATAGACGTTGGATCTAAGTGAGGTGGTGCGGTTCAGATTAGCTCGTACCTCTTCGATTAAGTGGTCTATCGTGTACACACGATTAAAATCTAACGGCTCACAACCACTGGACATAAACGGGCGGTGCTGCGCGGCGGCGAGCGGCGGAGCACGCTCTGCTCACGGCGGAGCTGGCGATACAGGAGGCGAGGAAGAGGGTGAAGTGGCTCACCGTGCTCGCAGGGAGGTGCTGAAGCTCAACGTGTGGTCGGCTTGGCAAGGGGCGCACCAGAGAGGCGACGATTGCTCGCCGGAGTTGCTGCGAGCGGCGGGTGGTTCTGTTTGTCGTCGGGGGCGAGGCTGCAGTTCACCCCAAGGCAAACGGGTGGTATGGTTAGACGCGTGCTGATCTGGAGAGGATGGGAGCATCAACAGGAGGTGCTGGGGCGGTCGAGGATTACCAGGAAACTTCGTCGGAGACGAGACAGACGGCGACAATGCTCAGGTGAGGACGAAGCTGATGCTACGGGGCACGCGGGAGTGAGCTGGGGCTATGGGCAGATGCGCACAGGTCTGAGGAGCAGGCTTGCATGCTCGGGGAGGCGAGGGGCGGCGAGGTGTGGCCGGAATTGCTCGGAGACGCTGTCGGAGACAGTGGTGGTCGAGCTCAAAATCGGAGCAGCCTAGGGGCAGAGGGGAGGCCCTGTTTGGGGGGAAAGAGAGAGGGGAGAGGGGCGCTTATACACGCGTGGTCACCGAAGGATTTAACGCAGGCATTAACTGGTATTCATCGCCGGAGTTACTGCCAGAAACGGCGAGGCGACGAGGTCGTGGGGTTGAAGATGATTGCGTGGCAGTGGGGCCGTGCTGACAGCGAGAGAGGGAGAGAAAGAGTGGGGCCTCTGCGTCAGTGACTGGGTGGGTGTGTTCGCGCTTAAGAAAACGTTTCGGTGAGGGTATGCCGGGTGGGCTCTTGCTGGGCCTGTTTGCTGGGCTGGGTTTGATTCACTTTTTTTATACAGGATGTTTTTTTTTCCATTTGGAATTTCTGTTTTGATTTTATTCAAACAATTCAAACACCCAAATGAATTCAAACATTTGCCAAACTTTGTGTAGATTTTAATTCTGTTTAACAACAAAAATCAAAGTCCCAAACAAAATAATTTTTTATTCTTTTTAGGATCCATTAGTAATTAAATACATTTTTTATTCAAATAGGATTTAATTTATTTAAAAACTCTATTTGGAATCTAAATAATACCAAAACCATTTCAGTAGGTTTTATTTGAATATATAAAACACTTGGAAATCTTATTTAAAATATAATAACAAGTTTTAAATGTTTACTTAAAATGGAAAAGCCTTTACTTTAGTAAAATTGGATATTAATAAATCCTCATTATTTTATTTAAATAAACCTTTATTCTTTTTTTCAAATAGAAATATTTTATTTCAAAAGCTTGGCCAAGATTTAATTTGGCTCTATAAAATAATCTTTATTCATATTTCTACCTTTGCTTTTGAAAACCATATCTTTTTATTAAAAGATCCAAAAATAGTAATTCCAACTATTATAATTTATTAATTGTTTATCTTTTTAAATCCCTTTAGGTTTTTATTTGACCAAAATAGTTTTTGATGTTTCCAATTGGAATCAAAAAGTTTCTTCTCACACTAAAAATCAACAATTGTTTATTTTGTTTATTTATCTTTCACATTTCAAAATTTGGAAAATTTTGGGATGTGACATCAGGAAGCACACAAAGAGTAGCAAGGTAAGATATGGAACAAGAGGGAAAGGAGGAACTCACTAGTGGTCCTCGCAAGATCTAGAAGAAGAAGCAGTACAACCGATGATGGTGTGCACGATGGCTCAAGGAGCACAGTGGCGCCTCCTCCACACGGCGGCTCCTCCTTCACAGGTGCACGGCGGCTCCTCCTCGACAGGTGCACGGCGGCTCCACCTCCACAGGGGCACGACGGCTCCTCCTCGACAGGTGCACGACGTCTCCTCCTCGACAGGCACACGATGGCTCCTCCTCCTCGGTGCAGCGGGCGTGGGCGGTGCTTTGGCGGGCGTGCGCTAGGGCGGGCGACGCTAGGGTTCTTCGGGGATGCACGCGCGTTTGATTTGGGGAAAGTGAAATGGAGGTGGGGGAAATCAAAGGCCAAACCATCCATTTGACTAAGTGCCAAGGTTTTGTGGCGCATATCGCCTGAATGCGCCACAAAAGTTTCAACTTCTGTGGCGCATTCTAGTGATATGCGCCACAGAACCTTGGCACTTAGTCCAAAATGGTGCAGTGTTGTAGTTTGACATGAATCACTCACTAGTCTATTGGTCTTGCTTCACAGCACTAATCTGGGGTAGCCAGGTTCGAATCCTGGCTGTCTCAATTTTTTTCCTTATTTAAAAATTATTTTTAATTACAAGTTACAAATATATTTAAAACCAAGAATCATATACATAAAAAACCCGAATATCGTATACATAATTATATTATTCTAAAAAACACGAAACATATACATCAATATAATTTTACTCGAGCTAGCCTCTCTTCACAATCTTCTTGCCTTTTTTCTTCGCGGTTGAATACTTTAGCCCGGGCACTATGATATTTCTTCTTGTGAACGGACAACCTTTAGTAGGTAGTGTGGTCTTTCTTCTTACTGTAGTAGTAGTAGGCATGTTGAAGTACTTGTCGAACTCCTCTTTGATCTTCGGATCGCCATTCTTGTCGAAGTCTTGCTCGTTGGCGGATCCTTCCATTCCGATGATGCTCCTCTTTCCCCTCCTCACTACAACACGACTAGGCTTTGACGGGTCGGTAATAAAGAAACATTGATCAACTTGGCTAGCGAGTATCCACCGCTCATTTTTCGTGGAGGCCTTCTTTGCCGACTTGGCATCTGGTATAACGCAGGTGGTGAAATATCGGCCTTCTTTTTCGACGTTCTTGGCCCATCTAACACGGAACATTAGTACCGTATCTGCACAGTAGTCGAGCTCCCATATCTCCTCGATCCTTCCGTAGAACTTTCCATGACAGTAGTCTCATCATCGGCGAAGGACATCATAGTAACTCCTGAGTTTTGATATTCGCTATTCATGTCATTTTCCTCGGTGTAGAATCTGTAACCGTTGATGTCGTATGACTGATAGGTCTTTACGTTATGCGCTGGGCCCTGTGACAAGGAGAATATGAGTTATTGATCTTCCGTAGAAGGCGTCTGCGGGGGATTGTCCAGCAGCCTTTTCTTGAACCAACCCGTGAAGGTGCAGTTGTGTTCTCTTGTTACGTCTCCTTTCTTCCTCGGGCGGGCACGGTCCACGTACTCCTGCTCGATCAAGCTTTTGTGCTCTTCCACCCAAGGGCTGACCAATTCATGTCACATCCCAAGATTTTCAAAATCTTGTAATGTGAAAAATAATTGAGTAAAATAAAAACTTTGTTGAATTTCAGGGTGAGAAGAAACTTTTTGAATTCAAATGGGAACCTTCAAACCTATTTGATCAAATAAAATCCTAAAGGGATTTAAAAGGGATAAACATTTAATAAAGGAAAATTTAAAATATTTGGAATTACTATTTTGGATCTTTTAAATAAAAAGATTTGGTTTTCAAATGAAAAGAAAGAATTATAAATAAGGATTATTTTATAAGCCAAATTAAAACTTGGCCAAGCCTTTGAAATAAAATATTTCTATTTGATAAAAATAGTAAAGGATTATTTAATAATAAGTATTTAATATCCAAGTTTATTAAAAATAAAGGTTTTACTGTTTTAATTAAACATCAAAACTTATTTATTTATTTTAAACAAGTTTTATAAGTATTTTATATTTTCAAATAAAACCTACTGATTTGGTTTTGAAAATATTTAGATTTCAAATGGAATTTTAAATAAATCAAATCTTATTTTGATTTAATAAGCAAGGTCTATTTATTTAATTAATAATGGACCCTAAAATAAAAATATTATTTTTTGTTTGAGACTTTAGTTTATGTTGTTAAACAGAACCAAATTCAATTGTAAAGTGTGATGAATGTTTGAATTGATTTGAATGTTGATTTGTTGTTTGAATTTCAAAACAGAAATTAGAATTGGAAAAAGAAAAAGCATTCAGGAAGAAAAAAATAGAATTGGACAGCAGCCCAACTCACCTGGCCCACTAAGCCCAGTATCAGCCCAGCCTCCCTCTCTCCCGAAGAAAATGTTTCGCACCTGAACACATACCCGCAGAGACACTGATTGTTGGACCCTCCTTCCCTCTCACTTCCCCACTGACAGCAAGGCCCCACCTCTCCTGTTCATCGTCTTCACCCAGCGCCGATTACTCCCTGCCGTTGCAGCCCTTACTCCGGCGATAAATACGCGTTGATTCATGACCGCATTACTCGCCGATCGCACCTATTAACTGCCTGGCCTCCCCATTTCCTCGTGACTCCACGCCCTGAACGCCACCAGGCTGCCCTGAATCGAAGCAGCAACGTCACTGCTCCGACCATCGTCCCTAGTCGATTCCGGCCCAACCTCGCCACCCCTTGCCTCCCCAACGACACGAGATTACTCCCCAGCCTCTGGCGCATCTTCCTATACCTCCCATTCACTCGCGGGCGCCCCAGAGCGTTGGCTTCGTCAACCTCTGAGCGCCGCTGCGTCAGCATCTTACTCCGGCGAAGATTCCTGGTAAGTCCAGACCACCCCAAGCCCTCTCCTTCACGCACGCACCCTCGCCATGATCATGCGCATCTAACCGTGCACTTATTTTGCTTCGGGACGATCTACAGCCTCGCCCTCAACCACGACCGCGTGCAACCATCGCCAGACTCAACTCCGGCGAGCCATTGTCCTCACTCCAGTGCGCCCCTTGACTCCTCGAGAACACCTTGAGCTTCCCCAGGCTTCTGCGAACACGGTGAGCCTACTCCCTCCCTCTCTCGCTTCCTGCTTCACCAGGACCGCCACCCTCTGACTGCGCCGCTGCAAGCCACCGTCGCTGCGCCGCCAGCTTTTGGTCAAACACGCGTGAGCCGTTAGATCCCTATCCAGTGGCGTAGACAGAACGACTTAAGCGAACAGGTATGGGAGCATCTGAGCCGTGTGATTCGCATTAGATCCAACGATCCTCAGAGAGTGATCCTGACGAAACGGTATCAGCAAATAGAAAGGCGCCACGTGGCCCAGGCTTCGTTTTAAAACAGATTTGAATCTATTAGAGATTCAATTTTGAAACCCTTGTAACTTTTGATCCACACGTCCAAAATTTGCAAACTTTATATCAATGGAATCAGTGGAAAAAGCCCTAGCCAACCATGCAATTTGTTTAGTAAAAAGTTTCTGTTAGTTTGTTTGTTTTTGCAGAAACATTTTTATGCATGTTTAGGTTATAAAAATTATTCAAAAATGTTTTTGTTGATGAAATCTTTGCAATTTGGTTTGTTGTGAACCTACTGACCCTAGGAACCAACCCATGGATTTAAAAATGAATTTGGTAAAGTTTAGGATGGATTAATTCATTTAGACCATTCCTAGCCAAATAAAAATATTCATTTTGTTATGAAAATGTTTTTGGAGTAAAAACTTTGGGAAAATGATTTGAATCATACCTACTGACCTTAAACACCAAGTTTTGAGAATTAACAACTTATTTGGTGAACAACATAAAGTTTTGTTTGGATAAAAACATTTTCCACCAAATAAAATAATGATTGGATTTGAAAATGGTTTATAGATAAAACCCTTTTTGAAAAAGATTTTGCCACTTTGGAAAATGACCACTTCTGAACCTTACAAAATTTAGAGCCTAGTAGAAACCACCCTTGCAGATAAAACTATCTTATGCATGCTTGCATGCATGACTTAGATCCCATTATTTTATGTGTGTTAATTTGTTTGATTGATTTTGGATGGAATGTTAGTTGATATTGTGTTTGCTTGATTGATTGTAGTGAAGATAGAAAAGTGTGAAACTAGCAAGATCAAGAAGTGAACCAACATTCCCTACCAAAAGGCAAGTTAAACTATCATCTAAAGTCCTACTATTTTCATTATACTTAGTGGATTTTGAAACATGCATGAAAAGAATTTCTATACTTATGCTATGCTAAATCCTAAGAGGATACCTTATATATTCCTTAGTGAAAAACAATGTAGTTGTGAAATGCTTAGCCATGCAACATATTTTGAGAAGAGATACATGTTGAGATTTTTATGAAGTTGAGAAAAGACTTGTGTTTTATATAATAAAACAAGGACTCAATGAACCAACTGGGTGGACAAGGATACTTTGAGTTTTGGACAAGGTGGCAACAAAAGGAACCATGTCTATGGCAATCTCTTTGTGTTGTGCACCAAAAGAAAACCACCCACGAAACTTAGAGATTGAACATGTTTCTCCAATTGTGGCTTTCGTGTACAACCACATGCTACATATGGCTCTGGCTTAGTCAACTACATTGGGAAGACCCATACATTGTCTTCAGGTTACTGAAAATGAGGAACTCGGAATCCTACATGGCTACTGAAGACAAGCTAGCAATGGTGTATGGGAGGACTCTCTGGAAAGACTTCGACACATTCTCAATCTGCCAGTACTCCATCTTGGTGAGTACCTATCCAGCGGCCACTGGTGGCAGCAAGATGAGATTGTGTCATGTGGGTAAAGTGTTCAACTTCTGTAGAAGATAATAAAAATCTAAGTACTTAGCCGTGTCCCCGGTTATGGACAATACTGAGCAACTAAAGTTTGAAGCTATGGGAAATCTCGACATTCCAATTTCTAAAAGAAAAACTTTTAAGTGATAACAAAAGACTTGCAGCACTTGGGGGTACCAAGGAGCTCAAGAGATTTGGATAAAAACTTGCAGCACTTGGGGGTACCAAGGAGCTCAAGAGATTTGGATAAAAACTTGCAGCACTTGGGGGTACCAAGGAGCTCAAGAGATTTGGATAAAAACTTGCAGCACTTGGGGGTACCAAGGATCTCAAGAGATTTTGATGAAAACTTGAACACTTGGGGATTTACCAAGGAGTTCAGAAAGATTTGACAAAATACCAAAACCATTTTGAAAGGTAGGATAAATTATTGCTTTCTGCAAATAAGCCTAAAACTCTACTTAGCCAAATATGCATGTAGTGATAGAATCCACTGTTATTTTACATAGTAGTGAAACTTGCCAATACAATTCAAATGTATTGACCCTTGTGGCTGTAACTTGTAATGTTGCAGGTTTGATTGATATTAGTGGAGTTGATTGATTAGGATTACAAGTCTACAACCAACATGTTTGCCTGTGGCACTTTGAAGATGAAGGACCCCATGCTTATAGTTATTCCGCTGCAATGTAATGTAATAGCCAAATGAGCTATGTAAGATGTAATAAATTATTTTATTCCTGGTTATAAAGTTGTATTATGACCTTTGTTTCATGGTATTACATCTTAACTGTGGATGCTAGCTATTGATCCAGGGACTAGCATTGCAATCACAGGGATCCTTTTTCCTTTACAAAGGAGGGATTCTACAGATGGTATCAGAGCATTGTGTTGCCTGTAGGATTTGTAAACCTAGGATTGGACAAAAACCCTTAGAAAAATAGGAGTTGTATTTGTTCCAAAACTTATTTACCAACAATCTTGTAAAACTCTTTCCTCAACCATTTTGGGTTTTGATTCTACATCTCTTCTACTTCAACCTGATGGAAAAACCTACCCAATGGCCAGAGAATACACTATGTGCAAAGGACTTCTTCAACTCTAATGACTTCAACATCTTCAGCATATTCACCAAGGACTTCAACCTTGGATTCCACTAAGGACTACAAGTGAGACAAGGAAATCTTACTCAAGATATGGAGACTAAGGAAATGCAAAATTAGAAGGAGTTCACTTCACTTGAAGTTTGTAACCAAGAGTTTTGCTCAAGGAAACCATGATCTCATGCAAGAAGGAATCAACCAAGAAGGATGGAAAGATCACAAGTGAACCATATAGATGGACCACCATATTTTGTTTAAGTCAAACACACCAACTTATGTGGTGTAACAAAAATATTTTTGTTACCTAAAGATATGCTTGAACTTGTTGTTTGAGTGAAAAGTTTGTTTGTGATTGCTTGCACATTGCTTGTGTGAATTGTGATGTATGTGATTAGAATTACTTCCTTAGAAAATCTTTTGCCTATTCTAATCTCCATCTAACCCAAACAGATGACTACTCCAAGAAACTCCAAGGTTGATGACACCAACACGAACCAAGAGGACAACATGAGAGAACTCATATCAACCCAAGACCAGTTGAACCAAATGACAGCTCAGTTCATAGCCAACACCAGTGGAGAAGATCCAACCCTGCAAAAGTTCTTGGAAGACCAAGATGAAATGTTGCTTAAAGTGACAGACCAAATGCTCAACATGGAGAGCAACTTTTCCAAAGACAAGGATGTTATTCTAAAAGGAGCCAAAGCTTGCAATATTTGTGGAGACAAATATCACACCACTATGGAGCATGGAGATCAATGCCCTAACTGTGAAGAGAAACATCCTGTTGGCCAATGTCCCACCTCTCAAGCTACTTGCTACTTGTGTGAAGGAAATAACCATGTACCTATTCAATGCCCCATCTATTCCATAGTTGAACAAAGGAAACAAGGTGGAGTGCAACAAATTATTGCAAATTATCCAGAAGGATCCAAGTCTACCAAGAAGAATGAAGACAAAGGAAAAGGTCCACTTATACCTCCATGCAATGCAACCCAATTCAAAGTACCAAAGAAGAGACATATGAATTTTCCCAAGAGAAATAGAAGGTCCAAGAAGCATGTAGACATTCCTACCTACCATATAACATATGAGCAACATGAACTAGATGCACTCCTAGCTTTGGAGAAACCCAAAAAGAAAAAGATGGACAAAAGCCATGTGCAATGTCATCATTGTAAAGAAATGGGACACTATTCTAGTGAATGTCCAGAGAAGCAGAAGTATAAGGAAATTGGCCAAGTATGGTGCAACAACTGCAAAGGACTAGGCCATTATGAAGCAACTTGTCCACAAGAGACACGTGAAGAACTCAAAGTTATCATATGTTTCAATTGCAAATGACCAGGACATTATGCAAGCAATTGCCTAGAAAAGATGAAGAACAAGTTGAACAAGGCTATGAAGGATCTCAGCCTTGGCCCATGAGTCAAGTATGGAAACAAAGGACACTATGCAAATCTTTGCCCACAGAAGTTTCCCTAAGACCCCAAGAAAGCCAACATGTATTTTAGTTGGAAAATTTTAAGGGTGGTAGTACCCTAGATTCTTTTGAGCCTACTTGTAACCCTAGCCTTCCCAAATCTCCGGACGAGATTTATTTTAAGGGTGGTAGCCTGTCACATCCCAAGATTTTCCAAATCTTGTAATGTGAAAAATAATTGAGTAAAATAAAAACTTTGTTGAATTTTAGGGTGAGAAGAAACTTTTTGAATTCAAATGGGAACCTTCAAACCTATTTGATCAAATAAAATCCTAAAGGGATTTAAAAGGGATAAACATTTAATAAAGGAAAATTTAAAATATTTGGAATTACTATTTTGGATCTTTTAAATAAAAAGATTTGGTTTTCAAATGAAAAGGAAGAATTATAAATAAGGATTATTTTATAAGCCAAATTAAAACTTGGCCAAGCCTTTGAAATAAAAATATTTCTATATGATAAAAATAGTAAAGGATTATTTAATAATAAGGATTTAATATCCAAGTTTATTAAAAATAAAGGTTTTACTGTTTTAATTAAACATCAAAACTTATTTATTTATTTCAAACAAGTTTTATAAGTATTTTATATTTTCAAATAAAACCTACTGATTTGGTTTTGAAAATATTTAGATTTCAAATGGAATTTTAAATAAATCAAATCTTATTTTGATTTAATAAGCAAGGTCTATTTATTTAATTAATAATGGACCCTAAAATAAAAATATTATTTTTTGTTTGAGACTTTAGTTTATGTTGTTAAACAGAACCAAATTCAATTGTAAAGTGTGATGAATGTTTGAATTGATTTGAATGTTGATTTGTTGTTTGAATTTCAAAACAGAAATTAGAATTGGAAAAAGGAAAAGCATTCAGGAAGAAAAAAATAGAATTGGACAACAGCCCAACTCACCTGGCCCACTAAGCCCCGTATCAGCCCAGCCTCCCTCTCTCCCGAAGAAAACGTTTCGCACCTGAACACATACCCGTAGAGACACTGATTGGTGGACCCTCCTTCCCTCTCACTTCCCCACTGACAGCAAGGCCCCACCTCTCCTGTTCATCGTCTTCAACCAGCGCCGATTACTCCCTGCCGTTGCAGCCCTTACTCCGGCGATAAATACGCGTTGATTCATGACAGCGTTACTTTCGCACCCTATTAACCGCCCTGGCCTCCTCCCCATTTCCCCTCAGACTCCACGCCCTGAACGCCACTAGGCTGCCCTGAATCGAAGCAGCAACGTCACTGCTCCGACCACCGTCCCCAGTCGATTCCGGCCCAACCTCGCCACCCCTTGCCTCCCCAACCACACGAGATTACTCCCCAGCCTCTAGCGCATCTTCCTGTACCTCCCATTCACTCGCGGGCGCCCTAGAGCGTCGGCTTCATTAACCTCTGAGCACCGCTGCGTCAGCATCTTACTCCGACGAAGATTCCTGGTAAGTCCAGACCACCCCAAGCCCTCTCCTTCATGCACGCACCCTCGCCTTGATCTTGCGCATCTAACCGTGCACTTATTTTGCTTCGGGACGATCTACAGCCTCGCCCTGAACGACGACCGCGTGCAACCGTCGCCAGACTCAACTCCGGCGAGCCATTGTCCTCACTCCAGTGCGCCCCTTGACTCCTCGAGAACACCTTGAGCTTCCCCAGGCTTCTGCGAACACGGTGAGCCTACTCCCTCCCTCTCTCGCTTCCTGCTTCACCAGCACCGCCACCGATCAAGGCCGCCGCTGCCACATTTGGTCAGTGGTCAACAGCCGTTAGATCCCCATCCGATGGCGTGAGCGAAGCGACTTAAGCGAACATGTATGGGAGCATCTGAGCCGTGCGATCCGCATTAGATCCAACGATCCTCAGAGAGTGATCCTGACGAAACGGTATCAGCAAATAGAAAGGCGCCACGTGGCCCAGGCTTCGTTTTAAAACAGATTTGAATCTGTTAGAGGTTCAATTTTGAAACCCTTGTAACTTTTGATCCCCAAGTCCAAAATTTGCAAACTTTATATCAATGGAATCAGTGGAACAAGCCCTATCCAACCATGCAATTTGTTTAGTAAAAAGTTTCTGTTAGTTTGTTTGTTTTTGCAGAAACATTTGTATGCATGTTTAGGTTATAAAAATTATTCAAAAATGTTTTTGATGATGAAATCTTTGCAATTTGGTTTGTTGTGAACCTACTGACCCTAGGAACCAACCCATGGATTTAAAAATGAATTTGGTAAAGTTTAGGATGGATTAATTGATTTAGCCCATTCCTCGCCAAATAAAAATATTGATTTTGTTATGAAAATGTTTTTGGAGTAAAATTTTTGGGAAAATGATTTGAATCAAACCTACTGACCTTAAACACCAAGTTTTGAGAATTAACAACTTATTTGGTGAACAACATAAAGTTTTGTTTGGATAAAAACATTTTCCACCACATAAAATAATGATTGGATTTGAAAATGGTTTATAGATAAAACCCTTTTTGAAAAAGATTTTGCCACTTTGGAAAATGACCACTTCTGAACCTTACAAAATTTAGAGCCTAGTAGAAACCACCCTTGCAAATAAAACAATCTTATGCATGCTTGCATGCGTGACTTAGATCCCATTATTTTATGTGTGTTAATTTGTTTGATTGATTTTGGATGGAATGTTAGTTGATATTGTGTTTGCTTGATTGATTGTAGTGAAGATAGAAAAGTGTGAAACTAGCAAGATCAAGAAGTGAACCAACATTCCCTACCAAAAGTCAAGTTACACTATCATCTAAAGTCCTACTATTTTCATTATACTTAGTGGATTTTGAAACATACATGAAAAGAATTTCTAAACTTATGCTATGCTAAATCCTAACAGGATACCTTATATATTCCTTAGTGAAAAACAATGTAGTTGTGAAATGCTTAGCCATGCAACATATTTTGAGAAGAGATACATGTTGAGATTTTTATGAAGTTGAGAAAAGACTTGTGTTTTATATAATAAAACAAGGACTCAATGAACCACCTGGGTGGACAAGGATACTTTGAGTTTTGGACAAGGTGGCAACAAAAGGAACCATGTCTATGGCAATCTCTTTGTGTTGTGCACCAAAAGAAAACCACCCACGAAACTTAGAGATTGAACATGTTTCTCCAATTGTGGCTTTCGTGTACAACCACATGCTACATATGGCTCTGGCTTAGTCAACTACATTGGGAAGACCCATACATTGTCTTCAGGTTACTGAAAATGAGGAACTCGGAATCCTACATGGCTACTGAAGACAAGCTAGCAATGGTGTATGGGAGGACTCTCTGGAAAGACTTCGACACATTCTCAATATGCCAGTACTCCATCTTGGTGAGTACCTATCCAGCGGCCACTGGTGGCAACAAGATGAGATTGTGTCATGTGGGTAAAGTGTACAACTTCTGCAGAAGATAATAAAAATCTAAGTACTTAGCCGTGTCCCCGGTTATGGACAATACTGAGCAACTAAAGTTTGAAGCTATGGGAAATCTCGACATTCCAATTTCTAAAAGCAAAACTTTTAAGTGATAACAGAAGACTTGCAACACTTGGGGGTACCAAGGAGCTCAAGAGAGTTGGATAAAAACTTGCAGCACTTGGGGGTACCAAGGAGCTCAAGAGATTTGGATAAAAACTTGCAGCACTTGGGGGTACCAAGGAGCTCAAGAGATTTTGATGAAAACTTGAACACTTGGGGATTTACCAAGGAGTTCAGAAAGATTTGACAAAATAACAAAACCATTTTGAAAGGTAGGATAAATTATTGCTTTCTGCAAATAAGCCTAAAACTCTACTTAGCCAAATATGCATGTAGTGATAGAATCCACTGATATTTTACATAGTAGTGAAACTTGCCAATACAATTCAAATGTATTGACCCTTGTGGCTGTAACTTGTAATGTTGCAGGTTTGATTGATATTAGTGAAGTTGATTGATTAGGATTACAAGTCTACAACCAACATGTTTCCCTGTGGCACTTTGAAGATGAAGGACCCCATGCTTATAGTTATTCCGCTGAAATGTAATGTAATAGCCAAATGAGCTATGTAAGGTGTAATAAATTATTTTATTCCTGGTTATAAAGTTGTATTATGACCTTTGTTTCTTGGTATTACATCTTAACTGTGGATGCTAGCTATTGATCCAGGGACTAGCATTGCAATCACAGGGATCCTTTTTCCTTTACAAAGAAGGGATTCTACAATTCAATGTGTTGTAGTGCGACTCGGTGTGCCCTGGCAAAGTCGGCGCATCGATTAGCAATGACGACATGCAGTGAGCGGTGGCCCTCGCTGTGACCATACCCAGCGAGCCTGCCGAGGTGCTTCTTGGTGGGTATTCCAACATCCTCGTTCTCGGTGGTTAGATAGTTCTGGCAGAAAGAGATGCACTCGTAGATCAGAAAGCTCTTGGCTATGCTTCCATCTAGACGGGACCTGTTGCGAACGAACCCTTTGATTACACCATTCAGCCTTTCAAACGGCATCATGTTATGCAGGAATGTCGGCCCGAGCTGGATGATGTCATCCACGACATGGACAAGTAGATGCACCATGATGTCGAAGAATGCGGGCGGAAAGTAAATCTGGAGCTCACATAGTATCACCACGATCTCTTCCTATAGCCTGTCGAGCTGCTTCATGCCAATCGACTTCCTAGAGATGACGTCAAAAAAGTTGCACAAGCCAAACAGCGTCTCACGGATGTGCTCGACCATTATCCCTCGTATGGCAACTAGAAGTATCTGTGTCATCATCACGTGACAGTCGTGGGACTTCATACCGCTGAACCTCTTCTTCGCTATGTCGAGATACCTGCTTATCTTTCCCGAGTAACCGTGAGGAACTTTGACTCCTAGGAGGCACCTGAAAAACTGCTCGATCTCCTCCTGACACAGATTGAAGTAGGAAGCGCGAAGCACAACCACCTCATTCTTCTTAACCCTTTTGCGGCGACCCTGAGTCCATTCCGTTTGATCGTCATCATCATCACTATCATGGTACTGAAGCTCCTTCTTGATGCCAAGCAATTTCAGGTCATTTCTTGCTTTCGGCCCATCCTTGTTCCTCTCTGGCATGTTGAGGAGAGTGCCAAGAATACTCTCGGTAACGTTCTTTGTGATGTGCATTACATCGAGGCTATGGGGCGTGTGGAGGACCTTCTAGTATGGCAGGTCCCAGAAAACATACCTCGCTTTCCATACACCCAGAAGCGGCTTTGGTCATTGGTCGCTTCTTACTTGGAGCTGGGCACTCATCCCAATTATTCAGAAGCTCCTCGATTTCTTCGCCGCTCCTCGTACGCGGGGCTCTTTCGAGCTTGTCTTTACCATTGAACAACTCACCGCGTTTTCTCCAAGGGTGATCCATGCGAAGCCACTTTTGAGTCCCTTGGAACATGGTTTTTGAAGACCCGGGATCCTTGGGTAGGTGGAGATGCGGGGTCTTATCCATGCACTTGACACATGCATTGTGTCCTTGGTTCACCTGGGCCGGTACATATGCGTAACCAGGATAGTCCTGCACCGTCGTGAGCAACGCGGCTCCCAGAGGGAAATATTCTTTAGTGTAGGCGTCCCACGTATGGGCTGGCGTCTCCCACAACGTGGCTAACTCCTCGTTCAACAGCCCGAGATAAAGATGCATATCGACACCTGGCTGTTTTGGCTCCTGAATAAGAATACTCATGTGTACATACCTTTGCTTTGTGCAGAGCCACGGGGGGATATTGTACGGCCATACAAAAACAGGCCAGGTGCTATGCGTGCTACTCTGGTTGCCAAAAGGATTGAGTCCATCGGTGCTCATACCTAGCCTGGCGTTCCTTGCATCGCCCCCGAACTCTTCGAACTTGATGTCCAATGCATTCCACTGGCTAGCGTCTAAAGGGTGTGTTAGGATCTTGCCCTTCTCTGGATCATCTTCGAGTTTCTCCCTTTCCGCATGCCATTGCATTAGCTTTGCTTCCTTAGGATCTACGAAATATCTCTGTAGACGGGGAGTGATAGGAAAGTACCATACCACTTTTCGAGGAACTTTCTTGTTCCCTCTCTTGTACCGTCCATGGCCGTACACCGGACATGTGGTTCTTCCTCAGCGTGCTACGTTCGATAAAGTGCGCAATCATTGATACATGCGTGGTATTTAACGTGTGGTAGGTCGAGAGGGCACACGATTTTATTGGCCTCCTCTATACTTGTTGGCAATGTGTTCCCGTTAGGAAGACGATCGTGCCAGAATTCCATGTTACATTGAAGCTCATGTCGGTCCATTTGTGTTTCGCCTTCATCTCTAGAGCCTTGAGCATTACACTCAGGCGTGTATCCTCGGGCCGACACCCAGGATATAATGGAGTCATCCCATCTAACTCCATTTGCGCCATCTTGGCTTTCTCTCTGGCTGCAGCTTTGGCATTGCTCGTCTCCTTGAGAAGCAGTTCCTGAACATGAGGATCCCTTAACACCGAAGTTAGCAGTGTCTGGGTGTTCGCTTCTTCTCCTTCTTCATGATGGTAATGCCCGTCGACATCTCCTTCTTCGTCATGATGATCATGCCTGTCGCCGGTATATTCTTCGTCATCATTACCATGCCCGTCGGGAGACTCTTCGTCTTCTCGCTCGCCCAAGTCTTCATGATGACCAACACCATTTACTGCCAGCTCCTCATCGAAGTCGTCACGCATGAAACCGCGCCTGAGCAGGTGATCCTCCAATTGTCCAGAATCAGGGTCGATCCAGCGCTGGAGTTTGCATGTTCGACATCGACATCTTATCTGAGTCTTGTTGTTCCGAATCATGTCCGCCTTGGCGTCTTTCTTATACCTAGTAACTCGACCTTCGCTTATGTTGACGACCATGGTATCCTGCGCGGTATGCACATATAGAGCAAAAAGACAGAGAGTAGGTTAATTAGAAATATACACACAACTCGCGGAAGACTCGCTGGAGAGCACAGCCCGCTCGCGTTCCCTGCAGCCTACTCGCGGTGGAGGGGCGAGGTCGAGGGGTAGTGCTCGGAGTCAGCCGCCGCGGGATTCAGAGGTAAACCTAATCGAGGAGGAGGCCAGACTACAGCACGAGGCCCTCTACAACAAGGCCATGAGGTTGTACGCCATGCTCGCGTCTCCGGAAGAGAGGGCGCGCATGGCGGAACCAATCGGGTGGCGGCCGGTGCTCGACCCCAACGTGTCCATGGAGGACCACGTCCGCAGGCTGTAGGCGCGCGTGAACACGGAGGTTTGGCATCTTCCACCGCCATCGGCCCCACCAGCTCTTTGAAGGGATTTGCAATGTTGTAGTTTGTCTATTTGCAATGATCGAATGTATGGCATTGTTGTTTTGCTGTTCAAGGCTATGCGCATGTGCATTTTGCAACGATGTATGCCACTGCACATGTCTATCTACTAGATTGTCTACTATATTCTGAGAAGGTACTTGTTTTGCTGTTCAAGGAACTTGTTTAGTCGGGAAAAGCACAAGAGGAAAATAATCTGAGAAGCACGAAGCTTTCTGTGGCGCATACCAAGCACATGCGCCACAGAAGTTTGTTCTTCTGTGGTGCACAGGCAACAATGCGCCAAAGAAGCTTGTACATAGGTGAGAAGAGAGTGGGGCCCACATATATCTTCGGTGGCGCATATCACAGTATGCGCCACAGAAGATATAAACTTCTGTGGCGCATCACCCTGTATGCGCCACAGAAGTTCGGTCAGAGCACGGTCAGACCTCGCCTGCTGTGGGTCCCACCAAACTTCTATGGCGCATATGTAGTAATGCGCCACAGAAGATTCATGGTCCAACGGCTGGTGTGGGTCCCACCAAACTTATGTGGCGCATTGCTCTGGAAGGTGCGCCACAGAAGTTTGGTGGTTCTGTAGCGCATGTCTCCGGATGCGCCACTGGGTAACTTTTGTGGCGCATGGTCAGTACCATGCGCCACAGAAGCTATGTCTATCTATAGCTAGTTTCCTAGTAGTGTTATAGGTGCTGAGGGAGGCCGAGGGGGTGCCTGGGGTGGCTGCACCCTCCCAGGCGCGACCATTGGTGGCCCCGCACCTGGCAAGGGTGTGGGCCCCCAAGGATCCTTCTCCGTCTCTTCTTCTGGCTCCGTGGATCTTATGGTGAAATATAATTTTTGGCATATTTTCCGGGATTTTTCCTGATAGTTGATTTTTTGCGAAAAAACAATACACCAAGGTAATTCTGCTGAAAACAGCGTCAGCCCGTGTTAGTTGTATCCAAATCACACAAGTTTAGAGGAGAAATAATAGCAAAGTGTTTGAGAAAGTAGATACGTTATGGACGTATGAACCCCTACTCATCAAACATCACTATCATCAAGTAATCTTGTAACATGATAAGTTACAGCCACAAGGGTCAATACATTTGAATTATATTGTCAAGTGTCACTACTATGTGGAAATAAGTTGGAGTCTATCAATACATGCATATTTGGCTAAGTAGAGTTTAGGCTCATTTGTAGAAAGCAATATGGTTTTATCCTATCTTTTCAAAATAGTTTTGATCTTTCAACAATCTTTCTAAACTCCTTGGCAAACTCCAAGTGCTTCTAATACCTTGTTGACACCATCAAATTTTACTTTGAGAAATTGGAATGTCGAGATCTTCCATAGCTTCAGGACTTAGTTGCTCAGAGTTGTCCGTAACCAGGGACATGGCTCAGTATTTAGAATTTGATCTTCTTCAGAAGTTGTACACTTTATCCACATGACACAATCTCGTCTTGATGCCACCAGTGGACGCTGGATAGGTACACACCAAATGGAGTACATGCTGATCGAGAATGTGACAAAGTCTTTCCATAGATGTACTCCCAATACACAATGCTAGCACGTCTACCAGGCACCAATGTAATGACATACTTCCAATATATAATTCTAGTTAACCTGAATAGGTACCAATGAAAGGACCTTCCACTATGTAATTTAGTAAGCCAGAGCCCATTTAGCATGTGGCTGTACATAGAAGCCATTATACGAGAAACATGTTCAATCTCTAAGTCCCTGGATGGTATTCTTCTAGTGCACACACAAAAACGATAGCCATAGATATCGTTCCCTTTGTTGCCACCTTATTCATAACTGAGTATCCACATTCCACCCAGGTGATTCATTGAGTACTTGTTTTATTATATACCACAACTTTTCTCTCTCACTGACCGTTGGACCCCACCTCTTTTCTCTCTCTTACGCTGACACTATAGCCCCACCTGTCAGTCGTCATCTTCACCCCCTCCCGCTAACCCCGCCGGCCATTTCTGCCGTAACTTCCTCGCGTTAATTCGCTTCAATACAGGAGTAAACCTAGCCCCCGACCACACGTACTTAATAGCCTGCTCCTCCTCTCCATTTACCCTCTCTCGCCCGGCTCTCTCTTCCCCCAGGCCGTCCCCATTTACGTTTGTACCACCGCGGCCTCCGATGAGCGCTCCGAGCAATTCCGGCCAGCACCCTCACCCCCAGAAGCCCTTCTTCACGCCGAGTGTGTTCCCCATTGCCCCTGCACCTCTCAGCATCCTTGGCTTGCCCGCGCAAGCACCGTAGCCTCGACTACGACGTCGACAATACCCCGCCGCCGTCTGCCTCCTCTTCGATGATCTTCAGAGGTAAATACCGACCACCACTCTCCCCCTCGTGGACACACGCATAACCAAAATCACCATACGCATCTAACGGACTACTAGTCTTGCCTTTCCGGGCCTTGTAGTGTCACCAACATCGCCCGCCCGAGCACACATCGCCAGGAGCTTCTCCGACGAGCAATCCACGTCGACCCCGAGCACCCCTCGACAAATGACTGCCACGTTGAGAATCAGCATGTCAAGGCGAATCTGGTGAGAATTCCCCTTCCCACATTTGCTTCTTAATAGCACCAGAGCATCGTAGGCCGAGCGCGCCGCCGCTCGTTGTCGCCCAGCATCGCTAGTTCTTGGCTGATGCGATGTGAGCCATTAGATCACGATCCTATGCACACGATAGAATCACTAAACGAAGAGGTACGCAGTGATCTGAGACGCTCAGATATAATTAGATACAACACTCCACAGAGCTCAATCCTCGCGAACCATTTTTGACCAATCAGAACACAACACGTGGCTCAGGTTTTGTTTTAAAAATAGAATTGAATCTATTAGTTGATTGAATTTGTAAATTGCATAACTTTTGATCCACATGTCTAAATTATTCAAATTTTATATCAATGGAATCAGAAAAACAAACTCTATCCAACCATGCGTAGGCATAATATGGATATAAAAATTATTCTAGAAATTATTCTAAAAATTATAATGCGTAGGCATTATATCAATGGAATTATTCAAATTTTTAGTAAATTGCTTCTGTTAAATGGGTTGTTTTTGCAGAAACTTGTGTAGGCATAATGGATATAAAAATTATTCTAGAAATTTTTTTAGGGTAAAATCTTTGGAAAATGGATTGTTTTGAACCTACTGACCATAGGAACCAACTTTTGGTTTTAAAAACATATTTTGA
This sequence comes from Avena insularis, assembly GCA_023614405.1. NCBI lineage: Eukaryota > Viridiplantae > Streptophyta > Magnoliopsida > Poales > Poaceae > Avena > Avena insularis. The sequence continues at coordinate 22,662,269 of CM042691.1, read as the reverse complement.
GATGCTAATGAATAAATCTTTGAAATAAAGCATTTCTAGCTAAATAAAATTATTGAATATGTTTTACAAATGCTTTTTTGAGTAAAACCTTTTGGAAATGATTTGATTTAAACTCTCTGACCCTAAACACCAAGTTTTAGGATTTAAAAATATATTTGGTGAACCCTCTGAATTATTACTTTGCTAAAAAGAATTTTCATCAACATAAAATATTACTTTGGTATACAAATGGTTTATAGGTAAAACCTTTTACAAATGGTTTCATTATTAAACACTTGACCTTAAAACACTAACATTTGTGTTTAAAAATATATTTGTCAAACACTAGAAAATATTACTTTGATTAGAATCATTTCTAGCAAAACAAAATGATTTAAAATGGCCTTTTTCACTAACTTAATATCAAATGGTTTTGCCACATTTATAAATGATCTTGCCACTTTTATAAATGACTAATAGGTGTTTTAAAATGTTTATCACCTATTATATACCACTTTTCCCAATAAAACAATATTTGGCATGCTTGCATGCATTGCCTTGTTTTTATTATTTTATGTGATGATTGCTTGAATGGTGGTTTGAATATTGCTTGCTTGATTGAATTGTAGTGGATTTTGATGTGTGTGACTATTGCAAGGCCAGGGAGTGAACTTATATTCTCTACCAAAAAAGAAAGTGATGCTACATACTTTTGTCCCATTATTTTCACTATGCATTAGTGATTTTTTGTGTATGACTTGCATGGAATTTTTGCTCAGTATAAACTATGCTATGGGAAATCCTAGTAGATGAAACCTTAGTAGAATTTTCCTAAGTTAAGATTCCTACTACTATCATGCTTAGCTTAGCTAGTGGAAAACAAGGGTGGATTATATTCATGCTATGGAATATTTCTAAGTCAAGGACTTGTGTTTTGTTTAATAAAACAACTAAGTGAATGAATCACCTGGGTGGAATGGTATGGCTTGGAAGGATTTTTGTTGAGTGGTTACACAAGGCCCATTTATATGGTCTACCTTGTGTATCACACTTGTGGAATGCCACCCAGGAACAAAGAGATTTGAGATGTCAAATGTTGAGAAGCTTCAAGTGCAGCCACTTGGCATTATGGGCTCTGCCTAGATCATATAGGTTGCAATAACTTAGCCAAATGGACAGTTGGTGGTAGGGGGTTGATAGGTTTGGAGCGCGTCCATTTTGGTCTAAGGGAAGGCTTCTGAAAGATCCTGTCTTGGTGAAAATCAAGTCTTAAGGGGAAAGTGCACCACCTCTGCAGAGTGTAAAATCTAAGTACTTAGCCATGTCCCTGGCAATGGACAATTTGAGCATCAAGACATGGAAGCTATCAAGAATCTCCTCATCCCAATTTCTAAGTTAAAAACTTGTGGGTGAACAAGGGTTAAAGGATCACCAATTTATATTGGGGGATGCCTTGGGTGATTTTGACAAACAAAAACTTAGTGTTTTAAAATGATAAGGAAAAATATATTTTGAGCTAAGCAAGCCTAAGCTCTACCTAGCCAAATGCATATAGATGATAGACTCCACTATACTACCATAGTATCACTTGCCAATACAATTCAAATGTATTGACCATTGTGGTTGTAACTTATTATGTTGTAGGTTTGTTTGATGTTAGTGAAGTGTGTTGATTAGGATTACAAGTCTACAACCAACATGATTGCCTGTGGCACTTTGAAGATGAAGGACTCCATGCTAATAGATAGTCTGCTGCATTGTAATGTGATAGCCAAATGAGCTATGTAAGATGTAATGAATTATTTTATTCCTGGTTATAAAGTTGTATTATGACCTTTGTTTCTTGATATTACATCGTAACTGTGGATGCTAGATATTGATCCAGGGACTAGAATTGCAAACACAGGGATCTCTACCGTATTAAAGGTTCGCACCTCTACACCATGCTTGTTTAGTATCCACTTTTCTTTGATTTCTCTACACTTTGAGGTATTTTTATACACTTCCTGGAACTAACCTATTGACAATATGTCGTAGTGCCAGTTGCCTGTTTTTCTGTTTTTGGTTTCAGAAAAGCTAAAAAATGAATATTCTTGGAATTGGACGAGACAAAAGACAAAGTAAATATTTTACCGGAGCGAACATGGATCCAGAAGGACAGATGAAGGAGGTCTAGGAGGTGGCCACACCCTAGGGTGGCGCGGGTCCCTCCTGGCCACGCCAACCATAGGTGTGGGCCCCTCAAGGATCCACCGACCTTGCCATTTCGCCTACTTGTACGTCTCCCCAAGACGTAAACCCAAATAGGGGAAATAATCCAGAAAAATTTTGGTAGCACCGCTACCACCAAAGGGGGTTTCGGGGACAAAATTCTCTGTTCCAGCACCCTGCCGGGATGGGGAAGTGCCCCCGAAGCCATCTCCATCGAGCTCCACCACCATATCCATCATTGTTGCTTATTCCCATGATGAGGAGGGAGTAGTTCTTCCTCGAGGTTAAGGGCTCTACCGGTAGCTATGTGTTCGTCTCTCTCTCTATGCATGATCTTATTGTGATCATGAGCTTTCTAATCAACTAGATCTTCTATGCTACTCAAGTTCTTCAATAGATCTCTACTCTCCCCACGTGTGTGACAGTGATAGCGTGCATGCCGTGGTAGCACTTAGGCTAGAGTTTATAAATACTTATCATGAGGATATTTTGAGTTGGTTGTCTCTATGAAACTATGGTGTTTTCTGGAACCATCTAGCACTCAAGGTGATTGTTTTGGGTTATCTAGATGAGGAAGGCGGACTTTCAGGAGTGCTGTTATAGCCCTACCATGGATTAGAGTGTCCAATCGGAGAGTACTTCAGGGTAGTATCACGAAGAGAATATATTTATTGAGAGTGTTCACTAGTGAAAGTATGATCCCTAGGCCTTGTTTATAGACATTGAAACACCGTTTACAACTAGATCTGTTGCATGTTTGCTTGCTTCCAATTTTTGCCTTTAGTCTTTTCCTCCCCTTCAGAAGCTCTTTTCTGGCATTGTTACCACTTATAATCAACCATACCACTTATATTTCACTATCTCTTCGCCAAACTAGTGCACATATACACCTGACAAGTGTATTGGGTGTGTTGGGGACACAAGAGACTTCTTGTATCTTGATTGCAGGGTTGCTTGAGAAGGATACCTTTGACCACTTCCTCCCTGAGTTCGATAAACCTTGGGTGATCCACTTAAGGGAAACTTGCTGTTGTTCTACAAACCTCTATACTTGGAGGCCCAACAACTGTCTACAAGAATAGAAGTGTGTAGACATCACATGTTATGTTTTATAGTTGCAAGGAAAAATATTAAACTTGGAAAATTGCAAACATCATAAAATTATTAAACTAGAGGTACACAATATGAGGCCATGAACTTCTTTATTGAACGGGATGCTTGGGTCAGTTTTCACTATGAAGGGTGGAATTTCATCAAACTTATTATAATCTTCTGACATGTCGGTCTTGTACTCAACTCCCATGATGTTTCTTTTCCTGAAAGAACTATGTGACGCTTTGGATGATCGTATGATGTATAAATTTGCTTATTTTTTCTTTTTCAGGCTGGAGGACATGTCCTTCACATAGAAAACCTGATCCACATCATTGGTTAGGAAGAATTGTTTGTCTCTGTAACCAAGATTGTTGTGATCCACTGTTGTCATTCCATACAACTAGTCTACCTTTACCCCTTCTCCATTTAGGTTGACCCATTTGCAGCGAAACAAAGGGACCTTGAAAGAAACTCCATAGTAAAGTTCCCATATCTCCTCTATGTAACCATAGTATGTGTCCTTTTGCCCATTCGCGTCCGTTCTATCAAAGCGTACACCACTATTTTGGTTGGTGCTCTTTTTATCATGGGTGATCATGTAAAATGTATTCCCATTTATATCGCACCCTTGGATATTCAATATAGTAGAACATGGTGAACAAGCCAACAAGTAGAGATGATCTCCAACAGTGGTGTGATTCATGATATGTGTTAGCAACCAAATGCCAAAAGTCTTCTTGTGTTCATCTCTAATATAGGAGTCAAACTTCGAAGTGTTGTTGTAGCGTACAATATTCTTGCGTTCCTCAATATATGGAGCTACCAAGGTGGAATTCTATAGAACTATGTTGTGTGCTTGAGTGAAAGATTTCATGTCCCTACATATCATTGCTTTCTTTCCCATCGTGCCTTTTCCACTCATTCTGCCCTCATTCCGCGAGTTAGGAGCACCAATCATCTTAAGGTCAGGAATAAGGTCAACACAAAACTCAATGACCTCCTATATTCCATAGCCCTTGGAGATGCTTCCTTCTGGCCTAGCACGGTTATGAACATGTTTCTTTAATACTCCCAAGAACCTCTCAAAGGGGAAAATATTGTGCAGAAATACAGGACAGAGCATGGCAATCTCTTCCACTAGGTGAACCAGGAGATGCGTCGTAATATTGAAGAAGGATGGTGAACACACCAACTCAAAACTTACAAGACATTAGACCACATCCTTCTGTAACCTTGGCAGAATATCTAGATTGATAATTTTCTGAGATATTGCATTGAGGAATTCACATAGCTTCACAATGTGTACTCCAACATTTTTTGGTAGAAGACCCCTCAATGCAACCGGAAGCAACTGCGTCATAATCATGTGATAGTCATGAGACTTCAGGTTTTGAAAAAATTTCGCTTTCGTATTTATTATCCCTTTTATATTAGTTTTGGAGATATGCCCAAGAGGCAATAATAAAAGTAGTTATTAGTATGTCTTTGTGTTTATGATGAATGTTTACATCCCATGCTATAATTGTATTAAGCGGAAACTTTAATACTTGTGTGGTTTGTAAACATAAAAGAGTCACTAGTAAAGCCTCTTGTTAAACTAGCTTGTTGATTATTTGATGATCATGGATTCCTGATCATGAGCATTTGATGTTATTGATAACAAGGTCATATCATTAGGAGAATGATGTGATGGACATACTCCTATAGTTAAGCGTAGCATAAGATTAAGTCATTTAAATAGTTCACTTGCTATAAGCTTTCAAATACATAGTAACCTAAATCCTTTCACCATGAGATCATATTAATCACCATCACCTGATGGATTCTTTGATAACAAACACCACTTTGTAACTCGGTGGTTATAAAGGTGGCATTGAGTATTCTGGAAGAATGTGTTGAGGCACATGGATCAAGAGTGGAATTTGTCCATCCATATGATGGATAGATATACTTTGGGCCCTCTCGGTGGAATGTCATCCTATTGTCTTGCAAGCATGTGACTAGCTCACAAGGGATCACATATCATAGGAATGAGTAAAGAGTACTTGTTGGTAACGAGGTTGAACTAGGAATGCAGAGATACCGACGATCAAACCTCGGATAAGTAAAGTATCGCGAGACAAAGAGAAATTGGTAGTTTGTGTAAATGTTTCATTTGATCACAAAGTAGTCATAGAAATATGTGGGAGCTATATGAATTTCAGATTCCTCTATTGGTTATTGATCAGAGAAGAGTCTCAATCATGTCTGCATAATTCACGAACCGTAGGGAGACACACTTATGGATTTGATGTTGTTTAGTATATATGGAATGTGACTAAGATACTGAATGTTGTTTGTAGTCTCGGATTGGATCCGGGATATCACGAGGAGATCCGAAATGATCCAGATAATAAGATTCATATAAGGAAAGTCCAATTCTAGGGTTCGAAAATGTTTTTGGTGTTTTCACCGGAAGCTTATAGAAGGGTCTAGAAGGTCCACCACTCCGGAGAGGGAAGGGTACATGAATGTGTCATACAAATGTGGTATGGTTGCATCATGTCCTAGGTCACTTGGCTGGGAAGAGAGAAATCAAACTCTAGTTTGAATAGTTAAACTCCAATTTGAAAAGTCAAATCCCAACATTGAAAGTCAAACCAAGTGGAGGGAGAGGAGGAAACCTAGAGAAGGAAGGTTTCCCCTCCCTCCCTTGTTGCTAGCCATACAAGGGGAGTTGGGGGGAGGATTGTTCCTCCCCTAGACACCCCTCCCACCTATAAAAGAAGGGGTGGGGCACCCCCTTGGCCCTCTACCCCAAACCCTAGGCCGACCGCCGCACCCTTCTCAAGTTGTCGCCACCCTAGAGCTCGTCTAAACCGCCGCTGTCTAGCTAAACCCTAACTGCTAGCCACCTCCACCCTTCGGCCTCTAAAACCTAGTTGTTGAGTCTCTCTCTACTCCACCATACCTGCTCCGGCTTAGGAAAAGTCGCGAGGAGATATACAACCTCGCTGCCTACTGGAACAAGGGAGAGGAAGGTCTTCATCGAATACCGAACGTGCGACCTACTGTGGGAGCGCTGCTGGAACACGGCGCCGGAAGGATCGTCTACGCGATCTTGAGATCAGCAAGTGAACGAATACATCACCCACAAGAAATCCATATCTTGTTAAATGCTTTGGATATTCGAGGGTTTGTACTCTATCAACTCGTTGCAGCAATCTAGTAGATTAAACCATGGCTTGTGTGTGTTCATGCGATAGAATTTTTTTGTTTTCCATGCTATTAACCCCTATAGTGGTATCAGAGCCATGTCTATGCATAGATCTGATGCACGAGTAGAACACAATGGTTATTGTGGGAGCTGATGCTTTTGTTGTTAATTGGTTTTTGTGTACTTTGCATCTTGCGGGATGGTGGGATGAAGCGGCCTAGGCTAACCTTATATTCCATCGTTCATGAGACTTTCTCCACGCTCAACATGCAACTTGTATTTCCTAAGTGGATTTCCGGGTGTCTGTCTCTACCACCATAGTGAAGATTCAATCTACAACGGGCACTTGACAATACTTGTATCAACGTTGTGGTTCATGTTCGCAAGTTAGAATGGTTCTTATTCAAAAGCCCCAAACAACGTAAAACATTCAAAGAAAATTAGAGGCGTCTAACATTGTTTTGCAAGTGGTGAGGGTTCGACTCATCAATTCCCATTGTTATGGACATGGGTTTTGGAGAAGATGGGGATGTTGGAGATCGCGAGACAGTTAACAAACACGTAGCAAGGGGACACGATGTTTACCCAGGTTCAGGCCCCTAGAGGGAAAACACTACTCCTGCATGTCTACTTTTGGTTGATGGAGGAACTGAAGTTTACAGGGGTGCGCAAATGCAATCTGGCGTGAGGTATGTGTTTGAGTTGGAAGATAGATCCTCCTCGTCGTGCCCTCCTGGCCTTTATATGGGGAGGCCAGGTCTCGGGTAGGTCGAGTTGGTTACAAGTTAGGGTTTCACCCTTGAATATTCTATCTATAGCCTGGTCATATTCTCCAAGGAGTCGAACTTCTATCGGGCTTGGCCCATCTATAGTCTCCTTGGGCATCAAGTCTTCGTGTGGGCCTTCACTGGGCTGGACCGAGTATACCAATGTGAGGTACCCGTAGGGTATATCCATGTCAGTAGCCCCCAAGTGTTCAGTCTTTCGAGTGCTTCTCATCCGAACGTGTTTTCGGGTGAATATGTTAGTTCATAGGGATTGTTGATACGTGTGCCTGACTAGCCTGACGGATCAGGGTCAGTTAACTATCTTCGGACAAAACAACACGATGTACTTCAGACTCGAGTCCCTCGACTCGAATCCGAAATGATTATGCCATAATTCGACTTTGGCCGTGGAGGTCTTATAGGAGTCAAATTCCAATGCTTAAGTTGAGTACCCAACGCGTCCATCAGGACCCTCAAATGATACTTGTAGATATTTTCTTTGCGTCGCAGACACAACATCCAAAAATTTATCACCGCGGAGGTGTTTCGGGTGACCAAGGAGACGATATCTCTCTCAATGTTAACTTGGGCAAAGTTGCCAAATAGGTTTTTTTGTCACATGTGATCTGAAGGATCTCATCTGAATAGTTCATAGGGTGCGCGACCAGTTCTCCCTATGGGAGTAGTCCCGAGTGTCTGTTCGAGTCGTAGACTCGAGCGGAGACTTTAAATCTACGGATTTCATCAACGCCGGTGCTTTTTCGAATGCGTTATCAGTGCTCCCTATGGGAGTATCCCCCGAGTCCGTAGTGGAGTTGCAGACTCGACAAAGGACTCAAAGTCTTATTCGAAGAAGTGTTTCCATCATGTTAACTTCTCAGGTGCATGGCCATCACTCCTGATAGGAGTATCCCCTGAGTAGTTGGTTGAGTCGTAGACTCGAGTAAGTACTTTTTTGTTCAGTCGAAACTTTCGAGTCGTTGCTAGATTTTGCTTTGATGACTTCATTGCTGACGCGTGTTGAGCTCAACTGTCTACGGTAGTAGATACGATGCGACGAGACGATCGTGGGTCCGACCTTCTGACATGGATTTGACTAGTCACACATAATTTTGGTGATAATTATGGCACCTCCTCGATTCCTGTGCGTAGTGGGCGGCGTGTTCACTACGGTTCGGTAAATGTCCGCCACGTGGATGGTTCGATGAAGGACACGCATTAGGGCATGAAAATCGACGGTTCTGCTTTGTCGACTTCGTCTTTTTATACCGCACAGGGAACAGTATAATTTTCCCCTTTCCATTTGCTTTCATCTCTTCTACTTACGCCATTTCTAGAGCTCGTGCTATGCAGTGGACATTCTTCATATCTTTCCTTCGTCTTTCCTCCACGCCCATCGCACCGCATGCCGCACGTGTGCAATTTGCAAGTCCAAGAAGTCTTCCTCCACTGCTGCGGGGACTAGCGGCGCTAGAGCCGTGAAGAAGGCATCCACCCCAAGCCACATCACCGATGGTGGTTGGCAGTGGACGGCGATGAGGGAGGTAGACTTGTGCCGCCTGCGTGAGGACGGCCTCATCACCAAGGAGAAGGGTGACGCCATTCTCCCCCGCGAGGATGTAATCCCAGACCCACCTAAAGGTTTTCAGGTTATGTTTTATGCGTTTGTTGTCCGGGGTCTTTCTCTGCTAGCCCACGAATTTCTTGGTGTGCCTCTTTTTCTTTATGGGTTACAACTCCATCAATTGTCGCCCAATTCTCTTATTCACATCACGTGTTTTATCACGCTTTGTGAGTGCTCGCTTGGTATCGAGCTACACTTTGGCCTCTTCAGAAAACTCTATTCTCTGAAGAGGCAGTCTGGTACCGGTGGTGTCTATCCACTGGGTGGGTGCGGGATTTCCATCTGCCCCACCATCCAATTTTTCTCCTTTTATCTCTGTGAGTCCGTCTAGCAATGGTGGACCAAATGGTTTTAGATCTGATATCAGTCCCACCTTCCTCAAGTGTTGGGTGCAACCTCTCCAAGCGAGGGAACATCTGATGTTTTGTACTCTGGAGCCAATTGTAAGATCCCTCCTTTGTAAAGGAAAGGATCCCTGTGATTGCAATGCTAGTCCCTGGATCAATGCTAGCATCCACAGTTTAAGATGAAGTACACAGATACAAAGGTCGTTTGTTACAGTCATTCCAGAGATAAAACATAGTCTTTTACAAGAGTTTATGGAATAAGTAAATAAACATAAGTCTTCATCTTCATGTGCCACAGGCAAGCATGTTGAGTGTAGACTCATGACTCCTAATCATCATCGGAGTAACCTGCAACATTACAAGTTACAGCCACAGAGGGTCAATACTTTGGAATAGTATTGGCAAGTGATACCTTAGTATATTTTAAGTGGACTATAATACTATATGCATTTGGCTGGTGGAGCTTAGGCTTGCATTGCTCAAAAATAGATTTTTCCTTATCATTTGAAAACACTAAATTTTTGCTTGGCACAAAACACCCAAGGCATCTACCAATCAAAGACTGAAGATCCACTCAGGGCATCTACCAATCAAAGACTGAAGATCCTTTTAACCCTTGTTCACCCACAAGTTTTATTTAGAAATTGGAGTGATGAGATTTTTGAGGCTTCCATGTCTTGATTCTCAAATTGTCCTTTACCAGGGACATGGCTAAGTACTTAGGTTTTACCCTCTGCAGAGGTGGTGCACTTTCCCCACAAGACTTGGTTTCCCAAGACAAGATCCTTCAGAAGCCTTTCCTTAGTCAAATGGACGCGCTCCAACCTATCATTCCCACTACCACCCACTGTCCAAGAGACTAAGTTCTAGCAACCTAAGATCATGGCAGAGCCCATATTGCCAAGTGGTTGCACTTGAAGCTTCTCAACATTTGACATCTCAAATCTCTTTGTTTCCTGGGTGGCCTTCCACAAGTGAGATACACAAGCCAATTCATGGCCTTGTGAACCACTCAACATAAACCATTCCTTCCATTCCACCCAGGTGATTCATTAACTTAGTTGTTTTGTTAAATAAAACACAAGTCCTCAGACTTAGAATAATTTTACCATAGTGTGAATATATAAACCACACTTGTTTTCTAGTAGCTAGGCTAAGCATGGCATGGCAACTTATCCTTAGGGAATTTTCCTAGAAACTCTATCATTCTAATCTACATAGGATTTCCCAACACAATAATTGACAAAAGTAGCATGCAAGTCCTAACAAAAATCTAATGCAAGTATAAAATATGGGAAGGGAATATTCATGAAGATATCACTTGCCTTGGTAATGTGGAGAGTAGCACTCGTCAGAATCACAATCACTAGCAAAATCTACACACAAAGTTGTAGCACACAATTACACACAAATATATACAAACAAAGATAATATGAATGCATGCATGCATGAATCTACCAAGTGGTGATTTTTTGAAAACTCTACCAAGCAAGTGCAAGTTTACATAAACTAAACAAGTCACAAAAATAGCCAAGACAACTTATTTAACCCTAAAACAAAATACTAAACTAAATCTATACTCAAAAAGGCCTCAAACAAGTTTCTGTAAATAAAGCCAATCTAATGGTTACTATTTGTTAAACAAATTGGAAAGGCAGAAAGGTCTTGTTTTACTGAATCCAACGGTATAAAATTTGTAAAAATCTAACGTGGCATTCAAAAGTTATAAGCATTTGAATTTGGATCAAAATTCTGGTTTTAAATCTATTTTTAGATCTAACCCTAGCCACACGTCACGCTGTGATTGGCGCGTACTGCTTCGGTTGGATCGCGCTCTACAGCCGCAGGATCTAAACAGATCGTACGCTCCAGATCGCATACCGCTTCGGGGTTAAGTGAACCTATCCTAGCGCTCGGATCTGGATCTAACGGTGCTCGTTCAAATGACCAAGTCCTGGCGGCGCGCGATGTCAGCGAGCGGCGAAGCGCTCTGTCTACGGCGGCGCTTGCGTTTCAAGTCGTCCGCGAGAGGGAGGAGAGTCATACCAGATTCGCAAGAGGTTGCTAAAGCTCAAGGTGGCTCTGGTTTGTCAAGGGGCGCACTGAGTTGCGGTAGATTTCTCGCCGGAGTTGAATCTGGCAATGGTGGTTCTGTTCGAGGTCGGAGGCGACGTTGAAGATCACTAGGATGCAAACAAAGGGCGTGGTCAGATGCAGATGATCATGGCGAAGATGCGTGCGTGAACGACAAGGTTCGGGGCGGTCTGGACTTACCACTAGAGCTCGTCGGAGTTGATGTTGCCGTCGGTGCTTGTGGTGTCAAGTGGAACCGGCGACCTGGGGCAGCACAGGACGGACTAGTGAGGTCAGGAGGTGCGCAAAGACACGCTGAGTCAGATAGTAAGAACGAGAGGCAGAGGGGAACACGAGGCTCACCGGAATAGATCGCCGGAGAGGCTCTGTCTGCGGCGGTGCAAAGTTGATTGAGGGCAGCCTGGTGGCGGAGTGAGCGAGGTGTTTGGGGGAAAAAGATCGCGAGGCAGAGGGGGTCTTATAGCCAGAGGCTCGACAGGAAACGCTCGCGGTTTAATGCCAATTACGCCGCGCCATTACCGGCAGTGACTGCAGCAGCGACGTGGTCGCAGGCGCGGTTTGGGGAAGACGAGGACGACGTGGACCGGCCCGCCTGCCAGCGTGTGCAGGTGAAGGTGGGGTCTATGTCGGCCGATGGGTGAGGCCGGCGTGAGAGAGAAAAAAAAGGAGATCCCCGGGTGGGCTAGTTGGGCTTGATCCACTGCTGGGCCAGAAACCTGGCGCTCGGCCTTTTTCCTTTGCTTAAGTCTTTTTCTTTTCTAATTCTATTTTCTGGAATGAATTTTGATATGAATTCAAATCCTTTTGAATTCAAACAAAATTGGGGATCTTTGCAGGTTTCTATGGTTTCAAATATAGTCATTTAACCAAGTGGTTACCTTGCATGGGCTTGGTCAAGCTTGGGTTTTGAAATAAACAGAGACTTTGTCTCAAGTTTGAAAATGTTTGAGATAGGATTTTGAAATCATTTCTAAATGGGATCTTGGGTCAAAAAGCTACACCTAATCTCTCCAACAATGGAGGCAAGCAAACAAGTACCTAAACATTCAAATCTCAAAGGGTGATGGCCAATTAAGTTGAATTTTGTTCACATGAAATCATAGCCTAAGTTTATGCTTCTAAATGATTTTGAGAAAACCCTAAATGAATGAAGGATGCAAGGATGATATGAATGAGTTTGAAACATGATTTTTTGGGATGTTACACCAATGATCCGACGAGAGTGCCGGCTGAGGATATGTCCTCAACCGACCTCGATCGAGCGCTGCGATCCCTGCTGAAGCACAAGGCCGATGAGGAGTTTACGAGGAACTCTCTGACCGCCCCCTTTTCTGTGAATAAGGAAGTCCCTCAGGTTATTCTATCAGTTGCATGTAATGCCTTTTCGAGTGTATTTTCCTATTATTTTTTTGACTAAAATTTGCGTCCATGTCGGTCCGCAGGAGTTTTAGATGGCAGGCATGATGCCTTCACTTCTTGAGAAGTTCGAAGCTATGACAGATGGTGGGGACGCGGACTCTTCTTCCGAGATCCCGCCCCCGCTCATTCGCCGACTACCGAAGCCCCCGAGCCGAGCGAAGGGATATATCGCAAGAGGACCCGGAGTGAGAGTTTGGATGGAGCGATGCCGCCAACGCCAAGGGGTCCTGACTTCTTTGAGAAACATATTGGGGACAAGGATGCAACCTCCCCTATTCTTATTATGCCCGTTCGGGACATAGCTCCTTAGCAGCCAACCAAGAAGAAAAAGAAGGAAACGCTAGTCTTTGACTTGTCTGACATTCCATCGTCAATTTTTTGTCCTCTCTTTGTGCTTGTGGTGTGCTAAGTATTAGCTTGTTGTTGCATTGGTTATTCTGAAATTCTTCAAATTTACTAGGAGGAACTCCTCAGAAGAATCCTTCAAGGAGGAACTTGATGAGATGCATGGGCAGTCGAAGGTTGTTGCAACGTCCCCAAAGATGGTGGCCGACTCTGACGACGACCTTTCGAGTTCCTTAAGGCCAAGTACTCGTATAGTTGTTGCTCGGAAGACGCAAGCTAAACCCTCAGAGTCTTCGGGTGACCATGTAAGTAACTTATTCCTTCTCATGGGCGAGCCCCTGAGCCCTTTTTTCACCTGTTTTGGTTTTTCTTTTCTATAGCCCTTCATCCGCAACATCGGTCGCCTTGAGAAACATTACCTCAACTTGGAGTTGAACTATTAGAAGCTCCAAGGTGTGTATGTGTCTAAGCTTTGTTTTTGAGTATTACCGAGTGCCATTTTGCTGATCTTTGTCCTTGTTGATTGCCGTAGATGAGAATAACGAGGCCCTCCGCAAGCTAGATGCACTCAACAAGAAGCACGGTCAGGCGGAGACCAAGGAGAAGGATGCCATGGATGCTCTCGAATGGTATCTCCAAGAGGCCTAGGACTGTGAGAAGCAGCTTCTGGCTGCTACGGCGTCTCGGCAGAAATCCATGGCAGAGAAACTTATGGCTGCTACCAAAGAGCTGTCCGGTAAGTGACTATATGCTCCTCTACTCGGTTTCTCGTTGGGTGTGTTTCCTTTGGTTCATCCGAAGTTTTTTTGTTGTTACTCTTAGATGCTAATGATGTCGCGTTTGATCGCGGTTCCATGGAGCATGGGGAACCCATGGCTGATGCGGTTGCAGCGGTCAAAAATTGTTGTAGCTCTACTCTAGAGACGCTAGGCAAGGCGAAGGAGGTCCTCGCGCTGGACGACGCCGACTCTTTGGCGAGTGCCTTGGCGGGTCATGCCCCTGCGAGCTACAAGAGGGCTCAGAAGGGTGTGGGTGCCAACATGGGGCTAGTGATGGTGGTTGCCTTTGGCGCACAACTGGACCACCCTCAGATCACCTCAGAGATGCTGACGACAGCGGATGGCAGCGAGGTAGATTTTGCTTCATTCGCCTCCCGCTGCAAGCATTATGGCCTGAAGCTCATTGATTTTCTAGCCAGTTATGTGTTGTAGCGGCAGCGGGCAGCCAAGGCGAAGGCCTCGGGGTCCGAAGCTGCTCTGGATGCGGCTGCTTAGGTCTTCGGCCTTGTAGGTTATTTAGAAGTATTTGATTTTTCTTTGCCTTCATGCATGTAATACTTTGAGCTGGAGAAGTATGACTCTTCCACCTAGTGGTGGATTGATGTAAATATAAGTGTCTCTTTTGACTGTTGTCCATTTCCTTTGTTTTTTTTGCTCTACCACCTGTGCACTTTCAGGGTCCTTCGAGCGTTGAGCCGGTGACTACACCTCCTATCTTTACTAGTGCCCATCTGCCAACGAGTGTGACGTCGCAATTGCCTCTGCTACGCGATCGCATCCGATGCCTGGAGATGGATGTTCTCATGATATGTGGTCATGCAAACGTTTGGAAGTCCAAGACCGAGTGGGCCAATGTGAGAGAGGAATTTCTCATTGAGGAATTTTGGCAAATCGGCAAGCAACTCCAGTGGAATTCACCATGAGCTTCTTTTCTTTTCGGCTGCGCCGAGCCTTCATGTCTTCTCACCTGCTGCTTTTGCATGCATTTGTTAATCTTCTTCCTAAGAAAGATAATGAGTGTGTTGCAATTCGAGTGAATTGCTTGATGCAATAGGAGTTGGTTGCCGGCGAATTTTTCTGGATGGATAGTGAATGAGCGTGTAGAGGTCCCAACCTTTAATAAGGTAGAGATCCCTGTGTTCACAATGCTAGTCCCTGGATCAATAGCTAGCATCCACAGTTAAGATGTAATATCAAGAAACAAAGGTCATAATACAACTTTATAACCATGAAAGAAATAATTCATTACATCTTACATAGCTCATTTGGCTATCTCATTACAATGCAACAGAAATAACTATAGCATGGAGTCCTTCATCTTCAAAGTGCCACAGGCAATCATGTTGGTTGTAGACTTGTAATCCTAATCAACACACTTCACTAATATCAAACAAACCTGCAAACATAATAAGTTGTAGCCACAAGGGTCAATACATTTGAATTGTATTGGCAAGTTTCACTACTATGTAGAAATAAGTGGATCCTATCAATACATGCATATTTGGCTAAGTAGGGTTTAGGCTCATTTGCAGAAAGCAATATAGTTTTATCCTATCTTTTCCAAATAGTTTTGATCTTTTGAAAATCTTTCTAAACTCCTTGGAAAACTCCAAGTGATTCTATTCCCTTGTTCTCACCATCAAGTTTTACTTTGAGAAATTGGAATGTCGAGTTCTTCCATAGCTTCAGGCCTTAGTTGCTTAGAGTTGTCCGTAACCAGGGACACGACTAAGTACTTAGAATTTGATCTTCTATAGAAGTTGTACACTTTACCCACATGACACAATCTCGTCTTGATGCCACCAGTGGCCACTGGATAAGTACTCACCAAAATGGAGTACTGTCAGATCGAGAATGTGACAAAGTCTTTCCATAGGTGTCCTCCCAATACACAATGCTAGCTTGTCTACCAGGCACCAATGTAGGGATATATTTCCCTTACACAATTCTAGTTAACCTGAAGATGCCAATGCATGGGTCTTCCACTATGTAGTTGACTAAACCAGAGCCCATTTAGCATGTGGCTGTACACGGAAGCCACTGTACGAGAAACATGTTCAATCTCTAAGTCCCTGGGTGGTTTTCTTCTAGTGCACACACAAAAAGATAGCCATATAAACATGGTTCCTTTTGTTGCCACCTTGTCCAATCTTGAGTATCCTTTTCCACCCAGGTGGTTCATTGAGTACTTGTTTTATTATATAAAACATATATCTTTCCAACACTTTATATAATCATATCATGTATCCCATCCCAAATATATAGCAGGGATAAGCATACTACAACTACAATGTATTCACTAACGAAGATATAAGGGTATCCTATTCGGATTTAGCATATAAAATATAGTAATCCTTATCATGCATGTTACAAAAATCCACTAAGTGTAATGAAAATAGTAGGACATGGATGATAATGTCACTTGCCTTTTTAGTAGAGAATATTGGTTCACTTCTTGATCTTGCAAATATCACACTCTTCAATCTTTACTACAATTCAATCAAGCAAACACATATTCAACTAGCATTCAAACAATTTATCACACAATTTATTCAATCAGGCAATGCATGCAAGCATGCAAAAGATGGTTTTATTTAGAAAAGTGGTTTCTATTAGGCTCTAAACATTTTAAAGTTCAAAGTGGTCATTTACTAAAGTGGTAAAACCATTTGCAAAAGGTTTCACTTCATAAACCAATTATTATGCTAAGGTGATATTTTATGTTGTTGAAAATATCTTTTAGCAAAGTAATAACTCTATATGGTTCATCAAATATGTTCTTAAATATCAAAGCTTGGTATTTAGGGTCAGAAGGTTTGAATCGAATCATTTTCCAAAGTCTTTACTCAAATATCATTTCTAAACCATAAACAATATTTTTATTTGACTAGAAATGTGCTAATTCAAATATTTATTCCTTAACTTCACAAAATAAATTTTTAAATCCATAAGTTGGTTCCTATGGTCAGTAGTTTAAAACAAAACCAATTAGAAAATATTTCATCTTAAAAATATATCTAGAACAATTTTTATATTCAAATTATGCCTACATAAGTTTCTACAATTTCAACCAATTTTCCAGAAGCAAAACATTAAACAAAGTGCATGGTTGCAAAGTACTTGTTCATCTGATTCCATTGATATAAAATTTGCAAAATTTGGATGTGTAGAATTAAAGTTATGAATTTTACAAGTTTGCATATCTAATAGATTCCAATTTCTGTTTTTAAAACAATCTCTGGACACGTGTCTTATTCTTACTGGCGCGTACCGGTTCGTGCGGATTGCGCTCTGTGGATCGTTGGATCTAAATAATATCGTGCGGCACAGAGCACACGATGCCCCTTCGATCTAAGATCTATTCCTAACCAGGCGATTCAGATCTGACGGTTACCAGCACATCTGCCAGGAACTGGCGGCGCTCGACGGTGGCGCGCGGCGGTGTGCTCTGGCCACGGCGTTGCGGCGGTTACAGGAAGCGAGGTAGAGGGAGGAGTAGCTCCCGGTGATTGCAGTGATGCGCTGATGCTCAAGGTGGTCTCTGTCGTTCAAGGGGCGCACGGGTTCCAGAGGGATTGCTCGCCAGAGTCCGTGGCGTCGTCGGGCGTCTCTGTTTGTCGATGGAAGCGAGGCTACAGATCATGCCGAGGCAAACGGGAGGGGGAATTAGACGCGAGCGAGCGTGGTGATCACAGGAGTATCATCGATAGGAACAGGGGTGGTCGGTACTTACGGGGAGGGGTCGCCGGAGAAGTGTCAGACGTCGGTGGTGCTCAGGCGAGCTTGTTGCCGACGTTGTGGAGCGGGTGTGGCTCAGCAGTTGGCACTGGGAGATGCGCCAAGAGATGGGGAACAGGCTCGCGTGCAGTGGGAGGCGAGGGGCGGTTGGTCGACACCGGAATTGGTTGGGGAAACTCGTTGGGGCAGAGGGGTTCGAGCAAGCAATTGTGGTAGCCTGGTGGCTCTCGTGGGATGGAAAATGGGGAAAAGAGAGAGGAGAGAGGGATATTAAGAAGGCACAAACGCGAGGCGAAATTACTACCGCATTCAAACCAATTGAAGCGAGGAATCAAAGACAGAAACGGCCGGAAAGAAAATGGGGAACGGGTCGCGGTGGAGACGATAACTGACAGAGTGGGGAAGCCTTGTCTGCGAGAGAGAGAGAGAGAGAGAGAGAGAGAGAGAGAGAGAGAGAGGGCGTGGGGTCCGCAGCTCAGTGACTCAGCGGGTGCTCTTCTAGGTGAAAAACGTTTCACTGCGGGTTGGAAGAGATGGGCTGCGAGTGGGCTGGACTGGGCCTTGGCAGTGGGCTGGGTTAGTTTCATTTTTCTTATTCTGTTTGCTTTTCTTTTTCTGTTTTGAATTTCTGTTTTGATTTTATTTCAAACAATTCAAACTCCATTTGAATTCAAACTTCCACCAAACTTTAGGTATATTTTAATTCTGTTTATCAACATATTCCAAAGTCCAAAATAGAACAATTATTTTTAGGATTATTATTTATTAAAATTAAATAAATAGACTTTGGTCTTTATTTCAAATAGGATTCAAATATGCTTAAAACTCTATTTGACTTTCTAAAATTTACCAAAACCTTTTCAGTAGGTTTTATTTGAAAACTAAAATACTTTGAATTCTTTTATTTAAAATACTTTAATAAGTTTTAATGTTTATTTAAAAATGGAAAAACCTTTACTTAAATAAAATTGGATATTAATAAACCCTTATTATTTTCTTTAAATAATCCTTTACTATTTTTATCAAATAGAAATATTTTATTTCATTTGCTTGGCCAAGATTTAATTTGACTCTTTAAAATAGTCCTTATTTATAATTCTTCCTTTGCTTATAAAAACCATATCTTTTTATTTAAAGATCCAAAAATGGTGATTCCAACTATTATAACTTTATTTATTATTTGTTTATCTTTTTAAATCCTTTTAGGGTTTTATTTGATCAAAAAATGTTTTGATATTTCCAATTGGAATCAAAAAGTTTCTTCTCACCCTAAATTTCATCAATTGTTTATTTTATTTATTTATTTTTCACATTTCAAAATTTGGAAAATTTTGGGATGTGACAGAGCGACTGTTGTCGCGACGGTTCAAGACCGTGCCTACCAAGTGCTTCAGGTGCTAAAGCGCGCAAGGTCGTCACTCGTAGCTGTTTGGGCGGTGATGTTTCCTTTGGATGTGGCTCCCTCAAGCTTCTAGGGCTTGTTGGGCAAATTTCGTGATGTGGACACCGTGAAGGAGCCTGTACGTCATCAGCTGGTGGCGGCCATGAAGGCGGCTCTATCACTTCTTCGGCTACATCATTGTGATGTTGACCTAGCTGGGATAGAGCTGCACCACCCGCTCCTCCGAGTGGTATGGCATAGACATGTGTCCGCATTATACTGCGGTTGCGCAGTATGTTGAGGAAATTGTTGACATTTTCAAGGAGCGAACAAACGTCTTGCTCCAACATAGATGAGTCATGTGAATAGTAAATATAACAATGTAAAGTCTGTATATATTATTGAGTGGGCCTTGGTTCCCTTGTAAAGTTGTGCATATCCTTTTCGTTAGCATTGTCGACTATGAGTTATGCATGTCCTTTTCATTAGCCTGACCTGGTCAGCTACTCAGGGTTTATGCTTTAATATGTCAGTCGACGAAGTCGTAAGGTGAGGCGCAACACCAGAGTGTGTTGCCGGATGTAAATGCATGCAAGAGAGAAAGATTTGGGACAAGGGACTTGGCTTTTATTCATGATGATGTAGAGGGTATAGTTTTTTGGCTGAGTAGCCTTGTTGAAATTAAAAGACAACTAAGGATAGAAGCATTGTAGTTGTGCAACTTTCCAAGGGTTGGAGTATGATACTCTAGATGTGATGCCCTTGAGCCGATAGGCGCCCCCGGATTACTTCAGTAACTACGTAAGGCCTTCCAAGGGTGATTCGAACTTTAGGTGTCCTTTCTGCTTGATTCGCAGGATGAGGTCTCCTTCGATGAAGGACCTTCAGTGCCCCCGGATTACTTCAGTAACTACGTAAGGCCTTCCCAGGGTGATTCTAACTTTAGGTGTCCTTTCTGCTTGATTTGCAGGACGAGGTCTCCTTCGATGAAGGACCTTCAGCGCAGTCATTGATTGTGGTAGTTGCGGAGACTTTTTTGATACATCGCCGGCCTGGATGCTGTGATGTCGCGAGCTTCATCTACTGTGTCGACGACATCTGCAAGTGCGGCTGATGATTTGGCATCGCTATAGGCGACAACCCATGGGGCCTTGTAGCGTACCTCAGCTGGCAGCACTGCTTCGGCTCTGTGCACCATGAAGAAGGGCATGTATCTAGTGGCGCTGTTTGGCATTGTGCATAGGCTCTAGATGATGGAGGGTAACTCCTCCACCCAGGCTCTTGCCAGTCTTTTGAGTGGGTAGAGCAGCCGCTCGTTTTATTCCGTTGTAGACGAGGCTATTGGCCTGTTCGACCTACCCGTTGGTCTGCGGACGCGCCATAGAGGCGTACATGAGGTTGATGCCGAGCCCTTCGTAGAAGTCCCGGAACTCCTTCGAGGTGAAGTTCGTGTCGTTGTCAGTTATGATGATGTGAGGCACTCCGAACATAGACATTGGATTGAAAGAATTTTACGACAGAGGTGCCGGTTTGGTTAGTGATAGGCATGGCCTCGATCCACTTCGTGAATTTGTCGAGTGGAAACAGGAGGAATACGTGCCCCCCGGATGAGGAATTATGTATCTTGCCGACCATGTCGAGCCCCCACTGGGCGAAGGGCCATGCCAATGGTATGGGCCGTAGCTCTGATCCTGGCACATGAGGCTTGTATGCAATCCTTTGGCAGGTGTTGCACCTTTCAACGATATCTTTGGCGTTACGCATTGTCGTTGGCCAATAGAAGACATATCGCATAGCGTTGGCGACAAGGGCGCAGCTTCTTGCGTGGTGGCCGCAGATGCCTTTATGGATGTCAAGGAGGATGCTCTTCCCGTCACTGTTAGTGATGTATCGCTGGAGCTCACCCGAGATGATGCGATTGTACAGCTCGCCGTTTATGATGGTAAAAGCCTTGGACCTACGACCTATGTGTCGGGTCCTCAGGAAGTTGTTTGCTTATCAGGTAATTTAGGTATGGTTGGTTCCATGTCTGTTCAACCGCCAGGAACTAGATAAGGTTTACCATTTTGACCTCTGTGTCTAGCTTTTCTGGTGCGTCGGCCTTCTCGAGTGGCGCAGCCCTCGAGTGTTCTGCGGATTCGGTTGTGCCCTTCGGGAATTTCTCTTTATGGATGGCACGCGGATTTGCTCCAGGAACACACCCGGTGGCAGTGGGGTATAGGTCGAGCAGATGTTGGCGAGCTTATCGGCTTCTTCATTGCTTTACCGACCAAAGTGCCGGAGCTCGCATCCGTCAAAGTCTCCTTCAAGTGAGTTGTAGAGTACATAATATGCGATCATGTTGGCACAATGGGCGTCACACTCATTCATCTTCTGTTGGACGAAAAGGTTGGAGACACCATAGATGACAAGGTGCATGGCGCCACAGACCTTGGCCATCTGCATGACATGTAGGAGTGCCTCATACTCAACCTTGTTATTGGATGTGCGGAACTTCATCTGGAACACATACTTCATTTTATCCTCTTGAGGGTATATCAAGATTACTATGGATCCTGCTGCATC
Organism: Avena insularis; assembly: GCA_023614405.1. NCBI lineage: Eukaryota > Viridiplantae > Streptophyta > Magnoliopsida > Poales > Poaceae > Avena > Avena insularis. The sequence goes on along the minus strand of CM042691.1, from coordinate 22,640,729 downwards.
CTCCCGTTTGGAGTCGTCGAAGTGCATTGTCTAGGACTGGTACATGTCCGGAATGTCCGGTAGATGAAGCTCCATCCAGTGGACAAATAAGTCAGGTAGCACCTGAACCTTGATAGAGGTGCGACGCTCATAGATGATGTCCCGAGGGGACATCTCGATGCCCCATAAGGCTACTCGCCCAGTAGCTTATGGGTTGTTTTGGATGTTCGACAGTGGTGTGTCGTTGATGACTATGATATGATGCTCCTGAAAGTAGTGGCTCATTCGACATGCCGTCATGAATACGTCGTAGGCAAGCTTCTGGTAGTGGGGATACCTCTGCTTTGTTGGCGTCAATACCTCGCTGAGGCAGTAGACTGGGCGTTGTGCCCCGTGGATCTTGCCGTCTTCGGTTCATTCGACCTCGAGGGCAGTGTTGACCACCTATTGTGTGGCTGCAATGTATAGTTGCATAGGCTCCCTCTCCTTTGGTGTTACCAATACAGGAGACGTGGAGAGTAGGCACTTAAGGTCTTAGAATGCCTTGTCGGCTTCGTTCGTCCACTCGAATTTTTCGGCCTTGCGCAGCAGCTGGTAGAAAGGGAGGGCCTTCTTTCCCATGCGGCTGATGAATCTGCTCAGCGCCGCGATTCGTCTGGCTAGCTGCTGGACCCCTTTGATGTTCTTAGGCTTCTCCATGGCTAGTATATCCCTTATTTTATGCGGGTTGGCCTCGATGCCTCTTGTAGAGATGAAGTACCCGAATAATTACCCAGACGGCACGCCAAAGGCGTACTTGTCCGGGTTCAGCTTGATCTTGTATCCATCAAGGTTGTCGAATGTCTCGTGGAGGTCGTCGATCAATGTTCGAGCCTCCTTTCTATTGATTACTATGTCGTCAACATAGACCTAGACGTTGCATCATGTATGGTTCTTCAGGCACTCCTGCATGCACCTTTGATATGTGTCACCCGTGTTCTTCAGCCTGAAGTGCATCGTGTTGGAGAAGCATACCCCAAATGGCGTGAAGAACGCTGGTTTCTCCTGATCTTTGACTTTCAGTCGAATTTGGTTGTAGCCTGAGTACACATCGAGGAAGGAGACTTTTTCACATCCTACAGTTGATTCGATGATTTGATCGATCAGTGGTAGGTGAAAGTGGTCCTTAGGACAATGCTTGTTAAGCGACGTGAAGTCCACACACATCCGTATGATGTATGTGTCCTTCTTGAGGACCAGAACAGGGTTAGCTACCCAGGTGCTTTCCTTTATCTCTCTTATAAAGTTGGCGTCGAGGAGTCTGTTGACTTTGATACCAATGGCTTCAGCTCCTTGCTGGGACAGTAGACGCATCGACTGCTTGACCGACCTTGCATCCGGAAACACATTGAGTGTGTGCTCGGTGAATTCCATGAGAACTCTTGCCATGTCCGCAGGACACCAGGCAAAAATTTCCCATTGCTCATGGAGCAATTCAATGAGCGGGAGTTCCTATACGGGACTCAGGTTGTTGGCGATCAAAGCCGTCTTGGAGGGGTCCATCGGGTGTACCTAACCTTTTTAGTGTTGACTATGGAGTCGAACGACATGTTAGGTGTGTTTTGCTTGGTGACTGGGGGAAGGCCGTTGTCCATGAGCTATTTTAGCCTCGTGAGCCCCTCCTGCATGCCAAATGACTAGGAGATTCTATTGAAATCCCTGTTGCAGCTATCTGACTTGGTGAAGCTACCTAGGACGACGATGACACCATTGGGTCCTGACATTTTCAGCAGGAGGTTTGCATATTGTGGCACTGCCAGGAATCCTGCGAATGACACCTGCCCAAGAATGGCGTGGTATTGTCAGGGCCATTCCAACACCACGAACTCGAGCCACTCGCGCCTAAATTTTCTAGGGGAACCGAAGATGACGTTGAGCCATATTTTTTCCAGGGGGTATATTCCCTTCCGTGGAACGATTTCGTGGAACATCGTGTCCGACGCCTCGAGGGTGCACAGAGGAATTCACATGGCCGCGAGTGTGCTGGCGAACATCAGGTGGATGTCGTTGCCGCTCATCTAGAACCCTCCAATCTGGGCCTCAAGCACCAGGGAAGAATGACCTGTGTGAGGTATCTGGCGTGGGTGATCTGAACGATCGAATGTGATGCATGACTCCGAGCCGCTGAGGTACTCAGGTATGGCCGGTGGAGAGGTGACGACCAGATTGACCTGGCGAGTGATCGTCTTTTGCACCCTGTTAGTTGGGTAGCCCTTCTATATCATCATAGACCCTAGCGGTGGTGGATATGGATCTACTCTAGGGCGGTGCCACCGCAGGTTGTGCGGGTGCTCCGGGTGGCGGAGGTGGATCTCCATGTGCGACGGCTCCTGGGGCGGGGGCGAATCCAGGATTCACTGACTGATGGTGCATCTAGGCCTAGCCCTCTTGGAGTTTCTGGAACTCCCTACAGTACTTTAGGATGTGGCTGGCCTTCCTTTTTCCATCCTGCTTGTCGATGTAGAAGTGGATGGCGTAGGGACCCAACAGCTAGTCGAATGAAGACGCCTCATCGTCACAGTTGCGGTGCTTCCATGTTTCGGTTGGCCTTCCACAGTCGCGGTAGTTGCCGCTGCGATACCCGATGTTGCGGTTTCCATCATCGTGGTCATCGGCGTAGCTATCCGTGACCATATCAACCTCTTCGCGCTCCACATAGAAGCGCGTTGTAACACCCCAGTTTTTAGCTATTCTAATATTAGGGTTTGATTGTGCATCATGAGCATCATTCTGTAAAATTGCATGCAAGAAAATAACGACCAAATCCTAAAACCCTAATATCTCCCCTCTCTTTGAAATTCCTTCAAAGTGATTTTGAAAATATTTGAAAATCCAAAATATTTGGAGCCCAAATTGTATAAAAGGACCCCACACTATTTCCTATATTTTATAAAAGCTTCTTGTATTTTGAAATCATCAAAACAGATTCAAATTTGGAATCACAAAAGAGAAAAACCTAAATCAAAAAAAGGGAAAAAGGTTTTGATAAAAAAAAGAGCAGCAACAGCCAAACAGGCTGAGCCCATCCCTCTCCTCCCTGCCTCCAACACGCAGCAGCTTAGGCCCAGCAGAAGCCCACCCATGGCCCGTGGACAGCCCATACCCCTCCGCCCTCTATTCGTCGTCTTCCTCGACGACGAGGAAGCAGCACTGTGTCGGTAGCGCCGCCATCGATCCCGCCGCTCATTCTCGGGCATCTGTCGCGCTCCGGATTGAAGATAAGAACTCCACGACGCCTCTCCTTCGCACTTATCCCCTCAATCTCTCCCGGACGACCTCCCTCTTCCCAGGATTCCCCAACCACAACCCTAGCCCTAGACCTCGCCGGCGCCCCGATGTTCCCGACCTCCCCTCCCTCAACCAAGGCCACCTCAATCTTCGCCTCGTCGTTGTGACCCTCCCCTCCAATGGAATCGGGCCCTGATGCTCTGTATCATCGCATCCGACCTCTTCTTCCTGACACCGATGAGGTTCTCCGCCGTCAATCAGTCTGATTCCGGCCTCGCCTGCCTTCCCCGACCCCTCCAACGTGTTCAAGGAGAGGTCCTACGCCTTCCCATCTCTTCCATGCTTCCTGGCGTAGTCCGTAGCACTCTCGAATTGCGCATCATCGCTCGCCGCCATCGGGCACCGTCAACGCCATGCCTCTGGCAACCAAAACACAGTGGCACCACCACCTTCGCGCTTGCCTCGTTGCGCTAATTCGATTAGAGTAGGTTTTGCAGCCCCGTGCACCCTCCTCCTCCGTCTCCGGCGACCATCTGGCGGTGGCCGCCGAGATGATGTCACCCTGGCGTCACGCTGACGCCTCGGCCCCACCTATCGGTCTTTGTGGCTAGCTTAGCCGTGGTGAAAAACAAACCCCACCCTTCTGCTGACGTCATAATGACGAAGTAATCCCTTTTTATATGTTTTAATAATTTCAGAAAAGGTATAAAACTTGTAAAATTCATATCTTGTAATTTATTAGTTAGAAAAATATGTATAATATATCAAAATGTTCAGAAAAATGAGAACCATCTATCTAAGCTATAATCATGCATTGTTCAACATCTTAAATGGCAAGTATAATTAGAAGAACATAGTAACCCCTCTCATATACATCTGGAGTTTCCACGAGTTAGGGTTTTCACCCCTCGGAACCCCAATTAAACTGTCGAGCATATTTTAGGGTTCCAAATCAATACAATTTTAACTTTTCATATCATCATACTTGCTTGATCATTGCATCAATGCCATGTGTTGATTGTTTCTCCTCTCTTTCCGGTGTCTTGGTTGTTCCCGGTAGAATACGAGATCGAGATCAAGATTGAAGACCGAGATCAACACCGTCGAAGCTTGAGGATTCAAGAACAATACTTGACCAACTATAACCAAGTCAAGTAGAATATTATCGAAGCTCTGCTTTCTGTTATCAACTGGCAAAGGCAAGCATAGCCCCACTATGATATAATCCTATGTTTTCGAAAGTATTTCAATTCTTGCCATGATGCATACGATTCTACTATGGTCTTTTATCGATAGATAGAGTATCCTTTATATTGCATACTCCCTTTGAGCTTATATTACCTGATCCACAGCTCCTACCATAACTAGGTTTGGCTTGTGTACAATGCGAGAGCTATTATCTGTGTCTTTCTTAGCCATGCTTAGCTGTTGAGTCTGGTTCATCCAGATGATGTATCAGATGCAGAGAATCTAGTATGACAGGAGAACGTGATAAGATGAGATCAGTGTGATGATATTAAACATTCTAAGGCTTGTATGGGAGGCCATGGTGGGATGTGGTTTTTCTAGTCCCATGCTCGCCACCCTTAGGACCCTAGGTTCTTGCCTCTTGAACCAAGACGAGCGTACAACCACACGGGGTATATGGGGACCCCATGATTGACTAACTTGCCTAGTAGATTCCATGAGTCACATAGTTCGGGCGTTCCATTCGACATACGCATTGAAAATGTTTTCGAAAGAAGGAGGTGCATTCATAACAGGTAGGGAAGCGTGGACCGGGTTGCTTGGGGTTGATGGCGCCCCTGGTAAACCAACCTCGCCTCACATCTTTAAGTACCGGCGTAGGGATTTGACCCGTTACGGTGGAACCATACTTATTGCATGACACATGGTCTCGACGAAAGCAAGGTAAAGGTCGTGTCCAACCACACCTTCTGTCAGCACACCAGGGAAGTGTGTCAAGTAGTATTAAGAGTTGGTTGGTACGTGTGGGTAAAGTTGAATACCCCTGCAGGGTAATAATCTTTCAAAAAGTTGTGTCCACGGTTATGGATGACTTGGGAATGGATGGGAGATCATAGCGTACTTGAACCTAATCGTAAAACTTGGCAACTAATGTTTGCTAAGGATGCTTCCTCATGGCTACGAGGGGGTGATCCTAGTTCAGATGATGATGATTCGGTGGATATCAAAAGATGATGATCAATACTTTGGATATGTCTCTCTCTTATCCCATTTAAAATATTATGATTAGACAATCTTCTTCTTCCTCTTGTCTTACTAAACAAAGATGATTTTATGCAAAACAACTCCACCAGCCATAAGTCTTGCGGAGCACACCCTGTACTCACCCTTGCTTTGTTGATACTTTTGGCAGAGTAAGTGTTCCCTAAAGATCAATTTGGTACTACATCAACGTTGACGAGTAGCTTGGGGTTCCCGGCCGGCAGCCTGGAATCTATGGGCTAGGACGTCATTGTTATGCTTCAGGCCTCTTAGGCCATTTGTTAAGTTTGATATACTTAATAGCATAATTTTCCTTCTGTTGTTTGATGTTTGTGGTCAAGTGACCTCTGCTTGTAATAATTTGGTTCTGTGCTCCGTTATGAGCTTGCTGTAATAAATTTTGTGTCGTAGGGTCACTGTTGTGTTACCGATTCTTCACTGGATATTCTCGAGCTCAAGGTTAAGCTTATGTCAAATGGAGGTCTGGGATTTGTTTAGCCTTGATCCTGAGGGTGTCACGGTTCTTGGTATCAAAGCAGTAACGACCGTAGGAAAACCTTGCTATTGGTCGATGTTGAGTCTAGTGTTTGTGAAAACTATTTCAAATATGAAAAGTATTTTCAAAAACTCTAGTACGCTTCTTTACTCCTTATCGAGTTTCGCTCTAACTCTGCGTCATCTTATCTTGTGTTGACTTTGGAAAAGTTTTGATATCTCTTTTAGTCTTTCAAAGCTTTGGTGCCTTCTTGGCATGTCGTTTCTCAACCAGTTGACCCAGTGTTGAGTTCTTTAGAGTTGCGTGTGTTTTGAATTCCTTGTTCCCTTTGCTCTTCTTCGTATGAGAGATTCCTTTCTATCATGATATCTCTATTTTTGGATCCACGATATTAAATTGTTCGTTTCACAGTGTTCTGTTCCAGGCTTCGAGGTTTCCTTTCGCCTCGTGTGCCTCCTTTTTATTTGTTTGGGTACTTCAAAAGTTGTATCTTCTCTTGGAAGCTACCTCGTCATTATTACCTTGTAGTGTACACTATGTCACTCAAGTAGTAGTTACTTCTTTTCTCGGGTTTTAACCCTTGGACTTGAATCTAAGATCCCTGATTATGCGGGATTCTGGTGTTGTGAATCTGGTACATGAAGCTGATCTCTAACCCAAGATCTATCCCTTTGAACCTTGTTGGTAATGTTCACAAATTAACTCAGGATGGCTGGTACTACAATTCTAGCCCTCAAGCTTGTGGTTATTGTCGCTATTGAACTGTGACAATTAAGGACTTCCCCTATCACATACTATGGCAGATGTTCTTAAATGGAACCAAATAGATCACGACCAGAGTAGTCCTCGAGAGTGTCGCATCTATACCTGTGACTCTGCCACACCTTACCTTTTCTATGCATTGGATTTCGGAAGATTGATAATCTATGCATCCACATATCGGGATTCTACTTTGAACATGTTCTTTCCCTTGTTGTTTTCCGACCTTTGTCTACCAGTTGTTAGCCAAGTAGTAAATGTATATCGGTGTCTTTCGAAGCAAGATACTCTTGTGGTCCGTCAATACAAACCATTTCGAGATGTCTAGGAGAAACAAACCTCGTCATATCCAGGACCAGGTCAAAGGGTTGTAATCCGCAGATCAAGAGGCATTGATTAGCTTCCATATATTCTACCTTAAAGTCTCACACCCTTTTATACTAAGAGGTCGTGCTGAGTTTCACGATCCCTTAATGAAGTGATGCTCTTACACATATTTATCCACTCTTCCTCGAGCTTTCGCGCTCGTAAGTGATGCGTGTGCGTAATAATGTGACCATCTGAGATTCTTAGCAATTATTATAGTTTTGAACTCTAAGGACATTTGAGTCATTCTTAGCGTGATTGGTTAACCTTGTCACTAAGCAAAGGATGATTATGCTACCAAGTCCGTTATTCTGGTGCACTCTCTTCAGTCAAAGAGTTAGGCTTGTGCCGAAACTCTGAGACTATGTCTTCTTGTCTTACCAAGAAAGTTTCCTCTCGAACTAAGTGATATATCGGTGGTTCGTGATATTCTAGACGTCTTTCTAGAAGTACCGCCATGTCGCCACATGACCGTGTTGTCATGTTTTTAAGCAAGCAAGTTCTCTGAACTGCTCTTTTCTCCAAGGATCCGTACTGGATACCCCTGAACTAGTTGGTTGAGCTTAAACAACAACTTGGAGAGTTGTAAGACATAAGTTTTATCCGACTGTGTTCCTTCTTAAAGGGATGTATAGTTTTGTCCGTGTTGAAGAAAGATAGTATCTCCTTCGTGGATATATTATGTTATCCCGACTTTGATTTGATTTGGATTATCGTCAAATCAAACTCAGTTTCAAGGACTATCCTGACGATGTTTCTTCTTGGGATGTTTCACCTGAGTACATCTTCATGTCTTTGGTCTAGCCAATAGTTATGCTTTGTTCATACGTCATATGAGTCCACCTTCTTGGAGTGGCCTGATAAGTTTGATGTTGAGCCCATCAATGATATCCTTATCTTCTCCATGTTAGATAAAATTCATATGGAACATTGGGCATTAATGTTGGAAACTTTCGAGAACCGTCTTTGAGTCATCTCGAAGTATGTGTTCTGGATGTTAGAATAACCTTCTCCGATTCACGTGCAAATGTTGAAAGATGTCGTCGTGGATTCGAGAAGAGTTATCTCTCTTTCTTTAAGGACACATGTGTGTTTTATTGTTAATCCTTTATATGTATGCAGTTGTCTTTCGACAAGATGCTAACACATGGATATAGCAATCTAGCTCGGTCTTTTGGACCTTAGCACCGTAGTCCCTGTCTTGAGAATCTAGTGATTTTACCTTTGTGGTAAACATTGCAAACTTTCTATTCAGATTGCTGAGTCTGAAGTATTATACCATTTAACCAAATTTGAATCTCAAGCAAATATGATGGTTGGTGTTCCTCAAGGTTTTGATATAGGTTTTGTAAATCCGGTAAGATTGGTGTAATGGTTGACACACTTAGCCGGAAAGAGCTTTTGTTATATTCACTTAAATCAGCAATAACAACCACTCTTCATAAGGCTTCTTCTATGATTTATTATAGGAGTTGTGCTTATGGTCTGCTTTTGTATTCGAAGTCCGACCTTTACTTGATGATTGATTCCTCGAACATCAAGGAGAACATTTAAAGTAGAGTTGCTAAATGTCTCTCGGTTGATCCTCCAGACCATTTTATGTGGGAAAGCTTTGTTGTGCCAAATAATTGAAGTCTGAGAATGAAGTTTCTTTCTTCTCGTGTCATCAGTAATCTCCTTACCTATTCATCTAGTGGTAAAGTGATATCACGATCTTTGGCAAAAGATTTTGATAATCCTGGATGAATAAAGGGTTTCCTTCATATCTCTACCATGTTCAAGAGCGACTATGATTTTGGTAATCAAAAGTTTTTCTTGATACATGTTCTCTGTGACTCTTATGAGTCCTCTCCACCAAAACACCTTTCCGTCTAAGCCTCCTGTTGAATGAAAGAGTTACCCTTCGGTTCCAAAAGTAGTTCAACAGCTTGGTTTTGTTGATCCGCATCTCTGCAACCTAAAATCTCTACTTAAGTCATTTAGTAGAGGTTCATTTCTTGAAGTCTGTGGTCATGTTCTTTCTGTTGGAAGATTTATTCTTTAGAAGCTTCAAAACCTCCTGTAAGCTCCATGGTCTCAATCCTTATGAAGACCATCTATCTAACAATTTTGAAACCTTCTCTTGTTTCCTCTGCTATATTGACGTGTTTCATGTTGTCATCTCAGAGTTATTTCTGAACGCTCCATCCATGAGTTGAACATGAGATACTTTGTGTGTTATTTACTGTTTTTCCTCTTACCTTTAAAGTGGCCCTGTTTCTTCCCCTCTCTGTCTCTCTTCCTACCTTTGGAATCTCTGGTCGAGATTCTCCTAAGGGGGATAGAGCTGTAACACCCAAGTTTTTAGCTATTCTTATATTATGGTTTGATTGTGCATCATGAGCATCATTCTATAAAATTGCATGCAAGAAAATAAGGACCAAATCGTAAAACCCTAATATCTCCCGTCTCTTTGAAATTCCTTCAAAGTGATCTTGAAAATATTTGAAAATCCAAAATATTTGGAGCCCAAATTGTATAAAAGGGCCCCACACTATTTCCTATATTTTATAAAAGCTTCTTGTATTTTGAAATCATCAAAAGAGATTCAAATTTGGAATCACAAAAGAGAAAAACCTAAATCAAAAAAGGGAAAACGTTTTGATAAAAAAGGGCAGCAGCAGCCAAACAGGTCGAGCCCATCCCTCTCCTCTCCTCCCTGCCTCCAGCGCGCAACATCTTAGGACCAGCAGAAGCCCACCCGCGGCCCACGCACAGCCCATACCCCTCCGCCCTCTATTCGTCGTCTTCCTCGAGGACGAGGAAAAAGCACCATGTCGATAGGGCCGCCGTTGATCCCGCCGCTCGTTCTCGGCTGTCCATCACGCTATGGAGTGAAGATAAGAACTCTACGACACCTCTCCTTCACCCTTATCCCCTCGGTCTCTCCCGGACGACCTCCCTCTCTCCCATGATTCCCCAACCCTAACCCAAGCCCAGAACTCGTCGGTGCCTCGATCAACCAAGGCCACCTCGAGCTTCGCCTCGTCGTTTTGACCCTCCCCTCCAATGGAAGCGAGCCTTGGCGCTCTATATCGTCGCTTCTGACCTCTTCTTCCGTGACCCCGACGAGGTTTGCCGCCGTCAATCAGTCCGATTTCGGCCTCGCCTGCCTTCTCCGACTCCTCCAACGTGTTCAAGGTGAGGTCCTGCATCTTCTCGTCTCTTCCGTGCTTCCTGGCATGGTCCGTAGCACTCTCGCAACACGCGCCACCAATCGCCGCCGTCGGGCACCGTCAACGCCATGCCTCCGGCAACCAAAACACAGTAGCGCCGCCACCTTCGCGCTCGCCTCATTGCGTTGATTCGATTAGACTAGGTTTTGCATCCCTGCGCGCCCTCCTCCGCAGTCTTCGGCGACCATCTGGCGCTGGCCACCAAGATGATGTCACCCTGGCGTCACGCTGACGTGGCCCACAGGCCCGCTGACCTTTGACCGCCATGGTGGCAACTGACGTGGCCTCGGCCCCACCTATCAATCTTTGTGGCTAGCTTAGCTGTGGTGAAAAACAAACCCCACCCTTCTGCTAACGTCATAATGACGCAGTAAACCCTTTTTATATGTTTTAATAATTTCATAAAAGGTATAAAACTTGTAAAATTCATATCTTATTATTTTTAAGTCAGGAAAATATGTATAATATATCAAAATGTTTAGAAAAATGAGAACCATCTATCTAAGCTATAATCATGCATTCTTCAACAACTTAAATGGCAAGTATAATTAGAAGAACACAGTAACCCCTCTCACATACATCCGGAGATTCCCCGAGATAGGGTTTTCACCCCTTGGAACCCCGATTAAACTGTTGAGCATGTTATAGGGTTCCAAATCAATATAATTTTAACTTGTCGTATCATCATACTTGCTTGAGCATTGCATCAATGCCATGTGTTGATTGTTTCTCTTCTCTTTCCGGTGTTTTGGTTCTTCCTGGTAGAATACGAGATCGAGATCGAGATTAAAGACCGAGATCAACACCATTGAATATTGAGGATTGAAGAACAATACTTGACCAACTGTAACCATGTCAAGTAGAAGATTATCGAAGCTCTGGTTTCTATTATCAACTGGCAAAGGCAAGCATAGCCCCACCATGATATAATCCTATGTTTTTGAAAGTATTTCAATTCTTGCCATGATGCATACGATTCTACTGTGGTTTTTTATCGATAGATAGAGTATCCTATCTATTGCATACTCCCTTTGAGCTTATATTACTTGATCCACTGCTCCTAGCATAACTAGGTTTGGCTTGTGTGCAATGCTAGAGCTGTAATCTGTGTCTTGCTTAGCCATGCTTAGCTGTTGAGTCTGGTTCATCCAGATGATGTATCAGATGCATAGAATCTAGTATAACAGGAGAACGTGATAAGATGAGATCAGTGAGATGATATTAAACATGCTAAGGCTTGTTTGGGAGGCCATGGTGGGATGTGGTTTTTCTAGTCCCATGATCGCCACCCTTAGGACCCTAGGTTCTTGCCTCTTGAACCAAGACGAGCATACAACCAAACGGGGTAAATGGGGACCCCATGATTGACTAACTTGACTAGTAGATTCCATGAGTCACATAGTTCGGGCGTTCCATTCGACATATGCATTGAAAACATTTTCGAAAGAAGGAGGTGAAGGAGGTGCATTCATAACAGGTAGGCCAGCGTGGACCGGGTTGCTTGGGGTTGATGGCGCCCCTGGTAAACCAACCTCACCTCACATCTTTAAGTACCGGCTTCGGTATTTGACCCGTTATGGCGGAACCATACTTATTACGTGACTCGTGGTCTCAGTGAAATCAAGGTAAGGTCGTGTCCAACCACACCCTCTGTCAGCACACCAAGGAAGTGTGTAAAGTGGCATTAAGAGTGGGTTGGTAAGTGTGGGTAAAGTTGTACACCCCTGCAGGGTAATAATCTTTCGGAAAGCTGTGTCCATGGTTATGGACGACTTGGGAATGGATGGGAGATCATAGAGAACTTGAACCTAATCGTAAAACTTGGCAACTAATGTTTGCTAAGAATGCTTCCTCATGGGTATGAGGGGGTGATCCTAGTTCATATGATGATGATTCGGTGGATATCAAAAGATGATGATCAATACTTTGGAGATGTCGCTCTCTTATCCCCTTTTAAAATATTATGATTAGACGAGCTTCTTCTTCCTCTTGTCTTACAAAACAAAGATGGTTTTATGAAAAACAACTCCACCAGCCATAAGTCTTGCGGAGTAGACCCTGTACTCACCCTTGCTTTGTTGATACTTTTGGCAGAGTAAGTGTTACCTGAAGATCAGTTTGGTACTATATCGACATCGACGAGTAGCTTGCGGTTCCCGGCCGGCATCCTGGAATATATGGGCTGGGACATCATCGTTATGCTTCAGGCCTCTTAGGCCATTTGTTAAGTTTGCTATACTTAATAGCATAATTTTCCTTTCGTTGTTTGATGTTTGTAGTCAGTGACCTCTGCTTGTAATAATTTGGTTCTCTGCTCAGTTATGAGCTTGCTGTAATAAATTTTGTGTCGTAGGGTCACTATTGTGTTACCGATTCTTCACTGTATATTCTCGAGCTCAAGGTTAAGCTTATGTCAGACAGAGGTCTGGGATTTGTTTAGTCCTGATCCTGGGGGTGTCACACGCGTTCTTCTTTTCCCTCGACAACCGCGCCTTGTAACATCCCAAAAATATTAAACTAGAATCCTCAAACTCTAATCATCAAATTTAGGGTTAACAAAAACTTTTTTAAAATAAAATGAGAAAGCATTCATGTGTGTATGCATCCCATTTTAAATTCTTTTGAATTTCCTTGTTTATGTCTTTCTATGCTTGTAAATGGATTCTTAGGTGAAATAAACATCATCTAAACCTTTCCCAAACTTTTCCCAAAGGCAAATAAATCAAAACAAACCAAAATGAGTGAATGGTCACTTTGACCAATTTAACTCCCATGCCTACTTTGGCTGTCCCAACCTTTCAGAACATAACCGAAACTTGTTTGGATCTTTGCACCCCTTGATAGTACTCATAACAAAGTACCAAGGCCAACCTTGTGATCATCCAAAAACATTTGAATGCATAGTTTAAATAATAGTTCAAAATTGAATCTATATCATATGGGAAGATCCCACTTTTTCAAAAACCACTCAAACAAGCTCAACTTTCAAAACCCAAGCATCTGCAGACTCACCAGCACCAACCTAGCACAGCCACCAAAAATCTTTTCAAAATTCAAAACTTGAGTTCTTGCAGCCATTTCATCAAACACCTTGTAGAGACAAATCAAATAAAATCCAAACACTATTTGGAGCAGTGATTTAAGCCTAACTTGTTCCCTCTATGGACACCACTAGCCTTAGTAGATCATCTAACAACCTAAACTAATCTCTAGCACTACTGTAAGCTAGCCATTGTCATCAATGGTGAGCAGGCCGACTGCACCCTTGCCACCCACATGTCGACAGCAAGCTAGGAGAAGCACCAAGCCTAGACAACATGTCTGGGAGCAAGCTAACACCCCACCGCCACTCCCTGTCCAGCGCTCGAACCTTGCCAACCTGGACCACACGCACAGACCATGCCAAGCTCGCCAAGAACCATGCCGAGCGCCGCGCTGCGCGCCACGCCGACAGACGCCCACACTGCAGCGCCGCCATCGCCGCGTGCATACGTGATCACCACCGTCCCAAAGAACCCCGCAGACACGCTGTTCGCCGCCATGACCACGCATGCTGTGCGCCATAAAAACTTCCGTCGGGCACGCCCAGAGCACCGCCGCGTTCCGACCAATCCGCATTGCCCCACGCCTCGCGACCATGTCGTTGAGCTTCTCCAGGGAGCACCGCACCGCCCCTACCATCGCCCATGCTGATAGCCTCATGTGCCGTCGACCACGGCGTGCTCAGCTTTGCGCGCCGGTTCCCTCTCGCCACTATAAATAGAGGCCACCCCAGCGAATTGAGCACACCACCTAACTCCCTCTGCTTGCAGCCCGCCTCACGAAGCAAGGCGAGCAGCGCTTCGCCATAATTTCATCGGAGCCCGCCGGTGCTGGAGAAGAAGGGGGCCAGCGATTGGAGCCACCCCAGGAGAAGCTGCCGGTACCAGGAGGTTCGCGGTCATCGACTTCGTCATTCACCTGCCTCGCCGACCCTCGCCTAAGCCCCGGTGAGCCCCCGACGACCCCCACCTTCCGCGTTAGGTTTCTGTCTCGCCGGCAATGCCCGACGTGGACGATGAACCAGGGCCGTTAGATTAGAACAAGATCCCACGGCTCACATTGCCCCGTACCGCTTCGCACCCCCTGTGTCACTGACGCGTGGGGACATCAACTTAACCAGCCCGCGTAAGCACTGCGCTTAGCAGGCCAAACCAGTATTGCTTCCCGCGCAGCCCAGTCGTTTGAATTTAACCTTTTCCATTTTAATTCAAACACAGTTCTGTACCTAGTTTCAAAAATCAACCCAGATCGATTTAGTGAACCAAATTGAATGAAACCAAGTTTGTTAGAAAGTTCTTGCAATGCTGAATTCAAGCCCGTTGGATTTAAATCATTTGGATTTGTAGATCATCCTTGGTAAAAATAACAAGGCAGAAGCTTTTATGCATTCAAACATTTTTCAAATTTAAACCATGATAGCTTTTGAGTTGATTCCAACTCTCAAAAATCACATTTAACCCTACCTTTCAAAATATATAAAAATATATAGGTTTACTTACAGAAATAATGTTCAAGTAATAAAAATATGCCACATAAGCATTTCTAGCCACTTTATTTAATTAAAATAAAAGGGTAAAACCTTATTAAATTGTGACACCACTTTAAATCACATTCCCATGGACTAAATGTAAGATCCCTCCTTTATAAAGGAAAAGGATCCCTGTGATTGCAATGCTAGTCCCTGGATCAATACTAGCATCCACAGTTTAAGATGAAGTACACAGAAACAAAGGTCATTATTACAGTCATTCCAGAGACAACATAGTCTTTACAACTCCATAGCCACATGCCTAATACAAGAGTTTAAATAAGTAAATAGATAAAAGTCTTCATCTTCATGTGCCACAGGCAAACATGTTGAGTGTAGACTCATGACTCCTAATCCTCATCAGAGTAACATGCAACATCACAAGTTACACCCACAGTGGGTCAATACATTGGAATAGTATTGGCAAGTGATACCTTAGTATAATTTAGGTGGACTAGATACTATATGAAATTTGGGAAAAGGATCCCTGTGATTGCAATGCTAGTCCCTGGATCAATACTAGCATCCACAGTTTAAGATGAAGTACACAGAAACAAAGGTCATTATTACAGTCATTCCAGAGACAACATAGTCTTTACAACTCCATAGTCACAGGCCTAATACAAGAGTTTAAACAAGTAAATAGATAAAAGTCTTCATCTTCATGTGCCACAGGCAAACATGTTGAGTGTAGACTCATGACTCCTAATCCTCATCAGAGTAACCTGCAACATCACAAGTTACACCCACAGTGGGTCAATACATTGGAATAGTATTGGCAAGTGATACCTTAGTATAATTTAGGTGGACTAGATACTATATGA
Organism: Avena insularis; assembly: GCA_023614405.1. NCBI lineage: Eukaryota > Viridiplantae > Streptophyta > Magnoliopsida > Poales > Poaceae > Avena > Avena insularis. The sequence goes on along the minus strand of CM042691.1, from coordinate 22,625,024 downwards.
AATTTGGCTAAGTGTAGCTTGGCTTGCTTTGCTCAAAATAGGTTTTGCCTATCAGTTGAAATCACTAAGTTTTTCTTTGTCAAAACTTTTCCCAAGGAACCACTAATAGACATTGGAGTCCTTCACCCTTGTTCACCCACAAGTTTTACTTAGAAATTGGGATGAGGAGATTCTTGATAGCTTCCATGTCTTGATGCTCAAGTTGTCCTTTTCCAGGGACATGGCTAAGTACTTAGATTCTTCCATCTGCAGAGGTTTTGCACTTCCCCACCAGCCTTGATTTTCACCAAGACAGGACCTTTCAGAAGCCTTCCCTTAGACCAAATGGACGCGTTCCAACCTATCATTCCACTACCACCAACTGTCCAAATGGCTAAGTTCTAGCAACCTATGTGATCCTGGCAGAGCCCATATTGCCAAGTGGCTGCACTAGAAGCTTCTTAACATTTGGCCTCTAAAAATCTCTTTGTTCCTGGGTGGCTTTCCACAAGTGAGATACACAAGGTAAACCATAGAAATGGGCCTTGTGTAACCACTCAACATAAACCATTCCTTCCATTCCACCCAGGTTTCATTTACTTAGTTGTTTTATTAGGCAAAACACAAGTCCAAAGACTTAGAAATATTTTTATCATAGCATGTATATTTTCACCACCCTTGGTTGCTACTAGCTAGGATAAGCATGGCATAGATAAGCATCTTAACTTAGAAATTTTCCTAGCAATTCTACAACTACTAGGATTTCCCAACATGGCATATAAGCAAAATATAGCATGCAAGACTAGCAAAATATTTCTAATGCTTAGTATAAAACATAGGGATAAAAATATCATGAAGCACCACTTACCTTGGTAGTATGGAGAGTAGCTACACTCCTCACAATCACAATCACTATTGGCACCAAAATCTACACATAAAATCATAGCAACAATCACATACAAAATATATACAAACAAAAATATATGAATGCATGCAATATGATATGTGATGATTTTTAAAACTCAAAAAAGCAAGTGTACAGTACTGGTTCATAAACGAGTTCAAAACTTTCCTAACAATATTTATTTAAACCTTAAAACATTTCTTAAAAAATTCATATACTCAAAATAGTCCTACACATGTTTATGTAAAAAAACCATTTTAACAGAAGTAAAACATTAAAAACATTGCATAATTATAAAGGGCTTGCTCTCCTGATTCCATTGATATAAAATTTGTCAAATTTGGACGTGGGGATCAAAAGTTATAGCTAAAACAAATTCAAACATCTAATAGATTCAAATCCTGTTTTTAAACCTAAACTGTTGCCACGCGTCTTAATCTGATTGGCCGGTACCGCTTCGCGTTGGATCATGCTTCTGAGCCACTGGATCTAACTTAATCGCGTGGCTCATATCCAATCTTACCGCTTCGCCCACGTTCTATCGTATCCGCAGGATCTAGATCTAACGGCGCTCAGCACTTTGACCATCCAGTGGCGGCGCTGGCGGCGGCGACAGGCGGCGGAGCCACTGTCACAGTTGCTACCGGCGTTCTAGGTCACGCGGGAGAGGGGGAAGGGGCTTACCAGACTCGCTGTGTGCTGCTGATGCTCAAGGTGGCGGTGGTTTGGCAAGGGGCACACGGAGATGATCGCTGGAGCCCGTCAAAGTTGTGGGCGGCGTCAGTTGCTTGCTGTCGAAGACGTTACCGAGGTTCTGTGTCGACCTAGCAAGAGCCAGATGGTTTAGGAGATGCGCAAGGGTCTGGCGATCAAGACTGTATCAAAGGGGAGGCAAGGGGCGGTCTCATTTTACCTGAATCGCACGTCGGAGTCGAGTGGCGGCTCAGGTGCTCACGGGTGAGAACAAAGACGTCGCTCTAGGTCATGAGAAAGCAAACGGAGGGCATTAGAAAATGCGCAAGGTCATGCTGGTCACGGTGGTTTGAACTAGAGGCAGGGGGCGGTCAGTACTCACCGAGATTCGTCGCCGGAGTGCGTCTGTCTGCGGCGGTGCAAGGGAAATTGCGGGCAGCCTGGTGGCGGAGAAGTGGCGCTAGGTGAGGGGAAATGGCCGCGGTGCACAGGGGGTTATGTAGGCAGAAGGGGAGCGGCGATTAAGTGCGGAATCAATGGCAATTCAGCCCGCAGTGACTATGGCGAGGTAACGGTGGAGCGAGTATCGCGGCCGCGCGTGATTGATGACGACGACGACGTGGTTGCGGGGTCCACTCGTCAGCGAGGGAAACAGAGAGGGGGTGGGGTCCTGGCGTCAGTCACTCAGTGGGTTCGTCTGCGAGTGATAAAGAGAGAGAGAGAACCCGGGTGGGCTTAGTAGGCTAGATCCGTTGTTGGGCTAGATAGGTGGCGCTGGCCTTTTTCCATTTCTTTTCTCCTTTTCTTTTTCTGTTTTCAATTTCAGGAACCAAATTCAAATGATTTCAAAATCTATTTAATTTCAAATCTTTTTAGGATTTTTGTAGTGTGCAACAGTCACATTTCTGGGCATAAAACCAAGTGGTCACTTTGAATTGACTTGGTCACTTGGAATAAAATAAAATAAGAAGTGGCTTAGCACTAGTTTGAATAGGTTTTGAAATTGGTTTTCAAATCATATTTGTTTTGAAACTTTGGTTTAAATCTTAGCAATCTAGCAATACAACCTGAGAGCAACATGACAACAAAGTTTGGTTTCTTGAACAACAGTCTCCCATTGGAGAGTAGTATCTGTTTCAAATGCTGATCACATAAAATAATGAGCTCATATGCTCCTGTTTTTGAAATGATTTGTTTGAAATGAACTCTATATGATCATTGATGCATGAATGATATGCATGAGTTTGAAACATGATTTTAGGGATGTTACAAATCTAACCCCCTTAAGGTGAATCTCGCCCTCGAGATTCGGATTGGCTAGCAAATAGGTGAGGGTGGTCTTTCCGAAGAACATCTTATCTTTCCCATGTTGCTTCCTCCTCGGAATGATGGTTCCACTGAACTTTGCAAAACTTGATAGTTTTAGTCCGTGTGACTCTTTCTGCAATCTCAAGAATCTTGATAGGTTTCTCCTCATAAGTGAGATCACTTTCCAACTGAACCTCTTCTAACGGTATAGTATCCTTCAAAGAAGTTTCTTCTATTTCTGGATGACATTTCTTAAGCTGACTCACATGAAACACATTATGAACAGCTGACAAAGACTCTGGCAATTCAATTTCATAAGCAACTTCTCCCTTGCAACTCAGAATCTTGAATGGTCCAACATATCTTGGGGCCAACTTTCCTTTGACTCCGAACCTCTTCACTCCACGAAGTGGTGACACTCTAAGATAAGCTCTATCACCAACTTCATAGGTGACTTCTCTACGCTTAGGATCTGTGTAGCTTTTCTATCGGGACTGTGCTATCTTCAATCTGTCCTTAACCAACTTGACCTTCTCTTCGGCTTCTTTGATAAGTTCTGGTCCGAACAAACTTCTTTCTCCCACACCATTCCATAACAATGGGGTGGTACACTTTCTCCCGTAGAGAAACTCAAATGGTGCCATCTCAATGCTGGCTTGATAGCTGTTGTTATAAGAAAATTCTGCGTAAGGCAGACTTTCATCCCAACTGGATCCATAGTCTAGGGCACATGCCCTCAACATGTCTTCAAGAATCAGATTAGTCCTTTCTGTTTGTCCATCAGTTTGAGATGAAAAGCAGTGCTGAATTCCAACCTCGTTCCCAATGAATCATGTAGCTGTCTCCAAAAATGGGAAGTGAATTGAGTTCCCCTATCAGACACAATACTCTTGGGCACTCCATGTAGACATACAATTCTACTCATATAGATCTTGGCTAACTTAGCACTTGTATAGGTTGTTTTCACGGGTATGAAATGAGCCACTTTAGTTAGGCGATCCACTACAACCCAAATAGAATCGTATCCTGACCGGGTCCTTGGTAATCCAGTAATGAAATCCATACCAATCTTGTCCCACTTCCAATCAGGAATAGGTAGTGGTTGAAGCAAACCTGCTGGTTTCTGATGTTCCGCTTTCACTCTACTACACACATCACACAAAGCAATATGTTCGGCGATGTCCTTCTTGAGATTATTCCACCAAAATCTTTCCTTCATATCCATGTACATTTTGGTGTTACCCGGATGAATGGAATACGGTGAGTTGTGTGCTTCTTGCAAAATCAGTTTCCGAAGCTCCGGATCTTATGGAACATAGATACGTTTCCCATGCCATAAAGTACCCTGTTCGTCTTCCTGGAATCCTTTGGCTTTTCCTTTGCCAATCTTTTCCTTAATTCCTTCAATTTCCTTATCAATCTTCTGGGCTTCTTTGATCTTGTCCAACAAAGTGGGTTGAACATCCAAAGACATGAGATGTCCTTCAGGCACAATCTCCAATCTGAGATCTCTAAATTGGGCACACAAATCATCTGACAATTCTCCCTTAGTGAGACAATTCACAAAAACTTTGCGGCTTAGAGCATCCGCTACAACATTTGCTTTACCTGGATGGTATTGTAAACTCAAGTCATAGTCTTTGATGAGTTCTAGCCATCTTCTTTGTCTCATGTTAATTTCTTTTTGGGTGAAGATATACTTCAAACTCTTATGATCTGTGAACACTTCACAACGCTTTCCCAAAATATAATGTCTCCATGTTTTGAGTGCATGGACAACAGAGGCTAACTCTAAATCATGAGTAGGATAGTTCACTTCATGAGTTTTGAGTTGTCTCGAGGCATAAGCCACAACTTTCCCGTCATGCATAAGTACTGCACCCAAACCATGATGAGATGCATCACAATATACTTGGAAATCTTTTTCCAAATCTGGCAAACAAAAGACTAGTGCTGTCACAAGTCTCTTCTTCAATTCCTGAAAGCTGAGTTCACAACCTTCAGACCAAGAAAATTTCTTGTCTTTCTTTAGAACAATATACTTGGAAATCTTTTTCCAAATCAGGCAAACAAAAGACTAGTGCTATCACAAGTCTCTTCTTCAATTCCTGAAAGCTGAGTTCACAACCTTCAGACCAAGCAAATTTCTTGTCTTTCTTTAGCAATTCTATCATAGGCTTAGATACCTGGGAGAAATTCTCAATGAAACTTCTGTAGTAACCTGCTAAGCCAAGGAAACTACGAACTTCTTTCACTGACTTGGGAGATTCCCATTCGATTCTGACTGAAACTTTAGCAGATCAATCTACACCATCTCCTGACACAACGTGTCCAAGAAATCCAACTTCATTCAACCAGAATTCACACTTGCTGAATTTGGCATAAAGTTTATGCTCTCTAAGCTTCTCAAGTATCAAACGAAAATGTCCTTCATGCTCTTCTTTGCTCTTGGAGTAGACTAAAATGTCATCGATGAAAATGACAACAAACTTATCAAGGAATTCCATGAACACCTTGTTCATCATATTCATAAAGTATGCTGGTGCATTGGTTAAACCAAATGGCATCACGGTATACTCATACAATCCATACCTTGTGGTGAAAGCTGTCTTAGGTATGTCTTGCTCTCTTATCTTGAGTTGAAAATATCTTGACCGGAGATCAATCTTTTAGAACACACAAGCTCCTTCTAACTGATCAAACAAGTCATTGATTCTAGGCAAAGGGTATTTGTTCTTGATAGTCACCTCATTGAGTGAACTGTAATCTATGCATAACCTTTGACTTCTATCTTTCTTCTCCACAAACAAAACTAGGGCTCCCCAAGATGAAGAACTTGGTTGAATAAATCCTTTCTGCAACTGTTCTCCATGTTGTTTCTTGAGTTCTTTCTGTTCATCAACTGACATCTTGTATGGTCTTTTTGCTATTGGTCCAGATCCTGGTAGCAAATCAATAAGAAACTCCACATCTCTATCTGGTGGCATTCCCGGCAATTCTTCTGGAAACACATCTGGATATTCACTCACAATTGGCACACTGTCTATGCTAACCCCCTTAAGAGAATTTAGCATACTCCTTCTTGCTTTAAGGTTGGTCTTGAATCTGATCCTTTTATTTTCTAGAGTTGTGAGTGAGACAGTATGGTTGGCACAATCTATCACTCCCTTGTGCTTAGTCATCCAGTCCATTCCCAAAATGACATCCAATCCTTGGGAGTTTAGGATTATCAAGTTAACAGGAAACTTATACTTCCCAAACTCTATGACTAGATCATGACACCCTGAATTCACTATCATTTATCCGTCAGGAGAACTTACTTTTATAGGACACCCAATAGTTTCTACCGGTAGTTCATTTCTTTCAACAAATGCTCTTGATATGAATGAATGAGATGCACCAAGATCAAAGAGAACAAATGCTGCAACAGAATTGAGTTTGAACTTACCAAAGCAAGATCAGGCTCCTCATAGATTTCCTCCACATTGATGTGGTTCACTTGTCCCTTCTGAAAAGGGTTGGGCTTGTTGGGTCCTTCAACTTTCTTTTCTGGGCATTCATTTGCATAATGCCCCATCTTCTTGCACTTGAAGCACTCAACCTGACTAATGTCCCTCTTGACAGGTTGGCTTCCACTTCCACTTACACTACCACTGTGGTGGCTCTTATATCCACCCTTGTGATCCTTGTACTTGTCATTGTCATGACTACGGTGATGCTTGTTGTCATGATGACGGTTGTGGTGCTTGTTGAATTTCCCATGCTTGTGGGATCCTGAGCTTCCACTATCATCATAATGGGAACGCTTGTGAGACGATCCCGAGCTGTGCTTGTCCGAGTGCTTTCTTTTCCAGCTCTCAACTTGCTTCATTTTGTTCTCCAAAATAGAAGCCTTATCAAAAAGAGACTGGTATGTGGGAACATATGCCACAGCCAACTGCAGGTTCAGTTCATCATTCAAACCTTCGAGGAACTTTTCCTTCCTCTTAGCATCAGTGTCAACTTCATCCGGTGCATAACGCGCCAGATTGCTGAACTCCTCAATATACTCTGCCATGCTGCGGTGGCGCTGCTTCAGGTTATGAAACTCTTTCTTCTTTAGACTCATCACTCCGGATGAGATATGAGCAGTATGAAAGCCATCCTCAAAGATAGCCCATGTCACATCTTCTATGGGAGTGGTGATCTGGAAGTTATCCCACCAAGTGGCGGCTGGTCCTTCCAGCAAATGTGCTGCAAATATGACTTTTTCTGCATCACTACAGCCCACAGTTACCAAGTCCTTGTTCATAGAGCGTAGCCAATCATTGGCCACCATGGGATCAGTTGTTCCTGAGAACTTTGCTGGCCTCAATCTCAAGAACCTGGTAAGCATGTCAAAACCCGGTGGGTTGTTGTTGTTATTGTTGTTGTTGTTGTTGTTGTTGTTTTGGTTCTGGATGAACGTCGTCATCATTTGCATCAGTTGAGTCTGAGCTATCATCATTTGATGCATCTCAGGAGTGATGTTGTTGTTGTTGGGGTTGGGATTGGCACGACGGGGAGGCATCTGTGGTTTGTTCAATAGAGATAAGAATGAGATACCCATAGATGCTTTCATGCACAATACATCACATAAACAATCACCAAACATGCAACACAATAATAAAGGTTCAACAACAAGATAACAAGTTTGCAAAGTAAACACACCACTAACAAGCCATCCACATGTTGGATGGTCATTGTGACACAAATAAAGTATGATAAATAAATGATAAATGAGTAGTCAACTCTACTCCTCGGAATCAACCTCCTCCTCAACAAAGGTAAGACCTGCATTCTCCATAGCGGTCTTGTATTCCTCGACATTGGTGGTCAAGGTCTCTATTTTGGCTTTGAGAGCCCTCTTCTGAGAATGAAGTGTAACACCCTCAGAATCGGCCCTATGCAAGTTTCAGCGCTTCCCGCCAAACCCGCATAGGAACGATTCAAAGGTGCCCACCAGGCACTTTCGTGCGGGTGGAGAACGAAGTAATAACATTACACAACAGTCCTCGATGGGACCCACAGAGCAGATATATATACATCAGCGACTCCATGAGTCAAGAATACAGATATAATATACAAAGATCCAAATCACCTTGAAAATGATAGAGCGTCCGACTACGGACAAGATGCAAATGGGGCTAAGAGCCCTGAAGGATAACCAATGGCGTCCATAACCCTGCCCAGGCCAAGCCGGAAGGGTAACCCTGCTAACGACGGCGATCTCAAACCTGCTAAAACAAAAGGGGTGCCTCAAACTCTAATCATCAAATTTAGGGTTAACAAAAACTTTTTTAAAATAAAATGAGAAAGCATTCATGTGTGTATGCATCCCATTTTAAATTCTTTTGAATTTCCTTGTTTATGTCTTTCTATGCTTGTAAATGGATTCTTAGGTGAAATAAACATCATCTAAACCTTTCCCAAACTTTTCCCAAAGGCAAATAAATCAAAACAAACCAAAATGAGTGAATGGTCACTTTGACCAATTTAACTCCCATGCCTACTTTGGCTGTCCCAACCTTTCAGAACATAACCGAAACTTGTTTGGATCTTTGCACCCCTTGATAGTACTCATAACAAAGTACCAAGGCCAACCTTGTGATCATCCAAAAACATTTGAATGCATAGTTTAAATAATAGTTCAAAATTGAATCTATATCATATGGGAAGATCCCACTTTTTCAAAAACCACTCAAACAAGCTCAACTTTCAAAACCCAAGCATCTGCAGACTCACCAGCACCAACCTAGCACAGCCACCAAAAATCTTTTCAAAATTCAAAACTTGAGTTCTTGCGGCCATTTCATCAAACACCTTGTAGAGACAAATCAAATAAAATCCAAACACTATTTGGAGCAGTGATTTAAGCCTAACTTGTTCCCTCTATGGACACCACTAGCCTTAGTAGATCATCTAACAACCTAAACTAATCTCTAGCACTACTGTAAGCTAGCCATTGTCATCAATGGTGAGCAGGCCGACTGCACCCTTGCCACCCACATGTCGACAGCAAGCTAGGAGAAGCACCAAGCCTAGACAACATGTCTGGGAGCAAGCTAACACCCCACCGCCACTCCCTGTCCAGCGCTCGAACCTTGCCAACCCCTGGACCACACGCACAGACCATGCCAAGCTCGCCAGCAACCATGCCGAGAGCGCGCCCCGTGCGCCACGCTCGACAGACGCCCACAGACCGCGCGCCGCCCTCGCCGCGTGCATACGTGATCACCACCGTCCCAGCAACCCCGCAGACACGCTCGTTCGCCGCCGCGCGGACCACGCATGCTGTGCGCCATAAAAACTTCCGTCGGGCACGCCCAGAGCACCGCCGCGTTCCGACCAATCCGCATTGCCCCACGCCTCGCGACCATGTCGTTGAGCTTCTCCAGGGAGCACCGCACCGCCCCTACCATCGCCCATGCTGATAGCCTCATGTGCCGTCGACCACGACGTGCTCAGCTTGCGCCCGTCGGTTCCCTCTCGCCACTATAAATAGAGGCCACCCCCAGCCGAATTGAGCACACCACCTCACTCCCCTCTTACCCAGAACGACCCCGCCTCAGTCCTGAAGCAAGGCGAGCAGCGCTTCGCCATAATTTCATCGGAGCCCGCCGGTGCTGGAGAAGAAGGGGGCCAGCGATTGGAGCCACCCCAGGAGAAGCTGCCGGTACCAGGAGGTTCGCGGTCATCGACTTCGTCATTCACCTGCCTCGCCGACCCTCGCCTAAGCCCCGGTGAGCCCCCGACGACCCCCACCTTCCGCGTTAGGTTTCTGTCTCGCCGGCAATGCCCGACGTGGACGATGAACCAGGGCCGATAGATTAGAACAAGATCCCACGGCTCACATTGCCCCGTACCGCTTCGCACCCCCTGTGTCACTGACGCGTGGGGACATCAACTTAACCAGCCCGCGTAAACCGCTACTTAGCAGCCAAACCAAGATTGCTTCCAAATGACCGGTCGTTTGAATTTAACCTTTTCCATTTTAATTCAAACACAGTTCTGTACCTAGTTTCAAAAATCAACCCAGATCGATTTAGTGAACCAAATTGAATGAAACCAAGTTTGTTAGAAAGTTCTTGCAATGCTGAATTCAAGCCCGTTGGATTTAAATCATTTGGATTTGTAGATCATCCTTGGTAAAAATAACAAGGCAGAAGCTTTTATGCATTCAAACATTTTTCAAATTTAAACCATGATAGCTTTTGAGTTGATTCCAACTCTCAAAAATCACATTTAACCCTACCTTTCAAAATATATAAAAATATATAGGTTTACTTACAGAAATAATGTTCAAGTAATAAAAATATGCCACATAAGCATTTCTAGCCACTTTATTTAATTAAAATAAAAGGGTAAAACCTTATTAAATTGTGACACCACTTTAAATCACATTCCCATGGACTAAATGTAAGATCCCTCCTTTATAAAGGAAAAGGATCCCTGTGATTGCAATGCTAGTCCCTGGATCAATACTAGCATCCACAGTTTAAGATGAAGTACACAGAAACAAAGGTCATTATTACAGTCATTCCAGAGACAACATAGTCTTTACAACTCCATAGCCACAGGCCTAATACAAGAGTTTAAATAAGTAAATAGATAAAAGTCTTCATCTTCATGTGCCACAGGCAAACATGTTGAGTGTAGACTCATGACTCCTAATCCTCATCAGAGTAACATGCAACATCACAAGTTACACCCACAGTGGGTCAATACATTGGAATAGTATTGGCAAGTGATACCTTAGTATAATTTAGGTGGACTAGATACTATATGAAATTTGGGAAAAGGATCCCTGTGATTGCAATGCTAGTCCCTGGATCAATACTAGCATCCACAGTTTAAGATGAAGTACACAGAAACAAAGGTCATTATTACAGTCATTCCAGAGACAACATAGTCTTTACAACTCCATAGTCACAGGCCTAATACAAGAGTTTAAACAAGTAAATAGATAAAATTCTTCATCTTCATGTGCCACAGGCAAACATGTTGAGTGTAGACTCATGACTCCTAATCCTCATCAGAGTAACCTGCAACATCACAAGTTACACCCACAGTGGGTCAATACATTGGAATAGTATTGGCAAGTGATACCTTAGTATAATTTAGGTGGACTAGATACTATATGAAATTTGGCTAAGTGTAGCTTGGCTTGCTTTGCTCAAAATAGGTTTTGCCTATCAGTTGAAATCACTAAGTTTTTCTTTGTCAAAACTTTTCCCAAGGAACCACTAATAGACATTGGAGTCCTTCACCCTTGTTCACCCACAAGTTTTACTTAGAAATTGGGATGAGGAGATTCTTGATAGCTTCCATGTCTTGATGCTCAAGTTGTCCTTTTCCAGGGACATGGCTAAGTACTTAGATTCTTCCATCTGCAGAGGTTTTGCACTTCCCCACCAGCCTTGATTTTCACCAAGACAGGACCTTTCAGCCTTCCTTAGACCAAATGGACGTTCCAACCTATCATTCCACTACCACCAACTGTCCAAATGGCTAAGTTCTAGCAACCTATGTGATCCTGGCAGAGCCCATATTGCTAAGTGGCTGCACTAGAAGCTTCTTAACATTTGGCCTCTAAAAATCTCTTTGTTCCTGGGTGGCTTTCCACAAGTGAGATACACAAGGTAAACCATAGAAATGGGCCTTGTGTAACCACTCAACATAAACCATTCCTTCCATTCCACCCAGGTTTCATTTACTTAGTTGTTTTATTAGGCAAAACACAAGTCCAAAGACTTAGAAATATTTTTATCATAGCATGTATATTTTCACCACCCTTGGTTGCTACTAGCTAGGATAAGCATGGCATAGATAAGCATCTTAACTTAGAAATTTTCCTAGCAATTCTACAACTACTAGGATTTCCCAACATGGCATATAAGCAAAATATAGCATGCAAGACTAGCAAAATATTTCTAATGCTTAGTATAAAACATAGGGATAAAAATATCATGAAGCACCACTTACCTTGGTAGTATGGAGAGTAGCTACACTCCTCACAATCACAATCACTATTGGCACCAAAATCTACACATAAAATCATAGCAACAATCACATACAAAATATATACAAACAAAAATATATGAATGCATGCAATATGATATGTGATGATTTTTAAAACTCAAAAAAGCAAGTGTACAGTACTGGTTCATAAACGAGTTCAAAACTTTCCTAACAATATTTATTTAAACCTTAAAACATTTCTTAAAAAATTCATATACTCAAAATAGTCCTACACATGTTTATGTAAAAAAACCATTTTAACAGAAGTAAAACATTAAAAACATTGCATAATTATAAAGGGCTTGCTCTCCTGATTCCATTGATATAAAATTTGTCAAATTTGGACGTGGGGATCAAAAGTTATAGCTAAAACAAATTCAAACATCTAATAGATTCAAATCCTGTTTTTAAACCTAAACTGTTGCCACGCGTCTTAATCTGATTGGCCGGTACCGCTTCGCGTTGGATCATGCTTCTGAGCCGCTGGATCTAACTTAATCGCGTGGCTCATATCCAATCTTATCGCTTCGCCCACGTTCTATCGTATCCGCAGGATCTAGATCTAACGGCCAGACTGACCATCCATTGGCGGCTGGCGGCGACAAAGCGGAGCCATCCACATAGCTTGCTACCGGCGTTCTAGGTCGCGCGGGAGAGGGGGAAGGGGCTTACTAGACTCGCTGTGTGCTGCTGATGCTCAAGGTGGCGGTGGTTTGGCAAGGGGCACACGGAGATGATCGCTGGAGCCCGTCAAAGTTGTGGGCGGCGTCAGTTGCTTGCTGTCGAAGACGTTACCGAGGTTCTGTGTCGACCTAGCAAGAGCCAGATGGTTTAGGAGATGCGCAAGGGTCTGGCGATCAAGACTGTATCAAAGGGGAGGCAAGGGGCGGTCTCATTTTACCTGAATCGCACGTCGGAGTCGAGTGGCGGCTCAGGTGCTCACGGGTGAGAACAAAGACGTCGCTCTGGGTCATGAGAAAGCAAACGGAGGGCATTAGAAAATGCGCAAGGTCATGCTGGTCACGGTGGTTTGAACTAGAGGTAGGGGGCGGTCAGTACTCACCGAGATTCGTCGCCGGAGTGCGTCTGTCTGCGGCGGTATAAGGGAAATTGCGGGCAGCCTGGTGGCGGAGAAGTGGCGCTAGGTGAGGGGAAATGGCCGCGGTGCACAGGGGGTTATGTAGGCAGAAGGGGAGCGGCGATTAAGCGCGGAATCAATGGCAATTAAGCCCGCAGTGACTATGGCGAGGTAACGGTGGAGCGAGTATCGCGGCCGCGCGTGATTGATGACGACGACGACGTGGTTGCGGGGTCCACTCGTCAGCGAGGGAAACAGAGAGGGGGTGGGGTCCTGGCGTCCATCCTCAAAGGGTTCGCTCATGAGTGAGAAAGAGAGAGAGAGAACCCGGGTGGGCTTAGTAGGCTAGATCCGTTGTTGGGCTAGATAGGTGGCGCTGGCCTTTTTCCATTTCTTTTCTCCTTTTCTTTTTCTGTTTTCAATTTCAGGAACCAAATTCAAATGATTTCAAAATCTATTTAATTTCAAATCTTTTTAGGATTTTTGTAGTGTGCAACAGTCACATTTCTGGGCATAAAACCAAGTGGTCACTTTGAATTGACTTGGTCACTTGGAATAAAATAAAATAAGAAGTGGCTTAGCACTAGTTTGAATAGGTTTTGAAATTGGTTTTCAAATCATATTTGTTTTGAAACTTTGGTTTAAATCTTAGCAATCTAGCAATACAACCTGAGAGCAACATGACAACAAAGTTTGGTTTCTTGAATAACAGTCTCCCATTGGAGAGTAGTATCTGTTTCAAATGCTGATCACATAAAATAATGAGCTCATATGCTCCTGTTTTTGAAATGATTTGTTTGAAATGAACTCTATATGATCATTGATGCATGGATGATATGCATGAGTTTGAAACATGATTTTAGGGATGTTACAAATCTAACCCCCTTAAGGTGAATCTCGCCCTCGAGATTCGGATTGGCTAGCAAATAGGTGAGGGTGGTCTTTCCGAAGAACATCTTATCTTTCCCATGTTGCTTCCTCCTCGGAATGATGGTTCCACTGAACTTTGCAAAACTTGATAGTTTTAGTCCGTGTGACTCTTTCTGCAATCTCAAGAATCTTGATAGGTTTCTCCTCATAAGTGAGATCAGTTTCCAACTGAACCTCTTCTAACGGTATAGTATCCTTCAAAGAAGTTTCTTCTATTTCTGGATGACATTTCTTAAGCTGACTCACATGAAACACATTATGAACAGCTGACAAAGACTCTGGCAATTCAATTTCATAAGCAACTTCTCCCTTGCGACTCAGAATCTTGAATGGTCCAACATATCTTGGGGCCAACTTTCCTTTGACTCCGAACCTCTTCACTCCATGAAGTGGTGACACTCTAAGATAAGCTCTATCACCAACTTCATAGGTGACTTCTCTACGCTTAGGATCTGTGTAGCTTTTCTATCGGGACTGTGCTATCTTCAATCTGTCCTTAACCAACTTGACCTTCTCTTCGGCTTCTTTGATAAGTTCTGGTCCGAACAAACTTCTTTCTCCCACACCATTCCATAACAATGGGGTGGTACACTTTCTCCCGTAGAAACTCAAATGGTGCCATCTCAATGCTGGCTTGATAGCTGTTGTTATAAGAAAATTCTGCGTAAGGCAGACTTTCATCCCAACTGGATCCATAGTCTAGGGCACATGCCCTCAACATGTCTTCAAGAATCAGACTAGTCCTTTCTGTTTGTCCATCAGTTTGAGATGAAAAGCAGTGCTGAATTCCAACCTCGTTCCCAATGAATCATGTAGCTGTCTCCAAAAATGGGAAGTGAATTGAGTTCCCCTATCAGACACAATACTCTTGGGCACTCCATGTAGACATACAATTCTGCTCATATAGATCTTGGCTAACTTAGCACTTGTATAGGTTGTTTTCACGGGTATGAAATGAGCCACTTTAGTTAGGCGATCCACTACAACCCAAATAGAATCGTATCCTGACCGGGTCCTTGGTAATCCAGTAATGAAATCCATACCAATCTTGTCCCACTTCCAATCAGGAATAGGTAGTGGTTGAAGCAAACCCTGGTTTCGATGTTCGCTTTCACTCTACTACACACATCACACAAAGCAATATGTTCGGCGATGTCCTTCTTGAGATTATTCCACCAAAATCTTTCCTTCATATCCATGTACATTTTGGTGTTACCCGGATGAATGGAATACGGTGAGTTGTGTGCTTCTTGCAAAATCAGTTTCCGAAGCTCCGGATCTTATGGAACATAGATACGTTTCCCATGCCATAAAGTACCCTGTTCGTCTTCCTGGAATCCTTTGGCTTTTCCTTTGCCAATCTTTTCCTTAATTCCTTCAATTTCCTTATCAATCTTCTGGGCTTCTTTGATCTTGTCCAACAAAGTGGGTTGAACATCCAAAGACATGAGATGTCCTTCAGGCACAATCTCCAATCTGAGATCTCTAAATTGGGCACACAAATCATCTGACAATTCTCCCTTAGTGAGACAATTCACAAAAACTTTGCGGCTTAGAGCATCCGCTACAACATTTGCTTTACCTGGATGGTATTGTAAACTCAAGTCATAGTCTTTGATGAGTTCTAGCCATCTTCTTTGTCTCATGTTAATTTCTTTTTGGGTGAAGATATACTTCAAACTCTTATGATCTGTGAACACTTCACAACGCTTTCCCAAAATATAATGTCTCCATGTTTTGAGTGCATGGACAACAGAGGCTAACTCTAAATCATGAGTAGGATAGTTCACTTCATGAGTTTTGAGTTGTCTCGAGGCATAAGCCACAACTTTCCCGTCATGCATAAGTACTGCACCCAAACCATGATGAGATGCATCACAATATACTTGGAAATCTTTTTCCAAATCTGGCAAACAAAAGACTAGTGCTGTCACAAGTCTCTTCTTCAATTCCTGAAAGCTGAGTTCACAACCTTCAGACCAAGAAAATTTCTTGTCTTTCTTTAGAACAATATACTTGGAAATCTTTTTCCAAATCAGGCAAACAAAAGACTAGTGCTATCACAAGTCTCTTCTTCAATTCCTGAAAGCTGAGTTCACAACCTTCAGACCAAGCAAATTTCTTGTCTTTCTTTAGCAATTCTATCATAGGCTTAGATACCTGGGAGAAATTCTCAATGAAACTTCTGTAGTAACCTGCTAAGCCAAGGAAACTACGAACTTCTTTCACGACTTGGGAGATTCCCATTCATTCTGACTGAAACTTTAGCAGGATCAACTGCTACACCATCTCCTGACACAACGTGTCCAAGAAATCCAACTTCATTCAACCAGAATTCACACTTGCTGAATTTGGCATAAAGTTTATGCTCTCTAAGCTTCTCAAGTATCAAACGAAAATGTCCTTCATGCTCTTCTTTGCTCTTGGAGTAGACTAAAATGTCATCGATGAAAATGACAACAAACTTATCAAGGAATTCCATGAACACCTTGTTCATCATATTCATAAAGTATGCTGGTGCATTGGTTAAACCAAATGGCATCACGGTATACTCATACAATCCATACCTTGTGGTGAAAGCTGTCTTAGGTATGTCTTGCTCTCTTATCTTGAGTTGAAAATATCTTGACCGGAGATCAATCTTTTAGAACACACAAGCTCCTTCTAACTGATCAAACAAGTCATTGATTCTAGGCAAAGGGTATTTGTTCTTGATAGTCACCTCATTGAGTGAACTGTAATCTATGCATAACCTTTGACTTCTATCTTTCTTCTCCACAAACAAAACTAGGGCTCCCCAAGATGAAGAACTTGGTTGAATAAATCCTTTCTGCAACTGTTCTCCATGTTGTTTCTTGAGTTCTTTCTGTTCATCAACTGACATCTTGTATGGTCTTTTTGCTATTGGTCCAGATCCTGGTAGCAAATCAATAAGAAACTCCACATCTCTATCTGGTGGCATTCCCGGCAATTCTTCTGGAAACACATCTGGATATTCACTCACAATTGGCACACTGTCTATGCTAACCCCCTTAAGAGAATTTAGCATACTCCTTCTTGCTTTAAGGTTGGTCTTGAATCTGATCCTTTTATTTTCTAGAGTTGTGAGTGAGACAGTATGGTTGGCACAATCTATCACTCCCTTGTGCTTAGTCATCCAGTCCATTCCCAAAATGACATCCAATCCTTGGGAGTTTAGGATTATCAAGTTAACAGGAAACTTATACTTCCCAAACTCTATGACTAGATCATGACACCCTGAATTCACTATCATTTATCCGTCAGGAGAACTTACTTTTATAGGACACCCAATAGTTTCTACCGGTAGTTCATTTCTTTCAACAAATGCTCTTGATATGAATGAATGAGATGCACCAGTATCAAAGAGAACAAATGCTGCAACAGAATTGAGTTTGAACTTACCAGCAACAGCATCAGGCTCCTCATAGATTTCCTCCACATTGATGTGGTTCACTTGTCCCTTCTGAAAAGGGTTGGGCTTGTTGGGTCCTTCAACTTTCTTTTCTGGGCATTCATTTGCATAATGCCCCATCTTCTTGCACTTGAAGCACTCAACCTGACTAATGTCCCTCTTGACAGGTTGGCTTCCACTTCCACTTACACTACCACTGTGGTGGCTCTTATATCCACCCTTGTGATCCTTGTACTTGTCATTGTCATGACTACGGTGATGCTTGTTGTCATGATGACGGTTGTGGTGCTTGTTGAATTTCCCATGCTTGTGGGATCCTGAGCTTCCACTATCATCATAATGGGAACGCTTGTGAGACGATCCCGAGCTGTGCTTGTCCGAGTGCTTTCTTTTCCAGCTCTCAACTTGCTTCATTTTGTTCTCCAAAATAGAAGCCTTATCAAAAAGAGACTGGTATGTGGGAACATATGCCACAGCCAACTGCAGGTTCAGTTCATCATTCAAACCTTCGAGGAACTTTTCCTTCCTCTTAGCATCAGTGTCAACTTCATCCGGTGCATAACGCGCCAGATTGCTGAACTCCTCAATATACTCTGCCACGCTGCGGTGGCGCTGCTTCAGGTTATGAAACTCTTTCTTCTTTAGACTCATCACTCCGGATGAGATATGAGCAGTATGAAAGCCATCCTCAAAGATAGCCCATGTCACATCTTCTATGGGAGTGGTGATCTGGAAGTTATCCCACCAAGTGGCGGCTGGTCCTTCCAGCAAATGTGCTGCAAATATGACTTTTTCTGCATCACTACAGCCCACAGTTACCAAGTCCTTGTTCATAGAGCGTAGCCAATCATTGGCCACCATGGGATCAGTTGTTCCTGAGAACTTTGCTGGCCTCAATCTCAAGAACCTAGTAAGCATGTCAAAACCCGGTGGGTTGTTGTTGTTATTGTTGTTGTTGTTGTTGTTTTGGTTCTGGATGAACGTCGTCATCATTTGCATCAGTTGAGTCTGAGCTATCATCATTTGATGCATCTCAGGAGTGATGTTGTTGTTGTTGGGGTTGGGATTGGCACGACTGGGAGGCATCTGTGGTTTGTTCAATAGAGATAAGAATGAGATACCCATAGATGCTTTCATGCACAATACATCACATAAACAATCACCAAACATGCAACACAATAATAAAGGTTCAACAACAAGATAACAAGTTTGCAAAGTAAACACACCAATAACAAGCCATCCACATGTTGGATGGTCATTGTGACACAAATAAAGTATGATAAATAAATGATAAATGAGTAGTCAACTCTACTCCTCGGAATCAACCTCCTCCTCAACAAAGGTAAGACCTGCATTCTCCATAGCGGTCTTGTATTCCTCGACATTGGTGGTCAAGGTCTCTATTTTGGCTTTGAGAGCCCTCTTCTGAGAATGAAGTGTAACACCCTCAGAATCGGCCCTATGCAAGTTTCAGCGCTTCCCGCCAAACCCGCATAGGAACGATTCAAAGGTGCCCACCAGGCACTTTCGTGCGGGTGGAGAACGAAGTAATAACATTACACAATAGTCCTCGATGGGACCCACAGAGCAGATATATATACATCAGCGACTCCATGAGTCAAGAATACAGATATAATATACAAAGATCCAAATCACCTTGAAAATGATAGAGCGTCCGACTACGGACAAGATGCAAATGGGGCTAAGAGCCCTGAAGGATAACCAATGGCATCCATAACCCTGCCCAGGCCAAGCCGGAAGGGTAACCCTGCTAACGACGGCGATCTCAAACCTGCTAAAACAAAAGGGGTGCCGACAAAGGGCAAAGGAAAAAGAGGAGCGTCAGTACTGAGGCCAGTACACGGCGAGACTAGAATTCGGCGGTCCTCGCCTACATAGGTATGGTGGACTGAAGCGGCAGCGCAGCATGCACTAAACAACCTATAGATACTCGATACAAATGTCGGCTAACAGAGAGGGGTAAGATAGACCTATTCGGAACCAACCTGATACTACCACCAACATACCCATCCTGGTATTTCCCCCTCGAGACCAAACGAGGAAGTCAACCGAGGAACTCACACTGTTGGCAGTTTTATTTATTCAGTTATCGTTGCATCAATTACTAGTCAGGTATAGATAGTCATCCTGATATAATAAGCAGTGGGCACTTTTAGTCAACCATTCCATTATAGTTGCAACTCTTACTAGTCAGATACAATTAGCATGAGATATCCCAAACCCAGCAGTTGTTGGTACTTTTATTTAGCCATTCCGTTGCAGTGAAGCTGATTACTAGTCATATCGGTTACAAGTCAATTTATAACAGTAAAATTTAGTTATAGTTGTCTATGATCGAGAACTGTGCTCCAAGTCGTCCATAACCGCGGACACGGCTTTTCGAAAAGATTTAACCCTGCAGGGGTGCACCAAAGTATCCACACGCACTTCGACCCTTTTTGCCAGATCAGTTAACATACACCCATCGGTATGTCGGCGGGGCCTAAGTCATGACGTTTCCCAGACCCAAAGCAAGTACATGGGGGCCACCCCACTAAGCTACCCGCAACGAAGTCGGCCGGTCTCCGAGACGGACTCAGGGTTTGCGTCAATGGCTGTAAACGACTGGGAACCCGAAAATGTGACTGGGCTTGTCGATACCGCGAAAACACTCCGCAATCCTAAACAGTACAGGTGCAGAACCTCGCACAATTTTAAATAAAGCAGTAAAGCATGGCATAAGTACAGGATAGTAATAAAGCCCCAAACTAATTGTGGCCCCCGGTACAATACTTTGAAATCAGGTACTAATCGATGGGGGTGCCCATACACCCCACCTGTGGTTAGCGCGCTCGATCTCGGAACAGGTGTCAAGAACTCGGGGTCCTACGGGACACCAGTGAGCGGTTGGAAACCAAATATTGTCTATCACCCACCGGTGCCTCTGCATTTACCTACTTCAATTTTTAGTTATTAAACGGTAATTAAAGCCATGATCATATCCACCATAAACATCTCCACCATAAGCATCTGCCAACCTGCCAACAACTGTGGTACTTGACGACACGCAACAGCACTTGAGCCAGCACCTACGACACGCAAGTCCAACTATCTACCAAACAATAGGTAATAGGATGTGTCCAAGGCAATATAAGGCTGCAAGGGATATCACGGGTACGAAAACTAGAGCATCGCAACACAGATAGCAATAGATCAACAGGAGGGAATAAATACTATAACAGTAAGATAGGTAGAAAGGGGAAGGTGTTCGCCTGAAAACATTGCTGAAGGTTCATCCGAAGATCGGGTCGACACTCGCATCCACTCAACGGCCTTATCCGCGAAGAACCAAAACACTAGAAGAAACACCGGATGCACTATTTAATACTACGGCAAAAGATCGAGCATGATGCATGTATGATGTGTGACATGGCAAGATGCGATGCAATTAGATCATATTAAGAGGAACCGGGGTCCCGACAATTATTTAGATGGTTCATGTTGTTTAGATACCCTGCAATTTAAATGTTGTCTTAGCAAGGCAAAATATAGCACCGGTTCGCTACACCAATTTAAATGGGACCAATATAAGGCTACATTTGTCCGCATATGAACCCCATATTTAATTATGAGGTGAATCGGCATAAGGCCCCCAAACCACATCATATGTATGCGAGTATGAATGATTATATGCAACAAGATATATCCGTTATAAAAATAGGGCTTGGAGGTAAAGGGGTCACACATTGATCCGGAGATCTTGGGATTCGCCGAGGGTTCGGGTTCGGCTCGCCGGGATCGGTCTTCGGGTTTTGAGAAGGAGAACTTGGCGTTCAGCATCCTTCGGTTCCATGTCGACGGTCTCGTCGTTTCAACTTCACTTGCTGACTTGCCGATGGTGGACTTGAAATCGGCACCGGGGTGGCATTTTTCTGCTTCTGGTCCGCATGAGGATCTTGATTAGAATCGTAGAACACCTCACAAACTCGTCCTTGTACTACATCAGCAACAACAACACAAAGGCAGACCAAAACGAATATAACCCTCATGTGTAAAACACACGGGAACCATGCCAAACACCATGCGGGCTCGACACAGAGGAAGGCCGGGACTCAGGGCGCGGCGATGGGGCCGGAGGAGGTTGGGCGGCCCGGCGGCGCCGCAGACGAGGGAGCAGGACAAGCGGCGGAGAGTGGGAGGCCGTGACGCTCGGGCGACGGTGGGAGGCGAGGAGGGGGGGCGCTCTGGAGGACGACGCAGAGCTGCGGGACGGCTCCATTGGATGGATGCGCGGGCAGGCGGGGTCGACGAGGTGCAGGGCCAAGCGGAGACGGGGTCGAGGAGGAAGGGCCCGGCCCTGGCGGCGGGAAGAGCTCGTGCGGAGGGTCCTGGACGGCGGCCGGCGAGGAGGGCCAGGCGGCGGCATGGCGCGCGAGCGGAGGCGAGGCGACGGGGCCAACACGGACGGGAGGGGTGGCCGGCGAGGACGGAGCTCGGCGCCGCGGCAGGAGCTTCGAGCCGGGGTCGCGCGAGCAGGGAGAGGGAGGAGGAAGGCCGAGAGAGGCACGGGCCGGTGGGGAGCGAGGTCGAGGACGACGCCGGCGGCGGCGGAGATCCATGCAGCGGGGAGGGGTATGGCGGGCCGGCGGCAGCACGGAGATTGGTGGCGGAGATCGAGGCGAGGGCGGCCTGAGGCGGGTCGAGGAGGCACTGGCGGAGGGCGAAGCCGCCAGGGAGGCGAGCTCCAGGGAGGATCCGTGGCGGCAGGTGCTCGGGTCATCGGTGAAGGGGTCCGGCGGCAAGGCTTGGCTCGGAGCGGTCGGGGAAGGAGGAGACGGGGACGGGAGGAAGAGAGAGAGGGAGCGGGGGGGAGAGGGGATCGAGGGAGGCGGGGTCGGTCGGTGGTGGGGATCCCGAGGCGGTCGGGCGGTTTGGTGGGAGTTGAGGCACGAGGGGCGGGGCCCGCGGTCAGGCTGGCGGGGCGGGGTTGGGGCACGGCAGGGGAGCGGGGATTGGGGTCCAGGGGGGTTGAGGTGGACCAGGGAGGTGAGGTGGAGGGCTGGGAGTGGCTGGGGGTTGGGGAAGTGATGAGGTGGCGGTTTGCGGTAGGACGGGGTGAGGTGGAGGGGGGGCTGGGTAGGATTAGGTGTAGGTAGGATTAGGACTAGATATTTTTAAACTAGGGTTTGGAGGTGGCCGGCCGGGCTTTCGGGTCTGGCAGGCTGCCTCCTAAAAATAAACAAATAAT
Organism: Avena insularis; assembly: GCA_023614405.1. Lineage (NCBI taxonomy): Eukaryota > Viridiplantae > Streptophyta > Magnoliopsida > Poales > Poaceae > Avena > Avena insularis. The sequence continues at coordinate 22,602,412 of CM042691.1, read as the reverse complement.
TTTATTTATTAAAAACAAGGCTTTTGCAAACCGTTTTTAGACAAACCAAAATATTCCGGAGACCCGGGTTTTTAATTTGAAAAAAAGACGGGGCGTTTAGAAAACAAAAACAGGCTTTTCGAGAATAGTTTTATGCAAACAAATGCAAGATGATGACGATGTTCAAATGCAATGTGGCATGATGACATGAGCATGCGATCATGACGATGCAATGCACAAAAACAACGCGATTTTCTAGTAGTGGTTTTTGCGGGGCGCCACACGAAGCCTCTCAATCACCGTCTGCTGATGCTCGAGCTCGAAGTCCTTGGCCTGCAGTTCTTCATTCATGTCCCGAATCCTCTTGTTCCTATCATGGACTCGCTTCTCCTGACTCTTGAACTTTCTGTCTTGGCTCTCGAACTTTGCCTCCATCTCCTTGACTATCTCATCTTGCTCCGCGAAGAGCTTGTCCTTCTCACGAAGCTGCACCTGGAGTTCGTCATTGTTGAGCATGACGTTGGTCCTATCAGTGTCCACGTGCCTAATGAGAGCCTCTAAGTCCTGGAGGTATAGACGAATCGGCTCCGCTGTCTCCCTCGAAGTGTCCTCGAAGTCGATGATCTCTTCATCCTCATCACGTCTACCGAAGACGTGGAAGTGAGTACCTCTAACCTGTCGAGAGTGTCTCCCTAGTAGACGTCCTATCAGATCCTGCATGACTACCTCAAGGCCTCTCTCCTTGTCATCATGCATGAGCTTGAAAATGATGGCCTCCGTGGTAGGCTCTGTCTGGCGTCCGGGCTGATTGACCTTGAAGCCCCAAAGGTCTTTCCTCTCAAACTTGGTGAGGGGAAGCACCATGATGGTAGCAAGAGGGAGGTTGAGCAAACTAGTAAGCTCAATAATACGAGGGCCAAAGCGAGTTCCCTGGAACTCCTCAACAGTGCTGATGGTAACATTAGGCATCTATTTATAAGATAGAAAAAGTTAGAAACAACACAATTTAAGATAAAACACAAGGCAAAGCATCACATGCATATCTTTGGAAATCAAAACGCACAAGTCATGGCATACATGAATCCATTACAACATTCAAGGTTCAACTTATTTTTAGCAACATTTGGAAAATAAGGTGATAACAACTAATGAAGTACGCTACAATCCTATCTCACTAGATATGTTGGCTAACACAATATTTCTAGAAGCAATCACTCTCTCTTGAGCACATGACTCCATCACTAAGTCTATAATGTCTCCTCTTAAGGTTTGGTTGGTAGCCTCCAACTCTTGTGTATGTTTGTTCTCTTCTTTTAGGCTATTTTGGATGTTGAACATTCTGCACTTGACTCTTTCACCAAGTTCTTTGATGGTCTTCCAAGCTGCATCCCTTGCTGAGTCAAAGAATGTAGGGTGCATCACTGAATTGGTGAACATGCAGAATCTTGATTCCTTGTGGTTGTCTTCCTTGTTTTTATACAAGTGAAGTTGCACCCACCAGTACTCAACTCCTTCATCCATCACAGGAAAGCCTTTGTACACAGTTGCACCATGTATTTCCATTGCAACCAGGAGGTCCTTGAGAGCCTTGGGAAACTCTGTCTCACAATCCAAAGTCATTGTCATGAGTGGTCCTTTCCTTACGGCTTCGTTGATGGAGTTCATCTACAAATAGAGATGAGAAAGAAGATTAGCAAAGTTTACGAGAAGAATAGTCAAGTGTAGAAATTGTTGAAATTTTTTTCCTTAGTGGTTTCCAATCCTAGGTTCATAATCCTACAGGCAACACAGTGCTCTGATACCATCTGTAAGATCCCTCCTTTATAAAGGAAAAGGATCCCATGTGATTGCAATGCTAGTCCCTGGATCAATGCTAGCATCCACAGTTTAAGATGAAGTACACAGAAACAAAGGTCATTATTACAGTCATTCCAGAGACAACATAGTCTTTACAACTCCATGGCCACGAGCCTAATACAAGAGTTTAAATAAGTAAATAGATAAAAGTCTTCATCTTCATGTGCCATAGGCAAACATGTTGAGTGTAGACTCATGACTCCTAATCCTCATCAGAGTAACCTGCAACATCACAAGTTACACCCACAGGGGTCAATACATTGGAATAGTATTGGAAAGTGATACCTTAGTATAATTTAGGTGGACTAGATACTATATGCAATTTGGCTAAGTGTAGCTTGGCTTGCTTTGCTCAAAATAGGTTTTGCCTATTAGTTGAAATCACTAAGTTTTTCTTTGTCAAAACTTTTCCCAAGGAACCATCAATAGACATTGGAGTCCTTCACCCTTGTTCACCCACAAGTTTTACTTAGAAATTGGGATGAGGAGATTCTTGATAGCTTCCATGTCTTGATGCTCAAGTTGTCCTTTTCCAGGGACATGGCTAAGTACTTAGATTCTTCCATCTGCAGAGGTTGTGCACTTTCCCCACAAGACTTGATTTTCACCAAGACAGGACCTTTCAGAAGCCTTCCCTTAGACCAAATGGACGCGTTCCAACCTATCATCCCACTACCACCAACTGTCCAAATGGCTAAGTTATTGCACCTATGTGATCCAGGCAGAGCCCATATTGCCATGTGGCTGCACTAGAAGCTTCTTAACATTTGGCCTCTCAAATCCCTTTGTTCCTGGGTGGCTTTCCACAAGTGAGATACACAAGGTAAACCATAGAAATGGGCATTGTGTAACCACTCAACATAAACCATTCCTTCCATTCCACCCAGGTGTTTCATTTACTTAGTTGTTTTATTAGGAAAAACACAAGTCCAAAGACTTAGAAATATTTTTATCATAGCATGTTTATTTTCACCACCCTTGGTTGCTACTAGCTAGGCTAAGCATGGCATAGATAAGCATCTTAACTTAGAAATTTTCCTAGCAATTCTACAACTACTAGGATTTCCCAACATGGCATATAAGCAAAATATAGCATGCAAGACTAGCAAAATATTTCTAATGCTTAGTAGAAAACATAGGGATAAAAATATCATGAAGCACCACTTGCCTTGGTAGTTTGGAGAGTAGATACACTCCTCACAATCACAATCACTATTGGCACCAAAATCTACACATAAAATAATAGCAACAATCACATACAAAATATATACAAACAAAAATATATGAATGCATGCAATATTATATGTGATGATTTTTAACACTCAACAAAGCAAGTACAATACTGGTTCATAAACAAGTTAAAAACTTTCCAAACAATATTTATTTAAACCTTAAAACATTTCTGAAACAATTCATATACTCAAAATAGTCCTACACATGTTTCTGTAAAAAAACCATTTTAACAGAAGCAAAACATTAAAAACATTGCATAATTAGAAAGGGCTTGCTCTCCTGATTCCATTGATATAAAATTTGTCAAATTTGGACGTGGGGATCAAAAGTTATAGCTAAAACAAATTCAAACATCTAATAGATTCAAATCCTGTTTTTAAACCTAAACTGTTGCCACGCGTCTTAATCTGATTGGCCGGTACCGCTTCGTGTTGTATCACGCTTCTGAGCCGCTGGATCTAACTTAAGCGCACGGCTCAGATCCAATCTTACCGCTTCGCCCACGTTCTATCGTATCCGCAGGATCTAGATCTAACGGCGCTCAGCACTTTGACAATCCAGTGGCGGCGCTGGCGGCGGCGACAGGCGGTGGCGCCTCTGTCAGAGTTGCTACTGGCATTCTAGGTCGCGCAGGAGAGGGGGAAGGGGCTTACCAGACTCGCCGTGTGCTGCTGATGCTCAAGGTGGCGGTGGTTTGGCAAGGGGCGCACGGAGATGGTCGCTGGAGCTCGTCGAAGTTGCGACCGGCGTCAGTTGCTTGCTGTCGAAGACATTTCCGAGGTTCTGCGTCGACCTAGCAAGAGCCAGATGGTTTAGGAGATGCGCAAGGGTCTGGCGATCAAGACTGTATCAAAGGGGAGGCAAGGGGCGGTCTCATTTTACCTAAATCGCACGTCGGAGTCGAGCGGCGGCTCAGGTGCTCGCGGGTGAGAACGAAGACGTCGCTCTGGGTCATGAGAAAGCAAACAGAGGGCATTAGCGAACGCGCAAGGTCATGCTGGTCACGGTGGTTTGAACTAGAGGCAGGGGGCGGTCAGTACTCACCGAGATTCGTCGCCGGAGTGCGTCTGTCTGCAGCGGCACAAGGGCAATTGCGGGCAGGCTGGTGGCGGAGAAGTGGCGCTAGGTGAAGGGAAATGGCCGCGGTGCAGAGGGGGTTATGTAGGCAGAAGGGGAGCGGCGATTAAGCATGGAAACAATGGCAATTAAGCCCGCAGTGACTGCGGCGAGGTAACGGCGTAGCGAGCGTCGCGGCCGCGCGTGATTGACAACGACGACGTGGTCGCAGGGTCCACTTGTCAGCGAGGGAAACAGAGAGGGGGTGGGGTCCTGGCGTCATTCACTCAGTGGGTTCGTCTGCGAGTGATAAAGAGAGAGAGAGAGAACCCGGGTGGGCTTAGTGGGCTGGATCCGTTGTTGGGCTAGATAGGTGGCGCTGGCCTTTTTCCATTTCTTTTCTCCTTTTCTTTTTCTGTTTTCAATTTCAGGAACCAAATTCAAATCATTTCAAAATCTATTTGATTTCAAATCTTTTCAGGATTTTTGTAGTGTGCAACAGTCACATTTCTGGGCATAAAACCATGTGGTCACTTTGAATTGACTTGGTCACTTGGAATAAAATAAAATAAGAAGTGGCTTAGCGCTAGTTTGAATAGGTTTTGAAATTGGTTTTCAAATCATATTTGTTTTGAAACTTTGGTTTAAATCTTAGCAATCTAGCAATACAACCTGAGAGCAACATGACAAAAAAGTTTGGTTTCTTGAACAACAGTCTCCCATTGGAGAGTAGTATCTGTTTCAAATGCTGATCACATAAAATAATGAGTTCATATGCTCCTGTTTTTGAAATGATTTGTTTGAAATGAACTCTATATGATCATGGATGCATGGATGATATGCATGAATTTGAAACATGATTTTAGGGATGTTACACTAAAATATGTGGTGATGACATGTGTCAACATGATCCCATGTTTGTTTTGGAGAATATTAAATCTTAAGTAGTTTTTCAATGAGTAAAAATTACTTTTCTAAAGCAAAAATCAATAAGTCAAGTGCCATAGTCTTGTAATGTTAGTGATGATGCTAGCTCATCTATAGAACCCCTTTGTGTGATGATTGAAAGTAGTTAAGTATTGTTTGGTGATTGTGTACCTCGTATTTATTTATAGACGCTAGTACCGACCAAGGATACGAGGAGGAAGGAGGATACTACGAGGAAGAAGCCGAGGAGAACTTCAACCACTTCTCTGCACAAGGCAAGCTAACACTTGCAATTTAGCAAGCTTATACTGATATTGATGCAAGCCAATACTTTTTGGTTACCATGCTAACTATATGCCTTAAGCATATGTGATCATACCCACTTGATACCCAATCCTAGTTTTACTTGCAAGCTTTGTATTTTGTTTTTCTTTGTCAATGCTTTAACTTAGAGTTTACTGAAGTAACTTGTAGATACTAGAAAGATAACTGAAGGTTGCATAAAGAGCATAAAATTTGGCCTAAGCTAGATAATGTTTATGTCATCCTAAGGCATGAGATTGAACTTAGTAAAACTTCACTTGTTTACCACCCCTCATTAGTACTTACCCCACTTGTAGATGCTAGTGCTAAGCATAAAACCTAATCAACTTTAGATGGGAATACTTGGTGGAAAATGGTTATGAAAACCTTGGAATGATGGATCATTCTATTGAAATGTTTTGGACTCGTGTTTCCGAACACCAGATGATTTATGGTGATGAAAATGTTGAGGCATGTGCCTTAGACCTTTATAAAACTGATGGTTGTCTGGATGCGATACCATTCCAATTTTTACCGTACAACCACAATACCCAAAAAAATTGGGTAGGGCTTGACTATAAACTTATATACCTTAGTATTGGTTCCCTCACGGCCAAGGTCTGAGCTGAGGATACCTTGCGAAGATTTTCCACCTGTGCAGTACCCAAGATGACAGTTGGTCATGGTTGGGAGGCCAAACTCACAGGAGAGGTGCTTATACTAGGGCGTGTAATTGAAAGGTTAGGATTGATTATCCGCATACTGAGTATGGTGAATTCGGGATTTGTTCCTGATGGATGTATCGAATGTTGTGGTGAAAGTGTACAATCTCTGTAGAGTGTCAAACTATTCGAATAGCCGTGTCCGCGGTTATGGACAGTTGGAGTGGCCATATTGTTCCCCCATCAGATGTTTTCAAAATGACTTATGAAATGACTTGAGACTTTGACTTGACCACAACATAGTTGTGACTTGAGATACAAGTTCCCACTTAGGAGTTATAAAATTGTGACCAGCTTCTGAACTTAGTAAAGGTAAATCTAGCTTCTTGCAAAACAACCATAGAGCTTAGTTTCCTATTACAAAAAACCCCTTCACTTGTTAGTATTAGTTTGCGAGTACTTAAAGAGTACTCATGGCTTTGTCCCTGGCTATTCCCATGGCCAGACTTTGAAGAGGAGTACCTGGAGGATGGACCCCAGGAAGGTTACGACAACTAGGATCATCTCCCATCGTCAGCATTGCCTGTGACCCCGAAGATGGAGTTTCGCCTACGCTACCATTATTATTAAGTATTCCGCTGCTTGAAGTTGTATTAAGAACTGGATCATGAGATCCTTATCTGTGTAAGACCTTGTGTATGGTTTGTAATGGATGATGTACTGTGGTATCCAATTCTGTTATGTCTCGCAAAAATGGTAATCCTGGGATTGCGATGTATGGCATAACAGGCATTTGGGATTAAAAATCCGGGTGTTGACAAGTTGGTATCAGAGCCATCCTGACCATAGGAGACCCTAGTTAGACTGGACGTTTGAATCAAAAACTTAGTTTCAAAATCAAAAGAAGCAAATATTTACAAAATCTTATTCCCATTCTTACCACTTTGACTCTTTCATCAAAATTCATGTTCCTCAAAAACTTTTGCAAAACACATAAAATTTGACACACTTGACCACTCTACTAACTTACTCATCCTATATTCTTATAGATGGACGTGAAGTACAGCAAGTTTTATCAGTTGGGGAATGGAGGAGACCTTATCTTTGAGAGGGATTTGGACCAGCTTTCAGATCTTCTGGAGCGTCCGCACCCCGAGTTCTTTGGAGCTCAGCTCAATGATCAAGGAGGAGAAGATCTGCAGTGGCTAATTGTTGAAAGCCTCTGAGGAAAGATTGAACCTCCCACCTCTAAGGGAATTCAATTTACCTTGTGAGAGAACAATTGGCTCGATGGACTTGCTAGGGCCATGCAGGAAAGTCTCGCCCGTCTGTGTGGGCAGAGTATCAATCAGATCAAGGGAACCCGCTTTGAGTTTTGCCCAAGGCGTGATGCTAATGGACAACCACTGGAAGCCCCATATCACCCTGAGCTGAAGACTCAATTGGACCACCTTAGCTTCATGATGTACGATCGTCAGCAGGAATTGGACAGTTGTCGTGACTACTCCAACCACAAGTCCGCCATCATCAAGACGAAGGATAAAACCATCGCCATACTAGCGAATGATCGCAAGTCTCGCGGCCGTCAGCTCGACAAGAAGGAGCGCATCATTGCCCGTCTTCGCCACCGTATCTAGGTGTAACATACCAAAAATACTAGACTTGGATCATCAAACTCTAATCATCAAAATTAGGGTTAACAAAAACTTTTCTAAATAAAATTATGGAATCATGCATGTGAGTATGCATTTCATTTTGATTTCTTTTGAACCACCTTGTTTGTGTGTTCCATTGCTTGTAAATGGATCCTTAGGTGAAATAAACATCATCTAAACATTTCCCACACTTTTCTCAAAGACAAGTAAATCAAAACAAATAAAATAAGGGAATGGACATGTTGACCAATTTAACTCCCATGCCTACTTTGGTTGTCTCAAACTTTCAGAAGCTAACAGAAACTTTTTTGGATCTTTGCACCCCTTGATTATACTCATAACAAAGTATCAAGGCCCACCTTGTGATCATCCATAAACTTTCAAATGCATAGTTTAAATGACAATTCAAAATTGAATCTTTATCATATGGGAAGATCCCACTTTTTCAAATACCACTCAAACAAGCTCAACTTTCAAAACCCAAGCATCTGTAGACTCACCAGCACCAACCTAGCACACCCACCAAAACTCTTTTCAAAATTCAAAACTTGAATTCTTGCGGCCATTTCATCAAACACTTGGCAGACACAAATCAAACAAAATCCACACTATTGTGAGCAGTGATTGAAGCCTAACTTGTTCCCTCTCTGGTTGCAACTAGGCTTTAGTAGATCATCTAGATCAATTGCACACCCTTAGCATCACTGTAAGCTTGGCAATGACATCAATGGTGAATAGCCGAAGCTCACCATGCCATCCCAGTGGAGACAGCAAGCTAGTAAGGAAACTAGCTGTGCCAACCTTGTCTGGGAGATCACCCATGCCTCACCGCCCCTCTCAACCAGCCCTGCCTCGAAGACGTCGAACACAACACCCAGGAACGCCGCACCCGTGCCTCTGTCAACCGTGCCGAGCATGCGCCAGAGCGCCACGCTTGACCGAAGCCCACAGACCGCGCGCCGCCCTCGCTGCGTGCATACATGATCGCCACCGACCCAGGATATCGCCAGACATCCCCATTCGCCGCCCCATGACGCACAACCACCGCTCGCCGTCGAAGACGCCGCCTCTGCCGTGCAGAGCATCGCGCGTTTAAGACCAAACCGCATCGCCCCTACACGCGCATTAAAGCCGTAGAGCATCGCCAGGAGACCACCAAGCGATCGCCACTGCCGGCCATGCCTCTAGCAGCCCGTAGCCATGTCGCCACCGTCGCCTGCCCATCCCGTTCGGTCTTGTCGTCGCGACTATAAATAGAGGCCACCCCCAGCTGAACTAAGCATAGCATCTCACTCCCCTCTTCTCACTGATCATTCCACCCCGTCCCCAGAGCAAGGCGAGCAGCGCAGCGCCGGAATTTCACCGGAGCCCGCCGCTGCTGGAGAAGAAGGGCTCCAGCGATTGGAGCCGCCCTAGGAGAAGCTGCCAGTACCAGGAGGTTCGCCGTCATCGACATCATCATTCGCCCGCCTCGCCGACCATCGCCTGAACCCCGGTGAGCCCACAACGACCCCCACTGGCCGCGCTAGGTTTCTGTCTCGCCGGTGTTGCCCAACGTCGACGATGACCCTCAGCCGTTGGATTAGAACCAGATCGAACGCACCACATCGCCCCATACCGTTTCGCACCCCCTGTCTCACTGACGCGTGGGGACAGCCACTTAAACAGCCCGCGGAAGCGCTATGCTTAGCAGGCCGACCCAGTATCACTTCCCGCGCATCCCAGTTATTTGAATTAAACCTTTTCCTTTTTATTTCAAACACACTTATGTACCCAGTTTCAAAAATCAACCAAGGTCGATTCAGTGAACCAAATGGAATGAAACCAATTTTGTTAGAAAGGTCTGGGAATGCTGAATCCATGCCCGTTGGATTCAAGTCATTTGGTTCTGTAGATCACCCTTGGCAAAAATAACAAGGCAGAAGCTTTTCTACATTCAAACTTTTTTCAAACTTAAACCACAATATCTTTTTAGTTGATTCCAACTCTCAAAAATCACATTTGACCATACCTCTCAGAATATATAAAAATATATAGGTTTACTTACAGAAATAATGACCAAGTAATAAAAGAATGCCACATAGGCATTTCTATCCACTTTAATTAAAATAAAATAAAAGGGTAAAACCTTATTAAATTGTGACACCACTTTAAATCACATTCCCATGTACTAAAATATGTGGTGATGACATGTGTCAACATGATCCCAGGATTGGTTTGGAGAATAGTAAATCTTAAGTAGTTTTTCAATGAGTAGAAATTATTTTTCCAAAAACAAAAGGAATTAAACCAAGCTTTAATCTTGTAATGTTAGTGATGATGCTAGATCATCTATAGGACCTTTTGTGTGATGATTGCAAGTAGTTAAGTATTGTTTGGTGATTGTGCACATCGTATTTATTTATAGACGCCAGTACCGACCAAGGATACGAGGAGGAAGGAGGATTCTACGAAGAAGAAGAAGCCGAGGAGAACTTCAACCACTGCTCTGCACAAGGCAAGACTTACTAATCACGTTGACGTATGCAAGGTAACACTTGCAATTTATCAAGCTTATACTGATACTGTGCAAGCCAATACTTGCATGTTACCATGCCAACTATATGCCTTAACCATATGTGATCATACCCACTTGATACCCAATCCTAGTTTTATTTGCAAGCTTTCTATTTTATTTCTTTATCAAAGCTAATTCCTTAGAGTTGACTTAAGTGGCTTATAGATGGTAGAAAGATATATTTTGAAGGTTGCATAAAGAGCATAAAATTTGGCCTAAGTTAGAAACCTTGATATCATCCTAAGATATAAGGTTGTACTTAGTTGAAACTCCACTAGTTTACCAACCCCCATTAGTACTTATCCTCACTTGTAGATGCTAGAGCTAAGCATAAAACTTGATCGACTTTAGATGGGAATACTTGGTGAAAATGGTTATGAAAACCTTAGAATGATGAATCATTCTACTGAGATGTTTTGACATGTTTTTCCGAACACCAGATGATCGTGGTGATGAAAATGTTGAGTCATGAGCCTTAGCCCTTTATAAAACTGATGGTTGTCTGGATGCGATACCATTCCAATTTTATCGTACAACCACAATACCCGAAGATTGGGTAGGGCTTGACTAGAAACTTATATACCTTAGTATTAGTTCCCTCACGGCCAGAGATGAGGCTACCTTGTGAAGATTGTCCACCTGTGCAGTACCCAAGATGACAGTTGGTCATGGTTGGGAGGCCAAACTCACAGGAGAGGTGCTTATACTAGGGCGTGTAATTGAAAGGTTAGGATTGACTATCCGCATACTGAGTATGGTGAATTCAGGATTTGTTCATGACGGATGTATCGAATGTTGTGGTGAAAGTGTACAATCTCTCCAGAGTGTCAAACTATTCGAATAGCGGCGTCCGTGGTTATGGATAGTTGGAGTGGCCATACTGTTCCCCCGTCAGATGTTTTCAAAATGAATTGTGAAATGAATTGAGACTTTGACTTGACCACAACAGAGTTGTGACATGAGTTACAATATCCCACTTAGGAGTTATAAAATTGTGACTAGCTTCTCTTGCTTCTGAACTAGTAGAGATAAATCTGGCTTTTTGCAAAACAACCCTAGAGCCTAGTGTCCAATTATCAAAAACCCCTGTCACTTGTTAGTATTAGTTTGCGAGTACTTAAAAAGTACTCACGGCTTTGTCCCTGGCTATTCTCGTGGCCATACTATGAAGAGGAGTACCTGGAGGATGGACCCCAGGAAGGTTATGACAACTAGGATCATCTCCCATCGTCAGCATAGCCTGTGACCCCGAAGATGGAGCTTCGCCTACGCTACCGTTATTATTATGTATTCTGCTGCTTGAAGTTGTGTTAAGAACTGGATCATGAGATCCTTATTTGTGTAAGACCTTATGAATGGTTTGTAATGGATGATGTACCGTGGTATCCAGTTATGTTATGTCTCGCAAAAATGGTAATCCTGGGATTGCGATGTATGGCATAACAGGCATCTGGGATTAAAAATCCGGGTGTTGACACTAGGCTTTGGAGGAGACCATCCACGAGAGAGACATGCAGTTGGAAGAAAGCGAGAATGCCGGAGAGGATCTTCGTGGAGACCCCTACTCATATCTCAGCGATGATGATGATTTTCTGGAGGATCGGGCTATGGATTTCTTCACCGATGAGGATGATTACGCCTTCATCGATGACGACGGGGATGATGAGGATGATGACTACACCGACTCCGAGGAGTAGTAGCACTTGAGCACCAGCGTAGTGAGTAGTATTCGGTCCCACTGTATCGTAGATTCCATAATGGTTCTTAAAACCATCTGTTTTCCTTTGTTGTGGTGTGTGTTTGTATCGTGTGCTATGAATGAATGAAAAGCAAGTTGCTAGAAAATCTGAGTCAAACTTTAAAAACTTTTCAAAGTCCCAGAGCCTTAGAAATTTCCCTCTTTTCTCATGATCTATCTCAATCTTCAGATGCCATGCGGAGGAAGTGGTTCATCCCCAGACCCGATGTTGCAGATCCTGCAAATGTTGGTTTCGGACTGCGAAGCTGAAAGAGCCGAACATCAAGCCAACATAGCCACCCTGCAACAGATAGCTCAGCTTGCCCACAACAATCAAGGCCAAGGAAATCAGGACAACCATGGATCTAAGCTCAAGAATTTCCAGAATACCAACCCACCTATTTTCACTAAGTCAGAAGAGCCTCTAGATGCTGACGATTGGCTGCAAACCATGGAAAATAACCTAGAAGTAGCCGGAGTGGAAGCCAACGAGAAAGTTCTGTTCGCCACCCATTATCTAGACGGATATGCCAGAGCATGGTGGAACAGTGTTCTTGCAATGACCGGAGGACAGATGATGACCTGGGATGAATTCAAGGTCAAGTTCAGCAGAACCCATGTGCCACCGGTTTTGATCAAGAGGATGAGAGACGAGTTCAGAGAACTGAAGCAAGGAAGGATGACTGTAGTGGAATACCGTGACAAATTTTTGTCATTAGCTAGGTATGCCCCAGATGAGATCGATACGGAAGCCAAGAAGAAAGAGAGATTCCTGAATGGTCTGCATGATGAGATGCAGACTGTGTTAGTCAATATACCATTTGCTGATATTGAAGCCCTTGTCGACTCTGCTATCTAGATGGAAGGAAAGATCAACCAAGCCAATGAGAACCGCAAGCGTCGCATGATGCATCAACTAGGAACCCATCAGACCCCAAAGTATCTCCCTAATCCATCTCCAGGATTTTCCCTGAGAACCAACAGACCCCCGATGAACCGTCCAACCTATCCCAACCGTGGAAACCCTAGGCCCATAGGAAATCACAACAACCCCGGCAACTCTAGCAATTTCAATGGGCCCCACCCAAGTTCAACAAAAACAATGCTACCGCCAACACCAACACTGCTGCGAGGACTGGAAGCAATGTTGTGCCTGTGGCAGCAAAGGACAAGTCGTAAGTGACTTGTTATGACTATGGAAATAAAGGCCACTATTCCAACGAGTGCCCCAACAAGAAGAATGCCGCAGCCCCCAATGCAAATGCCCCAGCCCAGCAGCAGCGTCGTGTTTAACCAGGAAGAAGGTTTGCCCCAGGGAATTCACTCAACCGCAACGGCCGTCTTTTTCTCATGCATGCTGAAGAAGCTCAGGAAGCGCCAGACATCGTGTTGGGTATGTTTTCTGTTAATTTTTAGTACTTGCTCGAGTGTTTTTTGATTCTGGTGCATTGCACTCATTTGTCACCGAAGAATTTGCATGCACTAGTAAAATTCAACCAACCAAACTCAAGCATGTTATGATCGTTCAAATTCCCGGATCAACCACGAAGGCTAGGCAAATTTGCAAAGCCGTCGCTATCCGAATCCATGGCATAGATTTTTATGCTAATCTGATAGTACTCGGAACTAAAGTTTTGGAAGTAGTACTAGGAATGGATTGGATGTCCAAACATAAAGGATTGATTGACTGTGCCAAGAAAGCCGTAACCATGACCAGTACAGCTGGAATATCAGTCGAGCATATATCTGAAACCTTACCTCATCAATTCAAGTGCAACAAGAGTATAGCCCGACCTACCATTGACCAAGTCCGGATAGTCTGTGAATACCCCGATGTATTTCCAGAAGTTTTGCCTGGTATGCCCCAGATAGGGATATCGAGTTTATCATCGAACTAATCCCCGGAACAGGACCCATAGCCCAGAGACCATATAGTATGAACCCGTCTGAACTAGAAGAACTGAAGAAGCAACTGGAAATTGGATTGATTCAACCAAGTGCGTCACCATGGAGATCACATGTCTTATTTGTGGACAAGAAAGATGGAGGTAACTGTTTGTGTACAGATTATCGGAAGTTGAATGATGTCATCATCAAGAACAAATACCCCTTGCCCAAGATAGAAGATTTGTTTGATCAATTGACCGATGCCAAAGTGTTTTCTAATATTGATCTTAGTACTGGCTATCATCAACTCAAGATTCGTGTAGAGGATATTCCAAAGACTGCCCTTACCACCAGATATGGATTATATGAGTATACTGTTATGTCCTTTGGATTAACCAATGCCCCCGCTTATTTCATGAATCTCATGAATAAGATTTTTATGGACTTCCTGGATAAGTTTGTCGTTGTTTTAATCGACGACATTCTGATTTATTCCAAATCGGAAGAAGAACATGAGCTACACCTAAGGACCATTCTTGGAATCCTTAGAGAGCATCAGCTGTATGCCAAGTTTAGCAAATGTGAATTCTGGTTACAGGATGTAGGATTCCTCGGTCATACTGTATCAGCCGGAGGAATTGCCGTTGACCCTGCAAAAGTGAAATATGTCGAAGATTGGAAAGCCCCAACCACTCAAACCCAAGTTCGTGCTTTTATCAGATTGGCGGGATATTACCGCAAGTTCGTGGAAGGATTCTCTAGTATCGCCAGACCCATGACCCAATTGCTGAATAAGGACAAGAAGTTTGAATGGACCGACAAATGTGAAGCGAGTTTTCAAGAACTCAAGAGGAGATTGATTTCAGCCCCAATCTTAATCATGTCGGATATCACGAAGCCCTTCGACGTGTATTGTGATGCATCCAAGATCGGTCTCAGATGTGTGCTAATGCAAGAAGGCAAAGTTGTATCTTATCTATCCCGACAATTGAAACAACATGAGCAAAATTACCAAACCCATGACCTCGAACTCGGAGCCGTAGTTCTATCCCTCAAGACATGGAGGCATTACCTCATGGGAAACCGTTGTGAGATTTATTCGGATCAGAAGAGCCTGAAGTATATATTCACTCGGAAGGAGATGAACATGAGGCAGAGAATATGGATTGAGCTAATCAAGGATTACGATCTGGACATTCACTATCACCCTGGTAATGCCAATGTGGTAGCAGATGCCCTTAGCAGATTGCCGTGCCGCTTGAACTCCATGATTTTTAAGGAGCAACCAAGCCTGCACAAGGAAATGGAAGATTTTCGAATAGAATTAGTGAGTGAAGGATTTTTGGCTAGCATAGAAGTTCAGCCCACTTTGATCAGTCAGATCAAAGAGGCGCAAAAAGGAAATGCTAGTATCGACGGAATCAAGCGTCGTATTGGTACATGCAAAGTACCCGGATTCACCGAAGAAGAAGAAGGAGTTCTGTGGTACAAAGGACGCCTTTGTGTACCAGCAGATTCCGAGTTGAAAGAGGTTATTTTGAAGGAAGCTCATGATACCCTTTATTCTATCCACCCCGGAGGAACTAAGATGTATCAAGACTTGAAGGAGCAATTTTGGTGGCATAAGATGAAGAGAGAAATCGGAAGCTACATCGCCAAGTGTGATATATGTCAGCGAGCCAAGGCAGGACATCAAAGACCCGTTGGATTGTTGCAACCATTGCAGATTCCGGAATGAAAATGGGATTCCGTTGGAATGGACTTTATCACCGGATTGCCTACTTCTAGTAGGGGAAATGACTCTATCTGGGTCATAGTGGACAGATTGTCCAAAGTCGCCCATTTCTTACCCGTCAAGACCACATATCAGAGTTCGAAGCTAGCGGAGTTATACATAGGTAGAATCGTTAGTTTGCACGGAGTCCCCAAGAACATCGTATCGGATCGAGGAACCCAGTTTACCTCGAGGTGCTGGAAGAAAGTCCAAGAAGGCTTAGGAACCCGCCTAGATTTCAGCACCGCATATCACCGTCAGACCGATGGACAAACAGAGCGAGTAAATCAAATACTCGAAGATATGCTCAGAGCATGTGTGTTAGAATATGGATCTAAGTGGGAAGAATGTCCACTGTTTGTAGAATTTTCATACAACAACAGTTATCAAGCTAGTTTGCAAATGGCCCCATTTGAATTCATGTACGGAAGGAAGTGTCGCACCCCTTTGAACTGGTCGGAAGTAGGAGAGAGTCAGATTTTTGGACCAGACATCCTACGAGAAGCAGAAGAGAAGGTTCGCAAGATTCGTGAGCACCTCAAGACAGCCTAGTCCAAACAGAAGAGTTACGCCGACAAGAGACGTCGAGACCTCGCCTTCAACATAGGAGATTTTGTTTATCTGAAGGTGTCGCCATTGAAGGGACTGCAGCGTTTCCAACTCAAAGGGAAGTTAGCCCCCAGATATATCGGACCCTTAAAGATTCTGAACCGTTGAGGAGAAGTGTCGTATCAATTGGAACTACCCGAAGAGATGTCCGCCGTGCACAATGTGTTCCTTATCTCATTACTTCGCAAGTGCCTCGAAGTTCCAGAGAAGACGAAAGTATTCAAGAACATCGATCACCAGACCATAGAGATCAACGATGATCTAACCTATCCTGAAGTACCCATCCGTATTTTGGAAGAAGCTTTCAGAACTACGCGAACCCAAAGCATCAAGTTTCTCAAGATTCAGTGGAGCAACCACACAGAAGAGGAAGCTACCTGGGAGCCCGAAGATCACATCAGGACGGAGTTTCCCGATCTCTTCAAATCCTAGGTAATCTTTTTCGTCCTTTTTCAAATCTCGGGACGAGATTTTGTTTAAGGGGGGAAGGTTTGTAACATCCCAAAAATATTGAACTAGAATCCTCAAACTCTAATCATCAAATTTAGGGTTAACAAAAACATTTCTAAAATAAAATGAGAAAGCATTCATGTGTGTATGCATCCCATTTTAAATTCTTTTGAATTGCCTTGTTTATGTGTTTCTTTGCTTGTAAATGGATTCTTAGGTGAAATAAACATCATCTAAACCTTTCCCAAACTTTTCCCAAAGACAAATAAATCAAAACAAACCAAAATGAGTGAATGGTCATTTTGACCAATTTAACTCCCATGCCTACTTTGGCTGCCCAAAACTTTCAGAACTTAACAGAAACTTGTTTGGATCTTTGCACCCCTTGATAGTACTCATAACAAAGTACCAAGGCCCACCTTGTGATCATCCAAAAACATTTGAATGCATAGTTTAAATAACAGTTCAAAATTGAATCTATATCATATGGGAAGATACCACTTTTTCAAAAACCACTCAAATAAGCTCAACTTTCAAAACCCAAGCATCTGCAGACTCACCAGCACCAACCTAGCACACCCACCAAAAATCGTTTCAAAATTAAAAACTTGAGTTCTTGCAGCCATTTCATCAAACACCTTGCAGATACAAATCAAATAAAATCCAAACACTATTTGGAGCAATGATTTAAGCCTAACTTGTTCCCTCTCTGGACACCACTAGCCTTAGTAGATCATCTAACAACCTAAACTAATCTCTAGCACTACTGTAAGCTAGCCATTGTCATCAATGGTGAGCAGGCCGAGTGCACCCTTGCCACCCACATGTCGACAGCCAGATAGGAGAAGCACCAAGCCTAGACAACATGTCTGGGAGCAAGCTAACAACCCACCGCCACTCCCTGTCCAGCGCTCGAACCTTGCCAACCCCTGGACCACACGCACAGACCATGCCAAGCTCGCCAGCAACCATGCCGAGAGCGCGCCCCGTGCGCCACGCTCGACAGACGCCCACAGACCGCGTGCCGCCCTCGCCGCGTGCATACGTGATCACCACCGTCCCAGCAACCCCGCAGACACGCTCGTTCACCGCCGCGCGGACCATGCACGGTGTGCGCCATAAAAACTTCCGTCGGTCACGCGTAGAGCACCGCCGCGTTGCGACCAATCCGCATAGCCCCACGCCTCGCCACCATGTCGTTGAGGTTCGCCAGGGAGAACCGCACCGCCCCTACCGTCGCCCACACCGATAGCCTTCGATGCCGTCGACCACGACGCGCACAGCTTGCGCCCGTCGGTTCCCTCTCGCCACTATAAATAGAGGCCACCCCCAGCCAAATTGAGCACATCACCTCACTCCCCTCTCACCCAGAACCACCCCGCCTGAGTCCCGAAGCAAGGTGAGCAGCGCTTCGCCGAAATTTCACCGGAGCCCGCCGCTGCTGGAGAAGAAGGGGGGCAGCGATTGGAGTCGCCCTAGGAGAAGCTGCCGGTACCAGGAGGTTCGTCGTGGTCGACTTCGTCGTTCGCCCGCCTCGCCGACCCTCGCCTGAGCCCCGGTGAGCCCCCGACGACCCCCACCTGCCGTGTTAGGTTTCTGTCTCGTCGGCGCTGCCCGACGTGGATGATGAACCAGGGCCGTTAGATTAGAACAAGATGCCATGGCTCACATTGCCCCGTACCACTTCGCACCCCCCTGTGTCACTGACGCGTGGGGATAGCAATTTAACCATCCCGTGTAAGCGCTGTGCTTAGCAGGCCGGCCCAGTATCGCTTCCCGCGCAGCCCAGTCGTTTGAATTTAACCTTTTCCATTTTAATTCAAACATAGTTCTATACCTAGTTTCAAAAATCAACCCAGATAGATTCAGTGAACCAAATTGAATGAAACTAATTTTGTTAGAAAGGTCTTGCAATGCTGAATAAAAGCACGTAGGATTTAAATCATTTGGATATGTAGATCATCCTTGGTAAAAATAACAAAGCAGAAGCTTTTCTGCATTCAAGCATTTTTCAAATTTAAACCATGATAGTTTTTGATTTGATTCCAACTCTCAAAAATCACATTTAACCCTACCTTTCAGAATATATAAAAATATATAGCTTTACTTACAGAAATAATGTTCAAGTAATAAAAGAATGCTACATAGGCATTTCTAGCCACTTTATTTAATTAAAATAAAAGGATAAAACCTTATTAAATTGTGACACCACTTTAAATCACATTCCCATGGACTAAAATATGTGGTTTAGTAGAAATTGCTTTTCTAAAACAAAAATCATTAAGTAAAGTGCCTTAGTCTTGTAATGTTAGTGATGATGCTAGATCATCTATAGAACCCCTTTGTGTGATGATTGAAAGTAGTTAAGTATTGTTTGGTGATTGTGTACCTCGTATTTATTTATAGACGCTAGTACCGACCAAGGATACGAGGAGGAAGGAGGATACTACGAGGAAGAAGCCGAGGAGAACTTCAACCACTGCTCTGCACAAGGCAAGCTAACACTTGCAATTTAGCAAGCCTATACTGATATTGATGCAAGCCAATACTTTCTGGTTACCATGCTAACTATATGCCTTAAGCATATGTGATCATACCCACTTGATACCCAATCCTAGTTTTACTTGCAAGCTTTCTATTTTGTTTTTCTTTGTCAATGCTTTAACTTAGAGTTTACTGAAGTAACTTGTAGATACTAGAAAGATAACTGAAGGTTGCATAAAGAGCATAAAATTTGGCCTAAGCTAGATAATGTTTATGTCATCCTAAGGCTTGAGATTGAACTTAGTAAAACTTCACTTGTTTACCACCCCTCATTAGTACTTACCCCACTTGTAGATGCTAGTGCTAAGCATAAAACCTGATCAACTTTAGATGGGAATACTTGGTGGAAAATGGTTATGAAAACCATGGAATGATGGATCATTCTATTGAAATGTTTTGGACATGTGTTTCCGAACACCAGATGATTTATGGTGATGAAAATGTTGAGGCATGAGCCTTAGCCCTTTATAAAACTGATGGTTGTCTGGATGCGATACCATTCCAATTTTTACCGTACAACCACAATACCCGAAAATTCGGTAGGGCTTGACTGGAAACTTATATACCTTAGTATTGGTTCCCTCACGGCCAAGGTCTAAGCTGAGGCTACCTTGTGAAGATCGTCCACCTGTGCAGTACCCAAGATGACAGTTGGTCATGGTTGGGAGGCCAAACTCACAGGAGAGGTGCTTATACTACGGCGTGTAATTGAAAGGTTAGGATTGATTATCCGCATACTGAGTATGGTGAATTCGGGATTTGTTCCTGACGGATGTATCGAATGTTGTGTTGAAAGTGTACAATCTCTGTAGAGTGTCAAACTATTCGAATAGCCACATCCGCGGTTATGGACAGTTGGAGTGGCCATACTGTTCCCCCGTCAGATGTTTTCAAAATGACTTATGAAATGACTTGAGACTTTGAATTGACCACAACAGAGTTGTGACTTGAGATACAAGTTCCCACTTAGGAGTTATAAAATTGTGACTTGCTTCTGAACTTTGTAGAGGTAAATTTGGCTTCTTGCAAAACAACCCTAGAGCTTAGTGTCCTATTATAAAAACCCCCTTCACTTGTTAGTATTAGTTTGCGAGTACTGAAAGAGTACTCATGGATTTGTCCCTGGCTATTCCCGTGGCCAGACTATGAAGAGGAGTACCTAGAGGATGGACCCCAGGAAGGTTACGACAACTAGGATCATCTCCCATCATCAGCATTGCTTGTGACCCCGAAGATGGAGCTTCGCCTACGCTACCGTTATTATTATGTATTTCGCTGCTTGTAGTTGTATTAAGAACTGGATCATGAGATCCTTATTTGTGTAAGACCTTATGTATGGTTTGTAATGGATGATGTACTGTGGTATCCAATTCTGTTATGTCTCGCAAAAATGGTAATCCTGGGATTGCGATGTATGGCATAACAGGCATCTAGGATTAAAAATCCGGGTGTTGACATGCCTGCAGCTGAAGTTATCTTCGTCATCCGAACGTGTTCGGTTGACGGCATATTCATCGCCCGCCCAGCGATTCGAGATATCCATCAGGTGGTTGATGGTTTTGGGCTTGACGCGCCCGAGCTCCTGTTTGAATTCACGGCGCCTCATGCCATCATTGAAGGCATCGATTGCCCTTTCCTCGATATGTTTGCGGTGGAGGTTTTGATGATAGAGCAGCACAGTATGTACGAACGGATGGACTCGTTGGACCATTGGCAGCAGGCTCGCAGCTCTTCGATTGAAGCCAGTATCTTGCTGGTGCCTTTGAAGTTGCAGATGAACCAGTATGCCAGCTCTTCCCAACTGTGGATGGATACGAGAGGGAGGTTGTTGAGCCAGGCTCTAGTTGCACCCGTCAGCTGCAACTGAAGGCATTGCATGACTGTGTTTTTACTCCTGCCATGGATTTTGACTGATGATAGATGGTCATCGAGCCAGATCCTTGGCTCCTGCATGCCGTCAAATTTGGGGTTGTCCGAAGGTAGTTTCAATCCCTTAGGCATCCGCCATTGCCGTACGGCCCTGCTGAAGCACCTAGAGCCGCATAGCCCCGTGTCCTCGTCTTCGGACTCCATGGAGCACGCACGTTTTGTGCGTGATTTGTCAATCTTGTGTTGTGCGAGCTCACTATGTGTTGGGGATATGCTAAATGGGTGTCACCATTGCATGTCTCTAATCCGGATAACCCGGTGGCCCACCATTGGTATCAAGGCCTATGGCCTGCTGGGCGGCCCAGTTAGATGGATCTAGAAGGGAGCCCCATGCCGGATAAAGGAAGGCTATGGAGGAGTCACCAGCGTACCCGGAGCCTTGGAGTGCAAGACATGTTAGACTAGTTGTGTACCATGTAGGACTCTGTAACCTGTCCAGCTAGGACTTTGCCTGTAACCCTAGGATCTGCTGACTATATAAGTCGGACCTAGAGGAGCCTTTAGGACATGATACAACTCATACCTCGCACAAGGAACGAATCCCTGTAACTCGGCATATTGCCATTATAGTGATTTATAGCAGGAGTAGGATTCTGCCACCGTCATGGGATCTGAACCTGGGTAAGCTGTGTTACCTCGTGCCCACCAACCTTCCGCCTTACCCCACGTCTCTAAACACGCACTGTGAGGACCCCTCCATGGCGTACTCGTCGGCAATACCACGACAGTTAGCGCCCACCATGGGCATGAGGCGCTTCAGGCTCTACAACAGGCGAGGTCCAAGATCTTCGCGGGAATCGGCAAAACTTCTCCGGCAATGTTCTGATCGTCCCTCCCGACGAGTTCTGGATCCCGGCGAAGACGAACCCCACCCAATGCTCGATTTTCCCAATCAGAGTCATCCACCTCTTCATCGGCGAAACCGACTCGGGCACTAGTTCCCTGGAAGTCGGAGGATCGTCAAGGTCTGCACGGACCGCCTACGGGCAGGATACTTTCATGGAAGGATCAAAGTCGGATATCTCTTTGGAGTTTTCTGACTTAGATCGGAAAAATTCAAGGCCCACCAAAACCGCCCCTGTGTAGGATATAATGGTGGAAGATCACTGCAAATCCGTTGTCTTCGCCCATGCGTCTGGAAAGCAGAGATCACAGTTCATCGGTGTGGTGACCATCTTCGATCTGGCGCATTGCGTTCAGAGAGAGGGTGAAAACCCCCACAATTACCTCGCTAGGTGGCTCCGTATACGGGCTTATCTGGAACATTACCCCAATGATTATGCTATCTATCACTTTGTGTAAGGGCTAGACCACGGTACACTTCTTCGGCATACGCTAAGGCGGCTACAGGCCTCGGGACGCCTCACTTTCAAAGGCATGGTGCACACCGTCACTAACTTCGCAGCCGCTGATGCAGAAGCTCAAGCAGCGCTCTCTGTCGCACCCGACACCCCGCCGCCTCCGCCACCGCCTCCACTGCCTCCAGTCAATATTCCTGCAGCCTCAGCATCTTCTTCCGTCATCAAGGAAGCCCCCGCACCCTCCGACTCTCTACACCGACATCAGCGTGGACTAGGAGGAGATGGATATCAACCCGGAGGAACTCGACTCTGCTATGCATGAGATGGAGGAGGACATCAAGCACGAGGAGAAGGACGTCAAGGCCATCACATCCCGAGAGGTGTTCGTCTCCATTGGGAGTGTAACATCCCTAAAATCATGTTTCAAAACTCATGCATATCATCCATGCATCCATGAGTCATTTAGGGTTCATTTCAAAATCATTTCAAAAACAGGAGCATATGTTGCTCATTATTTTATGTATGAATACTCTAGCCTTTGTGCTACTTACTAATGAGAAAGGTACTAATATTCATTCAGTAATGTTTTGAGTTCAAACTTAAGTGATTTCAAAAGCTTGAGCAAAGTTTCAAAACAAAGTATGAAATAAAACCAAATTTATGCCTATCATTATATCTCCTAAAGGCTTGGTTTTATTTTATTTTTCAAATGACCCAAGTAGGTTTGAGTGAACAGAAGTGTTTGACACATATTTGAGTACAAAGTACAATGTACAAAAAGCTGGAGAAGGTTTGAATTCAAACTGATTTGAAATGGACTTTGAAAACCAATTCTAGAAAATCAAACAGAAAAAGAAAAGGATTAAAGAGGAAAAAAATAAGCAAATAGCCAATCTGGCCCAACCCAGCCCAACTCAACCCAGCTAGCCCAGCAACTCCCTCCCGCGAATCGTTTTCTTTCACTCACAACCTCACCCACGGAGTCACTGACTGCCTGGACCCACCTCCTCTTCTTTCCTCTCGCTGACAACCACGGCCCACACGGTATCTTCGTCTCCACCCAGCGACTGGTTCATCCCCAAATCACTCGGCCATTTCTGGCTTGATTCGCGGCTTCAATTCACGATCAATGCTCGAGTAAATCACGCCCGCGTCCTTGCTACTTAAACCCCCTCTGCCCCCTCTCCATTTTCCCCCAAACCCCGAGCACAGAGCGCCCACAGGCTGCGAGAATTCCTCGCCACCACCTCGCTGCTCCGACGAGTTCGTCATCGAATTCCGGTGAGCACCGCACTCCCCTCTGCCTATGGTTCATACTGGCTTATTCTACATCTCCGTGCGCACCTACTGACACTCTCCGTTTGCTCGCGCATGGTCTGTAGCCTCGGCAGCGTCAACGACTAAGCGCCACCGTCTTCGGCTTCAACTCCGACGACCTCCAGTGGTAAATTCCGACCGCCCCTTTCCCTCTCGTTGACACCCGCGTGACTAGCATCGTCTTGCGCATCTGACCCACCACTTCTTTTTCCTTGGCATGATCTGCACCCTCGCCAATGTCGACGAACAGAAGCATCCGTCGCCAGGGACTTCTCCGACAAGCAATCAGCGACGACTCCGAGCGCCCCTTCGCCAACCGGTGGGCTGGGTTGATTATGTTATCTATCACTTTGTCTAGCTTCTCCTTGTCACAGCGATTCTGGTGAGCATCCTCCCACCTCCCTGGGTGACCTAGTTCGCCGGCTCCGCCACTGACTGAGCGTGCCGCCGCCTGTCGCCACCGCCAGCGCCGCCAGTTTAGGGTTAGCTGCTTAGGGCCGTTCGATTTAGATCCAGTGGATGCGATAGAACGTAATCGAAGGGGTACAATTAGATCTGAGCCGCGCGTTTTACTTAGATCTAACGGTTCGGAAGCGTGATCCTGTGCGAAGCGGTACCAGCCAGTTAGAAAGCGCCGCGTGGCAGGAGTTTTATTTTAAATTTTTGAATTAGATATATTAGATGTTTGATTTTGTTTAATTCATAACTTTTGAATGCCACGTCCAAATTTGACAAATTTTATATCAATGGAATCAGGAGAGAAAATCCTTTCCATCTATGCAATGTGTTTAATGTTTTGCCTCTGTTAAAATGGTTGTTTTTGCAGAAACATGTGTAGGCCTATTTTATGTATAATAATTATTTGGGAAATGTTTTAATGTTCAAATAAAGTTTGTTTGGCAAGTTTTGAACTTGTTTATGATTCAGTACTGTGCACTTGTCTTGTTTGGTGTACAAAATCATCACATGGCATTATGCATGCATCCATATATTTTTTTGCTTGTATTTATTATGTATGTGATTTTGGTGTTATTATTTTATGTGTAGATTTTGGTGCAAATAGTGATTGTGATTGTGAGGATTGTAGCTACTCTCCAAACTATCAAGGAAAGTGGTGCTTCATGATTTTATTCCTAAGTTTTTCAACTTTGCATTAGAAATATTTTGCTAGTCTTGCATGGTTATTTTTGATCTATATGCTATGCTTGGGAAATCCTAGTAGTTGTAGAATTGCTAGAAATGTTTCTAAGTCTTATCAATGCCATGCTTAGCCTAGCTAGTAGCAACCAAGGGTGGTATTATATTCATGCTGTGAATAAATATTTCTAAGTCTTTGGACTATGTTTTTGCTTAATAAAACAACTAAGTGAATGAAACACCTGGGTGGAATGAAAAGAATGGGTTATGTTGAGTGGTTACACAAGGCCCATTTATATGGTCTACCTTGTGTATCTCACTTGTGGAAAGCCACCCAGGAACAAAGGAATTTGAGATGCCATATGTTAAGAAGCTTCTAGTGCAGCCACTTGGCAATATGGGCTCTGCCTGGATCATATAGGTTGCAATAACTTAGCCATTTGGACAGTTTGTGGTAGTGGGATGATAGGTTGGAACACATCCATTTGGTCTAAAGGAAGGCTTCTGAAAGGTCATGTCTTGGTGAAAATCAAGTCTTGTGGGGAAAGTGCACAACCTCTGTAGATGGAAGAATCTAAGTACTTAGCCATGTCCCTGGTATTGGACACTTTGAGCATCAAGACATGGAAGCTATCAAGAATCTCCTCATCCCAATTTCTAAGTGAAAACTTGTGGTTGAACCAGGGTGAAGGTTCACCAATGTCTATTGGTGGTTCCTTGGGAAACTTTTTCTCAACGAAAAACTTAGTGTTTTCAACTAATAGGCAAAACCTATTTTGAGCAAAGCAAGCCTAAGCTACACTTAGACAAAATGCATATAGTACTTAGTACACCAATATTCTACTAATGTATCACTTGCCAATACTATTCCAATGTATTGACCCACTGTGGCTATAACTTGTGATGTTGCAGGTTATTCTGATGATGATTAGGAGTCATGAGTCTACACTCAACATGCTTGCCTGTGGCACATGAATATGAAGACTTATTTATCTTATTACATATTTAAACGCTTGTACTAGGCCTGTGGCCATGGAGTTGTAAAAGACTATGTTTGTCTCTGGAATGACTTGTAATAATGATCTTTGTTTCTGTGTACTTCATCTTAAACTGTGGATGCTAGCATTGATCCAGGGACTAGCATTGCAATCACCGGGATTCTTTTTCCTTTACAAAGGAGGGATCTTACAGGGAGTGTGATGGAAGAAGATCAACCCGGACAAGCTCCGCCTAAAGGGCTGGACAAGGGTAAGAGACCACCTGATGCTGCCGAGAATGATCACGCAAAGGCCATGCCTCCTCCGCCTAACCCAGTGCAGCATCCGCAGGAACTCAACGTCGGTCCAAGTAACCTCAACACCGCAAACCCGCTGCCTCCGGCATCTACGTCTACGGCTGCCAAAATCACTCCAGCTGATAGAGTCATGTACGATACTCAGCTCGTCTAGCCCATGACTGTGGCTCATATACGGGACGTAGTCCATCTTGACTAGTAGCGCCAGCAGCTACTAGAGGAAGCGCAATCCATCAGGCTCAAAGCTAGATCAAGATTTGGCCAAGGTGCAGAAGTCAATCGAGAAAGCTAGAGCAATGGAGGCAGAGTACAAGACTCTGCTCAAGCAGCAGAAGGCTCGGAAAGCTCTGGCTCACATCATCAACGATCCTGATATATGGCGCAACCTAGGATGGGCTCCCCCAAATCCACCACAAGCCAAGCCTTACATTGACAGCGAAGGCAGGCAGGTCATGCCCACTCCTATTCTCAGCTTAGCGGTCGCCAAGACCCTTCTGGAGCAGGATAGATCACCCGCAGCTATGGAACAGGCCTATGACATTGTAGCGAAGGCGGTCAAAAAGCAGGAAAACGCCACCTTTCAGAGGCTTGAGTCTGACCCATCATATTGCCAGTCTAGTGATGGCTGACGTGGAGCCTGTTGGGAACCCCAAGAGTAAGGTGTGAAGCAGCACAACAACAAGTTTTCCCTCAGTAAGAAACCTAGGTTATCGAACCATTAGGAGGAATGAAACGTCACACGGGTGTTGCAAGCAACGGGAAACCTGTACAACACAAACTCAAGACTTTGCCCCAACAAATCAGTGAGGTTGTCAAGATCACCGGTTTGCTGTAACAAAGGATTAAACATATAGTATGGAAGGTAGTGGTTTGCAGAAGGTAAACAAGTAACAGTGGAAGATGTATCAATGGTAAATATTGGACCGGGGTCCATAGTTCACTAGAGGTGCTCTCCTTAGATAAAGAACATGGCATGAAGGGTAAACAAATTACAGTAGGGAAATTTACAGGAACTGAGCAAGGCATAACAATGCAATACCAGACAAAAATATCCTATGAGATTCGATTGGGCAATACAAAAATATGCATAGACTACCATCCAACTGCATCTATGACTAGAAGTACACCTTCAGGTTATCATCCGAACCCCCTCCAGTATTAAGTTCCAAGCAACAGACAACTGCTTTAAGCAAAGTATGTAAGGTAAACAATCCACTTGTTCTATGAACAAGGGACCGTTGTTTTCTCCCTAGTAGAAACAACACATCTACAACCGAAGAGATTTCTGTCATGAACCCACTATCGAGCATAAATACCCCCTCTTGGAGTCCCTAGTAACTACTTGGCCAAGATAGATACTAACAATGGAGAGCATGCAAGATCAGAAACAACATAGACATGATAGTATCTATGAGACCCTGGTGCATGGCTCAATAGGATTGATAGGAAACCCATACCAACAAGTTGCAACTTCTTTTCCGGAAGCTCATTCGAAAAGAACTCTAGGGTTAAGCATGCTTGGCCTAGAGCAATTCTAGGATGGGTGACCGACCGGGAAGTGGGTAACCGGGTGCGCACAAGTGAGAACAAAGTGCGCAGAAAAGACTAGTGTTGGTTTGTGGGGTTAGTCTAGAGATTCTATTGAGCTGCCAGAAGTGATAGCCGTCGGTCCGGAGTGACCGGGGGTGTTACAAGTGGTATCAGAGCCGATCCTCGCGGTTACACGGGCGTGTGCGGGTCAGTGGCGGACATGTGTAGCATGGCGCGTGTGGCCCAGAGTGGACACGGCATGGCAATGTGCCAGCACTGGGCGCACAAACGTGTGCCAAAAGGGGACGTTCATGGCTTGTGGTTGATCGACGAGGACGTCGATCTTCTAAGGGTGGGTGTATGTGAGACCCTGGCGCATGGCTCAATAGGATTGATAGGAAACCCATACCAACAAGTTGCAACTTATTTTCCGGAAGCTCATTCGAAAAGAACTCTAGGGTTAAGCGTGCTAGGCCTAGAGCAATTCTAGGATGGGTGACCGACCGGGAAGTGGGTAACCGGGTGCGCACGAGTGAGGACAAAGTGCGCAGAAAAGACTAGTGTTGGTTTGTGGGGTTAGTCTAGAGATCCTATTGAGCTGCCAAAAGTGACAGCCGTCAGTCCGGAGTGACCGGGGGTGTTACAGTATCAAATAGACAACACCATTAATCAATCTGACATAGTAATATCAATATCCATCGGATCCCCACAAACACAACATGCATGATTACAAATAGATTAGAACTTGATCATGAACGGAGCTCACAAAATCTACATGAAAGCACAAAGGCGGAGATACAACCATCTAGATACTACAATGACCCATTGTCTAAGGTGGAACTACTCACGCATTATACCGGAGAACAAGACCTCCGGGATGATTTCCCCTCCGGCAGGGTGCTGGGAAGAACATCAGATCCCCCCGATCTAGGGATGACAGTGATGTCGGCTACAGAAGGTTTCATGGATTTTTGTTCGGGTGCCTAGGGTTTCTGCATCGGGGGGACTTTATAGGCAAAGAGGCGAGGCTAGGAGGCGGCCAAGGGCCCCACACCCTACCCAGGCGCGGGGTGGGCCCACCAGCGCCTAGGGGGATCTGGCCACCCTGGTCCGCTTCTCCATCTCTCCTCTGGAATTCGTGTCTCTGACGGTAAAATATTGACTTTCTGCCTTTCTGGTACCAAAAACAGAAGAAAACAGGCAACTAGCACTGTGGCAACTTGTTAATAGGTTAGTTCCAGAAAAGATATAAAAACACCTCAAAGTGTAGACAAAGCAAAGCAAAGTAGATACTAAACAAGCATGGATCATCAAAAATTATAGATACGTTTCCGACATATCAAGCATCCCCAAGCTTAACTGCTACTAGTGCTCGAGTAGGTAAGTGATAAAAAGAATAATTTTTGATGTGACATGCACCACCAAAACCAAGATCAAACCATTTTCAAGCATTGAAAGCTGGGAACAAAGAACTCTAAACATGTGCATGAAAGATGTAGTTCTAACAATAAGACATAGTAATTATGCATGCAACATGAAAGGCTACAAACAAATATCATGAATAACATGCATTGAAAAACATTTGTTTGTTTCGTATACAGAAAACATAGCATAGTGGGAATCAGCTTGTCCCTCGTAGGGTATAAAATATATGCATAGGACACCTTCAAAGTTCACAAGGGTGACTATAAACAAGTAGCACAAGAACAAGTAATATAACAATATGCATCAATCAATAAGTTTTGGGACATTGCACACATAATAACAACTATGCTCTCTTAATGGTGCCTAAAAGTAGAAGGTGGAGACTCGAATAATAGTGGAAGAATGGCCCTTCACAAAGGGAAGCAGGGATTTCAAGTTTCAAAAAGAGCTTCCAAATATTATGGTACTTGTTAGCTTTCAGCCCTCATTGCCCCTATCATAAGCATATTGAAGTGATTAAGGTTAAAGTGAACAAAGTATGGAGTATATGCTTGACAACGTATAAGTTGGCAATCTCAAGTCCCTTGAATACAAGGGCCACACCTCATGCTACTCAACTTCAGTCACCTGTAAGTTCTTGTCATTGTAAGTACATGCGTATCATAGATAACCGCCAACGGGGTACCCCTTGCACATGGTACAGGAGCTATCCCATAACCAAAATGACAAGGCAAGCAGACAATGAGCATCTCAGCGATATTTTTATTTACTATATGCATAAGTTTTTATTGAGGATGCTTCATAGATAGCTCACTATGGTGATGCTGCAAGTTTCCACCATGATTAGGCATGGCTTAGGCTAGTGGCCCAGGCGTTTCTCTAACACAAAATACAGACTCCATGGACTTACAAGTTCCCTTTTTATTTCACACCGTTGACATCCACAGACAAAAGAGCACGATATCAACTGAGTACAAGGTACAAGTGCAATGTTGAAAACGTTCCCCTTGACAGCATGGTTCTGCTAATTCCAACGTATAAGTGCAAGCATATACAACATAGATGACACAACGGTTCAAGTTTATTAGGGGCAAAGAATATAATGTGTGCCATCAAGTTCTTGAGAGCTTTAATCACTAAGTTTTCACATAACAAAATAGTTTTTTTAATTGGAAGATAGATGAAAACAAGAATATACTTGGAATGATGTAACAGACGATGCATAGGAGTTCATAGTGGACACTTTGGAATAACTTGGTTTCTTGGGAGTTGGAAGCATGAGTATAACTTACTCATACAAGTGGAGGCTAGCAAAAGACTGGGAGCAACCAACTAAGAGAGCAATAATGGCCATAATAATGCAGAGCAACAAAACATTACTAATCAAAGCATAGAGTGGTACTACAAGTCAAGGACTAAATGATCATAGAGGCTATGGTGACTTGTCATAGTCATAACATGGTGTGAGCAAGTGCCAAGTCAACCCAAATAAAGCATCAAAGGAGAATACCACAATACTATGACTTTGCATGCAGAAACAACGCATAATTTCTTCAAGGCACGCTAAGCAATCCCAATTGTTTGGAACAAGACATGCTACAGCAATAAGCACTAAGCATAAGGTCAAAATAACACCTAGCATGTCATGCTAAAGTCTAAGTCAGAGTCAATGCAAGCTCCTCTTGCACTTATCAAGCAAGAACTTCCTACTCCTTTCCAACACCAAGCAACTTATTTGCAATAACACATGAGAACGGGGGTCCAAACTACTTTATTCAAGCAAACTAAACAAATCAAATGAAAACGAAGATGCTCCAAGAACAACACAACTTGTGCATGGAACAATAAAAACGAAGTGTCTAGACAGACCTAAGCTTTTTATTTATGAAGAAGGGGATGCCTTGGGCATCCCCAAGCTTTGACGCTTGTACCTCTTGGATATTTCTTGGGGTGACACCGAGGTGGCATCCCCAAGCTTGAGCTTTTGTCCATTCTTCATATCATTACATCATTCTCTCTCAACACCTGAAATTTTTCCTTCATACAAAACTTCACACAATCTTCATTAGCAACATTAGTGTATTTCAAAAGATAATAGACCTTTAGGCAAAACTTTGGAATAGAAAGACTTTTCACTAAAACACATGCTACTGTATCAACTCCTTCAAAAATCTCAATTCCCCAAAAGATAATTCAAAAAGGAATCAATAAGAAGCAAATGCAAATAATGGCAGAAATCTATCAAAACAGACAAGCAGGTAGAAACTGATTTTTTTTGAAAATCTTCTGTTGCTCAAAACGTATTGAACTAGCGGAAGTTAGATAACATACTGGGGGATTTATTCATAAATTTTCATCTCAATCCGAGTTACAGAGGCTCCTCCCTAATTTGTTTGGTGGAGGACAAAAATCTGTTTCAGGACAGCAACTCCCCAAATCTTACTTCCCTCACACTAGAGGTCATTCTTGGCACAAAAAGCAAACAAAAAGGATAAGGAGAGGTAATTACTGAAGCAATAACTTCGAATACTCAAGGAAACTCTTGGGCTATATCCCAACAAGTACTTTCTTTAACGCCTTTAAGTTAGGCTTCATAGCTTGAGAAGATGCTCACATAAGAATTATGGATTGAAGTCAAAGAGAGCATCAAGAAGCAAATTAAAAACACATTTAAGTCTAACCCACTTCCTATGCATAGGAATATTGTATGCAAATAAATTCACAAAGAAAAATGTGACAGGCATAGGAAGATGAAACAAGAGCAACTTCAAAACTTTCAGCACATAGAGTGGTGTTTCAGTACCATGAAAACTTCTACAACCATATTTTCCTCTCTCATAATAATTTTCAATAGCCTCATGAATAAACTCAAGAATATAGCTATCACATAAATCATGCTTTTCCTGATCTACAAACTCATAATTTCTATCAAGCTCAAAAATAGTGGGATTAAAACCTCCACGGGTTTTATCCAAAGTAGATATTTCAAAAGGATCCACAGGAACATAACATTCATCCTCCTTTGGTAAGCAAGGGGGACAATCAAATAATGTAAGGGATAAATATTTACTCTCATTAGAAGGTAGGCATGGGTAGATAATCCATTCTTCCTCCTTTTGTTCGTCACTCTCCCACTCTTTTTCATCTAATGAGCTTCCAGTTTCAACAATTTCTTCTTCCATGGGCTCCTGCAAGGAATTAGTCTCTTCCATTTGTGGAAAACACCAATTAAAATATTCAAGAATATAGCCATTTTCTTCCTTGTAGATATCAAAGCAAAATTTAAGTATCTCAAAAACCTCATACTTATAAGGTGCATCATCAGTATTTTCAGCAAACTGGCAAGTTCAAATGCACCCTTGAAGGCAATAAATTCTTTAATCTGTTCCACATCATAAAAGTCATAATTTCCTTTAACATAGGAGTATATGGTAACATTATCATTATACTCACATTGAAAAGGGGCGTGTTTATACCTCCTACAACAACAAGCTTTATCAAAGAAATAGGTAAAATTATAAGTAGAGCACACCTCTCTAGCAATAGTATTCAACTTATCAATTTATTCCCATAAGTGTTTCCCTTTTGTGACAAATGGTGTTCCTTATAATAATACTTTTGTTCTTCTGTGAACCCACCATGCCAATAAGAACTAGTTTCAAAGAAACCATCCATTGATAGAAAGCACAACCAAGCAAGGCAATAACAGACCACCAACTAGAGTACGAACTAATGTTTTTGTGTTTTTGAATAAAGAAAGCAAACCAAACTAGACTAATTTTTTGGAGTTTTTTGAAAAGAGGCAAACAAAACCAACAAAAGAAACTAAGCAAACTAAAAACAAAGTAAAGAGAAAGTAAGTGGAGGACTCCCCTTGTGAAGACGTCCTTAGCCTCCCAGGCAACGGCGCCTGAGAACTTGATGGCTGACATGGAGCCTGTTTGGAACCCCAAGAGTAAGGTGTGAAGCAGCAAAGCAGCAAGTTTTCCCTTAGTAAGAAACCGAGGTTATCGAACCATTAGGAGGAAGGAAACGTAACATAGGTGTGCAAGCAACACGGAAACCTGCACAACACAAACTCAAGACTTTGCCCCAACGAATCAGTGAGGTTGTCAAGCTCACAAGTTTGTTGTAACAAAAGATTAAACATATGGTGTGGAAGGTAGTGGTTTGCAGAAGGTAAACAAGTAACAGTGGAATATGTATCAATGGTAAATATTGGACCGGGGTCCATAGTTCACTAGAGGTGCTCTCCTTAGATAAACAACATGGCATGAAGGGTAAACAAATTACAGCAGGGCAATTGACAAGAACTGAGCAAGGTATAACAATGCAATACTAGACAAAAAGATCCCATGAGATTCGATTGGGCAATACAATAATATACATAGACCGACTTCCAACTGCATCTATGACTAGAAGTCCACCTTCAGGTTATCATCCGAACCCCCTCTAGTATTAAGTTGCAAGCAACAGACAACTGCTTTAAGCAAAGTGTGTAAGGTAAACAATCCACTTGTTCTATGAACAATAGACCGTTGTTTTCTCCCTAGTATCAACAACACATCTACAACCGAACAGATTTCTGTCACTTCCCTTGGAAACTAGAGGCATGAACCAACTATCGAGCATAAATACCCCCTCTTGGAGTCCCTAGCAAATACTTGGCTAAGATAGCTACTAACAACGGAGAGCATGCAAGATCACAAACAACACAGACATGATAGTATCAAATAGACAAAACCATTAATCAATCTGACATAGTAATCTCAATATCCATTGGATCCCCGCAAACACAACATACATGATTACAAATAGATTATATCTTGATCATGAACGGAGCTCATAAGATCTATACATGAAAGCACGAAGAAGGAGATACAACCATATAGCTACTACATGGACCCATAGTCCAAGGTGGAACTACTGACGCATCATACCGGAGAAGAAGACCTCCAGGATGATTTCCCCTCCGGCAGGGTGCTAGGAAGAACTTCAGATCCCCCCGATCTAGGGACAACGGTGATGGCGGCTACAGAAGGTTTCGTGGAGTTTTTATTGGGTGCCTAGGGTTTCTGCATCGGGGGGACTTTATAGGCGAAGAGGCGAGGCTGGGAGGCGGCCAGGGGCCCCACACCCTACCCAGGCGCGGGGTGGGCGCACCCGCGCCTAGGGGTGTCTGGCCACCCTGGTCCGTCTCTCCTCTGGACTTCGTGTCGCCCACAGTAAAATATTGACTTTGGCTTTTTTCCCGTCCAATTCCAAGAATATTGATTTTCTGCCTTTCTGGAACTAAAAATAGAAGAAAATAGGCAACTGGCACTATGGGAACTTGTTAATAGGTTAGTTCCAGAAAAGATATAAAAACACCTCAAAGTGTAGACAAAGCAAAGCCAAGTAGATATTAAACAAGCATGGAGCATCAAAAAATTTAGACACGTTTCTGACGTATCATCTAGCAATCCTAAGCCACCAAGGGAGCGATCTCCTCAGGATGTCGGGTTCCAGAAAGGTTCATCAGAGCGAAGACAGAGGGATGCACGCAACAGGATGGACGCTATCCCCATATCCTCCGACCACGGAGGCCAGGCTCATCCTCGTCACCAATCTCCAACGCCCCGATCTCCCCGACATCGCGAAGACCAACCACCGTGCAAGCATGCCTCCGCCAAAGCGCCCTCAGGGAGGCATCATAATTCGAAACAACACGGAGCAGCCCCGTCACGATGGAGAGCGCAAACAAGGACACAAGAGCAGGTCACGCCATGACCCTCCACATCCAACAAGCAATTGCAACAGACGCGAGGCATCAAAGGAGGGTAACAACAAGAAGTCTAACCCACCGCCGCCTCCGCCTCCATCGCCACCTAACAGTCACCGTGGCGGAGGGGGCTCGCGTTGTTCATGTAGCCCATCCCTTCGCAGAAAGAAGAAAATAACAAGCCCGGACTCATACGATGCACGCTCATGCCTGGACAAGATTCACGAGGCCCGGGAAGGACCATAACTGGGACCACGTTGCTTTGGACCTGTATTATGGACCGCAACTTACCCCAAGGGTTTTCGGATTGACAAGATAATCAAGTCCTATGACGGCACCGCCAAACTAGCCACGTGGTTGTAGGATTACGGCAACACGGTGGAGATCGCCGGGGGAAACCCAATGTTGCCGTCAAGTACCTCCCACTGATGTTGATGGGCACGGCCTACCAATGGATTGATGACTTGCCGGAAAATTCCATCTGCAACTGGTTGTACATGCAACAAGTGTTCACCAAAAACTTCGAGGGTACATATAAGCGTCCTTGCACTATTGGCGATCTACAGCTGTGTGTGCAAGAGAAAGACGAGACAACTCGATCCTACCTTTCCCGCTGGCTGTATACGAATAATTCCTACATAGGAGTGGACGATCAGACCCCCATGGCTGCCTTCATTGATGGGTTCGAAAAAGGTACATTGCTTCGACATAAGTTGAAGCGCCTGCAGGACAATCACAGGCTCGATCTCAACCAGATGATCCAGTTGGCCAGTGAGTTCGCGGCTGCCGACGACGATGCTCGGGTTCCTTGCCGGAAATATCCATTCCAACCCAAGCAAAATGGAACAACAACACTAAGCATAAGAGCCAGCCATAAGAAAAGCAAACCTCCGACATGGGCTCCATGACGTTTGCAGGACGAGGTGATGGCGCATGAGTGGCCAGATCGGGCTGGTCGGTGCAAAGCATGAGGTAGTGAAACTACCCCGGTAGCGCCCCGCATTCCCCAAACATACGAGGAGTACCATGATATGTGTAACATCCCAAAAATACTAAACTTGGATCATCAAACTCTAATCATCAAATTTAGGGTTAACAAAAACTTTTCTAAATAAAATTATGAAAGCATGCATGTGAGTATGCATTTCATTTTGAATTCTTTTGAACCACCTTGTTTGTATGTTCCTTTGCTTGTAAATGGATGCTTAGGTGAAATAAACATCATCTAAACAATTCCCAAACTTTTCCCAAAGACAAGTAAATCAAAACAAATAAAATAAGGGAATGGTCATTTTGACCAATTTAACTCCCATGCCTACTTTGGTTTTCCCAAACTTTCAGAAATTAACAGAACCTTTTCTGTATCTTTTCACCCCTTGATTGTAATCAGAACAAAGTATCAAGGCCCACTTTGTGATCATCCAGAAACTTTCAAATGCATAGTTTAAAGGACAGTTCAAAATTGGATCTGTATCATATGGGAAGATCCCACTTTTTCAAAAACCACTCAAACAAGCTCAACTTTCAAAACCGAAGCATCTGCAGACTCACCAACACCAACCTAGCACACCCACCAAAAATCTTTTCAAAATTCAAAACTTGAATTCTTTTGGCCATTTCATCAAACACTTGGCAGACACAAATCAAACAAAATCCAAACACTATTTGGAGCAGTGATTGAAGCCTAACTTGTTCCCTCTCTGGTTGCAACTAGGCTTTAGTAGATCATCTAGCTCAATTGCACACCCTTAGCATCACTGTAAGATGGGCAATGACATCAATGGTGAACAACCGAAGCTCACCATGCCACCCTAGTGGAGACAGCAAGCTAGGAAGGAAACTAGCCGTGCCAACCTTGTCTGGGAGATCACCCATGCCTCACCTACCCCTCTAGACCAGCCCTGCCTCGAAGACGTCGAACACGGCACCCAGGAACGCCGCGCTCGTGCCTCTGTCAACCGTGCCGAGCATGCGCCAGAGGGCAAAGCTCGACCAAAGCCCACAGACCGTGTGCCGCCCTCGTCGCGTGCATACATGATCGCCACCGACCCAGGAGACCGCCAGACATCCCCATTCGCCGCCCCATGACGCACAGCCACCGCTCGTCGTCGAAGACGCCGCCTCTGCTGTGCAGAGCATCGCGCGTTCCAGACCAAACCGCACCGCCCCTACGCGCGCATTAAAGCCGTAGAGCATCGCCAGGAGACCACCAAGCAATCGCCACCGCCGGCCATGCCTCTAGTAGCCCGTAGCCATGTCGCCACTGTCGCCTGCCCATCCTGTTCGGTCTCGTTGTCACGACTATAAATAGAGGCCACCCCCAGCCGAATTGAGCACACCATCTCACTCCCCTATTCTCACTGATCATTCCACCTTGTTCCCGGAGCAAGGCGAGCAGCGCAGCGCCGGAATTTCACCGGAGCCCGCCGCTGCTAGAGAAGAAGGGTGCCAGCGATTGGAGCCGCCCCAGGAGAAGCTGCCGGTACCAGGAGGTTCGCCGTTGGCGACTTCGTCGTTTGCCCGCCTCGCCGACCCTCGCCTGAACCTCGGTGAGCCCCCAACGACCCCCACTGGCCGCGCTAGGTTTCTGTCTCGCCGGCATTGCCGAACGTCGATGATGACCCTTAGCCGTTGGATTAGAACCACATCGAACGCACCACATCACCCCATACCGCTTCGCACCCCCACGTCTCACTGACGCGTGGGGACAGCGACTTAACCAGCCCGCGTAAGCGCTATGTTTAGCAAGCCAGACCAGTATCGTTTCCCGTGCAGCCCAGTTATTTGAATTAAACCTTTTCCATTTTATTTCAAACACACTTCTGTATCCAGTTTCAAAAATCAACCCAGGTCGATTCAGTGAACCAAATGGAATGAAACAATTTTTTTTGAAAGGTATGGGAATGAAGAATCCAAGCCTGTTGGATTCAAGTCTGTAACATCCCTAAAATCATGATTTCAAAGATTGCATATCATTCATGCATGCATATAGAATTGAGATCAAATTCAAAACTCATTTCAGAAAAACAGAAGCACATAGTGCTATCATT
The DNA here is from genome assembly GCA_023614405.1 of Avena insularis. Taxonomy (NCBI): domain Eukaryota; kingdom Viridiplantae; phylum Streptophyta; class Magnoliopsida; order Poales; family Poaceae; genus Avena; species Avena insularis. The sequence continues at coordinate 22,564,437 of CM042691.1, read as the reverse complement.
TTATGTGAGCAAACTGAAATCAAATGGCCACCCTCATTTGAGAGTTTGAATGTTTTAAAACTAGATTGTTTGTCTTCCTTGTTGAAAGGATTGAGTGTGGAATTTGAACCAAGCTTTACAAAATGGGAATGGTTTCAAAAACCACTTTTCAAACATTTGCAAATCAAGTGCAAAACTCCTATTATTTTGTTTCTTCAAAAGTGACCAAGCCTTTGCAAAGCAACCACATGGTTTTATGCCTAGTTTTGAGACTATTGCACACTGCAAAAACCCCAGAATGATTTGAATTCAAAAAGAGTTTGAATTCATTTCAAAACCATTCCTGAAAATCAAAACACAAAAAGAAAAGGAATAAACAAAAGAAAAGGGCCAAGCGCTCCTATTCTAGCCCAGCAGCAGAACCGGCCCAGCTAGCCCACCCGGCCACTCTCTCACTCGCTCTCACGCGCAGACGCACCCACACAGATGCTGACACCCAGACCCCACCCCCTCTCCGTCACACTCGCTGACTGGTGGACCGCGACAGACTCACCCTCGTCTTCCCCAAATCGCGCCCGACCCCGTCGCCGGCCATTTCCTCCGCCCATCACTGCCGTGTTGATTTCTCGAGTAATTGGCCTTGATTCCGCGCTTAATCGCCGCTCCCCTCTCGCCTACTTAATCCCCTCTGCACCGCGGCCATTTCCTATCACTCTCCTCGCTCACTCCGCCCCTAGGCTGCGCGCATTCCACCTCGAAACCCCGCAGTACTGACGACTCCGGCCACTAATTCCGGTGAGCCTCGACCGTCCCCCTCCCTCTCGTTCAAACCACTGCAACCAGCATGATCCTGTGCATCCGCTAACGCCTTTGGTTTGCTTGCTAGTGACCCAGGTCGTCGTTTCCGTTCACGCCTGCAACCACCTGCGCCGCCGCTCGACTCCGACGAGCAATAGCAGTAAGTCCCGAGCGCCCCTTGCCCCCTCTTTCATACGAGAATGTTCTCCTTCGTCTTGTGCATCTCCTGACCCCTCTGGTTCGTTCTAGGGAGACGCCAAACCTCGGCAACAACCTTGTCTGCAAGCGACAGACGCCGCCCGCAACTCCGACGAGCCTCAGCAACCATACCCGTGCGCCCCTTTCCAAGCCACCACCACCTCGAGCTTCAGCACGCCACTGCGGTTCTGGTAAGTACACCCTTTCTTCCTTGGGGCGACCTAGAACGCCATGGCCGCCACGATCGAGCGCCCCGCATTGCGTCACCACCGCCGCCAGAACGTGGTCGCGTGATCGAGAGCCCTTGGATCTAGATCCAACGCTTACGATAGAACCACTTATCGAATCGTTATGCTAGATCTGAGCCGTGCACGATAGTTAGATCCTACGGCTAGTAAGCGTGATCCAGAGCGAAGCGGTACACGCCAGTAGGAATATGACGCGTGGCTAGGGTTTGATTCAAAAACAGATTTGAAATCAAATTTAGATCCAATTTTGAAATGGCTATAACTTTTGATTCCCACGTTAGATTTTTGCAAATTTTATATCGTTGGAATCAGGGAGACAAGCTCTTTCTGTTTCTGCAATGTGTTTAGTGAAAAGTTTCTGTTAAAATGAGTTTTTGTGCAGAAACTTGTTTAGGACTAGTTTGAGTATAGAATTTGTTTAGTAATTTGTTTTAGGGTAAAATAAACTTGGTTTAGCAAGTTTTTAACTTGTTTATAGATCAGTACTATGCACTTGCTTAGTTGGGTTTCAAAAATCATCATTTAGCATTTTGCATGCATGCGTGTATTTATGTTTGTATATGAATTGTGTGTAATTTTGTGCTACCATTTTTGTGTAGACTTTGGTGCTAGTGATTGTGATTGTGAGGAGTGCTACTCTCCCAACTACCAAGGCAAGTGGTACTTCATGAGTATTTCCATCCCTATATTTTGTACAAGCATTAGAAATATTTTGCTAAGTCTTGCATGCTACTTTTTGCCAAATGCTATGTTGGGAAATCCTAAGTAGTTGTAGAATTTCTAGGAAATTTCCTAAGTTGAGTTACTATGCCATGCTTAGCCTAGCTAGTAGCAAACAAGGGTTGGTAAAGTATATACATGCTATGATGAAAATATTTCTAAGTCTTTGGACTTATGTTTTTCTTAATAAAACAACTAAGTCAATAAATCTCCTGGGTGGAATGGGACTTGAATGGTGGTTTTTGGTTGAGTGGTTACACAAGGCCCATGGATATGGTTTACCTTGTGTATCTCACTTGTGGTATGCCACCCAGGCACAAAGGGATTTTGGAGGCCAAGTGTTGAGAAGCTTATAGTGCAGCCACTTGGCAATATGGGCTCTGCCTTGATCACATAGGTTGCTAGAACTTAGTCATTTGGACAGTTGGTGGTAGTGGGAATGATAGGTTGGAACGCGTCCATTTGGCTAAGGGAAGGCTTCTGAAAGGTCCTGTCTTGGGAAACCAAGTCTGGTGGGGAAAGTGCACAACCTCTGCAGATGGAAAAATCTAAGTACTTAGCCAAGTCCATGGCAATGGACAATTTGAGCATCAAGACATGGAAGCTATCAAGAATCTCATCACTCCAACTTCTAAGTAAAACTTGTGGGTGAACAAGGGTGAAGGACCTCAATGTCTATTGATGGTTTCTTGGGAAAAGTTTTTGACAAAGAAAAACTTAGTGATTTCAACTAATAGGAAAAACCTATTTTGAGCAAAGCAAGCCAAGCTACACTTAGCCAAATTGCATATAGTAATATAGTCCACTTAAAATTTACTAAGGTATCACTTGCCAATACTATTCCAAAGTATTGACCCACTGTGGCTGTAACTTGTGATGTTGCAGGTTATTCTGATGATGATTAGGTGTCATGAGTCTACACTCAACATGCTAGCCTGTGGCACATGAAGATGAAGACTTATGTTTATTTACTTATTTCAAACTCTTGTATTAGTCCTGTGGCCTTGAGTTGTAAAAGTCTATGTTTTATCTCTGGAATGGATGTAATAAATGACCTTTGTATTTGTGTACTTCATCTTAAACTGTGGATGCTAGCAATGGTCCAGGGACTAGCATTGCAATCACAGGGATCCTTTTCCTTTACAAAGGAGGGATCTTATAGATAGTATATAAAATTATATAGGTTTACTTACATAAATAATGACCAAGTAATAAAAGAATGCCACATAGGCATTTCTAGCCACTTTAATTAATTAAAATAAAAGGGTAAAACCTTATTAAATTGTGACACCACTTTAAATCACTTTCCCATGGACTAAAATATGTGGTGATGACATGTGTCAACATGATCTCATGTTTGGTTTGGAGAATATTAAATCTTAATTAGTTTTCAATGAGTAGAAATTACTTTTCTAAAAATAAAAGGAATTAAACCAGGCTTTAATCTTGTAATGCTAGTGATGATGCTAGATCATCTATAGGACCCTTTTGTGTGATGATTGCAAGTAGTTAAGTATTGTTTGGTGATTGTGTACATCGTATTTATTTATAGACGCTAGTACCGACCAAGGATACAAGGAGGAAGGAGGATTCTACGAAGAAGAAGCCGAGGAGAACTTGAACCACTGCTCTGCACAAGGCAAGCTAACAATTGCAATTTAGAAAGCTTATACTGATATTGATGCAAGCTAATACTTGCTCGTTACCATGCCAACTATATGCCTTAGGCATATGTGATCATACCCACTTGATAACCCAATCCTAGTTTTATTTGCAAGCTTTCTACTTTATTTCTTTATCAAAGCTACTTCCTTAGAGAGTACTTAAGTGACTTGTAGATTCTAAGGAGATATTTGAAGGTTGCATAAAGAGCATAAAATTTGGCCTAAGCTAGAAAATCTTGATGTCATCCTAAGGCATAAGATTGAACTTAGTCGAAACCCCACTAGTTTACCATCCCCCATTAGTGCTTACCCCCACTTGTAGATGCTAGTGCTAAGCATAACACTTGATCAACTTTAGATGAGAATACTTGTGGAAAAATGGTTCTAAAAACCTTAGAATGATGGATCATTCTACTGAGATGTTTTGACATGTGTTTCCGAACACCAGATGATTTTGGTGATGAAAATGTTGAGGCATGAGCCTTAGCCCTTTATGAAACTGATGGTTGTCTGGATGCGATACCATTCCAATTTTATCGTACAACCACAATACCCGAAGATTGGGTAGGTCTTGACTAGAAACTTATATACCTTAGTATTTGTTCCCTCACGGCCAAGGTCTGAGCTGAGGCTACCTTGTGAAGATTGTCCACCTGTGCAGTACCCAAGATGACAGTTGGTCATGGTTGGGAGGCCAAACTCATAGGAGAGGTTCTTATACTAGGGCATGTAATTGAAAGGTTAGGATTGTTTATCCGCATACTGAGTATGGTGAATTCAGGATTTGTTCCTGACGGATGTATCGAATGTTGTGGTGAAAGTGTACAATCTCTGCGGAGTGTCAAACTATTCGAATAGCCGCGTCCGCGGTTATGGATAGTTGGAGTGGCCATACTGTTACCCCGTCAGACCTTTCAAAATGACATGTGAAATGAATTGAGATTTTGACTTAACCACAACAGGGTTGTGATATGAAATACAAGTTCCTACTTAGGAGTTATAAAATTGTGACTAGCTTCTCTCGCTTCTGAACTAGTAGAGATAAATCTGGCTTCTTGCAAAACAACCATAGAGCCTAGTGTCCTATTATCAAAAAACCCCTTCACTTGTTAGTATTAGTTTGCGAGTACTTAAAGAGTACTCATGGCTTTGTCCCTGGTTATTCCCGTGGCCAGACTATGAAGAGGAGTATCTGGAGGATATACCCCAGGAAGGTTACGACAATTAGGATCATCTCCGATCGTCAGCATTGCCTGTGACCCCGAAGATGGAGCTTCGCCTACGCTACCTTTATTATTACGTATTTCCGCTGCTTGAAGTTGTATTTAGAAATGGATCATGAGATCCTTATTTGTGTAAGACCTTATGTATGGTTTGTAATGGATGATGTACTTGTAGGGGTTCGTAGCATGGAAAACAAAAAATTTCTACCGCATGAACACACAATCAAGATCTAATCTATGATCAAGCCAAGATCTATCTACTAGATTGTAGCAACGAGTGGATGGAATACTAACCCTCAAAGATCCAAAGCGGTTAACGAGAGCAGATTCTCGTGGGTGATGTAGTCGTACACTTGCCGATCTCAAGATCGCGTAGATGATCCTTCCAGCGCTGCGTTCCGGCAGCGCTCCTGCAGTCGGTCACACGTTCGGTACTCAATGAAGACCTTCCTCTCCCTTGTTCCAGCAGGCAGTGGAGGTTGTAGCACTCTCCTCGCGATTCCGACAACACGACGGCATGGTACCAGAAGTAGAGGGGATATCTCGCAGGGCTTCGCCTTAAGCCGGAGCGAGTATGGTGGACTATGAGAGAGCCTCGATGATCTAGGGTTTAGACACACCAAGGAGAGGGAGCAGGGCCGGCGGATAGGGCAAGAGGAGATCCCCAACTCGGCGACTTGGCAAACCCTAGGAGGCGACGGCGACAATGGTGGAGGCCGGCGGCTAGGGTTTAGGTTTAGAGGAGAGAGGTGTGTATCTAGGAGGGGCAGCCCTCCCCCTCCTTATATAGGTGGGAGGGTGCGGCCTGTAGCATCCCAATTGTCTTAACAATTGCAATGCTACTATCCTAGTCTAGATAGATGCTACCTTCATATACATAATTGTTGCATCATCATTATATCATGCTCATGTCATCATGCCACCTTGCATTTGAGCATCATATAAAACCCTTTTCCATTTGGTTCTTATCTCATATGCATTATTAATTGTATTTGCCTCTTGATATTGTATTTGGTTCTTGATATATTGTTTAATGCCCAAGTTGAGTTGGGGGCATATCTTTTATTAACTCCACCACCCTTTCTTCTCACCACCTTATAATTCCACCATCCAACTAAATATGAGCTTGGCATTTATTGGTTTTACCTCTAGCTCATGTGGGTTGGGATGGGTCCAGATCTTTTCCACATGCTCTCATATAAGCACCATATTGTTTTCACCTTATTGGGTTGTGAGAGCCACATGGCCACCTTTGCATGCCTTGTGAGTGGAACCTTGTTCTAGCTTCCATATGTGTTGTTTTGGGGTTATTATCATGTTGAGATAATTTGTGGGCTTATTAAATACCTAGTGGCACCTACACACTAGCAAGCCCCATTTTATTTCAAACATGGCCATCTCCAACTACTCCACATGGGGCATCTTTTTTTAAAATTCTTTTTGCTTGGCTTTTATTCCAATTTTGGGAATGCATAATAATAATGCCATGTGATAATATTGTTTTCACAATAATCAACATGGCAATAAATATTTTGCATGGGCCATGCAAGTGCCACCTTTTCTAGTATTTGGTTTTTATTTGAATCTTGAGTGGACCATCATATCTCTCTACCTCTATCCTTTCTTTTGGCTTGATCTAAGTTAGTCTAGCTTAAACCCTATCATCCATCCCTCTCTTTTCCTTATCTTGTTTTTGTTTGATCTTGGTTGATCTTGGCTTGACCTTGTCCATAGCAAACCCTAGCTACAATCTATCCTCTCTCTTTACCACCCTCTCTAACCTCCATCTTCCATCTAATCTAAACCACACCCCCATACCCCAACCTAGCTAAACCATAAACCTAACCCATGATCTACCCTATCCCTCCAAACCCTAACCCGAGTCCTCTCTAACCCTAGACCGAGCCCATGCTATCTATACCCCCCTCTCTCTCGGCCTCTCTCTTCTTTGCTGGCCCACCTGGCCCCACCTAGCAGCCTCTCTGCCTCCCCCTTTCTTTGGCTACAAGACAAAGGAGGGAGAGACCTAGCCCGAGACCCCTCCTCACCTTTTTCAAGCAACCACCCCATGTGCTCCTCCTCCCCTCTCTACCCAGCCACCCCAGCTCACCTCTCCTCACCCAGATCCCATCTAGAGGGCATCCAAGCCCCCTCCCTTTCTTCTTCTTCCTCACAAGCAGCCTGGCCTCCCCATGCGGACCCCAAACCCTAGCCACGGCCCCTCTGCCCTTCGCTGATCTGGAGCGCGCCAAGCTGAACCAGGAGCACCAGGAGGCTCCCCTGCATCCTCTTCGTCGACCAGCACCAGGGGAAGCGACTGGGAAGCCCCAGAGCGCCGTCGCCGTCGCCATGGCCGGAGGAACCGAAGCTCCACGGCCGCGAGCCCACCTCCAGATCCCCGCAACCTCAGCGCCATCGACCACGCCGACAACCCCTCGGTGAGCCCTTTGACCTCCCGGACATGCCCCCCTTCCCTCTAGTGCGCCGTAGCGCCGCCTTCCGTCGGCGCTTCTGCGCGCTGCACAGTCGCGCTCTGGCAGCAGCAGCAGCAGCCGTCTCTGCCGCCTCTGTTCGCCGCCGAGCCCCGAGCGCTGTAGCCCTCCTCTGCGTTAGGTCGCTGCATGAGTCTTGTAGGCCGTTGTCTGCTCTTCAACTTTCGTTTTAGCCGCGTCACGATTCGCGCAGCAGAGGCGTCGCCATCGTCGCCGGAAGTCCGCCGGTCTCCGCCGTCGTCAGTGTCGCGTCCGTCAGACGCAGCCACAGCCGATGTCGTTTTTGCAGAGAACCCCCTCCCCTTTTTCCCGCCTAAACCCGCGGTCCCCGCGTCCCCACCTGCCAGCCTCGTTGCAGCTTTGCAAGTAGACCCCCGGAGAAGCCTGGCCACCACAGATCAGTCCCTCCCCCTCGCGCGCAGGATCGCCCACGTGTCACGCCCTGGCTGGGTCGCGCGCGATGTGGCCCCGCCAACCGCTGGGCCCGCACGTCAGCCTCGGTGGCTGGGATACCCCTAGGTGAGAAAAGCTAGAGAACGACCCCACCCCTCCAACGCCAGCTCACCGCGCTGAGTCAGCAGAAGAGGCCCACCCGTCAGCGACTGTGTCTATGTCTGCCTGAGTGAGAAAAGTTTCTGCCTATTTCGGTTTTAATTCAAATCTTTTCAAATTAAATTTAAATTCAAATTTAAATCTGTTTTTAAATATCTTTTGAAATATAAACCCAAATAATACAAATAATATATGTTTTCAAATCAGAAAAATGTGAGGAATTCAAAACTTCCATCCAAAATATATTTTGAACATTTAAAATTCCAAGTTTATTTAAATTACAATAAATTGCCCTTCCACCTTATTTAATTAATAACTTTTGTTTTATAAGTCCAAATTTAACAAATGATATGTCTAAAATGATTAGCTAGACGAGACCTTTCTGTTTATGCATTCCTTGGTTTGATTTGAAGCATGCATCATATAAATATAATGTGAAGAGCAACTAATTTGTGAATAAAATGGAGCCAAAACTAAATAAAATGCTTTAATATTGTATTCCCCACCTCACCCATGCCATGCTACCTTATTGCCATGCAAATTGTGCATCATTCATCATGGCATGATTGTTTGCTTGTCGCATTTATTCATATGCTTGTGCACTTTATTTATGTTGGCCCTTGTTTGTTTGGTTCTTCTTCGAATAGACGCTGAGCAGGGGATATATCAAGAGCACCAGGAGCACTACCCAGATCCATCCCTTGCTTCAACTGAGCTGCCAGGCAAGCACTACCACATGCTTGCATACATATAGTACCTATTGCCTCTACCTTATTCTTGCATCATTGAGTCGCGATTGCATTAAAGTGAATCCCAAGTATTGCATAGCCTTTACTTTTAAACCCCACCGAAGCTTGTTCCTCCATCCCATGATCCATTTCTATAGGAGTTGTTTGAGCCATGCGAGTCGTAGAACAGCATGTGTAGGGTATGTGAGCGTCTGATGGATGACGAGGTACCTAAACAACTTAACCTGAGTAGTAATGGGATAACTAATGAAAGTGGCATCGGTGAGCCATATCTGCTATTTGGTTTTTCAGGCTCACTTGTGTCCCGTAAGACCCCGAGTACTTGATTCCTGTTCCAAGATTATTCGCGCTATCCACATCCGTGAGGCTTATGGACCCCCCTGAGCCAGAGCTTGATTCACTCTCTTATTTCTTGGGGCCACAAACTAGTTTGAGGTTTTATTTACGATCCATACTTATGCCATGCTTCTGCTTTAATTTAAGATTGTGGGGTAATGCACACTTTGTCTTTATTTAGGTCCGTGACCCGTTTACGCTGTATCGACAAGCCCAGTCACACTTTCGGGTTCCCAGTCGTTTACAGCCGGCTCCACAAACCTTGAGACCGTCTCGGAGTCAGCTAACTTCGTTGCGGGTAGCTCAATGGGGTGGCCCCCTGAAATATTTCTGAATCCTGTGATCGCTTTGTCGTGACTGCCTCGTTGGGTTTTGAGTTGGTTTTTCCGAGGCATATCGAGTGTGTGTTGCTATTTGTGCACCCTGGGTAAAACTTTCTGAAAGCCGTGTCCGCGGTTATGGACGACTTGGAGCACAGTTTCTCGATCATAGACAAGCATAACTAAAGTACCGCTTTTAAATTTGACTAAACTAGGTACCTGACTAGTAAATAGTGCAACACTCATGGAATGGATAATAAAACTGCCAACGGATGGGGGTTGTTCGTCCGCTTCCTCGTCGGTAAGCGAGGAGGAGGATGGATCTGTTAAGATTACCTTTATAACTGTTATATCTGCTGTTATTAATTCACGGACATCCGTCTAGCTCTGGTTAGGCGGATGGTTAGCGAGTATCTATAGAATTGCTAGGGTTTATCTTTCGCTGCAATTGCGTCACCCCAGGTTGTGTCCCCTTTAGAGGCATAAAGACTTGCTGAGTACCCCTAGGGTCTCACACGATAAATTATTGGTTCAGATGAACAGGTACCCTCGCAAGATGGATACTGGGTGGAAGAGACGGACGATGTGGGCAACGATCATTCGGTGTAGAGATTCCGGGAACAGGGATCCGTGAGATCTGTGGGCGGGATCTGTTTATTTATGGGGCATCTTATGCCGATTTGCTTCTTATCCGTACTCGGACTTTGTCTTCCGCTTCCGCTTGATACTCTGTTGATTGATGTATGAGGAGATATCCTAAACTATTATATCTATCTAGGATATTTGGATCTTGCCCTATGGCGTTGCTATATTTCCTTTCTTTTTAGATGGGAAGACTCTGATGTACTGTTGTATGGTGGCTTGCATACATACTCATTTGTGTATGTAGTTGATCCCTTCGCCTGCCGATTACGCCGCCCGTTCTTGTCCCGATGTGTAGAAATGGTTGGGACGACCGAAAGGTCTACCTGTGAGTGGCATTTGGGCCCCACCGTACTATTTCAACCATTTCTGCGCATCCAGGCTTGCAACTAGGAGCGTAATTCACCGAGGTAGTTACAATTGGTATCAGAGCCATCCCGCCCTTCAGGGTCTCAGCCAAATGGTCGTTGTCTGTCTAGCAAATATTTTAGTAGTTATGTATACTAGGGAAAAACAAAACGCGAGAGTAGGACTGCTTCCACTTTTCTTCTTACCCAACCACCACCTTTTCTGGTAAGGAAGTGTAACGTTTTCAATCCTCTTCTTAAAAAATTCAAACTAGGATTCACGTGTTCTGGGTTTCCGTAGTACCATAGGTTGTGTGTTTGTGTGTGTGTGTGTGTGTGTGTAATTCCTTGTCTATCTGTTGCATCCAACTTGTTATCGCAATCTGCCTTTGGTTATCAACTGTTGGTACATTCCATACCGACAGGCTTTTGTAAACCGGCGCGATCTATCTGACTCCCTGTCAACCGGTGCCATCTTCTTAAGGGCGTTCTTCCTTCTAGCAACTCCACCTTCCGTGCAAAATCACTTATCAGGTAGAGAGGTAGGGTCGCTAATCTTGTTTCGTTATCTGATTTTGCGCATCTATTGGTATTTTAATGCCGAAAAATGCGGAAAATTTTTCTTTGATACATCTGTGTTTCCACACTCCTTTTCAGTCGTGTGTGAAACATTCTCTATCTTCCTTTTATCAGCATGTCCATGCTAACTCATTCTTTTGTCACCGGCGCTTAATCCTGGAGTTTTCACTTCATCTTCTTTTCTCTTTGGCTAATTACATAACATGTGTCGATCCGATGCTGGTGATTGTAATTTGGTTCTCAGCAAAGCTATATTCCACTCATGATAAGTGTCGATTGGAATATGGAAAATGCTACAACTCCGGATTGCCAAAGATACTCCTGTGATTTTGAGTACACCGTGATCCTATCTATGCATATTCAAGCCTCTTTGGCAATCCGGAGGTTCTCAAGGCACTACGGCGGTCTATCATCTGTTTATCATGCTGCATATCTTTTTCAACCCCATATCTGCACAATTCTCTTTGAGACGAGGGAATTGCATCTTTTCGTTTCTGATAGCTTTGCTTAAGTTATGATCTATCATCTTATCTTTATCCAAGATCTCCCTATCTTTGTAACCGGCGATCCGATCGACGATGTGGACCAGGTGACATCTCTTTTCTTCCGAAGGACCAGATAATCTATCCTTCCAGTGCATCTTCTTCAATTCCGGAATCAGCAAGCCCTTTGTTAATTCCATCTCCATCTTCAACCAATCCGGAGTTGTTCCTTGTTGGCAAGTTATCATCGTCGTTCCGCCGTAGTTTTCCTCAAGACCGCTAAATCTCTATCAATCATTTCAAGAAGAACATGGAGTTCTTTTCACCTCAGTCTCGTCAAGTAATCTCTTGAAACCCTATCGTTCTATCGTCTATGCTCAATCCACCGGAGGCCATGAAGACTTTTCAGATCTTTCGTAATCCTTCTGTTCAAGTGGTGCTATCTTTTTCTTTGTCTGTGGAATCTTGCAGTTGTCTCCATGATCTTCCTTCATATCTTTCCGGTGGCTTGTTACATCAGGTATGACGACAACATCATCACCCTTATCTATCTTGGATCCGGGAATCGTTTGCATCTATCCTTGTTGTCTAACGAAGTTCCATGAGTTCTTGTCGATACCTTCAGTCTGTTTCGGTAGTTGGGTTGCATGGTTTTCTTATTCATGTGCGGAGTAATGCTTTGAGTGCGGGATGGAGTAGCTACCATACCACTACTCTTATCATTCGCTCTCGTACATTGAATTGGTGAACTAATGTGATTTCACTCATTCCACGGAAGTTAGAAGTGGCCTTTATCCCTCGATACTTTTACTTCCGTCCTTGTTTTTCCGGAGTGCTCTCTCGAAGAAAGTAATCAATAATCTCTTGTTGGTGATCTATCTTTCCTACACGGAGCAAATCTTCAGTTATCTGGTGGAAACAAACGCAAACTCTTTCTGTCCTCGTCATTCTACCGGTGCTCGACATCCCCAATCAAGATAAAAGGAAGCTATCTCTTTCTTTGTTTCTTCAATTCTTTTTCTGTGGTAAAGCCAATTATGGTTGATGCCATCAGCCGCAAATCTATTGCGTTAGCCTCAAGCCTAAAGGAAGCAATAAGTATATCTACAATAAGCTCCAGATCCTTCATATTCTTTGCTTCTCGGGATTCCACCATCATCTGGCTTCGCATCCGTCTCTGGAAGTTATATCCGCGTACCTCAATAACGTGATCCTTAGTTCTTACCGGCGCAAGAAGAATCTAATCCGACGATGTCTAACCAAATCTTTCTGTCGATATCAAGAGACTCTATTGTTTGAAGGCAATATTGTTTCCGTACTTCGTTTCTCAATCTGAGGGAAGATACGATGCTATTGTCATAGTGGTTAAAACCTCTCCAATCTAGCTCTTTTGTTCCGGCGACACAAAGATTCATCCTCTCTAGTATCAGCAAATCTTTAATCTTATCGGCGTGTCTTTCTTATTCATGTTACATCATCTTGTCTTTTTCTTTCACAAGTGGTTCTATTCTTTTATCATGTTTCTTGAGAAAACCGGAGCTATGTCCATCCTATCCTTCTTGTCTAACGACAATCCTTCAACCCTTCTAACCCGCTGTTTCTCAAGCAAAACGCAAGACTCGCAACAAGTCTAGCAAGTTTTGCAAGGTGTAGTGGTCGCACCATTCCGTTCTTCATCATCTTGGGAACGTGAGGGTCACCTTCGTTCGGACACCCGCCTATCCTTGTGTTGTTTTCTTTTTCCTAGGAATCTCGGGGCGAGATTCTTGTTTAGTGGGGGAGAGTTGTAGCATCCCAATTGTCTAACAATTGCAATGCTACTAGCCTAGTCTAGATAGATGCTACCTTCATATACATAATTGTTGCATCATCATTATATCATGCTCATGTCATCATGCCACCTTGCATTTGAGCATCATATAAAACCCTTTTCCATTTGGTTCTTATCTCATATGCATTATTAATTGTATTTGCCTCTTGATATTGTATTTGGTTCTTGATATATTGTTTAATGCCCAAGTTGAGTTGGGGGCATATCTTTTATTAACTCCACCACCCTTTCTTCTCACCACCTTATAATTCCACCATCCAACTAAATATGAGCTTGGCATTTATTGGTTTTACCTCTAGCTCATGTGGGTTGGGATGGGTCCAGATCTTTTCCACATGCTCTCATATAAGCACCATATTGTTTTCACCTTATTGGGTTGTGAGAGCCACATGGCCACCTTTGCATGCCTTGTGAGTGGAACCTTGTTCTAGCTTCCATATGTGTTGTTTTGGGGTTATTATCATGTTGAGATAATTTGTGGGCTTATTAAATACCTAGTGGCACCTACACACTAGCAAGCCCCATTTTATTTCAAACATGGCCATCTCCAACTACTCCACATGGGGCATCTTTTTTTAAAATTCTTTTTGCTTGGATTTTATTCCAATTTTGGGAATGCATAATAATAATGCCATGTGATAATATTGTTTTCACAATAATCAACATGGCAATAAATATTTTGCATGGGCCATGCAAGTGCCACCTTTTCTAGTATTTGGTTTTTATTTGAATCTTGAGTGGACCATCATATCTCTCTACCTCTATCCTTTCTTTTGGCTTGATCTAAGTTAGTCTAGCTTAAACCCTATCATCCATCCCTCTCTTTTCCTTATCTTGTTTTTGTTTGATCCTGGTTGATCTTGGCTTGACCTTGTCCATAGCAAACCCTAGCTACAATCTCTCCTCTCTCTTTACCACCCTCTCTAACCTCCATCTTCCATCTAATCTAAACCACACCCCCATACCCCAACCTAGCTAAACCCTAAACCTAACCCATGATCTACCCTATCCCTCCAAACCCTAACCCGAGTCCTCTCTAACCCTAGACCGAGCCCATGCTATCTATACCCCCCTCTCTCTCGGCCTCTCTCTTCTCTCTTCTTTGCTGGCCCACCTGGCCCCACCTAGCAGCCTCTCTGCCTCCCCCTTTCTTTGGCTACAAGACAAAGGAGGGAGAGACCTAGCCCGAGACCCCTCCTCACCTTTTTCAAGCAACCACCCCATGTGCTCCTCCTCCCCTCTCTACCTAGCCACCCCAGCTCACCTCTCCTCACCCAGATCCCATCTAGAGGGCGTCCAAGCCCCCTCCCTTTCTTCTTCTTCCTCACAAGCAGCCTGGCCTCCCCATGCCGACCCCAAACCCTAGCCACGGCCCCTCTGCCCTTCGCTGATCTGGAGCGCGCCAAGCTGAACCAGGAGCACCAGGAGGCTCCCCTGCATCCTCTTCGTCGACCAGCACCGGGAAGCCCAGAAGCCCCAGTCGCCGTTGCCATGGCCGGAGGAACCGAATCTCCACGGCCGCGAGCCCACCTCCAGATCCCCGCAACCTCAGCGCCATCGACCACGCCGACAACCCCTCGGTGAGCCCTTTGACCTCCCGGACATGCCCCCCTTCCCTCTAGTGCGCCGTAGCGCCGCCCTTCGTCGGCGCTCTGCTGCAGCGCCTGTCGCCTGGCAGCAGCAACAGCAGCAGCAGCCGTCTCTGCCGCCTCTGTTCGCCGCCGAGCCCCGGCGCCGTAGCCTCCTCTCGTTAGGTAGGTCGCTGCATGAGTCTTGTAGGCCGTTGTCTGCTCTTCAACTTTCGTTTTAGCCGCGTCACGATTCGCGCAGCAGAGGCGTCGCCATCGTCGCCGGAAGTCCGCCGGTCTCCGCCGTCGTCAGTGTCGCGTCCGTCAGACGCAGCCACAGCCGATGTCGTTTTTGCAGAGAACCCCCTCCCCTTTTTCCCGCCTAAACCCGCGGTCCCCGCGTCCCCACCTGCCAGCCTCGTTGCAGCTTTGCAAGTAGACCCCCGGAGAAGCCTGGCCACCACAGATCAGTCCCTCCCCTCAAGCAGGATCGCCCACGTGTCACGCCCTGCCTGGGTCGCGCGCGATGTGGCCCCGCCAACCGCTGGTCCCGCACGTCAGCCTCGGTGGCTGGGATACCCCTAGGTGAGAAAAGCTAGAAAACGACCCCACCCCTCCAACGCCAACTCATCGCGCTGAGTCAGCAGAAGAGGCCCACCCGTCAGCGACTGTGTCTATGTCTGCCTGAGTGAGAAAAGTTTCTGTCTATTTCGGTTTTAATTCAAATCTTTTCAAATTAAATTTAAATTCAAATTTAAATCTGTTTTTAAATATCTTTTGAAATATAAACCCAAATAATACAAATAATATATGTTTTCAAATCAGAAAAATGTGAGGAATTCAAAACTTCCATCCAAAATATATTTTGAACATTTAAAATTCCAAGTTTATTTAAATTACAATAAATTGCCCTTCCACCTTATTTAATTAATAACTTTTGTTTTATAAGTCCAAATTTAACAAATGATATGTCTAAAATGATTAGCTCGACGAGACCTTTCTGTTTATGCATTCCTTGGTTTGATTTGAAGCATGCATCATATAAATATAATGTGAACAGCAACTAATTTGTGAATAAAATGGAGCCAAAACTAAATAAAATGCTTTAATATTGTATTCCCCACCTCACCCATGCCATGCTACCTTATTGCCATGCAAATTGTGCATCATTCATCATGGCATGATTGTTTGCTTGTCGCATTTATTCATATGCTTGTGCACTTTATTTATGTTGGCCCTTGTTTGTTTGGTTCTTCTTCGAATAGACGCTGAGCAGGGGATATATCAAGAGCACCAGGAGCACTACCCAGATCCATCCCTTGCTTCAACTGAGCTGCCAGGCAAGCACTACCACATGCTTGCATACATATAGTACCTATTGCCTCTACCTTATTCTTGCATCATTGAGTCGCGATTGCATTAAAGTGAATCCCAAGTATTGCATAGCCTTTACTTTTAAACCCCACCGAAGCTTGTTCCTCCATCCCATGAGCCATTACTATAGGAGTCGTTTGAGCCATGCGAGTCGTAGAACAGCATGTGTAGGGTATGTGAGCGTCTGATGGATAACGAGGTACCTAAACAACTTAATCTGAGTAGTAATGGGATAACTAATGAAAGTGGCATCGGTGAGCCATATCTGCTATTTGGTTTTTCAGGCTCACTTGTGTCCCGTAAGACCCCGAGTACTTGATTCCTGTTCCAAGATTATTCGCGCTATCCACATCCGGGAGGCTTATGGACCCCCCTGAGCCAGAGCTTGATTCACTCTTATTTCTTGGGGCCACAAACTAGTTTGAGGTTTTATTTACGATCCTGTACTTATGCCATGCTTTACTGCTTTAATTTAAGATTGTGCGGGGTAATGCACACTGTACTGTTTAGGTCCGTGACCCGTTTACGCTGTATCGACAAGTCCAGTCACACTTTCGGGTTCCCAGTCGTTTACAGCCGGCTCCACAAACCTTGAGACCGTCTCGGAGTCAGCTAACTTCGTTGCGGGTAGCTCAATGGGGTGGCCCCCTGAAATATTTCTGAATCCTGTGATCGCTTTGTCGTGACTGCCTCGTTGGGTTTTGAGTTGGTTTTTCCGAGGCATATCGAGTGTGTGTTGCTATTTGTGCACCCCTGCAGGGTAAAACTTTCTGAAAGCCGTGTCCGCGGTTATGGACGACTTGGAGCACAGTTTCTCGATCATAGACAAGCATAACTAAAGTACCGCTTTTAAATTTGACTAAACTAGGTACCTGACTAGTAAATAGTGCAACACTCATGGAATGGATAATAAAACTGCCAACGGATGGGGGTTGTTCGTCCGCTTCCTCGTCGGTAAGCGAGGAGGAGGATGGATCTGTTAAGATTACCTTTATAACTGTTATATCTGCTGTTATTAATTCACGGACATCCGTCTAGCTCTGGTTAGGCGGATGGTTAGCAGCATCTATAGAATTGCTAGGGTTTATCTTTCGCTGCAATTGCGTCACCCTGTGTTGTGTCCCTTTAGAGGCATAAAGACTTGCGAGTACCCCTAGGGTCTCACACGATAAATTATTGGTTCAGATGAACAGGTACCCTCGCAAGATGGATACTGGGTGGAAGAGACGGACGATGTGGGCAACGATCATTCGGTGTAGAGATTCCGGGAACGGGGATCCGTGAGATCTGTGGGCGGGATCTGTTTATTTATGGGGCATCTTATGCCGATTTGCTTCTTATCCGTACTCGGACTTTGTCTTCCGCTTCCGCTTGATACTCTGTTGATTGATGTATGAGGAGATATCCTAAACTATTATATCTATCTAGGATATTTGGATCTTGCCGTATGGCGTTGCTATATTTCCTTTCTTTTTAGATGGGATGACTCTGATGTACTGTTGTATGGTGGCTTGCATACATACTCATTTGTGTATGTAGTTGATCCCTTCGCCTGCCGATTACGCCGCCCGTTCTTGTCCCGATGTGTAGAAATGGTTGGGACGGCCGAAAGGTCTACCTGTGAGTGGCATTTGGGCCCCACCGTACTATTTCAACCATTTCTGCGCATCCAGGCTTGCAACTAGGAGCGTAATTCACCGAGGTAGTTACACGGCCAAGGAGAGGGGAGTCCCTCCCCAACTCGGCCTCCTTGGCCGGCGGTGGAGGGAGAGGGACTTCCTCCCCAAGTAGGTTTCCTACTCTCCCTCCACCAAGCAAAATAGTCGTTTGACTTTTCAAATTGGCGTATGACTTTTCAAACTAGGATTTGATTTATCCCTTTATTTTGCTCAGCGATGACACCTAGTACATGATGCAACCATTCCAACTTGTTATGACACATTCATGTACCCTTCCCCTCCGGAGTGCCGGACCTTCCGGACCCTTCTAGAACATTCCCGGTGAAAACACCGGAATCATTCCCCAACTCCGAAATAGGACTTTCCTTATATGAATCTTATTCTCTGGACCATTCCGGATCTCCTCGTGATATCCCGCATCCCATCCGAGACTCCGAACAACATTTGGTATCTTACTCATCATTCCATAACTACTCAACAACATCGAATCCTTAAGTGTGTCTCCCTACGGTTCGTGAATTATGCGGACATGACCGAGACACTTCTCCGATTAATAACCAATACAGGAATCTAGAAATCCATATGGCTCCCACATATTTCTACGATTACTTTACGATCGAATGAACCACTTACATACGATACCAATTTCCCTTTGTCTCACGATAGTTTACTTATCCGAGGTTTTGATCGTCGATTTCTCTGAATACCTAGTTCAACCTCGTTACCGATAAGTACTCTTTTCTCGTTCCCATGATATGTGATCCCTTGTGAGCCAGTCACATGCTTGCAAGATAATTGGATGACATTCCACCGAGAGGGCCCAGAGTATATCTATCCGTCATATGGATGGACAAATCCCACTCTTGATCCATGTGTCTCAACCCATACTTTCCGAACACTCAATGCCATCTTTATAGCCACCCAGTTACGGTGTGGTGTTTGATGTCATCAAAGCATCCTTCTTGTGATGGTGATAAGCATGATCTCATGGTCGAAGGAATTAGGTTACTATGTATCAGAAAGCTTATAGCAAATGAACTATATTAAATGGCTTGATCTTTATGCTACGCTTAACTATAGGAGTATGTCCATCACATCATTCTCCTAATGATATGACCCTGTTGTTAATAACATCTCTATGTTCATGATCAGGAAACCATGATCATATATTAACCAACAAGCTAGTTTAACAAGAGGCTTTACTAGGGACTCTTTTATGTTTGCAAATCACACAAGTATTAATGTTTCCTGTTAATACAATTATAGCATGGTATGTAAACATTTATCATAAGTATGAAGATATGATAATAACCACTTTATTATTGCCTCTTGGGCATATCTCCAACAGTACTGTGGTATCCAATTCTGTTATGTCTCGCAAAAATGGTAATCATGGGATTCCGATGTATGGCATAACAGGCATCTGGGATTAAAAATCCGGGTGTTGACAATATGCCATGCCTTGTACACCTCGACATCAACGGCAAAGCTACTCACACCAATCGCCATTGCAAGTTCGTCAATGACCTCAAGGAGGACCTGGAGTCCGGCTACAAGCAAAGCCAGAAGAACAGACCGCAAGGCAAGAGCAAAGGGAAGAAGAAGGAAGAGGAGTCCAAGGATTCAAGTGATATGGATGAGGACGTTGACCCCAAGCACACCGACAAGGGCGATGGTAAAGGCAAGAACCCCTTCGAGAAGAAGTTCGCCGTCTACCACACTTTCCTTGGCACCCCTACTGTCCGGGATCAGAAAACCTCGATGAGGATACTGGTGGCCACCCTACCCCCAGGTCGGAAGTTCCAATCACTTGGTAGAGGAAGGATCACCCAGACCTCATCCCAAGGGAGAACCAATTTGCCATGGTCATCAATCCTTTGATTGACAACAATGAGTTCACCAAATGCATGGTGGATAGTGGAAGAAGCATCAACATTATGTACCTGGATACACTTCACAAGATGAACTTGACGGAGACAAACCTAAGGAAGACCAGCACCGTGTTCCATGGCGTAGTTCCTGGCTGGGAGGCTCGGTCCCTTAGGTGCATCACGCTTCCGGTCTCTTTTGGCGATGTTAACAATTACCTCCAAGAACGCATGACCTTTGAAGTGGTCCCTTAAAGAGCGTGTACCACGTCATATTTGGATGCGACATCTTCCACGCCTTCATGGCCAAGCCATGCTTCGTCTACAACAAGCTCAAGATAACCGGACCAAACGGTGTCATCACCGTATCCAGATGCTTTACAAAGGCAAGGGACTGCGAGATTGGAGAAACAGTCTTTGCAGAAGCTGTCCTCTACAGCGAAGAGTTCAAGGAGATCCAGAGCAAGGTCCATGCCTTGGAGATGTCGGCATCGAAGAAGCAGAGTTCTAACTCCGATCCCGCCTTCAAGGCTGCCATCGAGACCAAGTCGGTGGAACTTGTGGTAGGTGATGCCTCCAGGACCACCGACATTGGGACAAACCTGGAACCTAAATAGGAAAGCGTGCTCGTCAAGTTCCTCCGTGAGAATAGGGACATCTTTGCCTGGAAACCTGCCGACATGAAAGGTGTACCCAGGGAACTTGTCGAGCATAGCTTGAATATTGATCCAAATTGCAAACCGGTGAAACAACTTATACGATGCTTCGGATACGAGACTATCGATCTAGTTGGGATGAAAGTCTGCCATACGCAGAGTTTTCTTACAATACCAGCTATTAATCGAGCATGGAGATGGCTCTGTTTGAATTCCTTTATGGAAGGAAGTGTACTACACCATTATTATGGAATGGAATAGGAGAAATAAATTTACATGGACCAGATCTGATCAAGGAAGCCGAAGAGAAAGTCAGAATGGTAAAGGAGAGATTGAAGATAGCCCAATTCTGACTAAAGAGCTATGCAGGTCCAAAACATAGAGAGGTCACCTATGAGGTAGGTGATAGAGCTTACCTTAGAGTCTCACCACTTCTTAGTGTGAAGAGATTTGGCGTCAAAGGGAAATTGGCACCCTGTTATGTAGGACCATTCAAGATTTTGAGCATTAAAGGAGAAGTGGCCTATGAGCTAGAACTACCAGAATCTTTGTCAGCAGTTCACAATGTGTTTCATGTAAGCCAGTTGAAAAAGTGTCATACATAGATGGAGGAAAGTTCGTTAAAAGACACTATACCACTACATGAAGTTCAGCTACAGAATGATCTCACTTATGAAGAGAAACCTATCAAGATTCTCGAGACAGGAAAAAGAGTCACTCATACTAATACCATCAAGTTCTGCAAAGTATTGTGGAATCATCATACCGAGGAAGATGCAACTTGGGAAAGATGAGCTTTGCAAAGATCACCCTCACCTATTAGCTAGCCAATCTGAATCTCGAGGGCGAGATTCATCTTAAGGGGGTTAGATTTTTAACATACAAAATTTCATCAAAAACAAAACATCATCATTGCATTCATATCATCATAGCATGTGAGCATTCCACAAAAATTTTCAAATTTTAAAACCCTAGCAAACCCTATTTTAAAACCCTTTTCTTATGAAGGGCAGATTTGTGTTTTTATTTTTATTTTACTACCCCAAAATGTTTTGGAGTGGTTTGTTGTGTTTAACACACTTTTAAACACTAGAAATATCTCACAAAATTTTGGTGAAAATTTGACTTGATTTGGATCTGTTTTGATCATTCAAATTTCATTTGGAAAATCAAATTAGAAAAAGAAAAAGGGCAAAGGAAAAAAATAGAACCAAACCAGCCAACGGGCCAGCCCACCCCGTGGCCCAACTAGCCCACCTAGGTTTTCCCCCTCTCCCCTATGTTTCTCACCGCACAGTGTCGCACCCCTTCGCTGATAGGTGGACCCCATCGCCACGTCAGCTCAGTGTCCTCAATCAATGCCGCAATGACCCGCTCTGCCGCTGCCTTTTCTCTCCGCTTAAATTCGCTTAATTCCGATTGATTCTCTGTGTAATTCCCTACCCCAGCGCTACTTCTTAACCCCCTCGGCCTCCTCCATTCCCCCCCCACACCATAGCCCCTGAGTGTCGCCAGGCTCTGCGCATTTCACGCCGCACTGCGCTATCCCGACGAGCTCCGGCGACCCATTGCGGTGAGTTCCATGCACTCCTCGCCCTCTGGTTCATACTATCATGCTCGACATCCTCTTGTGCACCTCCAGATGCTTGCCACTTGTGTTCTTGTGCCCCAAAAGTTCGCCTTCGTCTTCGACTACGAGCACCCGACGACGAGCTGAACTCCGACGAGGAATTGCAGCAGTGTTCGTGCGCCCCTCATTCGTCCACGACCACCACTGCCTCCACGACGTCACGTTAACTCAGTATATCCCCTGTCCCCTCCCTTACCCCCTGGCCTCACCAAACACCGTCTTCAGCGGATCTACTCAACCTAACCAATGACAAGCTCGCCCCTAGCTGGATCTAGGTTTTGGTTAGGTTGATTAGTGCGGTGACCCATCATACCACTGCATGATGTAGTACACTATAGTCGTTGACATAACACCAATGAAACACCGTTCACTAGTATTACATCCCTCGGAGTGGTACAACAGAAACACAGCAGGTCCAAGACATGACAATAGGTTACAACTCAACTCTTTACACAAGATCCAGAGAACATTCTAGGTTAAAGAGAGAGAGAGAAAGAATCTTCTTACAAGTAAGAATTATAAATAATCAACTCAAATCTAATATACTAATAGACTAGTATCTAAACTATTGAGGCTTGCATTGCAGCTATTGCAATACTCTATAGAAGTAGGTTCTATGGCTAAAGATTTTATTCTTATCTAATCAGCAACTTCGTCTTCCCTTGAGTTGATGTATGTGTGGACTTTATTGACTTCATTGAAGAGCTTTAGCTTTTGATGATGATTCCTAGAGCATGAATTGATGTAGATATCGTCTGTACTGGCTTTAGAACCTAGCAAGGGTTAAGAAGATACTTTGAGTACGAGCGTACCCAGCAAGTTCACTAGAAAAGGAATGTTTGATGCACTATATCTACAGCCACAGACCATAGGTCGTAGGCCATGCAAGTTTTCGTAAACATTTCTTCAAATGTTGCTTTTATTCTGAAAAGCTATGTCCATTAGCCTTCACGGGTTTACCAGAACTTTCATGGAGTGCCTTTCCCGCCGCGTTTGCAGCTCCTTCCTGGAACAGGGAGTAACAAGTTACAGTTCTTACACTCTGCAGAGGTGCGTCACTTTTCCCATGAGAGACCTTAGGCTTTGTTGCACGGCCGAGATTATGTTCCCGTTCAAACTTCCTTGGTTTAAGGCCCAACCTAAGATCCAAGCCAATCACTGCCCCCTTCGCGACCTCGCATGCCTCCTTGGTGTACACCATGCCCACATATTGAATTACGGCAATGGTTTGTACAGACCGTTAGATGTCAGAACTATCGTGGGACGTTGAGGGTTCCCACCCATATGCTGCATATCATTGTTTACGCTCAGGTCTGCATCATTGTTGACCCTACCTGTTCCATGCACTCGTCCATGTAGATGACCACCATGCATTTCCACCAGCTTCCGTGAGGAAGAATTGAGATATTACAATTGAAAATGTAATAGCTCTCTATGAATTAAGAACAGTAGAGTGTATACAAGGATCTATGTAAGAAGAATTAGTTATATCTATACAGAGCAATGACACATACTACTATGCAATGTTGCACCAATCAGAAATTGAGAAAATCTAAGTAAAATCTATGTGTTTCTTCATCTTCTAATCCATCATATACTACTGTGATACTTTTTGCAGATGCATTGTCCATATCTACCAATATTTACTAGTAAAAGCTAGGGAAACACTATTGTAATGGATTAGGTTCTCTAAACAGAGTTAATAGTGTAAGTAATCCGGAATAACCATGCCATGACTCGACAAATTTTACCTGTTTGAGTTCTGCAATCTACCGATCCACTGGCACAGCTTGGAGGAATCCTACTGGTAGTACTGGAAGTTCGCAATATGATCTAGATAATGAACCTAAAACCACGGCTGTTTCCATAAAAATTATAACTAAATAATAATCTCCTTGACAATTTGAAGTGGTGCATGAGGAACAACATCAGACAAATAGAAGTGGAATCAATGCTAGATGTAGGAGGGCGAACTACATTAGCGGAATTCCATCAGAGAATAAGCTGTCACATTTGCTTTTGCCAGATATCTACAAATTAGTACTCTTACACAAAAGTTTCAATTCATCTGTTTTCCAAAATACTGATAATTTTATCTTCCCATAAACCATCTCCAAATGTCACCTCCCTGAATTTGCACTACTCACTCGACTGTAAGCCTGAACGCAATTCGAAGTACCATGGACCTAAATTATTCAATACACCAGTAAATCTAATAACAAGTCATAGTAAATCTTCTCCAAATTTCACCTCCCTGAATTTGCACTACTAATTGATTTAGTTCTTGTTTCACTGTCACGGTACACAGTGGAATTCCAGCCTAATATTGTACCCTCATTGGAATTCCAGCCTAACATATTACACAGTACACAGTGGAATTCCATCCTAATAGTAGTTCCTGGGACTACTAGGGTGTATACAGACCAATATTGTACAGACTGGAGAGGTAGAACAGGGGAATACCTGTAGCACCCCGGGTAAAACCACTACTATAAAATTGCTTGGTGTTTTTGTTTTATGCATCATTCAGATGTCATGATCAAGTCATCATGCCACATTGCATTTGAGCATCATATCAAACATTGCATGGATCTTTTTTTATGTTGCATGTGATATGTTGCATTGTATTGCATTTGCATTTTGTATCTTGCTTGTGTGTTATTGCTATCACCTCCCTTTCCCTATTTTTATCTCTCTCTATTTTTTTTGTTTTCTACAAGTTGGGATCCATGTGAAGGTCCACTAATTCTACAAATGATTTTATTCAATTTGCAAAACCTAAATCTTCATATTCTTGTAAATGCCCAAATAGACATGTATGCATGTGGGCATCATCTCTTCTCCATGTTCTTTTTTCCCTTGACCCTTTTTGTTGCCCAAGAATCCGTGTTCAATTCCTACTAAAGTTTCAAATGGTTGAGCTAATAAACTTTGCTTAATTTTGAAACAAAACAAACAAACAAATAAAAGAAATCAGAGCAGGAAATAAAGTAGAGAGAGGAGTCGTACCTGGCCGCAGCCCAGCCCAGCCCAGCAGAGAGCAGCCCCGCAGACAGCGCACTAGCAGCCCAGTACCCCTTCGTAGACGCCGTCACTATTCGTCTTCCTTTTCCGTCGTCGACCTCCACTCTCATAGCCCCAACGGCAGGAGCTTAGTTCAAAAAAAAAAAAAAAACGGCAGGTGCAGGTGGTCGTCGACGCCCGTCTGCCCACGCCTCCCGCATGACCCCTCTCCCTCCTCTTCTTAACCCGCTCTGAACCCTAGACCCATGCTCACCTTGCGCCGCTGCCGCCTCTTTTTCTTCCCCGCATATTTTCTTCTCAGCCTGAGAGCGCCCGAGAGGGAGTGCGGGAGAGGGAGCACCGAGGCCACGCCAGGGATGGAATCGAGAGCAAACGAGTTGGGGAATCGATCCGCTGCGTCATCCTCTTCCCCCCTGTTTGGAACGCCAAGCCAGAGACGCTCCAGGACGACTATGCCGAGCTCGCCTTCATCTACCTCAACGACCGTGTTGTCGTCTCTGCTCGTCTGCAACAAGTACAGCGTCACCAACCACTCCTAGGTGAGCGTCTCGCCTACCCTCACCTTCTACCTGGCTTGCATCGCCGCCTCTCCTACGCCCTGCAGTCGTCGCAACCCCGCGCACGCCCCAGTCACCGCCGCGCGCGCGCCTTGCATCCTGACCGCGCCTCCAGAAGCCGGAAACGTTCCTCCTCGGCGCCTCTGAAAACCGTTGTTTTCCCGTCGACCTGGACCTCGGTTGGAGTTAACCCCTTGACAGATTCTGTTCTTGGTATAACCTCCTAACCACTGGAGAAAACCTCACTTGAAACCGTTGCCTAAATTGCCCGCAATCGTCAACTAAAAATCTAAGTTTCTCTATCTGGCGCGGCCCAAACTCGACCATTTTCGACAGTTTTGCTGCATGATTTTCCCCTCTGTTCATCGTCGATTTCCCGGCTCTACAGTCCTCTTCCGTTGATACCTTACAAACCAAAGTTGTATTCCTTGAACTTTTCTGCATCTTTAATCTTTGTGGCATTTCGAAAATCGCAATTGTTTCCTCGCCATCTTCTTCCGAAATCAGGATTCAGCTGGCTGTTTTCGCAGTTGGAAATTCAGTTCCGTCAGTTCCACCCCCCTGTCGCTTTCTTATTTAGGCCACTCGGTTTTGCAGTACTCAACCCGCAGTCCTGACTTCCCCAGTCAGCGCTCGCGGCCCACCTGTCCGCGACTCAGGCTAGAATGGCGTTGAGTGAGAAAAGTTTCCAGCACATTTTCGAAACCAATAAAAATTCCAGAAATTGTTTAAACACAAATTCAAGCATAACTTTCAAAATAATTTGAAGAAGTTACTACAATAGCTTGTGTTTTTAGTGAAAAGCCTTGCTATTCCAAAGCATTGCCAGAGGTCTAATATCTTTTGAATACACTAATGTTGCTAATGAAGATTGTGTGAAGTTTTGTATGAAGAAAAAATTTCAGGTGTAAAGAGAGAATGATGCAATGAGATGAAGAATGGACAAAAGCTCAATCTTGGGGATGCCACCATGGTGTCACCCCGAAAAATATCCAAGAGGTACAAGCGTCAAAGCTTGGGGATGCCCAAGGCATCCCCTTGTTCGTTAATAAAAAGCTCAGGTATGTCTAGACACTTCGTTTTTATTGTTTCATGCATAGTTGTGTTGTTATTGGAGCGACTTAGTTTTAGTTTGTTTTTCTTAGGTTGTTTAGTTTGCTTGAATAAAGTAGTTTGGACCCCCATTCTCGCTGTGTTGTTTTGCAATAAGTTTACTTGGTGTTGGAAAGGAGTAGTAAGTTCTTGCTTGAAGTGCAAGAGGAGCTTGCATTGACTATGACTTAGACTTTAGCAGGACATGCTAGGTGTTGCTTTAGCATTATGCTTAGTGATTATTGTTGTAGCATGTCTTGTTCCAAACAATTGGGATTGCTTAGTTTGCCTTGAAGAAATTATGCGTTGTTTAGCATGCACAAGCATAGTATTGTGGTATTCTCCTTTGATGCTTTGCTTGGGTTGACTTGGCACATGCTCACACCATGTTATGACTCTCACAAGTCACTATTAGCCTCTATGATCATTTAGTCCTTGACTTGTAGTACCACTCTTTGCTTTGATTAATATGCTTTGTTGCACTACATGATTTTGGCCATTATTGCTCTCTTAGTTGGTTGCTCCCAGTCTTTTGCTAGCCTCCACTTGTGTGAGTAAGTTCTACTCATGCCTCCAACTCCCAAGAAACCAACTTATTCCAAAGTGTCTATTATAAACTCCTATGCATGGTGTTACACCATTCCAAGTATATTCTTGTTTTCATCTATCTTCCAATTAAAAACTATTTTGTTATGTGAAAACTTAGTGATTAAAGCCCTCACGAACTTGATGGCACACTTTATTCTTTGCCCCTAATAAACTTCAACCATTGTGACAACTTGGTTGTATATGCTTGCACTTATAAGTTGGAATTAGCAGAACCGTGCTATCACGGGGAACGTTTTCAACATTGCACTTGTACCTTGTTGTACTTAGTTGATATCATGTTCTTTTTTCTATGGATGTCACCAGTGTGAAACAAAGAGGGAACTTGTAAGTCCATGGAGTTTGTATCTTGTGTTAGAGAAACGCCTGGGCCGCTAGCCTAACCCATGCCTAATCATGGTGGAAACTTACAACATCACCATAATGAGCTATCTATGAACCATCCTCAATAAAAAGTTATGCATATGGTAAATAAAAAGATTGCTGAGATGCTCATTGTCTGCTTGCCTTGTCATTTTGGTTATGGGAAAACTCTTGTACCATGTGCAAGGGGTACCCCGTTGGCGGTTCTCAATGATATGCAAATACTTATAGTGACAAGAACTTACCTCGACCCAAAGTTGAGTATGCATGAGGTGTGGCCCTCGTATTCAAGGGACTTGAGATTGCCAACTTATACTTTGTCAAGCATATACTCCAGCTTTGCCACTTTAACCTTAACCACTTCAAGATGCTTATGATAGGGGCAATGAGGGCTGAAAGCTAACAAGTACCATAATTTTTGGTAGCTCTTTTCGAAACTTATAATCCATGCTTCCTTTTAAAAAAGGCCTTTCTTCCACCATTATTGAGTCTCCACCTTCTACATTTAGGCACCATTAATAGAGCATAGTTGTCATTCTATGTGCAGTGTTCCAAAGCTTATTAATTGATGCATATTGTGTTATTACTTGTTCTTGTGCTATTTGTTTCTAGTCACCCTTGTGAACTTTGCAGGTGTCCTATGCATCTATTTGCTACTCTATGAGGGAGAAGCTGATTGCCACTATGTCATGTTTTCTGCATGTGAAACAAACAAATGTTTTTCGATGCATATTATCTATGATCTTTGTTTGTAGCTTGTCATGTTGCATGCATAGTTACTATGTCCTATTGTTAGAACTCCATATTTCATGCACATGTTTAGAGTTGTTTGATACCATCTTTCAATGCTTGCAAATGGTTGGATCTTTATTGTGAGGGTGCATGTCACCTCAAAAATTATTCTTTTATCACTTACCTACTCGAGGACGAGCAGGAGTTAAGCTTGGGGATGCTGATACGTTGGAAACGTATCTATAATTTTTGATGCTCCATTCTTGTTTAGTATCTACTTTTCTTTACTTGTCCACACTTTGAGGTGCTTTTTACATGTTTTCTTGTACTAACCTACTAACAAGGTGCAACAGTGTCAGATGCCTATTTTCTGTTGTTTTTGGTTTCAGAAAAGTTAGTAAAGAAATATTCTCGGAATTGGATGGGACAAACGTCAAAGTCAATTACTTTCTGTAACATCCCTAAAATCATGTTTTCAAAGCTTTGCATATCATCCATGCATGCATATTCATTTAGGGTTCAATTTCAAACTCATTTGAAAGAAACAGAAGCTTTGAGTGCTATTATTTCGTGTGGACAAAACTTTGATCCAATGCCACTCTCAAGTGAGAGAATATTTGTTTTAATCCAAGCTTTGTTTGCTCATAGGTTGGTGGGTTGAGTTTCAAGCTTGGACAAAATTTTCCAAAACAAATTTTGGTATTAAAACCCTTTTCAAATATTTATCAAATCATGTGCTAAGGCACTGTTTATTTTGAATTTTCAAAAGGACCAAGCAAGTCCAATGAGACAGCATGGTTTTGTACTCAAAAGTATACAGGTTTCACTTTATAAAAGTCCAGAAACATTTGGAATTCAGATGCTTTTAATTTCATTTGAAAAAGATTCCTCAAAATCAATTTAGAAAAAGAAAAGGGATTAGAAATCAGAACTGGGCCTGGCGCCAGCTTTTCAGCCCAACAGCAAACTCAGCCCAGCAAGCCCACCCGGGTTTTTTCCCTTTGTCGTGGTATTGCCGACGAGTACGCCATGGAGGGGTCCTCAATGTGCGTGTTTAGAGACGTGGGGTAAGGCGGACGGTTGACGGGTACGAGGTAACACAGCTTACCCAGGTTCAGATCCCACGACGGTGGCGGAATCCTACTCCTTCTATAAATCACTATAAGGGCAATACGTTAGAGAGATAGGTTTGCTGTGCGAGGTTGTATGAGATTGTCTGAAGTTGTGCCCTAAAGGCTCCCATAGGCCCGACTTATATAGTTGTCAGGTCCTAGGGTTACAGGGAAAAGTCCTAGCCGGACAGGTTACAGAGTCCTACACCGTCTATCACTCGAAAACCCTAGCTTCCATCTGCGTCAGTCGCATCCTTCCCTCCTTCCATGGCCAGAAGCAGCTCCTCCCCATCGATGGCGGCGTCGAGCGAAGCCGCGGCGAAGCCGGCGAGCTCCGTTGTTGTGCCTATAGAGCCTGGTCATCCCCGTATCGGCGGTGATCGAGTCCACCAGCGGCGACCATAATCTAGCGGCGCTAGAACCACTGGAAGAAGAGCCAGGCTCGCACAAGGGCGACTGGCGCGGCTCGGACATCACCACCCACGACATCCAAGAGATGGTCGCCGAAGGTTACCTCCCCGCGACGGAGGGGCTCGCCTGGCGGGAGGAGCCGGCCGGCGAGGTGACACCTGCTCCCCAAGTCGGAGAAAAGGTGTACCTCAAGGCTCAGCTGGTACGCGGCGTTTCCTTGCCCCTCTCCCACTTCTTTCTCTCCGTCTTGAACCACTACAAGGTCCAACCCCATAACCTCTCACCCAATAGAATCTTAGTGCTTAGCAACTTCGCGGCACTTTGCGAGGGTTACCTAGGGATAAGGCCTAGGTTAGACTTGTTCGTGTACTTCTTCACCGTCAAACGTCAAGCCGGACATAGTAAGGAGGAACTTTGGAATTGCGGCACCATAAGCTTCAAGATTCGACCTAGACGGCGGTTCCCCGACATCATCGGCCACGAGTCCTGCAAGAACTGGCAGCGGACGTACTTCTACGGCCCCGACATTCCTTTGGCGGGCCGAGAAGTGATGTACCCGGACTTCGTGGATGGAGCCGCCGCTGAAGTTTCTACATGGAGGTCCCATGCCTCCCTTTCCTACGACCTCAACGCTTCGCGCGCAATAAGACGGATCGAATGGTTCGTAGAGACGGGTTTGACCGGCTTGGACCTAGCCATGTGCTGGTTCATCAGGCGAATCCAACCTCTGCAGCACCGTGCGAAGTTCATGCACGAGTATACCAGTGATCGAAGGGACACCATCCGGATCTCCGTGGATAACTTCTCGAGTGACTTCGTCAAGCTCCGCCTAAAGGACATTGTCAAGGTGAAGGATAAGAAGCGTGGCTTCACCATCACCTACGACATGTTCGTAGAAGGCA
Source organism: Avena insularis (assembly GCA_023614405.1). NCBI lineage: Eukaryota > Viridiplantae > Streptophyta > Magnoliopsida > Poales > Poaceae > Avena > Avena insularis. Next base: position 22,533,703 of record CM042691.1, on the reverse strand, counting down.
AGTGCCCAAAGGTAGGTATTTTTCTGTGTATGACATTTACTCCAGTTTCTCCGTCTTGCCAATACCATCTTATCTAACACGGTGATTTCTCACTTAACAACTTAGCAATCTAGATGAAGGCAACCTGGCTGCCCAAATCAACGATCCAAAGATGAAGGAAGTCACGGTCGTGTTCGACGACGATGTCCCGTTGGCACGAAAGCGTAAGAGCTCCACCTCTGACGCTGCCGACGGAGGCAAGAAGAAGAAGACGGAGGGTGGAGCCTCCAAGAAGACTACCGCCGCCCTGGAGGCGGAAAAGAGAAAAGCCACCAGGATTTTTGCCAAAGCGCCCCCTCCTAGTGTAAGCCTCTCATTGTCTGACATTGTCTATTTATCTGTCTTGTTCCTGTACTTATGCACTTTGCACGTTTCAGGAAGAAAGCCACGGCCAGCCTCAAGAAGACCTCCAAAACTTTGGGGGCTTCTAGAAATATGAAAGACATGCTGCATCGCGACTCCTCCCCCACCATCACCCCTGCTACTCCTGCCGTCAAGCCCTCCTCTGCTCTGACAAGCTCTCAAGCTAAGGAGGCTCTAGGCCCTTCCGCCATGGAAGTGGATTCTGGTGCCTCTACCGAACTTGCTGTTGTCGGCGAGCAAGCGACGCAAGAGAGTACTGCTCTACAAATGGATGAAGCTCCGGCTAAGGATGCCATCGATAGCAGCAAGGCATTGGCGGAGTCTGGTACCTCTGCTCCCCAGAAACCCTTTGAGTTTCCGAAGATAGTTTACCCGGCGCTCACACCGAGTAACACAACTCTGGTTCCTGGAGGAGTACCGTCATCTCCGACGTGCGGTCTTGAGGAGTTACTCCGACAAGCAGATATCTTGCGAGGAAATAGCATCTCCTTTGGCAAGCTGCTAGCCGAGAGCGCTACGAACCTCAAGATCATTGCACTTGTAAGTTTTACTTTGCCTTTTGCATTTCATATGAGTATCCCACTGTATCCCCCGAGGATGTAGACGGAAAACCATAGGTTTTGCATCTATATGCTCTTAGAGTGACTAAGCTATATGCTCACTGTAAGCCCCCAAGCATTTAGATGGAATGAATTATTCCGACTAGATGCTTTAAGAGTAGCATAAGCAGTTTTTATAATTTTCAATACTGTAGCCCCCAAGCCTCTAGCTGTAACCAAATTAGTTCCGACTAGATGCTTAAAGAAAAGCTAAGCAGATTCCGAGTTAAAAAACTTTATACTGTAGCCCCCAAGCTTCTAATCGAGAACTGAATTAGCTCTGACTAGATGCTTAAAGAAAAGCAAAGCATATTGCTAAGTTAAAAATTCTCGCTGTAGCCCCCGAGCATCTAGGTGGAAAATTTCCGGCTAGGTGCTCCAAGAAGACCAGACAACGTTTTAACTTTGTACTTGTTTCCACAGAACGAGAATGCTCGGAGGGGCATGGCCAACGACAAGTATCAGAAGATGCGCGCAGATCTTGAAGCCGAAAAGGGTAAAACTGCCATCTTGAAGGAACAGATCATCAAAAATAAGAGTCTGTTTACTTTTTGCGCATTTCCGTCTTGTTCTTGTGCCCATAATTTCCGATTACTCACTATGTACTTTGTTTTCTCTGACTTTTCAGAACATGTCGCCAAGGCCAAGGACATTGTCGAGCAGTCCAAGCACATCCAACAGCTGGACAGCGAGAACAAGATCCTTAAGGAGGAGAGGAAGGAGATTCTGAAAATGCACGAGGATTCCATGAAGGCCCTGCAAGATTCCGCCTCCGCGGAAATCAATCGCTTGAAGGAGGAGCTTGCGATCTTAAAGGATCAGAAGCAAGCTGCTGATGAGCAAAACCAACGCCACAGCGAGGCGTTTAAGCTTCTCCAACAAGATAAGGAATCCTTGGCGGACATCCTCTGGCAGACTAAGGCCAGCATCTTCAGTAAGCTTCCTCCGCCTTGCATTTCTGTAGTCTGAATACTTAGAGTGTATTGAACTCATGCGCTTCTTGTCGGAATTTTCAGCTCCTATGGGTTTGACCCGCTCGCATCCTTCGGACAAGGAATGCATGGTTCTTGTCGGCAACTTCATCAACACCGCCATCACCCAGTCCAAAGAGATTGCCAAGACCCTCTAGATATACATCAAGGCCTCGGACTCCGTGAAGAAGTACTCGAAGATTCTGCGCCGAGCCCCCGAGCGTGTCATAAGCTGGAAAGCTTCATGTGCACGGGCTGGCGCAAGGATGGCGTTGTCAATGGTGAAGGCACACTACGAAGATGCCGACATTGACACGGTGACCTCTGGCATCCCCGACGTTGACGATGACGGCAAGGATATCGATCATGGAGCCATCTTGTCATCACTCGCGTGCTATGATACCAGAGTTGCCGAGTTGGTGGACATTGACGTCTTCGTGCCTAGGAACACCATCGACAGCGTCAACCAAGATTCCTCCGAGTCTCATCATAGCACCGACGCTGAGGGTGATTCTCTAGCTGGTGACGAGGCTGCCTCCAAGTCTCCTGTGCCCAAAGAATGAAAAACACTTTGTAATTTCTGTTTCTCTTTTGGTGTGTGCACGGGAAAAGCTTGACGATGTAATTTAAGGCGGAAAACAATGTTTGTTATGTCCTGCTACTTAAGAACTAGTTTCCAGCATGTACATATTTTTTAAGCAAGTGCTAGCTTATCCATTACTTTGGTTCTTATGCTTGACTTTTCGTGAGTCGGAAGACTCGTTGTTGGAACCATGCGCTTAGGTGATGATGCCCAATGGAACCGTCAATAACCCAAGCACAAAATCGCCGACAATGAGCGGCGAAAGTCACTACTCTAGAATCCACATAAAAACGACAAAGAACGTGTAGACCAGAAAACTTAAGCTAATGCCCGTAGGCGGAATTTTCACAAGTGCAAATGCAAAACTTGTGCATAAGGGTTTTACATGATCCAAAAATGAACACTAAAGGAGTTAAAAGACTCAGATATATGAGTGAACCAAAGAGCTTTATTTCATTGATCATATAAGAGGTACACTTAGATAAAAAATTCTAAGTGTAAAAAGGACGTAGTTGTGCTATGTTCCATGGCCAATCAAGCTCCGGGTAGTCATCATCCGGGTCATGTCGCTTACGCTTATGATCCTCATTGGGTCTATCCTTTAGTTCACGATTGTCAACAAGGTAGTAAGACCCATTGAGCAGCGCCTTGCTTATGATGAACGGTCCTTCCCATGGCGGAGATAATTTGTGTGACTTCTTTTGCTTAAGTCGGAGCACCAAATCCCCCTCTTTAAACGAGCGATGCCGAACGCGGCGACTATGGTAGCTGCGTAGATTTTGCTGGTAGATAGCAGATCTCTGGCATGCCAAAACGCGCTCCTCCTCGAGAAGGTCCACATCTAGGCGTCTGGATTCTTCAGCGTCATCCTCGTCGTAGGCGGCAACTCTTGGTGCATCGTGGAGGATGTCGGAAGGCAAGATGGCTTCTCCTCCATATACCATGAAATAAGGGGTGTAGCATGTGGATCTGTTGGGTGTAGTTCATTAACTCCACAACACAGATGGCAATTCCTCCGCCCAGGCTCCAGCTGCTTTATGTAGCGGTGCCTCAAGACGTGGCTTGATTCCCTGCAGAATTAATCCATTGGCTTGCTCAACCTGACCATTGGATTGTGGGTGTGCCACAGATGCAAGGTCAAGTCGGATGCCTTTCTCCCAGCAATAAGCCTCCACTTCTCCGAGTGACAAGTTGCTTCCGTTGTCAGTGATGATGCTATGTGGGAGACCAAATCTCACCACTAAATCTCGAATAAACCTGAGGGAAGTTGCCCCATCGAGCTTTCTAATGGGTTTAGCTTCTATCCATTTGGTTAATTTGTCAACTGCTACAAGCAGATGCGTAAACCCACAAGGTGCCGTCTGTAACGGTCCCACCATGTCTATCCCCCAGACTGCAAACGGCCAAGTTATTGGTATTGTTCGTAATTCTTCAGCAGGAACATGTGGTTGTCGGGCATAATACTGGCATCCCGTGCATGTGTCAACCAGCTTGTCGGCGTCCTCCTTCGCGGTCAGCTAGTAGAATCCTTGCCGGAAGGCTTTCGCGACCAATGATCGGGGAGCGGCGTGATGTCCGCAATCTCCGAGATGGATTTCATGCAGGATATCCATACCTTCTAGCTAGGACACAGACTTTAGGTATACACCAGTAGTGCTCCTTTTATAGAGTTGCCCGTTGATTAGGTATTCCATGAACAGTTTTGTCCAAGCTGGAGGGACCTTAGTCACCATGTTGACGAAAGAGTCAGCTCTATCCGGGTTGTCGATGTCGGCTCCCTTCACGGATGGTGTGCGTAGATGCTCTAGGAAAACTCCTGGAGGAATTCGCTTGCGCCCTGATCCAAGCTTAGACAGCAAATCGGCCACCTCGTTTTGTTCCCTAGGCACATACTTGACTTCGTAGCCCAAGAAGCTCTTGGCTATCTATTCCACTTCGTCTCGATATGCCGCCATCATAGGGTTCCGCGCATTCCAGGTGTTAGCCACCTGCTGGGCAACCAAGTCGGAATCTCCACAGCAAACTATGCGCTTGATGCCAATATCTTTGGCTACATGTAGCCTGTGAATGAGTGCTTCATACTCCGCCATGTTGTTTGTAGCCTCGAAGTGGATCTGTAGAACATAGTGTATCTTGTCTCCTGTTGGTGACTGTAGCAATACACCAGCCCCCGAGCCGTTGAGCATCTTTGATTCATCAAAGTGCATCACCCAGTACTTTGGTTCTGGCAACGAAGTAGCGTCTGGCATCTCCGTCCAATCTGCAACAAAATCCGCCAAGGCTTGTGACTTGATAGCGTCGCGTCTCTTGTAGGTTATCTCGAAGGTGGCAAGTTTGATGCCCCACTTCGCGACCCTTCCTGTAGCGTCGCTGTTATTGATGATGTCGGACAGTGGAGTCTTGCTCACCACTGTGATTGGGTGCTCCTGAAAGTAATGCCTCAGCTTCCGAGAAGCAAGGAATACTCCATAAGCTATCTTTTGGTAGTGCGGGTAACGCTGCTTGGACTCCGTCAAGACCTCGCTTACATAGTAAACTGGTTGTTGAACTCCGTGCTCATAGACTTGTTCCTTCCTCTCTACCACGACAACGATGCTGATAACCAGGTTGGTTGCTGCCATGTAAATTAACAGGGGATCTCCAGGTTCGGGTGCTGCAAGGATGGGCGCTGAGGAAAGAATCTCCTTGAGCTTCTTCAATGCTGCATATGCTTCGTCCGTCCATGTGAATTTGTCCGCCTCCTTCAGCAACTTGTAGAGCGGCAGAGCCTTCTCTCCAAGTCGGCTGACGAACCGAATAATTGTTGCAACACAACCTGTTAGTCGTTGAATGTCCTTTAGGCATGTCGGACGGTTTATGTTTAATATGGCCTTGATTTTCTCCGGGTTGACCTCGATTCGACGTTAAGAAACGATGAAGCCCAACAATTTGCCGGCTGGAACCCCAAAGACGCACTTCTTAGGGTTGAGCATCATATTGTATTTGCGGAGATTATCAAAGGTTTCTTTTAAGTCGGAGAGTAAGTCATTTGATTTTTTAGACATCACCGCAATATCGTCCACATAGGCGTGAACGTTCTGACCAATTTGGTCGTGAAGGCAACGTTGCATTGTTCGCTGGTAGGTAGCACCTGCGTTTTTCAGCCCAAAGGGCATCATGACATAGCAAAATGTGCCGTATGGGGTAGTGAACGAAGTGGCCAATTGGTCCGACTTCCACATCTTGATCTGGTGGTATCCTGAGTATGCATCGAGAAAACACAAAAGTTCCGAGCCAGCCGTCGAGTCAATGACTTGGTCAATGCGAGGCAAAGCAAACGGATCTTTGGGACATGCTTTGTTCAAGCCAGTGTAATCAACGCACATTCTTAATTCATTGGTTCCCTTTTTGGGGACAAGTACAGGATTGGCCACCCATTGGGTGTGAAGGACTTCTCGGATAAATCTAGCCTTGAGTAATCTAGCTATCTATTTGCCAATAGCGCGTCTCTTCTCATCTCCAAAGCATCGTAGAGGTTATTTCACTCGTTTGCATTTTGGATCAATGTTTAAGCTGTGCTCGGCAAGTTCCCTAGGTACACCTTTCATGTCGGCAGGTTGCCAGGCAAAGATGTCCCTATTCTCACGGAGGAACTCGTCGAGCGTGCTTTCCTATTTGGGATCCAGGTTCGTCCCAATGGCGACGGTCTTGGAGGCATCGCCTACCACAACTTCCACCGTCTTGGTTTCAAAGGCGGCATTGAACACAGGAGCGGAGTCGGAGATCTGCTTATTCGACGCGGGCATCTCTGAGTCATTGACCTTGCTATGGATCTCTTTGAATTCTTCTCTATAAAGGACAACTTCTGCAACGACTGCTTCATTGATCTTGCAGTCCCTTGCCTTGGTAAAGCTTCAGGATATGGTGATGACACCGTTTGGTCCGGGTATCTTGAGTTTGTTGTAGACGAAGCATGGCTTGGCCATGAATGTGTGGAATATGTCGTGGCCGAATATGACGTGGTACACTCTCTTGAAGGGGACTACCTCGAAGGTCATGCGCTCTTGGCGGTAATTATTAACATCGCCAAAGGCAACCTGAAGTGTAATGCACCCAAGGGACCGAGCCTCCCGACCAGGAACTAAGCTGTGGAAGATGGTGTTGGTCTGCCTTAGGTTTTCCTCTATCAAGTTCATCTTGTGCAGTGTATCCAGGTACATGACGTTGATGCTGCTTCCACTATCCACCATGCACTTGGTGGACTCCACGCCGTCAATCAAGGGGTTGATGACCATGGCGTACTGGTTCTCCGTAGGTATAAGGTCTGGGTGGTCCGTCCTGTCCCAAGTTATTGGAACCTCTGACCAGCGCAGGTACTGGGGAACTGGGGGGAGAGTGGCCATCAGGATCCTCAGAGAGGTCTTCTGTTGTCGGACGGTGGGGGTGCCAAGGAAAGTGTGGTAGATTGGAGCCTTCTTTGCGATGGGGTTCTTGCTCTTATCATCGCTCTTGGAGGCTTTCTTGGGGTCAACGTCTTCGTCCGTGTCACTTGAATCCTTGGACTCCTCCTCCTTCTTCTTCCCTTTGCCCTTGCCTCGCGGTCTGTTCTTCCAACTTTGCTTGTAGCCGGACTTCGGTTCTTCCTTGAGGTCGTTGACGAACTTGCAGTGTCGATTGGTATGGGTGGCCTTGCCGTTGGCGTCGAGGTGTACGAGGCACGGCATATCGCGATACTCCTCGTAGGTTTGGGGAACGCGGAGCGGCACCGAGGTGGTTTCATTTCCTCGTTGCTGCCTGCGGCCAGCTCCCCTTCCTCGGCCACGTTGTCTGCCTTCTCCTCATCCTGCAAAGGTCATAGAGACCATGTCGGTAGATTGCTTTTCTTATGGAGCGGTTTTCCGCTTTGTACCGCTGTTCCTCCGAGCTTGGGTTGGAACGGCCGTTGCTGACAAAGAGCCACGAGCATCATCGTCGGCAGCTGCGAACTCACTAGCTAACTGAATCATCTGATTCAAGTTAAGCTGGTGATTGTCCTGCAAGCGCTTCATCTTATGTCGGAGCAACGTACCCCTTTCCAACCCATCGATGAAGGCGGCCATGGCGGTCTGAGCGTGCACTCCTGCGCAGGAATTCTTCTTATCCAGCCAGCGGGAGAGGTAGACGCGAGATGTCTCGTCATTCTTTTGCACGCACCGCTGTAGATCACCCATAGTGCAGGGACGCTTCTAGGTACCCTCAAAGTTCTTGGTGAACGCTTCTTGCATGTCCAGCCAGTTGTAGATAGATTTCTCCGGCAAGTCGTCGATCCATTGTCGGGTCGTACCCGCCAACATTAACGGGAGGTACTTGACGGTGATGTTGGGGTTGCCTCCGGCAATCTCCACCGCGTTTCCGTAGTCCTGCAACCATGTGGCTGGCTTGGCGGTGCTGTCATAGGGCTTGATGGTCTTGTCAATCCGGAAACCTTTGTGGTAAGTTGCGGACCGTATTGCAGGTCCAAAGCAACGTGGTCCCAGGTATGGTCCTTCCCGGGCCTCGTGGATCTTATTGATACGCGAACGTGCATCGTACGGCTCCGGGTTCTTCTTCTTTTTGTCATCAATAGGGGATGGGCTGCGTGAACGACGCGGGCCTCTTCCGCCATGGTGACTGCTTGGCAGCGATGGAGGCTGAGGTGGCGTTGGGTTGGCCTTCTTGCTGTTACCCTCCTGCGACGCCTCACGCCCTGTCACGGTTGCTTGTCAGACGTGGAGGGTCATGGTGTGACCTGCTCTTGTGTCCTTGGTGGCGCTCTTCATCATGACGGGTCTGCGCCGCGTTGTCGTGGATGACGATGCCGCACTGCTTTGGTGGGGGCATATCCGTACGATGGTGAGCCTTGTAGTCTTCCTGACGTCGGGGGGATCGGGGCGGTGGCGATGGGCGACGAGGTCGGGCTTTTTCTCCATGGTCAGAGGATATGGGGATAGCATCCTTCCAGTTGCCCGCATCCCTCCATCTTCGTTTTGATGAACCCGTACGGGATCCGACATCTTGAGGAGATCTGTCCCTTGGCGGCTTGTACTGGCTAGATCGGCAGAGCACTGGGTCAGACTCAATCCTCTGGGAGGTGGCATTTTCCTGCTGCTTCACCGCCTTGGCCACTAGGTCATAGACCTGTTCCACTGCCTCAGGCGATCTATCCTGCTCCAGAAGGGTCTTGGTGACGGCGAGGTTAAGGAGTGGGGTGGGCATCCTAGGTTGCGACGTACACCAGGATCGTTTATGACGCGAGCCGGAGCTTTCTTAGCCTTCTGCTGCTGTAGCAAAGTCTTGTACTTGGCCTCCATTGCTCTAGCTTTCTCTATGGACTTCTGCGCGTTGACCAGATCTCGATCTAGTTGAGCGCCTCCCTCCGCGATGGCTTTCGCCTCCTCTAGCAGCTGCTGGCGCTTCTCGTCAAGCTGGGTCACGTTCCGGATATGAGCAACGGTTAGTGGCTCGACGAGGAGGTTGCCGTATATCTCTCTATCAGCTGGAGTAACATGGGTTGCTGCCGACGTAGATGCTGGAGGTGGCAAGTTTGCGGTGTTGTTGTCGCTCGGGCCAGTGCCGAGTTCCTGCGGCTGCTGCACTAGATTAGGCGGAGGAGGCATGACCTTTGCGCGATCATCGTCAGCAGCAATAAGTGGCCCCTTCACCTTTTCCAGCGCCGTAGGCGGAGCACATCCGGGTTGATCTTCATCCATCGCCGTCCCAATGGTGACGAACAACCCTCGGGACATGATGACGTTGTTAGCTTGCTCGTCGCGTGAGTACTCCTCCTTCATCTCCTGCATAGCGGAGTCTAGCTCTTCTGGACTGAAGTCTATCTCCTCTGAATCTGCACTGAAATCAGCATAAAGTGCGTCAATGATAGAGTCGGAGGGTGCCAGGACTTCCTCGATGACGGGCGGTGGAGGTGCAACGACCTCGACGATGACTGGAGGTGGTGCTGCTGCGACGATGGCGGCGGGAGGTGGTGGCAGCTGCTGAACCGGAGGTTCTCCGTCTCTGAGCGCAAGCTCCATCTAGGCTGCTGCGTCAGTGTCCGCATAGTTGTTGACGGTGCTCACCATCTCTTCGAGGGTAAGGCGTCATGTTGACTGCTGCCGTCTTAAAGAATGTCGGAGAAGCGTACCACGGTCCAGTCCTTCCACGAAGTGTTACAAAGCGTTATCATCGGGGTAGTGGTCCAGATCGGCTCGTATACGGAGCCACCTGGCGAGGTAGTCGCGGGGGTTTTCGCCCTCTCTCTGAACGCAGTGCGCCAGATCGAAGATGGTAACCATGCCGGCGAACTTGGATCTCTGCTGTCAAGACGCACTGGTGAAGCCAGCGGATTTGCAGTGATCTTCCACCTTTATATCCTGCACAGGGGCGGTTAGGGTGGGCCTTGAATTTTTCCGATCTTTGCCGGTAAACTCCGAAGAGAGATCCGACATTGATCCTTCCGCGAACGTATCCTGCCCATAGGCGGTCCGTGCGGGTCTTGATGCTTTCTGTTATTTGTCGGCAAATTCCGAAGAGAGATCCGACATCGATCCTTCCGCGAACGTATCCTGCCCGTAGGCGGTCCGTGCGGGTCTTGATGCTCCTCCAACTCCCAGGGAACTAGTGCCTGAGTCGGTTTCCCCGATGAAGAGGTGGATGTCTCTGATAGGAACGATTAAACACCGTGTAGGGTTAGTCTTCGCCGAGATCCAGAACTCGTCAGGAGGGACGATCGGAACGTTGCCGAAGAAGAGAACGTGCCCAATGGCCACGCTTTCGTCGATTCTCGCGAAGATCTTGGTCCTCGCCCGCTGAAGAGCCTGAAGCGTCTCTTTCCCCACGGTGGGCACCGACTGTCGTGGTATTGCCGACGAGTACGCCATGGAGGGGTCCTCAAAGTGCGTGTTTAGAGATGTGGGGTAAGGCGGATGGTTGACGGGTATGAGGTAACACAGCGTAACCAGGTTCAGATCGCACGACGGTGGCGGAATCCTACTCCTGCTATAAATCACTATAAGGGCAATACGCCGAGTTACAGAGATAGGTTCGTTGTGCGAGGTTGTATGAGATTGTCTGAAGTTGTGCCCTAAAGGCTCCCATAGGCCCGACTTATATAGTCGCCAGGTCCTAGGGTTACAGGGAAAAGTCCTAGCCGGACAGGTTACAGAGTCCTATACCGTCTATCACTAGTCTTGTGTATCTTGCACTCCAAGGCTCCGGGTACGCTGGTGACTCCACCGTAGCCTTCCTTTATCCGTCATGGGCCTCCCTTCTGGATCCACCTAACTGGGCCGCCCAGCAGGCCATAGGCCATGCTACCGACAATGGGCCACCCGGGTTAGTCGGATAAGAGACATGCTATAAGGATACCCATATAGCATATCCCCAACACCCTCTCTCTCATGCGGCGCAGAACTACCCCGCTCTCACTGACTGGTGGACCCAGATGCCACGCGAGCATCGTCCCCGAGCCACGCACCCCCACGACCCCGTCGACTCCGCCGTTACCTCCATCACTGCCACGAGTGAAGCAGGCTTAATTGCCGGCGTTTCCCCGTGAGATTCTCTCCCTGCTCCGGCTATAAAACCCTCTCCTCACCCCGCATCTTTCCCCTCGCTCAGCACAATCAACTCGCCACCAGGCTGCTAGTATTTCGAACTGCACCGCCGCTGCCCGACGAGCTCCGGCAAGCGATTACGGTGAGCTCCGACCACCCCTCTGCTTCTGGTTCAAACGAGCGTGACCCTCACGTCCTTGTGCATCTGCTGACACCCTGGTTTGCCTGCTCGTGACCCAGGTCGCCATCTTTGTTCACACCCGCAAACACCAGAGCCGCCGCTCAACTCCGACGAACAATTTAGGTAAAATCCGAGCGCCCCTTGACCCCGCATGCATGCTATAAGATCCACCGTGTCCTTACGCAACTTCTAACACCACTGGCTTGTGCTAGGGAGATCCCGAACATCGTCAACGTCGCCGTCTGCACGAACCCGATGCCGCCAGCAACTCCGACGAGGTCCTGCCGCTGCGTCCGTTCGCCCCTCGACAAACTACTGCCACGTTGAGCTTCCTTGTGACCTTGCGAGTCTGGTAAGCCACGCCACACACCCCAGCCCCTCCTGTATTCTCCGGAGCATCGCTGACAGAGCGCCGCCACCGCGCCACCGTCGCCAGCGCCGCCAATCCTTGGTCGTTTGATCGCGAGTCGTTAGATCTAGATCTAACGCGTGAGATAGAATCTCTTAATGAAGGGGTATGAGTTAGATCTTCCCGTGCGATTTCATTTAGATCGTGCGGTACACACTAGTCGATCCGTGCGAAGCGGTACCGACGAGTCAGAGAGCGTCGTGTGGCTAGTTCTTATCATTGGATTCCCACGTTCAAATTTTACCATGCATATGGTAAATTCATAACTTTTGATTCCCACGTTCAAATTTTGCAAACTTTATATCATTGGAATCAGGAGAGAAAATCCTATCTGATTATGCAATGTGTTTAATGTTTTGCCTCTGTAAAAATGATAGTTTTTGCAAAAACATTTGTAGTCTTATTTGGATAAATAAATTATTGTAAAATGTTTTAAAGATCAAAGAAAGTTTATTTTGAGTATCTTGGTCTTGTTTTTGTTTTAGTACTATTTACTTGTCTTGTTTGGTGTACAAAAATCATCACATGGCATTTGCATGCATTCATATATTTTTGTTTGTATATTTTGTTATGTGATATTGGTGCCATTATTTTATGTGTAAATTTTGGTGCAAATAGTGATTGTGGTTGTGAAGATTGTTGCTACTCCCCAAACTACCAAGGCAAGTGGTGCTTCATGATTTTTTTCCTATATATTTCACCTATGCACTAGAAATATTTTGTATAGGACTTGCATGAATATTTTGATAAGTATCTATATGCTATGCTTGGGAAATCCTAGTAGTTGTAGAATTGTTAGAAATTTCTCTAAGTTAAGATGCTTACCATTGCCATGCTTATCCTAGCTAGTAGCAACCAAGGGTGGTTAAATATTCATGCTATATGAAATATTTCTAAGTTTGTTGACTTGTGTTTTTGCTTAATAAAACAACTAAGTGAAAGAATGGTTTGTGTTGAGTGGTTAAACAAGGCCCATTTCTATGGTTTACCTTGTGTATCTCACTCGTGGAAAGCCACCCATGAGCAAAGGGATTTGACATGCCAAATGTTAAGAAGCTTTTAGTGCAGCCACATGGCATTATGGGCTCAGCCTGGATCATATAGGTTGCAATAACTTAGACATTTGGACAGTTGGTGGTAGTGGGATGATAGGTTTGGAACGCGTCCATTTGGTCTAAGGGAAGGCTTCTGAAAGGTCCTGTATTGGTGAAAATCATGTCTTGTGGGGAAAGTGCACAACCTCTGCAGATGGAAGAATCTAAGTACTTAGCCATGTCCCTGGTATTGGACAACTTGAGCATGAAGACATGGAAGCTATCAAGAATCTCCTCATCTCAATTTCTAAGTTAAAACTTGTGGTTGAACAAGGGTGAAGGTTCACCAATGTCTATTGGTGATTCCTTGGGAAAGTTTTGTCAAAGAAAAACTTAGTGTTTTCAACTGATAGGTAAAACCTATTTTGAGCAAATCCAGCCTAAGCTACATTTAGCCAAATGCATGTAGTATCTAGATGCTAATATTCTACTAAGGTATCACTTGGAAATACTATTCCAATGTATTGACCCACTATGGCTGTAACTTGTGATGTTGCAGGATATTCTGATGATGATTAGGGGTTATGAGTCTACATTCAACATGCTTGCCTATGGCACATGAAGATGAAGACTTATTTGCGTTATTCTATATTTGAACTCTTGTATTAGGCCTGTGGCCATGGAGTTGTAAAAGACTATTTTGTCTCTGGAATGATATGTAATAATGACCTTTGTTTATGTGTACTTCATCTTAAACTGTGGATGCTAGCATTGATCCAGGGACTAGCCTTGCAATCACACGGATCTTTACCTTTATAAAGGTGGGATCTTACACTTTCCATGGGGAACAAGAAGTCCAGAGGGTAGCCGGAGGGGCCAGACCCACCCTAGGAGCGGGTGGGCCCAGCCCCGCGCCTGGGTAGTGTTTGGGCACCATGGCTGCCCCTTAGTGTCAACACCTGGATTTTTAATCACAGATGCCAGTTATGCCATACATCGCAATCCCAGGATTACCATTTTTGTGAGACATAACAGATTTGGATATCACAGTAAATCATCCATTAAAAACCATACATAAGGTCTTACACAAATAATGATCTCATGATCCAGTTCTTAATACAATTCAAGCAGCGGAATAACGTAAATATAACGATAGAGTATGCGAAGCTCCATATTCATTGTCACAGGCAATGCTGACGATGGGAGATGATCAGCGTTTGTGACTGCCCAGTTACGGATCAGCGTTTGACAGAACCTAAGTCGGTGATCCTCAACTCGGACTATGCAATAACCTCGGGTCTAAGGATTACATTGATTGAGATATACAAATGAAAGCTTGTTCATTGTACCTCAATATGGGTCAGTCCGACTCGCTAAACTCTTTAGCTGAATCTATGTAAGTCAGAATAGCATCACCATGCCCATGACAAGTGGAACCGAGTCATGAAGACGACTTTCACATTGGTCTAATTTGTGTGTCCAACACAACCTCGATGGCCAAGGATATTTAGTACCAACAATATGAATGCATAGTTCCACAACTGAATCACATATTCAATGATACACATCAGATGGTTATACAAGGACAACTTAATAACTTTATGAATACAATGGGAAATATCATCATACATGATTGCCTCTAGGGCATATTCCCAACAGTCTCCCACTTGCACTAGAGTCAATCTTCCGACATCACATGTCTAAGCATCTAATGCCCATGGCTCTCAGGTGCGCCTCATGCTTTGGCTGTGGTAACGGCTTTGTCAATGGATCCACAATATTTTCATCCGTGCGTACCTTGCATAACTTGATATCACCCTGATCCATGAACTGGCGAATCAGATGGTACCGCATGAGTATGTGCTTGTTCTTCTGGTGTTGTCTAGGTTCCTTGGCTTGTGCAATAGAACCATTGTTGTCATAATACATGTCTAACGGATTGGACGAGCCCTAAACCACACCAAGATCCATGAGGAAATTCCTCATCCAAACAGCTTCCTTTGATGCCTCCGAGGCGACAATATACTCATCCTCTGTTGTAGATGCAGGCTCAGTCTCTTGCTTGGAACTCTTCCAGCTCACAGAACCTCCATTTATAATAAACACGTACCCGGATTGCGAACGAGAATCATCAGAGTCGGTAAGATAACTCACATCCGTGTAACCCTTTACACTGAGTTCATCTTCACCACCATAAACCAAGAACATATCCTTAGTCCTTCTCAAGTACTTTAGGATATTTTTAGCCGCTGTCTAGTGGATTTCTCCAGGATCAGCCTGGTATCTGCTCACAACACTTAGAGCATATGAAACATCCGGCTTAGTACAAATCATGGAATGATGGATCCGACTGCAGAAGCATACGGAATTGCACTCATCCGACTTCGCTCATCAGTTGTCGAAGGACACTGAATCTTGCTATGTTTTACACCATGGGACATTGGTAAGAACCCCTTCTTAGACGATTCCATGTTGAACTTCTTCAACAGTTTATCCAAATAAGTACTCTGACTCAATCCAATGAGCCTCCTTGATCTATCTCTATAGATCCGGATTCCGAAGATGTATGTTGCCTCACCCAAGTCTTTCATTGAGAAACTCCTTTCCAATGATTCCTTGGTTTCTTGCAACATCTGGACATCATTTCCAATCAGTAATATGTCATCCACATATAAGATTAGAAAGTTTAATTTGTTCCCACTAAAATTCTTGTACAAACAAGAATCATGATCAGTCTTGATGAAGCCAAACGATTTGACTACCTCATCAAGGCGAATGTTCCAACTCCGAGATGCTTGTTTCAACCCATAAATGGATTTCTGAAGCTTACATACCTTGTCAGCATTAGCCGGATCGACAAAACCCTCGGGCTATATCATATACACGTCCTCGGTTAAATTTCCATTAAGGAAAGCCGTTTTGACATCCATCTTCCATATCTCATAGTCGAAATAGGCCGCTATAGCTAACATGATCCGAACTGATTTAAGCATCGCTACGGGCGAGAAAGTCTCATCGTAATAAACTCCGTGAACTTGTCGGAACCTTTTCGCAACAAGACGTGCTTTATTGACGGAAACATTTCCATCCATATCAGTTTTCTTCTTAAAGACCCATTTGCACTCGACGGGTCTTGCACCGTCTGGCAGATCAACCAAGTTCCAAACTTGATTTTCATCCATGGACTTTCACTCAGATCTCATGGCTCCAAGCCATGACTCGGAATTAGAACCCACCATCGCTTCCGAATAATTCGCCGGCTCATCACTGTCTAATAGTAACACATCACGAACACTTCGTAATCTCACCGATCTTCGTAGTACAGGTGCTGCTGCCGGCTCAGCTACCACGACCGGCTCAACCTCCAAGGTTTTTGCCGACTCGCTTCTAGCCGGGTCCTCTCGAATTTCTTCGAGCTGCACCGTGCTCCCACTTACTCCCCGGCTAAGAAACTCTTTCTCAAGGAAGACACCGTTCCGAGCGACAAACACTTTTCCCTCTTCTCGGTTGTAGAAGTAGTAACCCAAGGTTTCACTTGGATACCCCATGAAAATACACTTATCCGACTTGGCCGTAAGCTTGTCCGACTGAAGTCGCTTGACAAATGCTTCACAACCCCAAATCTTAAGAAAAGACAAACTCGGCTTTTTTCCTGTCCACATCTCATGCGGTATCTTCTTTACCGATTTTGATGGTACTATGTTTAGTGTGAACGCTGCTATTTCTAGACAATAACCCCAAAATGATAAAGGCAGATCTATCCGACTCATCAGTGATCGTACAATGTCCAAGAAGGTCCGATTCCGCATTTCCGAAACACCGTTCCTTTGCGGCGTTCCTGGCGGAGTAAGTTGAGGAACTATTCCACAACTTTTTAGATGGTCATCAAACTCATGGCTCATGTACTCGCCTCCTCGGTCGGACCAAAGAAACTTTATTTTCTTGCCGAGTTGATTCTGTGCTTCATTTTGGAATTCTTTGAACTTTTCAAAGGCTTCCGACTTATGTTTCATCAAGTAGATATATCCATACCTACTCAAATCATCAGTGAAGGTAATTAAGTACTCATAACCAGCCTTGGCTGTCGTGCTCATTGGTCCACATACATCACTATGTACTTGTCGTGCTATTGCCGACGAGTACGCCATGGAGGGGTCCTCACAGTGCGTGTTTAGAGACGTGGGGTAAGGAGGACGGTGGACGGGTACGAGGTAACGCATCTTACCCAGGTTCAGATCCCACAACGGTGGCGGAATCCTACTCCTGCTATAAATCACTATAATGGCAATATGCCGAGTTACAGAGATTAGGTTCGCTGTGCGAGGTGTGTGTAAAAACGATGCCCTAAAGGCTCCCATAGGCCCGGCTTATATAGCCGTCAGGTCCTAGGGTTACAGGGAAAAGTCCTAGCCGGACAAGTTACAGAGTTCTACTCCGTCTATTACTAGTCTTGTGTATCTTGCACTCCAAGGCTCCGGGTACGCTGGTGACTCCACCGTAGCCTTCCTTTATCCGGCATGGGCCTCCCTTCTGGATCCACCTAACTGGGCCGCCCAGCAGGCCATAGGCCATGCTACCGACTATGGGCCACCCGGGTTAGTCGGATAAGAGACATGCTATTAGGATACCCATATAGCATATCCCCAATAGTAGCCCCTGGGGAACTCCGAGATCTTGCGCCGTCTTGCCTCTTCTCGTGGAATGCTCTGTCTAGATGGATGTCGGCAAATCGTCAAGCAGTATCTTGTAGTCCTCCCAAAGAACCCTGCAAGGTTTTCTCCGTATTCTACGAGTAAGTCAGAGAAATGCTGAATCTTCCACCGTACGCTCCCGTTGTCGGATTAAATCCTTCCATGTCAGAATATTCAATGGGACGGCTCATCTACCATGTCAGTTATGACGACGTAGGCTGTAGGTCAGCGACGCCTCGTAACTCACACATGTAGAGAACATAATCATAGCCTATTTTCCCGCACGAGCGGTACGAACCGTTGGCGGCGACGGTTGGAGACGTGGCGAAATTACCGCGCACGTTCACGAACACGTCGTCTACGCGGCAACCGTCCGATTAGCTGCACGAATCTTGACGCAGAGTAAGATAAATAGCGACCGTGGGACACTTGCCACTTTTTCACCCCATTCTCTCGCGGCATCGTCTTCTTCCTCTAGCTACGCGCCTCCTCGAGCTCTCCGCGAAAACCTCGAGAAACCCTAGCCTCTTGCCTGCACCAGTCGTGTCCTTTTCCTTCCTCCATGGCCAGCAGCAGCTCATCCCCTTCAATGGCGGCGTCGAGCGAAGCCGCGGCGAAGCCGGTGAGCTCTGTCGTCGTGCCCCCTGAGGGTCTGGTCATCCCCGCATCGGCGGTGATAGAAACCACCGGCGGCGACCATAACTTGGCGGCGCTGGAGCCCCTGGAAGAGGAGCCTGACTCGCACAAAGGTGACTTTCGCGGCTCGGACATCACCGTCCGCGACCTCCAAGAGATGGTCGCTGAGGGTTATCTCCGTGCGACGGAGGGGCTCGCCTAGCGGGCGGCGCCGGCCGGCGAGGTGACCCCCTCTCCCCAAGCCGGAGATAAAGTATACCTCAAGGCGCAACTGGTACGCGGCGTTTCTTTGCCCATCTCCCACTTCTTCCTGTTCGTCTTGAATCACTTCAAGGTCCAACCCCACAACCTCTCCCCCAAAAGTATCCTAGTGCTCAGCAACTTCGTGGCACTTTGCGAGGGTTACCTAGGGATTAGGCCTAGGTTAGACCTGTTTGTGTACTTCTTCACCGTCAAACGTGAAGCCAGACACAACAAGGAGGAGCTTAGAAACTGCGGCACCATAAGCTTCAAGATCCGACCTGGCCGGCGGTTCCCTGACATCGTCGGCCATGAATGGTGCAAGA
Source organism: Avena insularis (assembly GCA_023614405.1). Classification (NCBI taxonomy): domain Eukaryota; kingdom Viridiplantae; phylum Streptophyta; class Magnoliopsida; order Poales; family Poaceae; genus Avena; species Avena insularis. The sequence goes on along the minus strand of CM042691.1, from coordinate 22,515,082 downwards.
ATTGGCAGCGGACGTACTTCTACGGCCCCGACATTCCTTTGTCGGGCCGAGAAGTAACGTACCCGGACTTCGTGGATGGAGCCGCCGCCGAAGTCCCCACATGGCGGTCCCATGCCTCCCTTCCCTCCGACCTCAACGCTTCTCGCGCAATAAGGCGGATCGAATGGTTTGTATATACGGGTCTGACCGGCTTGGACCTAGCCATGTGCTGGTTCATCAGGCGGATCCAACCTCTGCAGCACCATACGAAGCTTATGCATGAGTACTTCGGCGACCGAAGGGATACCCTCCGGATCTCCGAGGATAACTTCTCAAGTGACTCCGTCAAGTTTTGTCTCAAGGACATCGTCAAGGTGAAGGACAAGAAGCGTGGCTTCACCCTCACCTACGACATGTTCGTAGAGGGAAAGTGCCCAAAGGTAGGTGTTTATTTTCCGTGTATGACATTGCTCCAGTTTTTCCGTATTGCTAATACCATCTTTTCTAACACGGTGATTTCTCACTTAACAGCTTAGTGATCTAGAGGAGGGCAACCTGGCCGCCCAAATCTACGATCCCAAGATGAAGGAAGTCACGGTCGTGTCCGACGATGACGCCTGATTGGCGAAGCGAAGAGCTCCACCTCGGACGCCGATGGAGGCAAGAAAAGAAGACGGAGGGTGGAGCCTCCAAAGAGTATCACTACAGGCGGAAAAGAAGAAAGCCACCGGGATCTTTGCCAAAGCGCCCCCCTAGTGTAAGCTTCGTATTCTCCGACATTGTCTTGTTTATTTGTCTTATTCCTGTACTTATGCATTTTGCACGTTTCAGGAAGAAAGCCACAACCAGCCTCAAGAAGTCGTCCAAGACTCTTGGGGCTTCTAGAAATATTAAAGATATGCTGCATCGCGACTCTTCCCCTGCCATCGCCCCTGCTACTCCTGCCGTCAAGCCCTCCTCCGCTCCGACAAGCTCCCAAGCCCAGGAGGCACCAGGCCCTTCCGCCATGGAAGTGGATTCTGGCGCCTCTACCGAACTCGCAGTTGTCGGCAAGCAGGCGACGCAGAAGAGCGCTGATCTTCAAATGGCTGAAGCTCCGGCTAAGGATGCCATTGGTAGCGGAAAGGTGGTGGCGGTTGCTAATACATCCGCCGAAGGCGGCGCCTCTGCTCCCCATAAACCCTTAGAACTGCCAAAGATTATCTTCCCGGTGCTTACGCCGGGTAGCACAACTACGGTTCCTGGAGGAGTGCCGTCATCCCCAATGTTCAGCCTTGAGGAGCTACTCCGACAAGCAGACATCTTGCGAAGCAACAACATTTCTTTTGGCAAGCTGCTGGCCAAGAGTGCTACAAACCTCAAGATCATCGCACTTGTAAGTTTTACTTTACCTTTTGCATTTCATATGAATATCCCGCTGTAGCCCTCGAGGATGTAGACGGAAAACCATTGGTTTTGCATCTATATGCTCTAAGAGTGACTAAGTTAGAAAAAACTCTCACTGTAGCCCCCAAGCATTTAGATGGAATGAATTATTCCGACTAGATGCTTTAAGAGTAGCATACACAGTGTTCATAATTTTAAGTGTCAGTCCCAAGCTTCTAGTTGTAACTGAATCAGTTCCGACTAGATACTTAAAGAAAAGCTAAGCATTTTCCGAGTTAAAACTTTATACTGTAGCCCCCAAGCTTCTAGTTGAGAACTGAACTAGCTCCGACTAGATGCTTGAAGAAAAGCTAAGCATATTACTAAGTTAAAAACTCTCACTGTAGCCCCCGAGCACCTAGATGGTAAACCTCCGACTAGGGGCTCTAAGTAGACTGAACAACGACTTGACTTTGTATTTGTTTCCACAGAACGAGAATGCTCGGAGGGGCATGGCCAATGATAAGTACTAGAAGATGCGCGCGGACCTTGAAGCTGAAAAGGGTAAAACCGCCATCTTGAAGGAACAGATCATCAAAAACAAGAGTCTGTTTTCTTTTTGCGCATTTTCGTCTTACTTTTGTGCCTTCCTTCTTCGAGTACTCACGGTGTACTTTGTTTTCTCCGACTTGCAGAGCATGTAGCCAAGGCCAAGGATATTGTCGAGCAGTCCAAGCATATCCAGCAGCTGGACAGCGAGAACAAGATCCTTAAGAAGGAGAGGGAACAAATGCTGAAGATGCACGAGGATTCCATGAAAGCCCTGGGGGACTCCGCCTCAGCTGCATCAATCGCTTGAAGGAGGAGCTTGCGATCCTAAAGGATCAGAAGCAAGCTGCCGACGAGCAAAACCTTTGCCATAGCGAGGTGTTTAAGCTCCTTCAACAAGAGAAAGAATCCTTGGCGGACGTCGTCTGGCAGGCTAAGGCCAGCATCTTCAGTAAGTATCCTCCGCCTTGTGGCTCTGTAGTCTGGGTACTTAGAATTTTTGACCTCATGCAATCGTTGTCGGAATTTTCAGCGCCCCTAGGTTTAACCCGCTTGCCTCCTTCGGACAAGGAATGCATGATTCTTGCCGGCAACTTCATCAATATCGCCATCACCCAGTCCAAGGAGATCGCCACGCCCCTGCAGATTTACATCAAGGCCTCGGACTCCATGGTGAAGTATTCGGAGATTCTGCGCCGAGCCCTCGAGCGTGTCGCAAGTTGGAAAGCTTCATGTGCACGGGCTGGCGCAAGGATGGCGTTGTCCATGGTGAAGGCACACTATGAAGGCGCCGACATCGACACGGTAACATCTGGTATCCCCGACGTGGATGATGACGGCAAGGAGATTGATCACGAAGCCATCCTGTCATCACTCGCGGGCTATGACACCAGGGTTGCCGAGTTGGTGGACGTCGACGTCTTCGTGCCCAGGAACTTTCTTGACAACGCCGAGCCTGAATCCTCCGAGTCTCCTCACGGTGGCGACGCTGAGGGTGAATCTCCGGCTGATGATGATGCGACCTCCAAGTCCCCTACACCCAAGGAGTGAAAAACACTTTGTAATTCTTTTTTCACCTTTGGAGTGTGCATTGAAAAAACTTGGTGATGTAATCTTAAGGCAGAAAACAATGGTTGTCGTATCCTTCTACTTAAGAATTAATGCCCAGTATGTATATATTTTTTAAGCAAGTGTTGGCTTATCTGTTACTCTGGTTTTTATGCTTGACTATTCGTGAGTCGGAAGACTCGTTGTCGGAAACATGCGCTTAGGCGATGATACCCAATGTCACCGTCAATAACCCTAGCACAAAATCGCCGACAATAAGTGCCGAATGTCACTACTCCAGAATCCACATAAAAACAACAAAGAACGTGTAGACCAGAAAACTTAAGCTAACGCCCGTAGGCGGAATTTTCACAAGTGCAATTGCAAAGCTTGTGCATAAAGGTTTATACGATCCAAAAAGGAACACTAAAGGAGCTAAAAGACTCAGCAATATGAGTGAACCAAAGAGCTTTATTTCATTGATCATATAAGAGGTACACGATTAGATAAAAAATGCTAAGTGCAGAAAGGACGTAGCTCTGCTATGTTCCATGGCGGATCAAGCTCCGGGTAGTCATCATCCGGATCACGTCGCTTATGCTTATGATCCTCGTTGGGTCTATCCTTGAGTTCACGATTGTCGACAAGGTAGTAAGACCCATTGAGCAGCCCCTTGCTTATGATGAACAGTCCTTCCCATGGCGGAGATAATTTGTGTGACTTCTTCTGCTTAAGTCGGAGCACCAAATCCCCCTCTTTAAACGAGCGATGCCGGACACGGCAACTATGGTAGCTATGTAGCTTCTGCTGGTAGATGGCAGATCTTTGGCATGCCAAAACACGCTCCTCCTCGAGAAGGTCCACATCTAGGCGTCTGGATTCTTCAGCGTCATCTTCGTCGTAGGCGGCAACTCTTGGTGCATCGGGGAGGATGTCGGAAGGTAGGATAGCTTCTGCTCCATATACCATGAAATAAGGGGTGTAGCCGGTGGATCTGTTGGGTGTAGTTCGTAAACTCCACAGCACAGATGGCAATCCTTCCGCCCAGGCTCCAGCTGCTCTATGTAGCGGTGCCTCAAGACGTGGCTTGATTACCTGCAGAATTAATCCATTGGCTCGCTCAACTTGACCATTGGATTGTGGGTGTGCCAGAGATGCAAGGTCAAGTCGGATGCCTTTGTCCCAGCAATAGGCCTCCACTTCTCCGAGTGACAAGTTGCTTCCATTGTCGGTGATGATGCTATGTGGGAGACCAAATCTCACCACCAGATCTCGGACAAACCCTAGGGCAGTTGCCCCATCAAGCTTTCTAATGGGTTTAGCTTCTATCGATTTGGTGAATTTGCCAACTGCTACTAGCAGATGCGTAAACCCACATGGTGCAGTTTGCAACGGCCCCACCATGTCTAGCCCCCAGACTGCAAACGACCAAGTTATTGGTATTGTTCGCAATTCTTCAGCAGGAACATGTGGTTGTCGGGCATAATACTGGCATCCTGTACATGTCTCAACTAGCTTGTCGGCGTCCGCCTTCGCGGTCAGCCAGTAGAATCCTTACCGGAAGGCTTCCGCGACCAACGATCGAGGAGCGGCGTGATGCCCGCAATCTCCGAGATGGAGCTCGCATAGGATTTCCATACCTTCTAGCTGGGAAACACACCTTAGGTATACACCAGTAGTGCTCCTTTTGTAGAGTTGCCCATTGATTATGGTATAACCCTTTGCTTGTCGTACTATTTGCCTTCGTTCGACCTCGTCGTCGGGCAAAGTTCCGTGTTCGAGATATTCCATGAACGGTTTTGTCCAAGCCGGAGGGATCTTTGTCACCATGTTGACGAAAGAGTCAGCTCTATCCGGGTTGTCGATGTCGGCGCCCTTCACGGATGGTGTGCGCAGATGCTCTAGGAAAACTCCTGGCGGAATTTGCTTGCGCCCTGATCCAAGTTTAGACAGTAAATCATCCGCCTCGTTTTGCTCCCTAGGCACGTATTTAACTTCGTAGCCCAAGAAGCTTTTGGCTATCTCGTCCACTTCGTCTCGATATGCCGACATCATAGGGTTCCGCGCATTCCAAGTGCCAGCCACCTTCTAGGCAACCAAGTCGGAATCTCCACAGCAAACTATGCGCTTGATGCCAATATCCTTGGCTACACGCAGTCCGTGAATGAGTGTTTCATACTCCGCCATGTTGTTTGTAGCCTCGAAGTGGATCTGCAGAACGTAGTGTAGCTTGTCTCATTTTGGTGACTGTAGCAATACACCAGCCCCCGAGCCATTGAGCAGCTTTGGTCCGTCAAAGTGCATCACCCAGTACTCTGGTTCCGGCAACGGAGTGGCATCCGGCATCTCCGTCCAATTTGCAATAAAATCCGCCAAGGCATGTGACTTGATAGCGTCGCGTCTTTTGTAGGTGATCTCGAAGGCGGCAAGTTCAATGCCCCACTTCGCGACCCTTCCCGTAGCGTTGATGTTGTTAATAATGTCGGACAGCGGAGTCCTGCTCACTACTGTGATTTGGTGCTCCTGAAAGTAATGTCTCAACTTCCGCGAAGCGAGGAATACTCCATAAGCTATCTTTTGGTAGTGCGGGTAACGCTGCTTGGACTCCGTCAAGACCTCGCTTACATAGTAAACTGGTGGTTGAACTCCGTGCTCATAGCCTGGTTCCTTCCGCTCTACCACGACGATGATGCTGATAACCCGGTTGGTTGCCGCCATGTAAATCAACAGGGGCTCGCCAGGCTCGGGTGCTGTAAGGATGGGCGTTGAGGAAAGAATCTCCTTGAGCTGCTTCAATGCTACATCTGCTTCGTCCGTCCATGTGAATTTGTCTGCCTTCTTTAGCAACTTGTACAGCGGTAGAGCCTTCTCTCCAAGTCGGCTGATGAACCGACTAACTGCTGCAACACAACCCGTTAGTCGTTGAATGTCCTTGAGGCATGTCGGACGGTTTATGTTTAAGATGGCCTTGATTTTCTCCGGTTTGACCTTGATTCCGCGCTGGGAAACGATGAAGCCTAATAGTTTGCTGGCTGGAACCCCGAAGACGCACTTCTTAGGGTTGAGCATCATGTTGTATTCCAGAGATTATCAAAGGTTTCTTTTAAGTCGGAGATTAAGTCATTTGACTTTTTAGACATCACCGCGATATCGTCTACATAGGCATGAACGTTCTGACCAATCTGATCGTGAAGGCAACGTTGCATTGTCCGCTGGTAAGTAGCACTTGCATTTTTCAGCCCAAAGGGCATCGTGACATAGCAAAACGTGCCGTAAGGAGTAGTGAACGAAGTTGCCAATTGGTCCGACTTCCTCATCTTGATTTGGTGGTATCCTGAGTATGCATCGAGAAAACACAAAAGTTCTGAGCCAGCCGTCGAGTCAATGACTTGGTCAATGCGAGGCAAAGCAAACGGATCTTTGGGACATGCTTTGTTCAAGCCGGTGTAATCAACGCACATTCTTAATTCATTGGTTCCCTTTTTGGGGACAAGTACAGGATTGGCGACCCATCGGGTGTGAAGGACTTCTCGGATAAACTCAGCCTTATGTAACCTAGCTATCTCTTTGCCAATGGCGCGTCTCTTCTCATCTCCGAAGCGTTGTAGAGGTTGTTTCACTGGTTTACATTTTGGATCTTTGTTGAAGTTGTGCTCGGCAAGTTCCCTAGGTACACCTTTCATGTCGGCAGGTTGCTAGGCAAAGATGTCCCTATTCTCACGGAGGAACTCGACGAGCGCGCTTTCCTATTTGGTATCCAGGTTCGTCCTAATGGCGGTGACCTTGGAGGCATCGCCTACCACAAGTTCCACCGGCTTGGTATTGATGGCGGCCTTGAACGCAGGAGCAGAGTCGGACATTTGCTTCTTCAACGCGGGCATCTCTGAGTCATTGACCTTGCTCTGGATCTCCTTGAATTCTTCACTATAGAGGACAGCTTCTGCAATGGCTGCTTCATTGATCTTGTAGTCCCTTGCCTTGGTAAAGCTTCCGGATACGGTGATGACACAGTTTGGTCCGGGTATCTTAAGCTTGTTGTAGACGAAGCATGGCTTGGCCATGAACGTGTGGAATATGTCGCGGCCAAATATGACGTGGTACACGCTCTTAAAGGGGACCACCTCAAAGGTCATGCGCTCTTGGCGGTAATTATTAACGTCGCCAAAGGCTACCTGAAGTGTGATGCACCCAAGGGACCGAGCCTCCTGACCAGGCACTACGCCATGGAAAACGGTGTTGGTCCGCCTTAGGTTTGCCTCCGTCAAGTTCATTTTCTGCAGTGTATCCAGGTACATAATGTTGATGCTGCTTCCACTATCCACCATGCACTTGGTGAACTCCACGCCATCAATCAATGGGTTGATGACCATGGCGTACTGGTTCTCCGTGGGCACAAGGTCTGGGTGGTCCGTCCTGTCCCATGTGACTGGAACTTCCGACCAGCGCAGGTATTGTGGAACTGGGGGGAGAGTGGCCATCAGGATCCTTAGAGAGGTCTTCTGTTGTCGGACGGTGGGGGTGCCAAGGAAAGTGTGGTAGACTGGGGCCTTCTTTGCGAAGGGGTTCTTGCCCTTGTCGTCGCTCTTGGCGGCGTGCTTGGGGTCAACATCCTCGTCCATGTCACTTGAATCCTTGGACTCCTCCTCCTTCTTCTTCCCCTTGCCCTTGCCTCGCGGTCTGTTCTTCCGACTTCGCTTATAGCCGGACTCCGGGTCTTCCTTGAGGTCGTTGACGAACTTGTAGTGTCGATTGGTATGGGTGGCCTTGCCGTTGGCGTCGAGGTGTACGAGGCACGGCATATTGCGGTACTCTTCGTAGGTTTGGGGAACGCGGAGCGGTGCCGAGTTGCTTTCACTTGCTCGCTGCTGCCCACGGCCTGCTCCCCTTCCTCGGCCATGTTGTCCGCCTTCTCCTCATCCTGCAGAAGTCATGGCGACCATGTCGGTAGATTGCTTCTCTTCTGGAGCGGTTTTCCGCTTTGTACTGCTGTTCCTCCGAGCTTGAGTTGGAACGGCCGTTGCCGGCAAGAGCCACGAGCATCGTCGTCGGCAGGTGCGAACTCACTAGCTAACTGAATCATCTGATTCAAGTCAAGCTGATGGTTGTCCTGTAAGCGCTTTAGCTTATGTCGGAGTAACGTGCCTCTTTCCAACCCATCGATGAAGGCGGCCATGGCGGTCTGGGCGTGCACTCCTGTGCAGGAATTCTTCATATCCAGCTAGCGGGAGAGGTAGGCGCGAGATGTCTTGTCTTTCTCTTGAACGCACCGCTGTAGATCGCCCACAGTGCAGGGACGCTTGTATGTACCCTCAAAGTTTTTGGTGAACGCTTCTTGCATGTCCAACTAGTTGTAGATAGATTTCTCCCGCAAGTCGTTGATCCATTGACGGGCCGTGCCCGCCAACATTAATGAGAGGTACTTGACGGAGACATTGGGGTTGCCTCCTGCAATCTCCACCGCATTGCCGTAGTCCTGCAACCATGTGGCCGGCTTGGCGGTGCCGTCATAGGGCTTGATGGTCTTGTCAATCCAGAAACCTTGGGGTAAGTTGCGGTCCGTATTGCAGGTCCAAAGCAACGTGGTCCCAGGTATGGTCCTTCCTGGGCCTCGTGGATCTTATCGATCCGCGAACGTGCATCGTATGGCTCCGGGTTCTTCTTCTTTTTGTGAACAGGGGATGGGCTACGGGAACGACGCGGGCCTCCTCCGCCATGGTGACTGCTTGGCGGTGACGGAGGCTGAGGTGGAGGTGGGTTAGCCTTCTTGCTGTTACCCTCCCGTGACACCTCACGCCTGTCACAGTTGCTTGTCGGACGCGGAGGGTCATGGCGCGACCTGCTCTTGTGTCCATCGTCGTGCTTTCCTTCATGACGGGTCTGCTCCGTGTTGTCGCGGATGACGATGCCACACTGCTTTGGTGGGGGCATATCCGTACGATGGTGAGCCTTGTAGTCTTCCTGACGTCGAGGGGATCGGGGCGTTGGTGATGGGCGGCGAGGTTGGGCTCTTTCTCCGTGGTCGGAGGATATGGGGATAGCATCATTCCTGTTGCGCGCATCCCTCCGTCTTCGTTCTGATGAACCCGTCCGTGATCCGACATCCTGAGGAGATTTGTCCCTTTGAGGTTTGTACTGGCTAGATCGGCAGAGCGCTGGGTCGGACTCAAGCCTCTGAGAGGTGGCCTTTTCCTGCTGCTTTACCGCCTTGGCCACTAGGTCATAGACCTGTTCCACTGCCTCAGGTGATCTATCCTGCTCTAGAAGGGTCTTGGCGACGGCGAGGTTTAGGAGTGGGGTGGGAATCACCTGCTTTCCTTCACTGTCAATGTATGGCTTGGCCTGTGCCGGCTTCGAGGGAGCCCATCCTAGGTTGCGCCGTACACCAGGATCGTTGATAACGCGAGCCGGAGCCTTCTTAGCCTTCTGCTGCTGCTGTAGAGTCTTGTACTCGGCCTCCATTGCTCTTTCTTTCTCTATGGACTTCTGCGCGTTAACCAGATCTCGATCTAGTTTAGCGCCTTGCTCCGCGATGGCTTGCGCTTCCTCCAGTAGTTGCTGGCGCTTCTCGTCAAGCTGAGTCACGTTCCGGATATGATCGACAGTTACTGGCTCAACGAGGAGGTTGCCTTACATCACCCTATCAGCTGGGGTAACATGTGCTGCTGCCGATGTAGATGCTGGAGGTGGCAAGTTTGCGGTGTTGTTGTTGCTCGGGCCGGTGCCGAGTTCCTGCGGCTGCTGCACTAGTTTAGGCGGGGGAGGCATGACTCTGGCCCGATCATCGTCGGCAGCAATAAGTGGCCCTTCCCCTTATCCAGCGCCGTAGGCGGAGCTTGCCCGGGCTGGTATTCATCCATTGCTGTCCCAATGGTGACGAACACCCCTCGGGACATGACGGTGTTATTAGCTTGTTCGTCGCGCGAGTACTCCTCCTCCATCTCCTGCATAGCGGAGTCTAGCTCTTCTGTACTGAAGTCTATTTCCTCAGAATCTGCACTGAAATCAGCATAAAGTGCGTCAATGATAGAGTCAGAGGGTGCCAGGACTTCCTCGATGACGGGCGGTGGATGTGCAACGGCCTCGATGATGATTGGAGGTGGCTGCGCTGCTGCGACGATGGCGGCCGGAAGCGGTGGTGGTGGCTGAATCAGGGGTGCTCCATCGATGAGCGCAAGCGCTGTCTGAGCTGCCGCTTTAGCCTCCGCATAGTTGTTGACGGTGTTCACCATGCCTTCGATGGTGAGGCGTCCTGACGCCTGTTGCCGTCTTAGAGAATGTCGTAGTAGCGTGCCGTGGTCCAGTCCTTCCACAAAGTGATAGATGGCATCATCATTGGGGTAGTTGGCCAGGTCGGCCCGTATACGGAGCCACCTGGCAAGGTAGTCGCGGGGGTTTTCGCCCTCTCTCTGAATGCAGCGCGCCAGATCGAAGATGGTAACCACGCCGACGAACTTGGATCTCTGCTGTCCAGACGCATGGGCGAAGCCGGCGGATTTGCAGTGATCTTCCACCTTTATATCCTGCACAGGGGCGGTTTGGGTGGGTCTTGAATTTTTCCGATCTTTGCCTGCAAACTCCGAGGAGAGATCCGACATCGATCCTTCCGCGAACGTATCCTGCCCGTAGGCGGTCCATGCGGGTCTTGATGCTCCTCTGACTCCCAGGGAACTAGTGCCCGAGTCGGTTTCGCCAATGAAGAGGTGGATGTCTCTGATAGGAACGATCGAACACCGCGTAGGGTTCGTCTTCGCCGGGATCCAGAACTCGTCGGGGGGGACGATCAGAATGTTGCCGGAGAAGAGAACGCGACCGATGGCTACGGTTTTGCCGATTCCTGCGAAGGTCTTGGTCCTCGCCCGCTGAAGATCCTGAAGCGCCTCTTGCCCCACGGTGGGCGCCAACTGTCGTGGTATTGCCGACGAGTATGCCATGGAGGGGTCCTCACAGTGCGTGTTTACAGACGTGGGGTAAGGCGGACGGTTGACGGGTACGAGGTAACACGGCTTACCCAGGTTCAGATCCCACAACGGTGGCGGAATCCTACTCCTTCCATAAATCACTATAATGGCAATACGCCGAGTTACAGAGATTAGGTTCGCTGTGCGAGGTGTGTGTAAAAACGATGCCCTAAAGGCTCCCATAGGCCCGGCTTATATAGTCGTCAGGTCCTAGGGTTACAGGGAAAAGTCCTAGACGGACAGGTTACAGATTTCTACTCCGTCTATTACTAGTCTTGTGTATCTTGCACTCCAAGGCTCCGGGTACGCTGGTGAATCCACCGTAGTCTTCCTTTATCCGGCATGGGCCTCCCTTCTAGATCCACCTAACTGGGCCGCCCAGTAGGCCATAGGCCATGCTACCGACTATGGGCCACCCGGGTTAGTCGGATAAGAGACATGCTATTAGGATACCCATATAGCATATCCCCAACAGTACTAGTCCCAACAAGTCGGACAACCTTTCTCAACTCTTTGCAAAAGGTGTATTGGTCATTTTGCCGAGTAGGCAAGATTCGCATGTCTCGAACGACTCCAAGTCGAACGAAGTTAGGAGTCCATCATGAAGCTTCTTCATGCGTTTCCAACTTATATGACCAAGCCGACAGTGCCAAAAGTAAGTCATATTCAGATCATTTGGTTTCAACCTTTTAACATTTATGTTATAAACCGACTCACCATCAAGATTCAAAATAAATAACCCATCCTGGACGGGTGCAAAGCCGTGAAACATATCATTCAAATACAAAGAACAACCATTATTCTTGATATTCGACACATAGCCTTGCCTCATCAAACATGAAGCACAAATAATGTTTCGACTAAGAACTAGAACATAATAACAATTATTCAGTTCCATAATGAATTCGGAAGGTAAATGAAGTTGCATCGTGCCGACTTCCAATGCAGCAACTCTTGCTTTGTTGCCGGCTCGAATATCAACATCGCCTCATGCTACGCTCCTAGTTCTTACCAGTCCCTGCAATGAGTTGTAGATGTGAATAACTGATCCGGTATCATATACCCAAGAACTATTAGGTGCATCAGCAAGATATATGTCTATAACATTGCAAACAAGTGTACCTGAGTCGGAAGTCAGACCTCCACTCTTGGATTTATCAGCCAAATACTTGCTGCAGTTCCTCTTCTAGTGGCCATCCGCCTTGCAATAGAAGCAAGTGGATCCGACTGAAGGAGATGGCTTAGTCCCCGAGGAAGCGCTTGGGACCGAGTCCTGAGCCTGCTTTCCTCCCGACTTAGCCTTCTTCTTAGTCCAAGAACTCTTCTTGAACTTAGCCTTATTCTGCTCCATCAACACTTGACTGGCGCCCTTCTTGAGATCCACCTCTGCCTGCTTAAGCATCCCATGTAATTCAGTGAGGTTCTTATCCATACCATGCATGTGGTAGTTCGAAATGAACTGCCCATATGCACTAGGAAGAGAGTTCATAATTATATCCGTAGCGAACTCTTTGCTAATGGTGTAGCCAAGCCTCTCCAGAGACTGCACGTAACCAACCATTTTGATCACATGCGAACTCAGTGGATCACCATCTTTAAGCTTGCAACTCAGCAAAGCCTGAGAGATTTGATACCTCTCAGTCTTCGCCTGAGCCTGGAACATATTTTTGAGGCTTTTGATCATATCGTAGGCCTCAACATGCTCGAACTGCTTTTGGAAGTCCGGTTCCATGTGAGCAAGCATAAGACAGCTAATATACATGGACTCATCCTTAGCCCGACGGTAGGCATTGGTGGCAGCGACAGTCGCATTCTCATTCGGCTCATCTTGAAGTGGGTTGTCTAGGACATGGTCCTTCTTTTCTTGTTTGAGAACAATTCTCAGATTTCGATAATAGTTGGTAAAATTAGTGTCGTTCAATTTATCTTTCTCAAGAATGGTTCTCAATGCAAAACCAGATATCTGAGAGTGACTGCTACTTGGTGCCATGATCTACAACAGAAGATATGCAAAACACTTAAGACATGTATTCATAAAAGAGCAAGAATATTAAACATTTTAATATTTTATGCTCCCACTAGAACCAACACCCCTCCGATGGTTACTTAGTGATTCAAGATCCTAAATAAGCAAGTCGGCTAGTGAGCTTTAGCATCACTGCTAGCCGCCAAGTGATCTAGGTAGACAACTCCTTGTCAATTGTATCTCATACGTCTCCTGTTGGACGGGTGGCACCACATGCCCCGGCTCCCATCCGACTTTTCCCCGATCCCCACACCCGTTGTGATTGACCCGTCTAGCTTACCGAGTGTTTCTGCTATAAGAGTCCGTCTCGAACCCACCTAGTCGAAAAGAATTGGCAGCACCTCAATTTTATGAGCCCACTACCAAAAATGTCCGACTTGTGACGGTGCAAACACTGGTAGGAAAACCGACTAGACCTTCTTTGAGGGATTATATTTTACCGACTATCTAATAGAGGTAAATCAGAGACATAACAATAACACAAAATAAAGTAATTATAATGTGAAATGGTATGTCTCTCTTCATGGCGATCACCATCTCCACAAAGCCTGTAATCCGACTCGTGCCAACTCTTGTCAGTTGCCGTCTTACTCATGTCGCCGACATGTACATCGCCTTGCATGCCATCCAGGCTCTCCAAACAGCTACACTAGCTTAGTAAAGTAAATTACAAGGAGAATCCGACACGCAGGTCGTTATACAATAATATGACAGCACCTAGGCTCCAGCCGGCTGACAAAAACCATGATTCGCAGATCACGTATGGATTACACACATACATCACATGCACATGAACCATACCATTCACAACTTCCTGCAAAAACAAGTTATGCATAGATACAATATCTACCGGCTTGTGAAACTCGCAACAACATCTAAGGCGCTATGACAGGGCGAAGCCGGCGGTCCGGACATGGATTCCGACCATCATTCCGATTTGATCAAATTCTTTGATCTTCCATCACCACTTCTGGATTTACGTGTCACAGTCTACCCCGATGGCGGAAGCCGACCGGTAGGGGTATGTCGTTCCACGACCTCATGTAGAGGTCCCAACATTTAATAAGGTAGAGATCCCTGTGTTTACAATGCTAGTCCCTGGATCAATAGCTAGCATCCACAGTTAAGATGTAATATCAAGAAACAAAGGTCATAATACAACTTTATAACCAGGAATAAAATAATTCATTACATCTTACATATCTCATTTGGCTATCTCAATACAATGCAACAGAATTAACTATATAGCATGGAGTCTTTCATCTTCAAAGTGCCACATGCAATCATGTTGGTTGTAGACTTGTAATCCTAATCAACACACTTCACTAACATCAAACAAACCTGCAACATAATAAGTTACAGCCACAAGGGTCAATACATTTGAATTGTATTGGCAAGTGATACTATGGTAGAATAGTGGTATCTATCATCTATATGCATTTGGCTAAGTGGAGCTTTGGCTTGCTTTGCTCAAAATAGAATTTCCTTATCATTTGAAAACACTAAGTTTTTGTTTATCAAAATCACCCAAGGCATCTACCAATCAAAGATTGAAGATCCTTTAACCCTTGTTCAACCACAAGTTTTTAACTTAGAAATTGGGATGAGGAGATTCTTGATAGCTTCCATGTCTTGATGCTCAATTTGTCCATTGCCAGGGACATGGCTAAGTAATTAGATTTTACACTCTCGAGAGGTGGTGCACTTTCCCCACAGGACTCGACATGCATCGAGACAAGATATTTCAGAAGCCTTCCCTTAGAACAGAATGGACGCGTTACAACCTATCATCCCCTACCACCAACTGTCCATTTGGCTAAGTTATTGCAACCTATATGATCCAAGCACAGCCCATAATGCCAAGTGGCTACACTTGAAGCTTATCAACATTTGACATCTCAAATCTCTTTGTTCATGGGTGGCTTTCCACAAGTGAGATACACTAGGGTAAGACATAAATATGGGCCCTGTGTAACCACTCAACACAAACCATTCTTTCCATTCCACCTAGTTGATTCATTCACATAGTTGTTTTATTAAACAAAACACAAGTCCTTGACTTAGAAATATTTCATAGCATGAATATAATCAACCCTTGTTTTCTACTAGCTAAGCTAAGCATGATAGTAGTAGGAATCTTAACTTAGGAAAATTCTACTAAGGTTTCATCTACTAGGTTTTCCCATGGCATAGTTTATACTTAGCAAAAATTCCATGCAAGTCTTACTTAGAAGTATCACTAATGCATAGTGAAAATAATGGGACAAAAGTATGAAGCACCACTTGCCTTTTTGGTAGAGAATATAAGTTCACCCCTTGATCTTGAAATAGTCACACTCTTCAAATTCAACTACAATTCAATCAAGCAAGCAATATTCAATCTACCATTCCAGAAATTCAACACATAGAATAATAAAAACCAAGCAATGCATGCAAGCATGCCAAAGATGGTTTTATTTGGAATAGTGGTTTATAATAGGTTATAAAAATTTTAAAACACCTATTGGTCATTTATAAAAGTGGCAAAATCATTGGATATCAAGTTAGTGAAAATGGCCATTTTAAGTTATTTTTGTTTTGATAGAAATGATTTAAATCCATGGAATATTTCTAGTGTTTACCCAATATATTTTTAACACAAATGTTAGTGTTTTAAGGTCAAGTGTTTAATATTTGAAACCATTTCCAAAAGGTTTTACCTATAAACCATTTTTATACCAAAGTAATATTTTATGTTGTTGGAAATGCTTTTTAGCAAAGTAATAATTTATAGGGTTCACCAAATATATTTTCAAATCCTAAAACTTGGTGTTTAGGGTCAGAGAGTTTAAATCAAATCATTTCCAAAGGTTTTACTCAAAAATTATTTTAAAACATATTCAACAATTTTGTTTTAGCTAGAAATGCTTTTATTCAAAGATTTATTCTTTAGCTTCACAAAATACAATTTTAAATCCATAAGTTGGTTTCTATGGTTAGTAGGTTCAAAACAATCCATTTGCTAAAGATTTTACCATAAAAATATTTCTAGAATAATTTTTATATTCAAATTATGCCTACACATGTTTCTGCAAATACAACCAATTTTCCAGAAACAATTCATTAAAAATAGTGCATGGTTAGAAAGTACTTGTTTTGCTGATCCCATTGATAATTTGCAAAATTTGGACGTGTGGATCAAAAGTTATAAATTTTACAAAATTTAACATCTAATAGATCATTTCTGTTTTTAAAACAATAGACAGGACCACGTGTCTTGTTGTTATTGGTCTGTACTGATTCGTCTGATCGAGCCATTCTGACCGTCAGATCTAACTCACAACGCACGAAACAGATTGAGCGTACCGGTTTGATTAAATGATTCTATCTACGTCATAGGATCAAGATCCAACGACTCTCATCCACATGACCATATCCTGGCGGTGTTTGGCGATGGCGCGCTACGGCGCTCACGTAGCTCTGGAAGCGAGGAAGAGGATGGGGAGGCTCACTAGGTTCGCTGAGACGTGCTGAAGCTCGAGGTGGTCGTCTCGGGGTCAGGGGCGCACGGACAGGTCGCCAATCTATCGCCGGAGCTCGCGAAGGCGTCATGTGCTCTCTTTTGAAGATGATGGAGAGGCTACAGTGCACGCCAGAGAAAAAGGGAGGTGCCATTAGACGCGTGGGGTCGTGACGAGTACGTGTGTGTGAAAGAGAGGGATTAGGGCGGTCAGGTTTTACCAGGGGGCTTCGCCGGAGAAGGAGCAGATGGTGGCGATGCTCGGACGAATACAGAGGCGATGTTGTGGGGCACGCGCGGGCGAGTGGAGGCTACGGGCAGATGCGTACGAGGATGGGGAGTAAGCTCGTGGTGGCTAGGGGCAGTGGGGAGGTAGATGTTCACCGGCGAGGTCAGCGCGCGGGTGAGGAAGACGGTGATGGGGCAGTGGGTCCTAGCGGCAGCGAGAGAGAGAGGGGTGCGGTGGGGTCCTACTGTCAGCGAGAGCGCGGGTGTAATTCTGAGTAGAAAAGAAACGTTTCGGGGAGGGAAGAAGTGGGCTGCTGCTGGGCTAGACTGGGCTAGGTTAGCTGGGCTGGGTCCTTTCCATTTTTTTTGTTCTGTTTCATTTTTCTTTTTCCATTTTCATTTCTGCTTTGAATTAAAATTTTATTTCAAAAGGGCACTTTCCTTTATTAAATAAGATTTAATTAAAATTTTCAAACCCTTATTTGAGATCAAAATTTTCACCAAACCTTTTCAATAGGTTTTATTTATTTATTAGGGTGTTAAATAACTCATTTTGAATTATTTGAAATATTTTACTATGATTTATTAATCATTTTAATTGAGCATTTGTCTTAATTAAAATAAAATCCAATATGGTTTCAAATCAATATAAATTTTATTCAAATAATTCTTTGCTTAAGTTAATTAAATAACTTTTATTCCACTTGGGCAAATTCCAATTATTATTTTCCCATGATTTTATTATTCATTTCTATTAGGGATTTTGTTTTCATTCAAATAGAATTGCATTTGACCAAGGCCATATTATTTTATTTGAATATTCTTTATTCCTTTATTTTATTTGAATTATATTTATTCCATTTGCTTATGGATTTGGCAAAGATTTAATTTGGCTTTTAAATATTCCTTATTTATTTATTTCTTTCCTTATCTTATAAAATCCATATCTTTCTATTTATAGATCCAAAGTTGGTGATTCCAATTTGCAAAACTTTATTTAGTATTTTTTTATCCTTTTAAATCCTTTTAGGATTAATTGCTCACCATTTGGTATGGATTTTAGATTGGAGATTTATTAGCTTTGGAAATTATTTCCTTTCAACTTATTAATTTCATAAGTTTTTACCCATGCTTCAAAATTGAAGGGAATCAATTTCTATGGTTTTATAATATTTTTATTTATCAACCTTGATCATTTTAAAATGATTGTTGCTGAATTTTATATGGATCAAATTCTTAGTCTTAGAGTAATCTTGGAATGATTTTTTCTTCCATTACGGTTTTAGTGTTTTGGTTTATTTTCCAAGTGTTTAAATTTCAAGATGCATTTATGAAGAATGCATTTCACTTGATATGAAGTTTGTTGGTTTCCCTTTTCATTCAAAGTTTGTTCAAGATGGGGTTTAGATGTTTCCATTCAGAATCAAAAAGTTTCTTTTCACCCTAAATTTCAACAATTATTTATTTTGTTTATTTATTTTTCACATTACAAAATTTGGAAAATTTTGGGATGTGACACCTCAGCAGTATGATCACGGAAATCAGATCTACCATTCCCCGAGTACAGTTGATCCAATCAACCTCGTACAAAACCTATCTATCTCATAGATCGACCACCAAAATAGCACATAGATCTCATCTACAACCAACCGCATATCACATATGAGAGATCTCGAGCCTAAAACCAGAAACTATCACTCTGATACCACTCTTGGACCATGCAGAGATAAATTTTTTTCCCTCTACCGTGGTGATCCCAAGATCTAGCTGAGGTAGAAGGCCACGAGGTTTACCACTAGACGCGCAGTTGCGGATTACTGACGAAGCGCATTAGTTGATGCAGTGCAGTCCTTTGCGATCCGATTGTCCTAGTGCTGATCATACAACACCTCTACTAGTATCCACACGTACAAGGAGGAGCACCGGTGGCGAACTGCTAGGTTCGTAACGACGGGAGGACTGCTGTGGAGATAGGGTTTCCAACACATGGAATGACCTAACCGAACAACGATTAACCTTTCTGGGTTACGGTGCTCCACTATATATAGGGAGTGAACGTGGGATCCACTCTCGTGGCCCATTCACTAAAGCCCATATAAAACTAATCACCGTGAGTCCGACTCACTGACTCAGTCCTGATCCGGCTTGGGTCCGACCCAACTAGATTTCCGGTTCAGATCCAATCCGAACTAGCTCTCGCTCTTAAGTGTGTGACCCGGCAGGCTCATGGCTACTCGGACACGACTGGAGTCCGACTCACAGTCGATCAGTCGGTAGCGGATCCTAGAAGAACGCGACGACTCCCAAGTACCAAAGATTCATGACGAATTGCCTTTCCAATGTGACTTGCGTTTGAGTACCTTTTGCCTCACGATATACCTTGTTAGAGTATGGGCGAATACTTGTCATCCCTTAAATAGTCCGACTCTCTTCTCGATCCGAGATAAGTGATTCACCCAACTAACTCTTAGTCGATCGCCTCGGTTAACACTTAAACGAGTCGTGCATGGCCATGCTTTCCGAATCATATCTCACGAGAGGGACCAGAGAATATCTCTCCGATTGGAGGGGGAAAATCCCGTCTTGGTTATTCACATCACGCATCTTGATTCTCAGTCGACCCGAACTCTTCCTTTATGACTGCCCAGTTATGGATCAGCGTTTCACAGAACCTAAGTCGGTGATCCTCAACTCGGACTATGCAATAACCTCAGGTCTAAGGATTACATTGATTGAGATATACAAATGATAGCTTGTTCGTTGTACCTCAATATGGGTCAATCCGACTCGCTAAACTCTTTAGCCGAATCTGTGTAAGTCAGAATAACATCACCATGTCCATGACAAGTGGAACCGAGTCATAAAGCCGACTTTCACATTGGTCTAAGTTGTGTGTCCAACACAACCTTGATGGCCAAGGATATTTAGTACAAACAATATGAATGCATAGTTCCACAACTGAATCACATATTCAATGATACACATCAGATGGTTATACAAGGACAACTTAATAACTTTATGAATACAATGGGAAATATCATCATACATTATTACCTCTAGGTCATATTCCCAATAGATCTGTCGGAACACGGGTGCTCCTGGTCGCGCAGCGGCGAACAGGCATGTCTGCGGGGTTGCTGGGACGGTGGTGATCACGTCTGCAAGTGGCGAGGGCGGCGCGTGGTCTGTGCGAGCGTGTCGAGCGGGGCGCTCTGGCGCGCTCTCGGCATGGCCGCAGAGAAATTGGGCACGTGCTTGCGGGTGGTCCAGGGGCTGGCTGCGCTCACGGCTTGGACAGGGAGTGGCAGTGGACGGTGTAGTGCTTGCTAGACATGCTTGCTAGGCATGGTGTGCCTCCTATCCTGCTGTCAACATGTGGGTGGCATGTTAGGCTCAGCATGGTCACCATTAATGGCTATGCCAAGCGCACAGTGGTGCTAAAGCTAGTTAGATTACTTTGATCATCTACTGAGGGTGCAGTGAGAGATAGAGAGGGAACAAGGTTGGCCAAAATTACTGCACACTATAGTGTTTGATGTTTGTTTGTTTGCTGCAAACAAGGTGCTTGATGAAATGGCCAAAAGAAATTTGAATTTGAATTTTGGATTCAAACTTGGTGGGTTTTCTAGGCACATACTAGGGAGTCTCTGGTTAGTTGGATTAGTCAAGGGGCAATGGTTTGGTTGGGTTTTGAAAATGTTTATCTTCACATATGATAAAGATTCAATTTTGAATTGTGATTTGAATGAGGTTGCCAAATGTTTCTGCAAGTTTGAAAGGTGGGCTTTGATTCAGTTTTAGTTGTTCTAGCAAGGGGTGAAAAGAATTGGGAAAGTTTCTGTTTGAATTTGGACTAGAAACACTCTAAGTGACCTAGTGAACAAGATTGGCAAAAATGACCATTTGCCTTAATTGATTTGTTTTTGATTTTCTCTTTATTTGTTTCTGTTTGGAAAAGTTTTATATGATGTTATTTTCACCTTTAAACCATTTCTTGCTATTTAGGTTAATCCCACAAGTTCATTCATGCATTTCTCACATCATAACATTCACACATGCATTCATATGATTTTACTTAATCAAAGTTTTTGTTAACCCTAATTTTAGTGATTAGAGTTTGATGATCATTGTTTTATATTTTTGGGATGTTACAAACCTTCCCCCCTTAAACAAAATCTCGTCCCAAGATTTGAAAAAGAAGGAAAAAGATTACCTAGGATTTAAAGATATCGGGAAACTCCGTCATGATGTGATCTTCTCGCTCCCAGGTAGGTTCTTCTTCGGTGTGGTTGCTCCACTAAATCTTGAGAAACTTGATGCTTCGGGTCCTGGTGGTTCTGAAAGATTCTTCCAAAATACGGATGGGTACTTCGGGATACGTCAGGTCATCGTTGATCTCTATGGTGCGATGATCAATGTTCTTGAAAACTTCAGTCTTCTCCGGAACTTCAAGGCATTTGCGAAGTAACGATATATGGAACACATTGTGTACTGCTGACATCTCTTAGGGAAGTTCCAATTGATATGATAGCTCTCCTCGATGATTCAGAATCTTGAAGGGTCCGATATATCTGGGGGCTAACTTTCCTTTGAGCTGGAAACGCTGCATTCCCTTCAAAGGTGACACTTTCAGATACACAAAATCTCCGATATTGAAAGCAAGGTCTCGACGTCTCTTGTCGTCTAACTCTTCTATCTTGACTGGGCGGTCTTGAGGTGTTCACGAATCTTGTGAACTTTCTCTTCGGCTTCTCGTAGGATGTCGGGTCCGAAAATCCGATTCTCTCCTACTTCCGACCAATTTAAAGGGGTGCGACACTGCGGTGGCCCAGCATATCACTGCATGATGTAGTACACTATAGTCGTTGACATAATACCAATGAAAAACCATTCACTAGTATTACATCCCTCAGAGTGGTACAACAGAAACACATCAGGTCCAAGACATGACTATATGTTACAACTCAACTCTTTACACAAGATCCAGAGAACACTCTAGGTTAAAGAGAGAGAAAGAAACTTCTTACAAAGAAGAACCAGAAATAAATAACTCAGAAACTATCATAATAATAACACTAGTATTTTAACTAATGGTCTGGCATTGCTGCTATTGCAATATGCTACAGAAATAGGTTCTATGGCTAGAGATTATATTCCTATCTAATCAATAACTTCGTCTTCACTTGAGTTGGTGTATAAGTTGACTTTCTTTACTTCATTGAAGAGCTTTAGATTTTGATGATGGTTCCTGGAGCATAACTTGATGTAGATGTCGTCTTAATGGATTCAGAATCTAGCAAGGGTTAAGAAGATACTTTGAGCACGAGCATACTCAACAAGTTCAATAGAAAAGGAGTGTTTCAAGCCCTATATCTATAGCCACATACCGTAGGTCGTAGGCAATGCAAGTTTTCATAAACATTTCTTCAAAGGTTGCTTTTATTCTGAAAAGCTATGTTCGTCAGCCTTCACGGGTTTACCAGAACATTCATGGAGTTCCTTTCCTGCCGCGTTCGCAGATCCTTCCCGAAACAGGGAGTAACAAGTTATCGTTCTTACACTCTGCAGAGGTGCGTCACTTTACCCATGAGAGATCTTAAGCTTTGTTGCACGGCCGGGAGTATGTTCCCGTTCAAACTTCCATGGTTTGAGGCCCAACCTAATATCCAAGCCAATCACTGCCCTCTCCACGACCTCATATGTCTACATGACCCTTCAGGGCTGGCTCACCTTCGTTAAGCCCCCTTTCGGGCAGGCTAAAACCCTGATGAGTTCCCAAAGACTCTATGACCTGGTGTTGCCCTGGAAAGTGCCATATTAAATGATCCATACACTAAACACCATCCATAGATAATCTAGACACCAAAAGTGTGGGGCATAAGGGTGCCCACCCATATGTTGGATCCACACAAGGAATCACAACGTCACGTTAAGGTCGTCTTGCCTCCATATGAGAGGAAAAGGATACAGCTGACTTCTCCATCCCATTCCAAATCACACGGTCACTCACGACATTGGTTGTTAATTCCTAGAGGATATATTCCTGCGCAGTGGTATTACATCTTTCATATTAAATAGATTAGCTGATCACCCTGGATCAGTAACCAATAGTTCACATTATTATCAAAAATAGTGTTTTCTGACCTTTTTGGAATGTAGGTGATGACAACACTTGATTTGCAAAATACATTACAAAAAATAATCAAAAGGACATGAGCAAGTGTGAACTTGCCTTTTGTGATTGCAAGATTATGCACTCACGGTCTTCAAGACAATATAAGATCCAATATTTGAAATCAGCATCATTAGTCTGGTAAGGACTAATGCTTAAAGAAGCAAGATGCTTTTATGCATAAGTAATCTAATGCACTTGATAAACGTGAATCCTAGGATAACGTTGTTCTAGGGTTTGGATACTGAAAGGTTTTCCTTGGGAATGTGTTGCCCTTTTAGATTAAGTTTCACACATGTGCTTCTTATTAAAGCTTGTGAGTGTGTGTGAAACAACATGTAAGTATAATAAAGCACACACAATAATGGAATACTCTAGTGGGAAATGTATCAACAAACTATGTATATAAGGTTTGTTCATCATTTAGAGCGTTCATAAAAATGATTATGTCTTGCTTTATAATGTTCCTTAAAGGAATAACTTTTGAAGAAAATCTTACTTAGCTAAGGAAAGTATTTAAATTTTAAGTTAACTTTATTAGGTGTTCCTTCAAGTTACAGTCTTTAAGTATGAAAGAATTTCTTTATTTGAATAATGATATTAGTAGTATTTGAGATGCTTTATAACTTACTTATAACATACCAAAGTTAACTATAAAATACATAGTAAAGTTTTTATATTATTGTAAGGTTCCCAACCTTTAATAAGGTAGAGATCCCTGTGTTTACAATGCTAGTCCCTGGATCAATAGCTAGCATCCACAGTTAAGACGTAATATAAAGAAACAAAGGTCATAATATAACTTTATAACCAGGAATAACATAATTTTATTACATCTTACATAGCTCATTTGGCTATTACATTACATTGCAGCAGAATATCTATAAGCATGGGGTCCTTCATCTTCAAAGTGCCATAGGCAAACATGTTGGTTGTAGACTTGTAATCCGAATCAATCAACTTCACTAATATCAAACAAACCTGCAACATAACAAGTTACAACCACAAGGGTCAATACATCTGAATTGTATTGGCAAGTTTCACTACTATGTAGAGCATAAGTGGATCCTATCAATACATGCATATTTGGCTAAGTAGGGTTTTAGGCTCATTTGCAGAAAGCAATAATTTTATCCTATCTTTTCAAAATAGTTTTGATCTTTTGTCACATCTTTCTGAACTCCTTGGTAAATCCCCAAGTGCTTCAAGTCTTTCTCAAAATCTCTTGAGCTCCTTGGTACACCCCCAGTGCTTCAAGTCTTTGTCAAAATCTGTTGAGCTCCTTGGAAAATCCCCAAGTGCTTCAAGTCTTTTGTTGTCACTTTAAAGTTTCTCTTTTAGAAATTAGAATGTCGAGATTTCCCATAGCTTCAAGCTTTAGTTGCTCAGTATTGTCCATAACCGGGAACACGGCTAAGTACTTAGAATTTTATCTTCTGCAGAAGTTGTACACTTTACCCACATGACACAATCTCATCTTGTTGCCACCAGTGGCCGCTGGATAAGTACTCACCAAGATGGAATACTGGCAGATTGAGAATGTGACGAAGTCTTTCCAAAGGGTCCTCCCATACACAATGCTAGCTTGTCTTCAGGCACCAATGTAGGGTTCCTAGTTCCCTCATTTCCAGTAACCTGAAGACCAATGCATGGGTCTTCCCAATGTAGTTGACTAAGCCAGAGCCATATTAGCATGTGGCTGTACACGAAAGCCACTGTTGGAGAAACATGTTCAATCTCTAAGTCCCTGGGTGGTTTTCTTTTGGTGCACAGCACAAAGAGATTGCCATCGACATGGTTCCTTTTGTTGCCACCTTGTCCAAAACTTGAGTATCCTTGTCCACCCAGGTGGTTCATTGAGTACTTGTTTTATTATATAAAAACACAAGTCTTTTCTCATCTTTATAAAATCTCAACATGTATCTCTTCTCTAAATATATAGCATGGCTAAGCATTATACAACTACATTGTTTTTACTAAGGAATGTATAAGGGTATCCTATTATGATTTAGCATAGCATAAGTGTAGAAATTCTTTTCATGCATGTTTCAAAATCCACTAAGTATAATGAAAATAGTAGGACTTTAGATGATAGTGTCACTTGCCTTTTTGGTAGGGAATGTTGGTTCACTTCTTGATCTTGCTAATCTCACACTCTTCTAATTTCACTACAAGTCAATCAAGCAAACATAGATTCAACTATCATTCCAACAAATATTCAAACAATTCAACACACATAAAATAATAGAAACCAAGTCATGCATGCAAGCATGAAAAAGATAGTTTTATTTGCAAAGGTGGTTTCTACTAGGCTATAAACATTGTAAGGTTCAAAGTGGACATTTTCTAAAGTGTCAAAACCATTTGCAAAAGGGTTTTATCTAAAAACCATTTTTAAACCAAATCATCATTTCATGTGATTGAAATTGTTTTTAGCAAAGCAACAATTTTATATTGTTCACCAAATAAGTTGTTAGTTCACAAAACTTGTTTTTTAGGGTCAGTAGCTTTGAATCAAAATATTTTCCAAAGGTTTTTGTTCAAAAATCATTTCCATAGCAAAACCAATATTTTTATTTGACTAGAAATGGGCTAATTCAATTATTCAATCCTAATCTTCGCCAAATACATTTTTAAATCCATAAGTTGGTTACTAGGGTCAGTAGATTCACAACAAACCAGTTTGCAAAGATTTCAACTTCAAAATCATTTTTGAATAATTTTTATAACCTAAACAAGCATACAAATGTTTCTGCAAAAACAAACATTTTACCAGAAGCTTTTTACTAAACAAATTGCATGTTTGGATAGGGCTTGTTCTACTGATTCCATTGATATAAAGTTTGTAATTTTTGGACGTGTGGATCAAAAGTTACAAGGTTTACAAATTTGCAAATCAATCTGATTTCAAACTCTGTTTTAAAACAGCTAGTGCCACGCGGCGGGATGTTACTGGCTGATACCGATTCGGGTGGATCGGCCTGTGTGAGGCGTTGGATCTAAACATATCGCGCGGCTCATATTGCGTACCCTTTCGCCGTTAAGTGGTTCTATCGTGTCGCTACGATCTGGATCGAACGGCTCCTATCAACTTGCCAAGAACTAGCCGCGCTGTGCGGCGGTGAGCAGCGGCGCGAGGACAGACAGTGTGCTAGCGGTGGTTACAGGAAGCAAGGAAGGTAGAGGAGGGTCTTACCATGCTCAGGGGATCGTGGCGATGCTCAACGTGGTTGCGAGGAGGCGAGGGGCGCTCAGGATCCGTCGGGATTCCTCGCCGGAGTCAAGGACGGCGACGGTCTCGCTCAGGCGTCGTCGGGGACGAGGCTACAGATCGTGCCGAGGCAAAACAAAGGGGTGGTTAGACGCATACGAGTATGGGGAATGTGAGAGCATCACTGAGAGAGCTCAGGGCGGTCTGGGCTTACCAGGGAAGTTCGCCGGAGTTGCTTGCAGACGGTGGCGTAGTCAGTCGTGGTCGCTGCCGACGATGTGGGGCACGCGCGACTGAGCTGAGGGGGCAGGGAGATGCGCCAGGATCTGGAGGTCACGTCCGTGTGCTCAAGGAGGCAAGGGGTGGCACGGGGTCGCCGGAATTAGCTCGCGTGTTCGTCGGAGCAGAGCGAGGTTTCCGGTGAAATTGGCGCAGCCTGGTGGCGAGCTGGTTCGTGCAAGGGAGGGGAAATAGAGAGGAGGGGCAGGCGTTTTAGTACGCGTGATCGAGGGCCAATTAATCGCGGCGTTACTCCGTTATTACGCCGGCTTTGATTCGGCGGCAACGACCGGCGAGAGGGGGCGTGGTCAGCGGGGTGAAGGAGACGATGACGTGGTTGTGGGGCATGCTTGTCAGCGATTGCGGGAGAGGGAAATGGAGTCCATCTGTCAGCGTCTGCGTGGGTCAGTAAATAGGTGCGAATCGTTTTCTGCGGGGAGAGAGGGAGTGGGCTGGTTGGGCCTTGTTGGGCTGGCCAGTTGGGCTGCTGTTGATTCTATTTTTTTCTTTCTGATTGCTTTATCTTTTTCTATTTCTATTTTCTATTTTGAAATTCAAACAACAAATCAAACATTTATTTCAATTCAAAACTCTTCCAAATTTTGCCTTGAGTTTTGGTTCTGTTTAACCACAAAATTCTAAGTCCCAAAATAAAATAATTTTATTCTTTTAGGACCCATTAATAATTAAATAAAATGGATCTTAGTTATTTATTTCAAATAGAATTTGCTTTAATAAAATCTTTATCTTTTTGAAATCTCAATATAAAACCAAAAACACTTCAGTAGTTTTATTTGAGAATATAAAATACTTGGAAAACTTATTTAAAATAAATCAATAAGTTTTAATGTTTTATTAAAAAGGGGAAGTCTTTACTTTAACAAAATTGGGTAATAATGAATCCCTATTATTTTATTTAAATAAAACTTTATTCTTTTGATCAAAACAAAATGTTTTATTTCAAAAGCTTGGCCAAGGTTTAATTTGGCTCTATAAAATAATCCTTATTTATATTTCTACCTTTTCATTTGAAAACCAAATATTTTTATTAAAAGATTCAAAAATAGTAATTTCAAATATTTTTAGCTTTATTGTTTTTTATCTTTTTAAATCCCTTTATGATTTTATTTGATCCAAATAGGTTTTGAAAGTTTCCAATTGGATTCAAAAAGTTTCTTCTCACCCTGAAAATCAACAAAGTTTTATTTTATTCATTTATTTTTCACATCACAAGATTTGGAAAATCTTGGGATGTGACACTTATACTTAAAGGTTTGTAGACTAAAGTTAACTTTAAAGACATAGATGAACCTAGGGTGTAATGCATATGATATTTGTATTTTGTTCACTTCAGAATGTTTCTCTAAGGATACTTTAAGAATGGTTATACTTTTATTTGGAGTACTGTTTTCTTGATTCTTAAATGGAATGGAATCATTTATCTTTTTATAAAGGTGTGGTTATGATTTGTAATCAAGAAAGTAACATTACTTAACTATTTATGGACTCACTATAGTGTTTTATTTTTTTTACAAACTTGTGGTTGAAGTAAAGGAATAAGTTATATTTCACTACAAATTATTCTTGGAGATGTTATATTTGATAAGGATTCTTTTTAGAAATATTCTACACTTATGGTGGAATGATATTATAATAAGATTGTATTCAAAATGTGTTGAAGCAGTATTACTTCATATTAACAATATTTAAGACTAATACTATTGATTAGATTCAATTGGTTAATTTTTAGAATTATTAGCAATTTTATTTACCCTTATATGAATTATCAATTAAGGAAATAAGCTTAAATTTAAGTTATTAAATTACGCAAATGTTTATTTACCTCAAAAGTGGGATATCATATTTTTAACATGTAGGTATTATTTTTGTGATCCTTTAGGTATATTACATTGATTTTTGTAATTTATAAATAATAAGATATGATTTTTATAATGTTTCTTACTTTATAAATACTTAATAAATAATAAATACGTAGTTAAGTGAAATAGCAATGTATGATTATAATTTTAAAGTATTGTTTTTTATTTTCCAAGATTTTTGGTATTTTATTTATATTTTTAACATTTACCATTATTAAAATATGAATTATCAAAGTTTTATTATTTTTAAAATCTTTATTAAATAATAATTATTAAATTTTTTATCATAATAATGTTTGATAATGGTTTTAAGAGATAGATTTTATTTTTCTAAATTTTTTAATATATTACATGTATTTTTCTGAATTATAAATCAAAAGTTATAAATTAAACAAGGTTAAATTACTTTATTAAATTTCAGGAAATATTTATATTTGAATTAATATTGTTTTACCAATATACTAAACAAATACAGATCTTTTTACACCTAGACTAAACCTACCCAAGTCACTGACTAGTGGGCCATTGGCCACGTTATAAAATTGGATCTACCAAATACATTTGTTACTAGACTAGTTCTTACCCACAGGGAATGACACATGGGCCAGGGGCCACGTCACACGCCACTTCGGCAAGGACTAGTCAAATGAGTTGAATGGGTCAAAGATGATGTGGGCCTGACGTCACATTGACATCATCTGAAGATGATCTTCAGATCATGGATTTGCTGGGCGATTGGAAGCATGCGAGACGCTGTGATTAGGCTTGTTAGAACGAGGGGACGAAGGCGAGTCGAGGAGTGGCTGAGCCGCTCGTTTCTGGACATCAGAAGGCAGGGCACGACGACGACTAGCGGCGGTGCATGGCGATGCACGACGGTGGCTCGGTATAGGAAGAGAGCAAAGCAAAGGAGGGCAGCGGCGTGTTCAGTAGCTCACCCAGAACACAGAGGAGCGGTCGTAGAGGCGAGGTGAAGCTAGAGACGGCGGCGATTGACGTCATCGAATGGCGTCAGTGTCGGGGAAGACGGCTTAAATCCTGCAGCTAGGGATCTCCCTGACCAGCGCGCTTCCAGGCAAATGACTGAGTCGAGCATCGCGGTCTCCGTGGTGGCCTCAGAATGGTAAGGGAAGGCCATAAGCGATCTGTAGCTCGAGCTATGGCGGGTTAGGGTTTCTGTCACTGAGAAAAATCAGAGAGGACGGAAGGAATATGGGAAGGGATGGCATGCATGGTTTCTCCACGCGACGCGGTGATCCTCTTATAGAGCTTCTAGAGCTGCGGCGTGCATCGTGGCGTCGATCGGGCGGTTGCCGGAGCTCCACCGAGCTGCTTCCCCGATGAAGCCTTCTGTCACGAGGAGAAAGAAAGGAAAAGAGGAATCGAAGGGGTAAGCGGGCCGGTCATGGGCTAGGTGGGCCATAGGGAAGAGGAAGAGGAAGATGGCGACGGCTGCTACTAGGCGATGGTTAAGAGAGAGGAAGATGGGCCATGGGCCAGAATTGACTGCTGCTTGTACTTCTTTCATTTTTTTTCTTGGTCTTACTTTTTATATTTTCTGTTTTGTTTTTGAGTTTGAATATTACACATTTGATTGAGATTTCCTTTATAGAATTTATTTTTTAAATTGTTGCAACAATAATGGATGGTATTTAAAGTCATTCTGGGAGCTTTTATTATATAATGTTATATCTGTTTATTTTCTTTGTATGAATCCCTTTTTATATTTTGTGGAACCCTTTGTTATTAATTTTCTTTCTATAATAAACCATGGTTTTATTATATGATATTTCCTTATTTGTTTATAAAACTTAATTCTAGTTGGCTCATAGTTTGGATGGAAATTTTTATATAATGTTCATACATCATTATTTGATGCATGATATACAAAGGAAATCATTACGTTAATATTACTCCCATAAATCTAGGGATTAATAATGTATATATATTTTATTATAACTCACAGAAGAGTTAGGGTTTGAATTGTAAATGCTTACCCTAGGGTTTAGGGTTCTTAATATACTTATATTCTTTTGTTGATCTGAATAAAGATTAATGGCTAAACACATTGTCTTTATGTTTGTGATTATTTTAATGATATCACCATTTAAAGTAAAATAGTGGAATTGTTTTCTAGGCTAACCTATGATAAATAATTGATAAAGATAACTCCTAAGCACAGATGGTTATGATAATTGGAAATGATAAATAGGTGCTTAAGTGATTTGCTATAGGAAAATATTCCTATAAGCCATTATAGAAATAAGATGATAGATAAATCATAGAAAGTGGATATTATGTTTGGTTCAGGATTTAAAGTTGGGTGTTTACCAAGAATTCATATCTTCCATAATTCACAATCTCGGAATTCTGATTAAGGAATTCCTTTCCTAGATATTCTACTTCTTCCTATCTATCATCATGTGTTAACATGATGAGCTTTACTTCACATTGTCAACACCCGGATTTTTAATCCCAGATGCCTGTTATGCCATACATCGCAATCCCAAGATTACCAATTTTGCGAGACATAACATAATTGGATACCACAGTACATCATCCATTACAAACCATACATAAGGTCTTACACAAATAAGGATCTCATGATCCAGTTCTTAATACAACTTCAAGCAGTAGAATACGTAATAATAACGGTAGCGTAGGCGAAGCTCCATCTTCGGGGTCACAGGCAATGCTGACGATGGGAGATGATCCTAGTTGTCATAACCTTCCTGGGGTCCATCCTCTAGGTAATCCTCTTCATAGTCTGGCCACGGGAATAGACAGGGACAAAGCCATGTGTACTCTTTAAGTACTCGCAAACTAATACTAACAAGTGACGGGGTTTTTTAATAATAGGACACTAGGCTCTATGGTTGTTTTGCAAGAAGCCAGATTTATCTCTACTAGTTCAGAAGCAAGAGAAGCTAGTCACAATTTTATAACTCCTAAGTGGGATCTTGTAAATTCATGTCACAACTCTGTTGTGGTCAAGTCAAAGTCTCAATTCATTTCACAAGTCATTTTGAAAACATCTGACGGGGGAACAGTATGGCCACTCCAACTATCCATAACCGCGGATGCGGCTATTCGAATAGTTTGACACTCTGCAGAGGTTGTACACTTTCACCACAACATTCGATACATCCGTTAGGAACAAATCCTGAATTCACCATACTCAGTATGCGGATAATCAATCCTTACCTTTCAATTACACGCCCTAGTATAAGCACCTCTCCTGTGAGTTTGGCCTCCCAACCATGACCAACTGTCATCTTGGGTACTGCACAGGTGGACAATCTTCACAAGGTAGTCTCAGCTCAGACCTTGGCCGTGAGGGAACTAATACTAAGGTATATAAGTTTCCAGTCAAGCCCTACCCAATCTTCGGGTATTGTGGTTGTACGATAAAATTGGAATGGTATCGCATCCAGACAACCATCAGTTTTATAAAGGGCTAAGGCTCATGCCTCAACATTTTCATCACCAAAATCATCTGGTGTTCGGAAACACATGTCAAAACATCTCAGTAGAATGATCCATCATTCTAAGGTTTTCATAACCATTTTCACCAAGTACTCCCATCTAAAGTTGATCAAGTTTTATGCTTAGCACTAGCATCTACAAGTGGGGGTGAGTACTAATGAGGGGTAGTAAACAAGGGGTGTTCTAACTAAGTTCAATCTCATGCCTTAGGGTGACATCAAGATTATCTAGCTTAGGCCAAATTTTATGCTCTTTATGCAACCTTCAAATATATCTTTCTAGAATCTACAAGTCACTTAAGTCAACTCTAAGTTAAAGCTTTGATAAAGAAATAAAGTAGAAGGCTTGCAAATAAAACTAGGATTGGGTTATCAAGTGAGTATGATCTCATATGCTTAAGGCATATAGTAGGCATGGTAACAAGTAAGGGTTTGCTTGCATCAGTAGGGTATCTTGCAAGTGTTAGCTTGCACAATCAACTAGTAGCATTAGTGGTTGATGTTCTCCTCGGCTTCTTCTTCGTAGAATCCTCCTTCCTCCTCGTATCATTGGTCGGTACTAGCGTCTATAAATAAATACGATGTACACAATCACCAAACAATACTTAGCTACTTGCAATCATCACACAAAAGGGTCCTATAGATGATCTAGCATCATCACTAACATTACAAGATTAGAGCTTGGTTTAATTCCTTTTATTTTTAGAAAAGTAATTTCTACTCATTGAAAAACTACTTAAGATTTAATATTCTCCAAACCAAACATGGGATCATGTTGACACATGTCATCAGCACATATTTTAGTGCTTGGGAAAGTGATTTAAAGTAGTGCACAATTTAATAAGGTTTTACCCTTTTATTTTAATTAATTAAAGTGGCTAGAAATGCCTATGTGGCATTCTTTTATTACTTGGTTATTATTTCTATAAGTAAACCTATATATTTTTATATATTCTGAAAGGTATGGATAAATGTGATTTTTGAGAGTTGGAATCAACTCAAAAGCTATTGTGGTTTAAGTTTGAAAAATGTTTGAATGCATAAAAGCTTCTACCTTGTTATTTTTGCAAAGGGTGATCTACAGATCCAAATGACTTGAATCCAACGGGCTTGGATTCAGCATTCCCAGACCTTTCTAACAAAATTGGTTTCATTCCATTTGGTTCACTGAATCGACCTGGGTTGATTTTTGAAACTGGGTATAGAAGTGTGTTTGAAATATAATGGAAAAGGTTTAATTCAAATAACTGGGATGCGCGGGAAACGATACTGGGCCGGCCTGCTAAGCATAGCGCTTCCGTGGGCTGGTTTAAGTGGCTGTCCCCACGCGTCAGTGAGACGAGGGGGTGCGAAGTGGTATGGGGCGATGTGGTGCGTTCGATCTGGTTCTAATCCAATGGCTGAGGGTCATCGTCGACATTGGGCAACGCCGGCGAGACAGAAACCTAGCGCGGCTAGTGGGGGTCGTTGGGGGCTCACCGGGGTTCAGGCGAGGGTCGGCGAGGCAGGCGAACGACGAAGTCGACAACGGCAAACCTCCTGGTACCGGCAGCTTCTCGCTGGCGCCCTTCTTCTCCAGCAGTGACGGGCTCCGGTGAAATTCCGGCGCTGCGCTGCTCGCCTTGCTCCGGGAACGAGGTGGAATGATCAGTGAGAAGAGGGGAGTGAGATGGTGTGCTCAATTCGGCTAGGGGTGGCCTCTATTTATAGTCGCGACGACAAGACCGAACGGGATGGGCAGGCGACGGTGGTGACATGGCTACGGGCTGCTAGAGGCATGGCCGGCGGTGGCAATCGCTTGGTGGTCTCCTGGCGATGCTCTACGGCTTTAATGCACGTGTCGGGGCGGTGCGGTTTGGTCTGGAACGCGCGATTCTCTGCACGGCAGAGGCGGCGTCTTCGACGGCGAGCGGTGGCTATGCGTCATGGGGCGGCAAATGGGGATGTCTGGCAGTCTCCTGGGTCGGTTGCGATCATGTATGCACGCGGAGAGGGCGGCGCGCGGTCTGTGGGCTTTGGTCGAGCGTGGCGCTCTGGCGCATGCTCGGCATGATTGATAGAGGCACGGACGCGGCGTTCCTGGGTGCTGTGTTTGACGTCTTCGAGGCAGGGCTAGTCGAGAGCGGGCGGTGAGGCATGGGTGATCTCCCAGACAAGGTTGGCACGGCTAGTTTCCTTCCTTGGTTTCTGTCTCCACTAGGGTGGCATGGTGAGCTTCGGTTGTTCACCATTGATGTCATTGCCCAGCTTACAGTGATGCTAAGGGTGTGTAATTGAGCTAGATGATCTACTAAAGCCTAGTTGCAACCAGAGAGGGAACAAGTTAGGCTTAAATCACTGCTCCAAATAGTGTTTGGATTTTGTTTGATTTGTGTCTGCCATGTGTTTGATGAAATGGCCGAAAGAATTCAAGTTTTGAATTTTGAAAAGATTTTTGGTGGGTGTGCTAGGTTGGTGTTGGTGAGTCTGCAGATGCTTGGGTTTTGAAAGTTGAGCTTGTTTGAGTGGTTTTTGAAAAAGTGGGATCTTCCCATATGATATAGATTCAATTTTGAACTGTCCTTTAAACTATGCATTTTAAAGTTTCTGGATGACCACAAGGTGGGCCTTGATACTTTGTTATGAGTACAATCAAGGGGTGCAAAGATCCAGAAAAGTTTCTGTTAAGTTCTAAAAGTTTGAGATAGCCAAAGTAGGCATGGGAGTTAAATTGGTCAAAATGACCATTCCCTTATTTTATTTGTTTTGATTTACTTCTCTTTGGGAAAAGTTTGGGAATTGTTTAGATGATGTTTATTTCACCTAAGCATCCATTTACAAGCAAAGGAACACACAAACAAGTTGGTTCAAAAGAATTCAAAATGAAATGCATACTCACATGCATGCTTTCATAATTTTATTTAGAAAAGTTTTTGTTAACCCTAATTTTGATGATTAGAGTTTGATGACCCAAGTTTAGTATTTTTGGGATGTAACAAACCTTCCCCCCTTAAACAAAATCTCATCCCGAGATTTGAAAAAGGGCGAAAAAGATTACCTAGGATTTGAAGAGATCGGGGAACTCCGTCCTAATGTGATCTTCGCGCTCCCAGGTAGCTTCCTCTTCTGTGTGGTTGCTCCACTGAATCTTGGGAAACTTGATGCTTCGGGTTCAGGTACTTCTGAAAGCTTCTTCCAAAATACGGATGGGTACATCGGGATAGGTCAGGTCATCGTTGATCTCTATGGTCTGGTGATCTATATTCTTGAACACTTCGGTCTTCTCTGGGACTTCGAGACACTTGCGAAGTAACGAGATATGGAACACATTGTGCACGGCTGACATCTCTACGGGTAGTTCCAATTGATACGACACTTCTCCTTGACGGTTCAGAATCTTGAAAGGTCTTGAGGTGCTCACGAATCTTGTGAACCTTCTCTTTTGCTTCTCGTAGGATGTCGGGTTCGAAAATCTGTCTCTCTCCTACTTCCGACCAGTTGAAAGGGGTGCGACACTTCCTTCCATACATGAATTCAAATGGGGCCATTTACACACATGAAGATTCTTATCCACCTTTTATTCTTATAAACCCATTGATAAATCCAATGGGCTTAACACTAAATCTTTCATAATAATCCTTCATCATCCATTACCAACATTACTCTAATAGGGGTATCTATCAAACTACTCTCCTTAAAATCTTACTATCCTTGAAGAGGAATAACACTACTTCAATAACTCCATGCTATCATGTTATCTTAATCACACTATCTTATATTTGCTTTACTCCAGTAGCTTATATTCCAACATCATATTATATCATGGTGAATTGTTATGGCTAACCTAGGATAACATATCTATACTAGGTTTCAATCATGTTTTATCCACCAATGTCACTTATATATGATATAAGCATGTGCTACCCACCAATGTCACTTATATTGGATACAAGCATTCAATCTTGGTGAGTAAGGCATGATCATCATAATCCTTTGATCATTTATGCCTTAGGTTTCCTTGCATACAACATTACAGTTGTAGTATAATTATCTTCTATTTAGCTCTATTGGATTAAGAGATATAATTCATTGAGCATACCTACTTGATCCAATAGGACTGATCATTGGTAACTGTCTTCAATATTAATCCTTGGAATCCTCTTTGTTACCATATGAATATAAATCCCAATTAACTCTTCTATCATTACATGAGTAAATTAACTCCATCAATTATCACATTGATCTTATTCTCTTGCAATTCTCCCATCCTATAGATGATACTTAAAACTAACATTTCCACCTATCTCTTCTTACTTCTTTATCTAAAGGACTTAAGTGAATGCTATGATAAGGACAAGAGTTGATAGATCCAGAATTGATAGATTAAGAATTGGTGAATCAATAGTTGATTACTCAACATTGATGAACACCAATTATAAGGATAGGATTCCATAAGGATTGATATGGAAAGAAAGATATATGGTGAATGATCTGAACTTGGTTTCTTTCCTACTCAATCTCACTAAAGAGGTAGGGTTAAGTATTACCATGATACTCATGGTATAAGCAGATGAGATTAAGACACAGTTGCGACATTCTGATTATTTGTGTGATATCCTTAACTTGGTACTCATGAGTGATTATAATTAATACTAGGATATGATCACGTAAGGATCAAATATAAATCATTAAGTAATGTATTAGGGTTTAATTTTATTACATTTGATCTACCCTTAGATCAAATCATGTTTACCCAAAATAAGGTTTTAGCAAAGGTCATATTGAAACTCATCGCAGTCAACTTGATGATCTACTTCAATTCCATCAAGTTGAGAGAAGCTTCAATCACTTTGACAAGTTTTGTTCAAAAGCACGAAAATTATTTGGATTTTCTATGCATGAATGCAATGCACACATCTTTGTTCAGCTTATTTCTAGGCTCTAATGCTGGGATGTTACAGACACTGCCTTCCATACATGAATTCAAATGGGGCCATTTGCAGACTAGCTTGGTATCTGTTGTTGTATGAAAATTCTGCGAAGGGCAGACAGTCTTCCCATTTAGATCCATACCCTATCTCACACGCTCTCAACATATATTCGAGTATTTGATTTACTCTTTCAGTTTGTCCATCGGTCTGAGGGTGATACATTGTGCTGAAATCCAGTCAGGTTCCTAAACCTTCTTGGACTTTCTTCCAGAATCTCGAGGTAAACTGGGTTCCTCGATCCGATACGATGTTCTTGGGGACTCCGTGCACACTTACAATTCTAGCGATGTATAACTCTGCTAGCTTCGAACTCTGGTATGTGGTCTTGACTGGTAAGAAATGGGCTTCCTTGGACAATCTGTCAAGTATGACCGAGATAGAATCATTTCCCCTACTAGAAGTAGGCAATCTGGTGATAAAGTCCATTCCAACTGAATCCCATTTCGATTCCAGAATCTGTAAAGGTTGCAATAGTCCAGCGGGTCTTTGATGTCCTGCCTTGACTCTCTGACATATATCACACTTGGCGATATAGCTTCCGATTTCTCTCTTCATCTTATGCCACCAAAATTGCTCCTTCAAATCCTGATACATCTTCGTTCCTTCGGGGTGGATAGAATAAAGAGTATCATGGGCCTCTTTCAAAATCACTTCTTTCAATTCTGAATCTGCTGGTACACAAAGGCGTCCTTTGTACCACAGAACTCCTTCTTTGTCTTCGTTGAATCCGGGTACTTTGCCTGTACCGATACGACGTTTGATTCCGTCGATACTAGCATTTCCTTTCTTCGCCTCCTTGATCTGACTAATCAAAGTGGGTTGAAGTTCTATGGTAGCCAAAAATCCTTCAAGGACTAATTCCATTCAAAAATCTTCCATCTCTATGTGCAAGCTTGGTTGCTCCTTCAAAATCATGGAGTTCAAGCGGCACGGCAATCTGCTAAGGGCATCTGTTACCACATTGGCTTTACCAGGGTGATAGTGAATGTCCAGATCATAGTCCTTGGTTAGATCAATCCATATTCTCTGCCTCATATTCAGCTCCTTCTGAGTGAATATATACTTCAGGCTCTTGTGATCTGAATAAATCTCACAACGGTCCCATCAGATAATGCATCCATGTCTTCAGGGCTAGAACTACGGCTGCGAGTTCAAGGTCATGGGTTGGATAATTCTGTTCATGCCTCTTTAGTTGTCGAGATAGATAAGATATAACTTTGCCTTCTTGCATTAGCACACATACGAGACTGACCTTGGATGCGTCACAATACACATCAAAGGGCTTGGTGATATCCGGCATGATCAAGATTGGGGATGAAATCAATCTTCTCTTGAGTTCTTGAAAACTCGCTTCACATTTGTCCGTCCATTCAAACTTCTTGTCCTTATTTAGCAATTGGGTCATGGGTCTGGCAATACTCGAGAATCCTTCTACGAACTTGCGGTAGTATCCCGCTAATCCGAGAAATGCACGAATTTGGGTTTGAGTGGTTGGGGCTTGCTAATCTTCGACATCTTTCACCTTTGCAGGGTCAGCGGCAATTCCTCCAGCTGATACAATGTGTCCTAGAAATCCTACTTCCTGTAACCAGAATTCACATTTTCTAAACTTGACATACAACTGATGCTCTCTAAGGGTTCGAATAACAGTCCTTAGGTGTAGCTCATGTTCTTCTTCTGATTTGGAATAAATCATAATGTCATCAATGAAAAAAACAACAAATTTATCCAAGAAGTCCATAAAAATCTTATTCATGAGGTTCATGAAATAAGCGGGGGCATTCGTTAATCCAAAAGACATGACATTATACTCGTATAATCCATATCTGGTGGTAAAGGCAGTCTTTGGAATATCCTCTGTGTGAATCTTGAGTTGATGATAGCCAGTTCTAAGATCAATCTTAGAAAACACTTTGGCACCAGTCAACTGGTCAAATAGGTATTCTATCTTGGGCAACGGTTACCTCCATATTTCTTGTCCATAAACAAAACAGGTGATCTCCAAGGTGACATCCAATTTCCAGCATGGCATCCAGTTGCTTTTTTAGTTCCACTAGTTCAGACGGGTTCATACTATATGGTCTCTGGGCTATGGGTCCGGTTCTAGGTATTAGTTCAATGATAAACTCGATATCCCGATCCGGGGGAATACCGGGCAAAACATCTGGAAATACATCGGGGTATTCACAGACTATCCGAATTTGGTCAATGGTTGGCTAGGCTATACTCTTGTTGCACTTGAATTGACGGGGCAAGGTTTCAGATACATGCTCGACTGATATTACGGCTGTACTGGTCATGGTTATGGCTTTCTTGGCACAGTCAATTAATCCTTTATGTTTGGACATCCAATCCATTCCTAGTACTACTTCCAAACCTTTAGTTCTGAGTACTATTAGATTAGCATAAAAATCTATGCTATGGATTCGGACAGGGACGAGTTTGAAAATTTGTCTAGCTTTGGTGGTTGAACCAGGTATTTGAACAATCATAACATGCTTCAATTTTTTTGGTTGAAACTTACTAGTGTATGCAAATTCTTCAGTAACAAATGAGTGCGATGCTCTAGAATCAAACAACACTCTTGAAAGTACTGAGTTAACAGAAAACATACCCAACTCGACATCTGGCGCTTCCTGGGCTTCCTCAGCATGCATGAGAAAGAGACGGCCGTTGCTGTTGAGCGAATTCCCTGGGGCAAACCTCCTTCCGGGCTGAACACGACGCTGCTGCTGAGCTAGGGAATTTGCATTGGGGGCTGCGGCAATCTTCTTGGGGCACTCATTGGAATGGTGACCCTTGGTTCCACATTCATAACAAGTCACCTGCGACCTATCCTTCGCTGCAACAGGCACATCATTGCTTCCAGTCCTTGGGGCAGTGTTGGTGTTGGTGGCGGCATTGTTGTTGTTGAACTTGGGTTGTGCACGGTTCAAATTGCTGGAATTTCCAGGGTTGTTGTGGTTTCCTCCGGGCCTTTGGTTTCCACGGTTGGGATAGGTCGGATGGTTCATTGGGGGTCTGTTTGTTCTTGGGGCTGAAGGGATACGGGTAGGCTACACTAGCGCAAATCAAAAAAATTCTACCGTGTAAACCAGGATTACTGTTGTCATAGATCACAGGATTACCACTAGACGCGCAGTTTCGGAATTGATGAAGCGCGTCGAGGTAGTGCAGACGTTCCACATCTCCTCCTTGTCCTCGTCCCACGAGAATCTCCCCATGCGCGGCTCGTCCAAGCGTTACAGATGCAGCACCTCCGAGGTATCCACACGTATAGGGTGGAAGAGTCAGACGCCGGACTGCTAAGTCCACGCGTGCAACACAGGCGTGAGGAGTGGCGGCTGCGTGAAATGGTCTAAGGTCTAACATCGGTAATCTCGCCCCACCATCTCTTATATAGGCGTCCCCAGTGGGCTTCTAAATTAGCATCCCATTAGTAGCCTAAGCCTGGTCTAATTCGGATCCAATGCTCATTAGGCTTCCAGCCCCTTAAGTGTGTGACCCTATAGGTTCATATGCGTATAGACATGACACGAATACACTTATTCTATCAATAGTTGGTAGCGGACTCTAGCAAGACGTGTCAACTCCTAAACGCATACAAATATCATATCGGACGAACCATCACGACGTTTAGTACATGTCTTTCCCTTTGCCTCACGATATTTGGTCTAGCTCCAAGCTGACCTCCCTTTCTCGATACTGTGATTCGGAATACCTTTACTAGGTTAACTCTTAACCTTATGTAACACGGCCATGCATTTCTGGATCCGATCACTCGAGGGGCCAAGAGATATCTCTCTCAAGTAGAGAGGGGCAAATCCCATCTTGACTGACCATGCCTTGCAGCATGCTTCAGGACAAACCTGAAAGCTACCTTTATAACTACCCAGTTATGGAGTAGCGTTTGATATCCCCAAAGTAGGCCGATTCACATCTCAAGTACATGCGACAATCTCAGGTCTAAGGACAAAACATACACGATGTGTAGAGAGAGAGATGCAACTAATTGCCAGTCTCAAGTTGGGTCAGTACAACCCCATGTTCATAACATGTGTCCACATCATTGGTTTGACATCTCCATGTCTATGACTTGCGAAACATAGTCATCAACCAATCGATGTGCTAGTCTAATATTCACGTGTGTCCTCACATGAACTCCGACTAGGGACAACTCTTAAATAACCATACAAGTAAAGAGTTTCACAAACAATTCACATAATTGTCAATCAATACAAGTTGCTTGATATGGATATTCAAGGAGCACTACAGTAATTCATGGATACATATGAAATATAATCATCTCTATTATCGCCTCTAGGGCATATTTCCTTCAGTCTCCCACTTGCACTAGAGTCAATCTAAAATGTATCTAATACCAATTGCTCTTGTGTGCGCTTCATGCGCGGGCTGCGGGAGAGGCTTAGTCAAGGGATCAGCAACATTTGAGTCCGTATGTATTTTTCATATCATGACATTACCATCCTCAACGAACTCTCGAATCTGATGGTAACACACGCGAATATGTTTGTTCTTCTGGTGCTGTCTAGGTTCCTTGGCTTGTGCAATAGCACCATTGTTGTCACAATAAACGTCCAAGGGATTGGACGCGCCCAGAACCACACCGAGAGCGATGAGGAAATTCCTAATCCAAACAGCTTCCTTTACGGCCTCTGAGGCAGCAATATATTCAGCTTCTGTTAAAGAGGAGGTCACCGTATCTTGATTGGAACTTTTCCAGCTCACAGCACCACCATTCATGACAAACACATAACCTGATTGCGATTTTGAATCATCTGAGTCGTTAAGGTAACTCGCATCTGTGTAACCCTTTACACTGAGTTCATCCTCACCTCCATAAACTAGGAACACATCCTTAGTCCTTTTCAAGTACTTAAGGATGTTCTTTACCGCTGTCCAGTGACCTTCACCTGGATCAGCCTCGTATCTGCTCGTAACACTTAGAGCATAGGAAACATCTGGGCGAGTACATATCATTGCATACATGATGGATCCAATAGCTGAAGCATATGGAACCCTGCTCATGCGCTCACGCTCATCAGTAGTCGAAGGACACTGAGTGTTGCTGAGTTTTATGCCGTGAGACATGGGCAAGAACCCCTTCTTAGCCTCTTCCATGCTGAACCGTTTCAACACTTTGTCAATGTATGTACTCTGGATTAATCCAATTAGCCTTCTTGATCTATCTCTATAGATCTTCATGACCAGAATATATGCCGCTTCTCCCAAGTCCTTCATCGAAAAACTATTTTTCAATGAGGTCTTGACAGACTCGAGCATAGGAATGTCATTTCCAATCAGCAATATGTCATCTACATATAAGATTAGAAATACCAGCGCTCTCCCACTTTCCTTCTTGTAAACACAAGGTTCTTGTTTGTTTTTGATGAAGCCAAACTCCTTTACAACTTCATCAAATCGAATGTTCCAACTCCAAGATGCTTGCTTCAGCCCATAATTGGACTTTAGAAGTTTGCATACCTTTCCAGCATTGTTTGGATCGACAAAACATTCGGTCTGCATCATATACACGTTCTTAGTTAGGATTCCATTTAGGAAAGCCGTCTTGACATCCATCTGCCATATTTCATAGTCGAAATGTGCAACAGTGTCTAGAATTATCCGTATAGATTTAAGCACCGCTACGGGTGAGAAAGTCTCGTCGTAGTCAACTCCTTGAACTTGTCGAAAACCTTTTGCAACAAGTCGAGGTTTATGGATGTGAACATTTCCATCCATATCAATCTTCTTCTTATAGATCCATTTGCACTCGATGGCTTTAAAAACATCAGGCAGGTCAACCAAGTTCCAAACTTGATTGTCTCCCATGGACTCTATCTCGGATCTCATGGCGATCAGCCATTTCTTAGAGTCTGGGTCCACCATCGCTTCTGCATAGGTCGCAGGCTCATCATTTTCTAACAATAATAATTCTCGCGCTTCGTGGAGCCTTGCCGACCTTCATGGTTGTGGTGCTTTTGTTTCCACGGGGTCCTCAACTTGTTCTGCTACAATAGCATCACTCGTAGAAGCATCCCCAACTGGCTCATCTTGAACTTCTTCAAGTAGCACCGACCTTCAACTTGTTCCTTTGTGAGAAACTCTTTCTCTAGGAAAAATCCGCTACGAGCGACAAACACTTTGCCCTCCTCTCGGTTGAAGAAGTAATACCCTAAGGTTTCCCTCGGATATCCCATGAAAATGCACTTATCTGATTTGGTGTTAGCTAGTCCGACTGAAGTCGCTTGACAAATGCATCACAACCCCAAATCTTTAGAAAAGACAAACTGGGATTCTTTCCAGTCCACATCTCATATGGTGTCTTAACTACGGATTTAGATGGTACCCAATTAAGTGTGAAAGCTTCAGTTTCTAGAGCGTAACCCCTAAATGACAATGGTAAATCCGACTGGCTCATCATCGATCAAACCATGTCCAACAAAGTTCGATTACACCGTTCGGAGATCCCGTTTCTTTGAGGTGTTCCGGGCGGCGTATGTTGTGGAACAATTCCACAACTCTTAATATGATCGCTAAATTCGTGACTCAAATATTCACCTCCACAATCAGATCGCAAGGCCTTTATTTTCTTGCCACGTCGATTCTCTACTTCGCTCTAAAACTCCTTGAACTTTTCAAAAGTTTTAGACTTATGCCTCATCAAGTAGACATAACCATATCTACTGAAATCATCAGTAAAAGTAATGAAGTAGTGATATCCTCCTCTGGTTGCCGTGCTCATTGGTCCACATACATCAGTATGTATGAGTTCCAACATGTCTGTCGCTCTCTCGGGTAAACCCGAAAAAGGCAACTTGGTCATATTTCCAAGTAAACAAGATTGACATGTCTCGTATGATTCAAAATCAAACGAAGTTATAAGACCATCACCATGGAGCTTCTTCATGTGCTTTTCACTTATATGCCCCAAACGACAATGCCATAAATAGGTAGAACTCAAATCATTAGGCCGAAGCCTTTTAGCACTAACATTGTAAATAGATGCATCATCAAGATTTAAAATAAATAACCCATTCACAATGGGAGCATTAGCCATAAACATAGCATTCTTAGAGATTACACAACCATTGTTTGCACTCGTGAATGAATAACCACCCCTCATCAAACATGAAGGTGATAAAATGTTTCAAACCATACGAGGAATGTAATAACAATTATTCAACTCCATAATAAATCCTGACAGAAGGTGAAGTTGCATGACGCCGACGAATAATGCAGCAACCCTTGATTTATTTTCGACGCGAAAATCCACTTCGCCTTTCTGCACTTCTCTAGTCCTTATTAGCCCCTGCATCGAATTACAAATATGAGCAACCGATCCTGTAGCAAATGCCCAAGAGTTAACATAGGAATCAGCGAGAAGAATGTTCACAACATTTACAACAAGCATACCTTAGTGGGAAGTACTCTTACTTCCACTCTTCTTCAAAGAAGCCTAGTACTTGCTGTAGTTTCTCTTCTAGTGGCCATGTTCATGACAAAAGAAGCACTCAGTGTCATCTGTAGGTCCAGCCTTTTTCTTGGGCGCAGACTTAGGGATCGTATCCTTAGTCTTGCCCTTCTTCTTCTTCAAAGAAGTACCCCTTTTCTTGAAGCTAGGCTTGTTCTGCACAGCCATCACATGGCTATGCCCTGCACACTTCTTCATGTCACTTTTTGTTGTTTTAAGCATCCCACATAATTCATTAAGGCCCTTATCCACCCCATGCATATGGTAGATCGAAATGAACTGCCCATAGCTGGATGGAAGAGACGTCAAAATGAAGTTAGTGGCCAACTCTTGGCCTAGTGGAAAACCAAGCTTTTCCAAAGTCTGACTATAACCAACCATTTTGATCACATAGGGGCCTACAGCTGCTCCCTCTTCCAGCTTGCGTTCGACAAAGGACTTGGCAACATTGTACCTCTCAGTCCTTGCCTGATCTTGGAACATGTCGTTAAGCGCGATGATCATATCGTACGCTTCCTGATCCTCAAACTTCTTTTGGAATTCAGGTTCCATGCATGCAAGCATAAGAATGCTAACCTCAAGCGAATCATCACATGCTCTCTTGTAGGCATTCTTGAGGGCAGCAAATGCATTATCA
This sequence comes from Avena insularis, assembly GCA_023614405.1. Classification (NCBI taxonomy): domain Eukaryota; kingdom Viridiplantae; phylum Streptophyta; class Magnoliopsida; order Poales; family Poaceae; genus Avena; species Avena insularis. The sequence continues at coordinate 22,470,302 of CM042691.1, read as the reverse complement.
GCAGGTTCGGGAATTGGGGTATCCAGAACCGTTTCCTTTTTATAAGACCTGAGAACAATTCTCAGGTTACGGACCTAGTCTGAATAGTTTATTCCATCTGGTTTATCTTTGTCAAGAATTGAACACAAATAAAAAGGTGATGTAGTGTTCGGTGCCATTGATCTACAACATAAAACATGCAAAATACTAAGCCATGTAACCATGAAAGAGTAAAACATATTAAACAATTTAATAGCATATACTCCCACTTAAATCAATATCCCTCTATTGATACTAAGTGATTCAAGATCCACAATTAACAAGTCAACTAGTGAGCTTTAGCATCACTCCTAGAAGACAAGGTAAATGGTAATGCCGTGAGAATGACCACGGCAGATGCTGCAATCGGCAGCGAGTAGTAGAACATAGGGCAAGGGCGGCCAGCCATCTGCGGTGCGAGATGAGGGCGGAGACACAGGGTTTTACCCAGGTTCGGCCCCCGGAGGGTAAAGACCTACTCCTGCTAGATTGTATTATGATGGACGTATAATGGGGCGAGCACGACGGCTAGGCGGCGAGTCGCTTGGGTGAATGATGGAACGTATCCTCTACACGCCCTGTAGGGAGGTTTATATAGACTCACCCCCCTAGGGTTTACATATCTCAACCGAATCAGTTAAGGTTTCGGCACTCGTTTAACCTAATTCGACTGGGCCTATCTACTCTCCTGGGCCTTCAGCTTCCAGTCGCTTAGATCCACGCCAGGTCTTGATCCATTGCCGTCAGGCCCACTCGCCAGCCTCTGGGCGATCGGAACGCCCCTGCTGGGTATACCCCGGTAGGCATATCCCCATCAGTAGTCCCAGAGGCTGTCGTCGATTGGTCGCAGGTGTTCGTTGGCAGTCGGAGTATACGGGTCCAATGCGGACACCCAGTCGAATCGGTGGCGGGCTCCTGAATAAAGGAAAAGGCTAATTATTCTGGTCACCATGACAGTAGTTAATCGGGTCGCAGCTCGGCTAACGGGTCGGCGAAACATTTAGTCACTGTTGTAGTGGTTGGGTCGGCGAGTCGAATGGATGAAGTTGGACCGTTAGACGCATTCACAACTAGCCGTTGGGTTAATCCAACGGTAACTTTTGACGTAATCACCGCGTAGCAACGGCTCCCGGAATTGGCGGGTAACAGCCGCTATATAAAGGAAATGGTAGGCGATCGGAGAACCACCCGCTCGTCATTTCCTCTGATTTCGCTCATCTCCGTTTTCCTCCGCATCGCGATCCAATCGATCCAAAATCCTTCGACCTCCACGAACCTTTCCGCCAATGACCCCCTCCGCCGAACCATGGGGCAGGTCCAAGTGCACGAGAGCGCTACTGGCGTCCTTCGAGGAGGTCGGGATCCTACGCGCCGGCAGGTGGCGCATCCCCGCGGCCGGAGAGGTGACTCCGGACCCGCGCGAGGGAGAATTCGTCTACTTCACCAGCCACCTGGAGCGGGGGCTTGGATTTCCCACATCTCTCTTCTTTCGGCGCTTCTGCGCCTTCTACAACATTCAGCCGTCGGACCTGGGCCCACACAGCATCGAGCAGCTCGCCATTTTCGTGGCGTTCTGCGAGTGCTATCTGGGCTGCAGGCCCAACTTCCCCCTATGGCAAGATCTGTTCCACGGGAGGATCAGTCGCGAAGAATCAGGCGGCCCAATGCTTGCTGCGGGCGGCCTGACGGTTCAGATGAAGTCGAAGGCCTCCTTCTTCGACCTGATGCTGCCTGCCAAGGCGGCGAGCGAGTGGAAGAAGTCCTGGTTTTACGTCACTGAGGCGACTCTAGACGGCGAGGTAGCGATCCCAAGGTACTCCGCCGACCGGCCCGAACCACGCCGACTCCAGGTCGGCAAGCTCCCAGTGGACTAGAGGATGGTCGTGGACGAGATGCTTGAAACCATCCGCGGCCTGAAGAAGAAGGGCCTTCAAACCATCAACCTGTACAACTGTTGGCTCGGGCGGGGACTCATTCCCCTGGCCCGCCGCGAGCACTACATGTACGAGTACACGGGTAGTGAGGACTCGACGAAATCCTGCCTCGCCGAGTGGAAACTCGAAGACTACGTCCTGGCATTGAAGAAGATCACCTAGGCAGCGTACCTGGACGCGAAGGCTAGGGTAGCCCCTTACTCCGCGAAGCATCCAGCCCCAACGGAAGTCGTTGTCTACCATTCGTAGTCGCAGTTGATGCCGTCACGGTTATATTAATATTATCTCGTGCCTACTGCAGTTATTTCAGGTAGTGGAAGGGTGGCTCCCACCCGCGGATGACGAAAACTCGAGCTCGTCCGTCCAGGATGGGGCGAGTCACCTCCTCCCAAGGGTGACGTCGGGAGCGACACGAGTGATGATGACGACGATGAAGATGAGCCCAGGGAAGAGGCCGCCTCGATTGTTCGCAAAACTCGTGGGCAACATCAGCGCGAGCTCGAGGCGAGTAGAAGCCTCGAACGTCACGACGACGATGACGAGAAGAGCTTCCCGAGCACACCTCGCGTCGTGAGGCTACACCGGCGAAAAAGAAGAAGAAGAAGAAGAAGGAAGTGAAGGCTCCACCGAAGAGGAAGACGAAGCCGGAAAAATTGGCATCTCCGCCTTGTTCGGCGAGTAGTTCTGACGCCACCAGCCTGGCCAGGGATGAAGCGCCGCAGACGACAACAGCACCGGATGCCGCTGCCGCCATGAGTGAGGTACCTCTGGCCTCGCTTCCCCCCCCCCCATTCTCCCCAGTCTCTGGGTTGGGGGCTGCTCTGGCCGTGGCAGCTTCGCCTCCTAGGAGGGATCCTGCCGAAGTCGTTTCGGAGGCTCCTGTCGCGGCCTCGTCGACGAAGAGGCCTTCCGTGTCTTCGGCGCATGATGTTTTGGAGATGGGCCTCAGTCGGAAACTGGGCCCGAACTGGAGAAGCCATCCATCATCCGCACGGGGCTGCGGTTCATACCAGTCGCCAAGTTAGTTTTGTTCACCTTCCTTGTCTTTCGTTGTACTCGGAACATTTAGCTCATGTAATCAACTCGCAGGACTGGAGTTAAAAAGATAGGCCACCCGTCCGTGGCCAAAGTGTCGCCAGTCGTCGCCGAGGAGGACCCCTCTCGGAAGAGGAAGGCTGATGAGGTCGCTGCCACCGCAGACAGTGCCAAGAAGGCCAAGGGCGACGATGTCATCACGGTGTCTAACGACACGACGGTTGCTCCAAGTGGTCCTCCGACGGAGGCGGCCTTGAAGACCAAGGAGGATGCTTCCTCGGCTGGGGTGGCCGAGCCGGCTTCTCTTGATGCTGGCGCATCCACCGCGACCTTCCCCCGCTTCATGGCCAGTGCGGCTACTGTGAGTGGTACCACGCCATCGAGCCGCGTACCTGGGGTCGCCGAAACGAAGATCGAGCAGCGTCGCGGGCACACTCCAGCTCTTCTCGCATCTGTGGACGCGCTACAGCTCCATGGCATGCTTGGCGCAGCCATCCAGGTATGTCCAGTCCCCGAGGATCGGGCCACTGAATTTCAGTGGTCATATTCTTTTGGTATTTTGTTTTTATTTCTAGCACCCAGTCCCCGAGTACGCAATCGCTGAATTTCAGCGGGTGGGCACTTAGGATTTTTGATCTCCAGTCCCCGAGTGTCCAGTCGCTGAATTTCAGCGGGTGGGCACTTAGGATTTTTGATCTCCAGTTCCCGAGTGTCCAGTCGCTAAATTTCAGCGGGTGGGCACTTCGGATTTTTGATCTCCAGTCCTCGAGTGTCTAGTCGCTGAATTTCAGCGGGTGGGCACTTAGGATTTCATTGTTGTTAACTGTTTGATTTGCGCACAGGGCTTGCAGCGTGAATCAGCCGACCGGCTTGCTGCGAAGTGTCGCGCGGAGAAGGAACTTGTTGCTGTCCGAGAGGCGAACAAGGGACTCCAGGCGATTGCTGCGAAGGTAGAGGAGGTCCGCCAGGGCCTCGTCCCGGCGAGTGAACTGACGGCGGCTCAATCTGCGTTGAGTTCGGCTGAGAAGCGGATCGCCGACCTTGAGCGCGAGCTTAAGGAAGCGAAGGAGGAGGCGAGTTCAGCGGATGGGCGAGCCAAGGCTGCTGTTACGGCCGCCGCTGAAGAGCGGAAGGTCTCTGACGCCCTCGTTGCTGGGCTACAAGATGACTTCTCCTCTCTTCAAAGCTTCATCATGGATCTCTGCCGTCCTTTGATTGGTAAGTTTGCCTGCCTCTGCCTGTAGTAGCTGCATTGTGTGATCTTTGTTGTGCTCACTGCCACCCTCTGTCCATAGGTCGGATTATCGACAGCTCAGAGGAAGCGCAGTCGTATGACGCGCGGCAGTGTGTGGCCACTCTGGTCGACTCGGCCACGTTGTCCGCGGCTTGCATTCGGGCGTATCTTCAGGAGATGTCGCCTACGGAAGTGATTCCCAGCGACCTCGTCGAAGTGTGGCGGTATCTGGAGAAGGCGCCGTCAATCGTCGAGTTCATGACGCGGTCAGCGTTCCGGCGCGGGGCGGCGACGGTGCTTAGCCTTGGGCTCGCCCACTTCCCAGAGGATTTCGATCTGGACGATGTGACGAGTGGCTACCCCTCGTCGACGGGCTCGGTGGAGATTGCCGAGGTGCTGAAGCTGACGGGTCGTGCCGATGTATACTCCGATCGTGTCTGGGCGATGGGCGACCTCCTTCCTTATCAAGAGACGACCGTCGCGCCCAACGATCCCGAGCCGCCGCACCGGGACTTCAAGGTCGAGCAGCAATTCCATGCGGCGATGGCGGGTGAGCTAACGACGTACCCATCGAACCCGTACACTCCCTTCATTCGCAACCGCAACTTGTACACTCCCTTCATTCGCAACCCGTCGAACCCGTACACTCCCTTCATTCACACTCCTGGTGAATAAAACATTGTGCCCTGGGGCGTTAGTAGCAGTTCGGCCATTGGGCACAACTTGTATTTTGTAACAACTTGGTTATGCTGTAATGGGATTTCGCATTATTTTGTGAGTTGCCTTGCGATTTTGATTGATAATTGGATGAGTCCCCGAGCGCGTCCGCCCTTTTATGGTGTTTACCTCATTTGTTATGTGTTTGTGGTTTTGAACGTTGTGTCAGTTTTTTTGTTATTGAGGTCGACTCGCCCGAGCTTGGGAAGCTAGTCGCAGGGCGACTCCCATGAGTTCTCTTTACTTCACCGTGTTCCCTTGCGCGAACAAGGTCGGGTAGCCGAATCCCCGAGCGTGGGACTTGGTGGTTCTAGTCGCGGCTCTAGGGTGGGTGAGGACTAGGCGCGTTAGAGTGAGCGCATCACTCCTGCCTGGCCCGTTGGGTCAGCCGCATGGAGAGTCCTGGGCACGCTCTCTTACTTGGCATTTTCCCTAGTCGCTCGTGCTTAACTGGTTGCCAGTCCCTGAGCGTGGAACTTGGCCGTTCGAGTCGCTATGTCGAGGATGCGGAGGATCATGGTCGCTGTGAGGAGCGAAGGCAGTTGTCTTGGATCGTTAAGCCAGTCGAGCTAGGCGACTCCAATGGGGCTCCGGGTAGGCGTTTTTCGTGGACGATACGAGTCCTGGGGTGACCCAATGCCCTCGTAACGCACTACTTGGCCGTGCCGGTCGCTGTACCAGAGGTTGACTTCTGCAGTTAGCTTAACGCTGTTACTACGAGTGTGAATGGCACAAGACACGGAGAGTAGACGCAATTTGCGGTAACCAACATGTTTTATTTCATAGCGAATGGAGGGTACATATGTGGAGTTCTAGGAGTAGAACTTCCGTAGGAGGTTTACATTCCACGGTCGCTTGACGTCGAGTTTCCCGTCTCCGCGGACGTCGGTGAGGTAGTAGGCGTCGTTGCCGAGTACACGCCCGATGGTGAATGGTCCCTCCCATGGGGGGGTGAGCTTGTGCATGCCCTTCTTGTCCTGGATGAGGCGTAGCACCAGGTCGCCTTCCTGGAAGGTGCGAGTCCTCACCCGCCGGCTATGGTAGCGGCGGAGTCCTTGTTGGTAGATGGCAGTACGGGAGCGAGCTAAGTCGCGTGCCTCGTCGAGTTGATCGACTCCGTCCTGGCGTGCGAGTTCGTTCGCAGCCTCCGTGTAGTGGAGGACCCTTGGCGAGTCGTGCTCTAGGTCGGTGGGCATGACTGCCTTGGCGCTGTACACCATGAAGAAGGGGGTGAATCCTGTCGACCTGTTGGCCGAGGTGTGGATGCCCCAGATGACGGAGGGTAGCTCCTCGACCCAGCACCTGGCGGTGCGCTCGAGTGGTATTTGGAGCCATGGCTTCAGGCCATGGAGGATGCTCTGGTTGACCCGTTCAGCCTGGTCGTTGGACTCCGGGTGGGCGACTGAGGCGAGGTCGAGTCGGATGTGATGTTCCTCGCAGAAATCGGCCATGGCTCCTTTGGCGAAGTTGGTGCCGTTGTCCGTGATGATGCTGCTGGGGAACCCATAGCGATATATGAGCTCGCGTAGGAACTTGGTGGCGGTCTTCCCGTCGCATTTCCGGACTGGCTTGGCCTCCACCCACATTGTGAATTTGTCGGCCGCGACCAGGAGGTGAGTGAAGCCGGAGGGGGCCTTTTTGAAAGGGCCTACCATGTCCATACCCCACACGGCGAACGGCCAGGTGATGTGGATTGTCTTGAGCGCCGAGGTCGGCACGTGGGTCTAGTTGGCGTACTTCTGGCACCCGGCGCACCGCTGGACAATGTCGACGGCGTCGGCGTGTGCAGTGGGCCAGTAGAAGCCGTGTCGCATAGCCTTTACGACCAGAGAGCGGGCGCCGGCGTGGTGGCCACAGTCGCCAGAGTGGATGTCGTGGAGGATCTTGCGTCCTTCGGCAGGTTGGACGCAGCGTTGGAACACGCCAGTCACGCTGCACTTGTGGAGATCGCCGTTGATGATGACGAAAGATTTGTAGCGGCGTGCTACCATCCGGGCGTCTGTCTCGTCTGCTGGCAAGGTGCCTCCCTCCAAGTAGGCGATGTACGGCTTAGTCCACTCTTCTGGCTCGACGATGAGTGCGACCAGGGTTGCCTCTGGTTGCAGCGGGACTCCGATGTTGATCTCCCTTGGGGAGAGACGGAAGGCTTGGTGATCGTGTAGATGAAGACGCCGGCGGGTGGTGTGAGTCGAGCCGAGACTATATGAGAGAGTGCGTCGGCCTCCTCGTTCTTCCGTCTGTCGATCCACTCAACGGAATAGCCTGAGAAGTGTCCGCCCAGCTTGTCCACTGCTTGGCGGTATGCCGCCGTGGTGGGGGAGACGGCGTCACAGGTACCAGCGACCTGCCCAGCGACGAGGTCGGAGTATCCGTAGCAGCGTAGGCGGTTGACATTCATCTCCTTGGCGGCTCACATGCCGTGGAGTAGTGCCTCGTACTCGGCCATGTTGTTGGTGCAGGGGGTGAAGTCGAGGCAGAGGACGTAGTGGAGCTTGTCGCCCTTCGGGGAAGTCAGCACGATCCCTGCTCCTGCGCCGTCTACATTCTTGGAGCCGTCGAAGTGTAGGCTCCAATAGTGGAGGTATGGCAGCTTTCCCGGCTGCTAGGCCTCTTCCCAATCGGCGATGAAGTCCGCGAGAGCCTGCGACTTGATCGCTTTGCGTGGCTCATACTTTATGTTGTGAACGCCGATTTCGACGGCCCACTTGGCGACTCGCCCGGTCGCCTCACTGTTGCGGATGATGTCCTGCAACGGTGATGAGGAGATGACCGTGATCGGGTGCTCCTGGAAGTAGTGCGGCAGTCGCCACTATGCTCTGAAGATCGCGCTGATGTAGGTGAGGACCGCGCTGATGTAGTACACTGGTCACTGTACTGGGCGTTCCTTTCCTTCCTCTGGCCGCTCGATGACCATGACGGTGCTGACGACGCGCTCGAAAGCCGCGACATAGACCAGCATGGGTTCTTTGTCGACGGGGGCGGCGAGTAGCGGTGCTGTGAGTAGCACCTTCTTGAGGTCGCGGACCGCGTCGTCCGCCTCCTTGTCCCACTGGAAGGTGGGATTCTTGCGCATTAGGCGGTATAGGGGCATCGCCTTTTTGCCCAATCGGGGGATGAAGCGACTGAGAGCCGCGAATCGTTCGGCCAGCTTCTGGACGTCGCGCAGGCACTCGAGTTTGCCGAGTCGAGCGATCGTGTCGATCTTGGTGGGGTTCGCCTCGATCCCGCGCTTGGAGACGACGTATCCCAGTAGTTGCCCTGCTGGTACACCGAAGGTGCATTTGCCTGGGTTTAGCTTTATCTTGTATTTCCGTAGGTTGGCGAATGTTTCCGCTAGGTCGGCGAGTAGGTCGCTCTGGCGAGCGGACTTCACTACCACGTCGTCGATGTAGACGTGGATATTGCGGCCAATTTGGCTCGCAAGGCATTCCTGCATGCACCGCTGGTAGGTCGCCCCGGCGTTCTTGAGGCCGAAGGTTATGGCGGTGTAGCAGAAGGCTCCGAATGGCATGATGAACACCGTCTTTTCTTCGTCCTCGGCAGCCATTTTGATCTGGTTGTACCCAGAGTAGGTGTCGAGGAAACACAGCGACTCCGAGCCCGCGGTGGAATCGATTATTTGGTTGATCCGCGGGAGGACGAATTGCTCCTTCGGGCAGGCGCTGTTTAAATTTGTGTAATCGATACAAATCCTCCAGGTCCCATTTTTCTTCTCAACCAGGACTGGGTTTGCCAGCCACTTGGAGTATTTTATTGGTCGGATGAAGCCTGCAGCGAGTAGGCGCTGCACCTCCTCGGCGATGGCTCGGCGGCGCTCTTCATTGAAGGGCCGCGACGACTGCTTGACAGGTTGCACTTTTGGGTCGGCGTTGAGTTTGTGCTCAGCGGGTTCCCTAGGGACACCAGCCATGTCAGAGGGCTTCCATGCGAAGATGTCCCTGTTCTCACGGAGGAACCCGATGAGCGCGCCTTCCTATGCTGGGCTCATGCCCGTCCCGATCGTCACCGTCTGGCTAGAGTCGCCTGGGACCAGCTCGACGGTGCAGGTGTGTGTCGTTGCCTCGAAGGCTGAGGTGTTGCCGCCCTCCGAGTTGGGCTTCTTGAGTATGGTGTGGTCGTCGTTGTTGACCCCGCTCGCATACTTAGCGAGTTCATCAGCATGGTTGGCCTCTGCCGCGATGACGGCGTCGGCGAGTTCGGCTCCTTTGGCCTCGCACTCGGCGGCCATGTCGGTGTCGCCGTTGATGGTGATGACGCCGCGCGGCCCGGGGAGCTTCATCGTGTTGTACGCGTAGTGGGGCGCTGCCATGAACATAGCGAATGCCTGGCGCCCCAAGACGCAGTGGTAGGGGTTGTTGAAGGGCACCAGCTCGAAGACGATCCGTTCGGTGCGGAAGTTTTCAGGTGTGCCGAAGGTGACTGCAGCGTGACCTTGCCAATCGGGTACGCCTTCCGACCGGGGACGATGCCATGTAAGGTGGTGTAGGTCGTCTCGACCATCGACTGCGGGAGCTGCAGTCGCCTGAAGTTGTCCAGGAACAGGATGTTTATGGAGCTGCCGCCGTCCATCAATGTCTTGGGGAGCCAATAGTCTCCCACCTTGGGCTTGACTACCAGGGCGACTCGGCATGGGTACTCGATGCGTGGCGAGTGGTCCTGGCGGCTCCAAGTGATTGGTTGCTCTGACCAGTTGAGGAATTGAGGAACGTCCACCTGGGCCACCGTGTTGACGGCGACGGCGCGGGCGATGACCTTCTTCTCGCGCTTCGTGTTGAAGCCTGTGAAGGTGTGGAGCGAGCCGACCACACTGCCGAATTTTACGCCATTAGGGCGGGTTGTTGTCGCGGTCCTCCTGCGCTCGCCGTGCCTTCTCGATCTCCTTGAGAGAGTAGCAGTCGGCGGTCGTGTGCGTGGCGGGCTTCCCTTCCCTGCTATGAAACGCACAAGGTTGGTTAAGAAGGGCCGCGGGGTCGAACCTTGGTTTCACCTTGTAGTTGCCGCCGTCGCGGCGTTGCCCTCCGTCGCGGCGGAAGCTCTTGGGCTCGCGCTGTGCGTGCCCAGCGTTGGCGACGAAGTCGACTCGCCCGTAACTGCGGCGCTTGCCGGTGAGGCGAGTGTTGCTGTAGCGTAGGTCGGACCGTCGTCCGTTGTCGTTGCCGTTCGTGTGGCGTTGACCTCCCGACTCGTTGTCGGTTTCCTAGTTTGGGTCTTCCTCCGCGTATCTTTTGGTGATCTCAAGGAGGTCTGGTATGTTGTCGAGTGTGCGGTATGCTTGTTTGAGCTTGGCGACCAAGGGCTCGTAGCGGCACGAGGTCTTGAAGCAGTGGATCGCGGTGTCCGAGTGGATGCCGACCGCGTTGTACCATAGTTATTGCCATCATTGGACCCAGCTGCGGGTCGACTCGCGGGGTCCCTGGACGCATCGTTCCAGGTCCTCGATGGTGGTGGCGCGGGTGTAAGAACCCTCGAAGTGTTTATCCACTGCCTGCACGCTCCCTCCATCATCAGGGGAGGTAGCGGGCGGCTAGCAGGTTGGTGTGGCCAGCGATCCCCATCGCCATGAGGTAGGTGTCCAGCCACACGGAGGGGTCGTACGAAGGGTCGTACTTCTCTATTTCCTTCGGCGCTTTGAAGTTCGCCGGGTATTTTTGCCTCGGATCATCGGTCCAAAGTATCGGGGCCCGAGTCGGCTTAGCGACCCCATCGGCTCGCCATCGTGGCGATTGGTTAGGGTATGTCGCAGGTCATCGGGCTGGCGTGCGCGCCAGCTCTGGTTGGTTATGATGGGGGTGCGGGCGTCGACGGGCTGACCGTTGGCAGCGGCGAAGTTGGTCGCTGGCCTGGCGTCGTTGGTGGAGAGTGCCGCGTTCGCGGGTCGGTGTTGGAGCTGCAGTGGTTCGGGTGGCGGGCAGTTGAGGGTGTTTGCCGCCAATGGACGGCCGCTTGAGGCTGCTCTGCTGCCCGATGAACGCGAGTACATCCGACCTTGTGAGTCGACACCTACATTTTGTTGCTCGACCGCCTTTGCAAGCAGGGCCTTGACGTACTGGATCTGTAGGGCACCGTCACCGGTGGCCGTGATGTTGTCGGCCGCTGCTCGGCCCGCCACGAGGTTGTCCATCGGGGTGGAGAACAGTGGTAGGCCGTTCGCGTCTCTCTCCCGTGAGGAGACCATGATCTGCGGCTGATCCCTGGGGGTGCGCGGTTGGGTGGAGGTGGGGCGTCGTTCGCCGTCGACGCTGGTGGGGGCCGGGCGTTTCCTCCGGGTGGCGCGTTCTCGCAGATCGCGCGCTCGGCCATGCGGGCCGGGTCGTTCTTGTCGTCGAAGTTCAGGGCGCGCCCCTGGACGGTGGGGTTCAAGCGCGACCTGATTCGCTGCTGGTGGTAACGTGAAAGCTCCTACGCCGTCACCTGCTGGTGGCAAAAATTTTCACGCTCGGCTTGCTCCTTGCGGACTGCCTCCGCCAGCTTCAGGCGGAGTTCCTCGACCTCCGTTGCCATGGAGTTAGGAGGGATCGGGGTGGAGAAGGGATCCTCCAGTGGGTCGGTGCCAGTCGCGGCGTGGCGACGGGTCCCGTCGAGTAGATCGGCGGAGTACTCCGACCCAGAGTCATAGTCGAAGATCCCAAGGATAGAGGGATCCTCGAAGTCTCCTACGTTGGAGACCTAGGTGATGGAGCCCGCGGGCGAAGCCGCGATGATGGATCCGGCAAGTGACGCCGGAGTCGCCAAGTCGGTGTCGTCGTTGAGGGCCGCGTCTTCCGCGGCCGCGGTGGTTTTGGCCACGTCGCTGTGGGCCGAGTTGTACTCGGAGGCGAGTCGGTGGATCGTGCGGACCTGTCTCTCGGAGAGCCGGTCACGTGGCGGCGACTCGCGGATGTGAGCCGAATCCTCCAAGATGATGATGTCGGTGAGGCTGGCGAAGAGGCTGATCGTGCCGACTGGCAAGATCATGCTATGCGTGACGGGTCGCGCCGCCGGGACGTAGCTGCTCGGCAAGATCTGGAGCATCTCGCCAACCGCTATCATGCGGCCGGTGGCGACCGACTCGTTGATGGGCAGATTGGATCTCGCTGCAGAACACCGGCCAGACCGGCCAGGCCCCACGGTGGGCGCCACTATCGTGGGAATGACCACAGTAGATGCTGCAATCGGCAGCGAGTAGTAGAACATAGGGCAAGGGCGGCCAGCCATCTGCGGTGCAAGATGAGGGCGGAGACACAGGGTTTTACCCAGGTTCGGCCCCCCGGAGGGTAAAGACCTACTCCTGCTAGATTGTATTATGACGGAGGTACAATGGGGCGAGCTCGACAGCTAGGCGGCGAGTCGCTTGGGTGGATGATGGAACGTATTCTCTACACGCCCTATAGGGAGGTTTATATAATCTCACCCCCCTAGGGTTTACATATCTCAACCGAATCAGTTAAGGTTTCGGCACTCGTTTAACCTAATCCGACTGGGCCTATCTACTCTCCTGGGCCTTCAGCTTCCAGTCGCTTAGATCCATGCTAGGTCTTCATCCAGTCGCCGTCCTGCAGGCCCACTCGCCAGTTCCTGGGCCAGTCGGAAACGTCCTGCTGGGTATACCCCGGTAGGCATATCCCCATCAGGTAAGCAACACTTGCTAATCATATCACATATGACTCTTGTTGTCGGGTGACATCTCTATGTCAAAACTAGGCGCCCAACCTTTATGCCCAAGGGTCCTTAAATGTTAAGATGACGTTGTCAAGCTCACCAACTCTTATGCGTGTAGGTATCCGATACAAACCCATCCAGCCAAGGAAAACCGTGGCACCCTAATTTCATAGGCCCACCAACGATTGTACAGGGCATAGGATGGTGCAAGGTTTGGTTGGGAGGGCATGGTTTAACTTAAACTTTGTGAGGGATCATTCTACTTCTATCATCTAAGCATGCATAGTAGTAAAACACATAAGCATAGCATTCACATAGATGTGGCACAGTATGGCCCATTTTCTCATGGTGATCTCCATCGCCATAGAACCTGTCCACTATGATGATCTCCATCTTCATGTTCCATGTGAGCCATCTTCCAAGTGATGAGTCCTCCAAGAACTAATACAAGCTATTACCCCTAACAGCTAGTAATCAAAATTACATAGTATTGGGATCATCACAAGTTGGCACAAGTGCCATTACAATAAATGACAACACATATGGCTCCATCCGTGTTGCCCTACTCATGACACGCATGTCATGCAACATTTCATACATGCATCACATATATATATATGGGCCATACTGATCACATACATCCTGCAAAAACAAGTTATGCATAGAATCGCATTCTACCGGATCATGTGACATCGCAGCACCTAGTTACCTTAACGAGATACAAAAGGGTCTACGATAAAGGGGGGATCTAGGGGGTCTCCCCCTCTAGGGTTCGAAGGGGCAGCGCCCCTCGTAGAATCTTCACAATTTTCTTTAAAGATTTTGATCAGCAAATCAAATTTACCATAAACCGACTCCTGTCCCGATACAATCAAACTCCTTTGATCACGGTACATCGATTTTAGATCCAGGTTCCAATTCGATCTATCATATTGATCTTCGCGTGATTCAACAGGATTTATGTGTCACTATCTACCCCGATGGCAAAAACCGACCGGTAGGGGTAAGTCGTTCGACAACCTCATAATTACGATCATGGAAAGCAAGATCATAGATCAATCCTGAACCACCACAATATAAACGATCACATCATTCATATCAATCTGCATATCACCATATGCAAACATCCTGAACCTATAACTGAACATCATCGGCTCTGATACCACTGAAGGGATACGGGTAGGCTACACTAGCGCAAATCAAAAAAATTCTACCGCGTAAACCAGGATTACTGTTGTCATAGATAAAGGGATTACCACTAGACGCGCAGTTGCGGAATTGATGAAGCGCGTCGAGGCAGTGCAGACATTCCACGTCTCCTCCTTGTCCTCGTTCCACGAGAAGCTCCCCTTGCACGGCTCGTCCAAGCGTTACAGATGCAGCGCCTCCGAGGTATCCACACGTACAGAGTGGAAGCGTCAGACGCCGAACTGCTAGGTCCGCGCGTGCAACACAGGCGTGAGGAGTGGCAGCTCGTGAAATGGTCTAAGGTGTAACATCGGTGATCTCGCCCCACCCTCTCTTATATAGGCGTCCCTAGTGGGTTTCTACTTTAGCAGCCCATTAGTTGCCTAAGCCTGGTCTAATTCGGATCCAATCCTCATTAGGCTTGCAGCCCCTTAAGTGTGTGACCCTATAGGTTCATATGCGTATAGACATGACACGAATACACTTCTGGACAAACCCGAAAGCTACCTTTATAACTACCCAGTTACGGAGTAGCGTTTGATAGCCCCAAAGTAGGTCGATTCACATCTCAAGTACATGCGACAATCTTAGGTCTAAGGACAAAACATACACAATGTGTGGAGAGAGAGCTGCAACTAACTGCCAGTCTCAAGTTGGGTCAGTCCAACCCCATGTTCATAACATGTGTCCACATCATTGGTTTGACATCTCCATGTCTATGACTTGCGAAACATTGTCATCAACCATGTGTGTCCTCACATGAAATCCGACTAGGAACAACTCTTAAATAACCATACAAGTAAAGAGTTTCACAAACAATTCACATAATTTCCAATCAATACAAGTTTCCTGATATGGATATTCAAGGAACATTACAGTAACTCATGGATACATATGAAATATAATCATCTCTATGATTGCGTCTAGGGCATATTTCCTTCAGGGGCAAATCCTGGAGATGGGTCGGGACAATACTTTGGTGTATGATGGGTTCCTAGTTGATGCATCATGCGATGCTTGTGGTTCTCATTATCTTCGTTGATCATTCCTTTCATCTTAATGGCAGAGTCTACTAAGGCTTCAATATCTGCAAAGGGGATATTGACTAACACCGTCTGCATCTCATCGTGCAGACCATTCAGGAATCTCTCTTTCTTCTTGGCTTCGGTGTCGATCTCATCCGGTGCATACCTAGCCAATGAAAAAAAATTGTCACGGTATTCCACTACAGTTATTCTTCCTTTCTTCAGTTCTCTGAATTCATCTCTCATCCTCTTAATTAAACCTGGTGGCACATGGGTTCTGCTGAACTTGACTTTGAACTCTTCCCAAGTCATCAGCTGACCTCCTGTCATTGCACGAACGCTGTTCCACCATGCTCTTGCATCTACGGCTATATAGTGGGTGGCGAACAAAACTTTCTCGTTAGCTTCTACTCCTGCAACTTCTAGGTTGTTCTCCATGGTTTGCAGCCAATCATTTGCATCTAGGGGCTCTTCTGACTAAGTGAAAACAGGTGGATTGGTGTTCTGGAAATTCTTGAGCTTAGATCCATAGTTGTCCTGATTTCCATGTCCTTGATTGTTGTTGGCCATCTGGGCGATGTGTAGGGTGGATAAGTTGGCTTGACATTCGTCTCTTTCAACTTCGCGGTCAGAAACCAACATTTGCAAGATGTACAACATCGGGTCCGGGGATGAACCGCTTCCTCTGCGAGGCATCTGAAGATTGAGATACATCATGAGAAAAGAGGGAATTTTCAAGGGTTCAGGGGTCTTGAAAAGTTTTTAAAGTTTGACTCGTATTTTTTAGCAACTTGATTTCCATTCATTCATTCATAGCACACGATACAAACACACACCACAACAAAGGAAAATAGATGGTTTTAAGAACCATTCTGCGAAACTACGATACAGTGGGACCAATTACTACTCGCTAACGTGAGTGCTCAAGTGCTACTAATCCTTGGAGTCAGTGTCCTCATCATCCTCCTCATCATCATCATAGATAAAGGAGAAGTCATCCTCATCAGTGAAGAAGTCCATGGCCTGATCCTCCAGAAAGTCATCATCATCGCTGAGATAGGAGTAGGGGTCTCCACGAAGGTCTTCTCCTGCATTCTCCCTCTCCTCCAACTACATATCTCTCTCGTGGACAGTCTCCTCCAAATCCGTGATCCGGTGACGAAGATGAGAAATGATGCTCTCCTTCTTGTCGAGCTGATGGCGACGAGACTTGTGATCCTTTACTAGCATGGCGATAGTTTGATCCTTCTTGGAGGAGATGGCGTACTTGTGGTTGGCGTAGGAACAAGCATTGTCCAACTCCTTCTGATGGTCATACATCATGAAGCTGAGGTGGTCCAATTAACTATTCAGCTCGTGGTGATATGGGGCCTCCAGTGGCTGTCCCATAACATCACGCCTTGGGTAGAACTCAAAACGGGTACCCTTGATTTGATTGATACTCTAACCACACAGACGGGCAAGAGCTTCCTGCATTGCCCTGGCAAGTCCATCGAGCCAGTTGTTCTCTATTAAGGTGAACTGAATTCCCTCTCCAGTGGGGGGTTCAATCTTTCCTCGGAGACTTGCAACAACTAGCCACTTCAAATCTTCTCCTTCCTGATCATTGAGATGACCTCCGAAGAACTTGGGGTGTGGATGATCCAGAAGTTCCGAAAGCTGGTCCAAGTCACGCTCAAAGATGAGGTCTCCTCCATTCCCCAACTGATAAAACATGATATACTTCAGTCCATCTATAAGAATGTAGGATGAGTAAGTTAGTAGAGTGATCAAGTGTGTCAAATTTTATGTACTTTGCAAGAATTTTTTTGAGGAACATGAATTTTCATGAAAGAATCCAAGTGATAAGAATGAGAATAAGTTTTTTTAAATACTCACTTCCTTTGGTTTTGAAACTAAGTTTTTGATTCAAATGTCCATTCTAACTAGGGTCTCCTATGGTCAGGATGGCTCTGATACCAACTTTTCAACACCCGTATTTTTAATCACAGATGCATGTTATGCCATACATCACAATCCCAGGATTACCATTTTTGCGAGACATAACATATTTGGATATCACAGTACATCATCCATTACAAACCATAAATAAGGTTTTACACAAATAAGGATCTCATGATCCAGTTCTTAATACAATTCAAGCAGCGGAATAATGTAAAGATAATGATACCATGGGCGAAACTCCATCTTCATGGTCATAGGCAATGTTGATGATGGGAGATGATCCTAGTTGTCGTAACCTTCCCGCGGTCCGTCATCCGGATACTCCTCTTCATAATCTGGCAACGGGAATAGCCAGGGACAAATCCATGAGTACTCTTTAAGTTCTCGCAAACTAATAATAACAAGTGAAGTGATTTTGAATAGGATATACTAAGCTCTAGGGTTGTTTTGCAAAAAGCCAGATTTATCTCTACTAAGTTTAGAAGCAAAGAAAACTAGTTGACAGTTTTATAACACCTAAGTGGGAACTTGAATTTCATATCACAACTCTGTTATGGTCAAGTCAAAGTCATAAATCATTTTGAAAACATCTAACAATAGAACAGTATGGCCACTCCAACTATCCATAACTGTGGACGGGGTATTCGAATAGTTTGACACTCTGTAGAGATTGTACACTTTCACCACAACATTTGATACATCCGTCAGAAACAATCCTTAATTCACCATACTCAGTATGCGGATAATCAATCCTAACCTTTCAATTACATGCCCTAGTATAGGCACCTCTCCTGTGAGTTTGGCCTCCCAACCATGACCAACCGTCATCTTGGGTACTGCATAGGTGGACAATCTTCACAAGGTAGCCTCAGCTCAGACCTTGGCCGCAAGGGACCCTACCCAATTTTTGATTATTGTGGTTGTACGGTAAAATTGGAATGGTACCGCATCTAGACAACCATCAGTTTTATATATGGCTAAGGCTCATGCCTTAACATTTTCATCATCAAAATCATCTGGTGTTTAGAAACACATGTCAAAACATTTCAGTAGAATGACTCATCATTCTAAGGTTTTCATAACTATTTTCACCAAGTACTCCCATCTAAAGTTGATCAAGTTTTATGCTTAGCACTAGCATCTATAAGTGGGGTAGATACTAATGATGGGTAATAAACAAATGGGGATTAGCTAAGTTCAATCTCATGACTCAGGATTACATCAAGATTATCTAACTTGCCAAGTTTTATGCTCTTTATTCTATCTTCAATTATCTTTCTAGAATATACAAGTTACTAAGTAAACTCTAAGAGAAAGCTTTGATAAAAAATAAAGTATTAAGCTTGCAAGTAAAACTAGGATTGGGTATCAAGTGGTGTAAGCTTGCTAAGATACTAGTATAAGCTTGCTAAGTTAATAGCTTGCAAATATTGGCTTGCTAATTCAACTGGTGGTATTAGGCTTGCCTTGTGCAGAGCATTGGTTGAAGTTCTCCTCGGCTTCTTCCTCGTAGTATTCTCCTTCCTCCTCATATCCTTGGTCGGTACTAGCGTCTATAAATAAATACGAGGTACACAATCACCAAACAATACTTAACTATTTATAATGATCACACAAAGGTTCACATTAGATGATCTATCATCATCACTAACATTACAAGATTAAAGCACTTGTCTTATTTATTTTATTTTTATAAAAGTAATTTCTATTCATTGAAAAACTACTTAAGATTTAATATTCTCCAACTCAAACATGGGATCATGTTGACAGATGTCAGCACCACATGTTTCAGCACATGGGAATGTGATTTAAAGTGGTGTCACAATGTAATAAGGTTTAACCTTTTTATTTTATTTAAATAAAGTGACTAGAAATGCCTATGTGGCATTCTTTTATTGCTTGATCATTATCTTTGTAGGTAAACCTATATATTTTTATATATTCTGAAAGGTATAGTTAAATGTGATTTTTGAGAGTTGGAATCAACTGAAAAGCTCTTATGGTTGAATTTTGAAATATGTTTGAATGCAAAAAAGCTTCTGCCTTGTTATTTTTACCACGGTTGATCTACAAATCCAAATGGTACAAATCCACGGTTGATCTACATTTTGAAATATGTTTGAATCCAACGGGCTTGGATTAAGAATTCCAGTACCTTCCTAACAAAATTGGTTTCATGCATTTTGGTTCAGTGAATCGAGCTAGGTTGATTTTTGAATCTAGGTATAGAACTGGGTTTGAAATTAAATGAATAAAACTATAATTGAATTGTTGGGTCGCGCGGGATGTTTAACTAGGCCGGCCCACTATGCACAGCGCACGCGCGGGCTGGTTAAGTGGTTGTCCCCACGTGTCAGTGATACAGTGAGGAGAGAAGCGGTACGGGGTGATCTAGCCCGCATGATCTAACTCTAATCGAACGGCTCTGGTTCATTGTCCACGTCGGGCAGCGCCGGCGAGACAGAACCCTAACACGGGAGGTGGGGGTCGTGGGAGGCTCACCGGGGATCAGGCGAGGGTTGGCGACGAGGGCAAACGACGAAGTCGACGACGGTGATCCTCCTGGTACCGACAACTTCTCCTGGGGCGGCTCCAATCGACGGAGCCTCTCCTCCTCTGCAGCGGCGAATTCCGGTGAAATTCCGGCGATGCGCTTCTCGCCTTTCTCCGGGAGTGAGTGGGTGTCATTAGTGAGAGGTGGGGAGTGAACTGGTGTGAAGAAAACGAGCGGGGGTGGCCTCCTTTTATAGTGGCTGAAGGGGACCGACGGGCACGGGCTGAGCTCGTCGTGGTCGACGGCACAGAGTGCTACTGGCATGGGCGACAGTAGGGGGCGGTGTTGTGCTCCCTGGCGAAGCTCAATGACATGGTGGTGAGGCGTGGGGCGGTGCTGATCGGTCAGAACGTGTCGATGCTCTGGGCGGGTCCGACGGTGATTTTAATGGCGCACAGGTGCTCCTGGTCGCGCGGTGGCGAACGGGCATGTCTGCAGGGTTGCTGGGACAGTGGTGACCACGTCTGCAAGCGGTGAGGGCGGCGCATGGTCTGTGCGAGCGTGTCGATCGGGGCGCTCTGGCGCGCTCTCGGCATGGCCGCAGAGAAACTGGGCGCGTGCTTGGCGGGTGGTCCAGGGGCTGGCTGCGCTCGGGGCTTGGACAGGGAGTGACGGTGGACGGTGGAGTGCTTGCTAGACATGCTTGCTAGGCTTGGTGTGCCTCTGTAACATCCCAAAAATCATAATTTCAAAGTTTGCATATCATTCATGCATTGATAATCATTTTAGGATCATTTCTTTAAAACAGAAACTTTGTGATCTATTATTTTATGTAAGCAAGGCAATAGCCTTAATGCTACTCTCTAATATGAGAAATATTTGTTTTGACCAGAAAAGAATTGATCATATGATTGATTAATATTTTCCAAAGCTTGAACAAAGATTTTCAAAACAAAATATGAATTTAAAACCATTCTTATGTCTTGATTAAATAAGTGATAAAGGCATTGTTTATTTAAATTCCAATGGGCCAAAGTATTTTGAGTGAGTAGCAAAGTTCAGTAGCCAAAAAGTTGCAAGTTCTACTTTACAAAAATTCAGATCAAGTTTGAATTCAAACCCATGTGAAAAGCATTTGAAAAACATTCCTGAAAATTAATTTAGAAAAAGAAAAGGGAAAATAAAAAAATAAAAATAGGCGCTACCATTTGAGCCCAGCACCAGAACCGGCCCAGTAAGCCCACCCGGGCCATTCCACCTCTACCCCTCTCCCACCGGCGCGTACCTTACCCTGCAGCCACTGATGCTAGGCTCTTCTCCATGTCGTCGTCGTCTCCCCTAACTCATCGCGCGCAGACGCCGCTCCGCCGTTACCTCCCTGCAGTGAGGCCGCGAATAAACCCGGCCTAATTCCCATTGATTTCCCACGTGAATGTCGCCCCTGCTCCGGCTACAAAACCCCCTCCCCACCCCGCACTTTTCCCCTCACTCCACTCGCTCGCTCCGCCACCAGGTTGCCCCTATTTCGCATTACACCACCGCAGACAGAGCGAACTCCAGCGAGGTATTCCAGTACACCTCGTGCTCGCGCCCACTCCTCATTCACTCTAGGATGATCCCCTACTTCATGTGCACCTCCTGATATCCTTTGTTCATCTGATTGTGGTCCAGAACGTCGACTTCGACGAGCGTTGTGAGCACCCGACGACTCCAACTCCGACGAAGAATTTCGGTGAGGTTTGACCACCCCACGCCTTCTCCTTGACCATACCAGGTTCGCTTGAGCGTTGTGCAGACGCTGATACCCTTGGTTTGTGCTAGGGTTGCCAGAAACGTCGCCTTCGTTGCCGTCCGTGCAAACCCGACCCTTTCTCCAACACCGACGAGCCCCAGCGACCTCTGCAGCACGCCTCCGCCCACGTCAGCGACACCTTGAGCACCGTCGTGTTCACACGAGTCTGGTAAGCCACTACCTAGCCCCTAACCCCTCCAGAACCATCAGAGCATCGCCGGCAGAAGTGCCGCCGCCAGCACCCATTTGCGCCGCCAGACTTTGGTCGCATGCGTCGTAGCCGTTAGATCTAGATCTGATGCTCAGGATTAGATCACTTAAGGGAACCAGTACGCGCAGATCTGGCCGTGCGCTGCCACTTAAATCCAACGGATTGCGTTGATCGATCCACGTGAAACGGTACGCACCAATCAGATAGCGCCGCGTGGCTAGAGTTTTGATTTAAAATCTGAATTTAGATCTATTAGATGTTCAAACTTGCAAAATTCATAACTTTTGATCCACACGTTCAAATTTTGTAAATTTTATATCATTGGAATCAGGAGAAAGAATTCTATCCAACCATGCACTTTGTTTAATGAATTGCTTATGTACACTTAGATGGTTTTGCAGAGACTTTTGTAAGCTTATTTTGTGTATAAAAATTATATGGAAAATGTTTTTAAGGCCAAATTAAGTTTAATTAGTCTATAAATGTTTAGTTTAGTGTTTAGTATTGTTTCACTTGTCTTTTTTGGATTGGAAAAACCATCACATGGCATTTGCATGCATTCATATATTTTTGCTTGTTTATTTTGATATGTGAATGTGGTGCTATCATTTTATGTGTAGATTTTGGTGCTAGTGGTGATTGTGATTGTGGGGATTGTTGCTACTCCCCAAAATACCAAGGCAAGTGGTGCTACATATTCTTATCCCAATATTTTGACTATGCATTAGAAATATTTTATATATGGCTTGCATGAATATTTTTTCTAAGTATCTATATGCTATGCTTGGGAAATCCTAGTATTTGTAGAATTGTTAGAAGTTTTTCTAAGTTAAGGTACTTGCTAAATGCCATGCTTAGCCTATCTAATAGTAACCAAGGGTGTATTATATATATACATGCTATGGAAAATATTTCTAAATCTTTGACTTATGTTTTGCTTAATAAAACAACTAAGTGAATGAAACACTTGGGTGGAATGGAAAGAATGGTTTGTGTTGAGTGATTACACAAGGCCCATTTCTATGGTTTCACTTGTGTATATTACTTGTGGAATGCCACCCAGGAACAAAGGGATTTGAGATGCTAAATGTTAAGAAGCTTCTAGTGCAACCACATGGCATTATGTGCTCTGTCTAGATCATATAGGTTGCAATAACTTAGCCAAATGGATAGTTGGTGGTAGCGGATTGATAGGTTTGGAGTGCGTCCATTTTGGTCTAAGGGAAGGCTTCTGAAAGGTCCTGTCTTGGTGAAAATCAAGTCTTGTGGGGAAAGTGCACCACCTCTGCAGAAGGAAGAAACTAAGTACTTAGTCGTGTCCCCGCTAATGGACAATTTGAGCATCAAGACATGGAAGCTATCAAGAATCTCCTCATCCCAATTTCTAAGTTAAAACTTGTGGTTGAACAAGGGTGAAGGTTCACCAATTTCTATTGGTGGTTCCTTGGGATTTTTGCCAAACCAAAAACTTAGTGTTTTCAAATGATAGGTAAAACCTATTTTGAGCAAAGAAAGCCTAAGCTACACTTAGCTAAATTCATGTAGTAAATAGATGCTAATATACTACTAAGGTATCACTTGCCAATACTATTCCAATGTATTGACCCGCTATGGCTGTAACTTGTGATGTTGCAGGTTACTCTGATGATGATTAGCGGTTATGAGTCTACACTCAACATGCTTCCCTGTGGCACATGAAGATGAAGACTTCTATTTTTATAATGCTAAGTTAAAACTCTTGTACTAGCCTATGGCTATGGAGTTGTAAAAGACTATGTCATATCTGGAATGACGATGTAATAATGACCTTTGTTTCTGTGTACTTCATCTTAAAATGTAGATGCTAGCACTTGATCCAGGGACTAGCATTGAAATCACAGGGATCTTTACCTTTATAAAGGTGGGATCTTACAACCTCCTATCCTGTTGTCAACATGTGGGTGGCAAGTTAGGCTCGGCATGGCACTACTAGGAAAACGGCTATAGGTAATCAGCACATCCGTGGCTCACATGGTTGAAGTGCCCCACGGCTAAAACAGGCATGGCTCACCAGTGGGCAGTGCCCTACTAGTAACTAGAACAACCGTGGTGCACATGACTATAGTGCGCCACAGATGTGTGTGGGCCAGGCCTGTTGTGACGCCAAACATCTCAGAAGATTAAGTCATGTGCGCCACGGTTGTTAGTGTCAACCGTGGCGCACATGGGGGGGTGCGCTACGCCTAAGCGCATGCCCCCCTCTGCTGTGAAACGGCCACAAACATCTGCGGCGCACTCGGCCTAGTGCGCCACAGGGAGTAGGAACATCTGTGGCACACATGGCATAGTGCGCCACGGTTGTTTCTACTCCCTGTGGCCCACTAGGGCCGTGTGTGCCATGGATGTGTCGATTTTTTTAGGACAGCACTTTATGTGCACATGTGTGACCACATCCACCACCCCACACTTCACTTTCCCCTTCTTCTTCCTCCTTAGATCTAGTCGGGATCTTCTCCTTCCCACCTCAATTTCTCCACCCATTCACCATTTTTAGCATGTAAAACTTGCTTTGGATGTTTCATAAGTAATAGAGGAGGTCTCCGGTCTCTCATCTCCTTCTCCGTCGACGCCAAGACCTCTCCTTTCCATCTTTCTCGCGATCGGTCTCTCATCTCGGTAAGTTGTCCATGTAAGGATGTGTTCATGTGTATATGGATGATGTGCTCATATGTATGTAGATGATCGATGCTCATGATGTGTGTATGTGGAGAGGATGGTCATATGTGTGTGTATATGGAGAGTATCGATGATGCTCATGCATGTGTGTATGGAGAGGATAATGATATGTTCATGTGTGTATGGATCGGTCTCTCTCTCTCTTGTGTTTGTATGTGAACAAGTTGCCATTTGTTTTGCCAAAATGTTGATTCATTTCCATTTTGGCAAGACTTTGGCATTTCGCAAAGGTCCTAATTTTAGGATAGGTCATGCCGAAATTTTCTATCGACCATTGCATGCATGCATTCATTATGTGGTTCTAATAGACTTCAAAATTGTACCGTGTACACCGTGCAGGCAAAAATGGTCCGCATAATGAGCAAAGGCATTGTGGCTAGATTTTTGAAATGTGCGACGGCCGACATGATACGAAATAACAAGACAGATATAAGATGTCCATGCAGAAGATGCAAACTCAACTGGGTGATCGACCCAGTTAGGAATCTGCAGCGCACTCGCTCCGCCATGGTTTCATGGATGGATACACTCGTTGGATAAGCGATGACGTAGATGATGGAGACGGTGAAGGTGGCCAACATGACGATGATCATCATCACGGCGAGAACGGGCGAGATGATGAAGAGTCTCCTGGAGATGGTGAAGGTGCGGAAGCAGACCGGGATGATGATGATCTAGATGCCGGAGGAGCAGACGACGATGGGATAACGTCAGGCTGGGTGCGGGACCCTTATGTGCAAGAGCTGCTTCTCAAGCAGACGAGTAACGCCAGGGCTGCCGCTAGAGAGAAAGCCAAGCTTGCGCAACTTGAGAAAGACGCGGTTACTCCATTGTATGAAGGATGCAGGCCCGATGATACCCGGTTGAATGTAACGCTCAAGGCTATGGATATGAAGGCAAAACACAAATTGAGCGACGCAAGCTTCGACGATATGATGGCATTCTGGCACGATCGTCTCCCGGAGGGGAACACATGTCCAACTAGTATCGAGGATGCCAAGAAAATCGTCTATCCTCTCGATCTACCGCACGTTAGATATCACATATGCATCAACTATTGCATTATTTATCGGGGCGAGGATGCGGAGAAAACCACATGTCCGGTGTGCGGCGTGAGTCGATACAACAAAGGGAAGAAAGCACCTCGAAAAGTGGTATGGTACTTTCCTATCACTCCTCGTCTGCAGCGCTATTTCGCGGACCCTAAGGAAGCGAAGCTCATGCGATGGCATGCGGAAAGGAAGAAACCACGAGATGATGATGACCCTGAAAAGGATGAGCTGCTGACGCACCCTTCAGATGCTAGCCAGTGGAAAGTATTGGACCTCAAATTTCCAGAATTCGGTGGAGATTCGAGGAACATCAGGCTTGGTGCGAGCACCGATGGACTCAATCCGTTCGGTAGCCAGAGCAGCACGCACAACACTTGGCCGTGTTTGTACGGATGTACAACCTCCCTCCATGGTTATGCATGAAGAAGAAGTACATACAAATGAGTATGCTAATTCAAGGGCCGAAACAACCTGGTACCGACATCAATCTGTATCTCGGGCTGTTGAAAGAGGAGCTAGCCACGTTATGGGAATTTGGAGCCAATACTTACGACGCCGTCGCACAAGATTATTTCACTATGAGAGCCGCGTTGGTCACTACGGTGCAAGACTATCCTGGTTGCGGGTATATCTCGGGGCAGGTTATCCAAGGATTCTGCGCATGCGTTAGGTGCATGGATAACACAAGCTATCTCCAACTAGAGAAAGATCCAGGGTCATCGAAAACCGTGTTCATGGCGCACCGGAGGTGGCTCGGCAAGAATGATCCATGGAGAAAACGTGGAGACCTGTTCGATGGCAAATCAGAGACCCGAGGAATCCCAGAGCATAGGAGCAGCGAAGAAGTGGAAGAGTTGCTGAAAAACTGGAAAGATTGTCCTAAGCCTGGAAAGAAGCAAAAGAGGCAGCAACAAGACAAGCCGCTGATGAAGGTATGGAAAATAAGGTCTATTTTCTGGGAGTTGCCATACTGGAAGTTTCTCCACACGCCTCATAGCCTCGACATCATGCATATCACGAAAAACGTGTGCGAGAGTCTGGTCGCCACCATAATCAACATGCCAGATAGGACGAAAGATGGTCCGAAAGCAAGGCACGACCTGATATGCTTGGGTATCCGGAAGGAGCTTCACGGAGGACACACCACTCCTGATGATCAGGAAGATGACGATGATCATGAGTCAGAGACGACACAAGGTCGTCGGAAGGGTAAAAAGTTCAAGAAGAACGAATATTACTGCCCTCCTTCTTGCTTCACTCTAAGTCAGGATGAGATCAAACAGTTTTTCAAGTGCCTTCTAGGAGTCAAATTTCCTTACGGCTACGCGGGCAAGATAAGCAGATACCTAGACGAGGCGAAGCAGAGGTTCAGTGGCATGAAGTCTCACGACTGTGCCGTGCTAATGACGCAGGTACTTCCGATCGCACTAAGAGGGATAATGGACGAGCACGTCCGTGAAACGTTATTTGGCTTATGCAAGTTTTTTGACCTCATCTCTAGGAAGTCGATTGGCGTGAATCAGCTCGGAAGGCTACAGGAGGAGATCGTGGTGATACTATGTGAGCTTGAGGTCTACTTCCCACCCGCATTGTTCGACATTATGGTGCATCTGCTGGTCCATGTCGTGGAGGACATCGTACAACTTGGGCCGATGTTCCTCCACAGCATGATGGCGTTTGAAAGGATGAACAGACACATCAAAGGATACGTTCGCAACAGGTCCCGTCCAGATGGAAGCATAGCCAAGGGCTTTCTGGCCGAAGAGTGCATCTCTTTCTGCACGAATTATTATTATATATCAATCAATGCTTGGTTTTTTTGCTTACTCTTTGGTCCTTTGCTCAATTTGGTCCTTCTTTTTTTCCTTACACTTTGTTCGAGAATAATGCCGATGATTGAAATGTCGTGGCACACTATATATGTGAATGTGCTACGATGGGATTGTGAGCCTTGTGATATGCACAAGTCCAGGTCTTGTGCATCCTACTTGGCTCACCGTTCCATCGTAGCATATTCCTGTGTCCAACGACCTATGTATATATATGAGGCATTCTTTTCGAGTTATTTTTGTCTTTTTCGAGAATATGCCGATGATTGAAATGTCGTGGCACAATATATATGTGAATGTGCTATGACGGGATAGTTAGCCTTGTGATATGCACAAGTCCAGGAATTGTGCATCCTACTTGGCTAACGGTTCCGTCATAGCATATTCCTGTGTCCAACGACCAAGCTAGTTATATATGAGGCATTCTTTTTGAGCTACTTTGGTCTTTTTCGAGAATAATGCCGATGATTGAAATGTCGTGGCACACTATATATGTGAATGTGCTACGATGGGATTGTGAGCCTTGTGATATGCACAAGTCCAAGTCTTGTGCATCCTACTTGGCTCACAGTTCCATCGTAGCATATTCCTGTGTCCAACGACCTATGTATATATATGAGGCATTCTTTTCGAGTTATTTTTGTCTTTTTTGAGAATATGCCGATGATTGAAATGTCGTGGCACAATATATATGTGAATGTGCTATGACGGGATAGTTAGCCTTGTGATATGCACAAGTCCAGGAATTGTGCATTCTACTTGGCTAACCGTTCCGTCATAGCATATTCCTGTGTCCAACGACCTAGCTAGTTATATATGAGGCATTCTTTTCGAGCTACTTTGGTCTTCTTCGAGAATAGTGCCGATGATTGAAATGTCGTGGCACATATATGTGAATGTGCTACGATGGGATTGTGAGCCTTGTGATATGCACAAGTCCAAGTCTTGTGCATCCTACTTGGCTCACAGTTCCATCGTAGCATATTCCTGTGTCCAACGACCTATGTATATATATGAGGCATTCTTTTCGAGTTATTTTTGTCTTTTTTGAGAATATGCCGATGATTGAAATGTCGTGGCACAATATATATGTGAATGTGCTGCGATGGGATTGTTCGCCTTGTGCTATGCACAGGTCCAGGTGTTGTGCATCCTACTTGGCGAACAGTTTCATCGTAGCATATTCCTGTGTCGAACAACCTAGTTATATATGAGGCATGCTTTTTGAGTTTGGTCTTTTTGATTTAGAAGTACTTTCTATAAGTGTATCTTCATATGCGACTTTAATTATATATGTTTTTTTCAATCATCGGTTAATTATTATTGTCAACTTATAGATGACGTGGTACGTCGTGTACAAGGGACGGGTTCCCGGAGTATATGATGATTGGGAAGACTGCCGGAGACAGGTGCACCGTTTCAGCGGCAATAGCTACAAAGGGTACAACACTATGGCGGAGGCGGAAGCTAGATACACGCGCTATCTAGCGGGAGTTAGGACAAGGAACCGGATGAAGACCTACACCTTCGTCGCGGAGGTGATCATGCTTATCTTCTTTGCTTATTTATACCGCGTTTGTGTCTAGCTAGTTTAGATGTCTAGGCGAGCTTCTGAGCTCTAACTTGTTCGATCGACACATGTATTCGCATGTCACCAACTACTACTTTGTAACATGATCGAAACAATGTAACTTAGACTATGTATTCATGTATGAGACTTATCTATATGTATTTGTTTCAATTTTGTTTTTCATATTGAGTATTTATATATATAATTGTATATCTTGTATCTGTGTGTGTATATCTGCTGTAATATTGTATATAATCTGTATTGTATATAATCTGGCTCGGAAATTAAAAAAAAAACAAAAAATACATCTGTGGCGCACATGGTCTACCTTCTGTGGCACACTACACCTAAAGTGCACTATGGAAGCTTAGTGGCGCACTAGGAAGTGCGCCACAGAATCCCAGGGTGCACTGGGTGCACGGCTGTCTCTACTGGCAGTGGCGCACTCGGCTGTGCGCCACGGCTGAGAGATAGCCGTAGCGCAAGGCCCGTGGCGCACTGCTAGTGCGCCACGGATGATGTTTCCAGGTGCGCCACTAAAGGCCATTTTCCTAGTAGTGTGGTCACCATTAATGGCTATGCCAAGATCACAGTGGTGCGGAAGCTAGTTAGATTACTTTGGTCATCTACTGAGGGTGTAGTGAGAGCTAGAGAGGGCACAAGGTTGGCCAAAATTACTGCACACTATAGTGTTTGATGTTTGTTTTTTCCTGCAAACAAGGTGTTTGATGAAATGGACGAAAGAAATTCAAATTTGAATTTTGGATTCAAACTTGGTGGGTTTGCTAGGCACATACTAGGGTGTCTCTGGTTAGTTGGATTAGTCAAGGGGCACATATGATAAAGATTCAATTTTGAATTGTGATTTGAATGAGGTTGCCAAATGTTTCTGCAAGTTTGAAATTTGGGATTTGATTCAATTTTACTTGGTCTAGCAAGGGGTGGAAAGAATTGGGAAAGTTTATATTTGAAATCTTGGACTAGAAACACTCAAAGTGACCTAGTGAACAAGATTAGCAAAAAATGACCATTTGCCTTAATTGATTTGTTTTTGATTTTCTCTTTATTTGTTTCTGTTTGGAAAAGTTTTATATGATGTTGTTTTCACCTTTAAACCATTTCTTGCTATTTAGGTTAATCCCACAAGTTCATTCATGCATTTATCACATAATCACATTCACACATGCATTCATACGATTTTAATTAATCAAAGTTTTTGTTAGCCCTAATTTTAGTGATTAGAGTTTGATGATCATTGTTTTATATTTTTGGGATGTTACACTCGGCCTCCCCCTTCGCCTATAAGAAGCTCCCGATGTAGAAACCCTGAGTACCCGATCAAATATCCACGAAACTGTCTGTAGCCGCCACCATCGTCCTTAGATCGGGGGGATCTGAAGTTCTTCCCGGCACCCTGCCAGAGGAGAGATCATCTCAGAGTCCTTCTCTCCAGTATGATGCGTGAGTAGTTCCACTTAGACTATGGGTCCATGTAGTAGCTAGATGGTTGTATCTCCTCCTTTGTCCTTTCATGTGTATATCTTGTGAGATCCGTTCATGATCAAGATCTAATCTATGCGTAATCATGCATGTTGTGTTTGCGGGGATCCGATGGATATTGAGGTTACTATGTCATATTGATTAATGGTTTTGTATTTATGATACTATCATGTCTGTGTTGTTTGTGATCTTGCATGCTCTCCGTTGTTACTAGCTATCTTTTCCAAGTAGTTGCTAGTGACTCCAAGAGGGGCTATTTATGCTCGATAGTGGGTTCATGCCTCTAGTTTCCAAGGGAAGTCACAGAAATCTCTTCGGTTGTAGATGTGTTGTTGCCACTAGGGAGAAAACGACGGTCTCTTGTTCATGGAACAAGTGGATTGTTTACCCTACACACTTTGCTTAAAGCAGTTGTCTGTTGCTTGCAACTTAATACTGGAGGGGGTTCGGATGATAACCTGAAGGTGGACTTCTAGTCATAGATGCAGTTGGATGGCGGTCTATATATATTGTTGTATTTCCCAATCGAATCTCATAGGATCTTTTTGTCTGGTATTGCATTGTTATTCCATGCTCAGTTCCTGTCAATTGCCCTGCTGTAATTTGTTTACCCATCATGCCATGTTGTTTATCTAAGGAGAGAACCTCTAGTGAACTATGGACTCCGGTCCAATCTTTACCATTGATACATCCTCAATAGTTACCTGTTTACTTGATGCAAACCATTACCTTCCACACCATACGTTTAATCCTTTGTTACAGCAAACCGGTGAGGTTGATAACCTCACTGATTCGTTGGGGCAAAGTCTTAAGTTTGTGTTGTGCAGGTTTCCATGTTCCTTGCAACACCGTTGAGACGTTTCCTTCCTCCTACTGGTTCGATAACCTTGGTTTCTTACTGAGGGAAAACGTGCTTCTGTGCTGCTTCACACCTTTCTCTTGGGGTTTCCCAACGAAGTGCTTCCCAGCACCGTCAAACTTTTCTGGAGCCGTTGCCGGGGAGGCTAAGGACGTCTTCACAAGGGGAGTCCTCCTCAACCTTTCTCTTTACTTTGTTTTCTGTTTTCTTAGTTTCTTTTGCATGGTTTTGTTTGCCTCTTTTAATCAAAAACTACAAAAAAAATTAGTTTAGTTTGGTTTGCTTTTTGTTTTCAAAAACACAAAAAATTAGTTCCTGCTCTGTTGCTGCTATTTTTGGCTTGCTCCACTTTTGCCAAAATGAACTCTACTGAGAGCACCAAGTTGTGTGACTTCACAAGCAAAAACAACAATGATTTCCTTAGCACTCCTATTGCTCCACCTTCTCCCGATGCTACCTTTTATGAAATTAAGCATGTTTGTTGAATCTTGTGATGAGAGTTTCTGGTGCTAATTCTGACGATGCTGCTACCCATCTCAATCACTTTGTTGAACTTTGTGAGATGCAAAAGTATAAGGATGTAGATGGAGATATTATTAAGCTCAAGCTGTTTCCTTTCTCCTTGAGAGGAAAAGCTATAGAATGGTCGCTATCCTTGCCTAGAAATAATATTGATTCTTGGACTAAGTGCAAATATGCTTTTATTGGAAAGTACTATCCTCCTACTAAGATTATATCTATGAGAAGTGACATTATGAAATTTAAACAACTTGTTAATGAACATGTTGCTCAAGCTTGGGAAAGAGTGAAGTCTTAGGTTAAGAATTGTCCCACTCATGGACTCACTGCTTGGATGATTATCCATACTTTTTATGCAGGTTTGAACTTCTCTTCAAGAAACCTATTGGATTAAGTTGTTGTAGGTACCTTTATGGGCATCACTTTGGGTGCTCCAACAAAACTCCTTGATAATATGATGGTTAATTACTCTAAATGGCACACTGAGAGAGCTGCACATGGTAAGAAGGTAAATTCTATTGAAGAAACCTCCTCTTTGAGTGATAAGATTAATGTTATTATGGCTATGCTAGTTAATGAGAAAGCTCCTTTAGATCCAAACAATGTTCCCTTGGACTCTTTGGTTGCTCAAGAAGAGCAAGTTGACGTGAACTTCATTAGAAACAACAATTTTGGCAACAATACTTATGGTAATAACTATAGGCCTTATCCTCCTAATAATGGAAATACTTATCATGGTAGGTCTGGAATGCCTAGTGAAGATAGGATTCTAGAAGTTGAAGGATCCACTAAAAACTTTATGCAGATGCAATATGAGCAAAACAGGATATTCACTAAAACTATGGAAGAACAATCTATTATCTTGAGAATATTAGTCATCATCTTGAGAATCTGAATAGAGAAATTCCTAGTTTACAGTCAAAAAATTTGAGTGCTGAGAAGAACATTTCCTCTTTTTCTGAAGCACAGTCCTCCTTGATTAATAAAATGTCTGCTAAACCTGAAACCATGGAAAGTACCTTTGCTGCTACTCATGCCATACAAGTTAGTATTGATGAAAATGTTAGTCTGTTAGCTCAACTTCATGCTAAGTGGGAAAGGGAAGCTGAAATTGATAGAAATAATAGTGTGTGCACCATCACTAGAATGGATACCACTAAACCAAAAGAAGTACCTATTCCTCCTCCTACAGTTCCTAAGCCTAATGAGTCTACTACTAGTGATTCTAAGTTTGATTTTGATATAGATGGTTGCAATATTTCTTAAGTGATTCTGTTCTTGCAAAAACTTGCTAGAAGTCCTGATGCTAGTGATATGCATGTTTCTTTCACCAAACACATTATAGATGCTATTGTTAAGATTAAGGAAGAGAAGTTAAAACACAAAGCTTCTATTCCTAGGAAAG
Organism: Avena insularis; assembly: GCA_023614405.1. NCBI lineage: Eukaryota > Viridiplantae > Streptophyta > Magnoliopsida > Poales > Poaceae > Avena > Avena insularis. The sequence continues at coordinate 22,437,623 of CM042691.1, read as the reverse complement.
TACAAGATAGTAAGCAACACATTATTAATATGCAAGTGAATGATGACTCCTTGATGGCGCCAGAGAACTTGGTGCTTGATGTGGAGTCTTGTTGGGAACCCCAAGAGCAAGGTGTGAAGAGTATAGCATCAAGTCTTTCCTTAGTTGAGACCGAGGTTATCGAACCAGTAGGAGGAAGGAAACGTCACATAGGTGTTGCAAGCAACGCAGAGACCTGCTCAACACAAACTCAAGACTTTGCCCCAACGAATCAGTGAGGTTGTCAAGCTCACCGGTTTGCTGTAATAAAGGATTAAACGTATGTTGTGGAAGGTAATGGTTTGCAGCAAGTAAACAAGTAACAGTGGAAGATGTATCAATGGTAAAGATTCGACTAGGGTCCATAGTTCACTAGAGGTGCTCTCCTTAGATAAACAACATGGCATGAAGGGTAAAAAAATTACAGCGGGGCAATTGACAAGAACTGAGCAAGGCAAAACAATGCAATTACTAGCCAAAAAGATCCTATGAGGTTGATTGGGCAATACAACAATATACATAGACCGCCATCCAGCTGCATCTATGACTAGAAGTCCACCTTCAGGTTATCATCCGAACCCCCTCCAGTATTAAGTTGCAAGCAACAGACAACCGCTTTAAGCAAAGTGTGTAAGGTAAACAGTCCACATGTTCCATGAACAAGAGACCGTTTTTTTCTATCTAGTAGCAACAACACATCTACAACCGAAGATATTTTTGTCATTTCCCTTGGAAACTAGAGGCATGAACCCACTATCGAGCATAAATACCCCCTCTTGGAGTCACTAGCAACTCCTTGGCCAAGATAACCACTAGCAACGGAGAGCATGCAACATGTATGATTACAAATAGATTAGATCTTGATCATGAACAGAGCTCACAAGAACTATACATGAAAGCACAAAGGAGGAGATACAACCATCTAGCGACTACATGGACCCATAGTCCAAGGTGGAACTACTCATGCATCATACCGGAGAGAAGGCCTCTGGGACGATCTCCCCTCTGGCAGGGTGCCAGGAAGAACTTCAGATCCCCCCGATCTAGGGACGATGGTGGCGGAGGCTATAGACAGTTTCGTGGATTTCTGATCGGGTACTCAGGGTTTTTGCATCGGGGGCTTCTTATAGGCGAAGGGACGAGACCGGGAGGCGGCCAGGGCCGCCAAACCCTTGCCAGGCACGGCCCACATGCCCCCACGCCTAGGGTGGGTCTGGCCCCCCTGGACGGCCCCTCCGGCTCTCCGCTGGACTTCTTGTTCCCCACGAAAAGCAATTTACTTTGACGTTTGTCATGTCCAATTTCAAGAATTTTTCTTTACTAAATTTTCTGAAACCAAAAATAGTATAAAACAGGCATCTGGCAGTGTTGCAACTTGTTAATAGGTTAGTACCAGAAAACATGTGAAAAGCACCTCAAAGTGTAGATAAGTAAAGCAAAGTAGATACTAAACAAGAATGGAGCATCAAAAATTATAGATACGTTTCCAACGTATCAACATCCCCAAGCTTAACTCCTGCTCGTCCTCGAGTAGGTAAGTGATAAAAAGAATAATTTTTTAGGTGACATGCACCCTCACAATAAAGATCCAACCATTTGCAAACATTGAAAGCTGGGATCAAAGAACTCTAAACATGTGCATGAAAGATGGAGTTCTAACAATAGGACATAGTAACTATGCATGCAACATGACAAGCTACAAACAAAGATAATGAATAACATGCATTGAAAAATGTTTGTTTGTTTCACATGCAGAAAACATAGCATAGTGGAAATCAGCTTGTCCCTCATAGAGTAGCAATATAATGCATAGGACACCTGCAAAGTTCACAAGGGTGACTAGAAACAAGTACCACAAGAGCAAGTAATAACACAATATGCCTTAATTAATAAGGTTTGGAACACTGCACACAGAATGACAACTATGCTCTCTTAATGGTGCCTAAAGGTAGAAGGTGGAGACTCAATAGTGGTGGAAGAAAGGTCTTTTTTGTAAAGGAAGAAGGGATTACAAGTTTCAAAAAGATCTTCCAAAAATTATGGTACTTGTTAGCTTTCAGCCCTCATTGGCCCTATCATAAGCATCTTGAAGTGGTTAAGGTTAAAGTGGAAAAGATGGAGTATATGCTTGATGAAGTATAAGTTGGTAATCTCATGCCCCTTGAATACGAGGGCCACACCTCATGCATACTCAACTTCGGGTCCAGGTAAGTTCTTGTCACTATAAGTATTTGCATATCATTGAGAACCGCCAACGGGGTACCCCTTGCACATGGTACAGGAGCTTTCTCATAACCAAAATGACAAGGCAAGCAGACAATGAGCATCTCAGCAATTCTTCTTATGTACCATGGGAATATGGTGCTTTTTCTCTCTTTCCTCTTTTATCAATGTGTCTCTTTTTTTATAAGAAGAATGCTTCATAGATGTCACTATGGTGATGCTGCAAGTTTCCACCTTGATTAGGCATGGCTTAGGCTAGCATCCCAGGCATTTCTCTAACACAAGATACAAACTCCATGGACTTACATGTTCCCTCTTTATTTCACATTGGTAACATCCATAAAAAAAGAACATGATATCAACTGAGTACAACAAGGTACAAGTGCAATGTTGAAAACGTTCGCCGTGACAGCACGGTTCTGCTAACTCCAACTTATAAGTGCACTCATATACAACAAAGTTGTCACGATTCTTCAAGTTTATTAGGGGCAAAGAATAAAGTGTGCCACCAAGTTCGTGAGGGCTTTAATCACTAAGTTTTCACATAACAAAATAGTTTTTAATTGGAAGATAGTTGAAAACAAGAATATACTTGGAATGATGTAACACACCATGCATAGGAGTTTATAGTGTACACTTTGGAATAACTTGGTTTCTTGGGCGTTGGAGGCATGAGTAGAACTTACTCATACAAGTGTAGGCTAGCAAAAGACTGGGAGGAACCAACTAAGAGGGCAATAATGGCCAAAATCATGCAGTGCAACAAATCATACTAAATTATCATAGAGGATAATGGTTACTTGTGAGAGTCATAACATGGTGTGAGCATGTGCCAAGTCAACCCAAGCAAAACATCAAAGGAGAATACGACAATATTATGCTATTGCATGCTAAAACAACGCATAATTTCTTCAAGGCACACTAAGCAATCCCAATTGTTTGGAAAAGGACATGCTACGTCAATAATTACTAAGCATAATACAAAAACAACACCTAGCATGTCATGCTAAAGTCTAAGTCACAGTCAATGCAAGCTCCTCTTGCACTTCAAGCAAGAACTTACTATTCCTTTACAAACACCAAGCAAACTTGTTTTCCAAACAACACAGCGAGAACGAGGGTCCAAACTACTTAATAAAACTAAACAAACTTAGCAAATCAAACAAAACTAAGACGCTCCAAGAACAAGACAACTGTGCATGGAACAATAAAAATGAAGTGTCTAGACAGACCTGAGCTTTTTATTGATGAAGAAGGGCCTGTGTTGGGCATCCCCAAGCTTTGACGCTTGTACCTCTTGGATATTTCTTGGGGTGACACCATGGTGGCATCCCCAAGCTTGAGCTTTTGTCCATTCTTCATCTCATTACATCATTCTCTCTCTACACCTAAAATTTTTCCTTCATACAAAACTTCACACAATCTTCATTAGCAACATTAGCTTATTCAAAAGGTATTAGACCACTGGAAAAGCTTTGGAACAACAAGTATTTTCACTAAAACCACAAGCTACTGTAGTAACTCCTTCAAAAAGCTCAATTTACCCGAAGAGAACTCAAAAAGGAATCAATAAGAAGCAAATGCAAATAATGGCTGATATCTGCCAAAACAGACCAGCAGGTAGAAATGAATTTTTTTGAACATCTTATGTTGCTCAAATCAAAAATAGTTGAACTAACGAAAGTTATATAACATACTGTGGGATTTATTCGTAAATTGTCAGATCAATCCGAGTTACATATCCTCCTCACGAATATTTTTGGTGGAGGACAGAAATCTGTTTCAGGACAGCAACTCACCAAATCTTACTTCCCTCTCATTATAGGTCATTCTTGGCACAAAAAGCAAAAAAAAGGATAAGGAGAGGTCATTACAGAAGTAATAACTTCCAAGACTCAAGGAAACTCTTGGGTCATCTCCCAACAAGTACTTTTCTTTAACGCCTTTAAGTTAGGCACAAGAAGCAAGAAGAATCAAGTATTTTCAAATGAGGAAGCATTCACATCAAACCTTGCTTTCAAAGGGGGAGCAAAAAGCAACTAATCTCTTATCATTGGAAAGTGTTAAATACCTTTCTTGAATGGAAAATGATATTTAATGGTGCCTTCTTTCATATCAATGATGGCACCAACTGTTCTAAGAAAAGGTGTTCCCAAAGTAATAGGACAAGAAGCATTGTATTCAACATTCAAAACATAGAAATCAACAGGGACATAAGCATTGTTAACCATAATAAGAACATCATTAATACTCCCCATGAGTTTCTTCTTAGCATTATGATTGAGTGGGACATTCAAATAACAATCTTCTAATGGTGGCAAATCAAGCATTTCATAAATCTTCCTAGGCATAATAGAGACACTAGAACCAAGATCACATGAAGCTTTGAGATCAAAGTCATTCACTTGCGTATTAATAATGGGTTCCCAACTATCTTCTACTTTCGTAGGAATAGAAGCTTTGTGTTTTAGCTTCTCTTCCTTAATCTTAACAAGAGCATCTGTAATGTGTTTGGTAAAGGCAACATGCATATCACTAGCATCAGGATTTCTAGCAAGCTTTTGCAAGAACATAATCACTTCAGAAATATTGAAACTATCAATATCATAGTAAAACTTAGCATCACTAGTGGTAGGCATAGTAGGAGGAGGAATAGGGGCTACTTGTGGTTTAGTGGTGATAGTGCACACACTATTGTTTCTATCAATTTCAACTTTCCTTTCCCACTTAGCATGAAGTTGAGCTAACAACCTAACATTTTCATCAATAGTAACTTGTATGGCATGAGCAGTAGCAAAGGTGTTTTCATAGGTTTAGCAGCCATTTTATTAACCAAGGAAGTTTGAGCTTCAGACAAAGAGGATATATTTTTCTCAATAGTCTTATTGAAAGTGGTTTGTTTACTAATAAAGTCCTTGAGGATGACTTCAAGTTTAGAGGGGGCACTTCTAGCATTATTGTAAGAACTTCCATAGGAATTGCCATTATTAGGAGGATAAGTCCTATAATTGTTGTTGCTACCAAAATTGTTCCTACATGCATTGTTGTTGAAATTGTTCTTTCTAATGAAGTTCACATCAACTTGCTCTTCTTGAGCAACCAAAGAGGCTAAGGGAACACTATTAGGATCTAGAGGAGCTTTCCCACTAACAAGCATAGCCATAAGAACATCAATCTTTTCACTCAAAGAGGAAGTTTCCTCAACATAATTTACCTTCTTACCATGTGGATCTCTCTCAACATGCCATTCAGAGTAGTTAGCCATCATATTATCATGTAGCCTTGTTGCAGCTCCAAAGGTGAGTCCCATAAAAGTACCTCCAGCAGCAGAATCCAACATGTTTCTCGAGGAGAAGTTCAAACCTCCATAAAAAGTTTAGACAATCATCCAAGCAGTGAGTCCATGAGTAGGGCAAATTTTAACCAAAGATTTCATTCTTTCCCAAGAAGGAGCAACATGTTCACTATTAAGTTGTTTAAATTTCATAATGTCACTTCTCATAGTAATAATCTTAGCAAGAGGATAGTACTTTCCAATAAAAGCATCTTTGCACTTAGTCCAAGAATCAATACTATTTTTAGGCAAAGGTAGCAACCATTCTTTAGCTTTTCCCCTCAAGGAGAAAAGAAAAAGCCCGAGCTTAATAATATCTCCATCTACATCCTTATACTTTTGCATCTCACAAAGTTCAACAAAGCTATTCAAATGGACAGCAGGATCATCAGAACCAGCACCAGAAAATTGCTCTCTCATCACAAGATTCAACAAAGCATGCTTAATTTCATAAAAGGTAGCATCAGTAGCTGGTAGAGCAATAGGAGTTCTTAGGAAATCATTGTTGTTGGTGCTAGTGAAGTCACACAACTTGGTGTTCTCAGCAAGGTTCATTTTGGCAAAGGTGGGCAAGCCAAAAACAGCAGCAGCTAGAGCAGGAACTATTTTTTTTTGTTTTTAAATAAAGCAAGCAAACCAAACTAGACTAATTTTTTTGGGTTTTTTTGAAAAGAGGCAAACAAAACCAAGGAAAAGAAACAAACCAAACTAAAAACAAAGTAAAGAGAAAGGAAGTGAAGGACTCCCCTAGTGAAGACGTCCTTAGCCTCCCCGACAACGGCTCCAGAAAACTTGTTGATGACTCCATGATGGCGCCAGAGAACATGGTGCTTGATGTGGAGTCTTGTTGGGAACCCCAAGAGCAAGGTGTGAAGAGTACAGCAGCAAGTCTTCCCTCAGTTGAGACCGAGGTTATCGAACCAGTAGGAGGAAGGAAACGTCACATAGGTGTTGCAAGCAACGCAACGACCTACACAACACAAACTCAAGACTTTGCCCCAACAAATCAGTGATGTTGTCAAGCTCACCGGTTTTCTGTAACACAGGATTAAACGTATGGTGTGGAAGGTAATGGTTTGCAGAAAGTAAACAAGTAACAGTGGAAGATGTATCAATGGTAAAGATTGGACCGGGGTCCATAGTTCACTAGAGGTGCTCTCCTTAGATAAACAACATGGCATGAAGGGTAAACAAATTACAGCGGGGCAATTGACAGGAACTGAGCAAGGCAAAACAATGCAATTACTAGCCAGAAAGATCCTATAAGGTTGATTGGGCAATATAACAATATACATAGACCGCCATCCAGCTGCATCTATGACTAGAAGTCCACCTTTAGGTTATCATCCGAACCCCCTCCAGTATTAAGTTGCAAGCAACAGACAACTGTTTTAAGCAAAGTGTGCAAGGTAAACAGTCCACATGTTCCATGAACAAGAGACCGTTGTTTTCTCCCTAGTAGCAACAACACATCTACTACCGAAGAGATTTCTGTCACTTCCCTTGGAAACTAGAGGCATGAACCCACTATCGAGCATAAATACCTCCTCTTGGAGTCACTAGCAACTACTTGGCCAAGATAACCACTAGCAACGGAGAGCATGCAAGATCACAAACAACACAGACATGATCGAATCATAAAGATAAAATCATTAATCAAACCAACATAATAATCTCAATATCCATCGGATCCCCACAAACACAACATGCATGATTAGAAATAGATTAGAGCTTGATCATGAAAGGATCTCACAAGATCTATACATGAAAGCACAAAGGAGGAGATACAACCATCTATCTACTACATGGACCCATAGTCCAAGGTGGAACTACTCATGCATCATACCGGAGAGAAGGCCTTCGAGATGATCTCCCCTCCGGCAGGCTGCCGGGAAGAACTTCAGATCCCCCCCGATCTAGGGACGATGGTGGCAGCAGCAACATACAGTTTCATGGATTTCTGATCGGGTACTTAGGGTTTCTGCATTGGGGGCTTATTATAGGCGAAGGGGCGAGACCGGGAGGCGTCCAGGGCCGCCAAACACTAGCCAGGCACAGGCCCACCTACCCCCATGCCTGGGGTGGGTCTAGCCCCTCTGGCCGGCCCCTCCGGCTCTCCTCTGGACTTCTTGTTCCCCACGGAAAGTAATTGAATTTGACGTTTGTCCCGTCCAATTCCAAAAATATTTCTTTAATAACTTTTTTGAAACCAAAATCAGCAGAAAACAGGCATCTGGCACTGTTGCAACTTGTTAATAGGTTAGTACCAGAAAACATGTAAAAAGCACCTCAAAGTGTAGACAATTATAGAAAAGTAGATACTAAACAAGCATGGATCATCAAAAATTATTGATACGTTTCCAACGTATCAGTGAATGACTTTGATCTCAAAGCTTCATGTGATCTTGGTTCTAGTGTCTCTATTATGCCCAGGAAGATTTATGAAATGCTTGATTTGCCACCTTTGGAAGATTGTTATTTGGATGTTCCACTTGATGATAATGCTAAGAATAAACTATTGGGGAGTATTAATGATGTTCTTATCATGGTTAACAATGCTTATGTCCGTGTTGATTTCTATGTTTTAGATGTTGAATACATTGCTTCTTGTCCTATTACTTTGGGAAGACCTTTTCTTAGAACTATTGGTTCCATCATTGATATGAAAGAAGGCACCATTAAATATAAATTTCCATTCAAAAAATGTATTGAACACTTCCCTATGAGGAGAGATAAGTTTCTTTTTGCTCCTCCTTTGAAAGAAAGGTTTGATGTTAATGCTTCCTCATTTGAAAATACTTGATTTCTTCTTATTGTGCCTAACTTAAAGGTGTTAAAGAAAAGTACTTGTTGGGAGATAACCCAAGAGTTTCCTTGAGTCTTGGAAGTTATTAATTCAGTTATGACATTTCTCCTTATCCTCTTTGTTTGCTTTTTGTGCTAAGAATGACCTCTAATGAGAGGGAAGTAAGATTTGGGGAGTTGCTGTCCCGAAACAGATTTCTGTCCTCCACCATAAAAATACGTGAGGAGTCTCTGTAAGTAGTATTTAGCTTAAATTTTACGAATAAACCCCCCATTATGTTAGCTAACTTTCATTAGTTCAACACTTTTTGATTTGAGCAACATAAGATTTTCTAAAAAATCGGTTTCTACCTGCTGGTCTGTTTTGACAAATTTCTGCCATTATTTGCATTTGCTTTTGGGGAATAGAGATTTTCGAAGGAGTTGATACAGTAGCATGTGTTTTTAGTTAAAAGTTTTGATGTTCCAAAGCTAGGCCCAAAGGTCTATTATCTTTTGAATACACTAATGTTGCTAATGAAGGTTGTGTGAAGTTTTGTATGAAGGAAAAAATTCCAGGTGTAGAGAAAGAATGATGTAATGAGATGAAGAATGGACAAAATCTCAAGCTTGTGGATGCCACCCCGGTGTCACCCCAAGAAATATCCAAGAGGTACAAGCGTCAAAGCTTGGGGATGCCCAAGGCATCCCCTTTTTCATCAATAAAAGCTCAGGTCTGTCTAGACACTGCATTTTTATTGCTTCATGCACTGTTGTGTTGTTCTTGGAGCGTCTTAGTTTTCGTTTGCTTTGTTTAGTTTGTTTAGTTTGCTTGAATAAAGTATTTTGGACCCCCGTTCTCGTTGTGTTGATTCAAATAAGTTGCTTGGTGTTGGAAAGGAGTAGAAAGTTCTTGCTTGATAAGTGCAAGAGGAGCTTGCATTGACTGTGACTTAGACTTTAGCATGACATGCTAGGTGTTGTTTTAACCTTATGCTTAGTGATTATTGCTGTAGCATGTCTTGTTCCAAACAATTGGGATTTCTTAGTGTGCCTTGAAAGAATTATGCTTTGTTTTAGCATGCAAAAGCATAGTATTGTGGTATTCTTCATTGATGCTTTGTTTGGGTTGACTTGGCACATGCTCACACCATGTTATGACTATGAATAAGTCACCATAGCCTCTATGATCACTTAGTCCTTCTAAGACCCCACCTTTATAAAGGTAAAGGTCCATGTGATTGCAATGCTAGTCCCTGGATCAAATGCTAGCATCCACAGTTTAAGATGAAGTACACAGATACAAAGGTCATTATTACATCGTCATTCTAGAGATAACATAGTATTTTACAACTTCATAGCCATAGGCTAGTACAAGAGTTTAACTTAACAATTATAAATAAAAGTCTTCATCTTCATGTGCCACAGGCAAGCATGTTGAGTGTAGACTCATAACCCTAATCCTCATCAGAATAACCTACAACATCACAAGTTACAGCCGCAGTGGGTCAATACTTTGGAATAGTATTGGCAAGTGATACCTTAGTAGAATAATAGTATCTAGTTTGTACATGAATTTGGCTAAGTGTAGCTTAGGCTTGCTTTGCTCAAAATAGGTTTTACCTATCAGTTGAAAACACTAAGTTTTTGTTTGGCAAAAACTCCCAAGGAACCACCAATAGACATTGGTGAACCTCCACCTTTTTTCAACCACTAGATTTAACTTGGAAATTGGGATGAGGAGATTCTTGATAGCTTCCATGTCTTGATGCTCAATTTGTCCATTACCGGGGACACGGCTAAGTACTTAGTTTCTTCCTTCTGCAGAGGTGGTGCACTTTCCCCCACGAGACTTGACTTTCATCAAGACAGGAACTTTCAGAAGCCTTCCCTTAGACCGAAATGGACGCGTTCCGAACCTAACACCCTCTACCACCAACTTTCCATTTGGCTAAGTTATTGCAACCTATATGATCCAGGCAGAGCCCATAATGGCATGTGGCTACACTAGAAGCTTCTTAACATATGGCATCTCAAATCCCTTTGTTCCTGGGTGGCTTTCCACAAGTGTGATACACAAGGTAGACCATAGATATGGGCCTTGTGTAACCACTCAACATAACCCAAACAACCATTCCACCTAGGTGTTTCATTCACTTAGTTGTTTTATTAGTCAAAACACAAGTCAAAGACTTAGCAATATTTTCCATAGCATATGTATATATTCCACCCTTGGTTACTATTAGCTAGGATAAGCATGGCAATAGCAAGTATCTTAACTTAGAGAAAATACTAACAATTCTACAACTACTAGGATTTCCCAAGCATAGCATATAGATACTTAGAAAAATTATCATGCAAGCCCTATACAAAATATCACTAATGCATAGTCAAAATATTGGGACAAAAATATGAAGCACCACTTGCCTTGGTAGTTGGGAGAGTAACAACAATCCTCATAGTCATAATCACCACTAGCACCAAAATCTACACATAAAATGATAGCACCAAATTCATATTTCAAATAATCAAGAAAAAATATATGAATGCATGCAAATGCTATGTTATGATTTTTCTAAATCAAACAAGACAAATAAAATAGTACCGAACAATAAACTAAACATTTATACACCAAATAAACTTAATTTGGCCTTTAAAATATTTTCCAAGTAATTTTTATACACAAATTAGGCCTACAAATTTGTCTGCATAAAATTACATTTTAACAGAAACAAAATACAAAACTAATAATATAGATGTGTAGGATTTATTTTTGTGATTCTAATGGTATCTTATTTGCATTTTTTGGATAAGCAAAACAAAAGTTATGAATTTTACAAGTTTAAACATTCAAAAATCATTTCTAGAATTTTAAACAGACATGCTAGGCCACGTGGACTGTTTCTATTGGCTGATACCGTTTCGCACGGATCGATCAACGAGGTCCGTTGGATTTAAGTGACAGTGCATGGCCAGATCTGCTGATACCGTTTCGATTAAGTGATCTAATCTTGCCCCTTAGATCTAGATCTAACGGCGCTAACAACTCTGACCACAGATGGGCGGCAAGAATGGGTGCTGGCGGCGGCGCTACTGGCGGCGATGGTCCGGCGATTACAGCAAGGGTTGGGGGCAGTGGCGATGCTTACCGGCGTCACAAGGCTGCGAGGAAGCTCAAGGTGTTTCTGGCGTGGACAAGGGCGAGCTGCTGTGGCCGTGGGAGCTCATCAGAGTTGGGGACAGCCTCGGGCTCGGGTGGACGGTGATGTTGGCGATGTTCTGGACCACCCTAACACAAAGCAAAGGCATCAGCACGTGAACAACGATCAGGCGAACGTTGTACGATCAGGGAGAAGGCGAGGGGCGGTCGGGTTTTACCTGAATCGCTCGTCGGAGTTTGGTGGCGGCTCTGTCATTTGTAGAGGTGGACGGAGACAGTGACCTGGGTCATGCGCAGGCAAACCAAAGGTGTTAGAGGATGCACAAGTACACGAGGATCACCCTCGTTTGAACCAGAAGGAAAAGGGGCGGTCAGAGCTCACCGTAATCTCTTGCCGGAGCTCGTCGGGTAGTGGCGGTGTGGTGCGAAATACTGGCAGCCTGGTGGCAGAGCGAGTGAGTTCAGTGAGGGGAAATGACCATGGGGTGCAGGGGTTTAAGTAGGCGGCAATGCGACAATAAACCCATGCGGAATCAAGGCTAATTACGCCGCGCCATTATCGGCAGCAACGGCCGTGGCGACATGGTCTGCGGCGCGAGATTTTGGGGACGATGATGACGGCGCAGGTGGGTCCGAGGCGACAGTGAGACGGGGGTACGCGCGCCGGTGAGAAACAGAGGGAAGAGGAAACCCCGGGTGGGCTGGTTGTTGGGCTGGTTCAAGTGTTGGGCCAGATTGGCAATGCCGACCCTTTTTCTTTTCTTTATACCTTTTCTATTTCTGTTTTGATTTTTCTGGATTCATTTTCAAATGTTTTTCAAATGAGTTTGAATTTAAACTTTCTCTAGATTTTTGCAAGTGAACCATGCACATATCTGAGTATAAAACATTGTTGTTCACTCAAAAAATATATTGGTCCATTGAAAATAAAATAAAACCATGCTTTGTCTATTTATTTAAATAAAGCATTAAAAATGGTTTTAATTTATATTTCTTTGTTTTGAAGACTTGAGTAAGCTTTGAAATCATTCAAACTTATAATTAAACCTTTTATGGTTGAAACAAAGTATTCACATTTTGGAGAGTAGAAATAAATCCATTGCCTTTCCTATGCAACAATTTACTTCTGTTTTGCAATCTTATTTGAAAAATGATCCAAATGCTTATGAATGCATGAATGATATGCAAACTTTATAATTCATGATTTTTGGGATGTTACAGTCCTGACTTGTAGTACCACTCTATTCTTTGATTAGTAATGTTTTGTTACTCTGCATGATTATGGCCATTATTGCTCTCTTAGTTGGTTTCTCCCATTCTTTTGCTAGTCTCCACTTGTATGAGTAAGCTCTACCTATGCTTCCAACTCCCAAGAAACCAAGTTATTCCAAAGTTTTTACTATAAATTCCTATGCATGATGTGTTACACCATTCCAAGTATATTCTTGTTTTCAGCTATCTTCTAATTAAAAAGTATTTTGTTATGTGAAAGCTTAGTGATTAAAGCCATCACAAACTTGATGGCACACTTTATATTTTGTGTCCCTAATAAACTTGAACCATTGTATCATCTAAGTTGTATATGCTTGCACTTATACGCTGGAATTAGCAGAACTGTGCTATCACGAGGAACGTTTTCAACATGTACAAAGTTGATATCATGCTCTTTTGTCTATGGATGTCACCGGTGTGAAATAAAGAGGGATATTGTAAGTCTATGGAGTTATGTATTTTGTGTTAGAGAAACGCCTGCGCCGCTAGCATAAGCCATGCCTAATCATGGTGTAAACTTGTCGCACCACCATAATGAGCTATCTGTGAAGCATCCTCAATAAAAAGCTATGCACATAGTAAATAAAAAGATCGCTGAGATGCTCATTGTCTGCTTGCCTTGTCATTTTGGTTATGGGATAGCTCCTGTACCATGTGTAAGGGGTACCCCATTGGCGGTTCTCTATGATACACATGTATTTACTGTGACAAGAACTTACAGGTGACTGAAGTTGAGTAGCATGAGGTGTGGCCCTCGTATTCAAGGGAGTTGAGATTGCCAAGTTATACTTTGTCAAGCATATACTCCATAGTTTGTTCACTTTAACTTTAATCACTTCAAGATGCTTATGATAGGGGCAATGAGGGCTGAAAGCTAACAAGTACCATAATTTTTGGGAGCTCTTTTTGAAACTTGAAATCCCTGCTTCCCTTATGAAGGGCCTTTCTTCCACTATTTTATTGAGTCTCCACCTTCTATCTTTAGGCACCATTAAGAGAGCATAGTTGCCATTCTGTGTGCAGTGTCAAAAACTTATTGATTGATGCATATTGTGATATTACCTAATCTTGTGCTATTTGTATCTAGTCACTCTTATGAACATTGAAGGTGTCCTATGCATCTATTTGCTACTCTATGAGGGACAAGCTGAATGCCACTATGCCATGTTTTGTGTATGTGAAACAAACAAACGTTTTTCAATGCATGTTATTCATGATCTTTGTTTGTAGCCTTTCATGTTGCATGCATAGTTACTATGTCCTATTATTAGAACTCCATCTTTCATGCACATGTTTAAAGTTCTTTGATCCCAGCTTTCAATGCTTGCAAATGGTTTGATCTTGGTTTTGACGGTGCATGTCACCTCAAATATTATTCTTTTATCACTTACCTACTCGAGGACGAGCAGGAGTTAAGCTTGGGGATGCTTGATACGTCAAAAACGTATCTATAATTTTTGATGCTCCATGCTTGTTTACTATCTACTTTGGTTTTCTTTGTCTACACTTTGAAGTGTTTTTATATCTTTTATGGAACTAACCTATTAACAAGTTGCCACAGTGCCAGTTGCCTTTTTTCTTCTGTTTTTGGTTCTAGAAAGGCAAAAAATCAATATTCTCGGAATTGGACGGGACAAAAGCCAAAGTCATTATTTTTCCCGAAGCAGCGCGGAACCACGAAGCAGAGCAGGAGGGGGGCCACAGGGTGGCCGCACCCCCCTAGGGGGCTAGGGTTTGGCGACCCTCGCCACCGCCTCAGTTACCCCCCTTCTCCTATAAGAATCCCCCGATGCAGAGACCCTAAGCACCCGATCAAATCTCCACGAAACCGTCTATACCCGCCGCCACCATCGTCACTAGATCGTGGGGATCTGAAGTTCTTCCCGGCACCCTACCGGAGGGGAGATCATCCCGGAGGCCTTCTCTCCGGTATGATGCTTGAGTAGTTCCACCTTGGACTATGGGTCCATGTAGTAGCTAGATGGTTGTATCTACTCCTTTGTGCTTTCCTGTATAGATCTTGTGAGCTCCGTTCATGATCAAGATCTAATCTATTTGTAATCATGCATGTTATGATTGCGGGGATCCGATGGATATTGAGGTTACTATATTAGATTGATATTTGTGACATCCCCGGGATCAGGGCTAAGAAAATCCCAGACCTCCGTCTGAAATAAGCTTAACCTTGAGCTCGAGAATATCCAGTGAAGAATCGGTAACACGGCAGTGACCCTACGACACAAAAATTATTACAGCGAGCTCATAACTGAGCAGAGAACCAAATTATTACAAGCAGAGGTCATTGACCACAAACATCAAACAACGGAAGGCAAATTATGCTATTAAGTATAGCAAACATAACAAATGGCCTAAGAGGCCTGAAGCATAACGATGACGTCCCAGCCCATAGATTCCAGGCTGCCGGCCGGGAACCCGAAGCTACTCGTCGATGTCGATGTGGTACAGAACTCGTCTTCAGGGGAACACTTACTCTGCCAAAAGTATCAACAAAGAAAGGGTGAGTACAAGGTGTACTCCGCAAGACATCTGGCTAGTGGAGTTGTTTTGCATAAAGCCACTTTTGTTTATAAAACAAGAGAGAGATGAAGCTCGTCTATTCAGAGTATTTTAAAAGGGGATAGGAGAGCGACATCTCCAAAATAGTGATCATCATCTTTTGATATCCACCGACTCATCATCATCTCCTGAACTAGGATCACCCCCTCGTACCCATGAGGAAGCATCCTTAACAAACATTAGTTGCCTAGTTTTATGATTAGGTTCATGTTCTCTATGATCTCCCATCCGTTCCCAAGTTGTCCATAACCATGGACACGACTTTTCGAAAGATTATTACCTGCAGGTGTGTACAACTTTACCCACACGTACCAACCGACTCTTAATTCCTACTTGACACACTTCCTTGGTGTGCTGGCAGAGGGTGTGGTTGGACACGACCTTTACCTTTCTTTCGCCGAGACCATGAGTCACGCAATAAGTATTGTTCCGCTGTAACAGGTCAAATCTCGAAGTTGGTACTTAAATATGTGAGGCGAGGTTGGTTTACCAGGGCGCCATCAACCCCAAGCAACCGGGGCCACGCTTCCCTACCTGTTATGAATGCACCTCCTTCACCTCCTTCTTTCGAAAACGTTTTCAATGCGTATGTCGAATGGAACGCCCGAACTATGTGACTCATGGAATCTACTAGGCAAGTTAGTCAATCATGGGGTCCCCATTTACCACGTGTGGTTGTACGCTCGTCTTGGTTCAAGAGGTAAGAACCTAGGGTCCTAAGGGTGGCGAGCATGGGACTAGAAAAACCACATCCCACCGTGGCCTCCCATACAAGCCTTAGCATATTTAATCTCATATCACTGATCTCATCTCATCACGTTCTCCTGTCATACTAGATTCTCTCCATCTGATAAATCATCTGGATGAACCAGAGTCAACAGCTAAGCATGGCTAAGCAAGACACAGATAAAAGCTCTAGCATTGCACACATGCCAAACCTAGTTATGCGAGGAGCAGTGGGTCAGGTAATATAAGCTCAAAGGGGGTATGCAATAGATAGGATACTCCATCTATCGATAAAAGACCACAATATAATCGTATGCATCATGGCAAGAATTGAAATGCTTTCAGAATCATAGGATTATATCATGGTGGGGCTATGCTTGCCTTTGCTAGGTGATAACAGATAAGCAAATCTTCGAGAGCCTTGTACTTGACTTGATTACAATTGGTCAAGTATTGTTCGTCGATCTTCGATCTTCGATCTTTGATCTTATTCTACCGAAGAAGAACCAAACACCGGAAATAAAGGGGAAACAATCAACACATGGCATCGATGCAATGCTCAAACAAGGATGATTATATGACAAGTTAAATTGTATTGAAAAGTAACCTTAAAGCATGCTCGACAAATTAAACGGGGTTCCGAGGGGTACATACCCTAACTCGGGAAAACCCTGGAAACCTATGAGAGGGGTTGCTAAATTCTTCTAATTAAACTTGTCTTCAAAGTTGTTGAACAATTCATGATTATAGCTTAATTATATAGTTCTAATTTTTATGAACATTTTGGTATATTAATTATATTTTTCTGACTTATAAATAATTAGATATTGAATTTACAATATTCAAATCATTTTCTGGAATTATAAAAGCCTTATTACACTTTTCTGGAAATAAAAGAAACTGGAAAACGTTTTACACCGTGGGGTGGGCTAGCCACAGACACAGCCAGGTGGGGCCCGAGGTGGTTGACCAGGTGCTGACCCGCGGCTAGCGTCACGGTGATGTCACCCTGACATCAGTCGACGGTGAGCTCCCAGGCGACGCACGGGGATGGCGGAGGAGCGTGCGCGGTGATGCAAAGATGGAAGCGTTGGAAAGAGGAGAGCGAGGGGTCCTGGTAGCGGTGGCGCCGCCCTCGAATGGTCGCAGGAGACGGTGGCCCGACGACAAACTACAGCGGCGGCGGCGGGTCCTCGTGGGGAAGATGATACTGAGGGCACGGGGAGGTGCAGAGGCTCACCGTGAGCACAACAGAGGTGGTGGCGAGGCCGGGGGAGGTACAGAACAGCCGGAATCAGCAAGGAACACGACGGCCGGACTTTGGGATGGAGGGCTTGATTCGGTTGATTGAGGGCACGCCAGCTTGCTTGGTTGGGCGGGGACGAATGAGGGTGGCGAGGCGGATCTCCTAGGACAGACGGCGAGGCTCAGGGCGGTCTAGAGCGACGGCGGCATGCGGTTACCGGCGAGCTAGGGTTCGGCGTCTTCTGCGTGTGAGCACCACAGAGCAAGGGAGAGAGAGAAAAGGAGATGAGAAGAGAGGGCACGGCATGACGAGGACCTTATCCCCTCCAGAGAGAGGCGGCGGGCATCACAGCGCGGGCGCGCATCGCGGCAGCGGCGAACGGTGGTGGCTGCGCCAGGCAGCAGCTTGTCTCGAGGAGGAAGAAGCCAACGAAGAGGTAAGTGGGCCTGGGCCTCGCTGGGTTGCTGCTGGGCCAAAGGCTGTTGCGTGCAGGCGGTAGGAAAGGGAGAGATGGGAGAGGGCAAGATGGGCCGTGGCCTGTTGGCTTGCTGCCCTTTTTTTATATCTGAAAACCTTTTTCCAATTTCTGTTTTCATTTCTCCTTTTACTAAACTATTTCAAATCTGTTTTGAATTATTTCAAAAGTACTAGAAGGTTTACAAAATATAAATGAGGGACCCTTTTATTCAATTTGGGTTCCAACCATTTTGATACTTTTCAAAATATTCAAAACCTTTTGAATGCTTTTCAAAGAGAGGGAAGAATGAGGCTTTTAAGGTTTTTTCTGTATTTCTTTCTTGCATGCATTTTTATAAGACGATTCTAATGAATGCACAATCAAACCCTAAGTAGTAGTTAGCTAAAACTGGGGTGTTACAGCTCTATCCCCCTTATGATAATCTCGACCCCGAGATTCCAAAGGTAGGAAAAGAGACTGAGAGAGAAAGAGATATGGTCACTCTAAGGATAAAAGGGAAACTCACTAAACATCACACAGAGTATCTCATGGATGGAGTGTTCAAAAACAATTCTGAGATGACAACATGAAACACGTCAAGGTAACTGAGTAAACAAGAGGAGAAGGTTTCAAATTGTTAGATATATGGTCTTCATAAGGATTGAGACCATGGAACTCAGAAGGGTTTAAGCTTCTTAAGAGGAAGGTTCCAATAGAAACAACATGACCATAGACTTCGATAGAGAACCTCTACTAACAGCTTAAGTAGAGATTTCAGGTTGCAGAGATATGGATCAACAAAACCAAGTTGTTGAACTACTTTTGACACAGAAGGTTCACTCTTTCATCCAACAGAAGGTCAAGACAGAAAGGTATTTTGGTGGAGAGAACTCATAAGAGTCACAAGAAACATGTAACAAGAAAACTTCTGATTACCAAAATCATAGTCATTCTTAAAACAGGTTTGAGAGAACGAAGGAAACTCTTTATTCATCCAGGTTTATTAGAATCTTTGCCAAAGATTATGATATCCATTTACACCACCAAGATGAATAGTTAAGAAGATTCCTGATGACACGAGAAGAAAGAAACTTCATTTCTCAGACTTCAATTACTTGGCACAACAAAATGCTTGCTAACATAAAAGGGTCTGGAGGATCGACCGAGAGACATTTAGCAACGCTACTTCAAATGTTCTCATCAATGTTCAAGAAAACAAACATCAGGTAAAGGTCGGACTTCGGGTACAAAGGAAACCATGAACACGACTCCTATAATGAATCATAGAAGAAGCCTCATGAAGAGTGGTTGTTACTGCTGATTCAAGAGAATATGACAAGAGGTATTTTCGGCTAATTATGTCAACCATTACATCAGTATTGCCGAATTTACAAAGAGACCTATGTCGAAACCTTGAGGAACACCAACCGTCATATCTGCTTGAGATTCAGATTTGGTTAGGTGAGATGATAATTCAGACTCAGCATGTCCGAATAGAAATTTTGCAACATTTACCACGAAGGCAAACTTACTAGATTCTCAATACAGGGACTATAGTGTAAAGTTCCAAAAGACTAAGCTAAATTGCTAGACCCATGTATTTACAACTTGTCGAGAGACAACTGCACACACATAAGGTGCTAACAACAAAACACACATGTGTCCTTAGGGAACGGAGCTAACTCTACTCGAATCCACGACGACATCTTTCAATGTTTGCACGTGAACTAGAGAAGGTCACTTCTAACATCCAGAACACATACTTCGAGCTGACTCGAAGATGGTTCTTGAATTTTTCCAACATTAATGCCAAATGTTCCATATGAATCAAATCTAGCATGGAGAAGACAAGGATGTCATCGATGGGATCAACAACAAACTTATCGAGACACTCCAAGAAGATGGACTCATATGTTGCGTGAACAAGACAAAAATATTGGTCAGACCAAAGGACATGAAGATGTATCCCAGTGAAACATCACAAGAATAAACATTATCAAGATAGTCCTTGGAACTGAGTTTGATTCGACGATAACCCAAATCAAATCAAAGATAGGGGAAGATAACATGTCCACGAAGGAAATACTATCTTTCTACAACACAAACAAAACTAAACATCCCTTTTATAAAGAACGTAGTCGGATATAACTTTTGTCTTACAACTCTCCAAGTTGTTGTTTAAGCTCAACCAACTAGTTCACGGGTATCCAGTACAGATCCTTGGAGAAAGGAGCAGTTCAGATAACTTGCTTGCTCGAGAACTTAATAACTCGGTCATGTGGCAACATGGCGATACTTCTAGTAGACATGTAGAATATCACGAACCACTAATATGTCACTTAGTTCGAGAGGAAATTGCTTGGTAAGGCAAGCAGACATAGTCTCAGAGCTTCGGCACAAGCCTAACTCTTTTAACTGAAGAGAGTGCACCAGAATAACATACTTGGTAGCACAATCATTCTTCTCTTAGTGATAGGTTAACCATCACGCTAAGAATTACTTGAATGTCCTTAGAGTTCAAAACAATAATAATTTCTAAGAATCTCAGATAGCCACATTATTATGCACATGCATCATTCACGAGCGTGAAAGCTCGAGGAAGGGTGGGAAATATGTGTAGGAGAATCACTTCATTAAGGGGTCATGAAACTCAGCACAACCTCTTAGTATAAAATAGTGTGATACTTCAAGATAGAACAGACAGGAGACAATCAATGCCTCTTGATCTGCGGATTATAACACTTTGACCTGGTCCTAGATATGACGAGGTACTGGAATTTGTTTCTCCTAGACATTCTGAAATGGTTTGTCTTGAAGGACCACAAGATTATCTTACATTAGAAGACACCGATGCACATTTATTACTTGGCTACCAACTGGTAGACGAAGGTCGTAAAACAACAAGGGAGAAATAATATGCTCGGGTTAGAATCCCGTGATGTGGATGCATAAGTCAACAACCTTCCGAAACCCAATGCAAAGAAGGGGTAGAGTGTGGCAGAGTCACAAGTATTGATGCGAGACTCTCGAGGAGAACTGTTTGGTTCCCTTAAAGAACACCTGCCATAGCATGTGGTAGGGGAAGTCCTTAGTTGTCACAACTCAATCGCAATAAAGACAACAAGCTTGAAGGCTAGAATTGTAGTACCAGCCATCCTGAGGTAATGTGTGAACATTAACAACAGGGGTCAAAGGAGTAGATCTTGGGTTAAAGATCAGCTTCATGTACAAGATTCACAACACCAGAATACAGCACAATCAGGGATCTTAAGTTCAAGTTCAAGGGTTAAAACCCGAGAATAGAATAACTACTACTTGTGTGACACAGCGTACACCGCAAGGTAGTAATCATGAGGTATCTTCCAGAAGAAGAAACGACTTCTGAAGTACCCAAGCAAACAAAAAGGAGGCACACGAGGCGGAATGAAACCTCGAAGCCTAGAACAGAACACTGTGGATCCAACAATATAATATTGCGGTTCCAAAAGATAGAGAGATCATGATAGAAAGGAATCTCTCAGATGAAAAAGAGCAAGGGGAACAAGGAATTCACAACACACACAACTCTAGAGAACTCAACACTAGGTCAACTGTTTGGAAACGGCATGACAAGAAGGCACCTAAGTTCTGAAAGACTAGAAGAGTTATCAAAACTTTTCCAAAATCAACACCAGATAAGATAACCCAGAGTTAGAGCAAAACTGGATAAGGAATAAAAGAAGCATACTAGAGTTTTCACAAGTATTTTTCAGCTTTCAAATAGTTTTCACAAGCACTAGATTCAACATCGACCAATAGCAAGGTTTTCCTACGGTCGGTACTGCTCTGATACCAAGAACTGTGACATCCCCAGGATCAGGGATAAGAAAATCCCAGACCTCCGTCTGAAATAAGCTTAACCTTGAGATCTAGAATATCCAGTGAAGAATCGGTAACACGGCAGTGACCCTACGACACAAAATTTATTACAGCAAGCTCATAACTAAGAAGAGAACCAAATTATTACAAGTAGAGGTCACTGACCTCAAACATCAAACAACAAAAGGCAAATTATGCTATTAAGTATAGCAAACTTAAGAAATGGCCTAAGAGGCCTGAAGCATAACGATGACATCCCAGCCCATAGATTCCAGGCTGCCAGCCGGGAACCCCAACCTACTCGTCGATGTCGATGTGGTACGGAACTCGTCTTCAGGGGAACACTTACTCTGCCAAAAGTATTTACAAAGCAAGGGTGAGTACAGGGTGTACTCCACAAGACTTCTGGACAGTGGAGTTGTTTTGCATAAAGCCACTTTTGTTTATAAAACAAGAGAGAGATGAAGCTCGTCTACTCAGAGTATTTTAAAAGGGGATAAGAGAGCGACATCTCCGAAATATTGATCATCATCTTTTGATATCCATCGAATCATCATCATCTCCTTAACTAGGATCACCCCCTCGTACCCATGAGGAAGCATCCTTAACAAACATTAGTTGCCAAGTTTTACGATTAGGTTCATGTTCTCTATGATCTCCCATCCGTTCCCAAGTCGTCCATAACCGTGGACACGGCTTTCCGAAAGATTATTACCCTGCAGGGGTGTACAACTTTACCCACATGTACCAACCGACTCTTAATGCCTACTTGACACACTTCCTTGGTGTGCTGGCAGAGGGTGTGGTTGACACGACCTTTACCTTTCTTTCGCCGAGACCATGAGTCACGCAATAAGTATTGTTCCGCCATAACGGGTCAAATCCCGAAGTCGATACTTAAAGATGTGAGGCGAGGTTGGTTTACCAGGGGCGCCATCAACCCCAAGCAACCGCGGCAACGCTTCCCTACCTGTTATGAATGCACCTCCTTCACCTCCTTCTTTCGAAAATGTTTTCAATGCGTATGTCGAATGGAACGTCCGAACTATGTGACTCATGGAATCTACTAGGCAAGTTAGTCAATCATGGGGTCCCCATTTATCGCGTGTGGTTGTACGCTCGTCTTGGTTCAAGAGGTAAGAACCTAGGGTCCTAAGGGTGGCGAGCATGGGACTAGAAAAACCACATCCCACCGTGGCCTCCCATACAAGCCTTAGCATATTTAATCTCATATCACTGATCTCATCTCATCATGTTCTCCTGTCATACTAGATTCTCTGCATCTGATACATCATCTGGATGAACCTGACTCAACAGCTAAGCAGGGCTAAGCAAGACATAGATAAAAGCTCTAGCATTGCACACAAGCCAAACCTAGTTATGCGAGGAGCAGTGGATCAGGTAATATAAGCTCAAAGGGAGTATGCAATAGATAGGATACTCTATCTATCGATAAAAGACCACAGTATAATCATATGCATCATGGCAAGAATTGAAATGCTTTCGGAATCATAGGATTATATCATGGTGGGGCTATGCTTGCCTTTGCCAGGTGATAACAGATAAGCAAATCTTCGAGAGCCTTGTACTTGACTTGATTACAATTGGTCAAGTATTGTTCGTCGATCTTCGATGGTGTTGTCCTCGGGCTTCGATCTCGATCTCGATATCGTATTCTACCGAAGAAGAACCGAACAGCGGAAATAAAGAGGAATCAATCAACACATGGCATCAATGCAATGCTCAAACAAGGATGATGATATGACAAGTTAAATTGTATTGAAAAGTAACCCTAAAGCATGCTCGACAAACTAAACGGGGTTCCGAGGGGTACAAACCCTAACTCGGGAAAACCTCGGAAACCTATGAGAGGGGTTGCTAAATTCTTCTAATTAAACTTGTCTTCAAAGTTGTTGAACAATGCATGATTATAGATTAATTAGATATTGAATTTACAATATTCAAATCATTTTCTAGAATTATAAAAGCCTTATTAGACTTTTCTAGAAATAGAAGAAACTAGAAAATGTTTTACACCGTGGGGTGGGCTAGCCACAGACACAGACAGGTGGGGCCCGAGGTGGGTGACCAGGTGCTGACCCGCGGCTAGCGTCACAGTGACGTCACCCGATGGTTAGCTCCCAGGCGACGCACGGGGATGGTAGAGGAGCGCGCGCGGGGACGCGAAAATGGAAGCGTTGGAAAGAGGAGAGTGAGGGGGGCCTGGTAGCGGTGGCGCCGCCCTCAAATGGTCGCCGGAAAAGGTGGCCCGACGACAAACTACGGCGGTGGCGGCGAGTCCTCGTGGGGAGGAAGGATACTGAGGGAACGGGGAGGTGCAGAGGCTCACCGTGAGCACATATGAGGTGGTGGCGAGGCCAGGGGAGGTCCAGAACGGCCGGAATCAGCAAGGAATGCGGCGGCCGAACTTCGGGATGGAGGGCTTGATTCGGCCGATTGAGGGCGTGCCAGCTTGCTTGGTTGGCCGGGGACGAATGAGGGTGGCGAGGCGGATCTCCTGGGACAGACGGCGAGGCTCAGGGCGGTCCAGAGCGACGGCGGCATGCGGTTACCGGTGAGCTAGGGTTCGGCGCCTTCTGCGTGTGAGCACCACAGAGCAAGGGAGAGAGGGAAAAGGAGATGAGAAGAGAGGGCACGACACGATGAGGTCCTTATCCCCTCTAGAGAGCGGCGGAGGGCATCACGGCGCGGGCGCGCATCATGGCAGCAGCGGACGGTGGTGGCTGTGCCAGGCAGCATCTTGTATCGAGGAGGAAGAAGCCAACGAAGAGGTAAGTGGGCCTGGTCCTCGCTGGGTTGCTGTTGGGCCAAAGGTTGTTGCGTGCAGGCGGCAGGAAAGGGAGAGATGCGACAGGGCAAGATGGGCTGCGGCCTGTTGGCTTGCTGCCCTTTTTTTATATCTGAAAACCTTTTTCCAATTTCTGTTTTCATTTCTCCTTTTACTAAACTATTTCAAATCTATTTTGAATTATTTCAAAAGTACTAGAAGGTTTACAAAATATATAACAAATGAGGGACCCTTTTATTCAATTTGGGTTCCAACCATTTTGATACTTTTCAAAATATTCAAAACCTTTTGAATTCTTTTCAATGAGAGGGAAGAATGAGGGTTTTAAGGTTTTTTCTGTATTTCTTTCTTGCATGCATTTTTATAAGATGATGCTAATGAATGCACAATCAAACCGTAAGTAGTAGTTAGCTAAAACTGGGGTGTTACAATATTGATCTCGCATGCTCTCCGTTGTTAGTAGCTATCTTGGCCACGTAGTTGCTAGTGACTCCAAGAGGGGGGTTTTATGCTCGATAGTGGGTTCATGCCTCTAGTTTTCAAGGGAAGTGATAAAAATCTCTTCGGTTGTAGATGTACTGTTGCCACTAGGAATAAAACAACGGTCTCTTGTTCATGGAAGAAGTGGATTTTTTACCTTACACACTTTGCTTAAAGCAGTTGTCTGTTGCTTGCAACTTAATACTGGAGGGGGTTCGGATAATAACCTGGAGATAGAATTTTAGTCATAGATGAAGTTGGATGGAGGTCTATGTATATTGTTGTATTTCCTAATCGAATCTCAAAGGATCGTTTTGTCTGGTATTGCATTGTTATGCCATGCTCAGTTCCTGTCAATTGTCCTGCTGTAATTTGTTTAACCTTCATGCCATATTGATTATCTAAGGAGAGCACCTCTAGTGAACTATGGACCCCAGTCCAATCTTTACCATTGATACATGCTCCACTATTACATGTTTACTTGCTGCAAACCATTACCTTTCACACCATACATTTAATCCTTTGTTACAGCAAACCGCTGAGCTTGACTCACTGATTCGTTGGGGCAAAGTCTTGAGTTTGTTTTGTGTAGGTTTCCACGTTGCTTGCAACACCTTTGAGATGTTTTCTTCCTCCTAGTGATTCGATAATCTTGGTTTCTTACTAAGAAAAACTTGCTGCTGTGCTGCTTCACACCTTGCTCAAAGGATTTTCCGACGAAGTGCTTTCCAGCATGGTCACCCCGCGGTTAGCCCGCTAGAGGCCGAGTACCCCTTCGTATACGTCTTCCTTTGTGTCCTTGACCTCCTCGCTCATATCCCTAATGGCAGGACTAGGTGGTCGTCGACGACCGTCTGCCCATGCCTCCCACATGAGCCCTCTCCCTCCTCTTCTTAACCCCCTCCGAACCCTAAACCCATCCTCACCTCGATCCGCCGCTGCCTCTTTTTCTTCCCCGCATCTTTTCTTCTCAACCTGAGAGTGCCCTAGAGGGAGTGCGATAGAGGGAGCACCGAGGCCACGCCAGGGATGGAATAGAGAGCAACCGACTGGGGGAATTGATTCGCTGCGTCATCCTCTTTCCCGCTGTCTAGAACTCCAAGCCAGAGACTCTCCAGGACGAGTACGCCGATCTCGCCTTCATCTACCTCAATGACCGTGTTGTCGTCTCTGCTCGTCTGCAACCAGTACAGCGACACCAACCACCCCTAGGTGAGCGTCTCGCCTACCCTCACATTCTACTTGGCTTGCATCGCCGCCTCTCCTGCACCCTGTAGTCATCGCAGCCCCGCGCACGCCCCAGTCGCTGCCGCGCACGCGCCTTGCGTCCTGACCGCGCCTCCAGAAGCCGGTTTTCTGCGCCTCTGAAAATTGTTGTTTTCCCGTCGACCTAGACCTCGGTTGGAGTTAACCCCTTGACAGATTCTGTTCTTGGTATAACTGCCTAACCACCGGCAAAAACCTAACTTGAAACCGTTGCCTAAATCTCGCCCAATCGTCAACTAAAGATCAAAGTTTCTCTGTCTGGCGCGGCCCAAAATCGACCAGTTTCATTAGTTTTGCTGCATGATTTTTCCCCTCTGTTCCTCGTCTATTTCCCGGATCTACAGTCCTCCTCCGTCGATACCTTAAACACAAAATTTGTAGTCCTTGCACTCTTCTTGATCTTTCATCTTTGTGGTATTGCGAAAATCGCAATGGTTTGCTCGCCATCTTCTCCCGAAAGCAGGATTCAGCTGGCTGTTTTCGCCGTTGGAATTTCAGTTCTGTCAGTTCCAGCCCCTTGCCGCTTTCTTATTTAGGCCCCTCAGTTCTGCAGTACTCAACCCGTAGTCCTGCCTTGCCCAGTCAGCGCTCGCGTCCCACCTGTCCGCGACTGAGGGTAGAATGGCGTTGAGTGATAAAAGTTTCGAGCACATTTTCAAAACCAATAAAAATTCTAGAAATTGTTTAAACATAAATTCAAGCATAACTTTCAAAATTTGAATTTGAAGAAACTTGTAAAAGGCAAAGTGAATCATTTTTGTATAAGGATTCATATGTTTTTTTAAATCTTACCATGGTTGATTCTATCTTGTCAAACCTTTGACTCCCTTTTAAATATTTTACTAACATAATATTTTAAATTCATAAATCATAATAAATTAAATAATATAAGCTTTTGTATCAGAAAAATGAGAGGGATATGTTTATGCTATTTATATTATCATTTGAGTAATTTAAAATTTTCGAACTAATAAATATTAATAAATGCATTTTTTAAATATTGCATAACTTAAATTCCGTAACTCCGAACTCGACAAATGATATGTCTAAATTGACCAGCGCGACGAGCCCTTTCCAACCATGAAGTCCATACTTACAATTGCATCATGCATCACGGATAACTTCTATAATCAGAACTGTTGATTCAAGGAAAACTTGATGAATAAAATGGGAAAATGATTATGTCTTGTTACTAATGCCTCACTAATATTGTATCATCCTTGTACTATGCTAATGACATATTTTCAAAATGATTTGGATCATTAAATTTTCATGTCATGCATCATATCATGATCATGCCGGTTCTTCCGCATTAGTTATAATTTGTTGCATCGCTTGTTCCTTTTAGTGTTTTCCTTCTTCTCGGATAGGACGATGGGATGTTGTGAGCTTCGACAAGTTCTACGGATAAACCTTCGAAAATGTTTTCAGGCGAGCATTCTCTCCCTTTCTAACTATTTTACATTTCTAGTCTTTACTTCCTCTTGTTGATCTATTGCTATCCGTGTTGCGATGCTTTAGATTCTGTACCACTTTATATTCCTTGTAGCCTCTATATTGCCTTGAACACCTCCTATTACCTGTTGTTTCGGAGTCTGTCGGCCTTTCAAGTCGTAGTTGCTTGCTTAGGTGCTGCTTAGCGTCATCGATGTTCCACTGATGTTGGAGTTGGTATATTCATAAAGGTGGAGATGATCGTGGTTTTACTTACAACTGATTAATTAAATATTAAAATTGATATAATTAATGAAGAGGCACCGGTGGGTAATAGTTCAGATTTGGTTGTTAACCGCCCACTTGTGTCCACCTAGGACCCGATTTCTTGACACAAGTTCTAAGACTGAGCGCGGTAACCACATGTGGGGTGTCTGGGCACCCCTATCGGCTTAGTACCTGATTTCAAAGTATTGTACTGGGACCACAAACTAGTTTGAAGTTGTTATGCCATGTATGCCATATTATGCCATGTTTATTACATGTTTCTCGATGAGCGCTTATTACTGTTGCGTAGGTGCGACACTCTATCACGGGAATAATTTGTCTATGACCTCTGCTCCCGTGCAAGTCCACGCAACCTCAGGGTCCATACGAGGAGGATTAGCTATACCTCATATGGGTAGCTCTTTTGGGTGGCCCCCATGTACTTGCTTTGGGTCAGGGAAAGCGTTTTCACCTAGGCCCTGCTGACATACCGATGGAAGTATGTTAACTGATCTGGCAACAAGGGTCGAAGTGCATGTGGAAACTTTGGTGCACCCCCGCAGGGTTAAATCTTTTCGAACAGCCGTTTCCGCGATTATGGATGACTTGGAGCACAGTATCTTGATCATAGAAAACTATAACTAAAGTTTACTATTATGAATTTGACTTGTATCTGATATGACTAGTAACTTGGATAACCACCGTGCAAAGAATGAATAAAACTGCCAACCGTGTGAGTTTCCTTGGCTTGACTTTCTCGTTTGGTCTTGAGAGGGGAAATACTAGGATGGGTATGTTTGATGATAGTATCAGGTTGGATCTGAATAGGTCTTTCTTATCCCTCTCTGATAGCCGACAGTTGTATCAAGTATCTATAGGATGTTTAGTGCATGTTGCGCTGCCGCTTCAGCCTACTATACCTATATAGGCGTGTACTGGCCGCCGAATTCTAAGAATCGCCGTGTACTGGCCTCAGTACTAACCGCTCTCTTTTTCCTTTACCCTTTGTCGGCACCCCTTTTGTTTAAGTAGGTTTGGGATTGAGGTCATTAGCAGGGTTACCCTTCCGGCTTGGCCTAGGTAGGGTTATGGACGCCATTGGTTATTCTTCAGGGCTCTTATCTCAATTTGCATCTTGTCCGTACTCGGACGCTGTATAGTTTTCAAGGTGATTTGGATCTTTGTATTGTATATCTGTATTCTTGACTCATGGAGTTGTTGTTGTATATATCTGTTCTGTGGGTTCCATCGTGAACTAATGTGTAATGGTATTACTTCGTTTTCCACCCGCACGAAAGTGCCTAGTGGTCACCTTTGAATCATTTCTATGTGGGTTTGGTGGAAATCGCTAAAACTTGCGTAGGGCCTATCCGAGGGTGTTACAATACCAGGAGAGAGAGGAGAATACCTCCCAGTAGAGCTTGAGGGGATCGACATAGTCCTTGAAGCCAAGTGTTCTCATTGACCAGATTAGGTCGTCCTCGTTCATGGTCTTTCGCTTCTCCTTCATGCACATGTGGCTCGCTCTGCGCTCACCGATGTCACATCCCAAAATTCTCCTAATTTTGGAATGTGAAATAAATAAATAAGTTTGATTGACTGTTTGACTATGTTGAAAATTCTCAAAGAGAAGAAACTTTTTGAATAGAAAATCCTCTCAACCATGAATTCAAAATCTTATATTCTTTTGTTAAGGCCTAAGTATCCATATAGGCAAAAGGACATGGATTGATTATGGATTGTAGAATTGATGTGCAAGATTTCAAAATGAAAATCATGAAGCATTCATAAGCATTTCATCCATGCAAAGTTCTCACAAACTGAATCCAAATCCTGGTATCTAAATCCTATAGTTGATTCGCCCAAATGTTCCTAAAGGAAATTAAATTGACTTTATAAAACCCACTATTGCTAAGACAGGGATTATTGCTAAATCATAGCCTAAAGAGATCCAATTAATACTACAAAATTTTTAGAAACAAAATTGAGCTTATTTGGAGCTAGTATGAAAAAGTTATGGAACAAATACAAACACATAAAGATATAAATAAAATGAAATATACAAGGATTTATAAATCCACTACTTCCAAACTAGTAAAAAGATTACAAATTTAATCCTACAATAATCTATTCGATTTTAGAAAAATTTAGAAACAAGAATCATATTATTTGGAGTTCGTATGCAAAAGATATGAAGGAAACAAGTAAATAGAAAAAGAAAAAAAAAGAAAAAAAAAACTAACGGGCCGGCGGCCCAGCTAGCAAGGACCGAACCAGCCACGTACATGACATGATCGAACCATGGAATTGCTTTAAAAAGCATGCAATCAGTTTTTCTCTAACCTATCTCTATTCAAACTCTTATAACTTTTTATCTACAACTCCAAATTGACTTCCGTTTATTTCTACTTGTTCCCTACTCCAATACCTATCTCTAAACCATCCTAAACCTCCATATAAACTCGTGGAGCCACGTCTG
This sequence comes from Avena insularis, assembly GCA_023614405.1. Taxonomy (NCBI): domain Eukaryota; kingdom Viridiplantae; phylum Streptophyta; class Magnoliopsida; order Poales; family Poaceae; genus Avena; species Avena insularis. Next base: position 22,407,233 of record CM042691.1, on the reverse strand, counting down.
TACGAGTTTCTATTCTCGAAATCCCGAATCTACATATCCCCGAATCTTATTTCGCTTTTTAACCCATCTAAACTTCGTCGTTTGCCTTCGGTCAAAAAACGAAAGTTGTAGGAATCGTCGAAATCTTTCAATCCAGAAAAACCTCACCTCTTTCCATCCACCACAGCCAGAGAATTTTGTATCGCAATATTTCAGATCTTACGGTGTAAATCCAAGATCTACTCGCGCTCGTTTCTTCAAAACCAAATTCCTTTGGTGAAAAGGTAGGAATAATGATTCCCCACAACTTTCATGTTCTGAGTTTTGCAATTTGACCTACGGATTTGTCTCTCTAATACAGATCTATTTCTTGTCTATTCTGAGCCAAAATCGGGACAATCTCTTCTTCTAGCCACCGGATCCTACCCAGACGGTCGAGATCCAATCAAACCGGTGCGTGTCATGTCGTCATCCCGGTCATGTTCCTCATCAACGCCACGTCAACATAAGGTCAACGTCCAGTCCCAGTCAGCATGCATACTCAACATGTCCAGTCAGCGGAATATTCCCTGGAATATTCCGTTCGAATTTAAAATTGCACATTATAGATCTAACTTATAAAATTCATTAGAAATTCATACCATGTCCAAAAATTGCGTATAATAAATCAAATTGAAGACAATTTCACGTCGAATCATCTTATCAGAATAGATCCAACTTTTACTGTACGTGGTTACTGCAGTAATTTAATTAGTTTTAATGGTATTTTAGGTTAATAAATTCATAAGAAATTATCTGTAACTCCGAAAAATATGAATAATATATTAAATTGAAGCTTCTGTAATGTACTTTAATAATATCTGGTTGGATCTAGCCTTTGCGGAATATTTACCCCGTAGTAATTTAATTAGTTTTAATGGCTTTAGAAATCATTAAATTCGTAGAAAATTATTTGCATATCACAAAATATAAATAATATACCGATAGAAAGCTGGTTCCATGTAGATCATCAATCTGCAAATGGTTCAATAAAATATTATAAGGTTTCGCAGCAATTAAATAAATGGTTTAATGGCTTATTTAGAGTAATAAATTCATAAGAAAATAAATACTATTTAGAAAATTACAAATAATATGTCCCTGAAATCACTATTCCGTGGAGATTACAGATATAATTTTAGTTTGATTTTTAGGCAAAAGAAACTGTATGAATCATTTAAAACCCATTAAACACTATTTAAATCATACAAAAAGATCTATAACTCCGATTAGGGTGAATCCAACGCCTACTGGTTCGTATTAACGTCCTCTATCCAGTAAACCCAAGAAACAAATTTAATTCTATAGTTAGAATAGGCGTTACAATAGAACTGTAAAAACCCTTATATTGGCAAGTAATTATTAATAACAAGTATCCTATTTCATTAAATGAACTCATACATGCATCATATGATATATTAATATTCATAAAACTAATTATACCCATTGTGTAATGTTAAATCATCATGCATGTTTTCGATCATCCTTGTTGTGTTTGCCATGTTTGCAATTGTTTTGATTGGAACTACCTTGTCCTCGTATTAGATTGTTCGAAGAGTGCGATTGCTGCGGAGAAATACAATCAACACCCATATTATCAACATAAGGCAAGTTACGCCACTTGTTCATAATTTTGTCCCAGTTTTGATTCTATGCATGTGATCTTCAAAATTCTGTAGTATGCATGTGTAGGATGTTCTAGTAGATTTTCCCCTTAGTATTATTTTGCAAGTGCGATGATTTTGTAGTATGCCAAGAGTAGCTCTATACTTAGGATTTACCATCCTAATAGGTTACCCCTGTTTTTGCTAAGTATTGCTTGCTATGCTATATATACAAAGTACCGTTGGGGGGTTCGAAAGACAAAGAATTTTTCTAAGTATAAAGGCTCTCTAGAGCAAACTTTTCTTCTCAAATCCACTTCAAAATAAAACTAAGTTTTCTTCTGGACGGAATGGTTGTCGGGTCAACGAGTGAGATTTTGGTGGAGGACGGCCGCCCAGGAATCAAAGAAGTCTGCCATGTTTCAGAATTCAGAAGCTTCCAGTGCAACCACAATACATTATGGGCTCTGTCTTGGCCTAGTACTTAGTGGGAAACCTCACCTGGGTACCAACATTTGGAGGTTCTTGGCACGGTTGGATCCGGAAGGTAGAGGGGATACTAAGGGAAAGCCTGGCCATGGTCTTGTCTGTTAAAGGACTTGATCATGGATTGTGGGTAAAGTGCACAAACTCTCGAGAGTATTACAATCTGATCGATCAGCCGTGTTGTGAGAGAACAACAATGAGTCGAAGGATGGAGCCTCTGAAGGATCTTCCTCTCTCTTTTCTAAAACAAAGTTTTGAAACCCCATGGCGTGCGTAATATCGCTAATGGGTGGGAATTTGGGAACTTGGTGTGTAATATCCAAGTGACGCTTGGTGCATAATATCCAAGTGTTTGGTTGTTTGGACACTTGGTGCGTAATATCCTCGTGCGCCACTCGACCTTATTTTATCTTAGCAAATGTTTACAAAAGTAGGACAATCTTCTCTTCTCTCTACTTAAGAAAACTAGCTTTATGCAAATGAACTCCAAAGCCTAAACTAGCCTTGCATGTAGAGTTAGTCTTTCCTTCCTTGGTGTAATTTGCCAATACATTCAAAGTATTGACCCAACTTGTTGGCTGCATGTTTGATGTGCAGAATTTTGGAGATCTTTGAAAGGTGCGCTAGGATCGCGGGTCTTCACTCAACCTGCCTGTGGCATTGATGGGACTCCAAGTTGTATTTATATCGCTTCTGTTGTAATAATGTAAACTCTGGGTTATTCGATTCATGTAATAAAGACTTGTGTTTTACATGATATTTCATCGACTGTGAGTGCTAGCTATTGATCCAGGGACTAGCATGTTATTCACAGGGACTTAGGATCTTACTTGATCCGAGGTCGCTACAACCGATCACACACAACGAATTCGTACTGAGCGGTTATTATGTATCTGGGAAAGATGAGTGATAAGAGAGAGGGGAGGAGGAACTAACTCGCCGGTGAGTGGCGATGAAGCTGATGGACTCCTTGGCTTCCTTTGAATGCCGCGACATAGTCTGTTCTCCCGAACGCCATGATGTATGATGGGCCCGATGTTGGTGATCAGCAGGAACCGCTCCTGTTCCTTCACCCTGTGATGATGGACGCATGGTAGAAATCCCATGAGGGGATATGTTGCTCGAGGGTGAGGGGGTATGGGGATCGAGGGTGAGGACGATGGGGCTCGAGGGTGAGGCAGGGCGCCACCACAAAGGGGAGGAGAGGGATAGGGCGGTAAGGAAGGGAGGGATCCGGGCGCGGCGGCGTGGATTGGATCTGGGAGGCAGGCGGGGCGACAGCGGGTTGGAAAGGCTCAGGGTAGCCGGTGGCTCGATATGGATCAGAGTGGAGGGGACTGGAAGGGGTTAGGGTTTGGTCGGGGAAGGGGAAGAGGAAGGGGATGGAGGTCGCCGGAATAGTGGAAGCCGGAGTAGTGGAGGCGGAGGAGGCAGTGTAGGTGGACGTGTGGGTATCAGGGGAGGAGTGGCTAGGGTTTGAGGAAATGTATGGAGGGGAGCGTTTTGGGTTGGGTTATCCGTGTGGCAACAAAATATTCACCAAAATACCCCTGGTATTTTTTTGGTGTAGTACTGATTTGCGGGTGTTCTGGTAATTTTAAATAAAAATGGGGGAGGGCAAGGGGGAGTTGGGAGAAATTTTTGGGTATTGGATGCTAGTCACATCGACGGCTGAGATCTGCTTGTTGGGGTGATCCATGGGTACGCAAATTATGTCTTTTGGTTGCTTGTCTCTAAATCGCGAGCTTACGAGGTTTCGGGGTTATGTCATTTACCGTTGCATAGCTCCTATAAATGAGCTTATACTTTGCACATACATGCATCTTGGGATGGCGAACAATGTTATAGGAGGAAGTTTTCCTTTTCGATGCCCTGAAAATTCATTTTCCATTTTCTGAGAGCAAAAAACAGGGCGTTTTGTGAAGCAACCACCAAATGGATAATTTGAAATGGTACCACGCCATTTTCAAAAATAGTATACCACATTACATGGACAATGTCCCAACCAGGATATCTCAAACCTTTCCGTCCACCTCTGACGAAAAAGACAAATTCCTGCCGGATCGGTAGGAAATGGGTCTGATTTGAACTACAGGTACATTATCTGATGCCCATGATTTTTTGCAAAAATGATTTTAGACTCACAATATGCTATTTCTTTAGAGATCCAATGCAAGTTTAGCGAGGATAAGCCCCTAGCTAAGAACCTTCGTGCCCGCCGTTTTGACCATTGTTTGAAACATGCATAAAAAATTCCAAAACAGTCCGAACTATGTGAAACCTTCGCGTGGAGTCATATTATGTGACATAATTCTAAGAAAAAATATCAAACTTGGTAAATTTATTGCTTCTCGAAAAAACCTTCTCGAAAATGACCTATCATGTCTGAGGTTTCATGGCTTTTGGGTCAAATGGCCAGTGTTATGGCGAGATTCAGGGCATAGTTTGTGATAATGTGCCAGTATTGTGCACGCGTGTGCATCTTGGGTTGGCGAACAATGTTGCGGGAGGAAGTTTTTCTTTTCGACGCACGAAAAATACATTTCCATTTTCCAAGCGCAAAAAACGGGCGTTTTGTTAAGCAACCACCAAATGACAGTTTTAGAATGGTACCATCCCATTTTTCAAAAATATTATACCACCTTACATGGACAATGTCCCAGCGGGGGTGTCTCAAAACTTTCCGTCCACCCCTGGCGAAAAAGACAAATTCCTGCCGAATAGGTAGGAAGTGGGTCCGATTTGAACTACATGTACATTATTTGATGTCCATGATTTTTTGCAAAAATGATTTTTAGACTCAAAATATGCTATTTCTTCAGATATTTAATACAAGTTTAGCAAGGCTCACCCCTAGCTAAGAACCTTCATGCCCGCTGTTTTGACCATTGTTTAAACGGGCATACAAAATTAAAAAATGGTCCGAACTATGTGAAACCTTCGCGTGGCGTCATGTTATGTGACATAGTTCCATGGAAAAATATCAAACTTTGTAAATTGATCGCGTCTCGAAAAAACCTTCTCGGAAATGACCTATCATGTCTAAGGTTTCATGGCTTTTGGGTCAAATCGCCAATGTTATGGCTAGATTTAGGGCATAGTTTGTGATAATATTCCCGTATTGTGAACGCGTGTGCATCTTGGGATGGCGAACAATGTTGCGGGACGAAGTTTTCCTTTTTGACGCACGAAAAAACAATTTTCCATTTTCCGAGCGCAAAAAACGGGGTGTTTTGTGAAGCAACCACCAAATGACAGATTTAGAATGGTACCATCCCATTTTTCAAAAATAGCATACCACCTTACATGGACAATGTCCCAACTAGGTATCTCAAAACATTCCGTCCACCCCTAGAGAAAAAGACAAATTCCTACCGAATCGGTAGGAAGTGGGTCCGATTTGCACTACAGGTACATTATCTGATGCCCATGATTTTTTGCAAAAATGATATTTAGACTCACAATATGCTATTTCTTTAGAGATCTAATGCAACTTTCGCGAGGATAAGCCCCTAGCTAAGAACCTTCGTGCCCGCCATTTTGACCATTTTTGAAACATGCATAAAAAATTCCAAAACAGTCTGAACTATGTGAAACCTTCGCGTGGAGTCATATTATGTGACATATTTCTAAGAAAAAATATCAAACTTGGTAAATTGATTTCTTCTCGAAAAAATCTTCTCGAAAATGACCTATCATGTCTGAGGTTTCATGGCTTTTGGGTCAAATGGCCAATGTTATGGCGAGATTCAGGGCATAGTTTGTGATAATGTGCGAGTATTGTGCATGCGTGTGCATCTTGGGTTGGCGAACAATGTTGTGGGAGGAAGTTTTTATTTTCGACGCACGAAAAATACATTTCCATTTTCCAAGCGCAAAAAACGGGGCGTTTTGTGAAGCAACCACCAAATGACAGTTTTAGAATGGTACCATCCCATTTTTCAAAAATATTATACCACCTTACATGGACAATGTCCCAGCTGGGGTATCGCAAAACTTTCCATCCACCCCTGGCGAAAAAGACAAATTCCTGCCGAATAGGTAGGAAGTGGGTCCGATTTGAACTACATGTACATTATTTGATGTCCATGATTTTTTGCAAAAATGATTTTTAGACTCAAAATATGCTATTTCTTCAGAGATCTAATGCAAGTTTAGCGAGCCTCACCCCTAGCTAAGAACTTTCGTGCCCGCCGTTTTGACCATTGTTTTAAACGGGCATAAAAAATACAAAAATGGTCCGAACTATGTGAAACCTTCGCTTGGCGTCATCTTATGTGACATAGTTCCAAGCAAAAAACAATCTTGGTAAATTGATTGCGTCTCGAAAAAACCTTCTCGAAAATGACCTATCATGTCCGAGGTTTCATGGCTTTCGGGTCAAATCGCCAATGTTATGGCTAGACTCAGAGCATAGTTTGTGATAATATTCTCGTATTGTGCACGCGTGTGCATCTTGGGATGGCGAACAATGTTGTGGAAGGAATTTTTCCTTTTCGCCGCACGAAAAATACAATTTCCATTTTCCGAGCACCAAAAACGGGGTGTTTTGTGAAGCAACCATCAAATGACAGTTTTTCAAAAATAGCATACCACCTTACTTGGACAATGTAGCAACCAGGGTATCTCAAAATGTTTCGTCCACCCCTAACAAAAAAGACAAATTCCTGCCGAATCGGTAGGAAGTGGGTCCGATTTGAACTACAGGTACATTATCTGATGTCCATGATTTTTTGCAAAAATGATTTTTAGACTCAAAATATGCTATTTCTTCAGAGATCCAATGCAAGTTTAGCGAGGCTCACCCCCTAGCTAAGAACCTTCGTCCCCACTGTTTTGACCATTGTTTAAACGGGCATAAAAAATTAAAAAATGGTCTGAACTATGTGAAACCTTCGTGTGGCGTCATGTTATGTGACATAGTTCCAAGGAAAAATATCAAACTTGGTAAATTGATTGCTTCTCGAAAAAACCTTCTCGAAAATGACCTATCATGTCTAAAGTTTCATGGCTTTTGGGTCAAATCGCCAATGTTATGGTTAGATTCAGAGCATAGTTTGTGATAATATTTGTAGGTTTCGCAGCATAGAAAACAAAAAAATTCCTATGATGGGAACTATGTACCAAGATCTATCTATTAGATATAAACAACGGGCGGATGTATATTCGTAGAGAACATACCCTTGAAGATCGACAAATCTTAATGAGTTGAACTCGTGGTTGATGTAGACGATCTGTTGCCGATCTCAAGATCGAGAGGAAGTCCTAGTGCCACAAAGCAGCAGCGCATCCGTGCTCACACACACGTACAAGACACCGAGCAACCTCCTCCTCCTCGCTCCAGAGATGAAAGGGAAGCATAACCCTTTCTTGCCGAATAGCCATCGAGAACATGTATCTCGCTAGTCCGATACCATGGGGGATAAATTCTAGAGGGGGAGAGATCCTTCACGAGGAGGTGTGAGTGAGAGAGAGGGAGAGGGGTGCCTTTTATAGGAGGAGGGGGCACCCAAGGGGGTGGCCGTCGGCCATGGGGGCTGCCCCCTCCCCTCCTTCATTCATGTGGGTGGACACTCCACTAACAAAAACCTCTTCAATTTCCTCCACTCAAAATCCCACTCAAAATTGCTATTAAATTTCCACCAAATTTAATGCAAACTCTCATTAAATAAAACTCTTTTTATTTATTCATAATTTTGTCAATTACTTTAATGACAAACATTCACATATAACCCCTTACTAGAATTCCATTTCACATGCAAAACACTTTCTGCAATTTCACCTGAAAACCTATTTTGGTATCTAGTGAAATAAATTCCTGCGCTTGTTATTCTTTCCGGCATGAAACATTTGATCCAACTGGATGTTAGTGTCCCTTAAGTATGTCACCCTACGGTTCGCGAATAATGCGGACATGATCGAGACCCTTCTCCGATCAATAATCAGAAGCAGGACCTGGAGATCCATACTGACTCCCACACATTCAACGATGACTTTCATGTGATCGTCGGAACCTTTTACTCTTGTATCTTAATCCCTTTGTTTCACGATATATTACATGTCCGAGATTCGATCATCAGTATATCCATACCTAGTTTAATCTCGTTACTGACATGCACTATTTTCTTGTTCCCGTGATATAACATTCTAGTGATCAAATCACTTGCTTGCAAGCTAACCAATGCGATATCACCGAGAGGGCCATAACATTCTATCTGTCATCGGGATGAACAAATTCCACTCTTGATCCATGAGTCTCAACATAACACTTTGGTAGTTTTGAAGCCATCTTTAGAATCACCCAGTTACGGTGTGACGTTTGATGTCAACAAGAAACTCTTCCGGTGTTAGTGATAGGCATGATCTCAAGGTCTAAGGATTAGGATCACTTCGTAAGTTGTTTATAGCAATATAAACTAAATGACTTTGATCGTAATTATATACTTCGGATGAATGTTCATCACATCATTACACTAATGTTGTTATCTCGTTATTAATAACATCCAATGTCTATGATCATCTTGTTAATCAACGAGCTAGTTTATTAGAGAGGCATAACTAGGAACTTTCTGTTTGTTTATTAAACACACATGTATTAACGTTTCCATATTAATAAAATTATAGCATGCAAAATAAACATCTATCATATACTTGGAATACACATAATAAATGAGAAGCTTGTCCCAAGGTAGGTGGAAGGGTATTTGTACCCCTTCGAGAAATCTGGCCGTTTGAGCAATAAATGCACCGGTACTACCGGTCCTCAACCGTTATTACCGGTTGCAAGCGGTACTACCGGTCCAGTACCGGACCCGGTACCGAAGATGCTTCACTTGGTCGAGCCTGCTTCTGAAATGCTCGGTACAGCCCTGCGGTAGTACCCCCAAGCGGTAGTACCGGTCCCAAGTACCGGTGGGTACCGTGCATGAGGGGAAGGGCTGGTCCTTCCTCAGGACTGCCCGGTACTGCTGAACGGTACTACCGTGTCACAAGCGGTACTACCGGTTGGAGCGGTAGTACCGCTCCACGGTACCGGGTGTTAAAGTGGAAAAACCACACCTTCCAACATTGCATGGGTCCAACCGGTACTAGGGGCGGTAGTACTAGTGCCAAGCGGTAGTACCGGTCATTTTTCTGGTACTACCGGTTGGCACAAAGACTTTTGGTTAGTGCAAGTGGGCAAGGCAATATTTGTGCCACAATCTAAAAACATGTGATACACTTAGCGCACGATTAGACCGATAAGTGTGTTGTTATCAAACATCAAAATTACATGGATAGGGAATGCTCTTTCAATCTCCCCCTTTTTGGTGTTTGATGACAACAAACTTTTGCAAGATGATTTTATGAAGATACTCATGGAATTTGTAAAATAAAGGCGGGGCTCCCCCTAGATGAGTAGAATCAAACCTCCCCCTCAATTTTACAAACCCAACATAAGTGCACAAATATAGATACTAGCATTTGAAACCATACCTTTGCATAATAACTTGTGATGAGAAATAAAATGACAATGGATAAGACATATCATCACAAGATGGATCCATGACATAAACCACATAGTCTCACAAGATGGATCCATGACACAACCATATAGTCTCACACATAAAATAGAAGTTCACACATAATAGGAGGAAATCAAAGTTCACAAGCAATAAAAAGATCAAAGTAAGAACGAGCTTGTGACTTCCCATGCAACACCCGTGCCTAAGGTGCAACTTCTCCCCCTTTGGCATCAAGACACCAAAAAGGGACAAGCGCAATACTACCGTCCCGACGGTCAATCCTCCTCCTCATCATCAAAGTCCTCCTCATCATAGGGGGGTGGAGCGTGTTGCGAGGAAGAGACATCATCATCCCAATGGTTGTGCCGAGAGATCCACTAGTCTTGAGGGGCGATGTTGGTCTCGGGCCCCTCAGAGACGGTCAAACCTTGGGCTTCCATCATGTCCTTCTGCCGAGCACTATCTTTCTTGAGCTTGGTCTCCATCCTCTTGGCCCAAGAGGGCTTGGCATTCTTGTGACGGGAGACAACATAGTCTGTGTCATGCCCACTGTCAGCATCCTCAGAGTCATCTTCTTCATCCTCTTCCGCCACAAAACGGGGTTTAGCATGTTTCTTGATCTTGAGTGCCTTGGGCCAGTGCACAATGATAGGACGAGAGGGTAGGGTCCTAGAAATGGGAGGGCACTTGGACAAAATAAGGGACATGATGTTGGGAGAAAATGGCGGAACCCTCTGAGTGTGAGGAGCTGCAACCATCTCATTCCATATATAATCTGTCACATCAAGAGCGGTGCCTGAGTCGCGGTTGAGGAAGGTGTTGAACAACAAGTCAACAGAAAATCCATGTATCTCATCCTTGTTGCCCGCACGAGGAGCAACAGTCTCATGGAAAATGCGGTGGAGAATATCATAAGTGGGGAGAAGATCCTTGATCTTGCCAGCAACCCCGCGGCCTTGGATATACAGGGGTGTAAGAACATCCTTCTTCGAGGGGTGATCCCGCAAGTGGCAGCGGAAACCACAAGGAGTGTCACGGCCATAGTCTTCATACCCCAGTATTGCAGCAAACTCAGCAAGTGTGGCTTCCTTGACTGAACCTTGAGTCATCCAGGTGATCTTCCGAGTGTTTCTAGTGTGGAAGTGAGCAGTGGCGTAGAACTGAGCAATGAGGAGTGGCTCGTAGTCATACTGGAACTCCATGATAGGAATCAAGCCAAGGTTAGAGCAGATTTCCTTAGCTTCAACAAAATAGTCAAGGTTCTTGTTGATGTGTTCCATGTCAATAACTGTTGAGGCACCACCATCTGAATATTTGTCATAAGAACCTCATGATAGACTCGCTCTTGGAAATCATTGTAAAACAGACTATCTTCCCTGACCTCGACACGGTTGCGGGAGTATGCATTGTCAATCCTCAGAGCCCGAAACTCAGACTCAGAAATGTCAGGCAGCTTCTTTGGCCCAGATGGCCCTGAGCTGCAACTCTTGGTATGCCCCGAGGAAGGGGGGCGAGGGGGGGGGGGGGGAGCGCTGCCACGCCCGACAGAGCGCTTGGTGACTCCCTCCCGACCCCCACGACCACCATGAGTAGCAGGCAACTTCACATGGCGTCTCGGCTGAGGCATCACTGCATCCTCGGACTCCGTCTCTTCCTCAACAATCTCTCGGTTTGCTTTGGAGCGCTTACGCGCACCCCGAGAGCCACCTGCATCTGTGAAAGCAAGAGGGAGAACAGCAGGGGGGATAAGGGCACAAGAATCATCAAAGAACAGAGGAGAATCCAAGGTTTCGTAGAAATGTGGAGGTCGGTTGGGGACGGTAATACTGGACCTGATGATCGGTAGTACCACTTGCGAGCGGTAGTACCGGAACATATTCCGGTACTACCGGTCGAAAGGTACAGGCGCATCAGATCTGGTAGAGACGAACCAAAATTGGCCTCAACACTTTGTAAACCATCGATTCTACTAAGTAACAAGGGAAGTATGGCAGTACAACCTCACAACATGTCAATCTCTTCACAAATATAAGCAAAACCTAGATCCAATGAGGAAATTAAACGTGTGAGAGAAAGGGCGGTTGTACCGTGATCCATGGCGTTGGAAAAGGAGGAGGAGCCTGCCAAGAGTCCAAATCCAAGGAGGATCCGGGGAGAGGAGGGCGCGGCAGGGCTCCGGCGGTGGCACAGGTATGTGTGGAGGACGTGGGGAAGAATAGGGCACTGATGGGTGCCTCCCCACGTGCAGCCAATATATACCAGAATTCGCCGACCGGTAGTACCGGTTCCAGAAGTGGTAGTACCGCTTCAAAGCGATAGTACCGGTTGAGGTGACCGGTAGGACTAGACACGTGGGCGGTAGTACCATTCCTAGACCAGTTTCCAGGATACGACCTGGGAACCACCCAGGTCCGGTAGTACCGCTCATACACCCGGTAGTACCAGTCCCACCTGATACCAAAGCCAGGGATCAATGGGGAATTCTTGTGCGGATTGAGAGAGGGTTTCTCGAGGGAGTAGAAAGGCTTGGGTTGAGATAATTGCATTGGAAAGCACATGCACTCTAAAATTCGAGATAAAGATATCAAAAACCAAACTAGAGTGTATGAGACTAAGATCAACGGAACAACTCAAAGGATGGCAAACACGAGTAAACGCCAACCTCTCGAAAGAGAGAGGGCGGTGGCCTAGTCCACCATATATGAGTATACTCGGCTTGGCGCGACGAAGATATATCTTGGGTCCATTACCGAAACTCATCATTTAAGCTCACATATCACAAAATGATATTAATAGGAATGATTTTTATTGCTTTGGGCATAATGGGGGGAGGGATAGTCCAATCAATTAGAACCGCACTCCCCCTATATCCATGCCTACACCTAAACCAAATATGGGTCAAATCAAAGGTGAGAGTGCAAGATAATCAAGTCAAGCTCCTTGAATCTATGATATTTAGTTCATTCATCAAATAGCAAAACCTTGCTTCATCAAGTGGCTTCGTGAAGATATCAGCAAGTTGATCTTTGGTTGCCACATATGATAGATCAATATCACCTCAAGCAACATGATCTCTAATGAAGTGATGGCGAATCTCAATAAGCTTTGTCCTTGTGTGATCCACCGGGTTGTAGGCAATCTTGATGGAACTTTCATTGTCACATAGAAGAGGCACTTTGTCACAATGGACACCGTATTCCTTTAAAGTTTGCCTCATCCATAGCAATTGGGTGCAAGCACTAGAAGCTTCCACATACTTGGCTTCGGCGGTGGAGAGAGATATGCAATTTTGCTTCTTAAAAGACCAACATACCAAGGACCTACCAAGGAATTGGCAAGCCCCAGATGTTGATTCTCTATCATCCTTATCACCCGCCCAATCTGAATCCGTGTATCCCCAAAGAGAAAATGCTGAGCCTCGAGGATACCAAAGACCATAAAATGGGGTATGAACTAAATATCAAAAGATTATCTTGACCGCCATTAAATGGCTTTCTTTAGGAGCCGCTTGATATCTTGCACACACACCTACACTCAACACAATATCGGGTCTAGATGCGCAAAGGTAAAGCAACAAACCAATCATAGACCGGTATACCTTTTGATCCACATCTTTACCATTTGGATTTTGTTCTAGATGAGTCTTTGTAGCCATGGGGGTAGGATCTCCATTTCAATCTTGCATTTTGAATCTCTTGAGCATGTCTTGAGTATACTTGGCTTGATTGAATAATTTCCCTCCTCTAACTTGCTTGATCTCAAAACCAAGAAATACTCTCAACTCCCAAATCAACGACATCCGGAACCTACTAGTCATAAGCTTTCAGAATTCTTCATTAAAAGCTTTGTTAGATGAGCCAAAGATAATATCATCAACATATATTTGGCATACAAAAATCTCCCCATTGACCTTCTTAGTAAAAAGAGTGTGATCGATTTTCCCAACCTCAAATCCATGGTCAAACAATAACTCTCTAAGGTGCTCATACCACATTCGTGGGGCTTGCTTGATCCCATAGAGCGCCTTATCAAGTTTGTAGACATGGTTTGGGAAGTTGGGGTCCTCAAATCCCGGGGGTTGCTTAACATATACCAATTCATTTAATGGACCATAAAGAAATGCACTCTCTACATCCATTTGTTGCAACTTGAAGTTATGATGTGCCGCATAAGCAAGAAGGATACGGATGGACTCAAGGCAAGCCACAGGTGCATAAGTTTCTCCATAGTTAATGCCTTCAATTTGAGAGTACCCTTGTGCAACCAATCTAGGCTTGTTCCTTACTATAATTCCATGCTCATCTTGCTTGTTCTTGAATATCCAGTTTATTCCAATAACATTGCGGCAATCCTTTGGCTTCTCAACTAACTTCCATACTTTGTTTCTCTCAAAGTTGTTGAGCTCTTTGTACATAGCTTCTAACCAATCCGAATCTTCAAGAGCTTATCACACTTCCTTAGGTTCAATCATGGAGATGTGTTCTTGGTGTTCACTGAACCTCTTTAAATGTTCTCTTGTGGAAATGCCTTTCCTTAGGTCACCAAATACATTTTGTAGAGAGTGGTCACTTAATTCCAACATTCTTTGCTTTCTAGCTTCGCGACGAGCGTGGATCTCCATGTTGTTTCTTGGAGGACCCTCTTCATTTTTTGGTTCTCGTCTTGACCATCAACTTGACCTTGATCATCATAGGAATCATTATCTTCATATAGAGGCAAAGATTGACCTTGGTCTTGATCAAGTGCTCTTCTAGAATCAATTTGAGCTTGTCTCAAAGTAGTTTATATGGATCTTCCTTGAGTAATTGCCTTGGCACCACTTGACATCCTGGAGAATGAATCAAGCACCCCTTGACTAGAGTTTTCACTTTGGTCAACATGTTGAGGGTCCACATCTTGTCTTTGAATTGAGTCATTATCCTCCTCGGTGGATGGAGCAAGTTGGGGTTGTGAATATGAGGGATCCACTTGGGTGGAGCATAGTTCTTCTTGATCCGCCATAAGGGGTTCCTAAACAGGGCGGATATATCCCACACCCATTCTTCCTATGGCATCCTGAGGCATTTCATCATCTGCATCACAAGCATAAACACGCCCCCCCTTGGGGACCATCATATTCTTCGAAGGTCACACTACAAGATTCTATGACGGCTCAAGAGAGCTTATCATAGATTCTATAAGTGTGAGATTCGAGACCATAGCGAACAAAAATACCCTCTAATTCTTTAGACTCAAATTTGGACAAACGAACATCTTTTATGAGATAGAAACACTTACAACCGAACACACGGAAGTAGGATATGTTGGGCTTGTTACCGATAAGTATCTCATATGGAGTCTTGTTGATTTCTTTGTGGAGGTAGAGCCGGTTTGAAGCATGGCACGCGGTGGAGATGGCTTCGGCCCAAAAGTTGTATGGAGATTTAAACTCCGCCAACATGGTCCTAGCCATCTCAATAAGAGTCCGGTTCATCCTTTCGGCCACACCATTTTGTTGAGGGGTGTATGCAGCGGAATATTGATGTTTTATCCCCTCATCACTAAGGAAATCATTCAAGGTGTAGTTATTGAACTCGGTGCCGTTGTCACTTCTTATGATCAACATGGGAAGATTGTATTGACATTGGACCATGTTGATGAAGTCGATGAAGGTCTTTTGGGTCTCACTTTTCAACTTGAAGAAATATACCCACGAGTATCTTGAAAATTCATCAACGATCAATAAACAATATTTCTTCCCACCAAGACTTGCATGAGATGGAGGACCAAAGAGGTCCACATGGAGGAGCTCCAAGATCTTGGTTGACTTGATGTGGTTCTTAGGCTTGTGAGGAGCATCATGCATCTTCCCTAGAACACATGCCCTACAAACACGATCTTTGGCAAAGGAAACATTTTCTTTTAGTCCAACAATATGGACCTCCTTATGGAGACTTTGCAAAGTTCTCATATTGACATGGGCTAGTCGGCGATGCCATAGCCAACTCACATCGGCCTTTCCGAATAAGAACATCGGACTTGTAGTGTCTTGCTCTGAAAAGTCCACCACATACAAGTCATGTTCGACGTACCCAACGAAAGCGACCTTGAGAGACTTGCTCCACAGGAGGACCACAATATCAACATCAATAAAGACGGCAAAGCCCATATTTCCAAGAGCACGGACTGAAAGTAAATTTTATCCAAGGGTCTCAACAAGCATGACGTTCACGAGTGTAATGTCATGAGCAACCACAACCTTGCCGAAACCCATTACCTGAGACTTTGACTTGTCGGCATATATCACAGATATTTGATTGTCATTTGGCTTTAAGTCCTTGACAATAGACGATCTTCCGGTCATATGACTTGTGCAACCACTATCAAGCACCCACTTTGACACCCCGGAAGCACATGTCTACAAAATATCAAGCTAATTTTTAGGTACCCATTTTCAATGGGTCCTCTTTTGTTAGTAACAAGGGTCTTGGGAACCCAGATAGACCAAGCAATATAGCCATCATATGGCCCAACATATTATGCATACACATGACCATAAAAATCTCGCATTAAAACATAGTGAGGGTTAGCACTTCCCGCAAAGTCATCATGAGACATAGTTTTACCACTTGTGGTCTTCCTATCCACAATGGCCTTGTTGGTCTCTTCTGCGGGCTTGGCCTTTCTTTTCTTGGTGTTCTTCTTCTTAGTTTTGGAGACAAAACCAATTGCCCCTTTTACAACACTAGGCCTTTGCTTACTCAAAACATCATCAATGGACTTGTTGCCTTATGGAAATGTGGCCCTGGCTAGCTCCCCCTTCAACCTAGCATTTTCTTCAAGAATAGTTGTGCTACTAGATGGAGTGAAGTTACTAGGTGAAGGAATATTGGCCAATTGAGTTTGAAGCGTTTCATGGGACTTTTTGAGTGACAAGAATTTACTTTCCAAAGCCTTATGAGACTTGTCAAGGAAACTCAAATCCTCGGCAAGTTTTTCATGAACCACACCAAACTCAATCTTGTCCTTTTTAGCTCTTTTGCATGTAGCAATAGCATGATCACATTCTTTGATGATTTTATTAACAATAATGTCATTGGCCTCATCAAGCCCCTCAAGTTTTAATTCAAGTGACATCCTAGTCTCTTGTTCTTCTTCTAGAGCATTATTTAAAGCCTCTAGCTCAATCATGTGTTCATGCCCAAGTTTACATCTTACATCTAGAAGCTCTTGTGTATGGGAAAGTTGATCTAAGATGTTTCCAAAATGTATCTTAGCATCTCCTTGAAGGTTAGTCATAAACTCATCAAAGGAAATTAATTCCTTTTTAACATCAAGAGACATCTCAACATCAAATTCATCATTATCTAAGGGAGTAGAGTGAGATGATGAGGGTACCTCTGTTCCTCTCGCCATAAGGCAAGTGACGTTCTTGATGGGAGAATTCTCATTTTGGAGAATCGAAGAGTGAGAATGTCGGATTAGAAGTAGTTGTTAGAGCCTCCACACTATTAGAAGTTTCTTCTTCCTCATCATCTTCATCGTTGGAGAAGTATTCTTCATGAGTGATCAAGACAATTTCTCCCGACTTCTTGTTGATGGGATTCTCTTGATGAAGGGTTTCTTGTAAGATCCTTTGAGATTCTTCTTCATCACAAGGTTACCACCATGATCTTCTCTCTTCTTATAGCGACAACTTGCCACAAAGTGATAGCGGTCACCACAATTGAAGCAAGTTCTCAATCTTGTGGTATTTTCTCTTTTCCCATTTGGGTTGCTTCTCTGTTGCATTTCCATCTTGGCCTTGGCAGGGTTCCTCCAAAAGTTCTTTGCATAGAAGGCCATATATTGACTATGAGCAATCTTGACATCATCGGGGTGGTCCATGGAGAGTCCTTCATCACTATCATCTTCATCCCCATGGTCCACAACTTTGGCCTTCAAAGCAACATTGACAACATTGCTCATACCAAGGGCACGAGCACGGGCATCCTTGGCATTTTTGGTGGCAACTTTGAAAGCGGCCATCTCTTGCATAACTTCATTGGAGGTCATGAGATGGTAGTTGTGTCTTCCTTGTAGGCTCTTCAAGTCGGTGGGCTCAAAGGGCATGAGTGCACTCACATATTTCCTTTTTATCCATGCATCATCCACATGTGAGGCACCCACATTTCTAAAAGTGGTGGTGGTGGTATTGTGCCTTCGGTACATGTCTTCATGATCTTCACCTTCCATCATGTAGAAGCCTTCGGCTTCATTGCTTAGTGCATCATACCGATTCCTCCTCATACTCTCATTTCCAACGAACAATACTGTGAGGGCATCCCAAGCTTCCTTGGCAATGCTAAAGTGCTCAATGTGTGGATAATCCTTTGTACCCAATCCTTGTTGAATCATATGCAAGGCAGTGGCATTGAGTTGACTATTGACAACCTCTCTTCTTGTCAAGTTATTAGGATCCCTAATAAAGAGTCCATGCTCCATAGTTCAATGCAAGAGCTGCACACATGAGTTCTCATTAGTGATTGCCATTGAGCAAAAGTAGCAGATTGTTCAAGCTTAGGTGGGTCACCTCTATTGTATACATGAGGGTGAGGGACTGGAGGGTCGGGAGAGTACCATGAATCACGGTGCTCACCCTTCCCCCCATCATTTTGTGTGGAGGAATTATTGTTGTCTTGTTTACCCCTTACCATCATATCCTCGGGGGATACCGGAGTATTCCCTTTAGGTAAAACGGGTGGAGGATCCTTTGAGGAGAGGGGGATGATGAGCCTTCTTTGTCTTTAAGAAGTTGCTCAAGCATCTTCTTGACTTCGTTGACCAAGGAAGAGCTCAATCTTGTTTCCAAGTTTTTGATATCTTCCATGGTCACCATGGTGGGATCACCATCACCATCCCCTCTGCTACCCATATTATATTAGGCGGTTAAGCCCAAATAAAGAGCCGAGCCTCTGATACCAATTGAAAGGATTGTATGGGCACCTAGAGGGGGGTGAATAGGTGCTACTTCAAATTTTCTTGTTTTTCAAATTAGGGTTTGACAATAAGGTAAATTCTCTAGATAATGCAACTAAGGTGAATTTACCTATATGACAAACATGCACAATCTAACACACCACTAAACAAGAGCAAGTAAGTAAAGTGCGGTAAAGGATAGAAGTAACCAAAGTGGTGGACGCGGAGACATAAGGATTTGTTTCCCGTAGTTCCTTCCTTTTGAGGGGAAGTACGTATACGTTTGTAGAGGGGGTGGTATCAAACCACCTATGCCACGAAAGGCCTCCCTTGTTCTCTGATGAACCTCACCCCAACGGGATCGATCCACCCTCCACTATATCGGCGACCTTCAAGGTGGAAGCGACACCTTTACAAGTTTGGGTAACACATTCAGAACTTAGTTGGAGGCTCCCAAATACAAGCAAGCTGTCAAGACAATCAAAGACAAGATTGTAAGAACCAAATCTAGAACTAGGGTTTCCAAGAAAACACTAGAGCAAGGGGCCCTCAAGTGAATGAGGGGGAAATGAAGATCTCTTTTGGTGAAGTAGTAGATCAAGGCCTCCTCCTTCGATTCCCCAAAGATCAAGGACTTTGGGTGGTGGATTGAAGAGATCTTGTCGATTTGGTGGCTCCAATGGTGGTCTTGACTTTTAATGCAAATGAGCAGCTTGTCCCAAGGTAGGTGGAGGGGTATTTGTACCCCTTGGAGAAATCTGGACATTGGAGCAATAAATGCACCGGTACTACCGATCCAGTATCGGACCCGGTACCGGAGATGCTTCACTTAGTCGAGCTTTCTTTTGGTTTGCCCGATACAGCCCTGCGGTAGTACCCCCAAGCGGTAGTACCGGTCCGTAGAACCGGTACTACCGGTCAGGGTGGTAGTACCGGTCCATAGAACCGGTACTACCTTTCAGGGCGGTAGTATCAATCCCAAGTACCGATGGGTACCATGCGTGAGGGGAAGCGCTGGTCCTTCCTTAGGACTGCCTGGTACTGCTGAACGGTACTACCGTGTCCAAGCGGTAGTACCGCTTGTCACAATAGGTACTACCGGTTGGAGCGGTAGTACCGCTCCGCGGTACCGGGTGGTACAATGGAAAAACCACACCTTCCAACATTTCTCGGGTCCAACCGGTACTAGGGTCGGTAGTACCGGTGCCAACGGTAGTACCGGTCATTTTTCTGGTACTACCGGTTTGCACAGAGACTTTTGGTGATTGCAAGTGGGCAAGGAAATATTTGTGCCACAATCTAACAACCTGTGATACACTTAGCGCATGATTAGACCGATAAGTGTGTTGTAATCAAACATCAAAATTATAGGGATAGGAAATGCTCTTTCACCGGTTCTAGCCCATACAATATGCCACAATGGACTAAGTTGTGGTACTACTAACGAGTCTGATAGACATTCTTCTCCTTGTCAGGGGCATCATCAAAAGGTGGGGGGCCTAGCGGCGCTTCTAGCAAATATTGCTTTTGTGCAGCAGAGAGGAGAATCCTCAAATTCATGGCCCTTTCTGTAAAGTTGCTACCGTTCGTTGCGAGTTTCTCTTTCTCCATGAACACATTGAAATTAAAAGAAGGTGGTGCCATCTACAACAGAATTTGTAAAGTTTAGACTAAGTTTATGATAGATTGAGTTCAACTAATCCATATTACAAATGAACTCCCACTCAAGAACGACATCCCTCGTGCCTTTTTTGTGATTACATGAACCAAATCCACTACACCAAGTCCGATCATCACATGAGTCGGTGTAGCTTAAAAGGCGAGCATCAAATGGGCATCATATCTACTATATGACTCATGCTTAACCTTTCGGTCTGTGTTCCGAGGACATGTCTGTACATGCTGGGATCGCCAAGTTAGAACCTTAGTATTCGCGTGTGTAGCTGTCTTACACCCAAAATATGGTCTTGGATCCAAGAACACCCGATCATCACATGATGTCTTGGAGCGACAAAAACATAATCGGTGCATACTAAAGGAAGAACATATTCTTTTCTTGATATTTAAATAAGGGATTATCTTATTATGATAATAAAGCGCTAAACAAGCAATATACCATGCTATCAAACATCACATGTTTATTAGTGAAATGATATGGTTCCCGTATATGATCTCTATCATGTGCACCGTGGTATAATCACTATCATACCTTTATGTGTAAGGCCAAGGTCTATGGAACTTACATGCTATGTGTGTTCTAAGAGTATCATCTCATACTTCTACTTACAACATCACCATATCATAACACTAGCCCAGCAACAATCTAAACTAGACGCCTCTAATTTATCCATTGCAAGTTTTACGTGGCTTAGGGCTTTCGAAGATAAAACCGTTCATACCTACGAACATGAATCACAACGAGGATAACCAAATTGTTGACAACTCGTTGCAAAATAGATATCGACTATAGTAGGAGAGACAGACACCCGCTAGCCACTTATGCAAACTAGTTGCATGTCAAGCGTGGAACAGGTCTCATGTTCGAGGACATGTAAAGTTTGTCCGGGCCGCTTCATCCCACTATGCCACCAATATCCAAAATTACAACTAAGATGCAACAAAATGATCATCATCGACCACATACTCATATGTGTACTACCCGTGTAAAGCATCTATGCATAGATCCGGCTCTGATACCACTATAGGGTTCGGAACATTGAAAAACAAATCCTACGATGGGAACTATGTACCAAGATATATCTATTAGATACAAACAACGGGCGGATGTATATCCGTAGAGAACATACCCTTGAAGACCGATAAAGCTTAACGAGTTGAACTCGTGCTTGATGTAGACGATCTCTTGCCGATCTCAAGATCGAGAGGAACTCCTAGCGCCACAAAGCAGCAGCGCATCGGTGCTCGCACACACGTACAAGACACCGAGCAACCTCCGCCTCCTTGCTCCAGCGATGCAGCGGAAGCACAAACCTTTCTTGCCGAATAGCCACCATGAACATGTATCTCGCTAGTCCGAGACCATGGGGAATAAATTCTAGAGGGGGAGAGAGATCCTTCACGAGGAGGTGTGAGTGAGAGAGGGAGAGGGGTGCCTTTTATAGGAGAAGGGGGAACCCAAGGGGGTGGCCGCCGGCCATGGGGGCTGCCCCCTCACCTCCTTCATTCATGTGGGTGGACACTCCACTCACAAAAACCTCTTAAATTTCCTCCACTCAAAATCCCACTCAAAATTGCTATTAAATTTCCACCAAATTTAATGCAAACTCTCATTAAATAAAACTCTTTTTATTTATTCAGAATTTTGTCAATTACTTTAATGACAAACATTCACATATAACCCCTTGCTAGAATTCCATTTCACGTGCAAAAACACTTTCTACAATTCCTTGCATATGCTGGGTGCGGCCATCCAGGTAAGTCCAGTCCCCGAGGATCTGGTCGCTGGATTTCAGCGGGTAGATTCTTACTATTTTTTTATGTCTAGTCCTGATACGTCAGAAAAGTATCTATAATTTTTTATGCTCCATGCTTTTTTAGTATCTACTTTGCTTTGCTTTCTCTACACTTTGAGGTGTTTTTATATCTTTTATGGAACTAACCTATTAACAAGGTGCCACAGTGCCAGTTTCCTGTTTTCTTCTGTTTTTGGTTCCAGAAAGGAAGAAAATCAATATTCTTGGAATTGGACGGGACAAAAGCCAAAGTCAATATTTTACCGTGGGCGACACGAAGTCCAGAGGAGAGACGGAGACGCTAGCAAGGTCCACCACACCCTCCTAGGCATGGGTGGGCCCACCCCGCGCCAGGGTAGGGTCTGGGCCCTCTGGCCGCCTCCCAGCCTCGCCTCTTCGCCTATAAGAAGCCCCCGATGCAGAAACCCTAGGAACCAGATCAAAACTCCACAAAACCTTCTGTAGCCGCCGCCACCATCGTCCCTAGATCGGGGGGATCTAAAGTTCTTTCCGACACCCTGCCGGAGGGGAGATCATCCTGGAGGCCTTCTTCTCCGGTATGAAGCGTGAGTAGTTCTACCTTGGACTACGGGTCCATGTAGTAGCTAGATGGTTGTATCTCCTCCTTGTGCTTTCATGTATATATCTTGTGAGCTCCGTTCGTGACCAATATCTAACTATTTGTAATCATGCATGTTGTGTTTGCGGGGATCCGATGGATATTGAGATTACTATGTCAGATTGATTAATGGTTTTGTCTATTTGATACAATCATGTCTGTGTTGTTTGTGATCTTGCATGCTCTCCGTTGTTAGTAGCTATCTTGGCAAAGTAGTTGCTAGTGACTCCAAGAGGTGGTATTTATGCTCGATAGTGGGTTCATGGCTCTAGTTTCCAAGGGAAGTGACAGAAATCTCTTTGGTTACATATGTGCTATTGCTACTAGGGAGGAAACAACAGTCTCTTGTTCATGGAACAAGTGGATTGTTTACCTTAAACACTTTGCTCTAAGTAGTTGTCTGTTGCTTGCAACTTAATACTGGATAACCTGAAGGTGGACGTCTAGTCATAGATGCAGTTGGATGGCGTTCTATGTATATTGTTGTATTGCCCAATCAAATCTCATAGGTTATTTTTGTCTAGTATTGCATTGTTATGCCTTGCTCAGTTCCTGTCAATTGCCCTGCTGTAATTTGTTTAGCCTTCATGCCATGTTGTTTATCTAAGGAGAGCACCTCTAGTGAACTATGGACCCCGGTCCAATCTTTACAATTGATACATCTTCCACTATTACTTGTTTACATGCTGCAAACCATCACCTTTCACACCGTATGTTTAATACTTTGTTACAACAAACCGGTGAGGTTGACAAACTCAATGATTCGTTGGGGCAAAGTCTTGAGTTTGTGTTGTGCAGGTTTGAACGTTTCTAGAAACACCTTTGAGACATTTCCTTCCTCCCACTGGTTCGATAACCTCAGTTTTTTACTGAGGGAAAACTTGCAGCTGTGCTCATCACACCTTTCTCTTGGGGTTTCCATCATAGCGTCCCACGATAGTACTGGGCGCCATCATCAAGCTTTTCTGGCGCCGTTGTCGGGGAGGCTAAGGACGTCTTCACAAGGGGAGTCCTCCTCAATCTTTCTCTTTACTTTGTTTTTAGTTTGATTAGTTTCTTTTGCTTGGTTTTGTTTGCCTATTTTTATCAAAAACTCCAAAAATTAGTTTAGTTTGGTTTGCTTTCTTTATTCAAAAACACAAAAAAATAGTTCCTGCTCTGCTGCTGCTGTTTTTGGCTTGCTCCACTTTTGCCAAAATTAACTCTGCTGAGAACACCAAGTCGTGTGACTTCACTAGCAGAAACATCAATGATTTCCATAGCACTCCTATTGCTCCACCTGCTCTTGATGCTACCTTTTATGAAATTAAGCCTGCTTTGTTGAATCTTGTGATGAGAGAGAAATTTTCTGGTGCTAGTTCTGATGATGCTGCTTCCCATCTCAATAACTTTGTTGAACTTTGTGAGATGCAGAAGTATAAGGATGTAGATGTAGTAATTATTAAGCTCAAGCTGTTTCCTTTCTCCTTGAGAGGGAAAGCTAAAGAATGTTTGCTATCCTTGCCTAGAAGTAGTACTAGGTGCAAAGATGCTTTTATTGGAAAGCCGTTTCCTTTCTGCTTGGACTAGGTGCAAAGATGCTTTTATTGGAAAGTACTATCATCCTGCTAAGATTATACTAGCCAGAAAAAGATAAGAGAAATGGAAAAAGGCCGGCGCTAGCATTTGAGCCCGATAGCAGAAGCAGCCCACTAGCCAGCCCACTTGGGATTTCCCTCTCTCCCTGTTTTTGTCACCGTACCCGCGCTACCTAAATAGTCGCTGACTGATGGACCCTCTCCACGTCAGCTCCTTCTTCCCCAAATCCCGCGCGCAGACGCCGTCGCCGCCCGTTTCTTCCCCCATCACTGCCGTGATTTTAATCCACTTAATTGACGATGAATGCGACCATAATCTCTGCCCCAGCTCCGGCTATAAGATCCCCTCCTCACTCCGCTCCATTCCCCTTACTCACCAACCACAGAGCGCCACCAGGCTGCCGACAATTCGAGTTGCACCGCCGCTGTACCGAGAGACTCCGGCGAGCCATCACGGTGAGCCATTCACCAACCAGACGCTGCCGCGTGGCATGTGTTTTGTTTTAAAAATCTGAATTAGATCTATTAGATGTTTAAATTTGATTAATTAATAACTTTTGATTCCCACGTCCAAATTTGACAAATTTTATATCAATGGAATCAGGAGAGAAAATCCTTTCCATTTATGCAATGTGTTTAATATTTTGGGTCACATCCCAAGATTTTCCAAATCTTGTAATGTGAAAAGTAAATGAATAAAATAAAACTTTGTTGATTTTCAGGGTGAGAAGAAACTTTTGAATCCAATTGGAAACTTTCAAAACCTATTTGGTTCATATAAAATCCTAAAGGGATTTAAAAAGATAAATAAACAATAAAGCTAAAAATATTTGAAATTACTATTTTTGAATCTTTTAATAAAAAGATTTGGTTTTCAAATGAAAAGGAAGAAATTTAAATAAGGATTATTTTATAAGCCAAATTAAAACTTGGCCAAGCCTTTGAAACAAAATATTTCTGTTTGATAAAAATAGTAAAGGTTTATTTAAAATAAAATAATAAGGATTTAATATCCAAGTTTATTAAAAATAAAGGTTTTACTATTTTAATTAAATATCAAAACTTATTTATTTATTTTAAACAAGTTTTCCAAGTATTCTTTATTTTCAAATAAAACCTACTGATATGGTTTTGATAATATTTAGATTTCAAATGGAGTTTTGAATAAATCAAAACTATTTGATTTAATAACAAAGGTCTATTTATTTAATTATAATGGACCCTAAAATAAAAATATTATTTTACTTTTGAGACTTGGTTTTGTGTTGTTAAACAGAACCAAATTCAATTACAAAGTTTGGTGAAAGTTTGATTTGATTAGAGTGTTTGATTGTTGTTTGAATTTCAAAACAGAAAATAGATATAGAAAAAGAAAAAGTATTCAGAAAGAAAAAAAAAACCTGACCCAACCCACCTGGCCCAGGAAGCCCAACTCCAGCCCAGCTCCTTTTCCCCACGCACGAAGCGTTTTCCACGTGAACACGTACCCGCAGAGCGACTGACGAGTGGACCCTCTTCCCTAAATCTCTCACTCACTGACGCCAGGACCCCACACCACTGTTCATCATCTTCAAACCCGCGCTGATTTCTCCTCGCCATTTCCTGTCCTTTACGCCGGCGATCAATTCGCGTTGATAACGACTTTAACTCCCCCCGTGACCACGCTGTTTTAAACGCCCGCGTCTTGCCTCTCTTTCCCCAGACAACTCTCTCCCTCTGCCCCCAGGCCGTCGTAATTTCGAGCTAGCGCAGCACTTCTCCGGCGAGCTCCGCAACCAATTCCGGCCAGCAGACACCGCCCCTTGACTCATTGACCAAGCGCACACACTCCCCAACCTATGGTGCTTCTACCTGTGCCACCCGTTCACCCGTGGGCGCCCCAGAACGTCGACTTCGACAACCTCTGAGCGCCGCCGCGTCTGCTACTTCTCCGGCGACCTCTCCCTAGTAAGCCCGACCACCCCGAGCTCTCTCTACCATACTCGTGTGAACCCCAGGTCTGCCCGCGTCTAACCGTGTCCTTGTTTTGCCTCGGAGTGAACCACAGCGTCGCCCCCGACAACGACCAGAGCCGCCCGACGCCGTCAACCACTCCGGCGAGAAATCCCGCTAGAACCAGAGCACCCCTCGACGAGCTGACCGTGCCTTGAGCATCAGAGCGTCACCACGGTCACTGTAAGCACCCTCACCCCCTCCCTCGCTTGCTGTAACCACCGCGACGCCATCGTCCGACCGTCTCCGCTGCCAGCCGCCGCGCAGCGCCGCCAGTTCTTGGCAAATTGATAGGAACCGTTCGATCCAGATCGTATCGACACGATAGAACCACTTAACGACGAAAGGGTACGCAACCAGCGCTGTGCGATCTGTTTAGATCCAACGCCCCACAGAGGCCGATTCGTGCGAACCGGTATAGACCAGTAGTTTTGCGCCGCGTGGCAGAGAATCTGTTTAAAACAAATTTTGAACCTGATTTAGATGCAGATTTGAAAACCTTGGAACTTTTGATCCACACGTCCAAAATTTACAAACTTTATATCAATGGAATCAGTGGAACGAGCCCTAGACAACCATGCAATTTGTTTAGTAAAAAGCTCATGGTAAAATGTTTGTTTTTGCAGAAACATTTGTATGCTTGTTTAGGTTATAAAAATTATTCCAAAATGATTTTGGTGTTGAAATCTTTGCAATTTGGTTTGTTGTGAACCTACTGACCCTAGGAGCCAACTTGTGTATTTAAAAATGTTTTTGGTGAAGATTAGGGTTGACTAATTGAATTAGCCTATTTCTAGTCAAATAAAAATATTGATTTTGCTATGAAAATGATTTTGGAATAAAAACTTTGGGAAAATGATTTGAATCAAACCTACTGACCCTAAACACCAAGATTTTAGAATTAACAACTTATTTGGTGAACAACATAAAGTTTTTCTTTGATAAAAACATTTTTCCACCACATAAAATAATGATTGGATTTAAAAATGGTTTATGGATAAAACCCTTTTGCAAATGAGTTTGCCACTTTAGAAAATGACCACTTTGAACCTTGCAATGTGTAGAGTCTAGTAGAAACCACCTTTGCAAATAAAACTATCTTTTGCATGCTTGCATGCATGACTTAGTTCCTCTTATTTTATGTGTGATGATTTGTTTGATTGATTAATAGTTGGAATGCTAGTTGAATCTATGTCTGCTTGATTGACTTGTAGTGAAATTAGAAGAGTGTGAGATTAGCAAGATCAAGAAGTGAACCAACATTCCCTACCAAAAAGGCAAGTGACACTATCATCTAAAGTCCTACTATTTTCATTATACTTAGTGGATTTTGAAACATGCATGAAAAGAATTTCTATACTTATGCTATGCTAAATCCTAATAGGATACCTTATATATTCCTTAGTGAAACCATGTAGTTGTAAAATGATTAGCCATGCAACTTATTTTGAGAAGAGATACATGTTGAGATTTTATAAAGATGAGAAAAGACTTGTGTTTTATATAATAAAACAAGTACTCAATGAACCACCTAGGTGGACAAGGATACTCAAGTTTTGTACAAGGTGGCAACAAAAGGAACCATGTTGATGGCAATCTCTTTTTGTTGTGAACCAAAAGAAAACCACCCAGGGACTTAGAGATTGAACATGTTTCTCCAACTGTGGCTTTCGTGTACAGCCACATGCTATTATGGCTCTAGCTTAGTCAACTACATTGGGAAGACCCATGCATTGTCTTCAGGTTAACTGAAAATGAGGGAACTCAAAACCCTTCATGGGTGCCTGAAGACAAGCTAGCAATGGTGTATGGGAGGACCCTCTGGAAAGACTTCGTCACATTCTCAATCTGCCAGTACTCCATCTTGGTGAGTACTTATCCAGCGGCCACTGGTGGCAACAAGATGAGATTGTGTCATGTGGGTAAAGTGTACAACTTCTGCAGAAGATAAAAATCTAAGTACTTAGTCGTGTCCCCGGTTATGGACAATACTGAGCAACTCAAGCTTCAAGCTATGGGAAATCTCGACATTCCAATTTCTAAAAGAAAAACTTTAAAGTGACAACAAAAGACTTGAAGCACTTGGGGGTACCAAGGAGCTCAAGAGATTTGGATAAAAACTTGAAGCACTTGGGGGTACAAAGGAGCTCAAGAGATTTGGATAAAAACTTGAAGCACTTGGGGTTTACAAAGGATCTCAAGAGATTTTGATAAAAACTTGAAGCACTTGGGGATTTACCAAGGAGCTCAAGAGATTTTGACAAAGACTTGAAACACTTGGGGTATTACCAGGGAGTTCAGAAAAGATTTGACAAAAGACCAAAACCATTTTGAGAAGATAGGATAAATTATTGCTTTCTGCAAATGAGCCTAAAACCCCACTTAGCCAAATATGCATGTATTGATAGGATCCACTTAAATTCCTACATAGTAGTGAAACTTGCCAATACAATTCAAATGTATTGACCCTTGTGGCTGTAACTTGTTATGTTGCAGGTTTGTTTGATATTAGTGAAGTTGATTGATTAGGATTACAAGTCTACAACCAACATGTTTGCCTGTGGCACTTTGAAGATGAAGGACCCCATGCTTATAGATATTCTGCTGCAATGTAATGTAATAGCCAAATGAGCTATGTAAGATGTAATAAAATTATGTTATTCCTGGTTATAAAGTTGTATTATGACCTTTGTTTCTTGATATTACATCTTAACTGTGGATGCTAGCTATTGATCCAGGGACTAGCAATGTAAACACAGGGGACTCTACCTTATTAAAGGTTGGGACCTCTTACATTTTGTCTCTGTTAAAATGGTTGTTTTTACAGAAACTTGTGTAGGCTTATTTTGTGTATAATAATTATTTGGAAAATGTTTTTCTATGCAAATAAAGTTTATATGGCTTGTTTTGTACTTGTTTAATTTTTAGTACTGTGCACTTGTCTTGTTTGGTGTAGAAAATCATCACATGGCATATTGCATACATTCATGTATTTTTGCTTGTATAAATTGTGTATGTGATTTTGTGCCATCATTTTATGTGTAGATTTTGGTGCAAATAGTTGCTACTCCCCAAGCTACCAAGGCAAGTGGTACTTCATGATTTCAATCCTATGTTTACAACTTTGCACTAGAAATATTTTGCTAGCCTTGCATGAATATTTTGAGCTATATATACTATGCTTGGGAAATCCTAGTAGTTGTAGAATTGCTAGAAATTTCTAAGTTAAGATTCTTGTCAATGCCATACTTAGCCTAGCTAGTAGCAACCAAGGGTGGTTATATATTCATGCTATGAGAAAATATTTCTAAGTCTTTGGACTTGTGCTTTGTTAATAAAACAACTAAGTGAATGAAACGCCTGCGTGGAATGGAAAGAATGGTTTGTGTTGAGTGGTTACACAAGGCCCATTTCTATGCTTTACCTTGTGTATCTCACTTGTGGAACAAAGGGATTTGAGATGCCATATGTTAAGAAGCTTCTAGTGCAGCCACTTTGCAATATGGGCTCTGCCTGGATCATATAGGTTGCAATAACTTAGCCATTTGGACAGTTGGTTGTAGTGGGATGATAGGTTGGAGCACGTCCATTTGGTCTAAGGGAAGGCTTCTGAAAGGTCCTGTCTTGGTGAAAATCAAGTCTCGTGGGGAAAGTGCACAACCTCTGCAGATGGAAGAATCTAAGTGCTTAGCCATGTCCCTGGTATTGGAAAATTTGAGCATCAAGACATGGAAGCTATCAAGAATCTCCTCATCCCAATTTCCAAGTAAAAACTTGTGGTTGAACAAGGTTGAAGGTTCCCCAATTTCTATTGGTGATTCCTTGGGAAAGTTTTTTCCAAAGAAAAACTTACTGTTTTCAACTAATAGGAAAAACCTATTTTGAGCAAAGCAAGCCTAAGCAACACTTAGCCAAATGCATATAGTATCTAGTTGCCAATATTATTCTAAGGTATCACTTGCCAATACTATTCCAATGTATTTACCCACTGTGGCTGTAACTTGTGATGTTATAGGTTATTCTGATGGTGATTAGGGGTTATGAGTCTACACTCAACATGCTTGCCTGTGGCACATGAAGATGAAGACTTATTTATCTTATTACATATTTAAACTCTTGTATTAGGCCTGTGGCCATGGAGTTTGTAAAAGACTATGTTTGTCTCTAGAATGATTTGTAATAATGAGCTTTGTTTCTGTGTACTTCATCTTAAACTGTGGATGCTAGCATTGATCCAGGGACTAGCATTGCAATCACAGGGATCCTTTCCTTTACAAAGGAGCGATCTTACAGATGGTATTAGAGCATTGTGTTGCCTGTAGGATTATGACCCTAGGATTGGAAACCACTAAGGAATTTTTTTAACAACTTCCACACTTGTCTTTTCTTCTCGTAAACTTTTCTAATCTTCTTTCTCATCTCTATTTGTAGATGAACTCCATCAACGAAGCCGTGAAGAAGGGACCACTCATGACTATGACTTTGGAATGTGAGACAGAATTCCCCAAGGCTCTCAAGGACCTCATGGTTGCCATGGGAATACATGGTGCAGCTGTGTACAAAGGTTTTCCTGTGATGGATGAAGGAGTTGAGTACTGGTGGGTGCAACTTCACTTGTATAAAAACAAGGAAGACAACCACAAGGAATCATGATTCTGCATGGTCACCAATTCAGTGATGCACACTACATTCTTTGATTCAGCAAGGGATGTAGCTTGGAAGGCCATCAAAGAACTTGGTGATAGAATCAAGTGCAGAATGCTCAATACCCAGAATGATCTTAAGGAAGAAAATAAGCATACCCAAGAGTTAGAGGCTACCAACCAAAGTTTAAGGGAGGACATCATTGACTTAGCAATGGAGTCATGTGATCTAGATAGACAGATTGCCTCTAGGGATGCCCTGTTAGCCAACTTGGCAAGTGAGATGGGATTGTAACGTACTTCGTTAGTTGGACCACCACTTATCATTTTATTTTTCCAAATGTTGTTTGAAATAAGTTGAACCTTGGATGCTTGTAATGGTTTTATGTATGCCATGACTGTGTGTTTTGATTTCTAAAGTTATGCATGTGATGCTTTGTCTTGTGATTCATCTCTATGTATGTTGATTCTAACTTTTTCTATCTTATAAAATAGATGCGTAATGTCATTATCAGCACGCCTGAAGAGTTCAAAGGAACTCGATTTGGCACTTGTCTTATTGAGCTTACTAGTTTGCTCAATCTTCCACTTCCTTCCATCATGATGCTTCCCCTCACCAAGTTCGAGAGGAAGGACCTTTGGGGCTTCAAGGTTATTCAGCGGGGCCTTGAGAGCCAGCCATGGAGGCCATCACCTTCAAGCTCATGCATGATGACAAGGAGAGAGGCCTAGAGGTAGTCATGCAGGATTTGCTTGGACGCTTGGTAGGGAGACATTCTCAAGAGGTTAGAGGTACTCACTTCCACGCCTTCGGCAGACGTGACGAGGATGGTGAGGCCATTGACTTCGAGGATACTACTAGAGAGATAGCAGAGCCAATTCGTTTGTACCTCCAGGACTTAGAGGTTCTTCTTAGGCACCTAGACACTGATAGGACCAACGTCATGCTTAGAAATGACGAACTCCAGGTGCAGCTTCGTGAGAAGGACAAGCTCTTCGCGGAGCAAGATGAGATAGTCAAGGAGATGGAGGCCAAGTTTGAGAGTCAAGATAAAAAGTTCAAGAGTCAAGAGAAGAGAGTCCAAGATAGGAACAAGAGGATTCGAGACATGACTGTAGAACTAGAGACAAAGACTTAGAGCTCGAGCATCAGCAAGGTGTGATTGAGATACTTCATGCACATAAGAGGGCTCTCAAAGCCAAAGTATAGGCCTTGACCACCAGTGTCGAGGAATACAAGACCGCAGTGGAGAATGCAGGTCTTACACTTGTTGATGAGGAGGTTGATGCAGAGGAGTAGTGATGACTACTCATTTACCATTTATTTATTATGCTTTTGATTATTGAGTCGCAATGACCATCCAACATGTGGATGGCTTGCTATTGGTGTGTTTACTTTTCCAAAATACTTGATGTCTGTGTTGTTGAACTTTTACTACTATGATGCATGATTGTGGTTTGTTATGTGATGTATTGTGCATGTTAGCATCTATGGGTATCTCATTCTTATCCTTATTGAAAACCACAGATGCCTCCCTGATGTGCCAACCCCAATCCCAACAACAACAACATCACTCTTGAGATGCAGCAAATGATGACAGCTCAGACTCAGCTGATGCAAATGATGACTACTTTCATCCAGAATAAGAACAACGACAACAATAATAATAATAACAACAACAACAACAATCAGAACAACCCACCAGGTTTTGATATGCTTACTAGGTTCTTAAGACTGAGGCTAGCAAAATTCTCAGGAACTACTGATCCTATGGTGGCCAATGATTGGCTATGCTCTGTGAATAAGGACTTGGTAACCGTGGCTGTACTGATGAAGAGAAGGTCAGATTTGCAGCACACTTGTTGGAAGGACCAGCAACCACTTGGTGGGATAACTTCCAGATCACCACTCCCATTGCGGATGTGACATGGGCTATCTTCGAAGATAGTTTCCATACTGCTCACATCTCATCCGGAGTGATGAGTTTGAAGAAGAAAGAGTTTCACAATCTGAAGCAGCGCCGCCGCAGCGTGGCAGAGTATATTGAGGAGTTCAACAATCTGGCACGTTATGTACCGGATGAAGTTGACACTGATGCTAAGAGGAAAGAAAAGTTCCTTGAAGGATTGAACGATGAATTGAACCTGCAGCTATCTGTGGCTTATGTTCTCACATACCAGTCACTTTGTGACAAGGCTGCCATCTTGGAAAGCAAGATGAAGGAAGTTGAAAGCAGGAAGAGAAAGCACTCTGACAAGCACAACTCGGGATCGTCCCACAAGCGTTCCCATTATGATGATAGCGGGAGTTCTGGATCCCACAAGCATGGGAAGTTCAACAAGCACCACAACCACAACCGTCATCATGACAACAAGCATCACCGTAGTCATGACAATGACAAGTATAGAAATCACAAGAGTGGATATAAGAGCCACCACAGTGGAAGTGGAAGTGGCCGTGGAAGTCATCCTATCAAGAATGTTTCAAGTGCAAGAAGATGGGGCATTATGCAAATGAATTCCCAGAAAATAAAGTTGAAGGACCCAACAAGCCCAACCCTTTTCATAAGGGACAAGTGAATCACATCAATGTGGAAGAAATCTATGAGGAACCTGATGTTGTTGCTGGTAAGTTCAATCTCAATTCTATTCCAACACTTGTTCTTTTTTATACTGGTGCATCACATTCATTCATATCAACAACATTTGTTGATAGAAATGGGTTTCCAACTGAAAACATTGGGTGTCCAATAAAAGTAAGTTCTCCTGGTGGAGACATGATAGTAAGTCTTGGATGCCGGGATCTAGTGATAGAATTTGGAAAGCATAAGTTTCCAGTGAGTCTGATAATCCTAGATTCCCAAGGACTGGATGTAATTCTGGGAATGGATTGGATGACCAAGTATGAAGGAATACTAGATTGTGCCAATCGTACTATTGCACTCACAACCCCGGAAAAGAAACGGATTAGATTCAAGTCTAACTTTGAATCAAAAGGGAGTAAGATAAATTATCTTAAGGGGGTTAGCATGGACAGTGTGCCCATTGTCAGTGAGTATCCAGATGTGTTTCCGAAAGAATTGCCGGGAATGCCACCAGATAGAGATGTGGAATTTATTATTGATTTGCTACCAGGATCTGGACCGATAGCAAAGAGACCGTACAAGATGTCAGTTGATGAACTGAAAGAACTCAAGAAACAACTTGGAGAACAGTTGCAGAAAGGATTTATCCAACCAAGTTCTTCATCTTGGGGAGCACCAGTTTTGTTTGTGGAAAAGAAAGATAGAAGTCAAAGGCTATGCATAGATTACCGTCACTCAATGAGGTGACTATCAAGAACAAGTACCCTTTACTTAGAATCAATGACTTGTTTGATCAGTTAGAAGGAGCCTGTGTGTTCTCAAAGATTGATCTCCGGTCAGGTTATTTGTAGCTCAAGACAAGAGAACAAGACATACCTAAGACAGCTTTCACCACAAGGTATGGATTGTATGAGTATACTGTGATGCCATTTGGTTTGACCAATGCACCAGCATACTTCATGAATATGATGAACAAGGTGTTCATGGAGCTCCTTGATAAGTTTGTTGTCGTTTTCAGCGATGACATTTTGATCTACTCCAAGAGCAAATAAGAGCATGAAGGACATCTACGTTTGATACTTAAGAAGCTTAGAGAGCATAAGCTGTATGCTAAATTCAGCAA
This sequence comes from Avena insularis, assembly GCA_023614405.1. NCBI lineage: Eukaryota > Viridiplantae > Streptophyta > Magnoliopsida > Poales > Poaceae > Avena > Avena insularis. Next base: position 22,372,671 of record CM042691.1, on the reverse strand, counting down.
GTGTGAATTTTGGTTAAATGAAGTTGGTTTTCTTGGACACGTTGTGTTAAGAGATGGTGTAGCAGTTGATCCTGCTAAAGTTTCAGCTGTAACTGAATGGGAGTCTCCTAAGTCAGTAAAAGAGGTTCATAGTTTCCTTGGCTTGGCAGGATACTACAGAAGATTTATCGAGAATTTCACCAAGGTAGCTAAGCCAATGATAGAGTTGCTAAAGAAAGACAAGAAATTTGCTTGGTCTGAAGGATGTGAACTCAGCTTTCAAGAATTGAAGAAGAGACTAGTGACAGCACCAGTCTTATGTTTGCCAGATTTGGAAAAAGATTTCCAAGTATATTGTGATGCATCTCATCATGGATTAGGTGCAGTACTTATGCAAGAAGGAAAAGTTGTAGCATATGCCTCGAGACAACTCAAAACTCATGAGGTAAACTACCCTACTCATGATTTAGAGTTAGCCTCTGTTGTCCATGCACTCAAAACATGGAGACATTATCTTTTGGGAAAACGATGTGAAGTGTTCACAGATCACAAAAGTTTGAAGTATATCTTCACCCAGAAAGAAATTAACATGAGAAAAAGAAGATGGCTAGAACTCATCAAGGATTATGACTTGAGTTTGCAATACCACCCAGGTAAAGCAAATGTTGTAGCGGATGCTCTAAGCCGTAAAGTTTTTGTTAATGGCCTTACTAACGGAGAATTGCTAGATGATCTGTGTGCCCAATTTAGAGATCTCAAATTGGAGATTGTGCCTGAGGGACATCTCATGTCTTTGGATGTTCAACCCACTTTGTTGGACAAGATCAAAGAAGCCCAAAAGACAGATAAATAAATTGAAGAGATTAAGGAAAGGATTGGCAAGGGAAAAGCCAAAGGATTCCCTGAAGATGAACAGGGTACTTTATGGTATGGGAAACGTATCTGTGTTCCAAAAGATCCGGAACTTCGGAAACTGATATTACAAGAAGCACACAACTCACCATATTCCATTCATCCGGGTAACACCAAAATGTACATGGATATGAAAGAAAGATTTTGGTGGAATAATCTCAAGAAGGACATCGCCGAGCATATTGCTTTGTGTGATGTTTGTAGTAGAGTGAAAGCGTAACATCAGAAGCCAGCAGGATTGTTACAACCACTACTTATTCCTGAATGGAAGTGGGACAATATTGGTATGGATTTCATCACCGGATTGCCAAGGACCCGGTCAGGATATGATTCTATTTGGGTAGTAGTGGATCGCCTAACTAAAGTGGCTCATTTCATACCCGTGAAGCCAACCTATACAAGTGCCAAGTTAGCCAAGATCTATATGAGTAGAATAGTATGTTTACATGGTGTACCCAAGAGTATTGTGTCTGATAGGGGAACACAATTCACTTCTCATTTTTGGAGGCAACTACATGAGTCATTGAGAACGAGGTTAGAATTCAGCACTGCTTTTCATCCTCAGACTGATGGACAAACAGAAAGGACAAATAAGATTCTTGAAGATATGTTGAGAGCATGTGCTCTAGACTATGGAGCCAGTTTGGATGAAAGTCTGCCTTACGCAGAATTCTCTTACAATAACAGCTATCAAGCCTGTATTGAGATGGCACCATTTGAGTTTCTATATGGGAGAAAGTGTACCACCCCATTGCTATGGAATGGTGTGGGAGAAAGAAGTTTGTTCGGACCAGAACTAATCAAAGAGGCTGAAGAGAAAGTCAAGCTAGTTAAGGACAGGGTGAAGATAGCACAGTCCGGACAAAAGAGCTACGCAGATCCTAAGCATAGATAAGTCACCTATGAAGTAGGTGATAGAGCTTATCTTAGAGTGTCACCACTTCGTGGAGTAAAGAGGTTTGGTGTCAAAGGTAAGTTGGCCCCAAGATATGTTGGACCATTCAAGATTCTGAGTCGTAAAGGAGAAGTAGCTTATGAGATTGAATTACCAGAGTCTTTGTCATATGTTCATAATGTGTTTCATATGAGTCAGCTTAAGAAATGCCATCCAGAAATGGAAGAGAATTCTTTGAAGGATACTATACCTTTGGAAGAGGTTCAATTGGAGAGTGACCTCACTTATGAGGAGAGACCTATCAAGATTGTTGAGACTGCAGAAAGAGTTACTCGGACAAAGACTATCAAATTCTGCAAAGTTCAATGGAACCATCATTCCGAAGAAGAAGCAACATGGGAAAGAGAAGATGATCTTCGGAAACACAACCCTCACCTATTTGCTAGCCAACCCAAATCTCGAGGGCGAGATTCACCTTAAGGGGGTTAGATTTGTAACATCCCTAAAATCATGTTTCAAAACTCATGCATATCATCCATGCATCCATGATCATTTAGGGTTCCATTTCAAAACCATTTCAAAAAAGGAGCATCTGATGCTCATTATTTTATGTGAGCAACTATTAATCTAATGCCACTCTCAATTGAAGAGTTTATATGTTTTAAACCAAGCTTTGCTTGCTCTCTTGTTGTTTTGGTTGAATGTTGGAGTTGGATAAAAATTTACAAAACAAATATGATTTTCAAACCATCTTCAAAACATATTCATATCAAGTGCTTTGTCTTTGTTTGTTTTGATTATTTAAAAGGGACCAAGCAAGTGCAGAGAGACCACATGGTTTTATGCACAAAAATTTCAAGGTTACACTTCACAAAAATCCAGAAAAGATTTGAAGTTCAATGGCTTTTGAATTTGTTTGAATTTGATTCTTGGAAAATCAGTCAGAAAAAGAAAAAGAGAAGAGAAATGGAAAAAGGCCGGCGCTAGCATTTGAGCCCAATAGCAGAAGCAGCCCACTAGCCAGCCCACTCGGGATTTCCCTCTCTCCCTGTTTTTCTCACCGCACCCGCGCTACCTAAACAGTCGCTGACTGATGGACCCTCTCCATGTCAGCTCCTTCCCCAAATCCCGCGCGCAGACGCCATCGCCGCCTGTTTCTTCCCCCATCACTGCCGCGATTTTAATCCACTTAATTGACGATGAATGCGAGCATAATATCTGCCCCTGCTCCGGCTATAAGATCCCCTCCTCACTCCGCTCCATTCCCCTTACTCACCAACCATAGAGCGCCAGCAGGCTGCCGACAATTCGAGTTGCACCGCCGCTGTACCGAGAGACTCCGGCGAGCCATCACGGTGAGTATCGAGCGCCCCTTGCTTTCTGGTTCACGCGAGCTGCTTCGCAATCATCTTGCGCATCTTCCCATGCCTCTGTTTTGTTCTGAATTGCCCTAGACCATCGCCATCATCCACCTCTGGAAGCGACTGAAGCTCATCTCGACTACGGCGACTAATTCCGGTGAGCCCCGCTTTCCCCTCTATTTCTGAATCACACGGTCGTGTTCTCCTGTGTCTAGCGCACCTGCTAACATCTTCTGTTTGGATCCATGCGCCCCAGAACGTCGTCTTTGACTCCGACAGTGAGCACCCGACGCCGCCAGCAACTCCGACGAGCTCTTGCTGCTGTGTCCGTGCGCCCCGACCCTGCCCGTCCACACGTTGAGCATCCCCACGTTCTCGCGGTCTCGGTAAGAACACGCCCGACCCCCCTGCCTCTATAGTTTCGCCGGAACATCGTCGACAGCAACGCCACCGCCGCCAGCAACCAGCTGCGCCGCCGGTTTTAGGTCAGAGAGATTTGATCCACAAGATCTAGATCCAGTGGTTGAGATTAGAAGCTAGACGAAGAGGTACGGGCAGATCTGAGCCGCGCGTTTTAGTTAGATCTAACGGTTCGGAAGCGTGATCCTGAGCAAAGCGGTACCAACCAACCAAACGCTGCCGCGTGGCATGTGTTTTGTTTTAAAAATCTGAATTAGATCTATTAGATGTTTAAATTTGATTAATTCATAACTTTTGATTCCCACATCCAAATTTGACAAATTTTATATCAATGGAATCAGGAGAGAAAATCCTTTCCATTTATGCAATGTGTTTAATGTTTTGTCTCTGTTAAAATGGTTGTTTTTACAAAAACTTGTGTAGGCTTAGTTTGTGTATAATAATTACTTGGAAAATGTCTTGCTATGCAAATAAAGTTTATTTGGCTTGTTTTGTACTTGTTTAAGTTTCAGTACTATGCACTTGTCTTGTTTGGTGTAGAAAATCATCACATGGCACATTGCATACATTCATGTGTTTTTGCTTGTATAAATTGTGTATGTGATTTTGTGCCATCATTTTATGTGTAGATTTTGGTGTAAATAGTGATTGTGATTGTGAGGATTTTTGCTACTCCCCAAGCTACCAAGGCAAGTGGTACTTCATGATTTCATTCCTATGTTTTCAACTTTGCACTAGAAATATTTTGCTAGCCTTGCATGAATACTTTGAGCTATATATACTATGCTTGGGAAATCCTAGTAGTTGTAGAATTGCTAGAAATTTCTAAGTTAAGATTCTTGTCAATGCCATGCTTAGCCTAGCTAGTAGCAAACAAGGGTGGTTATATATTTATGCTATGAGAAAATATTTCTAATTCTTTGGACTTGTGCTTTGTTAATAAAACAACTATGTGAATGAAACACCTGGGTGGAATGGAAAGAATGGTTTGTGTTGAGTGGTTACACAAGGCCCATTTCTATGGTTTACCTTGTGTATATCACTTGTGGAAAGCCACCCAGGAACAAAGGGATTTGAGATGCCATATGTTAAGAAGCTTCTAGTGCAGCCACTTGGCAATATGGGCTCTGCCTGGATCATATAGGTTGCAATAACTTAGCCATTTGGATAGTTAGTGGTAGTGGGATGATAGGTTGGAGCGCGTCCATTTGGTCTAAGGGAAGGCTTCTGAAAGGTCCTGTCTTGGTGAAAATCAAGTCTAGTGGGGAAAGTGTACAACCTCTGCAGATGGAAGAATCTAAGTGCTTAGCCATGTCCCTGGTATTGGACAATTTGAGCATCAAGACATGGAAGCTATCAAGAATATCCTCATCCCAATTTCGAAGTAAAAACTTGTGGTTGAACAAGGGTGAAGGTTCCCCAATTTCTATTGGTGATTCCTTGGGAAAGTTTTTGCCAAAGAAAAACTTAGTGTTTTCAACTAATAGGAAAAACCTATTTTGAGCAAAGCAAGCCTAAGCTACACTTAGCCAAATGCATATAGTATCTAGTTGCCAATATTATTCTAAGGTATCACTTGCCAATACTATTCCAATGTATTGACCCACTGTGGCTGTAACTTGTGATGTTACAGGTTATTCTGATGGTGATTAGGGGTTATGAGTCTACACTCAACATGCTTGCCTGTGGCACATGAAGATGAAGACTTATTTATCTTATTACATATTTAAACTCTTGTACTAGGCATGTGGCCATGGAGTTCGTAAAAGACTATGTTTGTCTCTGGAATGACTTGTAATAATGACCTTTGTTTCTGTGTACTTCATCTTAAACTGTGGATGCTAGCATTTGATCCAGGGACTAGCATTGCAATCACAGGGACCTTTACCTTTAAAATATGGGGTCTTACAGATGGTATTAGAGCACTGTGTTGCCTGTAGGATTATGACCCTAAGTTGGATTAGACTAAGGAAACCACTAGGAAAAATGCAACTCTTTGCAAATTCCACACTTGTCTTTTTCTTCTCGTAAACCTCTCCTAATCATCTTTCTCACCTCTATTTGTAGATGGCCGCCATCAACGAAGCCATCAAGAAGGGACCACTCATGACTATGACCTTAGAATGTGAGACGGAGTTTCCCAAGGCACTCAAAAACCTCATGGTTAGCTTGGGAATACATGGTGATGCCGTGTACAAAGGATTTTTAGTGATGGATGAAGGAGAAGAATATTGGTGGGTGCAACTCCACTTGTATAAAAACATGGGATACAACCACAAAGAGTCGGGATTCTCACTAATGGAAAAACCATCTTCGGTTCAATGTGAACAAGGCTAGCAGTCCCGGCCTGGCACAACCCACGACTAGTGGGAGCACTTGTCCCGGGCCATGAGTCCTCTAACGGCTAGAAAAAGCCGTAGTAACTAGTCCCGGGCCGGACCAGGTCACTAGTCCCGGTCCGTAATACGGCCCGGGACTAATAATCTGGAGCAGGCCAGCTGGTCCTTTCATGGACTATTAGTCACGGTTCGTATCACGGCCCGGGACTAGTTGTCCACCACTATATATTCTGCTTCCTGTCCTGCTGCCCTAAAGAATATGGTGGCCATTTTTCTCAAAGAAGCAAGAGAGTTCATGCTATTTTTTCTCAAGATTTGTCAAGATTTAGTTTGCAACACCTAAATCCAAAGCTTTAAAAGGTTAGAACTTCATTCTTTCATCTCCTATTGCTACTTTAGCTCTATAATGCTCTAGAAGTATAGAGATATGGATCAATGCATGCATGCTCTAGAAGTATCTAGAAGGATTTTGATATATATGTGTAACAAATTTTGATTAAAGACATAGTTACTGAAAATTTAAATGTGTAATTTTAGAGTTTCAGAGCTTAGAATGGAATGAGTTTTCACGGATAGAACAATAATAAAAAACTCCACATTTATCATGTTGATTGCTTTCTCCAATTCACAAATTGGTGCATGTAAATTTTTCAAAATTCAAAATTAATGCTCTAGAAGATCTCAATATAACTTGTAATAATTTTATCATGTTGTGTAATGGTTTTTGATATACTTTTACTATAATGCAGATGGTCCGGGAATGGATGTACGGTACTGACCGACGCTCTGGCGAGTTCATTAATGGTTGCTGATGCAAACAAGCGCAATGGTTTTGCATTCTGTCCATGTAATGGATGTAGGAATCAGAAGGATTATTCTGACTCAAAAACCCTTCACAGCCACCTGTTGAAGTCCGGCTTCATGCCCAGTTATAATTGTTGGACCAAGCACGAAGAGAGAGGGGTTATAATGGCAGACAATGAAGAAGAGGAGGATGATGATAACTATCATGGTTTCCCTGAGTACGGAGATACTTCCATGGGGGATGCTGAAGGGGAGGATGAAGAAGAGACACATGATGAACCCGTTGATGATCTTGGTCGGACCATTGCCGATGCACGAAGAGATTGTGAAACTGAAAAGGATAGGGAGAAGTTCAATCACATGTTGGAGGATCACAAAAAGTTATTGTACCCAAATTGCGGAAATGGTCTGAAAAAGCTAGGCAACACACTTGAATTGCTACGATGGAAGGCTGAGTGTTCTATACCTGACTCCTCATTTGAAAATTTGCTGAAAATGATGAAGAATATGCTTCCTAAAGATAACGTATTGCCCGCCAGTACGTACGAAGCAAAGAAGGTTGTCTGCCCTCTAGGTTTAGAGGTTCAGAAGATACATGCATGCCCTAATGACTACATCCTCTACCGCGGTGAGGAGTATGAGAATTTGGATGCATGCTCGGTATGCACTTCACTTCGGTATAAGATTAGACGAGATGACCCTGGTGACATTGAGGACGAGACCCCCGGAAGAGGGTTCCTGCCAAGGTGATGTGGTATGCTCCTATAATACCACGGTTGAAACGCTTATTCAGAAACAAAGAGCACGCCAAGTTGTTGCGATGGCATAAAGAGGAACGTAAGTTAGACGGGATATTGAGACACTCCGTTGATGGGTCTCAATGGAGAAAAATCCATAGAAAGTACCCGGACTTTGCAGATGACGCAAGGAGTTTAAGGTTTGGTCTAAGTACAGATGGCACGAATCCCTTTGGGGAGCAGAGCTCCAGCCACAGCACCTGGCCCGTGACTCTATGCATCTATAACCTTCCTCCTTGGTTGTGCATGAAGCGGAAGTTCATTATGATGCTAGTGTTGATCCAAGGTCCAAAGCAACCCGACAATGACATTGATGTGTACCTTAGGCCATTAGTGGAAGAACTTTTACAGTTGTGGCACGAACCCGGGATAAGCGTGCGGGATGAGCACAAGCAGGAAGAATTTAACCTCCGAGCATTGTTTTTCGTAACAATCAATGATTTGCCTGCTCTTAGTAACCTTTCAGGACAGTCAAACAAGGGATACAATGCATGCACACACTATTTAGATAAGACTGAAAGTATATATTTGGAACATTGTAAGAAGAATGTATAAAATGAGCATCGTCGATTTCTTTTGGCCAAGCATCCCTTAAGAAAGAAAGGCAAGCATTTGAACGGTATGGCATGTCACCAGACGAAGCCTAAGGAGCGTACTAGTGCTGATATATTTGATATGGTCAATGATTTGGATCAAATGGTAACCTTTGGAAAGGGTGTTGGCGGAAAATCTGTTCCGAAGAAATCTATATTTTGGGAGCTACCATATTGGAAATTTTTAGAGGTCCGCTCTGCAATCGATGTGATACATGTGACGAAGAATCTTTGCGTGAACCTGCTAGGCTTCTTGGGCATGTATGGGAAGAAGAAAGATACACCGGAAGCACGAAAGGACCATCAACGTATGAAAGACCCAGATGGCCTGCATCTAGAATGGTTTCAAGGTCATGCCAGCTACGCTCTTACCAAACAAGAGAAGGAAATATTTTTTGAATGCCTAAGAAGTATTAAGGTCCCGTCTGGCTTCTCTTCGAATATAAAGAGAATAATAAATATGGCAGAAAAAAGTTCCAAAACCTAATGTCTCAAGACTGCCACGCGATTATAACGCAAATGCTTCCGATTGCATTGAGGGGGCTTCTACCATATAATGTTCGAGTACCCATTGTGAAGCTATGTGCATTTCTCAATGCAATCTCTCAGAAGATAATCAATCCTGAAGATCTACCACGGTTACAGAATTATGTGGTCCATTGTCTTGTCAGTTTTGAGTTGGTGTTCCCACCATCCTTATTCAATATTATGACGCACCTGCTGGTTCACCTAGTCGAAGAGATTTCCATTCTCGGTCCTGTATTTCTACATAATATGTTTCCCTTTGAGAGGTTCATGGGAATCTTAAAGAAATATGTTCGTAACCGTGCTAGGCCAGAAGGAAGCATCTCCAAGGGCTATGGAACAGAGGAGGTTATTGAATTTTGTGTTGACTTTGTTCCTGACCTTAGGCCGATTGGTCTTCCTCAATCGCGGTATGAGGGGAGACTGAGTGGAAAGGGTACTCTAGGAAGGAAATCAATAATATGTAGGAAGGAAATCAATAATCGCGGTACTCTAGGAAGTTTTATATTTGATTTGAATTAAAAAAAGAAATTTACAAATGAAATAATTTAGAAATGATCCAAACAGATATATGGATATTATATTAAGATTCTTTATATTTTTCTGATAATAATAGCCATATTATTTACTTTATTTGGATTTTTACAATAAAAGATATGATTTTCCAAAATTTTATATTTGATTTGAACTAAAAAAAGAAATTTACAAATTAAATAATTTATAAATGATGCAAACAGGTAAATGGATATTATATTAAGATTCTTTATATTTTCTGATAATAATAGACATATTATTTATTTTATTTGGATTATTACAATAAAATATATGATTCTCTAAAGTTTTATATTTGATTTGAACTAAAAAAAAAGAAAATTTACAAAAAAAATTAGTCGCGGGTCGTGGCTGGACCCGGGACTAAAGGGTGCCTGCGCGCACAAAAACGAAGCCGCCGAAAAAACCCTTTAGTACCGGGCCGTGGCCTAACCCGCGACTAAAGGGGGGGGGGGTCTTTAGTCGCGGGTTAAGCCACGACCCGGGACTAAAGACCCTCTAGTACTACCGGGCCGTGGCTTGACCCGGGACTAAAGGTTCGTCCCTTTATATTCCGCGTGCCACCGCCCTTGCCCAGCACTTGGCATTCCTCGACGAAGACGAAGCAGACGTGGAGACGAAACGCAGGGGAGGTGCTGTCCGGCCGCCAATTCCACCGCGTCGCCGCCCTCATCTCTGGCCGTGCGTGCTCCGCCGCTCTGCCGTGCCGCGCTCCGCCGTTCGTATATGTGCTGCCGTGCGTGCACCTCGGCGTGCCGCCGTCACGTGCTGTCACACGCCGACATTGGTGAGCGCTCGATCGAGGCCGGGGGTGGGTTTTTTATTTTCGTTAGGATTAGGATTATTGTTTTACTTATTAGGATTAGTATTAGGATTATTATTTTAATTAAAATATTAGAATTAGGATTAGGATTAGGATTATTGTTTCAGTTATTTTTTTAATTTATTAGGATTATATTGTTTTAGTTAATTTTTTTGTTATTAGGATTATTAGGATTACAATTATTGTTTTAGTTATTAGGATTAGTATTAGGATTATATTGTTTTAGTTATTAGGATTAGAATTATTGTTTTAGTTATTAGGATTAGTATTAGGATTATTGCTTTAATTAAAATATTAGAATTAGGATTAGGGTTACTGTTTTAGTTATTTTTTTTTATTTATTAGGATTATATTGTTTTAGTTATTTTTTGTTTTATTTATTAGGATTGTATTGTTTTAGTTAGTTTTTTGTTTTACCACAAATAATATTAGGATTATTGTTTTATTAGGGTTATGTTTTGTTTTAGTTATTATGATTATTGTTTTAGCACAAATAATATTAGGATTATTATAATTAGGATTATATTGTTTTAGTTATTAGGATTATTGTTTTTTCTAACCTGTTTAACTCTCTTTTTGTTATAGATAATTAAGTCATGGATCCATCCGAAGATCCTGGTCGCATCGATGAAGGTTTTCTTCAGGGCATGATAAGAGGTGAAATTCCTCTTAATATTACTACCGGCGAAAATATTTTGCTCAAGGAAGATATATCCTCATATCTGAATCGATCCGGTGATGGACTAGAGGAAAACCTAATGTACCAAGGGGAAGACCAGATGGACGAAGGGCAAACAAATAACAACAATAATGATGGCCGCTCGACAGGATCCGGCGAGGTACATATATATATATAAAGTCTCGTGTTACCTCTATTCATTAACTGATCTAGATATATATTAATCACTCTCTCTTCTTCTTTTAGCCCACCGGATCAAAGAAATCGACAGCTCGAACAAAACGAGGGCCGAACAAAAAGTTGGATGGTAATCAGAGGTTCACCATCGAAGAAATAGATGATGATGGTGAACCGATTGCTCCAGAGAAGCACCGGAGGATGTTTATAAATCAATGCGGGGTGATTGTTAGGGACAACCTGCCGATCACCATCCAAGAATGGAATCATTCAAAGAAATCCAGTGAAGAATCTAGCTATGTCACTGATGATGCCAAAGATGACCTTTGGCAGAAGCTCATAGCGCATTTCATACTACCTCTAGAGTATGAAGAATTTGAGGTAGATGGTATTACCCCAAGGCCGGGTGGGCTTGAAAATAGAGCGAAAGTGAAGGAGTGGGCTCTGAGAAAGATGGATGAACTGTACCAGAACCAAAAGAAAAGTTTACATGTGAAATATGTCGCGAAAAAGAAAACTCCAGACTTCAAAGAAGTAAACGAGAAGTTGAGAGAACAGTGGCCCGCTTTTGTAAAGTACAAGCAATCTGATAAAGAAAAGGCAAAGTCTCCAAAGAACGCGTTAAATGCTGCCAACAAGAAATACCATCATAAAATGGGGACAGGTGGCTACAAGATTGTCGTCCCTAAGTGGGAAACTATGGAGAAGAACATGAGGGCTAGAGGCGTCACTCCTGGTAGAGATGGATGGCAAAAGAGGTCAAAGCACTGGTGGTACGGGCACGGGGGATCCTTGGACCCAGAAACAGGGAAGATATTGTTTTGTGATAAAATTCTAAAACCCTCCAAAGACCTTATTCAAGCAATGAGCGATGCTCAATTGGGATTGTTCCATCTCGAGAGAGAGAACGACGAGCTGACATGCGCCCTAGGGAATCCTGAATAGGGAGGACGAACACGAGGCAAAGGCGCCGGTGTCTCGTGGAAGAAAGGGTTTCCTCAGTATGATACCAGTTACAGAAGCCTTCAGAAAAAGAAGGACCGGGAGGCAGACCGGATCTCTAGGGTAGAGCAGGACCTAGCTGATCTGAAGAACCTCATGCATGAAATTAGCCAAAGGCCATTGTCAACTCACCCGCGGGCTGATGATCCTGCATTGGATCTTAGCCAGCGGAGAAGCAGTGTGGCTTCTAGGGAGGTCCGGGCTGATGATCAAGCACTGCTGGATGATGCACCGGCTCCTCACTACCCCGTGGATGATGTCAGAGAGATGGCACAATATGAGCTACATCAGCTAATGAACAACCTGTCCTTCAAGGTGGCGATCGGCACTGCTTTACCTTGTCTACCTGGAGCACTCCACCATTCACTTCCGATTCCACCAGGCTATGCTCGTGTCACGGTGGATGACATAGTGGAGGATTTTGCAGACCTAGAGATTGAAATTGCTACGCCTGAAGGCCTTACGGAACTAGGAGATGTCAAGCGCAACATCATTCTATGGAATAAGAAGTACATCAACTTTCTAGGCTCGGCACCAAGGCCACCTACTCCAAGGAATCCAAGTCCACCCCGCATCGAATATCGTCAACCTCCAAGTCCACCCCAACCCGATTATCGCCAACCTCCAAGTCCACACCGCCCCTCTGACGATCGCCACAACAGGAGTACATCAACTCGATCTCCGCCTCCGTGCAATACTCGATCTCCGCCTCCGCCTCCATGCAATACTACTACCTCGTCAAAGAAACGGAAGTTCGACGGTCAAACGGCGAAGATAGTCGACATCCCGCCGACTCTTCCAAAGAGACCTTATGACAAGAGCGATGACGAAACTAACGCGGATGTGGCTGCGCAAAAAGTGGGCTAAGTCCTTTCTTGAGAAACCATCCCAGATATCGATGAATCTGGAATCAGACTATGACCGGAAGATTATTAAGCAAGCACAGAAGAAAAAAATCACAAGTGCAAAAAGCGAGAAGCAAGTTGCCCAGCTCGGAGCACAGAAGAATCAATCGGTCGCCTGTGTCACATCCCAAGATTTTCCAAATCTTGTAATGTGAAAAATAAATGAATAAAATAAAACTTTGTTTGATTACAGGACCAGAAGAAACTTTTGAATCCAATTGGAAACCTTCAAACCACTTTGGATCAAATTGATCCTAAAGGAATGAAAAAGATAAATATTTATTAAAGGAAAAATAAAAGTATTTTGTTACTACCTTGAAATCTTTTTATAAAAAGGTTTGGTTCTCAAAATGAAATGAAGGTTTTTTTAAATAAAGATTATTTATTAAAGCCAACTTAAAACCTTGGCCAAAACTTTGAAACAAAAGGTTTTGCTTTGATTAGATTAGTAAGGGTTTTATTTAGAGTAAAACAATAAGGATCAAATATCCAAGTTTTATTAATAAAGGTTTTATTATTTCTAAACTATCAAAACTTGTTTATTTGTTTAAAAATAAGTTTTTCAAGTATTTTTTTATTCCCAAATAAAACCTACTGATTTGGTTTTGAAAATAATTAGATTTCAAATAGAGATTTATTAATAAAATCAAACCCTATTTGAATAATAAACTATGGTCCATTTTATTTAATTAATGAATGGAACCTAAAAAGATTTAAAATATTATATCATTTTGGATTTGGTTTTTACTACTGAACAGAACCAAGTTCAAACTTTCAAAGTCTGGTGATTGTTTGTCTTGATTTGATTGTTGAATTATATGTTTGAAATTCAAAACAGAAATTAGATTCAGAAAAAGAAAAGGATTCAGAATAGGAAAAAAATGAGGTTAGGTCGACCCAACCCAGCAGCCCACTAAGGCCCAATAAACAGCCTAGTTCCCCTCTCCCGGAAGAAAACGTTTCATACCTAGCAACTGACCCATGCAGTGAATGACTGGTGGACCTTTCCCTCACTCCCTTTCTCATTGACCAGCCGGCCCCACGCCCTAGCCTTCTTCCTCACCCGCGTGACTCCTTCTCCCCCCAAACCTCGTCGCCGTTTCTGCCAGTGATTCCACGGATTCAATACGCCTTAATGCGGCCACCATTACTCACCGTGACCATGCCCATTTAAACGCCAGCGTCTCTCTTCCATTTCCCCTCTGACTCCTCCCCCAAGCACGCCCCGAGGCTGCCTCAATTTGGCTTGACACACTCCCTGTTCCGACGAGGTCTCGAGCAAATTCCGACGACTCAACGCTGCCCCTTGTCTCGTTGACCACGCACCCAGACTCCCCACTCTCAGACACATCTCCATGTGCTCTTTGTTCAACCGCGGGCGCCCCAGAACACCGTCCTCGACAAGCTCCGAGCACCACCGCGTTTGTCTCCTACTCCGGCGAATTCCCCAGGTGAAATCCGACCTCCCCTCTGCTTCTCGATCATGCGAGCATCTTCGCCTTGGTCTTACGCACCTAACCATGCCCCTGTCTTGCCTTAGGGAGGTCTACAACGTCACCTTCGACCGTGAACAGAACCGCCCGACGCTGTTCCCAACTCCGGTGAGCGATTCCACCTAACCCCGTGCGCCCCATGCCACGTCGACCACACGCCCGGCATCACCTCGTCGTCGTGAACGCGGTAAGCACCCCCTCTGTCCTCCCTGCCTCCTAGAACCACCACTAGTACCTCGCCTGGCCGTGCGCTGCCGCTAGCCACCGCCAGCGCCGCCAAACTTTGGCAAGCATGCTAGCAACCGTAGGATCTGGATCTGACGGATACGATAGAACGTTAGCAAAGGGGTAAGTGGTGATCCTGTGCCGCACGATCTGATTAGATCCAACACACCACAGCACCGATCCGGCCGAACCGGTATCGACTAGTGAAATAGCGACGCGTGGCCAGTTTCGTTTAAAACAGAAATTTGAAATCTGATTGAGATATGATTTTCAAACCCTTGTAACATTGGATCCACACGTCCAAAAATTACAAATTTTATTTCGTTGAAATCAGGAGAACAAGCCCTAGCCAACCATGCCCTTGGTTTAGCAAATAGTATCTGTTAGTTTGCTTGTTTTTGCAGATTCATTTGTGTGCTTGTTTAGATTAGAAAAATTGTTTAAAAAAGTTTTTAGAGTTAAAACCTTTGCAAAATGGTTTGTGAAGAACCTACTGAACCTAGGAACCAACCCTTGGTTTTGAAAAAGGATTTGGAAAAGTTTAGGATGGAATATTAGATTTAGTCCATTTCTAGCCAAATAAAAAAATAATGGATTTGTTATGAAAATAATTTTTTGAGTAAAAACTTTGGGAAAATGTTTTGGACCAAACCTACTGACCATAAACACCAAGTTTTGAGAAACAACAACTTATTTGATGAAACCACTTAAGGTTGTAACATTGAGAAAAATGTTTTTCACCACATAAAATGATGAAAGGTTTTGAAAATGGTTTAAGGATAAAACCCATTTACCAATGACTTTGCCATTTTGGTAAATGACCAAAATGTACCTTACAAAGTTTAGAAGCCTAATGGAGACCATCCTTGCAATAGAACCATCCTTTGCATATTTATGCATGACTTAGAATCCTTTGCTTTGTGTGTGTGTGAAATTGTTTGTTTGACCTTGGTTTGGAAGATTAGTTGATTTTGTGTTTGCTTGATTGACTTGTAGTGAAGTTAGAGAAGTGTGAGACTAGCAAGATCAAGGAGTAAACCACCATTCCCCACCAAAAAGGCAAGTCACACTATCATTCAAATGTCCTACTATTTTCATTATACTTAGTGGATTTTGAAACATGCATGAAAATGATTTATACTTATGCTATGCTAAATCCTAATAGGATGCCCTTACATTCCTTAGTGAAAACATTGTAGTTGTACATGCTTAGCCATGCTTTTTGTGAAAATAGATACATGTTGAGATTTTACAAAGTTGAGAAAAGGACTTGTGTTTTACATAATAAAACAAGGACTCAATGAACCACCTAGGTGGAGGATACTTTAAGTTTTGGAGAAGGTGGCAACAAAAGGAACCATGTCTATGGTAATCTCTTTGTGTTGTGCTCCAAAAGAAAACCCACCTAGGGAACTTAGAGATTAAACATGCTTCTCCAATTGTGGCTTTCGTGTGCAACCACATGCTATTATGGCTCTGGCTTAGTCAACTACATTAGGAAGACCCATACATTGTCTTTAGTTACTGGACATGGGGATCTGGAATGCTTCATGGGGGCTGAAGACAAGCTAGCAATGGTGTATGGGAGGACCTTTTGGAAAGACTTCGTCACACTCTCAGTCTGCTAGTACTCCATCTTGGTGAGCACTAATCCAGTAGGCCACTGGTGGCAAAATCATGGGATTGTGACATGTGGGTAAAGTGTACTCCTTCTGCAGAAGATAATAAAATCTAAGTACTTAGCCGTGTCCCCGGTTATGGACAATACTGAGCAACTAAAGTTTGAACTATGGGAGATCTCGACATTCCAACTTCTAAAATAAAAACCTGATGCACTTGGGGTTACCAAGATGCTCATGAGATTTTGTTTAACACTTGGTGCACTTGGGGTTGCCAAGGTGCTCAAGAGACTTTGTTAAACACTTGATGTACATGGGGTTACCAAGGAACTCAAGAGAATTTGAAGAAAACTTGAACACTTGGGGGTTACCAAGGGGTTCATGGAAGTTTGATAATAACTTAAAAACTTGGTCTTTACCAAGGAGTTTTCCAAGATTTGATCAAACCATTTTGAAAAGATAGGATAAATCATTGCTTTATGCAAAGGAGCCTAAAAACTCCACTTAACCAAATATGCATGTAATGATAGGATCCACTCATATTCAACATAAAAGTGAAACTTGCCAATACATTCCAATGTATTGACCCTTGTGGCTGTAACTTGTACTGTTGCAGGTTTGATTGCTTTTAGTGAAGATTGATTGATTAGGATTACAAAGTCTACAACCAGCATGTCTGCCTGTGGCACTTTGAAGATGAAGGATCCATGCTTATAGTTATTCCGCTGCAATGTAATGTAATAGCCAAATGAGCTATGTAAGATGTAATAAAATATTTTATTCCTGGTTATAAAGTTGTATTACGACCTTTGTATCTTGATATTACATCTTAACTGTGAATGCTAGCTATTGATCCAGGGACTAGCATTGCAAACACAGGAGGGATCAACCTTATTATCAGGTTGAGGCCTCTTACAGATGGTATTAGAGCATTGTGTTGCCTGTAGGATTGTAAACCTAGGATTGGACAAAAACCCTTAGAAGAAAAATAGGTGTTATGTTTGTTCCAAAACTTATTTACAAACAATCTAGTAAAACTCTTCCCTCAACCATTTTGTTTCAAATCTACCTCTCTTCTACTTCAACTTGATGGGAAACCTACCCTTTGACCAAAGACTTCACCATGTGCAAAGGACTTCTTCAACATCTTCCAACTCTAATGACTTCAACATCTTTAGCATATTCACCAAGGACCTCCAACTTGGATATCACCAAGGACTACAAGATAGACAAGGAAATCTTGCTCAAGATATGGAGACTAAGGGAATGCAAAATTAGGAGAAGGCCACATCACTTGAAGCTTTGTAACCAAGAGTTTTTCTCAAGGAAAACATGATTTCATGCAAGAAGAATCAACCAAAGAAGGAAGGAAAGAACACAAGTGAACCATATAGAGGGACCACCATATTTTAGTTGAGTCAAACCCACCAACCTATGAGGTGTAACAAAAATATTTTGTTGACAAAGTATGTGCTTGAACTTTGTGGTTTGAGTGAAAAGTTGATTGTGAATGCTTGCACATTGTTTGAGTGAATTGTAATGTGTGTGATTAGAATTGATCCCATAGAAATATTTTGCCTATTCTAATCTCCAATCAACCCCAAACAGATGACTACTCCAGGAGACTCTAACATCAAGAGTGATGACATCAACACCAACCAAGCTGACAGCATGAAAGAGCTCATAGCAACCCAACACCAGCTGAACCAACTAACAGCTCAGTTCATAGCCAGCACTAGTGATAAAGATCCAGCACTACAAAAGTTTTTGGAAGAACAATCCCAACTGATGCTTAAGGTGACTAATCAAATGATCAACATGGAAGAAAGCTATCCCAAAGGAGTTTATGATAACAAGGATGACAAGAATGTTATTCTAGATGGAGCCCCAGCTTGCATTATTTGTGGAGACAAGGACCATACTTCCAAGGAGCATGAAGATCAATGCCCCAACTGTGAAGAGAAACATCAGGTTGGACAATGTCCTACCTCTCATGCTACTTGCTACCTATGTGAAGGAAGCAATCATACTCCTATCCAATGCCCCATCTACTCCCTGGTGGAACAAAGGAAACAAGAAGGATCCAAGTCTACCAAGAAAGGAAAAGGACCACTTATACCTCCAAACAAGACAACCCAATTCAAAGGACTAAAGAAACCCAAGAAACAAAGACAAGACATGAACCTTGTGCAATGTCGTAAATGTAAGGAAATGGGACACTACTCCAGTGAGTGCCCAGAGAACCAGAAGAATAAGGGGATTGACCAAGTAGTATGCAACAACTGCAAAGAGCTAGGCCATTATGTAGCAACTTGTCCACAAGAACTACGTAAAGAACTCGAAGATATCCACTGTTTCAATTGCAAGAACCCAGGACATTATGCAAGCAACTGTCCAGAAAAGATGAAGAACAAGTTGAACAAGCCTATGGAAAACCTCAACCTTGGCCCATGAGAGTGTGGAAACAAAGGACTCAATGCAGAGGCTTTCCAGAGAAGTTTCCCCAAGATTCCAAACAAGCCCTTATGTAATTTTTGTTTGAAATATTTTAAGGGTGGTAGAACCCTAGTTGTTTTGAGCCTACTTGTAACCCTAACCTTCCCAAATCTCGGGACGAGATTTATTTTAAGGGTGGTAGCCTGTCACATCCCAAGATTTTCCAAATCTTGTAATGTGAAAAATAAATGAATAAAATAAAACTTTGTTTGATTTCAGGACCAGAAGAAACTTTTGAATCCAATTGTAAACCTTCAAACCACTTTGGATCAAATTGATCCTAAAGGAATGAAAAACATAAATATTTATTAAAGGAAAAATAAAAGTATTTTGTTACTACCTTGAAATATTTTTATAAAAAAGTTTGGTTCTCAAAATGAAATGAAGGTTTTTTAAATAAAGATTATTTATTAAAGCCAACTTAAAACCTTGGCCAAAACTTTGAAACAAAAGGTTTTGCTTTGATTAGATTAGTAAGGGTTTTATTTAGAGTAAAACAATAAGGATCAAATATCCAAGTTTTATTAATAAAGGTTTTATTATTTCTAAACTATCAAAACTTGTTTATTTGTTTAAAAATAAGTTTTTCAAGTATTTTTTATTCCCAAATAAAACCTACTGATTTGGTTTTGAAAATATTTAGATTTCAAATAGAGATATATTAATAAAATCAAACCCTATTTGAATAATAAACCATGGTCCATTTTATTTAATTAATGAATGGAACCTAAAAAGATTTAAAATATTATATCATTTTGGATTTGGTTTTTACTACTGAATAGAACCAAGTTCAAACTTTCAAAGTCTGGTGATTGTTTGTCTTGATTTGATTGTTGAATTATATGTTTGAAATTCAAAACAGAAATTAGATTCAGAAAAAGAAAAGGATTCATAATAGGAAAAAGTGAGGTTAGGTCGACCCAACCCAGCAGCCCACTAAGGCCCAATAAACAGCCCAGTTCCCCTCTCCCGGAAGAAAACGTTTCATACCTAGCAACTGACCCATGCAGTGAGTGACTGGTGGACCTTTCCATCACTCCCTTTCTCACTAACCAGCCAGCCCCACGCCCTAGCCTTCTTTCTCACCCGCGCGACTCCTTCTCCCCCCAAACCTCGTCGCCGTTTCTGCCAGTGATTCCGCGGATTCATTACGCCTTAATGCGGCCACCATTACTCGCCGTGACCACGCCCATTTAAACGCCAGTGTCTCTCTTCCATTTCCCCTCTGACTCCTCCCCCAAGCACGCCCCGAGGCTGCCTCAATTTGGCTTGACACACTCCCTGTTCCGACGAGGTCTCGAGCAAATTCCGACGACTCAACGCTGCCCCTTGTCTTGTTGACCATGCACCTAGACTCCCCACTCCCAGACACATCTCCCTGTGCTCTTCGTTCAACCGCGGGCGCCCCAGAACACCGTCCTCGACAAGCTCCGAGCACCACCGCGTCTGTCTCCTACTCCGGCAAATTCCCTAGGTGAAATCCGACCGCCCCTCTGCTTCTCGATCATGCGAGCATCTTCGCCTTGGTCTTACGCACCTAACCATGCCCCTGTCTTGCCTTAGGGCGGTCTACAACGTCGCCTTCGACCGCGAACAGAACCGCCCGACGCCGTTCCCAACTCCGGTGAGCGATTCCACCTGACCCCGTGCGCCCCATGCCACTTCGACCACACGCCCAGCATCACCTCGTCGTCGCGAACGCGGTAAGCACCCCCTCTGTCCTCCCTGCCTCCTAGAACCACCACTAGTACCTTGCCTGGCCGTGCGCTGCCGCTAGCCACCGCCAGCGCCGCCAAACTTTGGCAAGCATGCTAGCAACCGTAGTATCTGGATCTGACGGATACGATAGAACGTTAGCGAAGGGGTAAGTGGTGATCCTGTGCCGCACGATCTGATTAGATCCAACACACCACAACACCGATCCAGCCGAACCGGTATCGACCAGTGAAATAGCGACGCGTGGCCAGTTTCGTTTAAAACAGAAATTTGAAATCTGATTGAGATATGATTTTCAAACCCTTGTAACTTTGGATCCACACGTCCAAAAATTACAAATTTTATTTTGTTAAAATCAAGAGAACAAGCCCTAGCCAACCATGCCCTTGGTTTAGCAAATAGTATCTGTTAGTTTGCTTGTTTTTGCAGATTCATTTGTGTGCTTGTTTAGATTAGAAAAATTGTTTAAAAAAGTTTTTAGAGTTAAAACCTTTGCAAAATGGTTTGTGAAGAACCTACTGAACCTAGGAACCAACCCTTGGTTTTGAAAAAGGATTTGGAAAAGTTTAGGATGGAATATTAGATTTAGTCCATTTCTAGCCAAATAAAAAAATAATGGATTTGTTATGAAAATGAGTTTTTGAGTAAAAACTTTGGGAAAATGTTTTGGACCAAACCTACTGACCATAAACACCAAGTTTTGAGAAACAACAACTTATTTGATGAAACCACTTAAGGTTGTAGCATTGAGAAAAATGTTTTTCACCACATAAAATGATGAAAGGTTTTGAAAATGGTTTAAGGATAAAACCCATTTACCAATGACTTTGCCATTTTGGTAAATGACCAAAATGGACCTTACAAAGTTTAGAAGCCTAATGGACACCATCCTTGCAATAGAACCATCCTTTGCATATTTATGCATGACTTACAATCCTTTGCTTTGTGTGTGTGTGAAATTGTTTGTTTGACCTTGGTTTGGAAGGTTAGTTGATTTTGTGTTTGCTTGATGGACTTGTAGTGAAGTTAGAGAAGTGTGAGACTAGCAAGATCAAGGAGTAAACCACCATTCCCTACCAAAAAGGCAAGTCACACTATCATTCAAATGTCCTACTATTTTCATTATACTTAGTGGATTTTGAAACATGCATGAAAATGATTTATACTTATGCTATGCTAAATCCTAATAGGATGCCCTTACATTCCTTAGTGAAAACATTGTAGTTGTACATGCTTAGCCATGCTTTTTGTGAAAAGAGATACATGTTGAGATTTTACAAAGTTGAGAAAAGGACTTGTGTTTTACATAATAAAACAAGGACTCAATGAACCACCTAGGTGGAGGATACTTTAAGTTTTGGAGAAGGTGGCAACAAAAGGAACCATGTCTATGGTAATCTCTTTGTGTTGTGCTCCAAAAGAAAACCCACCTAGGGAACTTAGAGATTAAACATGCTTCTCCAATTGTGGCTTTCGTGTGCAACCACATGCTATTATGGCTCTGGCTTAGTCAACTACATTAGGAAGACCCATACATTGTCTTTAGTTACTGGACATGGGGATCTGGAATGCTTCATGGGGGCTGAAGACAAGCTAGCAATGGTGTATGGGAGGACCTTTTGGAAAGACTTCGTCACACTCTCAGTCTGCCAGTACTCCATCTTGGTGAGCACTAATCCAGTAGGCCACTGGTGGCAAAAGGATGGGATTGTGACATGTGGGTAAAGTGTACTCCTTCTGCAGAAGATAATAAAATCTAAGTACTTAGCTATGTCCCCGGTTATGGATAATACTGAGCAACTAAAGTTTGAACTATGGGAGATCTCGACATTCCAACTTCTAAAATAAAAACCTGATGCACTTGGGGTTACCAAGATGCTCATGAGATTTTGTTTAACACTTGGTGCACTTGGGGTTGCCAAGGTGCTCAAGAGACTTTGTTAAACACTTGATGTACTTGGGGTTACCAAGGAACTCAAGAGAATTTGAAGAAAACTTGAACACTTGGGGTTACCAAGGGGTTCAAGGAAGTTTGATAATAACTTAAAAACTTGGTCTTTACCAAGGAGTTTTCCAAGATTTGATCAAACCATTTTGAAAAGATAGGATAAATCATTGCTTTATGCAAAGGAGCCTAAAAACTCCACTTAACCAAATATGCATGTAATGATAGGATCCACTCATATTCAACATAAAAGTGAAACTTGCCAATACATTCCAATGTATTGACCCTTGTGGCTGTAACTTGTACTGTTGCAGGTTTGATTGCTTTTAGTGAAGATTGATTGATTAGGATTACAAAGTCTACAACCAGCATGTCTGCCTGTGGCACTTTGAAGATGAAGGACCCATGCTTATAGTTATTCCGCTGCAATGTAATGTAATAGCCAAATGAGCTATGTAAGATGTAATAAAATATTTTATTCCTGGTTATAAAGTTGTATTACGACCTTTGTATCTTGATACTACATCTTAACTGTGGATGCTAGCTATTGATCCAGGGACTAGCATTGCAAACACATGAGGGATCAACCTTATTATCAGGTTGAGGCCTCTTACAACCTGCTCAAAGTCATTTCAGACCTCGACAAGGCCTTCAGAGCTTAAATGGATATGGACATGCAAATAATGGACCCTAGAGCCCGTAATAATGCTGCACTTATGGTGGAATCACTGTATCGCAGGCCAAAGAAAATATGTCTCTTGGTTTATATTTAGTCTATGAAGATACGCCAGTGGGTCAGATAGTACGGCAGTATGTCCAAGGGGAGCCTCTAGTCAGTAATGAGGAGCTCGCGCGTCTATCCACACATATGTGAAATCTGCACGAATGGTACATGTCGCAAGCAGAAAAAAGCATCAGAAAGATTGGTTTCTGGTGGACGTTAGAAAGGAGCATCACTTCAAACCATACTCGATACAGGTTCAAATGACCGAACTGTTTCAGTTATACAACTAGCGCGCCCTCGAAAAATCTATCATTGGTTGCTATTGTCTGTAAGAGATTTATTTCTATAATTAAGTTTGTATCTCAGCTCGTTCATTGCATTTAATATATTATCCTAACTATATATCCTTTTGTATGATGATATTATATTCTGCAGAATGAAGATGCTTGTATGCAAAAGAGCTAGAAGATACGACGTTGGGTTCATTGACCCATATATCGTTAATGAATATACGTTAAAGAATCACCCCAAGGACGTGGAGGAAGACCTGTGCAGGTTCTTAACCAAGAATAATTTTTTTAAGGAAATACTATTTCCTTACAACTTCAAGTGAGTGTTTATATCTTGTACACATTTTATTTTTGCTTACTGGATGAGATATGCATGTATTCTTATGTAAACATCCGCAGATTCCACTTGATCTTGCTAAACATTCAAGTTGACAACTCCCTAGTTGAAGTCCACGACTCATTAAGTTGGGACCAAGAGCAGTGGAGCGACATGAAAGCAATGCTCCATAAGTAATTTCAATCATTGTCGCATTATATCGTCCTCTTTCATTCATTTCCTGATATCAAGTAACTAATAACTCCTTTGTTCATTTTCTTTGCCGAGCAGGGTGTTGGACACGGTTCAGACAGAAAATACCAGGTCCATTCAAAGAGGAGTTAACTTATAAAATGGTGAAGAGTTTACAGCAGCCACCGGGAACTCATTTATGTGGATACTACA
This sequence comes from Avena insularis, assembly GCA_023614405.1. Classification (NCBI taxonomy): domain Eukaryota; kingdom Viridiplantae; phylum Streptophyta; class Magnoliopsida; order Poales; family Poaceae; genus Avena; species Avena insularis. The sequence goes on along the minus strand of CM042691.1, from coordinate 22,348,679 downwards.
TCTACGAGTATATCCGCGAGTTGACCAGTGAGCAGAAAGTTGACTCACATTATATTTATGATTTGCCGGAGGAACTAGAGCCAGACCAGCGCATAAGAGAAATTCAAGAGGAGCTGGCGGGATTTATGATGAAGGAAGTCCTTGATGTACATGGAGAGCATTATGCGGATGACGTGGAACTCGATTTTCCTTAGTCATCTCCATGTAGCTGGAGATTACCTTCAAGCTTATGCATGATGACAAGGAGAAGGGACTAGACGTAGTCATGAAGGAGATACTTGGACGCCTCTGCGGACGACACTCCACTGAGCTCAGGAGCATATACTTCCACCTGTTCGGGAGACGCGACGAGCAGGGAGAGGCTGTTGTGTATGACGACACTACTAGAGAGACTATCGACCTTGTACGTCTGTATCTCCAGGACCTAGAGAGCCTCGTTGGACACCTCGACATAGATAGGACCAACTTCATGCTTAGCAATGACGAGCTTCATGTTCAGTTGAGGGATAAGGACAAGCTCTTCGCATAGGAGGACGAGATCGTCAAGGAGATGGAGGCTAGATTCGAGAGCGAGGACAAGAGGTTCAAGAATCAAGAGAAGAGAGTGCAGGATAGAAACAAGAAGATCAAGAACATGAGGGCCGAGATAGAGGTCAAGGACCTTGAGCTAGAGACTCAGCAGGGAGTGATAGAGAGGCTGCACTCGCAAAAGAGAGCCCTTCGTTCGAGGATTGAAACCTTGACCACCAATGTGGAGGAGTACAAGACAACCATGGAGACAACTGGACTTATTCTAGTGGACGAGGAGGTCGACATGGAGGATTAGTGTTGACTACTCGACTATATATTTAACTATCATCCTTTCATTTATCGAGTCGCAATGATCATCCAACACGTGGATGGCTTGCTAGTGTGTTTACATTTCCAAAACATGTTGTTTACATTGTTCAAACTCTAAGTTTATATTATGCTTTATTATTTTTGATTGTTGCTATGTGATTTATTGTGCATGTTAGCATCTATGGGATATATCTCATTACTTATCCTTATTGAAACCATAGATGTAAGGTCCCCAACCTTTAATAAGGTAGAGATCCCTGTGTTTACAATGCTAGTCCCTGGATCAATAGCTAGCATCCACAGTTAAGATGTAATATCAAGAAACAAAGGTCATAATATAACTTTATAACCAGGAATAACATAATTTTATTACATCTTACATAGCTCATATGGCTATTACATTACATTGCAGCAGAATATCTATAAGCATGGGGTCCTTCATCTTCAAAGTGCCACAGGCAAACATGTTGGTTGTAGACTTGTAATCCTAATCAATCAACTTCACTAATATCAAACAAACCTGCAACATAACAAGTTACAGCCACAAGGGTCAATACATCTGAATTGTATTGGCAAGTTTCACAACTATGTAGAGCATAAGTGGATCCTATCAATACATGCATATTTGGCTAAGTAGGGTTTTAGGCTCATTTGTAGAAAGCAATAATTTTATCCTATCTTTTCAAAATAGTTTTGATCTTTTGTCACATCTTTCTGAACTCCTTGGTAAATCCCCAAGGTCTGACGATGATGAGGATGATGATTATACGCTTTTGGAGGTACATGCCTTGCGAGCTTAATCTCTTTGCTTATCCGAGTAAGCCCGTTATTTACTTATGCACCTGGCCAGGTACATGACGTTCCTCCTCTCGCCGTGGGCGGAGTCGGCAAGATTCCTGTTGCCAAGCCGAAGCGACGCGGAACCTCCTCCAGCACTCAGCCGGCCAAGAAGAACAAGCTCACTCCGGCTGCTCCTGCTGCCTCTGCTGCTGCCAACCTAGGTGAGACTCTGTAACATCCCTAAAATCATGATTTCAAAGATTGCATATCATTCATGCATGCATATAGAATTGAGATCAAATTCAAACTCATTTCAAGAAAACAGAAGCACATAGTGCTATCATTTTATGTGAGCAAACTTGAATCAAATGGCCATCCCCATTTGAGAGTTTAAATGTTTTAAACCTAGATTGTTTGTCTCCCTTGTTGATTGGTTTAAGTGTGGAGTTAGAACAAATTTTTACAAAATTGGAATGGCTTCAAAAACCATTTCCAAACATTTGCAAATCAAGTGCAAAGTCCCTATTATTTTGTTTCTCCAAAAATGACCAAGCCTTTTCAAAGTGACCACATGGTTTTATGCCTAGAATTGAGACTGTTGCACACTAAAAAAGTCCAGAAAAGATTTGAATTCAAAAGAGTTTGAATTCATTTGAAAACCATTCCTAAAATTCATCCTGGAAAAAGAAAAGGGTTAAAGAAAAGAAAAAGGCCAGGCGCTCCTATTCTAGCCCAGCAATAGACGCGGCCCAGCTAGCCCACCCGGCCTCCCTCTCTCTCTCGCACGCGCATACGCACCCACGCGGTCGCTGACACCCAGACCCCACTTTCTCTCTGCGTATTTCGCTGACAAGCGGGCCCCGTCCACGTCATCGTCTTCTTCCCCAAAATCCCGCGCACGAACTCCACCGCTGCCCGTTGCTGATTTGATTCCGCGAGGTAAATGGCATTGAATCCTTGGGCGTTTCTTGTCGAGCCTCTGGCTATATAATCCCCTCTCTCTCGCGACCATTTCCCCTCAACCAATTCCCCCTTCACGCCACCAGGTCATGCCCATTGTTCTGCGACGACGCGCCGACGAATTCCGGTGAGCTCCGTGTTCCCCTTTGTCCCTGACTCATGCTATCAAACTCAGCAACTCCTTGCGCACCTACTGACACGCCCCGTTTGTTCTCGCATGATCCATAGCTTCGGCAACGACTTCGACTGAGCGCCGCTGCTCTCTGCACGAACTCCGGCGACCTCTCCCCGTAAGTACTAGCCGCCCTTGCCCTGTGCATGTTACGCCTAGGACCCCCATTGTCTTGCGCATCTAACGGTGCCTTCCTTTTGACTTAGCGCGACGCAGAACCTCGCCAACGTCGACAGCAGCCGCACCCGACGCGTTTGCGAACTCTGGCGAGGAACTCCGACGACCCCGTGTGCCCCTTCCCAAGCCATCGCCACCTTGAGCATCAGCAGCCCCCTGCGGTTCTAGTAAGCCTCTTACCCCACTCCCGCGCGACCTAGAACGCCAGCGCCTCCGCTGACAGACGCGCCGCCGCCAGTCGCCGCCGCTAGCGCTGCTCGTCTTTGGTCAAAGCGTTTAGGAACGTTAGATGTAGATCCTACGGCTGAAATTAGAACTTAAGCGAAGAGGTATGCACGCATCTGAGCCACCAGATCTGACTTAAATCGTACGGCTCGTAGAGCTCGATCCATCTGAACCGGTACGGGCCAATAGGAAACAGACGCGTGGCTAGGGTTTGAGTTTAAAACAGAATTTAAAACAGATTTGGATTCAAATTTGATTAGGCTATAACTTTTGATTCCCATGTTAGATTTTTGCAAATTTTATACCGTTGGAATCAGGGAGACAAGCCCTTTCTGTTTATGCAATGTGTTTAGTGTTTAGTTTCTGTTAAAATGACTTTATTTGCAGAAACTTGTTTAAGACTATTTTGAGTATAGAAATTGTTTAGAAAATTGCTTTGGTATAAAATAAACTTGATTTAGCAAGTTTTTATCTTGGTTATGAATCAGTACTATGCACTTGCTTGGTTGGGTTTTAAAAATCATCACTTAGCATTTTGCATGCATGCATATATTTATGTTTGTATATGAATTGTGTGTAATTTTGTGCTACCATTTTTGTGTAGACTTTGGTGCTAGTGATTGTGATTGTGAAGAGTGCTACTCTCCCCACTACCAAGGCAAGTGGTACTTCATGAATATTTCCATCCCTATATTTCATACAAGCATTAGAAGTATTTTTGCTAAGTCTTGCATGTGTTACTATTTTTGCCAAATGCCATGTTGGGAAATCCTAAGTAGTTGTAGAATTGCTAGGAAATCCTAAGTTAAGTTACTATGCCATGCTTAGCCTAGCTAGTAGCAAACAAGGGTTGGTAAAATATATACATGCTATGATGAAAATATTTCTAAGTCTTTGGACTTATGTTTTCTTAATAAAACAACTAAGTCAATGAATCACCTAGGTGGAATGGGACTTGAATGGTGGTTTTTGGTTGAGTGGTTACACAAGGCCCATGGACATGGTTTACCTTGTGTATCTCACTTGTGGTATGCCACCCAGGAACAAAGGGATTTTAGAGGCCAAGTGTTGAGAAGCTTATAGTGCAGCCACTTGGCAATATGGGCTCTGCCTGGATCACATAGGTTGCTAGAACTTAGTCATTTGGACAGTTGGTGGTAGTGGGATGATAGGTTGGAACGCGTCCATTTGGCTAAGGGAAGGCTTCTGAAAGGTCCTGTCTTGGGAAACCAAGTCTGGTGGGGAAAGTGCACAACCTCTGCAGATGGAAAATCTAAGTACTTAGCCAAGTCCATGGCAATGGACAACTTGAGCATCAAGACATGGAAGCTATCAAGAATCTCATCACTCCAACTTCTAAGTAAAACTTGTGGGTGAACAAGGGTGAAGGACCTCAATGTCTATTGATGGTTTCTTTGGAAAAGTTTTGACAAAGAAAAACTTAGAGTTTTCAACTAATAGGAAAAACCTATTTTGAGCAAAGCAAGCCAAACTATACTTAGCCAAAATGCATATAGTAATATAGTCCACTTAAAATTTACTAAGGTATCACTTGGCAATACTATTCCAAAGTATTGACCCACTGTGGCTGTAACTTGTGATGTTGCAGGTTACTCCGATGATGATTAGGTGTCATGAGTCTACACTCAACATGTTTGCCTGTGGCACATGAAGATGAAGAATTATGTTTATTTACTTATTCCAAACTCTTGTATTAGGCCTGTGGCCTTGAGATGTAAAAGACTATGTTTTATCTCTGGAATGGATGTAATAAATGACCTTTGTATCTGTGTACTTCATCTTAAACTGTGGATGCTAGCAATGATCCAGGGACTAGCATTGCAATCACAGGGATCCTTTTCCTTTACAAATGAGGGATCTTACAGACTCGCCAAGCTGCTGCGCGCCGAGTCACGCGCCGAGTCGTCCGCGACCCGGTTGTCACCGGGTATGTTTTTGCACCTTGATTTTTCTGTTCCTTCCTTTCTCATCACTGCTGTTCTCTTATATATGTCTTGTTATTTTCAGTGTTGCACCTTTGACGGCGAGTCAGGCTGCTTCTAACATTTCCTCGCCGCTTAGGCCTGCACCTCCTCCAGCTGACTCGGCGGCGCCGAGTCCCGTTCGGGTTGAGGCTAGCACTGTTGAGGCTCACGCTTCTCAGTGTCAGTCAGACCCGGTGGTTCATTCGGCTAGCGCTCCTGGCGCTGGCCAGGAAAAACTTCCTGATCTTGGTGCCCACAAGTTTGGCGCCGAGAAGCCCTCTGCCACCAGTTCCTCTGGCATCAGCCCTCAAGCTGATGTGAATGAACAACTTCTTGATCTTGGAGCCAGCAAAATTGCTGAGCCCAGTCAGGGGGCTCCAAGATCCTCTCCAAATCCTCCTTCTCGCTCTCAAATTCTGTCAACGGGCCAGACCCAGCCCAAGGCTTCTGGTTCTACTCGCCCCTCTTTTGGCAAATCCATCTTTTCCAAGCAAACAACTCTAGTTTGCGCTCCGGGTTCTGCTCCTCAAATCTGGCCTCCGACGTCGGCGAAAAAGCTCGCTTCAACGGGCAAGGGGGACAAATATGCGGCTGCCGGGTCAGGTGATGACTCCAAGGCTGTTACCCTCCATACTTCTGCTGCTGCAACCCGTGCCACTATGGGAACCGCCCTGAAAACGGGTCGAGTTCTTACTCGGACGCTCAGTGGCAAGAGCCTTGGTTCGGCTGAACCTTACACTATGGCACGGAATGCAGCGGAAGTAGGGAGGTCAAGACTTTGGGAAGAAGTTGAAGCTGGGCCCCAAGGCCATCTCCGACATGACCCAGCAGGCCATTTCTCTGATGGCCCGTGCCGACGAAGTGAATGAGGTAAATTAGCTTCTTACTCTTTTGTATCATTGAGTATTTCCTTTATACATATCACCTAGTCCCCGAGGTTACAGTCGAGTAAGAAACTTACTCGGCTGTAAGCTCTTCAATAGTCACTTAGCCTTCAAATCCTTTACTCCACGCTTGTATGTTAGAACTTCGATCCTTATCCCTCGAGGTTACTGCCGAGTAAGAAACTTACTCGGCAGTAAGCCCTTAAGCTCTTTGATTCCTTCATGACAAAATCACGTTAGAGCTTCAATTCCTAGCCCTCGAAGTTACTGCCGAGTAAGGAACTTACACGGCTGTAAGCTCTTAAGCTCTTTGATTCGGCAGGTCGCCTAACTCGACTCTTTCTTTGTTATCTGTCTTCTTTCATTAGCTTACGCATAATGAGCACACCAAGGTGCACCAAGCTCTCGTCCTTGCGCATTGCAAGCTTGAACTTGCGTATGAGAAGCTACAGACTAACACCTTCGGCCAAGGTAATATCTTTGCTTTTCCCTTTTCTATTTTTGGTGTAATTCTCCTTGGTTCAACCTTTCATTTTTCCTCTCACTCTTGTCTCACAACCACTGCTTAGTCCACCATCAATGAACTTCACTCGCAAATCAGCGAGGCCGAGAGTAAATTTCTTACCTCCCTAAGCCAATAGTTGAAATTTTTCTGTCGGTACTGACAAATTTTCGTTCTCAATAAGCGGAGAAGCACCAAGTCTAACTCCAGAAGGAGCGCGATGAGGTGAGTCGGCTGAAGAAACTGATGGCCGAGACGAAGCAGAAGCAGTTGGCCGAGGTGAACAGGTTGAAGGAGGAGCTTGCCGAGAAGAGCGAGTAGCAGGCTACCAGCGTCGAGAAGACTAAGAGGCTGCTCGACGAAGCCGAGTCATTGGTCGAGTCGACAAATTTGGACCTCTACGCCCTTCAAACCAAGACCAAGACTTGGCATAGCAAGCTCGCTGCGATCAACTTCTTTCTCGGTAGTGAGTTCTTACTCTTTACGCATTGTCCAAGTCCTGCTGGATTTCTTCCATCTGCCCTTGCTATTTGCTAACTTTCTCTTTTTGCTTGCAGAGAACTTTCCTGAGGCCAACAAGTTTGCCATATGAGCCATGAAGAAAGTGAGAGATGAGGCTGGTGCTCCTGCTGACGGCGAGGTGTCTATGGAGGAGCTCCTTGCAGCGGTGTCTGAACGGGTCAAGCCTCAGATCTTGCGGTGTGGATTTGCTCAAGTTAGCCATCCATGCGTTTAACATGCTCTGGCCGGATCAAGACCCACCCGAACTAATCGAGCCGCTAGCCGAGAGACTGCTCCTTACTGAAGACCGGCTGGATCAATGGCGCGAGTCGGCCGGCCGAGATGCAGCGGACAAGGCTCTCTCCTTCGTGCTTTCATGGTAGGAGGACATCAAGCATGATGTTCTTGCTCGCATAAGGGGAGATGGCAAATGGTTAAACGACCCGGAGCTGATCAAGAAGCGCCAGGAGCGAGCTTATGCTATGATCGAGTACACCATGGTGCACGCTTGGTGTGAAGGTCCCAGTTTCCTCGACCTTGGCGATCCGCTCGTCGAAGTTCCTGCTGAAGAAGGTGGCGACCGTGAGGCGACCGAGTCAGATGATCCAGATGACCTGGCCGCAGATGCCCCTCACCCGGCCGATGCTCCCAACACTCCTGGTTCTGAGAATGCTCCTCCGAGTTCTCCTACTCCTTAGGCCAACAAATACTCGAACTTTGATTAGATCCCCGGTATGCTAGGTATAGATGTAACGTACATTGCACTTGAAGTTTGCTTATGTGCCTTGTGATAGGCTTTATATATTTGTGTTATGCATTGAGTGCGAATCACTCAAGGACTAGTCTCCGAATTTCATTTTGCCGTGTCACCTTTCCTTGCCTTTGGCCCTTGTCTACCATGTTTCGGCGTTCGACATTAGGATCTCAAAGTACGAAGGATTTAGTTAGCGGATATGAAACTTGGATAACTTGGCCGAGATTACTCGACACATAGTATAACACAACCTGCAGAGAGTTAGGCACAAACTGAAGCCGACTCGCGTTTCTCCCTTGTACTTATCCGGTGTTCGTGTTTACCCGTCTTAGATCTTTTTATCTTGCTTGCCATGAAGCCGTGTTTTCGGACAACAGCATAGTCAAAGAGTTGATTTCTTCCGAGTAAACACTACTTGTTCCGAAATAAATTCCGGGTATCACGCCAGCCGACGTAAAATAATTGAAATGGAAAGCCTAAGGGGTAGTCCCCGAGTCTGTTTTTCAAATCATACCATTTTATTATTAGCACATAGCCGGAAAACCCATCCGACATATGAAAGTTCGAGTGATACATGCACTGTTTCTCCTAAGTGTAGAAGGGACTAAGCAATGCCACATTCCATGGCCTTTTGGTTTCATCTCCTGACATGTCTGCCTTGTTCTTTTGCGCTTCATGAGTGTCTATGAGATACTAGGAATCATTGTGCAATGTTTTTATTACAATGAATGGACCTTCCCATGGAGGTGATAATTTATGCATTCCAGCTGTGCGCTGCACCAGCCGTAGCACCATATCTACTTCTCGAAAAACACGAGGTTTCACTTTCCGGCTATGGTAGCATCGGAGATTTTGTTGATATATTGCAGATCTGGAGAGTGCCAGTTACCTCGCTTCTTCGAGTAAATCTACTCCATCTTCTCAGGCCTCTTTTACCTCGTCTTCCGAGTATTGCCTTATCCTTGGCGAGTCATATTCTATGTCGGCAGGCAAAACTGCTTCAGCCCCATATACAAGGAAAAATGGCGTATAACCAGTTGATCGATTTGGACTCGTTCTTAAGCTCCATAGTACTGAGGGTAGTTCCTCTAGCCAACAACCAGGTGATCTCTGGAGTGGTTCCATTAAGCGAGGTTTTATCCCGGACAGAACTAAGCCATTAGCCCGTTCAACTTGTCCATTTGATTCTGGATGGGCGACCGACGCTACGTCGAGTCTTATTCGGTGTTTCCCACAGAAGCGAGCAAAAGCCCCTTCGGCAAAGTTTGTGCCATTGTCAGTTATCACACTGTGTGGGTAGCCATATCTGAGGATTATATCCCTTAGGAATGTAACAGCTATTTTGCCGTCTAGTTTTTTGATTGGCTTTACTTCTATCCACTTGGTGAACTTATCGATCATGACCAAGATATGAGTCATGCCTCCCCTTGATGGTTTGAATGGTCCTACCATATCTAGGCACCATACTGCAAAAGTCCACGTGATTGGTATAGTCTTCAATTCTGATGCTGGAAAATGTGACTTGGACGCATAGTGTTGACAACCACTGCATTTTCCGACTAACTCTTGTGCTTGTGCCAATGCGCTTGGCCAGTAGAATCCATGTCGGAATTCCTTGGCTACCAATGCTCTTGATGATGCATGGTGCCTGCACTCTCCTTGATGGATATCCGATAAAATCTCCTGGCCTTTCTCTGAACTGATACAACGCTGCAGTACACTCGTCATGCTTCGTTTGTAGAGTTCCTTGTTGATTATGGTGTATGCTTTTGCCCTTCGTGTTGTTTTCCTTGCCAACATTTTGTCAGTCGGCAAGGTTCCATCCTTCAAATAACTGAATATTGGCTGTGCCCATGTTGGTATTAGTGGTTCCGGGTTTGCTTCAGCATCAATGTCCATTGGTTCCGCCGAGATATGTTCTGCCGACATAACCTGAGGAGTCCCCGAGTGTGATTCGGCTACCCCTGAGGTGAACAGATCAGTCCCCGAGTGACTCGAACCTACCCCTGAGTCGATATCTGATGGGGATATGCCTATCGGGGTATACCCAGGCGCTTTTCCACCCAGAGAGGCTGGCGAGTGGGCCTGCAAGACGGCGACTGGATCAAGGCCCGGTGTGGATCCAAGCGACTAGAAGCTGAAGGCCCAGGCGAGTAGATAGGCCCAGTCGGATTAGGTTAAATGAGTACCGAAGCCTTAACTGATTCGGTTGAGATATGTAAACCCTAGGGGGAGGTGAGTCTATATAAACCTCCCTACAGGGCGTGTAGAGGCACGTTCCATCATACACCCAAGGGACTCGCCGCCTAGCCGCCGAGCTCGCCCCATTGTACCACCATCATAATACAATCTAGCAGGAGTAGGTCTTTACCCTCCGGGGGGGCGAACCTGGGTAAAACCTTGTGTCTCCGCCCTCATCTCGCACCACAGATGGATGTCCGCCCTTGCCCATCGTTCTACTACTCGCTGCCGATTACAGCATCTGCCGTGACCATTCCCACGACAGTGGCGCCCACCGTTGGGTCTGGCCGGTGTTCTGCGGCGAGATCCAATCTTCCCATCAACAAGACGGTCGCCACCGGCCTCATGATAGCGATCGGCGAGATGCTCCAGATCTTGCCAGCAGCTACGTCCCGGCGGCGCGCACAGCATGATCTTGCCGGTCGGCACGATCAGCCTCTTCGTCGGCCTCACCGACGTCATCGTCTCGGAGGACTCGGCTCGCATCTGCGAGTCTCCGCCATGCGACCAGCTCTCCGAGAGCCAGGTCCGCATGATCCATCGCCTCGCCTCCGAGTACAACTCGGCCCACAGCAATGTGGCCGAAAACTCCGCGGCCGCAGAAGACGCGGCCCTCAATGACGACGCTGACTCGGCGACCCCGGCATCACTCGCTGGATCCATCACCGCGGCTTCACCTGCGGGCTCCATCACCCAGGTCTCCAACATGGGAGACTTCGAGGATCCGTCCATCCTTGGGATATTCGACTTTGACTCCGGGTCGGAAAACTCCGCCGATCTCCGCGACGGGACCGGTCGCCATGCCGCGACCTACATGGCGACTGAAACCGATCCGCTGGAGGATCCCTTCTCCACCCTGATACCTCCTAACGCCACGGCAACGGAGGTCGAGGAACTCCGCCTGAAGCTGGCGGAGGCGATCGCAAAAGAACAAGGCGGCGCGAAAAATTTACGCCTCGGCAGGTGGCAACAGGCTGTCACGCTACCACCAGCAGCGAATCAGGTCGCGCCTGAACCCCACCGTCTAGGGGCGCACCCTGAACTTTGACGACAAAAACGACCCGGCCCGCGTGGCCGAGCGCACGATCTGCGAGAACGCGCCACCAGGAGGTAGCGCCCGGCCCCAACCAGGGTCGACGGCGATGGGCGCCCCACCTCCACCCAACCGCACACCCCCCAGGGATCAGCCGCGGATAGTGGTCTCCTCACGGGAGCGAGACGCGAATGGCCTACCACTGTTCTCCACCCCGATGGACAACCTCGTGGTGGGCCGAGCAGCGGCCCACAACATCACGGCCACTGGTGACGACGCCCTACAGATCCGATCGTCGGTCCCTTTCGCCAAAAGCGGTCGGCGAGCAAAAAGCGTGGCGCCGACTTCGCGCGGGTCGGTGTACTCGCGTTCTTCGGGCAGCAGAGCGGCCGCCCATTGGCGGCAAACACCCTCAACTGCCCGCCACCAGAGCCACTGCAGCTCCAACATCGACCCGCAGCAGCACTCTCCTGTGACCGACTGAAGAAGGGCGTCGCTGCCAGCGGTCGACCGCCGACGCCCACCCACATCATCAACAACCAAAGCTGGCGCGCCGCCAGCCCGGCGACCTGCGACACACCCTAACGAATCGCGCGACGGCGAGCGATAAGTCGCTAAGCGACTTCGGGCAGTGCTTGGACCGATGATCCGGCGAAAAATACCCGGCGAACTTCAAGGCGCCGAAGGAAATAGAGAAGTACGACCCTTCGTACGACCCCTCCGTGTGGCTGGATACATACCTCATGGCGATGGGGATCGCTGGCCACACCGACCTGCTAGTCGCCCGTTACCTCCCCTTGATGATGAAGGGGACGTGCAGGCAGTGGATCAACACCCTCCCCCAGGATAGCATTGACTGCTGGGAGGAGATGCACGACGCCTTCGTCAAGCACTTCGAGTGCTCCTACACCCGCGCCACCATCATCGAGGACCTGGAGCGTCGTCCGGGGACCCGCGAGTCGACCATAGAATCGGGTCCAGCAGTGGCAAGAACTATGGTACAACGCGGTCGGCATCCACCCGGACACCGCGATCCATTGCTTCAAGACCTCGTGCTTCTACGAGCCCTTGGTCGCCAAGCTCAAGCGACATTCTTGCACGCTCGACAACATACCGGACCTCCTCGAGATCGCCAAACGGTACGCGGAGGAAGATCCAAACCAGGAAACCGACGACGAGTCGGGAGGCCAACGCCGCACGAGCGGCAACGACAACGTACGACGATCCGACCTACACTACAACAACACTCGCCTCACTGGCAAGCGCCGCAGTGATGGGCGAGTCGACTTTGTCGCCAACGCCGGGCACGCGCAGCGCGAGCCCAAGAGCTTCCGCCACGACGGAGGGCAACGCCGCGACGGCGGCAACTACAAGGCAAAACAAAGGTTCGACCCCGCGGCCCTCCTTAACCAACCTTGTGCGTTTCATAGCAGGGAAGGGAAGCCCGCCACGCACACGACCGCCGACTGCCACACTCTCAGGGAGATTGAGAAGGCACGGCGAGCGCGGGAGGACCCCAACAACAACCCGCCAAACGGCGGAAAATTCGGTAATGTGGCCGGCTCGCTCCATACCTTCACAGGCTTCAACACGAAGCGCGAGAAGAAGGTCATCTCCCGTGCCGTCACCGTCAACGCGGTGGCCCAGGTGGACGTTCCCCAGTTCCTCAACTGGTCGGAGCAGCCCATCACTTGGAGCCGCCAGGACCACTCGCCACGCATCGAGTACCCAGTCCGAGTCTCCCTGGTGGTCAAGCCTAAGGTGGGCGACTACTGGATCCACAATACATTGATGGACGGCGGCAGCTCCATCAACATCTTGTACCTGGACACCTTCAGGCGACCGCGGCTCCCGCATTCGATGGTCGAGACGACCTACACCACGTTCCACGGCATCGTCCCCGGTCGGAAGGCGTACCCGATCGGCAAGATCACGCTGCCAGTCACCTTCGTCACACCAGCAAACTTCCGCACCGAGCGGATCGTCTTCGAGCTGGTACCCTTTGACAGCCCCTACCACTGCGTCCTGGGGCGCCAGGCGGTGGCCAAGTTCATGGCAGCGCCCCACTATGCGTACAACACGATGAAGCTCCCCGGGCCGTGCAGCGTCATCACCATCAATGGCGACCCCGACATGGCCGCCGAGTGCGAAGCCAAAGGAGTCGAACTCGCCGACGCCGTCATCGCGGCAGAGACCAACCACGCCGACGAGCTCGCCAGAAATGCAGCGAGTCAACAACGATGATCCCACCATACTCAAGAAGCCCAATTCGGAGGGCGCAAACACCTCAGCCTTCGAGGCAACAATGCACACCCGCACCGTCGAGCTGGTCCCAGGCGACTCCAGCAAGACGGTGACGATCGGGACGGGCATGAGCCCAGCCTAGGAAGGCGCGCTCATCGAGTTCCTCCGTGAGAACAGGGACATCTTCGCATGGAAGCCCTCTGACATGCCTGGTGTCCCTAGGGAACTCGCTGAGCACAAACTAAACGCCGACCCCAAAGTACGACCCGTTAAGCAGTCGCTGTGGCCCTTCAATGAAGAGTGCCGCCGAGCTATCGCCGAGGAGGTGCAACGTCTACTTGCTGCAGGCTTCATCCGGCCAATCAAATACTCCAAGTGGCTGGCAAACCTAGTCCTAGTGGAGAAGAAGAATGGGACCTGGAGGATGTGTATCGACTACACAAACTTAAATAGCGCCTGCCCGAAGGAGTAGTTCGTCCTCCCGCGGATCGACCAAATAATCGACTCCACCGCGGGCTCGGAGTCGCTGTGTTTCCTCGACGCCTACTCTGGGTACAACCAGATCAAAATGGCTGTTGAGGACGAGGAGAAGACGGCGTTCATCACGCCATTGAACCTTCGCTACACCGCCATGACCTTGGCTTCAAGAACGCCAGGCGACCTACCAGCGGTGCATGCGGAGTGCCTCGCGAGCCAAATTGGCGCAATATCCACGTCTACATCGATGGCGTGGTCGTGAAATCCGCTTCGCCGAGCGATCCACTCGCCGACCTGGCGGAAACATTCGCCAACCTGCGGAAATACAAGATAAAGCTCAACCCAGGCAAATGCACCTTCGGTGTACCAGCAGGGCAACTACTGGGGTACGTCGTCTCCAAGCGCGGGATCAAGGCGAATCCCACCAAAATCGACACGATCGCCCGACTCGGAAAACCCGAGTGCCTACGCGACGTCCAGAAGCTGGCCAGGCGAGTCGCGGCTCTCAGCCGCTTCATCCCCCGACTGGGCGAAAAGGCGATGCCCCTATACCGCCTGATGCGAAAGAACCCCACCTTCCAGTGGGATAAGGAGGCGGACGACGCACTCCGCGACCACAAGAAGGTGCTACTCGCAGCAGCACTACTCGCCGCCCCCGTTGACAAAGAACCCATGCTGGTCTACGTCGCGGCTTCCGAGCACGTCGTCAGCGCCGTCATGGTCGTCGAGCGGCCGGAGGAAGGAAAGGAGCGCCCGGTACAGCGACCGGTGTACTACATCAGCGAGGTCCTCACCGAGTCGCGCCATCGATACCCGCAGTACCAGAAACTAGTATACGTGGTCTTTAGAGCATAGAGGCGCCTGCCGCACTACTTCCAGGAGCACCCGATCACGGTCGTCTCCTCAGCACCGTTGCAGTACATCATCCGCAACCACGAGGCGACCGGGCGAGTCGCCAAGTGGGCCGTCGAAATCGACGTCCACAACATCAAGTATGAGCCACGAAAAGCGATCAATTCGCAGGATCTAGCGGACTTCATCGCCCACTGGGAAGAGGCCCAGCAGCCGGAAAAGCTGCCATACCTCCACTACTGGAGCCTGCACTTCGACGGCTCCAAAAACACGGACGGCGCAGGAGCAGGGATCGTGTTGACTTCACCGAAGGGCGACAAGCTCCTCTACGTCCTCTGCCTCGACTTCACCCCCTGCACCAACAACATGGCCGAGTACGAGGCACTACTCCACGGCATGCGAGCTGCCAAGGAAATGAACGTCAACCACCTACGCTGCTACGGAGACTCCGACCTCGTGGCCGGACAAGTCGCTGGCACCTGCGACGCCATGTCCCCTACCATGGCGGCATACCGCCAAGCAGTAGACAAGCTGGGGGGGTCACTTCGCAGGCTACTCCGTCGAGTGGATCGACAGGCAGACGAACGAGGAGTCTGATGCACTCTCTCGCATCGGGTCGGCTCGACTCGCACCACCCACCGGCATCTTCCTCCACACGATCACCAAGCCATCAGTTTCTCCCCCAAGGGAGATCGACATCGGCGTCCCGCTGCAACCAGAGGCATCCTTGGTCGCACTCATCGCCGAGCCAGACGACTGGACCAAGCCGTACATCGCCTACCTGGAGGCTGGCACCTTGCCGGCAGACGAGACAGACGCCCGGATGGTTGCACGCCGATGCAAATCCTTCACCATCATCGACGGCGAGCTCCACAAGCGCAGCGTGACCGGCGTGTTCCAACGCTGCGTCGAACCCGCCGAAGGACGCAAGATCCTCCACGACATCCACTCCGGCGACTGCGGCCACCACGCCGACGCCCGCTCTCTAGTCGCCAAGGCTATGCGGCACGGCTTCTACTGGCCCACCGCACACGCCGATGCCATCGACATTGTCCAGCGGTGCGCCGGGTGCGAGAAGTACGCCAACCAGACACACGTGCCGAGCTCAGTGCTCAAGACAATCCCCATCACCTGGCCATTCGCCGTGTGGGGTATGGACATGGTAGGCCCCTTCAAAAAGGCCCCCTCCAGCTTCACCCACCTCCTGGTCGTGGTCGACAAATTCACAAAGTGGGTGGAGGCCAAGCCAGTCCGGAAATGCGACGGGAAGACCGCCACCAAATTCCTACGTGAGATCATATATCGCTACGGGTTCCCAAACAGCATCATCACGGAGAACGGCACCAACATCACCAAAGGAGCCATGGCCGAGTTCTACGAGGAACACCACATCCGGCTCGACCTCGCGTCAGTTGCCCACCGGGAGTCCAATGGCCAGGCGGAATGGGCCAACCAGAGCATCCTCCACGGCCTGAAGCCGCGGCTCCAAGTACCACTCGAGCGCACCGCCGGGTGCTGGGTCGAGGAGCTACCCTCAATCATCTGGGGCATCCGCACCTCGGTCAATAGGTCGACAGGGTTCACCCCTTCTTCATGGTGTCTGGCGCGGCGATCATGCCCACCGACCTCGAGCACGACTTCGCCAAGGGTCGTCCACTACCGGAGGCTGCGAGCGAACTTCGCCTGACAGGATGGAGTCGATCAACTCGGACGAGGCACGCGACCTAGCTTCGCTCACGCACCGCCATCTACTAGCAAGGACTCCGCTACCACAGCGGCGGTGGCTTCGCACCTTCCAAGAAGGCGACCTGGTGCTGCGCCTCATCCAGGACAAGAAAGGCATGCACAAGCTTTCCCCCATGGGAGGACCATTACGCCATCGAGGCGATACTAAACAACGACGCCTACTACCTCATCGACGTCCGCGGGGACGGCAAACTCGACGTCAAGCGACCATGGAAAGTAAACCTCCTACAGAAGTTCTACTCCTAGAACCCCACATATGTATCCTCCAGTCGCTATGAAATAAAAGAGTTGGTTACCGCAAATTGCGTCTACTCTCCGTGTCTTGTGCCACTCTCACTCGTAATAACAGCGTCAAGCTAACTGCAGAAGTCAACCTCTGGTACAACGATCGGCACGGCCAAGTAGTGCGCTACAAGGGCACTGGGTTACCCCAGGTCTTGTAACATCCACGAAAAATGCCTACCCGGAGCCCCATTGGAGTCGCCTTGCTCGACTGGCTCAACGAGACAACTGCCTTCGCTTCTCACAGCGACCATGATCCTCTGCATCCTCAACATAGCGACTCGAACGACCAAGTACCATGCTCGGGGACTGACAACCAGTTCAACGCGAGCGGCTAGGGAAAAACGCCAAGTATGAGAGCATGCCCAGGACTCGCCATGCGACTGACCCGATGGGCCAGGCAGGAGTGATGCGCTCACTCTAACGCGCCAAGTCCTCACCCACCCTCGAGTCGCGCCTAGAACAACCAAGTACCACGCTCGGGGACTCGGCTACCCGACCTTGTTCGCTCAAGGGAAAACGGTGAAGTACAGAGCACTCATGGGAGTCGCCTTGCGACTGGCTTTCCGAGTTCGGGCGAGTCGACCTCAATAACAAAACATTCAAAACCGCAAACACATAACAAACGAGGTAAACCCCATAAAAAAGGGCGGACGCGCTCGGGGACTCGTTCAACCCTCAATCAGAAACACACGACAATTCACAAAACAACACGATATCTCACTATAGCATGTCGCAATTGTCACAAAATACAAAGTATGCCCAAAGGCAGAACTGCTACTAACGCCCTAGGGCACAATATTTTACTCCGCAGGCTTCGACGACGACTCGCAGCCACCCGTGCGATTGCGAATCAAGGGAGTGTACGGGTTTGATGGGTACGTCGTCAGCTCACCCGCCATCGCCGCAGGGAAGGGTTGCTCGATTTTTAAGTCCTGTTGCGGCCGCTCGGGGTCGTTGGGTGCGACGACCGTCTCCTGATAAGGAAGGAGGTCGCCCATCGCCCAGACACGCTCAGAGTATACCGCGGCGCGGTCCGTCAGCTTCAGCACCTCGGAGATCTCCATCGAGCCAGTCGACGACGGGTAGCCACTCATCACGTCATCCAGGTCGAAGTCCTCCGGGAAGTGAGCGAGCCCAAGGCTAAGCGCCGTCGCCGCTCCGCGTCGGAACGCCGATCGCGTCATGAACTCGGCGACCGACGGCGCCTTCTCCAAGTATCGCCACACCTCGACGAGGTCGCTGGGAATCACTTCCGTGGGCGACATCTCCTGAAGATACGCCCGTATGCATGTCGCCAACAACGTGGCCGAGTCAACCAGCGTGGCTACACATTGCCGTGCGTCGAATGAATTCGCCTCTTCCGCGCTATCAATGATCTGACCTGCGGACAGAAGGTGATAGTGAATACATCAAAAGTTACACAATTCATATGTTACAGGCAGAGGCAGGCAAACTCACCAATCAAGGGACGAGAGAGATCCGTGATGAAGCTCTAAGAGAGGTGTAGTCGTCTTGAAGCCTAGCAACAAGGGCGTCAGAGACCTTACGCTCCTCAGCGGCGGCCGTAACAGCAGCCTTGGCTCGCCCATCCGCCGAACTCGCCTCTTCCTTCGCTTCCTTCAGCTCGCGCTCAAGGTCGGTGATCCGCTTCTCGGCCGATCTCAACACAGACTGAGCTGCCGTCAATTCACTCGCTGGGACAAGGCCTTGGCGGACCTCCTCTGCCTTCGCAGCAGTCGCCTGGAGTCCCTTGTTTGCCTCTTGGACAATGGCAAGTTCTTTCTCCACGCGACGCTTCACAGCAAGCCGATCAGAATTGACGAAACAGTTAACAAAAACGAAATCCTAAGTGCCCACCCGCTAAAATTCAGCGCGTAGGCACTCGGGGACTGGAGATAAAAAATCCTAAGTGCCCACCCGCTGAAATTCAGCGAGTAGGCACTCGGGGACTGGAGATCAAAAATCCTAAGTGCCCACCCGCTGAAATTCAGCGAGTAGGCACTCGGGGACTGGAGATCAAAAAACTAAGTGCCCACCCGCTGAGATTCAGCGGCTAGGCACTCGGGGACTAGACGCGAGCAACAAAAACAAAGACACTAAGAGAATCCGACCGCTGCAAGTCAGCGGCCCGATCCTCGGGGACTGGACATACCTAGATGGTTGCGCGAAGCATGCCATGAAGCTGTATCGCATCCACGGATGCGAGAAGAGCCGAAGTGTGCCCACGATGCTGCTCGGCCTCCGTCTCGGCGACCTCAGGTGCGCGGCTCGAGGGCGTGGTACCACTCGCCGTAGCCGCTCTGGCCATGAAGCGCGGGAAGGTCGCGATGGACGCGCCGGCGCCAAAAGAGGCCGGCTCGGTCACCCTAGGCGAGGGAGCACCCTCCTTGGTCGTCAAGTCCACCTGCGCCACGGGCTCACTCGGAGCGATCATCGTGTCGTCAGACACCGTGACAACTTCGTCGCCCTTGGACTTCTTGGCACTATCCGCGGGGGCGACGACCTCGTCCGCCTTCCTCTTCCGAGAGGGGTCCTCCTCCGCAATGACTGGTGGCACCTTGGCCACGGACGGGTGGCCTATCTTCTTAGCTCCAGTCCTACAAATTGATCGCTTGAGCAAAGTGGTCCGAGTACAATAAAAGACAAAGGCAGGTGGGCAAAACTCACTTGGCGACTGGTAGGAACCGCAGCCCCGTGCGAATGTCGGCCGACTTCTCCAGTTCGGGGCCTAGTTTACGACTGAGACCTATCTCCAGGACATCGTGCGCCCAAGACACAGAAGGCTTCTTCGTTGTTGAGGCCGCGACAGGTGCCTCCGAAACATTTTCGGCGGGAGCCTCCCTGGGTGGTGAAGACGACGCGACCGGAGCGACCCCCAACCCAGAGACTGGGGCGAATGGGGGAGGCATCAAGGCCAGAGGCACCTCACTCAGGACGGCGGTGACGTCTGCTGCTGCCATCGTCTGTGGCGTTTCATCCTTGGCCAGGCTGGCAGCATCGGAACTGCTCGCTGAGTGAGGCGGAGATGCCTGTCTCGCCGGATTCGTCTTCCTCTTTGGAGGGGCCTTCACCTCCTCCTTCTTCTTCTTCTTCTTTGAAGGAGTGGCCTGGCGACGCGAGGTGGTTTCGAGAAGTTCGTCGTCTTCATCGTCATGACGTTCGAGGCTTTTACTCGCCTCAAGTTTGCGCTGATGCTGCCCGCGAGTTTTGCGAACCAGCGGGGCAACCTCTTCCTCGGACTCGTCGTCGTCATCGCTCATGTCGCTCTCGATGCCGCCTTTGGCAAGAGGCGACTCGCCCCCGTCCTGGATGGACGAGCTCGAGTTGTCGTCGTCAGTGGGCGGAAGCCACCCTTCCACCACTTGAAATAACTACAATGAGCATAATACAGCATCAGTACGACCGCGACTGCATTAACTGTGACTGATAGAAAATGACTTACCGTTGGGGCTGGATGCTTCGCGGTGTAGGGGCCGACCCCGGCCTTCGCGTCCAGGTACACCGCCTGGGTGATCTTCTTTAGCGCCGGGATGTAGTCCTCGAGTTTCCACTCGGCAAGGCAGGATTTCGTCGAGTCCCCCGGCCCGTGTACTCGTACATATAGTGGTCACGGCGGGCCATGGGGACGAGTTGCCACCCGAGCTAGCAGTTGTACAAATTGATGGGCTAGAGACCTTTCTTCTTCAGGCCGCGGATGGTCTGAAGCATCTCGTCCACAACCATCCGCTGGTCTGTTGGAAGCTTGGCGACTTGGAGTCGGCGTGGTTCGGGCTGGTCGGCGGAGTACCTTGGGATCGCCACCTCGCCATCTGGAACCGCCTCGGTGACATAAAACCAAGACTTCTTCCACTCGCTCGCTGCCTTGGCAGGTAGCATCGGATCAAAAAAGGAGGCCTTCGACTTCAGTTGAAACGTCAAGCCGCCCGCTGCAAGCATTGGGCCGCCTTCTTCTTCGCGACTGATCCACCCGTGGAACAGATCTTTCCACAGGGGGAAGTAGGGCCTGCAGCCCAGGTAGCACTCGCAGAACGCCACGAAAATGGCGAGCTGCTCGATGCTGTGCGGGCCCAGGTCCGATGGCTGGATCCCGTAGTAGGCGCAGAAGCGCCGGAAGAAAAGAGATGTGGGGAATCCCAGCCCCCGTTACAGGTGGCTGGTGAAGCAGACGAATTCTCCCTCGCGCGGGTCCGGAGTCACCTCTTCGGCCGCCAGGATGCGCCACCTGCCGGTGCGCAGGATCCCGGCCTCCTCGAAGGACGCCAGTAGCGCACGCGTACACTTGGATCTGCCCCATGGTTCGGTGGAGGGGGCCATTTGCGGAGAGGTTTGAGGGGGTCGGAGGATTTTTGGATCGGCTGGATCGCGATGCGGTAGAGACGGAGGTGCGCGCAATCGGAGGAAATGACGAGGAGATGGTTTCCCGATCGCCTACCATTCCCTTTATATAGCGGTTGTTACCCGCCAAATCAGGGAGCCGTTACTACGCGGTGATTACGCCAAAAGTTACCATTGGATTACCCCAACGGCTAGTTTGACTGCGTTATGACGGTCCAACTTCGGCCACTCGGCTCGCCGACCCGATCACTACAATAGTGACTGAATATTTCGCCGACCCGTTCGCCAAAGCTGCGACCAGAATGACTAGTTTCCTCCTTTATTCAGGAGCCCGCCGCTGATTCGACTGGATGTCCGCATTGAAGCCGTATGCTCCGACTGCCAGCAACCACCTACGCCCAATCGACGACGGCCTCGGGGACTACTGATGGGGATATGTCTACCGGGGTATACCCAGCAGGACGTTTCCGGCAGCCCGAAGCTGGCGAGTGGGCCTGCAAGACGGCGACTGGATCAAGGCCCGGTGTGGATCCAAGCGACTGGAAGCTGAAGGCCCAGGCGAGTAGATAGGCCCAGTCGGATTAGGTTAAACGAGTGCCGAAGCCTTAACTGATTTGGTTGAGATATGTAAACCCTAGGGGGAGGTGAGTCTATATAAACCTCCCTATAGGGCGTGTAGAGGCACGTTCCATCATACACCCAAGCGACTCGCCGCCTAACCGCCGAGCTCGCCCCATTGTACCACCATCATAATACAATCTAGCAGGAGTAGGTCTTTACCCTCCGGGGGGCCGAACCTGGGTAAAACCCTGTGTCTCCGCCCTCATCTCGCACCGCAGATGGCTGGCCGCCCTTGCCCCTCGTTCTACTACTCGCTGTCGATTGCAGCATCTGCCGTGACCATTCCCACGACAATATCCATTGGCACTGCCTCTGATTCCTGACTCGCCGGGATGACCATGATTGATTCGGACTCTGGTGACAGCTTGATCGATGGTTTCCTGAGATGCTGCAATGCTACCCCTGGCGATATTGCTTGTCCAGATGATCCTAGCTTGGATAACACATCTGCTGCCTCATTATCTGCTCTAGGAATGTGATGAAATTCAGAACCGTCAAAATATCCCGAAATTTACTGCACATGGTAGCGATATAATACCATGTTTGTGTCCAGTGCGTCCCAATGTCCAGACACTTGCTGAATCACCAAATCTGAATTGCCAAAACACATGATCCTTTTGATACCAATTTCCTTGGATACTTTAATGCCATGGACGAGTGCTTCATACTCAGCAACGTTGTTAGAAGCAGCAAAATGAATCTGCAAGACATACCTTAGTTGATCCCTCTTTGGAGATGTGAGCGCTATCCCGGTGCCCAGACCCATTCTCGTCTTGGACCCGTCAAAATGCATTTTCCAGTAATTTGGATATGGCAGTGGTGGTTCGTACTGCATCTCCATCCATTCTACAAAGAAATCTGCAACGGCTTGAGATTTTATTGCATCCCGCCTATCATACTGTAGAGTGTATGGTGCCAGTTCAATGGCCCATTTGGCTACTCGGCCGCTGGTATCTTTGCTACCCAATATATCCGAGATAGGTGCCTCGCATATTACCCGGATTGGGTGTTCTTGAAAATAATGTTTTAGCTTTTTTGCTGCCATATATACCCCATATGTCATCTTCTGATAATGTGGGTAATTCTGTTTCGAGACAGAGAGCACTTCACTCAAGTAATATACTGGTCTTTGGACTAATTTGCCCCCTTCTTCATGTTCAACCACTATTACTGCACTTACAACTCTATTGGTTGCGGCGACATAGAGCAGCATTAGCTCCTTGGATAGTGGTGACGCTAATATTGGTGTTGTTGCCAACATTTTCTTTAATTCATGAAAAGCGCTATCAGCTTGCTTTGTCCATGTGAATTTGTCGGATTTCTTCATCAACTGATATAGTGGTAGGGCTTTTTCGCCTGGCCGACTAACAAACCTGCCAAATGAAGCCAGACATCCAGTAAACTTCTGGACATCATTGAGGGTTTTTGGAAATTCCATTCTTTCGATGGCCCTTATCTTTGTCGGGTTAGGTTCAATTCCTCGGCTGGATACAAGGAATCCGAGTAACTTTCCAGCCGAGACACCAAATGTACATTTTTTCGGGTTAAGTTTCATCCGGAATCTTCTCAAGTTTGCGAATGTTTGACGCAAGTCCTCAATTAGAGTATGACTTTGTTTGGTTTTTATTACCACATCATCGACGTATACTTGAACATTTTTGTCCAATTGATCTTGCAAGCATTTTTGCATGCATCTTTGATACGTTGCGCCTGCATTTCTTAATCCGAATGGCATGGTGCGATAGCAATAAGCCCCGTACGGGGTGATAAAAGCTGTCTTTATTTGATCATTTGGATTCAGTGGAATCTGATGGAATCCTGAACATGCATCCACAAATGACAACAACTCACACCCAGGAGTAGAATCTTTGACTTGATCGATCCGAGGCAGAGGAAATGGATCTTTAGGACACGCCTTATTGAGGTTCGGGTAATCAATACGCATGCGCCATACCACTGCCACGTTCGGGTCATCTTTCTTCTTCTCGACCAGGACTGGATTTGACAACCAGTCCGGGTGCAGCATTTCCATGATGAATCTTGCAGCTAAAAGTCTTGCAATCTCGGCCGCTATTACTTTCCTCCTATATTCGGCGAAGCAGCGAAGGGGTTCCTTCACCGGCCTTGCATCGGGTCTTACATGAAGAGAGTGCTTAGCCAGCTCCCTCGGAACTCCTTGCAGATCTTGAGTGGACCATGCAAAGATGTCCTGATTCTCACGGAGGAAGCTGGTGAGCTCGCTTTCCTATTTATCTGTATGGCCAGCCCCAATGGTTACTGTGCGCTCTGGGAAAGTTTCATCCACCTGCACCTTCTTGGTTTCCTTGGTAGCTTGAAATGACACATTGACATGCGGGGTGGTGAGTGCCGGCATGGACATTTGTGCTGCTTTGGCCAAAGCTGCCACCTCCAACATCTGACTTTTCTCTTGTGCTATGACGAGTGACTCGGCCAGTGAAGATCCGGGTGAGGCACAAGTAATAGATCTTTTGTAATCTCCTTCAACTATGATCACCCCACATAGGCCTGGCAGCTTCATCTTCAAGTAAGCGATGTGAGGAGTAGCCATGAACTTTGCCATAGACGGCCTGCCGAGTAAGGCATGATATGAGCTAACCAAATCTACTACCTCGAATTCTATGGCTTCAGTGCGACAATTTTCTCTCTTGCCGAATAAGACGTCGACCCAGATCTTGCCAATTGGCTCACAGGACAATCCCGACACAATCCCATGGAAAGTGGTCTTAGTCGGATCCAACATGTTCATGGTGATGCCTAACATGAGCATAGTATCCTTGTACATGATGTTGATGCTACTGCCATCATCGATTAACACCTTTGAAAATTTCACGTTGATATCTGGGCCCATGAACGTTGGATCCAGAACCAGAGCGTATCCTCCTGGGGTTGGCATGATTTTGGGGTGATCCTTAATACTCCAAGTTATCTCTTGCTCAGACCAATGCACGTACTTGGGAATTGCCGGCATCGTGGCATTCACTTCCATCATTAGTCGCTGCTGGCTCTTCTTGTCATTTGGATTTGTGACAAAGACAACATAGCTCTGGTGATGTTCTCTGTACTCATTTCTGGTTCCGTGGCCGACATGGGCATCGCCTCTTGGATTGTGCACTTGGTGCACAACTTCTCTTCTTTCTTGATTCTGATACCTCGGCTGCCTGTTTTCATATCTGTTATATGCCCCTACTGCTTGAGCATTTCCTCCTTTAAGTGGGAGCTGCTTATTCGGCGAGTCCACTCTTTCTCCTTTCTGAAACCAAGTGCATTGCCTTGTTGAGTGATTCGCCGGCTTACTCGGACTTGGTGTGTGAAACTTACACGGCTGATCTAGCATCATCTCATAGGTGTATTTTTGTCGGTCTTGATATTGTTTCCTCTGATCATATGGACTTTTGTCGTCATTCTATGGCACCCATTGTTGTTGACAATTTTTCCTTTGACGCTGACTGTTTCCAGCATCTGGATGATCCTGACTCACTGCTGCAACCTGAGTCAAACCATACCTGTAATCCGGCCGCTCGTCTCTTCTCTTGCTTTTGTATTCGGATCTCTCCTGGCGCCTTTGTGACCCGGCAGCATCATAGATCTGAGTCTCAGTCATCCCGTCTGCCGACATGAGCATCAGCTGAGTCGGATCTCCTAACGCGTACGATTCGGCGATTCTTATCGTCTCTGCTAGGCTTGCCGGCATATCTCTTTGTAACCTTTGCCACAACACACTCCCATGTCTACATCCTTGTGAAAACCACGCGATTTCTTGTGACTCGATTACCCCTTCACGAGAGTTACGCATCGTACACCCTGTCTGTCTCATTCGGTCTTTGCTTGCACATTGCTAGTTGTTGTGGGCGATTCGGCCTCTTATATGTGCTTGTGAAATTGCTCACGAAGGCGTCGTGAAAATCAATCCAATTGTTGATGCTTCCGGGTGGCAAATTGTTCAACCATACCCAAGCTAGTCCTTCCAGCATCTGCGGTACGTAACGTATTGCCCATCTCAAGTTTCCCTGCGCGATCTTCATAGCGGTTCCATAATCTATGAGCCAATCCTTTGGCTTTGTGCTTCCATCATATGTTTTTGTCCCTATGGCCAGTTGGAAATTTGGCACCGGTGGCTCCTTCATGATCCTTGGGCCAAAACTTGGTGGACCCTGCGGACCTTGTGATTCAATTATCTCTGCCATTTTTATGCGGTCAAGCATCAGCCTGGCATCATCCGGCTGAAGGTTCCTACCTCCGTATCTTGCTCCCATTGCTTGATATGCATGATCTGGCAGCTCATACCCGTCATTTACCATAGCCGAGTAACCATCATTATACTTATTCGCGTTCGGGTCAGCTGGCTGTTGAACTGCTTTTCCCGCGCTCTGATGTCTTCTTTCCGACTGAGCTCGTGCGTTATTCAGAGCTGGACTACCTCCTCCTGCCGAGTGAGTTGCGCACCGAGTATGAGGCGCAAAATTTTGCCCTCCGTTGTCATTTCTCTGTCCACTTTTCCTGGTTTTCATTTTCTCGCGGATTATTTCTTTTTGCCCCTTGCGCATGCGCCGGGTTTCCTTGAACTACTGCCGGATCATAGGCGACCATCTGCTTGTTTCTTCCGGAATCCACACTTTTTTATTTTCTCGGCCTAGGTGCCGCTCCGGGTGAGGATGCCGTGTGCCTAGCCGATCTTGCCGGAATAGGAGTTGCCGAGTGAACCAGCTATGATCTCCCTGCTATACCCGGATTTGCTCTATAATATGCTTCATTCAGCATGCTGGCTGCTTTTACCAACTCATTGACCCATTCTTGCTTCCTTTTATTTGCTTCCCCCTCCAAGTGGGGTAATTCTGCCATTGCTGCTTCTGCCGCTCACAGATTAGCTGCCGCTGTGTTGTACGTTGGGCGCATGGCCGTCTCATTGCTGTTCTCTGGTGTTATATTTGATGTCGCATCTGCCAGCTCTTCGTTGAGGTTCCTTCCTCTCAATCTCGTTGCATCAAGCCGGGTCTTTGCGCCCTTGACTCGATTTGCTGAGTTAAGCTCTCGGATAGTGATATCCACATCCTGCTGTAACTGTGCTAGATCCTTTGCTTTCTCCAGGACTTTTATCCTGGCTTCTTCCAACTCGGCTTGCACACGCGAAGGGTCAGTTGCTTGTGCCACTGGCTCTGCCAACTTGTCTATCGCTTCCTGTAGCTCCTTAGCTCTTTTGCTCCTAGCTAGGGGTGGCATGGTGAGCTTCGGCTGTTCACCATTGATGTCATTGCCCAGCTTACAGTGAGTTTAGTGCTTGGTTTAACTTTCTAGGTCATCTACTAAGATGGTTGTGAGCTAGAGAGGGAACAAGTTAGGCTTCAATCACTGCTCACAATAGTGTTTAAGATTTTGATGATTTGTGTCTGCAATGTGTTTGATGAAATGGCCGCAAGAATTCAAGTTTTGAATTTTGAAAAGATTTTTTGTGGGTGTGCTAGGTTGGTGCTGGTGAGTTTGCAGATGCTTGGGTTTTGAAAGTTGAGCTTGTTTGAGTGGTTTTTGAAAAAGTGGGATCTTCCCATATGATGAAGATTCAGTTTTGAATTGTCCTTTAAACTATGCATTTGAATGTTTCTGGATGATCACAAAGTGGGCCTTTATACTTTGTTATGAGTATAATCAAGGGGTGCAAAGATCCAGAAAAGTTTCTGTTAAGTTCTGAAAGTTTGAGACAGCCAAAGTAGGCATGGGAGTTAAATTGGTCAACATGACCATTCCCTTATTTTATTTGTTTTGATTTACTTGTCTTTGAGAAAAGTTTGTGAATTGTTTAGATGATGTTTATTTCACCTAAGCATCCATTTACAAGCAAAGGAACACACAAACAAGTTGGTTCAAAAGAATTCATGTTTTTATTTAGCAAAGTTCTTTTTTGTTAACCCTAAATTTGATGATTAGAGTTTGATGATCCAAGTTTAGTATTTTTGGGATGTTACAGTTTCACCTCTCATGACCCTACCGAGGGTTATCCCCCCGACATTATGTTTAAGATGGCCTTGATTTTCTCCGGTTTGACCTCGATTCCGCGTTGGGAAATGATGAAACCCAACAATTTGCCGGCTGGAACCCCGAAGACGCACTTCTTAGGGTTAAGCATCATGTTGTATTTTCCGAGATTATCAAAGGTTTCTTTCAATTCGGAGATTAAGTCATTTGACTTTTTAGACAACACCGCAATATCGTCCACATAGGTGTGAATGTTCCGACCAATTTGGTCGTGAAGGCAACGTTGCATTGTCCGCTGGTAGGTAGCACCCGCGTTTTTCAGCCCAAAGGGCATCGTGACATAGCAAA
Organism: Avena insularis; assembly: GCA_023614405.1. Taxonomy (NCBI): domain Eukaryota; kingdom Viridiplantae; phylum Streptophyta; class Magnoliopsida; order Poales; family Poaceae; genus Avena; species Avena insularis. The sequence goes on along the minus strand of CM042691.1, from coordinate 22,320,729 downwards.
ACGTGTCGTATGGGGTAGTGAACGAAGTGGCCAATTGGTCCAACTTCCTCATCTTGATCTGGTGGTATCCTGAGTATGCATCGAGAAAACACAAAAGTTCTGAGCCAGCCGTCGAGTCAATGACTTGGTCAATGCGAGGCAAAGAAAACGGATCTTTGGGGCAAGCCTTGTTCAAGACGGTGTAATCAACGCACATTCTTAATTCATTGGTTCCCTTTTTGGGGACAAGTACAAGATTGGCCACCCATTGGGTGTGAAGGACTTCTCGTATAAATCTAGCCTTAAGTAACCTAGCTATCTCTTTGCCAATGGCGCGTCTCTTCTCATCTCCAAAGCGTCATAGAGGTTGCTTCACTGGTTTGCATTTTGAATCTATGTTTAAGCTGTACTCGGAACGTTCCCTATTCTCACGGAGAAACTCAACGAGCGTGCTTTCCTATTTGGGATCCAGGTTCGTCCCAATGGCGGTGACCTTGGAGGTATTGCCTACCACAAGTTCCCCTGGCTTGGTCTCGATGGCAGCCTTGAACGCAGGAGCGGAGTCGGAGATCTGCTTCTTCAACGCAGGCATCTCTGAGTCATCGACCTTGCTCTGGATATCTTTGAATTATTCGTTATAGAGGACAGCTTTTGTGAAGGCTGCTATGTTAATCTTGCAGTCCCTTGCCTTGGTAAAGCTTCTGGATACGGTGATGACACCGTTTGGTCCGGGTATCTTGAGTTTGTTGTAGACGAAGCATGGCTTGGCCATGAACGTGTGGAATATGTCTTGGCCAAATATGACGTGGTACACGCTCTTGAAGGGGACCACCTCAAAGGTCATGCACTCTTGGCGGTAATTGTTAACATCACCAAAGGCAAACTAAAGTGTAATGCACCCAAGGGACCGAGCCTCCCGACCAGGAACTACGACGTGGAAGATGGTGTTGGTCCGCCTTAGGTACATGATGTTGATGTTGCTTCCACTATACACCTTACACTTGGTGAACTCCACGCCGTCAATCAAGGGGTTGATGACCATGGCGTATTGGTTCTCCGTAGGAACAAGGTCTGGGTGGTCCGTCCTATCCCAAGTAATTGGAACCTCCGACGAGCGCAGGTACTGGGTAACTAGGGGTAAAGTAGCCATCAGGATCCTCATAGAGGTCTTCTATTGTCGGACGGTGGGGGTGCCAAGGAAAGTGTGGTAGACTGGTGCCTTCTTCATGAAGGGGTTCTTTCCCTTGTCGTTTATCTTGTCGGCGTGCTTGGGGTCAACGTCCTCGTCCATGTCACTTGAATCCTTGGATTCCTCCTCCTTCTTCTTCCCCTTTCCCTTGCCTCGCGGTCTGTTCTTCCGACTTTGCTTGTAGCCGGATTCTGGGTCTTCCTTGAGGTTGTTGACGAACTTGCACTGTCGATTGGTATGGGTGTCCTTGCCGTTGACGTCGAGGTGTACGAGGCACGGCATATCACGGTACTCCTCGTAGGTTTGGGGAATGCGGAGCGGTGCCGAGGTAGTTTCGCTTCCTCGTTGCTGCCCACGGCCAGCTCCCCTTCCTTGGCCATGTTGTCCACCATCACGTCGTCCTGCAAAAGTCATAGCGACCATGTCGGTAGATTGCTTTTCCTCTGGAGCGGTTTTTCGCTTTATAATGTTGTTCCTCCAAGCCTGGGTTGGAACGGCCATCGCCGGCAGGGAGCCGCGAGCATCGTCGTTGGAGATTGCGAACTCACTAGCCAACTGAATCATCTGGTTCAAGTCAAGCTGGTGATTGTCCTGCAAGCGCTTCAACTTATGTCGGAGCAACGTGCCTCTTTCCAATCCATCAATGAAGGCGGCCATGGCGGTCTGGGCATGCACTCCTGCGTAGGAATTCTTCATGTCCAGCCAGCGGGAGAGGTAGGCGCGAGAAGTCTCGTCTTTCTCTTGCACGCACCGTTGTAGATCGCCAACAGTGCAGGGACGCTTGTATGTACCCTCAAAGTTTTTGGTGAATGCTTCTTGCATGTCCAACCTGTAGGGTTTCGTAGCATGGAAAACAAAAATTTTCTATCGCATACAAACAAACAAGCCAAGATCTATCTACTAGATTGTAGCAACGAGTCGATGGAATAACTCACCCTCGAAGATTCCAAAGTGTTTAACGAGAGCAGATTCTCGTGGGTGATGTAGTCGTACTCTTTCCGATCTCAAGATCGCGTGAGCGATCCTTCCGGCGCCACATTCGCAGCGCTCCGTGGTCGGTCACCACGTTCGATTTTCGGAAGACCTTCCTCTCCTTGTTCCAGCAGGCAGCGGAGGTTGTAGCACTCTCCTCGCGATTCCGGCAGCCTGGCGTGGTACCGGAAGTAGAGGGAGATCCCGAGGCTTCGCCTTAAGCAGTCGAGTATGGTGGAGCTTATGAGAGAGGCTATTAGTGGTCTAGTAATTATACACACCAATTAGAAGGCTCTAAACCAATTAGAAGGCTCTAAACCTGGCTAAAGCAATTAGAAGCTCTAAACCAAAAGCGGCTCTAAACCGGAGGTAGAAGATAGGAACTTGTGTGTGTGCTAGGAGGGAGGCCCTGCCCTCCCTTTATAGGTGGGAGGGCAGCGGCCAGGGAGGAGTCCTCCCAAGTCGGCCTTGGGAGGCGCCACGGCCAAGGGACTCCTCCCCAAGTCGGCCTCCACCTCCTCCTCTTTTCCCACTTCCCAAAATTGCCGTTTGACTTTCAAACTAGCCGTTTGACTTTTCAATTTAGGATTTAAAATAAACCCTTTATTTTGGACAGCAAGAACACCTAGTACATGATGCAATCATTCCAACTTACAATGACACATTCATGTACCCTTCCCCCCTCCGGTCTTGGGACATTCCGGACCTTCTAGAATGTTCCCGATGAAAACACGGAACCATTCCCCAACTCCAAAGGACTTTCCTTATATGAATCTTATTCTCCGGACCATTCCGGATCACCTCTTGATATACCGGATCCCATCCGAGACTCCGAACAACATTCGGTCTCTTTCTCATAATACCATAACTACTCAAACAACGTCGAATCCTTAAGTGTGTCTCCCTACGGTTCGTGAATTATGCGGACATGATCGAGACACTTCTCCGAACAATAACCAATAGAGGAATCTGGAAATTCATATGGCTCCCACATATTTCTACGATTACTTTGCGATCGAATGAACCACTTACATACGATACCAATTTCCCTTTGTCTCATGATATGTTACTTATCCGAGGTTATGATCGTCGGTATCTCTGCATACCTAGTTCAACCTCGTTACTGATAAGTACTCTTTTCTCGTTCCCGTGATATGTGATCCCTTGTGACCTAGTCACATGCTTGCAAGCTAATTGGATGACATTTCACCGAGAGGGCCCAGAGAATATCTATCCGTCATATGGATGGACAAATCCCACTCTTGATCCATGTGTTTCAACCAATACTTTCCGAACACTCAATACCACCTTTATAGCCACCACATTACGGTGTGGTGTTTGATGACATCAAAGCATCCATCCAAAAGGTGATATGCATGATCTCATGGTCGAAGGAATTAGGTTACTATGTATCAGAAAGCATATAGCAATTGAACTATTGAAATGACTTGATCTTTATGCTACGCTTATCTATAGGAGTATTTCCACCATATCATTCTCCTAATGATATGATCTTGTTGTTGATAACATCTCAATGTTCATGATAGGGAAACCACAATCATCAATCAACCAACAAGCTAGTGAAGTATAGAGGCTATACTAGGGACTTCAAATTAAGTTTACAAATCACACAAGTATTAATGGTTTCCTTGTTAATACTATTATAGCATGAATGTAAACATTTATCATAAACACAAAGATATAATAATAACTACATTTATTATTGCCTCTAGGGCATATCTCCAACAGTCTCCCACTTGCACTAGAGTCATCTAATCTAGATTACATGGTAATATACCGAACACCCATGGTAGTTTGGTGTTGGTCATGTTTTGCCCTCGGGAGAGGTTTAGTCAACGGATCCGCCACATTCAGATCTGTGTGTACTTTGCAAATCTTTATATCCCCATCCTGGATATGTTCTCGAATAGCGTGGAAACGCAGCTTGATATGCTTCAGCTTCTTGTGTGACCTTGGTTCTTGCGCATTGGCTATGGCGCCCATGTTATCACAGTAGATAGACATTGGGTCCAGCGCACTTGGAACCACACCCAGCTCTGTAATGAACTCTTTCATCCATATCGCTTCTTGTGAAGCCTCCGAAGCAGCCATGTATTCCGATTCAGTTGAAGATCTCGCCACAACGCTTTGCTTTGCACTCCTCCAGCTAACTGCTGCACCATTCAAAATAAATCATTATCCAGTTGTGATTTAGAATCATCGGATCGGTGTTCCAACTAACTAGCATCGGTGTAACCATTAACAACGAGCTGTTCATCACCTCCATAAGAAAGAACCATATCCTTAGTTCTTCTCAAGTACTTAAGGATGTTTTTGACCGCTGTCCAATGATCCACTCCTGGATCACTTTGATATCTGCTAGTTAGACTAACAGCATATGCGATGTCGGGTCTAGTACATAGCATGGCATACATTAGAGATCCTATGGCTGAGGCATAGGAGTCTTACTCATCCTTTCTCTATCTTACGCCGATGTCGGACTTTGAGTTTTACTCAAGGTCGTATTAGCAACATGGGCAAGAACCCTTTCTTGCTATCTTCCATTCAAACCTCTTTAGAACTTTGTCCAAATATGTACTTTGTGACAATGATATTTGGTGTTCGATCTATCTCTATAAATCTTTATGCCTAATATGTAAGCTGCTTCGCCAAGATCCTTCATTGAAAACTATTATTCAAATACTCTTTGACACTATTAAGAAGGTCTACATCATTCCCAATCAACAATATGTCATCCACATATAGTATTAAGAATGCTCTGAGCTCCCACTCACTTTCTTGTAAATACAAGCTTCTCCATAAGTTTGTATAAAACCAAAACTTTTGATTACCTTATCAAAACGTTGATTCCAACTTCGGGATGCTTGCTTCAATCCATAGATGGACCGTTGAAGTTTGCATACCTTGTTAGCATCTTTAGGATCGACAAAACCTTTGGGTTGCATCATATACAACTCTTCATCAATGTCTCCATTGAGGAATGCTGTTTTGACATCCATCTGCCATATCTCATAATCATAATATGCAGCGATTGCTAACATAATCCTCCACAGACTTTAACCGCTACGGTGAGAAAGTCTCATCGTAGTCAACACCTTGAATTTGTCGAAACCCTTTTGCGACAAGTCAAGCTTTATAAATAGTTACATTACCATCAGCATCTGTTTTCTTCTTGAAGATCCATTTGTTCTCGACAGCCTTCCGCCATCCCGGTAAGTCCACCAAAGTCCATACTTGGTTTTCGTACATGGATCCAATCTCGGATTTCATGGCTTCTTGCCATTTATTGGAATCTGGGCTCATCATCGCTTCCTCATATGTCTCGGGGTCATCGGTGTTGTCCACCAACATGACATTCATAACGGAATCATACCAATCTGGAGTGGTACGATTTCTCGTTGACCTCCGAGGCTCTGTAGCAACTTCAACCGAAGTTTCATGATCACCATCATTAGCTTCCTCTCTTATTGGTGCAGGCACCACAGGAACTTCTTCGGTCTGCGCTACTGCAATTTCGAGAGAAGGTTCGACAACCTCGTCGAGTTCTACTTTCCTTCAGTCACTTCTTTTGAGAGAAATTCCTTCTCTAGAAAGGATCCATTCTTGGCAACGAAGATTTTGCCTTCGGATCTATGATAGAAGGTATACCCAATAGTTTCCTTCGGGTATCCTATGAAGACGCATTTTTCCGCTTTGGGTTCAAGCTTGTCCGGCTGTAACTTCTTTACATAGGCTTCGCATCCCCAAACTTTAAGGAACGACAATTTAGGTTTCTTCCCAAACCATAATTCATACGGTGTCGTTTCAACGGATTTAGATGGTGCCCTATTTAAAGTGATTACGCCTTTTTCTAATGCATAACCCCAAAATGATAGCGTAAATTTGTAAGTGACATCATAGAACGAACCATATCTAAGAGAGTTCGACACGACGTTCGACACACCATTACGCTGTGGTGTTCCGGTGTCAATCATGAAAGTATTCCACATTTCTTCAAATGCTCGCCAAACTCGTAACTTAGATATTCACCTCCACGATCAGAACGTAGAAATTTAATCTTCTTGTTACGTTGATTCTCTACCTCACTTTGAAACTCCTTAAACTTCTCGAAAGTTTCGGACTTATGTTTCATGAAATAGATATACCCATATCTACTCAAGTCAACCGTGAAGGTAAGAACATAACGATAACCACCGCGATGCTACACTCATTGGACCACACACATCGGTATGTATGATTTCCAAGAAGTCCGTAGCTCGCTCCATTATACCGTAAAATGGAGTCTTAGTCATTTTACCCATCAGACATGCTTCGCATCTTTCAAGTGATTCAAAATCAAGTGATTCAAGAAGTCCATCGGAATGGAGTTTCTTCATACGCTTCACTCCAATGTGACCAAGACGACAGTGCCACATATAGGTCGAATTATCGCTTGATTTCAAACGTTTAGCCTCAATGTTGTTGATATGTGTATTTCCACTATCGAGATTCAACAAGAATAGACCATCTATCAAAGGTGCATGTGCATAAAACATATTACTCATATAAATCGAACAACCATTATTCTCGGATTTAAACAAGTAACCGCCTTAATAAACAAGATCCCGATATAATGTTCATGCTCAACGCAGGCACCAAATAACAATTATTTAAGTATAAAACTAATCCCGATGGTAGATGAAGAGGTAGCGTGCCGACCGCGATCACATCAACCTTTGATCCGTTTCCACGCGCATCGTCACCTCGTTCTTCACTAGCTTCCGTTTATTCTGCAGCTCCTGTTTCGAGTTACAAATATGAGCAACCGAACCAGTATCAAATACCCAGGCACTACTACGAATACTAGTGAGATACACATCAATAACATGTATATCAGATATACCTTTCTTCTTGATGTTGCCGTTCTTCAAATCCGCCAAGTACTTTGGGCAATTCCGCTCAAAGGACCTTCTCCCTTGCAGTAAAAGCACTCAGTATCAGGCTTGGGTCCAGCCTTGGTCTTCTTCGTCGGCGTGGTAACTTTCTTACCACCCTTCTTGAAGTGTCCCTTCTGCTTAGACTTGCCTTTCTTGAATTTGGTGGTCTTATTGACCATCAACACTTGGTGCTCTTTCTTGATCTCCACTTCTGCAGATTTTAACATAGCAAATAGTTCTGGCAACTCTTTGTTCATGTTCTGCATGTTGTAGTTCATCACAAAGTTCTTGTAACTTGGTGGTAGTGATTGGAGGATGCGGTAAACCCCCAAAGTATTAGGAATCACTATACCCAAGCTTTGAAGTTTATTTGCATGCCCAGACATCTTAAGCACATGCTCACTGACGAGTCGCCTCTTCCATCTTGCGTTAAAGAACTTTTCGAAGCTTCATAACTTTCAATTGCCGTATGAGTCTCAAAATTAATTTGAGATCCTCGACAATATCATATGGGTCTGACTCTTCAAACCTTTTCTGAAGCTCCGATTCTAAACCATACAAGATAGCACACTGAACTATGGAGTACTGATTCTTCCGAGCGAGGTAAACATTCTTTACTTCATCGGTGGCATCAGCTGTAGGTGGGTCACCTAGCGGTGCATCCAGCACATAGGTCAAATTACCGGCTGTGAGGACAATCCTCAAATTGCGGAACCAATCCGCGAAGTTGCTTCCATTGTTTTTCAACTTTTCTTTCTCTAGGAACGCAGTAAAATTGATGGTAGGGGCTGCCATTGATCTACAACATATTTGCAATAGTTTAGACTAAGTTTATGACAAATTGAGTTCAAATTAATTAATGAAATAAACTAGGTGAACTCCCACTCAAAACAACATCCCTCACATTGTTTTAGTGATCACACGAACCAAATCCACTACATCAACACCGATCATCACGAGAGTTGATATAGTTTCAATGGCGAACAATCATCATGTTCATCATATCTACTATATGATTCATGCTTTACCTTTCGGCGATCCGTGTTCCTGAGGCCATGTCTGTACATGCTAGGCTCGTCAAGATCAAACCTTAGCTTCCGCATAAGCAAATCTGGCTTGCTTACGTTGTATTCACCCGCGGAATCAAAGACACCCGATCATCACGTGGTGCTTCGAAGCGCAAGCTTTGGCAACGGTGCATACTAAGGGTGAACACTTTAGAACTTGAAATTTATGTGCATGAGGGATCATCTTATAATGCTACCGTCGTCTACTAAGCAATACAAGATGCATAAAGGATTAACATCACATGCAATTCATAATATGTGATATGATATGGCCTTTCTTCTTTGTGCTTCCGATCTCCATCTTCAAGCACGAACATGATCTCCATCATCACCGGCATAGCATCAAGGTCAATGACGCTTCTTTATGGTTGTCGTCCACCAGCTTCAACTATTACAACTATTTTGAATAGACACGCAGGTCTTAACAGAAATTAAAGACAACCATATGGCTCCTGCCGGTTGCCAACTTACAATAAGGAACATTGCATACATCAAATATAATCACAATCATGGCCATATCACATCACTGCACCCCTGCAAAACAAAGTTAGACGCCTCTACTTTCTTTGCATATTTTACGTGGTTTGGGGCTTTCAATAAGTGTCGTTCTAACTTACGAACAAGAACCACAACATTGATACTAGCATTGTTGATCACCCATTGTAAATTGGATCTTTACTATGCTAGGAGAAACAGGCACCAAGAAGCCACTTATGCAATACAAGTTGCATGTCAAGCGTGGAGCAAGTCTCATGAACGATGTCATGTAAGGTTAGCCCGGGCCGCTTCATCCCAACATACCGCAAGATGCAAAGTACACAAAAAGCAATCTACAATAAAAGCATCAATGCCCACAATGACCATTGTGTTCTACTCGTGCAACAGATCTACATATAGACACGGCTCTGATACCACTGTAGGGTTTCGTAGCATGGAAAACAAAAATTTTCTATCGCATACAAACAAACAAGCCAAGATCTATCTACTAGATTGTAGCAACGAGTCGATGGAATAACTCACCCTCGAAGATTCCAAAGTGTTTAACGAGAGCAGATTCTCGTGGGTGATGTAGTCGTACTCTTTCCGATCTCAAGATCGCGTAGACGATCCTTCCGGCGCCACGTTCCGGCAGCGCTCCCGTAGTCGGTCACACGTTCGGTACTCGACGAAGACCTTCCTCTCCCTTGTTCCAGCAGGCAGCGGAGGTTGTAGCACTCTCCTCGCGATTCCGGCAGCACAACGGCGTGGTACCGGAAGTAGAGGGGAGATCCCGCAGGGCTTCGCCTTAAGCCGGTGTGAGTATGGTGGAGCTTATGAGAGAGGCTATTAGTGGTATAGTAATTAGACACACAAATTATAAGGCTCTAAACAAATTAGAAGGCTCTAAACCGCTGGCTAAAGAAATTAGAAGCTCTAAACCAAAACGGCTCTAAACCGGAGGTAGAAGATAGGAACTTGTGTGTGCTAGGAGGGGAGGCCCTGCCCCTCCCTTTATAGGTGGGAGGGCCGGCGGCCAAGGGGAGGAGTCCCTCCCCAAGTCGGCCTTGGGAGGCGCGCCGGCCAAGGGGACTCCTCCCCCAAGTCGGCCTCCACCTCCTCCTCTTTTCCCACTTCCCAAAATTGCCGTTTGACTTTCAAACTAGCCGTTTGACTTTTCAATTTAGGATTTAAAATAAACCCTTTATTTTGGACAGCAAGAACACCTAGTACATGATGCAATCATTCCAACTTACAATGACACATTCATGTACCCTTCCCCCTCCCGGAGTGCCGAACATTCCGGGACCTTCTAGAATGTTCCCGATGAAAACACCGGAACCATTCCCCAACTCCGAAACGGAACTTTCCTTATATGAATCTTATTCTTCGGACCATTCCGGATCACCTCATGATATCCCGGATCCCATCCGAGACTCCGAACAACATTCGGTCTCTTTCTCATAATACCATAACTACTCAAACAACGTCGAATCCTTAAGTGTGTCTCCCTACGGTTCGTGAATTATGCGGACATGATCGAGACACTTCTCCGAACAATAACCAATAGAGGAATCTGGAAATTCATATGGTTCTACATATTTCTACGATTACTTTGCGATCGAATGAACCACTTACATACGATACCAATTTCCCTTTGTCTCACGATATGTTACTTATCCGAGGTTATGATCGTCGGTATCTCTGCATACCTAGTTCAACCTCGTTACTGATAAGTACTCTTTTCTCGTTCCCGTGATATGTGATCCCTTGTGACCTAGTCACATGCTTGCAAGCTAATTGGATGACATTTCACCGAGAGGGCCCAGAGAATATCTATCCGTCATATGGATGGACAAATCCCACTCTTGATCCATGTGTTTCAACCAATACTTTCCAACACTCAATACCACCTTTATAGCCACCTGTTACGGTGGTGTTTGATGACATCAAAGCATCCATCCAGTAAAGGTGATATGCATGATCTCATGGTCGAAGGAATTAGGTTACTATGTATCAGAAAGCATATAGCAATTGAACTATTGAAATGACTTGATCTTTATGCTACGCTTATCTATAGGAGTATGTCCACCATATCATTCTCCTAACGATATGATCTTGTTGTTGATAACATCTCAATGTTCATGATAGGGAAACCACAATCATCAATCAACCAACAAGCTAGTGAAGTATAGAGGCTATACTAGGGACTTCAAATTAAGTTTAAAAATCACACAAGTATTAATGGTTTCCTTGTTAATACTATTATAGCATGAATGTAAACATTTATCATAAACACAAAGATATAATAATAACTACATTTATTATTACCTCTAGGGCATATCTCCAACACAACCAATTGCAGATAGATTTCTCTGGCAAGTCGTCGATCCATTGACGGGCCGTGCCCGCCAGCATTAACGGGAGGTACTTGACGGCGACGTTGGGGTTGCCTCCGGCAATCTCCACCGTGTTACCGTAGTCCTACAACCATGTGGCTGGCTTGGCGGTGCCGTCATAGGGATTGATGGTTTTGTTAATCCGGAAACCCTTGGGGTAAGTTGCGGACCGTATTGCAGGTCCAAAGCAACGTGGTCCCAGGTATGGTCCTTCCCGGGCCTCGTGGATATTATCGATCTGCGAACGTGCATCGTATGGCTCCGAGTTCTTCTTGTTCTGGTCAACAGGGGATGGGCTGCATGAACGACGTGGGCCTCCTCCGCCATGGTGACTGCTTGGTGGCAGCGGAGGCGGAGGTGGCGGTGGGTTAGCCTTCTTGTTGTTACCCTCCTACGACGCCTCGCACATGTCACGGTTGCTTGTCGGACGTGGAGGGTCATGGCGCGACCTGCTCTTGTGTCCTTGGTTGCGCTCTCCGTCATGACGGGTCTGTTCCGCATTGTCTGGGGCATATCCACACTGCTTTGGCTGGGGCATATCCGTACGATGGTCAGCCTTGTGATCTTCGCGATGTCGGGGGGATCGGGGTGGTGGCGATGGGCGATGAGGTCGGGCCTTTTCTCCGTGATCGGAGGATATGGGGATAGCATCCTTCCTGTTGCACGCATCCCTCCGTCTTCGTTCTGATGAACCCGTCTGGGACCCAACATCAAGAGGAGATCGGTCCCTTGGCGCTTATACTGGCTAGACTGGCAAAGCGCTCGGTCAAACTCAAGCCTCTGAGAGGTGGCCTTTTCCTGCTGCTTCACTGCCTTGGCCACTAGGTCATAGACCTGTTCCACTGCCTTAGGCGATCTATCCTGCTCTAGAAGGGTCTTGGCGATGACGAGGTTAAGGAGTGGGGTGGGCATCACCTGCTTGCCTTCACTGTCAATGTATGGCTTGGCCTGTGCCGCCTTCGAGGAAGCCCATCCTAGGTTTCGCCATACACCAGGATCGTTCACGACGCGAGCCGGAGCTTTCTTGGCCTTCTGCTGCTGTAGCAGCGTCTTGTACTCGGCCTCCATTGCTCTAGCTTTCTCTATAGACTTCTGCGCATTGACCAGATCTCAATCTAGCTTAGCGCCTTACTCTGCGATGGCCTGCGCTTTCGGATATGAGCAACGGTCAGTGGCTCAACAAGGAGGTTGCCGTACATCGCTCTATCAGGCGGAGTAACTTGGGCAGCAGCAGATGTAGATGCCGGAGGCGGCAAGTTTGCAGTGTTGTCGTTGCTCGGGCCGGTGCCGAGTTCCTGCGGTTGTTACACTGGGTTAGGCGGAGGAGGCATAACTTTGCGCGATCATCGTCAGCAGCAATTAGTGGCCCCATCCCCTTTGCCAGCATCGTAGGCGGAGCTCGCTCGGGTTGATCTTCATCCATCGTCGTCCCAATGGTGACAAACACCTCTCGAGACATGACGGCATTGTTGGCTTGATCGTCGCGCGTGTACTCCTCTTCCATCTCCTGCATGGTGGAGTCTAGTTCCTCTGGAGTGAAATCTATCTCCTCCGAATCTGCACTGAAGTCATCATAAAGCGCGTCAATAACAGAGTCGGAGGGTGCTAGGACTTCCTCGATGATGGACGGTGGAGGTGCAACAGCAGCGACGATGACTAGAGGTGGCGGCACAACTGCGATGAAGGCGGCCGGAGGCGGTGGTGGTGATGGCTGAATAAGTGGGGCTCCCTCAATGAGCGCAAGCATTGTCTGAGCTGTCGCTTCAGCTTCCACGTAGTTGTTGATGGTGTTCACCATGCCTTCGAAGGTAAGGCGTCCTGACACCTGCTGCCGCCTTAGAGAATGTCGGAGAAGCGTGCCATGGTCCAGTCCTTCCACAAAGTGATACATAGCATCATCATTGGGGTAGTGGGCCAGATCGGCTCGTGTGTGGAGCCACCTGACCAGGTAATCGTGGGGGTTTTCGCCCTCTCTATGAATGCAACGCGCCAGATCGAAGATGGTAACCACGTCGACGAACTTGGATCTCTGCTGTCCAGACACACGGGTGAAGCCGGCGGACTTGCTGTGATCTTCCACCTTTATATCCTGCACAGGGGCGGTTTGGGTGGGCCTTGAATTTTTCCGATCTTTGTTGGCAAACTCCGAAGAGAGATCCGACATTGATCCTTCTGCGAACATATCCTTCCCGTAGGCGGTCCGTGCGGGCCTTGATGCTCCTCCGCCTCCCAGGGAACTAGTGCCCGAGTCGGTTTCGCCAATGAAGAGGTGGATGTCTCCGATGGGGACGATTGAACACCGCGTAGGGTTCGTCTTCACCGGGATCTAGAACTCGTCGGGAGGGACGATCGAAACGTTTCCGGAGAAGAGAACATGACCGATGGCTATGGTTTCGCCAATTCCCATGAAGATCTTGGTCTTCGCCCGCTGAAGATCCTGAAGCGCCTCTTGCCCCACGGTGGGCGCCAACTGTCATGGTATTGCCGACGAGTACGCCATGGAGGGGTCCTCACAGTGCGTGTTTAGAGACGTGGGGGAAGGCGGACGGTTGACGGGTACGAGGTAACACATCTTACCCAGGTTCTGATCCCACAACAGTGGCGGAATCCTACTCTTGCTATAAATCACTATAAGGGCAATACGCCGAGTTACAGGGATTGGCTCGCTGTGTGAGATTGTCTGAAGTTGTCTATGAATGTCTAAGATTGTGCCCTAAAGGCTCCCATAGGCCCGACTTATAATGTTGCCAGGTCCTATGGTTACAGGGAAAGGTCCTAGCCGGACAGGTTATAGAGTCCTACACCGTCTATTACTAGTGTTGTGTATCTTGCACTCCAAGGCTCCGGGTACGTCGGTGACTCCAACCGTAGCCTTCCTTTATCCGGCATAGGCCTCCCTTCTGGATCCATCTAACTGGGCCGCCCAGCAGGCAATGGGCCATGCTACCAACTGTGGGCCACCCGGGTTATCCGGATAGGGGACATGCTATGAGGATACCCATATAGCATATCCCAAACACTGGCAATGGCGCCATAAATTACTTATTGCATGCACCCAGTGTTGACGTGGAGCACTTCGTTTGTCACCCCAAGAGAAAGGTATGAAGAGCACATCAGCAAGTTTTCCCTCAGTAGAGACCGAGGTTATCGAACTAGAAGGAGGAAGGAAACGTCACACAGGTGTTGGAAGCAATGTGGAGACCTACACAACACAAACTCAAGACTTTTCCCCAATGAATCAGTGAGGTTGTCAAGCTCACCGGTTTGCTGTAACAAAGGATTAAACGTATGGTGTGGAAGGCAATGGTTTGAAGGAAGTAAACAGGTAACAGTGGAAGATGTATCAATGGTAAAGATTGGACCGGGGTCCATACTTCACTAGAGGTGCTCTCCTTAGAAAAACAACATGGCACGAAGGGTAAACAAATTACAGCGGGGAAATTGATAGGAACTGAGCAAGGCATAACAATGCAATTACTAGCCAAAAAGATCCTATGAGGTTGATTGTGCAATACAACAATATACATAGACCGTCATCCAACTTCATCTATGACTAGAAGTCCACCTTCAGATTATCATTCGAACCACCTCCGCTATTAAGTTGCAAGCAACAGACAACTGCTTTAAGCAAAGTGTGTAAGGTAAACAGTCCACATGTTCCATGAAAAAGAGATCATTGTTTTCTCCCTAGTAGCAACATCACATCTACAACCGAAGAGATTATTGTCACTTCCCTTGGAAACTTGAGGCATGAACCCACTATCGAGCATAAATGCTCCCTCTTGGAGTCACTAACAACTACTTGGCCAAGATAACCACTAGAAACGGAGAGCATGCAAGATCACAAACAACACAGACATGATAGAATCATAAAGATAGAACCATTAATCAAACCAACATAATAATCTCAATATCCATCGGATCCCCGCAAACACAACATGCATGATTACAAATAGATTAGATCTTGGTCATGAACGGAGCTCACAAGATCTATACATGAAAGCACAAAGGAGGAGATACAACCATCTAGATACTACATGGACCCATAGTCCAAGGTGGAACTACTCACAAATCATACCAGTGAGAAGGCCTCCGGGATGATCTCCCCTCCGACAGGGTGCCGGGAAGAGCTTCAGATCCCCCCGATCTAGGGACGATGATGGCGGCGGCTACAGACGGTTTCATGGATTTCTGATCGGGTACTGAGAGTTTCTGCATCGAGGGCTTCTTATAGGAGAAGGGGGAGACCGACGCGGTGTCCAGAGGGGGCAAGCCCTACCCATGCGCGGGGTAGGGCCCACCCGCGCCTAGGGGGGTTTAGCCTCCCTGGAACTCCTCCTAGTCTCTCCTCTAGACTTCTTGTTCCCCACGGAAATTTATTGACTTTGTCCTTCGTCCCGTCCAATTCCGAGAATATTTCTTTACTAACTTTTCTGAAACCAAAAACAGCAGAAAACATGCATCTGGCACTGTTGCAACTTGTTAATAGGTTAGTACCACAAAACATGTAAAAATCACCTCAAAGTGTAGACAAGTAAAGCAAAGTAGATACTAAACAAGCATGGAGCATCAAAAATTATATATACGTCTCCGACGTATCAGGCGGCAGGCCGACGGAGAGAGGGAGGCGTGGCGGTTTCCTTGTCGAATTTTCACAGGGGCAGCCTGGTGGCGTCTGTCGTCTGCTGTCCTCCAATTATCTCGGTGCGTGGAACGCACCGGGGGAGAAGGGCTACTTTTATACCCCCCCCCCCTCTAGTCCTGTTGTGTGCCACCAGCCGGGACTAAAGGGGGTCTCTACGCCACGCACCGGGACTAGACGGGGGGGGGGGTCATTTTCGTGCGTTGGCGCCAGACCCTTTAGTCCCGGATGGTAACCTAGGCCGGGATTGAAGGCCCAAATTTGCGCGCGATGGGCCAAAACCCCTAGCGCGCGCTGTGTTTTTTTTCAAATATTCGAATATATCATTTAAAACATTTAAATTATACTTTTTTGCATACTTATGAATTTGACAAAACTTTCAACATGAAAAGTTCTTGAATTTGAATAATTAATCCAAATCCATTTTCTGTTTTATCAAAAAATTATTTTAAATAGTCAAATTATTAACCATTTTGCCATTATCAATTTGAAAATGCATTAACTATTATTTTTTGCATATTTTTGAATCTCACTAAACTTTCAACATGAAAAGTTCTTGAATTTGAATAATTAATCCATCCATTTTCTGTTTTATAAAACAATTATTTTAAATAGTCAAATTATTAACCATTTTGCCATTATTAATTTAAAAATGCATTAACTATTATTATTTTTGCATATTTTTGAATCTCACTAAACTTTCAACATGAAAAGTTCTTGACTTTGAATAATTAATCCAAATCCATTTTTTGTTTTATAAAACAATTATTTTAAATAGTCAAATTATTAACCATTTTGCCATTATCAATTTAAAAATGCATTAACTATTATTTTTTGCATATTTTTGAATCTCACTAAACTTTCAAGATGAAAAGTTCTTGAATTTGAATAATTAATCCAAATCCATTTTCTGAATAAGCTTTAGTCCCGGTTGTATCCACTAACAGGGACTAAAGATATTTCCCGCCATTTCTCACCGCTTCCCGCCAAGTTTTTCTGCCCTTTCCTTTGAACCGAGCTTTTAGTCCCGCTTGTACCCACTGATAGGGACTAAAGATATTTCAAGCCATTTCCCACCGCTTCCCTCCATGTTTTCCCGCCCTATCCATCTATATATAGGCCGACCGCGCCATGGTTATGCACACATCCACACCTTCCTCTCTCACATAAATGGATAGTGCCTACTGGGCCATTCTGACCCTTGAGGAGACCGAGGCGCTGTGCGCCTCAACCCACCCTTGCCCACCAGGCTACCGGCTGCCCGCCGGCTGGATGCTGAGCGCTGGAGGGGTTCCTGTCCCTCCTATGCCTCAAGGCTCCGCCCGACGGGCGGCCATCACGAACCCCTTCTACCATGAGATCACACCGGAGCAGCGGATGGATCCCCAGTGGGATCCCGACAACTATG
The DNA here is from genome assembly GCA_023614405.1 of Avena insularis. Classification (NCBI taxonomy): domain Eukaryota; kingdom Viridiplantae; phylum Streptophyta; class Magnoliopsida; order Poales; family Poaceae; genus Avena; species Avena insularis. The sequence goes on along the minus strand of CM042691.1, from coordinate 22,303,659 downwards.
ACACCTGGAATGCCTTCTTCGCTAACCGGCATGAAAGGGAGCTCGCCAGGTATGATGGTGATGGCCCGCCCCCGGTGAACCACAACGAAGCCGGCCGCCGTCTATGGTAGGTGAACCATACTATCATCAGCGTGATGCGCTACATCGCCGAGGGAGACCATCCTCGCCTGCGGTGCCCACAAGTCCACCCGCCCGCGGTGAATCCGAGGCCAGAGTGGCAGATGACGATGATGATGATGATGATGATGATGATGATGTTGATGACGAAGAAGACCCTTAAGCTGTGTACTATAGGACTAGGCATGATTATGACTAAAGGGGGCGGCTTTAGTCCTGAGTGTTAGCTAGTCCCGGTTTTTAATATTAATAAATGTATTGAGTGTTAGTCCCGGTTTGTGGCTGGACCGGGACGAAAGGGGGCCTTTCACAAGTAGAAAAACGACCTTTCATTTTTTGCAGCTCCAGCCTCTAGTCCCGGCCTTGTCTAAAACCGAGACTAGTGTTAGCACTAGTCCCGGTCTGTGAAATTTGCAACGGCTAGATGGCCCCACATGACTAGTCCCGGTCCGTGGGCAACCTCTAGTCCTGGCTGGTAACACAACTCGGTACTAGAGAACCTGTGGGACCCATGGCTATATTTAGTCCCGGTTTGTTGCATGTCACTTTACGCCAAACGCAACCCTCCTCTACCTATCCTCCTGCCACAGCAGAACCCCGCATTCGGCTACCACCGCAGAAATCGGCCCCAAAATTCTGTCGCGGCAAAAACGCACATCGGCTACCGCGGCAGGGCCGGGACTAAAGACCACCCCCCTCACTACTATGCTACCACGTGCAGAGCCTTTAGTCCCAGCCCGTAACACGACCGGGACTAAAGGCTGGGACCTCTAGTCCCGTTTCCGTAGTCCCGGCTGCCAATCCGAGACTAGAGGCCCTATAGGACCGGGACTAATGCCCTGTTCTCCACTAGTGTTTAGTCTCGATTCTGTATTCTCAGTTTTTAAATATTAATAAATGTCTTGAGTGTTAGTCCTAGTTTGTGGTTGGACCGGGACTAAAGGGGGGTCTTTAGTTCTGATTCGTACTACGACTTTCCCAAACTATGAAGATGTGATACGTTAGAAACGTATCTATAATTTTTGATACTCCATGCTTGTTTAGTATCTACTTTGCTTTACTTGTCCACAGTTTGAGGTGCTTTTTACATGTTTTCTGGTACTAACCTACTAACAAGTTGCAACAGTGCCAGATGCCTGTTTTTAGCTGTTTTTTGTTTCAGAAAAGTTAGTAAAGAAATATTCTCGGAATTGGACGGGACAAATGACAAAGTCAATTACATTCTATGGGGAACAAGAAGTCTAGAGGGGAGCCAGGGAGGCGAGCTAGAGCGGCCAAACCCCCCAGGCGCGTCCATAGGTCGGCCCGCGTCTGGCTAGGGTATGGTGCCCCTGGTCGGCCCCTCTGCCTCCTCCTTCTCCTATAAGAAGCCCCCGATGCAGAAACTTTAAGCAACCGATCAAATATCCACGAAATCGTCTGTAGCTGTTGCCACCATCGTCCCTAGATTGGGGGGATCTGAAGTTCTTTCCGGCACCATGTCGGAGGGGGGATCATCCCAGAGGCCTTCTCTCCGTTATGATGCGTGAGTAGTTCCACCTTGGACTATGGGTCCATGTAGTACCTAGATGGTTTTATCTCCTCCTTTTTGCTTTCATGTATAGATCTTGTGAGCTCCCTTCATGATCAAGATCTAATCTATTTGAAATCATGCATGTTGTGTTTACGGGGGTCCGATGGATATTGAGATTATTATGTTGGTTTGATTAATGGTTTTGTCTTTATGATTCTATCATGTTTGTGTTGTTTGTGATCTTGGATGCTCTCCGTTGCTAGTGGTTTTCTTGGCCAAGTAGTTGCTAGTGACTCCAAGAGCGAGTATTTATGCTCGATAGTGGGTTCATGCCTCTAGTTTCGAAGGGAAGTGACAATAATCTCTTCAGTTGTAGATGTGTTGTTGCTACTAGGGAGATAACAACGGTCTCTTGTTCATGGAACATGTGGACTATTTACCTTACACACTTTGCTTAAAGCAGTTGTCTTTTGCTTGCAACTTAATACTAGAGGGGGCTAGGACGAATGGTTCGTCCATGTACGCAAGATTGTTGAGATCCACAGTTGTCATGCCATACTTTTCATCTACATGTACCCCTCCTCCTGTCATCTTGACCCATTTGCACCGAAACAAAGGGACCTTAAAAGTAGGTCCATACTCAAGTTCCCATATCTCCTCTATGTACCCATAATATGTGTCCTTCTGCCCATTGTCATCTGTTGCATCAAAGCAAAAACCACTGTTTTGGTTGGTGCTCTTTTTATCTTGGGCGATCGTGTAAAATGTATTACCATTTATCTCATACCCTTGGAAAGTACATATAGTCGATGCTGGTAACCGTGCCAACAAGTAAAGATGATCTTCAACAGTGTTGTTATTCATGAGATTTTCTGCAACCAACTGCCGAAAGTGTCCTCGTGTTCCACTTTAATCGAGGAGTCAGGATTCCCCGGGTTTTTCGAGCATACAATAATCTTGTGTTTCTCGATATACGGAGCCACCAAGGTGGAATTGTGTAGAACGTGTAGTGTGCTTTATTGAAAGAATCCCTGTCCATACATACCATTGTTTTCCTTCCTAGTGTGCCTTTTCTAGTCAGTCTCCCCTCATACCGAGATTCAGGAACACCAATCGGCTTAAGGTTAGGAAGAAAGTCAACACAAAACTCAATGACGTCCTCTGTTACATAGCCCTTGGAGATGCTTCCTTCTGTCCTAGCACGGTTATGAACATATTTCTTTAAGACTGCCATGAACCTTTCGAAGGGGAACATATTGTGTAGAAACACAGGACCGAGAATTCTAATCTCTTCGACTAGGTGAACTAGGAGGTGCGTCATAATATTGAAGAAAGATGGACGGTACAATTACTCAAAGCTGACCAGACATTGGACCACATCAATCTATAACCCTTATAGACTTTATGGATCAATTACCTTCTGAGAAATTGCATTGAGGAATGCACATACCTTCACAATGGCCAGCCGAACATTTTCCGGTAGAATCCCTCTCAATGTATCCGGGAGCAATTGCGTCATAAGCACGTGGCAGTCATGGGACTTTAGGTTTTGGAATTTTTTCTATTTCATATTTACTATCCCCTTTATGTTAGACGAGAAGACAGATGGGACCTTGATACTGAAAAGGACTTCAAAAAAGATTTCCTTCTCTTCCTTGGTAAGAGCGTAGCTGGCAGGCCGTTGAAACTACCATGGATGCTTGTCATCTTGTCCTTTATGACATTGCTGGTCCTCCCGTGCTTTCGGTGTATCTTTTGACTTCCCATACAAGCCCAAGAAGCCTAGAATATTCACGCAAGATTCTTCGTCATGTGCATCACGTCGATTGCAGAGTGGACCTCATGGACTTCCCAACAGGGTAGCTCCCAAAATATAGATTTCTTCTTCCACATGGGTGCTCGTCCGTCGGCGTCTTTCGGAATAGGTTGTTCTCCGGGACCCTTACCAAATATTACATTTACATCCTTGAACCAAATACATCAGCACTAGTACGAGGGGCAGGGTTCTTTCGGTGATCTGCCTCGCCATCGAAATGCTTTCCTTTTTTCCTTAAGGGATGTCTGGGCGGAAGAAAACGACGATTATATGGGTACACATTCTTCCTAGATTTATCTAGATATATACTTTCAGTCTCATCTAAACAATGTGTGCATGCATTATATCCCTTGTTCGTCTGTCCTAAGATGTTACTAAGAGCAGGCCAATCATTGATGGTTACGAACAGCAATGCTTGTAGGTCGAATGGCTCCTGTTTGTGTTTATCCCACAAACGTAAACCTGGTTCAGCCGACAACTGTAAAAGTTCATCAACTAATGGCCTTAGGTACACATCAATGTCGTTGCCGGGTTGCTTCGCGCCTTGGATGCGCACTGGCATCATAATGAACTTCCGCTTCATGCACAACCAAGGAGGAAGGATGTAGATACGAAGAGTGACGGGCTAGGTGTTGTGACTGCATCTCTACTCCCCAAAAGGATTCATGCCATCTCTACTTAGACCAAACCATATGTTTCTTGTATCACCAGCAAAGTCCGGGAAGTCTCTCTCGATTTTTCTCCACTGTCGACAATCAGCGGGGTGCCTCAACATCCCGTATTTCTTATGTTCTTCCTTGTGCCATCGCAACAACTTGGAATGCTCTTTGTTTCTGAACAAACATTTCAATCGTGGTATTATAGGAGCATACCACATCACCTTGGCAGGAACCCTCTACCTGGGTGGCTCGCCATCAACATCACCAGGATCATCTTTTCTGATCTTATACTGCAATGCAGTGCATACCGGGCATTTATCCAAATTCTCGTACTTCTCGCCGAGGTAGAGGATGCAGTCATTAGGACAAGCATGTATCGTTTGCACATCTAATCCTAGAGGGCAGACGAGCTTCTTTGCTTCGTATGTACTGGCGGGCAATTCGTTATTTTTTGGTAGCAACCTCTTCATGACTACCAGAAACTTCTCAAATCCCGAGTCAGTCACACCGGTCTCTTCCTTCCACTTCAGCAATTCTAGTGTGCTACCCAGCTTCTTCTGGCCATCTTCACAAGTTGGGTACAACAATTTGTTGTGGTCCTGTAACATCTGCTCAATCTGCAACCTCTCCTTTTCTATGTTGCAGTCTCGCTTTGCATCAGAAATAACCCGACCAAGATCATCAGTAGGCCGGTATGGTTCCCGTTCTTCACCTGCTTCTTCTTCATTGTCTTCCATTGCGGTATTAGCATATTCAGGGAACATAGATCAATAGTTATCATCATCGTTCTCTTCTTCATCGCCGTCTTCCATCACAACCCCTCTTTCTCCATTTTTGGTCCAAACATTATAGCCGGACATAAAACCAGACCGAAGCAGGTGGCTCTGAAAGACTCTTGCGGAAGTGTGAGCCTTCTCATTCCAACAGTCAACACATGGACACCACATAAAACCATCCCGCAGGTTGTTCTCCTCGGCCACACCTCGAAAAGAACACATGCCTTCTCTGAAAGTGGCAGAGTGTCGGTCACCATACATCCATGGATGGCTCATCTGTATCATACAAATATATGTCAAACGCAATCACTATGCTAAAATTAGTACCACACGGTCTAAACTAGAAAATAGTTGCTAACCTTTTATTGCACTTGGAAACAAAGATGAGAAAACTTAAGTGTGGCTCGGTTACCTCATATCATGTCTGTCTTGTGTGACCTAAACTCGCATCGCTCTAATGGACATTTCACCGAACACCTCTAGTGCATATGAACAAGAAAAAAAATAGCACAACAACAACACCTCTCCCACCAGGAAAAAAATAGTTGAGAGGGGGAGGTTGATGTGCATATATATAGGGCCAGACCACTAGTCTCGGTCTGAGATACAAACCGGGACTAAAGGGGGTTCCCGCAGCAAGCGGCAGGGCCAAGGCCCTTTAGTCCTGGTTTGTGTCTCAGAACGGGACTAATGGGGTCTAACAGGCCGGGACCTATGGTTTGGGGTGGCTAGGGCCATCCGGCGCGGGCCATTAGTCCCAGCCCTAGCCACAGCCGGGACTAATGTCCTAGACAAAAGGCCTGTTTTCTACTAGTGTGCCATCTCTCTGACATCATCCATGGGGTAGCGAGGAGCCGGTGCATCATATAGTAGTGCTTGATCATCATCCCAAACCTCCGTGGAAGCCACACTAATTCTCCGCTGGCTAAGATCCAATGCAGGATCATCAGCCTGCGGGTGAGTTGACGATGGCCTTTGGCTAATTTCTTGCATGAGCTTCTTCAGATCAGCTAGGTCCTGCTCTACCTTCAAGATCCGGTCTGCCTCCCGGTCCTTCTTTCTCTAATGGCTTCTGTAACTGTCATTGCTCTGTGGAAACCCTTTCTTTCACGTAACACCGACGACTTTGCCTCATGTTCGTCCACCCTTTTTAGGATTCCCGAGGGAGTGTGCCAGCTCGTAGTTTCGGACGGAACAATCCCAATTGAACATCATTCATTGCTTGAACAAGGTCTTCGGAGGGTTTTAGAATTTTTCATGAAATAATGAATTCCCTGTTTCTGGGTCGAATGATCCCACGTGCGCGTACTAGCAGTGCTTGACCTCTTGGGCCATCCATCTGTACCAGGAGTGATGCCTCTAGCCCTCATGTCCCGCTCCATAGTTTCCCACTTAGGGACGGCACTCTTGTAGCCACATGTCCCCATTTTATGATGGTATTTCTTTTTGGAAGCATTTAACGCATTCTTTGCCGACTTTTCCTTTCCTACATCAGATTGCTTGTACTTTAAAAAATCTGGCCACTGTTCTCTCACCTTCTCGTTTGCTCCTAAGAAGTCTGGAGTTTTCTTTTTCGTGACATATTTCGCGTATAAACTTTTCATGTGGTTCTGGTACAGTTCGGCCATCTTGCATAGAGCCCACTACTTGACTTTCACTCTTCTTTCATGCCCACCCGGCCTTGGGGTAATACCATCTGCCTCAAATTCTTCATACATGCGAAAGGTCATCTTTGGCATCATCGGTGACATAATTGTTGGAGTCTTCACAGGGTTTCTTTGACTTATTCCATTCTTGAATGGTGATCGGCAGGTTGTCCCTAACAATCATCCCGCATTGGTTTGTAAACATCCTCCGGTTCTTCTCTAGAGCAATCGTTTCTCCATCATCATCTATTTCTTCGATGGTGAACCTCTGATTACCATCCAACTTTTTGTTCGGCCCTCATTTTGTTCGAGTTGTCGATTACTTCGATCCGGTGGGCTAAAAGAAGAAGATAGAGTGATTAATATATATATATAATGATATATCCAGATAAATTAATGCATAGAGGTAACACGAGGCTTTATATATATACCTCGTCGGATCCTATCGACGAGCCATCATTGTTGTTATTTGTTTGCCCTATCGAGGGGCCATCATTGTTTTTATTTGTTATTTCTTGGTACATCAGGTTTTCCTCTAGTCCATTACCGGATGGATTCAGATATGACGAAATCTCTTCCTCGAGCAAAATATCTTCACCGGTAGTAATAAGAGGAATTTCACCTCTTATCATGCCCTGAAGAAGACCTTCACCACTGCGATCATGATCCATGACTTAACTATAACATAAATAGAGTTCATTAGGTTAGAAAAAATATATTATATAAACATTTTCTAATAATATAATAATTATAATAATATATACTAATAATATTAATAATATAGTAATAACAATATTACCAAAAATAATATAATATACAAATAATATTACTACTAACAATATTATACTAACAATATTAATGATATACTACTACTAATAATATACAAAACCCTAATAACATAATATTACCATAAATTAATACTTCCTAATAATATAATAATAATATATACCAACAAATATAAATAGCATTTCCTAACAATAGCATTTATATATACAAAACCCTAATAATAATAAATATTAATAACTAACAAATATAAAAAATAGCTAGAAAAAATACTACTAACATAACTAAATTACTAGCTACAAATTACCACCCACGTTAGCTTAGTACGGCAGCACGGCAATGACGACAGGTGAAGCGGGGTGGCGGCGGCTGATCGGTCTTGGGATGGTGGCACGCAAGCAGCCATGCTGTGTGGGAGAGGCGGCAGCTCGGTGTGGGGCGGCGGCACGGCAAGGCGACGCGTGGCGGCACGGCGGGGCGGCCGGAGACGAGGGCGGCGACGCAGGAAAACGGGCAGCACCTCCCCTATGTCATCGTCGTTCTGGAGCTCGTCTGTTCGTTTTCACCTCGTCGAGTTTGCCAAGTGCTGGGTGGGCATGGCCAGGGGCGGGCGCGATATACTTATACCCCCCACCCTTTAGTCTCGCTCTAAGCCACGGCCCGGGACTAGAGACCCACTCTAGTCCCGGGTCCAGCCATGACCCGCTACTAGAGCATTTTTTCGGCCACTTCATTTTCGCGCGCTAGGCACCCTCTAGTCCCGGGTCCAGCCAGTACCCGGTACTGGTGTCTTTTTTTAAAATTTTCTTTTTTTAATTCAAATCAAATATAAAAATTTGGAAAATCATATCTCCTATTGTAATAATCCAAATAAAACAAATAATATGTCTATTATTATTAAAAAAATACAAAGAATCTTAATATAATATCCATACATCTTTTTGCATCACTTATAAATTGTATCATTTGTAAACTTTCATTTTTTATTCAAATAAAATATAAAATTTTGGAAAATCATATCTCCTATTGTAAAAATCCAAATAATACAAATAATATGTCTATTATTATCAAAAAATATAAAGAATCTTAACATAATATCAATACATCCGTTTGCATCATTTATAAATTGTGTCATTTGTAAATTTTCATTTTTTTATTCAAATGAAATAGAAAACTTTAAAAAATTATACCTCCTATTATAAAAATCCAAATAATACAAATAATGTCTATTATTATCTGAAAAATATAAAGAATCTTAATATAATATCCATACATCTGGTTGCATCATTTATAAATTGTGTCATTTGTAAATTTTCATTGTTTTATTCAAATCAAATATAAAATTTTGAAAAATCATATCACCTACTATAAAATTCCAAATAAAACAAATAATATGTCTATTATTATCAGAAAAATATAATATCCATATATATGTTTGCATCATTTAGTCCCGGTTGTAGTCACAAACCGGGACTAAAGATTTTTCCCGCCATTTCCTACCGCTTCCCGCCAAGTTTTCCCGCCCTTTCACTCTATATCTAGGCCGATCGCGCCATGTCTATCCACACATCCACACCTTCATCTCTCACAACAATGGACAACGCCTACTGGGCCATTCTGACCCTCCAGGAGACTGAGGCGCTATGCGCCTCCAGCTACCCTTGCCCGCCGGGCTACCGGCCGCCTGCCGGCTGGATGTTGAGCACTGGAGGGGTTCCTATCCCTCAAGGTTCCACACACCAGGCGGCCATCAGGAACCACTTCTACCACGAGGTCATGACAGAGCAGCAAATGGATCCCCAGTGGAATCCCGACAACTATGACACCTGGAATGCCTTCTTTGCTAACCGTCGGGAAAGAGAGCTCTCTCCCGGTGAACTACAACGAAGCCGGCCGCCGCCTGTGGTGGGTGAACCGGACTATCATCGGCATGATACACTACATCGTCAGGGGAGACCATCCTCTCCTGCGGTACCCGCAGCCGCCACAGAGCCATAAGAAGGGTGGCGGTGGTGAAGGCCGCGGGTGTAGTGGCGTCATCATCCGGGAGCCCCCTCCCCCATGCGTAGTGAATCCAAGGTCGGAGTGGCAGGTGCCCCCACAATATGCCATGGCTGGGCTGAGGATCCAGCCAAGTGCGCCTAGCAACGACGAAGAATACGAAGACGAAGACGACCCTGAAGCAGCGTACTATAGGGCTATATATGAGCATGACTAAAGAGGGGCCTTTAGTCCCGAATCCGTAGCCTCGGTTTTTTAATATTAATAATGTTATTGAGTGTTAGTCCCGGTTTGTCTTTAGATGGAAATGCCTATAAATAGAGGGTTCATCTTTAGTCCTAGTTGAAGAAACCAACTGCGACTGAAGGGATTGCGGCAGGCTAGGCCAGGCATCACTAATGATAGGGGTGAGTGTTGATATTGTGTCGTGCGGCTTGTACCTTGTCCCGGATGGTGTCACCAACCGGGACTAAAGATGAACCTTTAGTCTCGGTTGGAGACACCAATCGGGACAAAACATGGGTCAGCACTAATGATAGGGGTGACTGTCGATATTATGTCGTTAGTGTCGACACTATGTAGTGGGTGTCAACACTATGTCGTGCTACTTGTCCTATAAATAGGAATCCTTGTGAGTCTAGTCCTCCAGCCTGTTTGAGGGAGCTGCAAGATGGTGTGTGAGAGCAGGGACACCACTACGGCCAACTTCAGGGAGATGCCGCCAGAGCCCAGTCCTACAGCATCTACCTTAAGTTGGTCATAGAGGCACCCTCTAATATGTGAAATTAGTTAGCTCCCAGGCGTATTGATCTAGATAGAGAAGATACAGGTTGCAAGATGGTGTGCGAGAGCAGGGACACCACTATGGCCATCTTGAGGGATATGCCGCCGGAGCCCAGTCCTCCGGCATGTCCCTTAAGTTGGTCATAGAGGCACTCCCTAATATGTGACCACGCGCGTTTGTAGACAACATTGTGCAGTCATGGAGCATCTTTATTCATAACCGTATTTAATACAAAAAAATGGGCACATGGAGCATCTTCATTCATAAAATGTTACATTATTACACATCATTTATTCGCGTGTGTCCCTTTCTGATTGCGCCATATCCATGGAGCATCTTCATTCATTAACATGATGCTTGGGTCATCCTTCACTGTGAAGGGTGAAATTTCTGTAGGGGTTCGTAGCATGGAAAACAAAAATTTTCTATCGCATACAAACAAACAAGCCAAGATCTATCTACTAGATTGTAGCAACGAGTCGATAGAGGAACTCACCCTCGAAGATTCCAAAGCGGTTAACGAGAGCAGATTCTCGTGGGTGATGTAGTCGTACTCTTTCCGATCTCAAGATCGTGTAGACGATCCTTCCAGCGCCACGTTCCAGCAGCGCTCCCGCAGTCGGTCACACGTTCGGTACTCGACGAAGACCTTCCTCTCCCTTGTTCCAGCAGGCAGCGGAGGTTGTAGCACTCTCCTCGCGATTCCGGCAGCACAACGGCGTGGTACCGGAAGTAGAGGGGAGATCCCGCAGGGCTTCGCCTTAAGCCGGTGCGAGTATGGTGGAGCTTATGAGAGAGGCTATTAGTGGTCTAGTAATTAGACACACCAATTAGAAGGCTCTAAACCAATTAGAAGGCTCTAAACCGCTGGCTAAAGCAATTAGAAGCTCTAAACCAAAACGGCTCTAAACCGGAGATTAGAGGTGGAAACTTGTGTGTGCTAGGAGGGAGCCCTGCCCCTCCTTATATAGGTGGGAGGGGCTGGCCGCGCCATGGGGAGGGAGTGGAGTCCCTCCCCAACTCGGCTTGGAGGTGGCCGCCGGTTGGAGGAGGTCTCCCTCCCCAACTCGGTTTCATACTCCTCCTCTTTTCCTCTTTCCAAAAATTGCCGTTTGACTTTCAAACTAGCCGTTTGACTTTTCAAACTAGGATTTGAATAAATCCTTTATTTCGGACAGCGAATACACTTAGTATATGATGCAATCATTCCAACATGCAATGACACATTCATGTACCCCTTCCCCTCCGGAGTGCCGGACATTCCGGAACATTCTAGAACATTCCCGATGAAAACACCGGAACCATTCCCCAACTCCGAAATGGGACTTTCCTTATATGAATCTTATTCTCCGGACCATTCCGGATCTCCTCGTGATATCCCGGATCCCATCCGAGACCAACAACATTCGGTCTCTTTCTCATAATACCATAACTACTCAAACAACGTCAATCCTTATGTGTCTCCCTACGGTTCGTGAATTATGCGGACATGATCGAGACACTTCTCAACAATAACCAATAGAGGAATCTGGAAATTCATATGGCTCCCACATATTTCTACGATTACTTTGCGATCGAATGAACCACTTACATACGATACCAATTTCCCTTTGTCTCACGATAGTTTACTTATCCGAGGTTATGATCGTCGGTATCTCTGCATACCTAGTTCAAACTCGTTACTGATAAGTACTCTTTTCTCGTTCCCGTGATATGTGATCCCTTGTGAGCCAGTCACATGCTTGCAAGCTAATTGGATGACATTTCACCGAGAGGCCCAGTATATCTATCCGTCATATGGATGGACAAATCCCACTCTTGATCCATGTGTTTCAACCAATACTTTCCGAACACTCAATGCCACTTTTATAGCCACCCTGTTATGGTGTGGTGTTTGATGACATCAAAGCATCCATCCGGTAAAGGTGATATGCATGATCTCATGGTCGAAGGAATTAGGTTACTATGTATCAGAAAGCATATAGCAATTGAACTATTGAAATGACTTGATCTTTATGCTACGCTTATCTATAGGAGTATGTCCATCACATCATTCTCCTAATGATATGACCTTGTTGTTCATAACATCTCTATGTTCATGATCGGAAACAATGATCATATATTAACCAACAAGCTAGTTTAACAAGAGGCTTTACTAGGGACTCTTTTATGTTTACAAATCACACAAGTATTAATGTTTCTGGTTAATACAATTATAGCATGGTATGTAAACATTTATCATAAATATGAAGATATGATAATAACCACTTTATTATTGCCTCTTGGGCATATCTCCAACAGTCTCCCACTTGCACTAGAGTCAATAATCTAGTTTCAAACCTTTGTGTATTCAACACCTATGGCTTTCCTGTTGTATGTACACGATTGCTAGTGGTCAATGATCTCCGGATCGACACTTCCGAATCCGTGTGTAATTGCATATCTTTATGCCTCTACGCATCACTCATTCTCTAATGAGATGGCTTTGTATAATTTGGTCTTTCGGTGTGACCTTTAGTTCTTTGGGGTTAAAACATGTTGATAATATTGTCGCACAATATATCTTCATAGTATTATCCCGCTGTGAACTACACCTAGTTTGATAACAAACTACTTGACACAAATGCCCTCTTTTGCTGCTATAATAGCAGTCATATACTTAGCCTTTTGTTGTAGTATCTGTCACAATGTCTTTACTTTGGAACTCATCCAAATCCATTATGGAACTTACTTTCCATTATATTGTGCCACCCTTAGTTTAGATTGAGATAAAACTTAATTTGTACTCTGTGACAAAACTAGTATCAATGTAGTACTTTTACAATGAACTAACCATCTATTCGTCACTTCTACAAATAATATACTCTTAGTTCTTCCAAAAGATCATAAGAATATCCTTACTATCGTCCAATGATCATCTTATGAATCATTCTGGTATATGCTCATAACATTTAGAGCATAGGACATATCTGGATTTGTACATACCACAGTATGATTGATATAAACACTCTTTGTGATTTCATACATCAAGTATCAATCTATATTTGAATCTTTGTTTCACTTACCAAATGTCAATACATTTGAATATATCATCAACATTGAACTTATTCAATCCTTTCTGTGCGACAAGAACCTTTTCTTGTAGTTTCTATATTGAACTCATTCAATATCTCGTCTATGTACTTCAGCACAACCATATTAGCGTCTATTGATGCCAAATATTTGGTTTTGCCTAAGTCTTTCATCGGGATGAAATTCTTAATATGTGTTAATAAAAGATACATCATTTCCAATCAACAATATGTCCTCCACATAATGTATTAGAAATATGTTTTAGCGCTCCACTTAATTTCTTGCAAATGCAAGCATCTTCATTGTCTCGATGAAATTAAACTCTTTTAACAGTTTCATCATAGTGAAGATTCCAACTCCGCTATGCTTACTTCAACCATTGAAGTTTGCATATGCATTTAGCATCCTTTGAATTAACAAAACCCTTTGGACCGTGTCATGCACACGTCCTAGGTAACCATTCTATTAGAAGAACTTGTTTTGTGTATTCTATTACAAAATTATATGTAGTGGTTGCTACATTAATCCGTCTAGACTAAATATCGCTATGAAAGATCAGATCTTGTCATAGTCAACTTTGAACACTGTTGTGAATTCTTTCCCAACATGTCGACTATTTCATAGATGTCAAACATCCATGTCTACTTCTTTATAGATCCAAACACAACTGTAAGGTCTTACACCTTTCTCGAGGGTCCTTCAAGTTCAAAACTTGATTTCTCGTGTATGGAACTATCACGGATTTTATGGCTTCAAGCCATTAGGCGAGTCAAGGCCCATCATTGCTTCTTTGCATGTAGTAGGTTCATTATTCTCAAATAATGATTCAACCCTCAAATCTTGGTATTTGATTGTTCATCCGACCTACTTGTTTCAATAGGAACTTGGATCTCCGTGACCACAACCTTTGAGGTACGTGAGCCATGAGTTTTGTTGCTGCCTCTGGAACACTTTTCGGCGCTGCGCAACTCTGCACATATAGCTAAGGTTCCTTTAACCTTATCAAAGTTCTATTGTCCTCCCACTTAACTTTTCACGAAAAATTCCTTCTCAAAGAAACTTGACGTTCTAAGCGACAAACACTTTTGTCTCCGGTGTTTATGGAGGAATACTTAACATTTATACAAAGACAGGTTTATCCGACTTTGGTTGCACACATCTTTCTTATGCATAGCATACCAATGTTTTAAGAAAGGACTACTTGGGTTTTATCCCAAACCATAACTTTATATGGTGTCATTTCAGCGGATTATGATGGAGCTCTTTTAGTGGAAAACGGTAGTCTCTAAAGCTTTTAATCTTTAAAATATAATAGCAGTTTTATGAATTATACCTTCGATCTTACCATGTCAAACAAGGTTCAATTACATATCTCGAACGCTCCATACTCTTATGGTGTTTCGGGAAATGCAAATCCACGGACCGATTCCTTAAATCTTAGGTATTATGCTAAACTTGTAACTTAAATATCTTCCTTTATGATCTTATCATAAACTATTCATATTCTTGTTACAATGATTTTGCACTTCATCTTGAAAGTCTTTTGAACTTTTCAAATATTTCATACTTCATCCTTATTAAGTAAATATTCATATATTCACTCAAATTTTCGGAGAAAGCATATGAAGTTGAAATCCATCGCTCTTGACTACACATAATGGAGTTCGTACAACAATATGCACAAGTTCCAATAAGCTAGTCTTTCGTTCCCTTTTGGCCTATGAACGAAGTTTTAATTATCTCTAGGAAAGTTTCACAAACGTCATTTGATCAAAAATCAAAAGACTCCAAAATTCCATCCACATGGAGTTTCTTCATGTTTTCTTTCCAATATAATTTAAACGGCGATGTCACTTCCTAAGTGATCTTTTAATCAATTTGTCTTTCGACAATTTTAGCACTAGTTTTATGGATGTGATTTCTCCAACGAGATTTGTGAATCATCCATCTTTTATGGATTTCGTATATTATTTGAACAACCCTTTTGTTCTCATAATACCTGATAAAACAAATCTTGAAGGCAAGCGTTGATGTTTAACGAGCAACAAAATAACCCTTTATTTGTTCTCGATGAACATCATCACCTATTCTTTTGCTAGTTACTTAGGCCATTGTAGTTCATGAATTGTGTTGTTTCGTATGACGATTCACACCAACAAATTCAGTATCAAATACTTAAGAACCACATTGTTTAATAAGCAAAGAATATAGCCATAACACATATATCATCTATATACTTAAACTGAACAATTCTAGTCTTTTCTTTTCTGCCATATACTTATGAGATTCTCTTTCAGTATTTCCTTTTCTGTTTGAAAGAATCTATCAACATCAATAGTGGAGTCATACATATGACACATAGTCCAAAGCGTGTATAGTTAAATACCAATGTCTTTGGACTTGCACTTTGAAGTAGATCACCATTATCAAATGTTTGGTGTTCTTTCAAATTCCTTTCTTTAGTTAACTCTTGGTGTAGTAAACATTTTACCTACATCAAATATTCACCTTCATCATGGATTTATCCATGATCAAACTACTTTAGCTTATAACGGTGAATCGTGAGTATAATGTTGCTCTCCAAAACCTTTTGGAAGATTAGGACAACTAGTGTCTCCAACCTTTTGCAAATTCTCATCAAATATGAGAACATGACTTTTGCCATATTATACTCTATCATGTTGTAACCAAAACTTCATTTCAGATATCACAATATCTTCCACACATCATGGTTTCAAACAACTCTTTCGGATCCTAGATAACCTTGATATTAAGACAATCCTTTGAATATCAAGAATCATGGAGACAAACATGATACTCAAACACTAACACTTGGAATTGTCACTCTTGTTTTAATACTAATTATTAAACTTTATGGAGTAACCGGAAATTACTGAAAGTTTGCAATAGGACTTTTAAACTTTAGATTAACACTTCAAAACAATACGATACCAGTTAGAAAGTAACTAACCAGAATTCTATAGTTCTATCATCTCAATTATAACTAAGCGCAAGGTGGTAAACGGATGCCAATGACTACAACAACTATGCAAATAACCTTTGATTTAATTTATGATAAATTGAGTTCTAATTAATAATTAAATTAATCCAGGTGAACTCCCACTCAAAACAACATCCCTCACATTGTTTTAGTGATCACACGAACCAAATCCACCACATCAAAACCGATCATCACGAGAGTTGATGTAGCTTCAATGGCGAACAATCAACATGTTCATCATATCTACTATATGACTCATGCTCTACCTTTCGGTAATCCGTGTTCCTGAGGCCATGTATGTACATGCTAGGCTCGTCAAGATCAAACCTTAGCTACCGCATAAGCAAATCTGGCTTGCTTACGTTGTATTCACCCGCGGAATCAAAGACACCCGATCATCACGTGGTGCTTCGAAGCAGCAAGCTTTGGCAACGGTGCATACTAAGGGTGAACACTTTAGAACTTGAAATTTATGTGCATGAGGGATCATCTTATAATGCTACCGTCGTCTACTAAGCAATACAAGATGCATAAAGGATTAACATCACATGCAATTCATAATATGTGATATGATATGGCCTTTCTTCTTTGTGCTTCCGATCTCCATCTTCAAGCACCTAACATGATCTCCATCATCACCCGCATAGCATCAAGGTCAATGACGCTTCTTCATGGTTGTCGCCCACCAGCTTCAACTATTACAACTATTTTGAATAGACACGCAGGTCTTAACAGAAATTAAAGACAACCATATGGCTCCGCGGTTGCCAACTTACAATAAGGAACATTGCATACATCAAATATAATCACAATCATGGCCATATCACATCATCAGACACCCCTGCAAAACAAAGTTAGACACCTCTACTTTCTTTGCATATTTTACGTGGTTTGGGGCTTTCAATAAGTGTCGTTCTAACTACGAACAAGAACCACAACATTGATACTAGCATTGTTGATTACCCGTTGTAAATTGGATCTTAACTATGCTAGGAGAAACAGCACCCAGAGCCACTTATGCAATACAAGTTGCATGTCAAGCGTGGAGCAAGTCTCATGAACGATGTCATGTAAGGTTAGCCGGCTTCATCCCAACATACCGCTAGATGCAAAGTACACAAAAAGCAATCTACAATAAAAGCATCAATGCCCACAATGACCATTGTGTTCTACTGCAACAGATCTACATATAGACACGGCTCTGATACCCTTTGTAGGGGTTCGTAGCATGGAAAACAAAAATTTTCTATCGCATACAAACAAACAAGCCAAGATCTATCTACTAGATTGTAGCAGTCGATAGAGGAACTCACCCTCGAAGATTCCAAAGCGGTTAACGAGAGCGATTCTCGTGGGTGATGTAGTCGTACTCTTTCCGATCTCAAGATCGCGTGAGCGATCCTTCCAGCGCCACGTTCGGCAGCGCTCCCTTGATCGGTCACATCGCTCGTTAAATTTTCGGAAGACCTTCCTCTCCTTGTTCCAGCAGGCAGCGGAGGTTGTAGCACTCTCCTCGCGATTCCGGCACAACGGGCGTGGTACCGAAGTAGAGGGAGATCCCATGAGCCGCCTTAAGCCGGTGCGGTATGGTGGAGCTTATGAGAGAGGCTATTAGTGGTCTAGTAATTAGACACACCAATTAGAAGGCTCTAAACCAATTAGAAGGCTCTAAACTGGCTAAAGCAATTAGAAGCTCTAAACCAAAAGCGGCTCTAAACCGAGATTAGAGGTGGAAACTTGTGTGTGCTAGGAGGAGCCCTGCCCCTCCTTATATAGGTGGGAGGGCTGGCTGGCGCCATGGGGAGGTGGAGTCCCTCCCAACTCGGCTTGGAGGTGGCCACGGTTGGAGGAGGTCTCCTCCCAACTCGGTTTCATCCTCCTCTTTCCTCTTTCCAAAAATTGCCGTTTGACTTTCAAACTAGCCGCTTGACTTTTCAAACTAGGATTTGAATAAATCCTTTATTTGGACAGCGAATACACTTAGTATATGATGCAATCATTCCAACATGCAATGACACATTCATGTACCCTTCCCCTCCGAGTGCGGACATTCCGAACATTCTAGAACATTCCCGATGAAAACACGGAACCATTCCCCAACTCCGAAATGGGACTTTCCTTATATGAATCTTATTCTCCGGACCATTCCGGATCACCTCGTGATATCCCGGATCCCATCCGAGACTCCGAACAACATTCGGTCTCTTTCTCATAATACCATAACTACTCAAACAACGTCGAATCCTTAAGTGTGTCTCCCTACGGTTCGTGAATTATGATGACATGATCGAGACACTTCTCGAACAATAACCAATAGAGGAATCTGGAAATTCATATGGCTCCACATATTTCTACGATTACTTTGCGATCGAATGAACCACTTACATACGATACCAATTTCCCTTTGTCTCACGATAGTTTACTTATCCGAGGTTATGATCGTCGGTATCTCTGCATACCTAGTTCAAACTCGTTACTGATAAGTACTCTTTTCTCGTTCCCGTGATATGTGATCCCTTGTGAGCCAGTCACATGCTTGCAAGCTAATTGGATGACATTTCACCGAGAGGGCCCAGAGTATATCTATCCGTCATATGGATGGACAAATCCCACTCTTGATCCATGTGTTTCAACCAATACTTTCCGAACACTCAATGCCACTTTTATAGCCACCCTGTTACGGTGTGGTGTTTGATGACATCAAAGCATCCATCCGGTAAAGGTGATATGCATGATCTCATGGTCGAAGGAATTAGGTTACTATGTATCAGAAAGCATATAGCAATTGAACTATTGAAATGACTTGATCTTTATGCTACGCTTATCTATAGGAGTATGTCCATCACATCATTCTCCTAATGATATGACCCTGTTGTTAATAACATCTCTATGTTCATGATCAGGAAACAATGATCATATATTAACCAACAAGCTAGTTTAACAAGAGGCTTTACTAGGGACTCTTTTATGTTTACAAATCACACAAGTATTAATGTTTCCTGTTAATACAATTATAGCATGGTATGTAAACATTTATCATAAATATGAAGATATGATAATAACCACTTTATTATTGCCTCTTGGGCATATCTCCAACAATTTCATGAAACTTATCACAATCTTCTGACATGTCTGTCTTGTCCTCCACTCCCATGATATTTCTTTTTTTGAAAGAACTATGTGGTTCTTTGGCTCATCGTCTGATGTATTCTTTTGCTTATTTTTTATTTTTCTAGATTTGGTAGACATGTCCTTCACATAGAAAACCTGAGTCACATCATTGGCTAGGATGAATGGTTCGTCTAAGTACTCAAGATTGTTGAGATCCAACGATGTCATTCCGTACTTCTTGTTTACGTCAACCCCTCCTCCTATCAGCTTGACCTATTTTCACAGAAATAAGGGTACCTTAAAAGTAGGTACATAGTCAAGTTCCCATATCTCCTCTATGTAACCATAATATGTGGTCTTTGACCCATTGTTGTTTGTTGCATCAAAGCAGACACCATTGTTTGTTGCATCACGTTCTTCAACTAATGGCCTTAGGTACACAACAATGTCCTTGCCGGGTTGCTTCGGACCTTGGATCAACACTGGCATCATAATGAACTTCTGCTTCATGCAAGACCAAGGAGCAAGATTATAGATGCATAGAGTAACGGGCCAAGTGTTGTGTCTGGAGATCTACTCCCGAAAAGTATTCTTGCCATCTGTACTTATACCAAACCTTAAAATCCTTTCGTCGTCTGCAAATTCTAGGTACTTTCTATCGATTTTTCTCCATTGCGACCCATCAGGGGGGTGTGTCAACATCTCATCTGACTTATGTTCCTCTTTATGCCATCGCAACAATTTGGCGTGCTCTTTGTTTCTGAATAAGCGTTTTAACCGTGAGCATACCACATCACCTTGGCAGGAACCCTCTTTCGGGGGGGGGGCTCGCCCTCAAAGTCACCAGGGTCATCTCGTCTGATCTTATACCGAAGTGTAGTGCATACCGGGAATGCATTCAAATTCTCGTACTCCTCACCACGATAGAGGACGCAGTCATTAGTGCATACATGTATCTTCTGAACCTCTAAACCTAGAGGGAAGACAACCTTCTTTGCTTTTTATGTACTGGCGGACAACACGTTATCTTTTGGAAGCATATTCTTCATCATTTTCAGCAACTTTTGAAATGAGGAGTCAGGTATAGCACACCCTGCCTTCCATCGCAGTAATTCTAGTGTGCTGCCCAGCTTTTTTAGACCATTTTCGTAATTTGGGTACAACAACTTTTTGTGATCCCCTAACATGTGATTGAACTTCTCCCTCTCCTTTTCATTTTCACAGTCTCTTCATGCATCGGCAATGGTCCGACCAAGATCATCAGCGGGTTCATCATGTGTCTCTTCTTTAGCCCCCCCTTCAGCCTCTCCCATGGAAGTATCTCCGTACACAGGGAAACCATGATAGTTGTCATCCTCCCACTCTTCTTCATTGTCTTCCATTATAACCCCTCTCTCTCCGCGCTTGGTCCAACAATTATAACTGGGCATGAAGCCGGACTTCAACATGTGGCCGTGAAGGATTTTTGAGTCAGAGTAATCCTTCTGATTCCTACATCCACTACGTGGACAGAATACAAAACCATTGTGCTTGTTTGCAACGGCAACATGGATGATTCATGCACACAGTACCGTACATCCATTCCCGGACCATCTACATTATAGTAAAAGTATATCAAAAACCATTACACAACATGATAAATTTATTACAAGTTATAATGAAAGCTTCTAGAGCATTAATTTTGAATTTCGAAAAATTTACATGCACCAATTTGTGAATTGGAGAAAACAATTAACATGATAAATGTGGAGTTTTTGATTGTTGTTCTATCAGTGAAAACCTCATTCCATTCTAAGCTCTGAAACTCTAAAATTACACATTTCAATTTTCAGTAACTATGTGTCTAATCAAAATTAGTTAAACATTTCAAAATCCTTCTACTTCTAGAGCATGCATGCAAATCCATATATCTATACTTCTAGAGCATTATTGAGCTAAAGTAGCAATAAGAGATGAAAGGATGAATCTCTAACCTTCTAAAACTTTGGATTTAGGGGTTGCAAACTAAATCGAGAAAAAAATGGCATGGACTCGGCTTGCTTTTTTGAGTAAAATGGACACCATATGGCTAGGGCAGGTGTACACGAAGCTGTATATATATTGAGGGACAACTAGTCCCAGGACGTGAGACGACCCGGGACTAATAGTCCCCGAAAAGAGCAGCAGGCCCGCTCCAGGTTACTGGTCCTGGGCCGTATTACGGACCGGGACTAGAGGTCCAATCCGGCACGGGACTAGTAGCTCTCGCGATTACTATCCGTTGGAGGTGTCGCGACCCAGGACTAGTGCTAGCACTAGTCGCATTTCGTAACAGGCCAAGACTGGTGACATTGTTTAGATCGATCGGAAGGCCTGTTTTTTAGTAGTGAGACCTATCTAGTTGGATCCCCTCTGCCTCCATCAAACGTCATGGTCCACATACACATAAATGAAGCAGTTGCACGCTGTCATGTTCCAAATATTCCATCTTGTAATAGGTGTTGGCGTTTCATGCATGCTGTCATGTCCTGTGCTCTCCACATCTCCATGGTACCACATTAATTAGAGTGTTATACGATTGTAATACTAACACATGATAATGTGGCTATGCACGATTTTTCCATGATTTACTTCTATGCTTGAGCTTTTCACATAGGCCGTAGATTAGTTCCCTACACTGTGGTTCGTTAGTTAGTTAGTTGTTAGTTGGAGAGAATATGGTTACAGCGATGGATCATGGATAGACCAACGTTTATATTCGATCGCTATTACAATGGCATGATCTATAAGACTTGTTTTTTCAGTACATGCGCAGTATAAAGCAACTCCAACGGGCCTACACAAGACAGTGCGTTTTGGTCCGCTTGCCTTGGAAATGGAGGCGCCACATACTTTGACCGGCCCATGTCAGTGGGGTGCATCCAACGCACCCACCCATTTTGTCCTTGTTTTCGATCTTAATTTTCAAACCATTTCATGACTAGCCAAAAAGGGTTAAAAATCGGACATAATTATATTTGTTAAACTATAGATATACTAAAAATTTAAATAAACACTAGAAATATAAGCTTTCTAGTGCAGCCGTGTCACCGGAAGTCTACTCATTGTCGAAGTCGCGAGGGCAATAATGTTAGGAATGGTGTCCTAGAGATTCACTTTTCTCCTTGTATTTGTAACCCAGAAGTCGTACATGTCACTACAATTGTTATAGGTGTGGAACCATGTACTTGCATAACTCTAGCTAGATTGACGTTGGTCGTTTCAGGTGGGAAAATGGTGGGAAAGGACGGAAAAACTTGGCAGAAAGCAGTGGAAAATGACGAGAAATATTTTTAGTCCCGGTTAGTGGCTACAACCAGAACTAAAAGCTCTGATCAGAGGGAAAGAGCGGGAAAACTTGGCGAGAAGCAGAGGGAAATATCTTAGGATGGCCTACGTTGTGATTTGGCTGTGTTATGGCTAGAATCGAGGCATATATAGTTTGTAAAGCAACAACCGAATTAAAGTTTCACATTTATCAAGAATACAAAACCCTTCGCTTGTTTTCATGTTATGTGTTATAGTTGTAATGAAAATATTAAACTTGGAAAATTGCAAACATCATAAAATATCATTCATAAAATGAGCTATCGTGTCTCATGGCATTTAGGTTCACAATATGCGGCCGGCTGGCCATATGTGAACTAGAGGTACACAATATGAGGCCATGAACTTTTTGGCCTATGTCCCTTGCTTATGATCGCTTCGGCCGTAACCATGAATCATCTTTTTTACTTAACGGGATTCTTGGTTCACTTTTTACTGTGAAGGGCGGAATTTTATCAAACTTATTATAATCTTTTGACATGTCTATCTTATCCTGAAATGCCACGATGTTTAATTTCTCTGAAAAAACTATGTGACGTTTTGGCTCATCATATGATGTATTTGTTTGCTTATTTTTTTTTGGTCTAGAGGACATGTCCTTCACATAGAAAACCTTACCCACATCATTGGCTAGGACGAATGGTTCGTCTCTGTAACCAAGATTGTTGAGATCCAATGGTTTCATTCTGTACTACTGGTCTACCTTTGCCCCTTCCCCATTCAGGTTGACCCATTTGCAGCGAAACAAAGGGACCTTAAAAGAATCTCCATAGTCAAGTTCCCATATCTCCTCTATGTAATCATAGTATGTGTCCTTTTGCTCATTCTCATATGTTGCATCAAAGCGGACACCACTGTTTTGGTTGGTGCTCCTTTTATCATGTGCGGTCGTGTAAAATGTATTCCCATTTATTTCGCACCCTTAGAAATTCGATATTGTAGAAGATGGTGACCCGGCCAACAAGTAGAGATGGTCTCCAACAGTGGTGTCATTCATGAGATGTGTTCGCAACCAACCGCCGAAAGGCTTCATGTGGTCATCTCTAATCCAGGAGTCAGGCTTCCCCGGGTTGTTGGAGCGTACAATATTCTTGTGTTTTTCGATATACGGAGCTGCCAAGGTAGAATTCTGTAGAACTATGTAATGTGCTTAAGTAAAAGATTGTACGCCCCTACATATCCTTGCTTTATTTTCCTGCGTGCCTTTTCCACTAAGTCTCCCCTCATGTCGCGAGTCAGGAACACCAACCGGCTTAAGGTCAGGAATAAAGTCAACGCAAGACACAATGACCTCCTCTATTCCATAGCCCTTGGAGGTGCTTCCTAATGTCCTAGCATGGTTATGAACATATCTCTTTAAGACTCCCATGAACCTCTCAAAGGGGAACATATTGTGTAGATATACAGGACCTAGAATGTCAATCTCTTCCACTAGGTGAACCAGGAGATGCGTCATAATATTGAAGAAGATGGTGGGAACACCAACACAAAACTAACAAGACATTGTACCACATCCTTCTATAACCTTTCCAGAATTTCTGGATTGATTACCTTCCGAGATATTGCATTGAGGAATGCACATAGCTTCACAATGGGTACTCGAGTATTTTCTGGTAGAAGCCCCCTCAATGCAACCAGAAGCAACTGCATTATAATCACGTGGAAGTCATGAGACTTTAGGTTTTGGAATTTTTTCTCTGCCATATTTATTATCCCCTTTATATTAGACGAGAAGCCAGACGGCACCTTGATACTGTAAAGGACATCAAAAAATATTTCCTTCTCTGCTTTGGGAAGAGCATAGCTGGCATGACTTAAGTGACGCCCTTTATCCATCTTGTTTTGTGTATGAATGTTCTTTGGGTCTTTCATAAGTTTCTGGTCCTCCTGTGCTTCTGGTGTATCTTTTGTCTTCTCATACACGTCCATAAAGCCTACCAGGTTCACGCAAAGATTCTTCGTCACGTGTATTACGTCGATTGAAGAGCGGACATGTAGGACTTTCCAATAGGGTAGCTCCCAAAATATAGATTTCTTATTCCACATGGGCGCGTGTTCGGTAGAGACATTGTTCGAAACAGATTTACTGCCAGGACTCTTTCCAAGGATTATTTCTATGTCCTTGACCATAACAAATAAATCATCCCTAGTAGGGAGGTCAGGCTTCTTCCGGTGATCTGCCTCACCTTTGAAATGCTTGCCTTTCTTTCTTATAGGATGTTTGGTCAGAAGAAATCGTCGATTCCCCAGGTACACAACCTTCTTGCATTTATGCAGATATGTACCTTCAGTATTATCTAAATATTGCGTGCATGCCTTATATCCCTTGTTGGTCTACCCTGAAAGGTCACTAAGAGAAGGCCAATCATTGATGGTTAAGAAAAGCAACCCTCGTAGGTCAAATGGCTCATGTTTGTGCTCATCCCACACACGTACACCTGGTTTGCCCCACAGCTATAAGATCTTTTCAATTAATGGCCTTAAACACATCAATGTCATTGTCGGGTTGCTTCGGGCCCTGGATGAGCACTGACATCATAATGAACTTACGCTTCGTGCATAACTAAGGAGGAAGGTTGTAGATACATAGAGTCACAGGCCAGGTGATGTGACTGCAGCTCTGCTCCCCAAAAGGATTCATGCCATCCGTACTTAGACCAAACCATAAGTTCCATGCATCACCTGTAAAGTCAGGAGAGTCTCCCTTGATTTTTCTCCACTGCGACCCATTAGCGGGGTGTTTCAACTTCCCGTGTTTCTTACGGTTTTCTTTGTGCCATCGCAACAACCTGTCATGCTCTTTGTTTCTGAACATGCGTTACAACTGTGGTATTATAGGAGCATACCACATAACCCTAGCAGGAACCCTCTTCCGGGGGATCGACCTCAACATCACTAGGGTCATCTCGTCTGATATTATACCACAATGCAGTGCATACTAGGCATTTATCTAAATTCTTGTACTCCTCAGCGCGGTAGGGGATACAATCATTAATGTAGGCATGTATCTGTTGGGTTCGCACCATAGAAAACAAAAAATTCCTACGATGGGAACAACTAAGTACCAAGATCTATATACTAGATACAAGCAACAAGTGGACATACATCCATAGAGAACATACCCTTGTAGACTAACAAAGTTTAACGAGGTTGTACTCATGGATGATGTATACGAAGGCTTGCCAATCTCAAGATCGAAAAGAAGTCCAGCACCGCAAATCAGCAGCGCATCAGTGCTCGCACACACGTTCAAGCCACTGAACAACCTCCGCCTCCTCGCTCCAGCGATGCAGCGGAAGCAACAACTCTTTCCAAATGAAAAGCCAGGGAACAGGTATCTCGCTAGTCTGAGACCATGGGGGGTAAACTAGAGGGGGAGAGAGATCCTTCATGAGGAGGTGTGAGTGAGAGTGAGGGAGAGGGGGCCTTTTGATAAGAGGAGGGGGAACCCCAAGGGGGTGTCCAGCACATGGGGGCTGCCCCCACCCCTTCCTCCATTCATCTGAGTGGAGCTCCCACTCGCAAATTGCCTCTTCGTTTCTCCACCCAAATCCCACTCAAAAATCCCATTAAATTTCGACCAAATTTAATGTAATATCTCTTTAAATAAAACTCCTTTTATTTATTTATTCGGAATTTTGTCAATTACATTAATTAACGAACATTCACATAAAACCCTTCCCAGTATTCTATTTCACATGCAAAAACAATTTCAGCAATTTCACCCGAAACAATTCCGGTGTCTAATGAAATAATTCCTGCATTTTGTAATTCTTTCATCTAGAACATATTTGTTCCAAATGGTGTCGGTTTATCTTAAGTGTGTCACCCTATGGTTCGCGAATAATGCAGACATGATTGAGACCCCTCCTGGATCAATAACTAGAAGCGGGTCCGGGAGATCCATACTCATTCCCAAACATTCAACAATGATTTCTTGTGATCGTGAGAACCTTTTACGCTAGTAACTTAATCCCTTTGTCTTGCAAGCTAACTAGGTGAACATGCACCCTCAGAATAAAGATCCAACCATTTGCAAGCATTGAAAGATGGTATCAAAGAACTCTAAACATGTGCCTGAAAGAATGGAGTTCTAACAGTAGGACATAGTAACTATGCATGCAACATGGCAAGTAACAAACAAAGATCATGAATAACATGCATTGAAGAACATTTGTTTGTTTCACATACAGAAAACATAGCATAGTGGTAATCAGATTGTCCCTCATAGAGTAGCAATATAGATTCATAGGACGCCTGCAAAGTTCACAAGGGTGACTAGAAACAAATAGCACAAGAACAAGTAATATCACATATGCATCAATTAATAAGCTTTGGAAACTGCACATAGAATGACAACTATGCTCTCTTAATGGTGCCTAAAGGTAGAAGGTGGAGACTCAAATAATGGTGGAAGAAAGGCCTTTTTTATAAAGGAAGTAGGGATTACAGGTTTCAAAAAGAGCTTCCAAAAATTATGGTACTTGTTAGCTTTTAGCCCTCATTGCCCCTATCATAAGCATCTTGAAGTTGTTAAGGTTAAAGGGGCAAAACTGGAGTATATGCTTGACGAAGTATAAGTTGGCCATCTCAGGTCCCTTGAATATGAGGGCCACACCTCATGGATACTCAACTTTGGGCCCAGGAAAGTTCTTGTCACTGTAAGTATTTGCATATCATTGAGAACCACCAACGGGGTACCCCTTGCACCTGGTACAGGAGCTTTACCATAACCAAAATGATAAGGCAAGCAGACAATGAGCATCTCAGCAATCTTTTTATTTACCACATGCATAGCTTTTTATTGAGGATGCTTCATAGATAGGTCACTATGGTGATGCTACAAGTTTCCACCATGATTAGGCATGGATTAGTCTAGCGGCCCAGGCATTTCTCTAACAGAGAATACAAACTCCGTGGACTTACAAGTTCCCACTTCATTTCACACCAGTGACATCCATAGACAAAAGATCATGATATCAACTGAGTACAAAAGTACAAGTGCAATGTTGAAAACGTTCCCCGTGACAACACGGTTCTGCTAATTCCAACATATAAGTGCAAGCATATACAACAAAGTTGTCACAATGGTTCAAGTTTATTAGGGGCAAAGAATAAAGTGTGCCATCAAGTTCGTGAGGTCTTTAATCACTAAGTTTTCACATAACCAAACATTTTTTAATTGGAAGATAGTTTAAAACAATAATATACTTGGAATGGTGTAACACACCATGCATAAGAGTTTATAGTGGACACTTTGGAAAACTTGTTTTCTTGGGAGTTGGAGGAATGAGTAGGACTTACTCATACAAGTGGAGGCTAGCAAAAGACTGGGAGAAACCAACTAAGAGAGCATAATGGCCATAATCATGCAATGCAACAAAGCATACTAATCAAAGCAAAGAGTGGTACTACAAGTCAAGGACTAAATGATCATAGAGGATAATGGTGACTTTTGAGAGTCATAACATGGTGTAAGCATGTGCCAAGTCAACCCAAGCAAAGCATCAAAGGATAATACCACAATACTATGATTTTGCATGCTAAAACAACGCATAATTTCTTCAAGTCACACTAAGCAATCCCAATTGTTTGGAACAAGACATTCTACAGCAATAAACACTAAGCATAATGCTAAAACAACACCTAGCATGGAATGCTAAAGTCTAAGTACAGTCATTGCAAGCTCCTCTTGCACTTCAAGCAAGAACTTACTACTCCTTTCCAACACCAAGCAAACTTATTTGCAAAACAACACAGCGAGAACGGGGGTCCAAACTACTTTATTCAAGCAAACTAAAAAACCTAAGAAAAGCAAACGAAAACTAAGACGCTCCAAGAACAACACAACTGTGCATGAAACAATAAAAACGAAGTGTCTAGACAGACCTGAGCTTTTTATTGATGAAGAAGGGGATGCCTTGGGCATCTCCAAGCTTTGACGCTTGTACCTCTTGGATATTTATTGGGGTGACACCATGGTGGCATCCCCAAGCTTGAGCCTTTGTCCATTCTTCATCTCATTACATCATTCTCTCTTTACACCTGAAATTTTTCCTTCATACAAAACTTCACACAATTTTCATTAGCAACATTAGCTTATTCAAAAGATATTAGACCACTGGCAGAGCTTTGAAACAGCAAGACTTATCACTAAAAACACGAGATACTGTAGTAACTCCTTCAAAAAGCTCAATTTACGTGAAGAGAACTCAAAAAGGAATCAATAAGAAGCAAAATGCAAATAATGGCAGAAATCTGTCAAAATAGACCAATAGGTTGAAACCAATTTTTTCGAACATCTTCTGTTGCTCAAATCAAAAAGTGTTGAACTAACGAAAGTTATCTAACATACTGGGAGATTTATTCATAAATTTTGAGCTTAATCCGAGTTACACAGACTCCTCACGTCTTTTTATGGTGGAGGAAAGAAATCTGTTTCGGGACAGCAACTCCCCAAATCTTACTTCCCTCGCATTAGAGGTCATTCTTGGCACAAAAGGCAAACAAAAAGGATAAGGAGAGGTAATTACTGAAGTAATAACTTCTAAGACTCAAGGAAACTCTTGGGTTATCTCCCAATAAGTACTTTTCTTTAACGCCTTTAAGTTAGGCACAAGAAGCAAGAAGAATCAAGTATTTTCAAATGAAGAAGCATTAACACCAAATCTTGCTTTCAAACGAGGAGCAAAAAGCAACTTCTCTCTCCTCCTAGGGAAGTGTTCAATACCTTTCTTGAATGGAAATTGATATTTGATGGTGCCTTCTTTCGTATCAATGATGGCACCAACTGTTCTAAGAAAAGGTCTCCCCAAAGTAATAGGACAAGAAGCATTGTATTCAACATCCAAAACATAGAAATCCATAGGGACATAAGCATTATTAACCATAATGAGAACATCATTAATACTCCGCATGAGTTTCTTCTTAGCATTATCATTGAGTGGGACATCTAAATAACAATCTTCCAATGGTGGCAAATCAAGCATTTCATAAATCTTCATATGCATAATAGAGACACTAGAACCAAGATCACATGAGGCTTTGAGATCAAAGTCATTCACTTGCATATTAATAATGGGTTCCCAACTATCTTCTACTTTTGTAGGAATAGAAGCTTCGTGTTTTAGCTTCTCTTCCTTAATCTTAACAAGAGCATCTGTAATGTGTTTAGTATAGGCAACATGCATATCACTAGCATCAGGACTTGTAGCAAGCTTTTGTACAAACATAATCACTTCAGAAATATTCCAACCATCAATATCAAAGTCAAACTTAGTATCACTAGTAGAAGGCTCAATAGGCTTAGGTATAGTAGGAGGAGGAATATGGACTACTTGTGGTTTAGTGGTGATGGTGCACACACTATTGTTTCTATCAATTTCAGCTTCCCTTTCCCACTTAGCATGAAGTTGAGCTAACAGCCTAACATTTTCATCAATAGTAACTTGTATGGCATGAGAAATAGCAAAAGTGTTTTCCATAGTTTCAGGTTTAGCAGCCATTTTATTAATCAAGGAAGATTGAGCTTCAGACAAAGAGGATATATTTTTCTCAGCACTCAAAATTTTTGAATGTAAACTAGGAATTTCTCTATTCAAATTCCCAAGCTGATGGCTAATGTTTTTCAAGATAATAGATTGTTCCTCCATAGTTTTAGTGAAAATCTTATTTTGCTCATATTGCATTTGCATAAAATTCTTAGTGGATCTCTCTACTTCTAGAATCCTTTCTTCACTAGGCATTCCATATCTACCATGATAAAAATTTCCACTAGGAGGATAAGGCCTATAATTACCATAAGCATTGTTGTTGAAATTGTTGTTTCTAATGAAGTTCACATCAACTTGCTCTTCTTGAGCAACCAAAGAGGCTAAAGGAACACTATTAGGATCTAGAGGAACTTTCTTATTGATGACCCACAAGTGTAGGGGATCGCAACAGTCTTCGCGGGTAGTATTACCCAATTTATTGATTCAACACAAGGGGAGCCAACGAATACTTGCAAGACTTAACAACTGAGTTGTCAGTTTAGCTGCACCTGGAAATAGTTCTTGCTCACAGAAGTTTATCAGTAGCAATAGTTTGGTAGTAGCAACAGTAAAACAATAGCAGCAGTAACAACTACAGTGAATAGTAGCAATAGTAACAGTAACGGTAATAGTAGGCTTCGAAAAAGGTAGGCATAGGGATGGATGGACGGGTGTTGCATGGACGAGTCTAAACATGTAACTTCAATATCTAGGGCATTGCAGATAAATAATAACAAGCATCCAAGTACTAAACAATCCTAGACATGTGCTCCATATATAGTCATACGTCATCGCAATGAGAACTTGCACAACATCTTCTCGTCTGCCAGCCAGGCGGGCCTCTAGGGAACTACTGGCAATTAAGGTGCTCCTTTTAATAGAGCATCGTAGCAAAGCATTAATACTCCGTGAACACATGTGATCCTTAGACCACAGCCATCCCCTCCGGTTGTCCCAATTATTGTCACTTTTGGGCCTTTGGATCCGGACAATGGTATGTGTACATAACTTGTAGATAAGATCACAAGCAATACTATCATAATGATTCAATAATAAGATCAGATCTGAGATCATGGCACTCGGGCCCTAGTGACAAGCATTAAGCACAACAAGTTGCAACAAAGTCAAATAGCACAAGAGATACTAGGCACTATCCCAAACAATCATATTCGATTACATGATAGAACTCATCCAATCCGTTCCATACCCAAGCCTACAGCGGGGGATTACTCACTCATGGATGAGAGAAACATCGGTGGTTGATGGAGGTGCGTTGGTGATGACGATGGCGATGATCCTTTCCAAATTCCCCGTCCTGGCAAGGTGCCAGAACGGAGTTTCTGGATCCGAATCTTGGTTTCTGGTGGCGGCGGAGCGGAACTCTTTCTGGAAAACTATCAAACCCCCCTCGGTTTTTAGGTCAGGAGAGTCTCCCTTGATTTTTCTCCACTGCGACCCATTAGCGGGGTGTTTCAACTTCCCGTGTTTCTTACGGTTTTCTTTGTGCCATCGCAACAACCTGTCATGCTCTTTGTTTCTGAACATGCTATAACCGTGGTATTATAGGAGCATACCACATAACCCTAGCAGGAACCCTCTTCCGGGGGATCGACCTCAACATCACTAGGGTCATCTCGTCTGATATTATACCACAATGCAGTGCATACTAGGCATTTATCTAAATTCTTGTACTCCTCAGCGCGGTAGGGGATACAATCATTAATGTAGGCATGTATCTGTTGGGTTCGCACCATAGAAAACAAAAAATTCCTACGATGGGAACAACTAAGTACCAAGATCTATATACTAGATACAAGCAACAAGTGGACATACATCCATAGAGAACATACCCTTGTAGACTAACAAAGTTTAACGAGGTTGTACTCATGGATGATGTATACGAAGGCTTGCCAATCTCAAGATCGAAAAGAAGTCCAGCACCGCAAATCAGCAGCGCATCAGTGCTCGCACACACGTTCAAGCCACTGAACAACCTCCGCCTCCTCGCTCCAGCGATGCAGCGGAAGCAACAACTCTTTCCAAATGAAAAGCCAGGGAACAGGTATCTCGCTAGTCTGAGACCATGGGGGGTAAACTAGAGGGGGAGAGAGATCCTTCATGAGGAGGTGTGAGTGAGAGTGAGGGAGAGGGGGCCTTTTGATAAGAGGAGGGGGAACCCCAAGGGGGTGTCCAGCACATGGGGGCTGCCCCCACCCCTTCCTCCATTCATCTGAGTGGAGCTCCCACTCGCAAATTGCCTCTTCGTTTCTCCACCCAAATCCCACTCAAAAATCCCATTAAATTTCGACCAAATTTAATGTAATATCTCTTTAAATAAAACTCCTTTTATTTATTTATTCGGAATTTTGTCAATTACATTAATTAACGAACATTCACATAAAACCCTTCCCAGTATTCTATTTCACATGCAAAAACAATTTCAGCAATTTCACCCGAAACAATTCCGGTGTCTAATGAAATAATTCCTGCATTTTGTAATTCTTTCATCTAGAACATATTTGTTCCAAATGGTGTCGGTTTATCTTAAGTGTGTCACCCTATGGTTCGCGAATAATGCAGACATGATTGAGACCCCTCCTGGATCAATAACTAGAAGCGGGTCCGGGAGATCCATACTCATTCCCAAACATTCAACAATGATTTCTTGTGATCGTGAGAACCTTTTACGCTAGTAACTTAATCCCTTTGTCTTGCAAGCTAACTAGGTGAACATGCACCCTCAGAATAAAGATCCAACCATTTGCAAGCATTGAAAGATGGTATCAAAGAACTCTAAACATGTGCCTGAAAGAATGGAGTTCTAACAGTAGGACATAGTAACTATGCATGCAACATGGCAAGTAACAAACAAAGATCATGAATAACATGCATTGAAGAACATTTGTTTGTTTCACATACAGAAAACATAGCATAGTGGTAATCAGATTGTCCCTCATAGAGTAGCAATATAGATTCATAGGACGCCTGCAAAGTTCACAAGGGTGACTAGAAACAAATAGCACAAGAACAAGTAATATCACATATGCATCAATTAATAAGCTTTGGAAACTGCACATAGAATGACAACTATGCTCTCTTAATGGTGCCTAAAGGTAGAAGGTGGAGACTCAAATAATGGTGGAAGAAAGGCCTTTTTTATAAAGGAAGTAGGGATTACAGGTTTCAAAAAGAGCTTCCAAAAATTATGGTACTTGTTAGCTTTTAGCCCTCATTGCCCCTATCATAAGCATCTTGAAGTTGTTAAGGTTAAAGGGCAAAACCGAGTATATGCTTGACGAAGTATAAGTTGGCCATCTCAGGTCCCTTGAATATGAGGGCCACACCTCATGGATACTCAACTTTGGGCCCAGGAAAGTTCTTGTCACTGTAAGTATTTGCATATCATTGAGAACCACCAACGGGGTACCCCTTGCACCTGGTACAGGAGCTTTACCATAACCAAAATGATAAGGCAAGCAGACAATGAGCATCTCAGCAATCTTTTTATTTACCACATGCATAGCTTTTTATTGAGGATGCTTCATAGATAGGTCACTATGGTGATGCTACAAGTTTCCACCATGATTAGGCATGGATTAGTCTAGCGGCCCAGGCATTTCTCTAACAGAGAATACAAACTCCGTGGACTTACAAGTTCCCACTTCATTTCACACCAGTGACATCCATAGACAAAAGATCATGATATCAACTGAGTACAAAAGTACAAGTGCAATGTTGAAAACGTTCCCCGTGACAACACGGTTCTGCTAATTCCAACATATAAGTGCAAGCATATACAACAAAGTTGTCACAATGGTTCAAGTTTATTAGGGGCAAAGAATAAAGTGTGCCATCAAGTTCGTGAGGTCTTTAATCACTAAGTTTTCACATAACCAAACATTTTTTAATTGGAAGATAGTTTAAAACAATAATATACTTGGAATGGTGTAACACACCATGCATAAGAGTTTATAGTGGACACTTTGGAAAACTTGTTTTCTTGGGAGTTGGAGGAATGAGTAGGACTTACTCATACAAGTGGAGGCTAGCAAAAGACTGGGAGAAACCAACTAAGAGAGCATAATGGCCATAATCATGCAATGCAACAAAGCATACTAATCAAAGCAAAGAGTGGTACTACAAGTCAAGGACTAAATGATCATAGAGGATAATGGTGACTTTTGAGAGTCATAACATGGTGTAAGCATGTGCCAAGTCAACCCAAGCAAAGCATCAAAGGATAATACCACAATACTATGATTTTGCATGCTAAAACAACGCATAATTTCTTCAAGTCACACTAAGCAATCCCAATTGTTTGGAACAAGACATTCTACAGCAATAAACACTAAGCATAATGCTAAAACAACACCTAGCATGGAATGCTAAAGTCTATACAGTCATTGCAAGCTCCTCTTGCACTTCAAGCAAGAACTTACTACTCCTTTCCAACACCAAGCAAACTTATTTGCAAAACAACACAGCGAGAACGGGGGTCCAAACTACTTTATTCAAGCAAACTAAAAAACCTAAGAAAAGCAAACGAAAACTAAGACGCTCCAAGAACAACACAACTGCATGAAACAATAAAAACGAAGTGTCTAGACAGACCTGAGCTTTTTATTGATGAAGAAGGGGATGCCTTGGGCATCTCCAAGCTTTGACGCTTGTACCTCTTGGATATTTATTGGGGTGACACCATGGTGGCATCCCCAAGCTTGAGCCTTTGTCCATTCTTCATCTCATTACATCATTCTCTCTTTACACCTGAAATTTTTCCTTCATACAAAACTTCACACAATTTTCATTAGCAACATTAGCTTATTCAAAAGATATTAGACCACTGGCAGAGCTTTGAAACAGCAAGACTTATCACTAAAAACACGAGATACTGTAGTAACTCCTTCAAAAAGCTCAATTTACGTGAAGAGAACTCAAAAAGGAATCAATAAGAAGCAAAATGCAAATAATGGCAGAAATCTGTCAAAATAGACCAATAGGTTGAAACCAATTTTTTCGAACATCTTCTGTTGCTCAAATCAAAAAGTGTTGAACTAACGAAAGTTATCTAACATACTGGGAGATTTATTCATAAATTTTGAGCTTAATCCGAGTTACACAGACTCCTCACGTCTTTTTATGGTGGAGGAAAGAAATCTGTTTCGGGACAGCAACTCCCCAAATCTTACTTCCCTCGCATTAGAGGTCATTCTTGGCACAAAAGGCAAACAAAAAGGATAAGGAGAGGTAATTACTGAAGTAATAACTTCTAAGACTCAAGGAAACTCTTGGGTTATCTCCCAATAAGTACTTTTCTTTAACGCCTTTAAGTTAGGCACAAGAAGCAAGAAGAATCAAGTATTTTCAAATGAAGAAGCATTAACATCAAATCTTGCTTTCAAACGAGGAGCAAAAAGCAACTTCTCTCTCCTCCTAGGGAAGTGTTCAATACCTTTCTTGAATGGAAATTGATATTTGATGGTGCCTTCTTTCGTATCAATGATGGCACCAACTGTTCTAAGAAAAGGTCTCCCCAAAGTAATAGGACAAGAAGCATTGTATTCAACATCCAAAACATAGAAATCCATAGGGACATAAGCATTATTAACCATAATGAGAACATCATTAATACTCCGCATGAGTTTCTTCTTAGCATTATCATTGAGTGGGACATCTAAATAACAATCTTCCAATGGTGGCAAATCAAGCATTTCATAAATCTTCATATGCATAATAGAGACACTAGAACCAAGATCACATGAGGCTTTGAGATCAAAGTCATTCACTTGCATATTAATAATGGGTTCCCAACTATCTTCTACTTTTGTAGGAATAGAAGCTTCGTGTTTTAGCTTCTCTTCCTTAATCTTAACAAGAGCATCTGTAATGTGTTTAGTATAGGCAACATGCATATCACTAGCATCAGGACTTGTAGCAAGCTTTTGTACAAACATAATCACTTCAGAAATATTCCAACCATCAATATCAAAGTCAAACTTAGTATCACTAGTAGAAGGCTCAATAGGCTTAGGTATAGTAGGAGGAGGAATATGGACTACTTGTGGTTTAGTGGTGATGGTGCACACACTATTGTTTCTATCAATTTCAGCTTCCCTTTCCCACTTAGCATGAAGTTGAGCTAACAGCCTAACATTTTCATCAATAGTAACTTGTATGGCATGAGAAATAGCAAAAGTGTTTTCCATAGTTTCAGGTTTAGCAGCCATTTTATTAATCAAGGAAGATTGAGCTTCAGACAAAGAGGATATATTTTTCTCAGCACTCAAAATTTTTGAATGTAAACTAGGAATTTCTCTATTCAAATTCCCAAGCTGATGGCTAATGTTTTTCAAGATAATAGATTGTTCCTCCATAGTTTTAGTGAAAATCTTATTTTGCTCATATTGCATTTGCATAAAATTCTTAGTGGATCTCTCTACTTCTAGAATCCTTTCTTCACTAGGCATTCCATATCTACCATGATAAAAATTTCCACTAGGAGGATAAGGCCTATAATTACCATAAGCATTGTTGTTGAAATTGTTGTTTCTAATGAAGTTCACATCAACTTGCTCTTCTTGAGCAACCAAAGAGGCTAAAGGAACACTATTAGGATCTAGAGGAACTTTCTTATTGATGACCCACAAGTGTAGGGGATCGCAACAGTCTTCGCGGGTAGTATTACCCAATTTATTGATTCAACACAAGGGGAGCCAACGAATACTTGCAAGACTTAACAACTGAGTTGTCAGTTTAGCTGCACCTGGAAATAGTTCTTGCTCACAGAAGTTTATCAGTAGCAATAGTTTGGTAGTAGCAACAGTAAAACAATAGCAGCAGTAACAACTACAGTGAATAGTAGCAATAGTAACAGTAACGGTAATAGTAGGCTTCGAGTGCGGTAGGCATAGGGATGGATGGACGGGTGTTGCATGGACGAGTCTAAACATGTAACTTCAATATCTAGGGCATTGCAGATAAATAATAACAAGCATCCAAGTACTAAACAATCCTAGACATGTGCTCCATATATAGTCATACGTCATCGCAATGAGAACTTGCACAACATCTTCTGTCCAGCCAGCCCGTGGCAGCGGGGCCTCTAGGGAACTACTGGCAATTAAGGTGCTCCTTTTAATAGAGCATCGTAGCAAAGCATTAATACTCCGTGAACACATGTGATCCTTAGACCACAGCCATCCCCTCCGGTTGTCCCAATTATTGTCACTTTTGGGCCTTTGGATCTGGACAATGGTATGTGTACATAACTTGTAGATAAGATCACAAGCAATACTATCATAATGATTCAATAATAAGATCAGATCTGAGATCATGGCACTCGGGCCCTAGTG
The DNA here is from genome assembly GCA_023614405.1 of Avena insularis. Taxonomy (NCBI): domain Eukaryota; kingdom Viridiplantae; phylum Streptophyta; class Magnoliopsida; order Poales; family Poaceae; genus Avena; species Avena insularis. The sequence goes on along the minus strand of CM042691.1, from coordinate 22,266,151 downwards.
ACAAGCATTAAGCACAACAAGTTGCAACAAAGTCAAATAGCACAAGAGATACTAGGCACTATCCCAAACAATCATATTCGATTACATGATAGAACTCATCCAATCCCTTCCATACCCAAGCCTACAGCGGGGGATTACTCACTCATGGATGAGAGAAACATCGGTGGTTGATGGAGGTGCGTTGGTGATGACGATGGCGATGATCCTTTCCAAATTCCCCGTCCTGGCAAGGTGCCAGAACGGAGTTTCTGGATCCGAATCTTGGTTTCTGGTGGCGGCGGAGCGGAACTCTTTCTGGAAAACTATCAAACCCCCCTCGGTTTTTAGGTCGAAAGGCAACTAATAGGCGTAGAGGGAGGTCGTGGGGGTGCCTGGGGTGGCTGCACCCCTCCAGGCGCGACTAGTGCTAGGCCCGTGCCTAGGGTGGGTGTGGGCCCCCCAGGCCTCCTCTCTGTCTCTTCTTTTGGCTCCGTGGATATTCTGGTGAAATATAATTTTTGGCATATTTTAGAGGATTTTTCCTAATAGTTGATTTTCTGCACAAAAACAAGACACCAAGGTAATTCTGCTGAAAACAGCGTAAGTCCGTGTTAGTTGCATCCAAATCACACAGGTTTAGAGGAAAAACAATAGCAAAGTGTTCAATAAAGTAGATACGTTTTGGATGTATCAACTCCCCCAAGCTTAGCTTATTGCTTGTCCTCAAGCAATTCAGTTTAAAAACTGAGTGCGATAAAAGAACTTTCACGAATACATTGCTTCATATGATGTAAATATTCTCAACATCGGAGTAGATGCTTAGACAATTCATAATAAGGAGTATGCAACTAAGTCTACTCAATAGTGATTGCAAGCTATGAAGAGAAACCAACTTAAGAATAATAAGTAGCATTAAACATAAACAAAAACAACAATCCAATGCACATAATAAGGTATGCTAGAGTGGTATCTCGCTTGCCTTTGTTTGAAGAGCACGACATAAATGCCAAGTCACCTCTGAAGTTCACATGAAGACTAGAGATAAAGATATCAGAGATACAAGCATCAAAGTCATGACATAATTAATCAAGTTTTGAGACAAAAACAAGAATGACAACTATGCTCTCAAGAAGGTGCTCATAGAATAAGTGGTGACTCAAAAAGGTGGTGAAAACGGTTTTGGAAAGTTTGAAAGGCTTCCAAATGCTGAAAGGAAGGTACTCATTAGCTTTGAGCTCTCATTGCCCCTGTCATAAGCATCTGTATATGGTTAAGGTTAAAGTGAGGTCCACTCTGAATCATATGCTTGACAGACCATAGACTGGAAATCCCAGGTCCCTTGAGTGCGAGGGCCACTCCGCATACTACTCAATTTTGGGTCCACGCAAGTTCTTGTCATTGTAATTATTTGCATATTATCGAGAACTGCCAATGGGGTACCCCTTGCACATGGTACAGGAGCTTTCCCATGACTAAAACGATAAGGCAAGCAGACAATAAGCATCTCAGCAATCTTTTTATTTACTATATGCATAGTTTTTTATTGAGGATGCTTCATAGATAGCTCACTATGGTGATGTTGCAAGTTTCCACCATGATTAGGAATGGCTTAGGCTAGCGGCCCAGGCGTTTCTCTAACACAGAACACAAACTCCATGGACTCACAAGTCCCCCTTTCATTTCACATCGTCGACATCCGCAAACAAAATAGAAAGGTATCAACTAGATATAAATATATCTAAAAGGTGTTGAAAGTGTTCCCCGTGACAGCACGGTTCTGCTGACTCCCAGCATATAATTTTCATGGATAGGTCACAATGGTTCAGGATTATTAAGTGCAAGGAATAAAGTGTGCCATCAAGTTCGTGAGAGATTTACTAAGTAACTTTCTCAACACAGACAAACATTTTATTTTGGAAGAAAACACGGCATATAAAATATGCACTGAAGTAGCAAATGATGCTAATAGCTACGTCTGGTGGACACTATTAGCAATATTGGTTTTGGGGGGTTGGATGCGCAGGTAGAGCTCATATGCAGTGCAAGTGAAGGCTAGCAATAGAGAGGGAGCGACAAACGAGAGAGCGATAGCTGTCATAATCATGCTGGCAACAAAACAGGACTAATTTTGGCATGAAAGTGATACAAGAACTCTGACACAAGGCTTACTGACTATTGATTAGTCATATGCATGCATGAGCATGTGCCAAGTCGATTCACATGAACAGTCAGAGGAGAATACCACAATATCATACCAAAGTATGAATAAAACAATGCAAGCAAACATTCATATGACATGCTACAAACTGTTAGCAAGCTGGAGCTAATCATAGACAAGAAAGAACTACTAAGCATCCATAAACATACACCTTACACAAACAGGCTAAGCATGCTCACAATGATGAGTATATGTACAAAAATGAAACAAATAGAGTTCGTTACTAGCCTCTTACCACTCCTCGAGTTGTCTTAATCTTCATTATTGCCAATCACTTGTGTGACTTAAATGATAACATGAAACCAAAATCCACAGAGGACGGCTGCACCCTGTAAATAACTCACAAAACCAAAGAAGAAAAACAAATATTTTTGGAGTTTTTGATTTTTTAGAAACAAGCAAACAAAGAAAAACAAACCAAACAAGAAGCAAACAAAGCAAAGAAAACAAAGCAAAATCTTTTTGGATTTTTCTTTTAAGGCAAACCAAAGAAAAGAAACAAAGAAACAAACTAAGAGAAACAACGAAAATATTTTTGGTATTTTTGTGTTTTTGGGAAAGAAGCAACAAGAACCAAAATGAAGCGAAAATAATGGATATACAAAGAACCGACTGAACAAGATATATATATATATATGAGTGTGATGTCGGTATACCTCCCCCCAAGCTTATGCTTTTGGCCTAAGTGGGGCTCAATCCCATGGTGTCCAAGAGGATGAACCTCCGTAGTATGTCGAGGAAGCAACCTCGTCCTGGTATGAGATCAAGGCCTCCTCCGTGTAATACATGGAGGGGTCGTATGGTGGTGCTTGATACGCCCAATTTACATCATCATTATATATCATAATTTACATCTATTCATTGATATTTGTCTTATTATGAGGTATTACTTATGGCTTTTCATCTTTTTATGCATGTTGGATGATTCTTGGAGGATGGACTGCCGGAGTCTGGATTCTGATGGAAAAGAAGGCGTTTCGGTGCAATTCCGTGAAGATCAGAAAAATACCAGAAAAATATGGAAACATATTATTTCACTAGAAGACGAAGGAAGCTAGAAGGAGGAGCGAAGGGGCACTGCAGGGGGGCCAAACTCCCCCAGGCGCGGGCCCACGTGAGGCCTCGCCTAGGGTGGGTCTAGCCCACCTGCCCGGCTCCCGACTCTCCCCCTTCGCCTATAACTTCCCTTCGGAACCCCAATACACGGGGAGCGACCACAGATAGATTTCCGCCGCCTTTGGGGGTGGAAAACACCGAGAGAGAAAGATCTCTCAGGCAGACAGATTTCTACCGGGGTAATTCCTCCCCGGAGAGGGGAGACCGTCGCCATCAACACCATCATCAAGCTACGTTTCATCGGGATCATCATCATCATCCACACCATCATCTCCACCAGAACCATCATCACCACTCCGTCTCGCCGTAACAATTGTGTTGGATATTGCTTTAGTTCATAGGGGAAACTTTCTCGGTGTTAATTACTATTGTAGTTGATGCTTGTGAGTGGAACCATTGGATTATTGTTTATGTTCAGATTCTTATCCATTAACATATCATCTTTGATCTTGATCCATATATGTCTTGTGAGTAGTTCATTGTGTTCTTGAGGACATGGGAGAAGTCATGCTGTTAGTAGTGAATCTGTGATGAGTTATTATTCAATGGTTTAGTATTTAAGTTGTGGTGCTATTATCCTAGTGGTGTCATCTGAACGTCGACTACATGACACTACACCATTCATGGGCCTAGGGGGATGCATTGTGTATTTTGCTACTAATTGCGGGGTTACCGGAGTGACAGAAACCTGAACCCCCGTTAGGACACCTTTACACAAGGGAGTGTAGCATCTCAGAGTTTAAGGCTGTGGTCAGATTTATATCTTAATTACTTTCATGTAGTTACGGATGTTTGCAGGGGGTTTAATCACAAGTATGTATTAGTCCTAGGAAGGGCGGTATGTTAGCACAGGCTTACCCACACAACACATACGAACACCAAAGAAGAGTACTCGGCTATTTGAAGCAAAAGCACATGACAGAATTCCCATGTGTCCTCGAGAACGTTTGGTCCTTATAAGTATTTCCACCGGCTTCTCCTTTGCTAAGAAAGGATTGGGCCACTTGCTCCATTTGTTTACTGTCTTTGTTACTTGCTCTTTGTTTTGTTGCCTTGTCAGAAAACCACTAAAAATCCATTTGTTAAGTATTCACAGGGATTTCCTGCTCCTCACCACTGTTCAGCACCTTCTGCTCCTTGTTGGGATCGACACTCCTATTTATCAAAAGTACTACAATACACCCCCTATACTTGTGGGTTATCAAGACTATTTTCTGGCGCCGTTGCCGGAGAGTGAAGCGCTATTGAAGAGTGGAACTGGTAAGGGGAACCTTCACTGTGATTATTGCTTTTTTTACTGCTTGTTACTTTGTTTCCAATATGAATAACCCACTTGGTTTTCTGTTTGGGAAAACAACTACCACAGAAAGGTTAGTAGATGAACCACCACCTGTTGACATAGATCATTCTAACATACCTACGAGTATTGTTAATCATGTCTTGGATAATTATTATTTTGGTGATGGAACTGTCCATCCTGGTGATCACTTCCTTTATATCCATGAATTATGCGGATTGTTTAAGTGTGCAGGTATCACAATTGAACTGGTGAAGAAGAAGTTACTCTCCATATCTTAGAAAGGGAGAGCTGAGGCATGGTATAAGCTGCTAAAGAATGGACAATCCATGGAATGGGAGGAGATGGCATCTCTCTTTTACTCTAAATGTTATCCTCCCAGTGAAATCCAAAAGGATAGTAGTCTTATATATAACTTTTGGCCTCTTGATGGAGAAAGTACAGCTCAAGCTTGGGGGAGACAGAAGTTATTAATGCTTAAATGTCCTATTCATGAACTCCCTAACAATATTATTCTCAAAAACTTTTATGCTAGGCTTTCTCTTTAGGATAAAGGGTTATGAGATGCTTCTTGTGCTGGATCATTCACATGTATGAAATAAGAAGCTAAATGGGATCTCTTGGACCGTATTCAAGATAACACTGAAGCTTGGGCGAATGACAAAGAAAGAAAGTCAGGTATCAACTATGATTATGAGTGCATTAAATCTTTTATGGGTACTGATAACTTCCGCGATATTAGCAATAAGTTTGGCCTTGATCCTCAAGTTCTTGCGGAATGCTTTAGTGCTTTTCCCTCTTATATTGAGATACCCAAGAAAGAGTGGGACGAGTACCATGCTCCTTATAAAGACATTGTTACCCACGTTCCTGTCAGTATAGAGGTTTGTACTGTTGATCCTATCTTTCATGAACCTTATGTTGAGAAGATCCCTTTTCCCTCCAAGGTAAGGGAACACTCTATTTTGGCTAATGTGGTTAGCAAAAGCGCAAAGAAAGTTTGTCTTTTGTGAAATATCTTGTCACTAGAAATATAGAGGATGATAATATTGTCTTTTGTGAAGACGCTACTAATATTGTTTCTCATCTTAAGAAATTTAGAAAATCTAGTGTTCTCGTGCTCTCTGTTAAAATTGGTCATCATTGCTATTATGGTTTATGTGATATTGGTGCTAATTCTAGTGCTATCCCTTATGAGCTTTACATGGAAATTATTCATGAGATTGGTCCTTGTGGGCTTGAGGATATTGATGTGGTTATTCACCTTGCCAATAGAGAGCAAGTTTGCCCCATTGGTATTGTAAGAGATGTGGAGGTTCTTTGTGGTAAGATTAAATATCCTGCTGATTTTCTAGTAATTGGTAAAGAAGATAGTAAAACCTATCCTATTATCTTTGGTAGACCCTTTTTGAATACTTGTTCATTGTGTTCCCAAGAAAGGGGAAATAACTGTTGTGCCTAATGATGATAATGAGCTTATACCCCAGAGAGTAGTAGTTGGGTATAGAATGTGCATTGATTTAAGAAAGATTAATAAAGTTACTGAGAAAGATCATTATCCTTTGCCCTTTATTGATCAAATTCTTGAGAGGCTGTCCAAAAAGACTCACTTTTGCTTTCTTGATGGTTATTCTAGGTTTTCTCAAATCGCTGTGAAAGCACAAGACCAGGAGAAAACCAATTTCACTTGTACTTATGGTACTTATGCTTATAGGCGTATGCCTTTTGGTTTATGTAATGCTCCTGCTACCTTTCAGAGATGTATGTTTGCTATCTTTCATGGTTTTTGTGAAGAAATTGTGGAGGTTTTCATGGACGGTTTTTCCGTCTATGGAACTTATTTTGATAACTATTTACACAACCTTGATAAAGTTTTGTAAAGATGTGAAGAAACAAACCTCGTTCTTAACTGGGAGAAATGTCATTTCATAGTTAATGAAGGAATTGTTCTTGGACATAAGATCTCTGAAAGAGGTATTGAAGTTGATAGAGCTAAAATTGAAGAAATTGAGAAGATGCCTTGTCCTAGGTATTCGTAGTATCCTTGGTCATGCTGGTTTCTATAGGAGATTTATTAAAGATTTCTCCAAAATTTCAAAGCCCCTTACTAATCTTGTTCAAAAAGATGTACCTTTTGTTTTTGATGATGACTGTAAGGAATCTTTTTAAACTTTGAAAAAAGCTTTAACAACTTCTCCTATAGTCCAACCACCTGATTGGAGTTTACCTTTTGAAATCATGTGCGATGCTAGTGACTTTGTTGTAGGTGCTGTCCTTGGACAACGTGTTGACAAGAAGTTGAATGTTATTCATTATGCTAGCAAGACTCTAGATGCTGCTCAAAAGAATTATGCTACCACTGAATAAGAGTTCTTAGCTGTAATCTTTGCTTGTGATAAGTTTAGACCTTATATTGTTGATTCTAAGGTTACTATTCATACTGACCATGCAGCTATTAAGTACCTTATGACAAAGAAGGATGCTAATCCTAGGCTCATAAGGTGGGTGTTGCTTTTGCAAGAGTTTGATCTGCATATTATGGATAGGAAAGGTGCTGATAATCCTATTGCCGATAATTTATCTCGTTTGGAAAACATTTCTTTTGACCCTTTACCTGTTAATGATAATTTTCCAAATGAGCAGTTAGCTGCAATAAGGATAAGTCCGCATGAGAATCCTTGGTATGCTGATTATGCTAATTTTATTGTTTCCGAGTATTTGCCTCCAACCTTTACAGCCTAGCAAAGAAGGAAATTCTTCTATGATCTAAGGCATTACTTTTGGGATGACCCACACCTATATAAGGAAGGACTAGATGGAATTATGAGAAGATGTGTTCCAGAATTTGAACAACAAGAGATATTGAGAAAATGTCATGGTAGTGCTTATGGAGGACATCAAGCTGGGGATAGGACTGCACAGAAAGTTCTACAATCTGGATTTTAGTGGCCTACTCTTTTTAAAGATGCAAGGAAGTTTATCTTATCCTATGATGAATGCCAAAGAGTAGGTAACATCTCTAGACGCAATGAAATGCCTATGAATTATTCTCTTGTTATTGAACCTTTTGATTGTTGGCGATTCGATTTGATGGGCCCTTTTCCTCCTTCAAAAGGATATACTCATATTCTTGTTGCCGTTGACTATGTTACAAAGTGTGTAGAGGCCATACCTACGAGCAATGTTGATGGTAAGGCCTCTTTGAAAAATGCTCATGACTGATGGAGGCTCCCATTTTATTCATGGGGGTTTTAGAAAAACTCTCGTTAAGTATGACGTAAACCACAGAATAGCTTCACCTTATCACCCCCAAACTAGTGGGCAAGTATAACTGTCACATCCCAAAATTTTCCAAATTTGGAAATGTGAAAAATAAATAAACAAAATGAATAATGGTTGAAATTTAGGGTGAAAAGAAACTTTTTGCTTCTAAATAGAATCTTCAAAACTTTTCTTGAACAAATTTAAATGAAAAGGGAATCCAACAAAATTTCAATCAAGTGAAATGCATTCATCAAAGAATGTATCTTGAAATTTAAACACTTGGAAAAGTTAAATCAAACCCTAAAACCCTATTGAAAGAAAATCATTTCTAAGATCTCTCTAATACCATGGATTTGATCCATATAAAAATTCAGCAACAAACAATTATAAATGATAAAAAAATTATAAATAAAAATATTATAAAACCATGGAAATTGGTTTCATTTAATTTGGAGCCCTGGATAAAAACTTATGACTATAATAAGTTAAAAGGAAATAATTTCCAAAGATAATAAAAGATCCTATCTAAAATCCACACCAAATTGAGAGCAAAGTAATCCCAAAAGGATTTAAAAGGATAAAAAAATATTAAATAAGATTCTACAAATTGGAATCATAAAGATTGGATCTTTAAATAAAAAGATATGGATTTTATAAGAAAAAGAAAGAAAGAAATAAATAAGGAATATTTAAAAGCCAAATTAAGTCTTGGCCAAATCCATAAACAGATGGAAGTTATTGAATAATAAAAAGGAGTAAAAGATTATTTAAATAAAATCATAAGGATTGAACATTATTCAACTTTATTTAAATAAAGACAAATTTCCTAAACTAAATAATAATAAATAATAAATATTATTTAGCAGATAATTTAAACCTTGAATTAAATCCATAAGTAAATGGAATAAAGATAATCCAAATAAAATAAAGGGATAAATATTATTCAATTAAAATTATATGGGATTAAACCATATTCAAATTATATTTAAACTAGCGGCATGCCCGCGCGTTGATGCGGAATAGCCGCGGCCATCAGCACCTTCTCCAGATGTAGAACCACTTGGTGATGACGAGGCGATGAACACCACAGCAGAAGACGCGAAGTTCCTCCTTTGTGTCACATCGGCCTCGAGGAACAAGAAGAGCTCCTTTTTGGCCAACCAGTCTTCAGCGCTGGAGCTCGAAGTGGCCGCCCTTCGGCCAAAAGATGCAGCAGCTGGACAACAGTTAGAGGCCCTAGATGAAGTACTACTGTTGATGAACTCCAGAAGATATCCTGAACAACAACTTCATGACTTTCCTACCTTGGCCGCAGAGTAGTCATCAGCAACCATGGCCACCATGGCCGATCAGAGAGAGGGAAGACATAGATGCATCTTCTTCCGACCAGCACGGACACGAGCCATATTGTTAGGGTAGTTGGAGGAGCCATGCGTCGCCGCATACGGATCCGTCTTCCGGAGCACCACGACGAGCACCACCACTACCGCCTAGCGCCAAATCTCACTCACAAGATCTAGTGATTTCCTCCCGCCATAGTGCCACGACTCGACACAAGGCCACACCCTAGACCTACAACTACAACTACAGTACAACTACTCTGGCGCCTCCCCTCTGTCGCCTCACGTCGGCTTTTCTGACGAGAAGGGCTCGGGAGAGATCTGGTCCAGTGCGTATGACTCTGAGAGCAAAATATAATCCGTTGTTGTATAACAGCACGAAGAAACACAACTTTACACACCAAGCATTGGATTATTGGAGAGCCTCTCCGCTATTCAATCTAACAGAAACACGAGGTCGTCGGGAAGAGGCACCGTGGCCTTGACAGATATTCTGACGGTGGCACGGACGGTGGAGAGGGGGCGCCTTCCAAGCTTTTGGTTGTGTTTGTCGATTGATTCCGGTTAGAGAACTCAAAGAGCACCGAACATAAATGAATATGCCAAAAAGCTGAACTGAATCAAACGAATAAAAAATATGGGACCCTAAAACAATTAATTTGACTGAAATCCTGGGGACACTGAGTAAGGAAAACTCTAAATCCAAAATAACAGTGAAGTCTTAAGTACCGCGATATGGGAGGGATGCATCACTCACTTCTACATGATAGAGTCCAATACTACAGCTTCTTCCTAACAAGACAGATGAAATTGATAGTCCTAGGTCAAACCTGGCTACATGGTTCAGGTTAAACCAAAAAAAAGCCTTCCATTTTCTTGAAGCTTGCCAGGTTGAGAAGTCTCAATACTTCATGGCATCTGTATGTTGGTCAAATTCTTTTTATTGAACCTATATAAAACTAAGCAGATACCTAGATAAACATTATTCGCAAAAAAAATACCTAGATAAACATAGTAGAACACCAAAAAAAGGGAGAGAGACTACCTGAGCGACCACCTAAGCCCGACCAAACCAAAGAAAACACATCAGAAAAACCTACCTACGACCAAGGTTTTGGTTACCGGCCGGGAAATCCGATTACCGGTCGGTAACCGGATATCCCGACCACCCTCGGGAAATCGGTTTACCGAATAAAAAATCCCGAATTTATTTGAATTATATGAAATTTATGAATTTTAACAAAAAACCGATGTAAATGGTCATACTGAGGACTTTGAATTCGAATTTTGAAATTTAAATTCGTCCGGTAACCGGTCGGGATTTCTCGGTAACCGCGGTAACCGGAAATCCTGACCACCCTCGGGATTTTTTTCGTACCGGGAACCAAAACCTTGCCTACGACACACCCACACCACTGATCCTATCGGTCCTCCTTCTCGAGCGCGCCGCCAGGGCACCGATCGAGCACCCACTCGCTCACTCTCTCATGTGCATAGGCCCGAGTGGCCCGCACCGCCGCATTCCCAAGCTCGCTGCACTGTCTCCTCCTCCCAGAAGCTACCGTGGTCGTTGCCGGCGGCCGCTGCTGCTTCTCCGAGTTCTCATTACTAAAACTTCCGGACAGGGTCGATGGCCTGTGTGCTTGGCAAGGAGGTGCGCACACGCCGAAATAGAGGAATTAGCGGCAGAGCACCACACACCGTGGTCGTCGGTGGGGGCAGCAGAGCAGACGCCATGATGGAGGCTGGGCAGGAGCTCGAGCCGGTCGGTGGTCGACGACCGGGAGGTACGAGGCGGAGCAGCTGGCTCGGTCAAGAACCGCGCCGTCTGCAGAGGCGGGACATGGCAGTCGTGACGCGTGGCGTGGGAAAGTTGGCTACAGCGTCGGCGACATGAAGAGGAAGTCGTTGGCGGCTGCGCAACGGGGCGGGATTAAATATAATATAATCATTATATTAATACAAAGAATAGCAAAATTAATAAGATATAACATGATTAACACACCTTCATCGACACCGGGCAAGCTCCTCCCACTGCGGCACATCGCCGCAAAGGAACAAATTCGTGTATCACGCGGATGCCATGGCAACGTCGACGGCTCCAGGGGAGAAGCTCCCATTAGGGCAAGGTAGGTCGGCCGCCCTAACTTGATTTTTGGCAAGAATCTTTAGATGCACATGTTTTTTCTGAACATTTTGAGTGGTCGTACACTGAAAACGGACTTCGTATGAGAGAGCTATGCTTGTTTTAGTGAACACTGCGCAAAACTGATTCTGAAGCGAAATAAGGTCTTGGTATTTTCTAGTTTAAACCAACTATTTCTTTTTGCAACATCTAATAAAAACTAGATCTAAACAATGTCCTAGATGGGGTATCTAAGGGGGACCTGAGAGTAATTTGGCCACCTTATGGCCCAGAACCAACTCTAATTATATAATGGTTTATGTTTTATGTTTGTATTTTGGCTTTTATATACTATTGATATAAAATTCTAATTGACATTCTAGTTCAATTGGATAAATGATGGTTGAGATCCCTCCCGAAAGATCTAAATTCGCGTAAAAATTATATCACAATCCTAAGTATGGACGAATTGGTAAAAAGAGTGAGAAGTCATTAAAAGCGAGAAGACACTAGGTCACTATTGATTATTTTGGACTATGTAGAATCTATTACAACTAATTTTGATCATTGCTTCGATGAGTTGCTGTTAGAGTTGTTTCAGAACTTCTTGTACTGACTCAAGTGACTTATTTTATAGTTTCAATATGAATAAGATTTCTTAGCTTACGAAGATTTATTATATTATGAGCATGAGCCTATATAGGATAACCTTATAGGATAACCTTACGAAGATTTATCAAATTGATTTGCAATGCAAATTGGTTGACTATTGACAAATTAATGAACTGCTGCAATTCAAGCTTTACGCCGATTTCATGGAGAGCTTCAGAGAGAACATGGCAGACTTCCTGGACTCGGGCCTAATCATGGACATCGAGGTTGGGCTTGGCCCTGCCGGCGAGCTGAGGTACCCGTCCTACCCGGAGAGCCAGTGATGGGCGTTCCCCGGCATCGGACAGTTCCAAGTACGGCGAAAATTCTCTGTCCAACTCACACGTGCTGATGGCCTTCGTTAGAATAAAAATACCAGTAAAAATTATAATGATAATTAACGGTGGCAGTGGGGTAAATCGTATGTTAGCCGAGGGGCAAAATCGTCCAAAACGGTGAACGGAAATTCTGAGCTAACCAACCTACTTCTAGAGAAATTAGTAGATAGATAGATAGATGAAGACAAAAATCCCTAATATAAATGATTAATTAAATCATGAGAAAATAATAATTTGGAAATTGCCAAAGTGGATTAAAAGGTTATCTAATCAACTTAAAAAAGAAATAAAGAATTATTTGAATAAAAATTTATATGGGTTTAAAATCATATTTGATTTTATTTGAATAAAAACAAATGCCCAATTAAGCGAATATTAAAATCATATTAAAATATTTTAAATAATTCAAAGTGAATTATTTAACACACTAATGAGTAAATAAAACCTAATGATAAGGTTTGGTAAGAATTGGAATTAAAATGGGAGTTTGAAAACATATGTAAAATCTTACTTAAATAAAGACAAGTGTCTATTTTAAATATATAATAAACCATAAAAGAATACAAGGAAATATTCAAAAATAGATTCTAAAATACATTGTTAAAACAATATTAAAACATACTAAACGTTGGGAAAAGTTTAAATTCAAACTAGTGTTTGAACCATTTGAATAAATTCAAAACAGAAAAAAAAATAAAAAAAAGAAAAGAAAACAGAATAAATAAGGGGAAACAATCCAGACCAGAAAACCCAGCCCGACTTGGCCCAGCTAAGACCACTCTCCCCCCCCCCCCCCCGAACCGTTATTTCTTACTCGCAGCCTTACCCTCTCAGCTCACTGATGCGCCGGCCCCATGCCACATCAGCTTCATCGTTCTCACCCGCCCACGTCCGTTCTTCCCCCTCACCTTGCGGCTGTTTCTGCCGTTGAATGTGCGCCTTCAATTCGCGTAAATGGTCGTTTAATCCCTCGGTGTGACGACGCCCTCCTAATCGACTCCTCCCCCTATCTCATTCCCCTCAATCCCCCACACCTCTTGGCCCCCAGGCTGCCTCGAATTGCGTTTGCGCCACCATTGCCTCCGACGACATTTCTGGCCAATTTCGGCGACACTCGGTCTCCTCACTGCCTCTGGAACCCACTAGCTTCTCCCCCAACTTACGCATCTCCCAGTAGCACTAGCTCACTCGCGCGCACTCCGAAACATCGGCAAGGACAACAACGTCTCGCCACCGACGACCAGCTCAACTCTAGCGAGCTACTGACGCCAAACCCAAGCGCCCCTCATGTTCTGGTGAGTATCCCTACGACCCTCGAGACCGTGTGCATCCTCCTGACGCATCCCCTTGCTCACTTGCATCCCAGGCACTCGTCTTCGACCACGACCGTGCATACCCGACGGAGGCAGAAACTACGGCGAGCAATCCACGTCGTCCTCGTGTGCCCCCTGCTCTCCAAAGACCATGTTGAGCATCAGCAACACCCTGCGAACCTGGTGAGCACTCCCTCCCTCTCCCTTGCTTCCTAGTTGCGCCAGAACGCTGCAGCCCGAGCGCCGCCATATCATGGTTAGGGTGCTCAGGACCGTTAGATCTTGATCGAATGAGTGAGATTAGAACTTAACTGAAGGGATACGAAATCATCTGTGCCGCATGATTTTATTTAGATCCAACGCTCTGTGTTATTTGATCCGTCTGAACCGGTATGAGCCAATAGGATCATTCCACGTGGCACAAACTTTGTTTTAAAAACAGAAACATTCCTATTAGTTGTTAGATTTTGCAAAAATCATAACTTTTAATCTACATGTCCAAATTTTGCAAATTTTATATCAATGGAATCAGAAAAAAAGAAACCTTGGCAACCATGCCCTTAGTTTAGCATTTTCCTTCTGTAAAATTGGTTGTTTATGAAGAAACATTTCTAGGCTTATTTTGAGTATAACATTTATTCTAGAAATGATTTTTGAGTAAAATCTTTTGCAAATGTTTTGTTTTGAACCTACTGACCATAAAAACTAACACTTGAATTTAAAAGTATATTTTGTGACACTAAGGAATTATTCTTTGAATAAAAAGCATTTTTGTGACACTATAAATTATTACTTTGGTTTAAATCATTTCTAGCAAAACAAAAATGATTTAAATGGCCATTTTCACTAACATGATTTTAAATGGTTTTTGCACTTTTATAAATGACCAATAGGTGATTTAAAATGTTTATAATCTATTAGAAACCACTTTTCCAAATAAAACAATCTTTTGCATGCTTGCATGCATTGTTTTGTTTCTTTATTTTATGTGATGAATTGTTTGAATGCTAGTTTGAATATTTGTGCCTTGATTGAATTGTAGTGAAATTTGAAGAGTGTGACTATTGCAATATCAAGGAGTGAACTTATATTATCTACCAAAAAGTCAAGTGGTACTTCATACATTTTGTCATAATATTTTCACTATGCATTAGTGATATTTCTAAGTAGGACTTGCATGGAATTTTTACTAAGTATGCTATGCCATGGGAAATCCTAGTAGATGATGCCTTGGTAGAATTTTCCTAAGTTTAGATCCCTACTACTATCATGCTTAGCTTAGCTAGTAGAAAACATGGGTGGATTATATTCATGCTATGAAATATTTCTAAGTCTATGACTTGTGTTTTGTTAATAAAACAACTATGTGAATGAATCACCTGGGTGGAATGGAATGAAAGGTTTGTGTTGAGTGGTTACACAAGTCCAGTATACTAGGGAAAAACTTGGGCATCACCAAGTCCAGTATACTGGGGAAAAACTTGGTATCACACTTGTGGAAAGCCACCCAGGAACAAAGAGATTTGAGATGTCAAATGTTGAGAAGCTTCTAGTGCAGCCACTTGGAAATATGGGCTCTGCCTGGATCATATAGGTTGCAATAACTTAGCCAAATGGACAGTTGGTGGTAGGGGGTGATAGGTTTGGAGCGCGTCCATTTTGGCATAAGGGAAGGCTTCCGAAAGATCATGTCTCTCATGCATGTCGAGTCTTGTGGGGAAAGTGCACCACCTCTCGAGAGAGTAAAATCTAAGTACTTAGCCATGTCTCCGCCAATGGAAAATTTGTGCATCAAGACATGGAAGCTATCAAGGATCTCCTCATCCCAATTTCTAAGTTAAAAACTTGTGGTTGAACAAGGGTAAAGGTTAACCAATTTTATTGGTTATTCCTTGGGTGATTTCACAAACAAAAACTTAGTGTTTTCAAATGATAAGGAAAATCTATTTTGAGCAAAGCAAGCCTAATCTCCACTTAGACAAATTGCATATATATGATAGATACGACTACTCTACCATAGTATCACTTGCCAATACAACTCAAATGTATTGACCCTTGTGGCTGTAACTTATTCTGTTGCAGGTTTTGTTTAATGTTAGTGAAGTGTGTTGAATAGGATTACAAGTCTACAACCAACATGTTTTTCTGTGGCACTTTGAAGATGAAGGACTCCATGCTATAGTTATCTCTGCTGCATTGTAATGAGATAGCCAAATGAGCTATGTAAGATGTAATGAATTATTTTATTCCTGATTATAAAGTTGTACTATGATCTTTGTTTCTTGATATTACATCTTAAACTGTGGATGCTAGCTATTTATCCCGGGACTAGCATTGTAAACACAGGGATATCTACCTTATCAAGGTTGGGACCTCTACAGATGGTATCAGAGCACTGTGTTGCCTATAGGATTGTAACCCTAGAATTGGACAAAACCCTTAGAAAGATAAGAGTTGTATTTGTTCAAAACTTATTTACAAAGAATCTTGTAAACTCTTTCCTCGACCTATTTGGTTTTAATTCTACATCTTTACTTTTTCAACTTGATGAGCAAAGACTTCACCATCACCAATGACTTCAACATCACCAAAGACTTCAACTTTAGTTTCATCAAGGACTTCAACTTGGACATCACTAAGGACTACAAGTGAGACAAGAATGTTACTCAAGACTTGAAGACTAAGGGATCAAAACCTAAAAGAAATCATCATCACCATTGAAGCCTTGTGACCAAGATGCAAGAATTTCTCCAAGGAAACCATGATCTTATTCATGAAGAAACAACTAAGGAAAATGGATTGATCTCAAGTGATAACCACAGTTGGACCACCATACTAGTGTCTAGTTAGATCAATCACACCAACTTAGGTGGTGTAGGAAAAATATTTTGTTGCCTAAAATTATGCTTGAATCTTGTTGTTTGAGTGGAATGTTTGTTTGTAATTGCATGCTCATTGCTTGTGTGAATTGTTGTGTGTGAGTAGACTTCTTCCCTAGAAATCTTTTGGCTATCTAATCCCAATCCAACCCAAACAGATGACTTCTCCAAGAAACTCCAACATCAAGGACAACAACAACCAAGAGATTCACATGAGAGAACAACTTCTAGCAACCCAAGCCCAGTTGAATCAAGTGAGAACTCAGTTTTTAGCCAACAACAATGAGTTAGACCCAACCATGCAAAAGTTTTTGGAAATCCAGTCCCAATTGCTGCAAGGGATGACCAATCAAATGATCAACATGAGAGACAACCTTTCCCAAGGAGATTGTGACAACAATGATATCAAGGATGATATTATAAAAGGAACTCAAGCTTGCAATATTTGTGGAGACATAGGACACACTTATAAAGAGCATGTGGATCAATGCCCTAATTGTGAAGAGAAACACCCAACTAAACAATGCCCCACATTTCAAGTGACTTGTTTCCTATGTGAAGGAAATGATCATGTCCCTATCCAATGCCCCATCTATCCTATAGTTAAACAAATGAAACAAGATGGAATGCATCAAATGTTTGGAAACCTCCATAAGGGAACAACTTCTACCAAGAAATATGAAGGCAAAGTCAGAACCATGCCTCATAAGGCCAAATCCAAAGTGATCACAAAGTGTTGCTACTCTTGTGGAGAAGAAGGTCATATCTCTAGTGACTGACCCAAGAAGAGAGAATGATTTCCCACCTTTTAGGTGAGATATGAAGAACACGAACTAAAAGAACTCCTAGCTTTGGAGAGACCCACGAAGAAGAAATGTCCCAAACACAGCAAGAAGGACAAAAGCCAAGTGCAATGTTACAATTGCAAAGAGATGGGACACTATGCATCACATTGTCCAGAAAAGGAGAAAGACAAGACAAACAAACCTATGAGAGACATCAATTGTGAGACCCTGGCGCATGGCTCAATAGGATTGATAGAAAACCCATACCAACAAGTTGCAACTTCTTTTCCTGAAGCTCATTCGAAAAGAACTCTAAGGTTAAGCGTGATTGGCCTAGAGAAATTCTAGGATGGGTGACCGACCGAGAAGTGGGTAACCGGGTGCGCATGAGTGAGGACAAAGTGCACAGAAAAGACTAGTGTTGGTCTGTGGGGCCAGACTAGATATCCTATTGAGCTGCCAGAATTGACAACCGTTGGTCCGGAGTGACCAGGGGTGTTACAAGTGGTATCAAAGCCGACCCTCGCGATTACATGGGCATGTGCAGGTCAGTGGCGGACATGTGTAACATGGCGCGTGTGGCCCGGAGTGGACACAACATTGCAATGTGACGGCACTGGACGCACAGACGTGTGCCAAGAGGGGACATTCCTGGCTTGTGGTTGATCGACGAGGAAATCGATCTTATAAGGGTGGGTGTATGTGAGACGCTGGCGCATGGCTCAATAGGATTGATAGGAAATCCATACCAACAAGTTGCAACTTTTTTCCAGAACCTCATTCGAAAAGAACTCTAAGGTTAAGTGTGCTTGGCCTAGAGCAATTCTAGGATGGGTGACCGACCAGGACGTGGGTAACCGAGTGCGCATGAGTGAGGACAAAGTGCGCAGAAAAGACTAGTGTTGGTCTGTGGGGCCACACTAGAGATCCTATTGAGCTGCCAGAAGTGACAGCCGTCAGTCCGCAGTGACCGGGGGTGTTACATCAACACTGTCACATGTTTGAAATGCAAAGATCTAGACCATTATGCCAACAATTGTCCAGAGAATCTACATCAACATCCCAAGTAAGACAAGATGTAATCTAGTCAAAAATCTTTTAAGGGTGATAGTACCCTTAGTTTCTTTGAAGCCAACTTGTAACCTCTAGCCTTTCCAAATCTCGGGACGATATTTCTTTTAAGAGTGGTATCCTATCACATCCCAAAATTTTCCAAATATTGAAATGTGAAAAAAATAAAAAAAATGAATAATGGTTGAAATTTAGGGTGAAAACAAACTTTTTTGCTTCTAAATAGAAACTTCAAAACTTTTCTTGAACAAATTTAAATGAAAAGGGAATCCAACAAAATTTTAATCAAGTGAAATGCATTCATCAAAGAATGTATCTTGAAATTTAAACACTTGGAAAAGTTAAATCAAACCCTAAAACCCTATTGAAAGAAAATCATTTCTAAGATCTCTCTAAGACCATGGATTTGATCCATATAAAAATTCAGCAACAAACAATTATAAATGATCAAAAATGATAAATAAAAATATTATAAAACCATGTTAATTGGTTTCATTTAATTTAGAGCCATGGATAAAAACTTGTGAATATAATAAGTTAAAAGGAAATAATTTCCAAAGCTAATAAAAGCTCCTATCTAAAACCCTTACCAAATTGAGAGAAAAGTAATCCCAGAGGGATTTAAAAGGATAAACAAATATTAAATAAGATTCTACAAATTGGAATCACAAAGATTGGATCTTTAAATAAAAAGATATGGATTTTATAAGAAAAAGAAAGAAAGAATATTTAAAAGCCAAATTAAATCTTGTCCAAATCCATAAACAAATGGAAGTTATTGAATAATAAAAAGTAGTAAAAGATTATTTAAATAAAATCATAAGGATTGAACATTATTCAATTTTATTTAAATAAAGAAAAAAATGCCTAAACTAAATAATAATAAAATTATTTAGCAGACAATTTAAACCTTTAATTAAATCCATAAGAAAATGGAATAAAGATAATCCAAATAAAATAAAGGGATAAATATTATTCAATTCAAATTATATGGGATTAAACCATATTCAAATTATATTTAAATGAAGACAAAAATCCCTAATATAAATGATTAATTAAATCATGATAAAATAATAATTTGGAAATTGCCAAAGTGGATTAAAAGTTTATCTAATCAACTTAAAAAGATATAAAAAATTATTTGAATAAAATTTATCTGGGTTTAAAATCATATTTAATTTTATTCGAATAAAGACAAATGCCCAATTAAGTGAATATTAAAACCACATTAAAATATTTTAAATAATTCAAAGTGAATTATTTAACACACTAATGAATAAATAAAACCTAATGAAAAGGTTTGGTAAGAATTGGAATTCAAATGGGAGTTTGAAAACATATTTAAAATCTTACTTAAATAAAGACAAGTGTCTATTTTAAATATATAATAAACCATAAAATAATATAAGGAAATATTAAAAAATAGATTCTAAAATACATTGTTAACACAATATTGAAACATACTGAAAGTTAGGAAAAGTTTGAATTCAAACAAGAGTTTGAATCATTTGAATAAATTCAAAACAGAAAAAGAAATCAGAAAAAGAAAAGGAAACAGAATAAAAAAAGGGAAACAATCCAGCCCAGAAAACCCAGCCCAACTTGGCCCAGCGAAGCCCACTCTTTTCCCCCCAAACCGTTATTTCTGACCCGCAGGCTTACCCTCTCATCTCACTGACGCGCTGGCCCCATGCCACATCAGCTTCATCGTTCTTACCCGCCCGCGACCGTTCTTGCCCCTCACCTCGTGGTTGTTTCTACCATTGAATGCGCGCCTTCAATTCTCATAAATGTCCATTTAATCCCTCGTTGTGATGATGCCCTCTTAATCGCCTCCTCCCCCTCTCTCATTCCACTCAATCCCCCACACCTCTCGGCCCCCAGGCTGCCTCGAATTGCGTTTGCGCCACCACTGCCTCCGACGACATTTCCGGCCGATTTCGGCGACACTCGGCCTCCCCACTGCCTCTGGAACCCACTAGCTTGTCCTCCATCTCCTTGCGCATCTCCCATTAGCACTAGCTCACTCGCGCGCGCTCCGATTCATCGGCAAGGATAACACCGTCTCGCCACCGACGACCAGCTCAACTCCGGCGAGCTACTGACACCAACCCCGAGCGCCCCTCATGTTCTGGTGAGTATACCAACGACCCTCGAGACCGTGCGCATCCTCCTGACACATCCCCTTGCTCTCTTGCATCCTAGGCACTCGGCTTCGACCACGACCGTGCATACCCGACGGAGGCAGAAACTACGGCGAGCAATCCTCGTCGTCCTCATGCACCCCCTGCTCTCCGAAGACCACGTTGAGCATCAGCAACACCTTGCGAACCTGGTGAGCACTCCCTCCCTCTCCCTTGCTTCCTCGTTGCGCCAGAACGCCATAGCCCGAGCGCCGCCGCCGTCGCAGCGCCACCAGATCATGGTTAGGGTGCTCAGGACCGTTAGATCTTGATCGAATGAGTGAGATTAGAACTTAACTGAAGGGGTGCAAAATCAACTGTGCTGCATGATATTATTTAGATCCAACGCTCTGTGTCATTTGATCCGTGCGAACTGGTATGAGCCAATAGGATCATTCCATGTGGCACAGACTTTGTTTTAAAAACAGAAACATTCCTATTAGTTGTTAGATTTTGCAAAAATCATAGCTTTTAATCTACATGTCCAAATTTTGCAAATTTTATATCAATGGAATCAGCAAAAAGAAACCTTTGCAACCATGCCCTTAGTTTAGCATTTTGCTTCTGGAAAATTGGTTATTTATGCAGAAACATTTCTAGGCTTATTTTGAATATAAAAATTATTCTAGAATTGATTTTTGAGTAAAATCTTTTGCAAATGTTTTGTTTTGAACCTACTGACCAGAAAAACCAACACTTGAATTTAAAAGTATATTTTGTGACACTAAGGAATTATTCTTTGAATAAAAAGCATTTTTAGTAAAATGCAATGTTGCTTGGATTTAAAAATGGTTTTAGGGTGAAACCTTTTGTAAATGGATTTGATCCTAAACACTAACATCTGTGTTTAAAAATATATTTGGCAAACACTAGAAATTATTACTTTGGTTTAAATCATTTCTAGCAAAACAAAAATGATTTAAATGGACATTTTCACTAACTTGATTTTAAATGCTTTTGCCACATTTATAAAAGACCAATAGGTGTTTTAAAATGTTTATAAGCTATTAGAAACCACTTTTCCAATTAAAACAATCTTTTGCATGCTTGCATGCATTGTTTTGTTTCTTTATTTTATGTGATGAATTGTTTGAATGCTAGTTTGAATATTTATGCCTTGATTGAATTGTAGTGAAATTTGAAGTGTGTGAATATTGCAATATCAAGGAGTGAACTTATATTCTCTACCAAAAAGGCAAGTGCTACTTCATACATTTTGTCCTAATATTTTCACTATGCATTAAGGATATTTCTAAGTAAGACTTGCATGGAATTTTTACTAAGTATGCTATGCCATGGGAAATCCTAGTAGATGATGCATTAGTAGAATTTTCCTAAGTTAAGATCCCTACTACTATCATGCTTAGCTTATATAGTAGAAAAAAAGGGTGGATTATATTCATGCTATGAAATATTTCTAACTCTATGACTTGTGTTTTGTTAATAAAACAACTATGTGAATGAATCACCTGGGTGGAATGGAATGAAAGGTTTGTGTTGAGTGGTTACACAAGTCCAGTATACTGGGAAAAACTTGGACATCACCAAGTCCAGTATACTGGGGAAAAACTTAGTATCACACTTGTGGAAAGCCACCCAGGAACAAAGAGATTTGAGATGTCAAATGTTGAGAAGCTTCTAGTGCAGCCACTTGGCAAATATGGACTCTGCCTGGATCATATAGGTTGCAACAACTTAGCCAAATGGACAGTTCGTGGTAGGGGGTGATAGTTTTTGAGCGCGTCCATTTTGGTCTAAGGGAAGGCTTCTGAAAGATCTTGTCTCGATGCATGTCGAGTCTTGTGGGGAAAGTGCACCACCTCTCGAGAGAGTAAAATCTAAATACTTAGCCGTGTCCCCGGCAATGGACAATTTGTGCATCAAGACATGGAAGCTATCAAGGATCTCCTCATCCCAATTTCTAAGTTAAAAACTTGTGGTTGAACAAGGGTAAAGGTTAACCAATTTTATTGGTTGTTCCTTGGGTGATTTCACAAACAAAAACTTAGTGTTTTCAAATGATAAGGAAAATCTATTTTGAGCAAAGCAAGCCTAATCTCAACTTAAACAAATTGCATATATATGATAGATACGACTACTCTACCACAGTATCACTTGCCAATACAATTCAAATGTATTAACCCATGTGGCTGTAACTTATTATGTTGCAGTTTTTGTTTAATGTTAGTGAAGTGTGTTGAATAGGATTACATGTCTACAACCAACATGTTTGCCTGTGGCACTTTGAAGATGAAGGACTCCATGCTATAGTTATTTCTGCTGCATTGTAATGAGATAGCCAAATGAGCTATGTAAGATGTAATGAATTATTTTATTCCTGGTTATAAAGTTGTGATATGACCTTTGTTTCATGATATTACATATTAAACTGTGGATGCTAGCTATTGATCCAGTACTAGCATTGTAAACACAAGGATATCTCCCTTATCAAGGTTGGGGCCTCTACAAGAACTTTCCAATAGGGAAATTAAATATATCTTGCAGAAGACTGTCAATAGGTCTAGAAAAAATTGGGCTAAAAATTTGAATGACGCTTTGTGGGATTATGGAACTTCTTATAAAAATCCTATGGGATGTCTCCTTATAAAATGGTCTATTGTAAATCTAGTCACTTGCCTTTAGAATTAGGACACAAAGCTTATTGGGCAGTGAAAGAGTTGAATAGAGATTTTAGACCTGCTGGTGAGAAAAGACTGCTCGATTTAAGTAATCTTGATGAGTGGAGAGGGGAAGCTTATGAGAATGCTAGGCTCTTTAAGGAAAAAGTAAAAAGATGGCATGATAGGAGGATTTTCGAAAGGGAGTTCCATCTTGGTGAGAAAGTTATTTTGTATAGTCTCGTCTCAGATTTTTTGCAGGGAAACTACTCTCCAAATGGGAAGGACCTTTTGTTATCAAGGAAGTGTACCGTTTAGGAGCCATAAAAATCTCTTCTCTAAAGGATGACACAACACATGTGGTTAATGGTCAAAGACTAAAACATTATATTTCTGGAGATTCTTACAATGAAGAAGTGGATTGTCAGTCAAATGGTGACTCTAGAAGAAATTATCAAGAACCAAACAACAGAAACTGCAGAGTTCATCTTCGAATAGGTAAAAGTGGTAAAAACAGAAGGTTCGTGAAACCCAATCTTTTATATTTTTGGTGTTTTTAATATATATAAGGGAAGTTATGAGACGAAACTGAAAAGGAAACGGATCCCAGGGTGGATAAACCCACCCCAGGCGCGGGACCATCCTGGCCGCGCCTGAGGTGGGTGTTCCACCCTCGAACTCCGTCTCTGCTTCGTTTTCGTTTCAAAACCTTCATTATGCATTGAAACTTCTTAATATATAACCCCCAGGTTCCCCGAGGTTCATGCATCGAGTTCTCGTTGTGTTTTCGTTTTCGAACTGTTTCTATCAGGAAATCTGACAAATGCTCCGGGCGTGAGCGAACGAAAGGCCGATTTTCTACTAGTGTGGGAGGGAAATCCACTACAGAGACTAATTTCTAAGTTGGAAGATGACAATATTTCACGTGCCATGTGCATGGAGATGCTATATGCCTTGTAGTGGCTAGTCGAAAGAGTTATGATAGACCGATACAAAGGTTAGTAGGAGGTGAGAACACTGGCATACGATTCGACTAACACAATAGATGTAGGGTTCGCAGCATAGAAAACAAAAAATTTCCTATGATGGATACTATGTACCAAGATCTATCTACTAGATACAAACAACGGGCAGATGTATATCCGTAGAGAACATACCCTTGAAGACCGACAAAGCTTAACGAGTTCAACTCGTGGTTGATGTAGACGATCTCTTGCCGATCTCAAGATCGAGAGGAAGTCCTAGCGCCACAAAGCAGCAGCGCATCCGTGATCGCACACACGTACAAGACACCGAGCAAACTCCGCCTCCTCGCTCCAGCGATGCAGCGGAAGCACAACCCTTTCTAGCCGAATAGCCACCGGGAACATGTATCTCGCTAGTCCGAGACCATGGGGGATAAATTCTAGAGGGGGAGAGAGATCCTTCACGAGGAGGTGTGTGTGAGAAGTAAGGGGAGGGTGCCTTTTATAGGAGAGGGGGGACCCCAAGGGAGTTGCCAACGCATGGGGCTGCCCCCTTGCCCTCCCTCTTCATGTGGGTGGACACTCCACTCACAAATTTCCTTTAAATTCCCTCCACTCAAAATCCCACTCAAACTTGCCATTAAATTTCCACCAAATTTAATGCAAACTCTCATTAAATAAAACTCTTTTATTTTATTCAGAATTTTGTCAATTACTTTAATGAAAAACATTCACAAATAACCCCTTGCTAGAATTCTATTTCACATGCATAACCTCTTTATGCAATTTCACCCGAAAACCTATTTCGGTCACTTTTGAAATAAATTCATGCGCTTGTTTATTCTTTCGGCATGAAACATTTGCTCCAACTGGATGTCAGTGTCCCTTAAGTGTGTCACCCTACAGTTCAGGAATAATGCGGACATGACCGAGACCCTTCTTCGATCAATAATTAGTAGCGGGACCTGGAGATGCATACTGACTCCCACACATTCAACGATAACTTTCCTGTGATCGTCGGAACCTTTTACGCTTGTATCTTAATCACTTTGTTTCACGATATATTACATGTCCGAGATTCGATCATCGGTATCTCCATACCTAGTTTGATGTTGTTACTGACATGCACTCTTTTCTCGTTCCCGTGATATAACATTCTAGTGATCAAATCACTTGCTTGCAAGCTAACCAATGTGCTATCACCGTGAGGGCCCAGAGTATATCTATCCGTCATCGGGATGAACAAATTCCACTCTTGATCCATGATTCTCAACATAACACTTTAGTAGCTTTGAAGCCGTCTTTATAATCACCCAGTTACGGTGTGACGTTTGATGTCAACAAGAAACTCTTCCGGTGTTAGTGATTGGCATGATCTCATGGTCTAAGGATTAGGACTACTTCGTAAGTTGTTTATAGAAATATAAACTCAATGACTTTGATCGTAATGCTATACTTCGGATGAATGTTCATCACACCATTACACTAATGTTGTGATCTCGTTATTAACAACATCCAATGTCTATGATCAGAAAACGGTGATCATCTTGTTAATCAACGAACTAGTTTATGAGAGAGGCATAACTAGGAACTTTCCGTTTGTTTATTAAACACACATGTATTAATATTCCGTATTAATACAATTATAGAATACAAAATAAACATCTACCATATACTTGGAATACACATAATAAATACTTTATTATTGCCTCTCATGGCATATTCCCTTCAGTCTCCCACTTGCACTAGAGACAATAATCTAGTTACATAGTGATGTATCTAACACCCATGGAGTTCTGGTGTAGATCATGTTTTGCTCTAGGGAGAGTTTTAGTCAACGGATCTGCTACATTGAGTTCCGTATGTACTTTACAAATCTTTATATCTCCATCCTTGACATGCTCACGGATGTAGTGAAACCGGCGCTTAATATGCTTGGAATGCTTGTGAGACCTTGGCTCTTTGGCATTGGCAATGGCACCATTATTGTCACAATAGATCACCATTGGGTCCAATGTGTTTGCAACCACACCTAGTTCAGATATGAACTCCTACATCCAAACTACTGCCTGAGCCGCTTCTGAAGCAGCAACATATTCGGCCTCCGTTGTTTGGAGCTCCTCCAACTAACCGCTCTGCCATTCATGAGAAATACGTATCCGGATTGAGACTTAGAGTCATCCGGATCGGTGTCAAAGCTAGCATCGATATAACACTTAGCGACGAGCTCTTCTTCACCTCCGTATACGAGAAACATATCCTTAGTTCTTCACAAGTACTTAAGGATATTCTTGACCACTTTCCAGTGTTCCGAACCTGGATCCGATTGGTACCTACTAGTCAAACTAATAGCATGTGCCACATCCGGTCTTGTACATAGCATGGCATACGTTATAGAGCCTATGGCTAAAGCATAGGGGACTTTTTCCATTTTCTCTCTTTCTTCTGCAGTAGCCGGACTTTGAGTCTTAGTCAATGTGGTGCCTTGTGTCATAGGTAAGAACCCCTTATTACTATCTTCAATTTTAAACTTCTTTAAAATCTTATCAAGGTATGTACTTTGCGATAGCCCTATTAGGCGCCTAGATCTATCTCTATAGATCTTTATGCCTAATATGTATGAAGCTTCACCTAGGTCCTTCATTGAAAATTTGCTGTTTAGATAACTTTTAACACTATTTAAAAGATCTATATCATTTCCGATCAATAATATGCCATCCACATATAATATTAGAAATTCCACATTGTTCCCACTCACTTTCTTGTAAATACAAGCTTCTCCATAAGTTTGGACAAATCCAAACTCTTTGATCACCTCATCAAAGCAGAGATTCCAACTTCGTGATGCTTGCTTCAATCCATAGATGGATCGCTGAAGCTTGCACACCTTGTTAGCATCCTTAGGATCGACAAAACCCTTTGGTTGTATCATATACAACTCTTCTTCAATATTACCATTGAGAAACGCGGTTTGACATCCATCTGCCATATCTCATAATCGAAATATGCAGCAATTGCTAACATAATCCTAACTGACTTTAGCATTGCTACGGGAGAGAATATCTCATCGTAGTCAACTCCTTGAATTTTTCGAAACCCCTTTGCGACAAGTCGAGATTTATAGACGGTTATATTACCATCAGCATCAGTTTTTCTTTTGAAAATCCATTTGTTCTCCATGGCCTTTCGGTCGTGAGGTAAGTCCACCAAGTTCCAAACTTCATTTTCATACATGGATCCCACCTCGGATTTCATGGCTTCTAACCATTTGTTGGAATCCAGGCTCATCATCGCTTCTTTATACATCACAGGGTCATCATTTTCATCAACCATGAAATTCATGACAGGATTTCCGTACAGCTCGGGAGCTGCACGCATCCTGCTAGACCTGTGAGGTTGGATAGTACTATCTTTTGGAGTTTCATGATCATTATCATTAGTTCCTTCTTCAACTGGTGAAGACAACTCCGGAACAACTTCCGGCGCTGCGCAACTCGCCATACTTTGAAGAGAAGGTTCAATAACCTCTTCGAGTTCTACCTTCCGACTACTCACACCTTTCGTGAGAAACTCTTTCTCTAGAAAGGATCCATTCTTGGCAACAAAAACCTTGCCCTCGGATCTGTGATAGAAGGAATACCCAATTGTTTCCTTAGGGTATCCTATGAAGACGCATTTTTCCGCTTTGGGTTCGAGTTTATCCGGTTGAAGTTTCTTTACATAAACATCACATCCCCAAACTTTAAAAAATGACAGCTTAGGTTTTTTTCCAAACCACAATTCATACGGTGTCTTTTCAACAGATTTAGATGGTGCCCGATTTAAAGTGAATGCGGCAGTTTCTAGTGCATAACCCCAATATGACAACGACAAGTCCATCAGATACATCATAGATCATGTTGGAATTATGCCCTAGAGGCAATAATAAAGATGTTATTATTATAATTCTTGTTCATGATAATGTTTATATTCCATGCTAGAATTGTATTAAGTGGAAACTTTAATACTTGTGTGGTTTGTGAACAACCCCGTGTCCCTAGTACGCCTCTATGGACTAGCTCATTGATTAATGATATGATGGTCCATCATATCATTCTCCCAATGATATGATCTCATTATCAATTGACAACTCATTTCCATGGTTAGGAAACCTTAACCATCATTAATCAATGAGCTAGTCCATAGAGGCGTACTAGGGACACGGGGTTGTTCACAAACCACACAAGTATTAAAGTTTCCGCTTAATACAATTCTAGCATGGAATATAAACATTATCATGAACAAGAATTATAATAATAACATCTTTATTATTGCCTCTCTGCATAATTCCAATACCCCTGCACTAGAGTCAATAATCTAGTTTACATTTGGCAACAATCTCACACCCATGGCACTGAGGTGTTGATCATGTTTTACACGTGGAACAGGTTTAGTCAATGGATCTGCGACATTCAGATCTGTATGTACTTTGCTAATCTTCAGATCTCCATCTGCTATATAATCTCGAATTATATGAAACTTGCGGTTGATATGCTTGGTCTTTGGATGATATCTTGGTTCCTTAGCGAGTGCTATGGCACCAGTGTTGTCACACAATATCTCTAGTGGGTCCAATGAACTTGGAACCACGCCAAGCTCAGTGATGAAGTTTCTGATCCAAACTCCTTCACTTGGCCTTCTCTGAGAGCCATGTATTCCGCTTCTCATAGATCCCGCGATCACGCTTTGCTTGCAGCTTCTCCAGCTCACAGCTCCTCCATTCAAAATATAAACGTATCCTGTCTGAGATTTAGAATCATCCTTGTTAGTGTCGAAACTAGCATCGACGTAACCTTTTACGACGAGCTGTTCATCACCCCCATAGACTAAGAACATTTCTTTAGTCCTATTTAGGTACTTTAGGATGTTCTTCACGGCTGTGCAGTGTTCCACTCCTGGATCACTTTGATATCTGCTCGTCAAACTAAGAGCATTGGACACATCCGGTCTGGTACACAGCATGGCATACATGATAGAACCTATGGCCGAGGCATAAGGCACTTTGCTCATAGCTTCCCTATCATTTACCGTAGCTGGACACTGAGCCTTGCTCAATATCTTACCTGACAACATAGGCACTGAACCTTTCTTTGCCTTATCCATTCTGAACCTTTTCAGAACTTTGTCTAGGTATGTACTCTGGCTTAAAGCTATCAGGCGTCTTTGTCTATCTCTATAGATTTTGATGCCCAATATATAAGCAGCTTCACCTAGGTCTTTCATTGAAAAACACTTGTTCAAATAACTCTTCACATCGTTAAGCATGTTAATGTCATTTCCAATAATCAATATGTCATCCACATATAGTACCAGAAATGTCACCGAGCTCCCACTCACTTTCTTGTAGATACAAGCTTCATAGCAATTTGGAACAAATCCAAAGCTCTTGATCACTTGATCAAAACGAAGGTTCCAACTCCGAGATGCTTGCTTCATTCCATAAATGGAACGCTCAAGTTTGCATACTTTATCAGCATCCTTAGGATCGACAAAACCTTCGGGTTGCATCATATACAACTCTTCATCAATGTTGCCATTGAGGAACGCAGTCTTGACATCCATCTGCCAAATTTCATAATCATGAAACGCAGCAATTGCTAATAAAATCCGAATGGACTTAAACATCGCTACGGGAGAGAAAGTCTCATCGTAGTCAACACCTTGAACTTGTCGAAAACCTTTCGCGACAAGTCGTGCTTTATAGACGGTAACATTACCATCCGTGTCCGTTTTCTTCTTGAAAATCCATTTGCACTCAACGGCCTTTCGGTCGCTAGGAGGGTCCACCAAAGTCCATACTTGGTTTTGGCTCATGGATCCCAATTCGGATTTCATGGCTTCTAGCCATTTCTCAGATTCTGGGCTCATCATCGCTTCCTCATAGTTCGTAGGTTCACTGTCTTCTACTAACAAGACAGTCAAGACAGGGTTGCCGTACCACTCAGGAGGGACACGCGACCTTGTTGACCTGCGACGTTCAGTAGCAGCATCGTCTGAAGCTTCATGATCCTTGTCATTAGCTTCCTCTATTGTTGGTGCAGGTGGCACTGGAACAATTTCAGGTGCTGCGCTACTCTCCAACTCAAGAGAAGGTTCAACGACCTCGTCTAGCTCTACTTTCCTCCCACTCACTTCTTTCGAGAGAAACTCCTTCTCAAGAAAGGAACCGTTCTTTGCGACAAACACTTTGCCTTCGGTTCTGTGATAGAAGGTATACCCAATAGTTTCCTTAGGGTATCCTATGAAGACGCATTTCTCCGCTTTGGGTTCGAGCTTGTCCGGCATCAAATTCTTGACGTAAGCTTCGCATCCCCAAACTTTAAGAAATGACAACTTAGGTTTAGCACCAAACCACAGTTCATACGGTGTCGTCTCAACGGATTTAGATGGTGCCCTATTTAAAGTGAATGCAGCGGTTTCTAATGCATAACCCCAAAATGAAAACGGCAAATCAGTAAGAGACATCATAGATCGGACCATATCTAATAGGGTTCGATTCCGGCGTTCAGACACACCATTGCGCTGTGGTGTTCCGGGTGGCGCGAGTTGCGAAACGATTCTGCTTGCTTTAAGATGCGTGAGAAAATCATAACTCAAATATTCACCTCCACGATCGGATCGTAGAAACTTAATCTTTCTGTTATGATGGTTCTCCACTTCATTCTGAAATTCCTTGAACTTTTCAAATGTTTCAGATTTATGTTTCATTAAATAGATATACCCATATCTACTTAAGTCATCGGTAAAAGTGAGAAAATAGAGATATCCACCGCGCGTCGAAACACTCATCGGTCCGCACACATCGGTATGTATGATTTCCAACAAGTCCGTTGCTCGCTCCATCATTCCGGAGAACGGGGTTTTGATCATCTTGCCCATGAGGCATGGTTCGCATGTGTCAAATGATTCAAAATCAAGAGACTCCAAAAGTCCATCAGAATGGAGTTTCTTCATGCACTTTACACCAATATGACCTAGACGACAGTGCCACAAATAAGTAGTATTATCACTATCTACTTTGCATCTCTTAGCCTCAATGTTATGGATGTGTGTTTCATCCCTTTCGAGATTTAGAAGAAATAAACCATTCACAATAGGTGCATGACCATAAAAGATGTTACTCATATAAATAGAACAACCATTATTCTCCGATTTAAATGAATAATCGTCTTGCAATAAACATGATCTAGAAATAATGTTCATGCTCAACGCAGGCACATAATAACATTTATTAAGGTTTAAAACTAATCCCGAAGGTAAAACTAAGGAGAGCGTGCCGACGACCATCACATCAACTCTTGATCCATTGCCAACGCGCATCGTCACCTCATCCCTCGCAGTCACGTCATTCCGTAGCTCCTGTTTGAGTTACAAATATTAGCAATGAACCAGTATCAAATACCGAGCACTACAACGAGGGCTAGTAAGGAAAACATCAATAACATGTATATCAAATATACCTTTGATGGTGCCAGCCTTCTTGTCCGCTAAGTACTTGGACGATTCGCTTCAAAGGACCCTTGTCCTTGCAATAGAAGCACTCAGTGTCCGGCTTAGGACCAGACTTGAGCTTCTTCTCAGCAGGGGCAATGCGCTTGCCGCCGCCTTTCTTTAAGGGCTTCTTTGCACCCTTACCTTTCTTAAAGGAGGGCTTGTTGACCATCAACACATGATTATCATTTTTGATGTCCACCTCCGCAGCCTTCAGCTTTGTGAAGAGCTCGGTGATCGTATCAGTGGAACCAATCTGATTGTGAGTCACTACAAAACTTTTGTAGCTGGGAGGGAGTGATTACAGAACCCTGTCAATCTTGAGATCCTTTGGAATCTTGCAGTCCAGTTGCTCAAGGCGTTGAGTGTAGCCCGACATCTTAATGGCATGCTCACTAACGGAACTCCCTTCCTCCATCTTGCAGTTAAAGAATCTCTCAGAGATCTCATATCTCTCAGAACGGGCCTGAGTCTGAAACATGGTTTTCAGCTCCTCAAGAATCTCAAAGGGCCCGGGATAGCCTTCAAAATGATTTTGAAGGTCCGATTCCATAGCAAACAACATGGTGCTCTTAATCACACCATAATCATCTTTGCGCGACTGATAGACAGCTTTCTCATCACCGTGAAGTAGTTGTGAGGCGTCACCTAACGCTTTCTCATGGACATAGTCCTTTTGACCGCCAGAGAGAATGATTCTCAGATTGCGGAACCAATTGGTGAAGTTAGACCCATTGTTCTTAAGCTTTCTTTCTCAGCAAAAACGTTGAAGTTGAAGTTGGACTTAGCCATGTGATCTACAATATTTGCAAGTACAAATTAGACTATGTTCATGATAACTAGTTCAACTTTTAATCAAATTACTAGATGAACTCCCACTAAATTCAACATCCCTCAAGTTGTTTAGTGAACACGATCCAAATGCACCACACCTAATCCGATCTTCACGAGAAGATATGTGGTTTCAATGGTGGACAACGAAGTGTCGATCATATCATTCATATGACTCATGCTTAACCTTTCGGTTCATGTGTTCCGAGGCCATGTCTCTACATGCTAGGCTCGTCAAGTTAGACCCAAGTATTTCCGCGTGTGCAAAACTGGCTTGCACCCGTTGTATGTGAACGTAGAGTCTATAGCACCCGATCATCACATGATGCTTGGACACGACGAACTTTCGCAACGGTGCATACTTGGGGAGAACACAGTTTTTATCTTGATCTTTAAGTGAGGAATCATCTTATAATGCTACCATCGCGATCTAAGCATAATATGATACATAAAAGGATAAACATCACATGCATATAACTTTATGTGACATGGTATAGCCAATCTTCACGCAATGATCTCCATCTTGTGCGTGCCGGCATGATCTCCATCACTCCACCATGATTGCCTCCACCACGAATAGCAACTACAACTATTGCTAACTACTTAGCGATAAAGTAAAGCTATTACATGGCGTATAAGAAGTTGACTCGCAGGTCATACACAATTATAAAGACAACCATATGGCTCCTGTCGGTTGTGTACTCATCGACATGCAAGTCGTGAAACATTACAAAACATGATCATCGCATACATTATACACATCACATCTTGGGCCATACCATATCACAGAAAACACTCCCTGCAAAAACAAGTTAGACGCCTCTACTTTGTTGTTGCATGTTTTATGTGGCTTATGGGAGTAGCAAGCTAAGAATGATTCTTACCTACGGAAAGCCACAACGGTGATATTATGGTTGCCAAACTCCGGTGTTAAACCCATGACAACTATGGTGAGAGAAACAGGCATCCACCAGCCGCATGTGTGGAACAAGCCACACGTCAAGTGCGGAGCCGGTCTCGCGAACGACGTCGCGTAAGGTTGGCCTGGACCGCTTCAATCTCACTATCCCGCGTCATAAGAAGAACACAAACAAGAGGCTTGCAACAGAAAACATCAACGCCCGCAACAACCATGTTGCGTTCTACTCGTGAAACACATCTACGCATAGATCTAGCTCTGATACCACTGAAGGGTTTCGCGGCATAGTAAATCAAAAATTTCTCTACGGATGCACACGCAGCAGCCAAGATCTAATCTGGACCAAGGAGGAGACGCCGAGGTGCTGCACGTGCATCTCACGGAGGCACCGCCACTTGTGGTGCTAGATCGGATCGGATTTGCAGGAGGAGAAGCGTACGACTACATCACCCACGCGATCGAACGCTCATGGCGGTGTGAATCTTCATGGGTATGAAGATCCATTCTAATCTCTCTCGTTGTTTGCATCTCCTAGATTAGATCTTGGCTTCCCTCTGTTCGCATCCGTAGAAAATTTTGATTTACTATGCCGCGAAACCCTTCAGATCAAACCATATAAAATAAAGTACGATTATGATGTTCCGACACACCATTTTGTTGTGGTGTTCCTGCAGGTGTGAGTTGTGAAACAATTCCACACTCTTTCATGTGAGTGCTAAACTCGTAACTTAGATACTCACCTCCACGGTCGGACCGTAGAAATTTGATCTTTCTATTACGATGATTTTCCACTTCATTCTGAAATTCTTTGAACTTTTCAAATGTTTCAGACTTGTGTTTCAACAAGTAGATATAACCATATCTACTCAAATTATCCGTGAAAGTAACAAAATAACGATATCCACCTCGCGCCGACACACTCATTGGATCACATACATCAGAATGTATGATTTCCAATAAATCTGTCGCTCGTTCCATTGAACCGAAAAACGGCGTTCTAGTCATCATGCCCATAAGGCATGGCTCACATGTATCAAATGATTCAAAATCAAGTGATTCCAAAAGTCCATCCGAATAGATCTTCTTCATGCATTTAACGCCAATATGACCTAGACGGCATTGCCACATATATGCGGATATATCATCATTTAGTTTAATCATTTTAGCATCAACATTATTATCGAGATCCAATAGAAATAAACAATTCATCATCGGTGCATGACCATAAAAGATTTCATTCATATAAATGGAACAACCATTGTTATCTAATTTAAATGAATAACCACTTCGCATTAAACACGATCCAGATACAATGTTCATTCTAAGTGCTGGCACCAGATAACAATTCTTCAAGTTTATTACTAATCCCGACGGCAAGTGGAGAGGTAGCGTTCCGACGGCGATCACATCAACGCTTGATCCATTGCCGACATGCATCTTGACCTCACCCCTTGCTAGTGGTCGCTTGTTCCGCAACCCCTAATTTGAGTTAAAAATATTAGCAACTGAACCGGTATCAAATACCCAGGTGCTACTACGAGCACTAGTCAAGTACACATCAATAACATGTATATCATATATACCTTTGTTTGCCTTGCCTGACTTCTTGTCTGCCAAATACTTGGGGCAGTTGCGCTTCCAGTGGCCAGTTCCCTTACAATAGTAGCACTCGGTATCAGACTTAGGTCCAACTCGGTGTTTCTTTTCAAGCACGGCAACCGGCTTGTTGCCCTTACTTCCCTTCCGTTTTCCCTTCTTGTATTTCTTGAAACCAGTGTTCCTAATGATCATCAACACTTGATGTTCCTTTTTGATCTCCACTTCTGCAATTTTAAGCATTGACAGAAGCTCGGGGAGATACTTCTTCATGCCTTGCATATTATAGTTCATCACGAAGCTCTTATAGCTAGGTGGCAGAGACTGCAAAACACGATGGATGCCTAAGTCAATGGGAATCATTATTCCTAAGGACACAAGCTTATTGGCGTAACCCGACATCTTGAGTACATGCTCACCAACGGAGCTGTGCTCTTCCATCATGCAGCTAAAGAACTTTTCTGAAGCGTTGTAGCTCTGTACAGCAGCATGTGTGTCGAAAATCATTTTCAACTCACCGATTGTATCAAAGCATTGCCGTTTTCGAAACGCTTTCGAATTTCCGGCTCTAGCCCATACAATATGCCGCAATGAACTAAGTTGTGGTCCTCCTGACGAGTCTGATAGACATTCTTCTCCTCTTCGGGGGCATCCTCAAAAGGTGGGGGGCCTAGCGGTGCTTCTAGCATATATTGCTTTTGTGCAGCAGCAGAGGATAATCCTCAAATTCATGGCCCATTCGGTAAAGTTGCTACCGTTCGTTGCAAGTTTCTCTTTCTCCATGAACACATTGAAATTAAAAGCAGGTGGTGCCATCTACAATAGAATTTTTAAAGTTTAGACTAAGTTTATGATAGATTGAGTTCAACTAATCCATATTATGAATGAAATCCCACTCAAAAACGACATCCCTCGTGCCTTTTTGGTGATTACATGAACCAAATCCACTACACCAAGTCCGATCATCACGTGAGTCGGTGTAGCTTCAAAGGCGAGCATCAAATGGGCATCATATCTGCTATATGACTCATGCTTAACCTCTCGGTCCGTGTTCCGAGGCCATGTCTGTACATGCTAGGCTCTCCAAGTTAGAACCTTAGTATTCGCGTGTGTAACTGTTTTACACCCGATATATGGTCATGGATCCAAGAACACCCGATCATCACGTGATGTCTTGGAGCGAAGAAAACATAATCGGTGCATACTAAAGGAAGAACACATTCTTATATTGATATTTAAATGAGGTATCATCTTATTATGCTAACAAAGCACTAAACAGGCAATATAATGTTGGAATTATGCCCTAGAGGCAATAATAAAGATGTTATTATTATAATTCTTGTTCATGATAAAGTTTATATTCCATGCTAGAATTGTATTAAGCGGAAACATTAATACTTGTGTGGTTTGTGAACAACACCGTGTCCCTAGTACGCCTCTATGGACTAGCTCATTGATCAATGATGGTTAAGGTTTCCTAACCATAGACATGAGTTGTCAATTGATAATGAGATCATATCATTGGGAGAATGATATGGTGGACAGACCCAAACTAAGCGAAGCAATTAGATCGTGTCATTGTGTTCATCTTTGCGAAGCTTTTCCTATGTCAAATATTGTATTCCTTAGACCATGAGATAATGCAACTCCCTGGTATCGGAAGAAAGCTTTGAGGTCATCAAACGTCATCCTATGAGAGGGTGATCATAAAGGTGTCTCTCAGGTGATCGGAAAGTATCTGTTGGGTTGTATGTATCAAGATGGGATTTGTCCCTCCCAAGTCAGAGAGATATACTTCGGGCCCACTCGGTAATCGATATCAACACCGCTTGCAAGCATGTGGTTAAGGAGTTAATCACAAAGTGATATTGGATTACGGAACGAGTAAAGTACTTGCTGTGAACGAGATTGAACTAGGTATGACGATACCGACGATCGAATCTCGGGCAAGTAAAATATCGCGAGACGAAGGGAATATATATATGGGATTGATTGAATCCTGGCATCGTGGTTCATCCGATATGATGATCGATGAATGTGTGGGAGTCAATATGGGTGCCCAGACCCCGCTGTTGATTATTGATAGAAGATCATGTCTGCATATTCTCGAACCCGCAGGGTCACACACTTAACGTGTCTTGACGCTAGGATAGATTGGATAATTGGTTTATGAATTTTTGTTCGGAGTCTCGGATGGGATCCGGGATATCACGAGAGGTTCCGGAATGGTCCGGAGAATAAGATTCATATAAGGCAGTGCAGTTTTTGGAGTTCGGAATTGTTCCGGATTAATCGGTATTGTACCGGAAGCTTCTAGAACCTTCCGGAAGGGGGCCAACGTGGTCCCACCTTCCGGGAGGGGGCATGGTCCTATGAGAGAGTGTCCTAGCCGCATTGGGCCAGGGGCACAAGGCCCCATAGGGCCCAGCCGATCCTAGAGATATTTATGTCGTTTAAATCTCGGGATAGAATTTCTAGATAAGGGAGAGTTTAAATCATTTAAACTAGAGATAGGCTTGGAGGAGGAGCTAGGGCTGGCCGCCGCCGCCCCCTCTATATATAGAGGGCTGGTGCGCCCCCTCCCTCCTACACACATCTCCCTCCAAGCCCTAGTAACCCTGCTGCCTTCCTCTCTCCCTCCCGACTGTTTGTAGGCGAAGCCCTGCAGCAGAAATTCTCCACCATATACACCACGCCGTCGTGCTGTAGATCCAATCCATCTCTCCACCATACTTGCTGGTCCGAGGAAGGAGGAGACGTCGAGGTGTTGCAAGTGTGCATCTCACGGAGGCACCGCCACTTGTGGTGCTAGATCGGATCGAATCGCGAGGAGGAGAAGCGAGTACGACTACATCACCCACGTTCCGGATTTAACGCGTTCCAGTCTTGAATCTTCAAGGGTATGATGATCTAATCCAATCTCTCTCGTTGTTTGCATCTCCTAGATTAGATCTTGGCTTTCCCTCTGTTCGCTTCCGTAGAAAATTTTGATTTACTATGCTGCAAAACCCTTAATATAAGATGCTATCAAACATCACATGTTTATTAGTGAAATGATATGGTTCCCATATATGATCTCTATCATGTGCATCGGGGTATGATCACTATCCTATCTTTATGTGTAAATCCAAGGTCTATGGAGTTTACACGCTATGTGTGTTGTAAGAGTATCATCTCATACTTCTACTTACAACATCACCATATCATGACACTAGCCCAGCAACAATCTAAACTAGACACCTCTAATTTATCCATTGCAAGTTTTACGTGGCTTAGGGATTTCGAAGATAGAACTGTTCTTACCTACGAACATGAACCACAACGAGGATAAACAAATTGTTGACAACTCGTTGCAAAATATATATTGACTATAGTAGGAGAGACAGACACCCGCTAGCCACTTATGCAAACTAGTTCCATGTCAAGCGTGGAACAGGTCTCATGTGCGAGGACATGTAATGTTTGTCCGGGCCGCTTCATCCCACTATGCCACCAATATCCAAAATTACAACTAAGGAGCAACAACATGATCATCATCGGCCACATACTCATATGTGTTCTACCCGTGTAAAGTATCTACGCATAGATCCAGCTCTGATACCACTGTAGGGTTCGCAACATAGAAAACAATTTTTTTCCTATGATGGGAACTATGTATCAAAATCTATCTACTAGATACAAACAACGGGCGGATGTATATCCGTAGAGAACATACCCTTGAAGACCGACAAAGCTTAACAAGTTCAACTCGTGGTTGATATAGACGATCTCTTACCGATCTCAAGATCGAGAGGAAGTCCTAGCGCCGCAAAGCAGCAGCGCATCCGTGCTCGCACGCACGTACAAGACACCGAGCAACCTCCGCCTCCTCGCTCCAGCGATGCAGCGGAAGCACAACCCTTTCTTGCCGAATAGCCACCGGGAACATGTATCTCGCTAGTCCGAGACCATGGGGGATAAATTCTAGAGGGGGAGAGAGATCCTTCACGAGGAGGTGTGTGTGAGAAGTAAGGAGAGGGGTGCCTTTTATAGGAGGGAGGGGGGACCCCAAGGGGGTTGCCAGCGCATGGGGCTGCCCCCTTGCCGTCCCTCTTCATGTGGGTGGACACTCCACTCACAAATTTCCTTTAAATTCCCTCCACTCAAAATCCCACTCAAACTTGCCATTAAATTTCCACCAAATTTAATGCAAACTCTCATTAAATAAAACTCTTTTATTTTATTCAGAATTTTGTCAATTACTTTAATGAAAAAGATTCACAAATAACCCCTTGCTAGAATTCTATTTCACATGCATAACCTCTTTATGCAATTTCACCCGAAAACCTATTTCGGTATCTAGTGAAATAAATTCCTGCGCTTGTTTATTCTTTCGGCATGAAACATTTGCTCCAACTTGATGTCAGTGTCCCTTAAGTGTGTCACCCTACAGTTCGCGAATAATGCGGACATGACCGAGACCCTTCTCCGATCAATAATCAGTAGCGGGACCTGGAGATCCATACTGACTCCCACACATTCAACGATGACTTTCCTGTGATCGTCAGAACCTTTTACGCTTGTATCTTAATCCCTTTGTTTCACGATATATTACATGTCCGAGATTCGATCATCGGTATCTCCATACTTAGTTTGATATCGTTACTGACATGCACTCTTTTCTCGTTCCCGTGATATAACATTCTAGTGATCAAATCACTTGCTTGCAAGCTAACCAATGTGATATCACCGAGAGGGTCCAGAGTATATCTATCCGTCATCGGGATGAACAAATTCCACTCTTGATCCATGATTCTCAACATAAAACTTTAGGAACTTTAAAGCCATCTTTATAATCACCCAGTTACGGTGTGACGTTTGATGTCAACAAGAAACTCTTCCGGTGTTAGTGATTAGCATGATCTCATGGTCTAAGGATTAGGACTACTTCGTAAGTTGTTTATAGCAATATAAACTCAATGACTTTTATCGTAATGCTATACTTCGGATGAATCTTCATCACACCATTACACTAATGCTGTGATCTTGTTATTAACAACATCCAATGTCTATGATCAGGAAACTATGATCATCTTGTTAATCAACGAACTAGTTTATGAGAGAGGCATAACTAGGAACTTTCTGTTTGTTTATTAAACACACATGTATTAATGTTTCCGTATTAATACAATTATAGCATGCAAAATAAAGATCTATCATATACTTGGAATACACATAATAAACACTTTATTATTGCCTCTCAGGGCATATTCCCTTCAATAGAATCCTTAGACTTGAGGGGGTCGCACGAACCAAGATATGAAGAGACGGCTTTGATTCCATCTTTCACTCACAATAACTGGGAATCATAAGGTTGGTTTGGGGCCAACTCAGAAGAAAGCTACATGACATGGATTATCAAAGATGGAATTTTCCCCTCCAACTCAGAGAGATATTCTCTGGGTACACTCGTGTGATATGTTTCGGAAGCCATGCACTACTCGACCAAGTGTTGATCGAGGTAGTCTGACTTAGGGAAGCAGAAAGGACTCAGTTATCACTACAACGAGAAGAGAGTTAAACCAGCACTGTGATGATAGAATTGCCCCTGCGGTTTATCACAAATACCATGAGGCGCGGACAAATCGTCACACTGAGGGAACTTGCGGGAACTGGGACTCGGCAAATCTTGCTAGAGGCCGTACCGATTATCGGCTCTAAGTCGGAAGAGAACGGAGCAACGACCTTGATCAAAACACTACTAACATGTGTCTGGTTTACCGTAAGCTTGCAGGATCGCACACTTAATAGAGTGGAACTTGGCGGATGTTGATCCGACTACCATGAGCCATAAGTTGGACTTGCTTAGACAGGGACACATGTCAATGGGTTGGACCGAATTTGACTAGGGTTAAGGTTTAGTACCGAGGGACAAAAGTGTTGTGTGCCCTCACCTACTCACCTATAGAAACGAAGGTGGGTGGCAATAGACAGATGATCCAGGGCTTCCACCTGAGGGTTTCTCTAAGACTAAGGCTAGCACCTCCCTTGCTGCTGGTCCACCTTGTACGTGTCTGAGACAGCTGATGCACTGGACATGCGGTGCTCTTTGGTCTTGGGCTGCGGAGCCAGAGGAGGAAGTAGGAGGAGCACCGGAGCAGCCGACGTGGTGTTCCCAGGATTGAGAAGTTAGCTGGGGCCGGACGAGACGAAGGGAAATGTACAGAACCACCGCAACGCGCTTCCGCAACCGCGCATCGAGAGGTACTAACTATTTTCGTCTGACCTTGGCCGGATAATTGGGCGGCTCGCCAGAGTTCTTGCCAGAGCAGAAAAGTTTTGGTTTTTCACATGTCTCTGCACATTTCCTAATAGATAATGTTCGATGACATGGCCACTAGTTTCAGTCGCCACGCTGGTGCTATCTATTTTGTATTAGATTTATATTTAAGGTGTCCTTTGGCGTCCTATTAATTAACCTTTGGCCTCGCAACACTAAGATGTTGTTCTATTGTCCTAACATGGTATACGAATCCGGTAAGAACTTCCCCCTCCCACTACGTACGTGAAACTCGTTTAAAAAAATATTTCATAATCTCTAGTGTTTTGTTTTTTAGATAACAATGTCAAAGATTATTTAATTACGTGTTTAGTACTGAAGATAATCTTCCCCAATACACCTAAACAAGAGTTTGAGGGGCGAATTATCTTCCCCTGCCTCGATCGACAAAGTTGTCAAGGCGAGTCATGCGGTATGGGAGCGGAGTTTCCCCCGGATTTTCTAGCCAGGGCGGGAGCTTTTTTCCGGGCTAGATAATCCACCTGCACTAGGTATCGGATAATCTGACCCTGCCCCCAGGATTTTTCCGAAGGTAGGCAAGACATGTCACGCGGTATGGGGCGGACATTTGGCCCAATGGAAACTAGAAAAATGTGATGACTAGTAATAATAATGGTTGAGCCTTTTTAATTAATGGACAGGTGAGCACTCAATAACGCACGGAAAGCTAGCCTATATAAATATAACCGTCCTCCAATAGAACCACCCATCCCGTCATCATCTAAACATTGCTACACCTTCCCTCCATAAGAAGTAGGCTCATCTCGGCGGCAATGGAAGACAGTGCTATTGCCAGATGTTTGAGAGACAAATGCATTCTTATAACAGGCTCAACCGGGTATCTTGGGAAATGTAAATATATACGTACTAACTTCCATAAATTTACACCAGCCTACATCCTCTTCGGTATAAATTCTGATGTGAAACGCTGTTGCTTAACGTCCATCTGGTATTACATGCAGTGATGGTGGAGAAGATACTGCGGGTTCAGCCGGCTGTGAAGAAGCTGTACCTTCTGGTCCGCTCACCAAACCAGATGTCTGCGATCCAGCGTGTCTGGTCCGAGGTACACTAATGATGTGTGATCATAAATGTTAAATATGAACTAATTCTTTATTTTATGATATAATATGTTTTGGTAATCTAAACATTATGAAACAGATGATGTAGTTTGAAAATTGTTATTGTAGTGTGCACTGAGGCTAGAGATAGAAGGAGTACAAAATATTTGATGCTTCCATTTCTATTTTCAAAGGTCATCGAGAAGGATCTCTTCAACCATCTCCGAGAAAAATACGGGCTTAATGGATTCCATAACTTGATTAGAGAAAAGGTTGTGCCTTTGGCTGGGGACCTCATGGATAACTATTTCGGGCTTGACATCTCGAGAGTTCATGGGCTGTCACAGGAGATTGATGTCATCATCAATTCGGCTGCAACAACGAGCTTTAATGAAAGGTTAATTACATAGTCGAGTACTACTTACTCCATCCCAGTTTGTTGAAAACTCCTTTAGAGATTTTTTTGCCATTCCACTATGAATAGCTATGCGTAATATGGGCCAATTATCCCAAATTATACAATAGACTTGACATCAACAAGTTGTCTTCAAAGGTCTTTCATTTAAACTTCTTCATGAAGTAAGTAGCGAGGTGACACATGCAATCTCTAGGCTCAAATGAAG
Source organism: Avena insularis (assembly GCA_023614405.1). Lineage (NCBI taxonomy): Eukaryota > Viridiplantae > Streptophyta > Magnoliopsida > Poales > Poaceae > Avena > Avena insularis. Next base: position 22,223,130 of record CM042691.1, on the reverse strand, counting down.
GAAATACAATATCAGAAGCATTCTCTAACCCTTTGCATGCATCGGTGTGTAATACCAAGTCTATAGTGACCAACTATTGCAAGGAATCACTCCATGAACCATGTCAAATTAATTAAATTCAAACTCAAGAACAACATCAGCTATGTAGCAAGTTGTCCTATTAACTTCCCTATTAAAGAAGTTAAGTCTCTTGCCAGGTTCGGCATGTAGCCCTCTGGAAACCCCTTCCAGCATGCCATCAGGCAGAGAAACACCCCTTAGAGCATTCCTTATCTAACATCTTACACTTTCTCCCTATTGAGGTATCTCAGTACCTCATAATCAAAGCTAACAACATTCTGAATAGATTTATTTTCCACATCAACTTTGAATTCATATAACATGTGAAAAAGATTAGGGACAGAATAAAGAAAAAAAATTAAATAAACAAACATATTCAATAAGAAAAAGGACAAAGAGGGATTCGAACCCCTAGTAGTTCCTAGAACTATACCGGTTTTCATTGTCATTCCACTTGACTTGAATCATGTACAAAGACATGTCCTTCCCATTAAATCATAGTGGTAAGTAATTAGCATGTTATACTTATCACCAAGCTTCGGTCTAAGTTCAACAGATCCAACATTATTGAAATGACATTGATTTCACCTAGAAGAGCGTGAATAGTCAATTTAAATCAATTTAAACCTGTACAAGATCGGGGCAATATCCACAACTCAACCAGAGGCTCCTAGCTCAACATCACCAAGGCCACAACATCGTACAGGGTTCTGAGAACCTGAGAGGAACAAGCTCCGGGAGTCACAAGATTTGGGTTCCATCAACCCAAGAGAGTAACCTTCTCAGTTTAACCAACCAATTTTCCATAGAGAACTCAAAGTACTGCACGAAATGAAATGAAGAGAACACAAGTGCTTAAGTCATTCCCACCCAAATTACACCAAAGCTAGAAAATTTATTGCAGGAATAAGAGAGGTAGAACACAAAAGAAAATCGTCAAAAGAATCCCCATGATCTACATCCAATATGTTCTAACTGACTTATAGTGGAAATTGATTGGTGGAGATGTTCGTCTAGATTTCATCTCTGTTTTCCCTAAGAAGATGCAAGAACCATCGGAGGGAGATGCAGTATGCAAGCTCGAGAGATTCAATGATGGGAGAACAAAAGGCCAAAGTCGTGGAGAAATTTTGGGGAAGAAGTCCCCCTAAATAGGTTCCCACACAATCCAAATGTTACAAGGTAGGCTACAACAAATCATCCTCGCCCCATTTCTTTGTCTTTTCGCTCGAGCGGATAATGTGCCATGCTGAAGGATAAGCTAGGAGATTACACTAGGTTGACCAAGGAGAGGATACTCTGTGTTGACTTGTGTGCATATCAGATGGGTTGAAGTTATTGATGACGGTTTCCTCCCAGTCTTTAGGAAAACAATTGGGACAAACATCAACACCTCGTGCCCTGATGTTTAGCCTATATGATGGCCAAGGCTTCGGCAGTCATAACATCGCAGAAATTCTTAGAATTTGTGTTTTAATCCTATGTATGGATTCTTCATTAAATTTAATGGGGAAATTTTCAAATTCCCTGCACAAGTCATGTAGAGTTAGGTGTGCTTCATCTATTGTTAATCGATAATCAAAACTAGGTTTACTTCATTCTCCCAACGGACATGGTTTCAGCTCGACACCTGGACAAATCTTCAACAAAAATCTGTGTGTAACAGATGTACTAAGGTTATAGACACATATCCTCACGATTCCTATAGGATATCAGCCATTGACTGGAAAAATTAGAGAAGAAATTTCAATTCTCACCCTTCAAGGAGGGTGAGCCAAATATTCACCAGCAAGGATCTAGAGCCGCAAATCCTTACTTTCCACCTCCTATGCCCCTGTGTCGCCCTCGCATGTGCACTCCACCCGCTTATAGACAACGAAGAAGGCTAACCCTTTTTACTTCTACAACCTAGGATGTATGTTGTCTACTATTGAGATGTGGGGCCCTCTAGTCAGAATAAAGGTCACAACAACGACTGAGTAAGATGGGACCCACCTATAAGGAAACGGATCAAATAGATGACAAGTTAGTCAAAGCTAAGATATCCCGCATCACTTGTATCATTTCATAAATCTTTGAATTAGGTACTCGTTGTAATAAATTGATTGATAAACTTCATAATGAAAGAGGCGGCCTGTATGGATTGATGCAGAGGCTGGAGTCATATGCCCCATTGCGAAAAAAGCTACACCTTGTAGCATTTTTCGGTACTATTCACTACACGAAACCGAGGTTTGGTCTGTAGAAAAACTTATTATCCTTAAATTCTGATGTATATGTGCCTTCCACACCTCAGTCACCACAATAATTTCAACTATCAATGTGATTGTGTGAGCACGCCACTTGGTCACCTTTGCCTCCGTAATATTTTCAACATAATGTCAGGGCAACTTCAAGGAACGTGTGATTCATGCTCAAATCATTTCCATCCTTGAATTTGCGTCATCAATACAACAGATTGAAGAGCGGTGTGAAACAATTCTTGCTGGGAAACGAGAAACTACTAAGAAGTTCCAAAGAACACATAGCAATCAAGCGGGATAGGATGTAGGATGCAGAGAGGAGGAAAATAGGACGCTGGACTGAAGGGCAGTCAACAGGGAGGGGACACACGGGACGGAGACAAGGGGGGACGAGCAGGGGCGACGCCCCCCCTTTGCTCATGATTGTCTTAAGAATATTAGCCACGTCAGGTCCTTATTTGTGGTAGATTTGCTAGCTCAGCCCCTCAATCATATCACATGCACACCTTGCCCCCCTTGAGCTTAGACGCTGGCTCCGTCCCTAACGGGGAGAACAAACTACGACGTTCTCTAGATTGAAGCGCGGCGGAGACGGCATCGATGAAGGCCATATGATCTACTCCCTCTGTTTCAAAAAATTTAAGATATTTTAGATTTGTAAATAAAATGTATCTAGACTTGTTTTAGTGTGTAGGTCCATTCCAAACTTGAGTGAACCTACACACTAAAATAAGTCTAGATATATTTTATTCACAAACCTAAAACATCTTATATTTTGAAACGAGGGGAGTAGGTGCGTTAGATTTTTCCGTGAGAAGTTGTGGCCGGAAGAATTGTTTGAATATGCTAAAAGGGATGCCAAAATGACGGATGGATTGACGGTATGATCTGACGGCTTATACTACCCATGAACATTATCGAAGGACCGAGAGATATTTTGTCTGGAGAATAGTTAACTCGTGGAGGCACCTAGGGAATCTCCATTTACAAAGTATTGTACACTATTTTTTTTGTCGGGACCTTATACACTTTTATTACAAAATGTTTTACTGACATACCTGTGGCCTCTATCTTTCTTCCTTATGAAGGTACGATGTTGCTTTGGCATGTAATGCATTAGGAGTAAGAAATGCATGTGAATTTGCCAAGAAGTGTCCCAATCTCAAGTTATTTCTCCATGTTTCCACGAGTAAGTGCTTTTTCATTGTGGAAGAAATCTAGTTTACTTTGCAGGCCTAGTTAACTATGAATATTTTTTCTCTTTACAGGTTCTGTATCTGGTATCCAAAAAGGGTTGATACTGGAAAAGGAATTTAAATGTGGAGAGACATTAAGGGAAGGTTACAGCTTGGACATAGAGGCTGAGTTTCAGTTGGTTGAGAAGGTCAAAAATGATCTCACGTCTGTAAAACGTGACAGCTCAGCGCAACTGGAAAAGTCCTTAATGAAAAAGCTTGGCTTACAAAGGTATATGCAAAATTTAATTGTGATATGTGTGTAACTCAGCGCAACCGGAGAAGTCCGTCATATTTTGGGAATTCTATATCAATACTGACCATAGAGACGCGTGTTGCCATGCCCGTCCATCTTAGAGAAAAGAATGATACAGATGGTTAAGAAAAAATCGTTGTAATTTTTTTTTTGAGGTGCTTCATACTATCTTATGTTTCTTTTAATGTCAGGTCCTCTGGGTAAAAAGAAAAAAATCTGAGAAAACAAAGCCTCTACCAAATTATAGCAACCATAACAGTAGAGGCACTTCAAATAACCATCAGACGTCTTCCTGTAATTTCTTTAGACATATATTAATATAGAAGTAGCAGGCATATAATAGTAACAATTGAATTGGTTTGGTTAGACATAGCCATGAGCTGCGGTGTAAAGCAAACAAACACCATACATAATGGACTATGCATTCCTAACAACAGTATGGTCTACAAAGGAAACTACATCTATATTTTTTCGAAGAAGGGGAATAAAATCGTGACCTCTACATCAGGCGACACACACAGCTTTTTATTCCAAACAAGTGCCTGAATTTCCAACATTAAAGAAGAGGATTCCAATAAAAAATAAAAATCACATGAGTGTCAATGCAAGGAGAATGAATAATCACATACACCGTCTGAAGCATAAGAATCAAATCTATATATGAGATGGGCATGCTGGTTCTGAGAACCTTAAATATCATGAACATTTTCAAGAGTGTATAGATAAATGATCTTTTTACAACGTACAGGATGAGTTGATGTCTAAGATGTGTTACATTCAAGGCAAACATATGTGTGGAGCTTTCAAGTTTTAGTTTTTAGATTTAGTAAACCAGATAAAAATAAGCTATTACACCTCGTAACCAATTTAATATACCTCTTCATTATTCCAAGACAACGTTAGTTAAACATGTTATATGAACCTATATCATATTTTGCATGTACACATCTGAAGGTAGTTCTAATATATACTTAATACTATACGTTTACACTGTTATGAGCAATATTAATTGCATTTTGTATGCCCATTTTGCGACAACGCATGTTTCTATTAGACGTTTTGCAATTTCTTATTATGATATGTAATTCTCCTATTTTTCCATTTTTCGTGACTGTGGACTTGTATCGGCTGTGTGCATCTTAGCTATGCATATGCTAAATGTAATACATAAAACCCTTAAAATAACAAAAGTGCCCTTTATCAATGGAAAATGCGACAACATGAATCTAACTTTTGGTGTACTATATGTCAATATTTGGTAAGATCTTTTCTACGATTGGTACAAGTATAGTTGTATACATGTTGACTTACAATTTGCATAAGAGATGAGAGATACAAAGTCATTAAACCCTATAACAACAAACATGGTGCCACCATGTATGATTTTCATCGTGTATGTGTGTTTGCTACTTTCTGTCACGTAAACGAAATTTTCATGTATTCATTGCTTACGTTATTTTTTAACTTTGAAATTGCGATAGAAATTTCGTGGCATAGAAATCTGGTCGAAAAATAGGTAGAGGGGTACAGAATAACTATCCTTCTGTCCAAGTTTGAACCCATGTATATTTCGTAATGAACAATACATCATTGTTTCTACTAACTGAATTGTTAATTCATTTTATAAGAGCTTTGCATTTTGGATGGCCAAACGTGTATGCATTCACCAAGGCAATAGGGGAGATGCTAGTTGGGCATGAGCGGGGTGTCCTTCCTGTTGTGATCATTCGACCTACCATGGTAACAAGCACGTTCAACGATCCTTTTCCGGGATGGATTGAAGGTGTGAGGTATGATTAAATTCTACACTTGCATGGAATTATTTTTGACACAATATTGAGATATGTACTACATAAACATATTTATTGCAAACCGTCGTGGAAAACAAGACAAAGTAAACTAGTTAAACTGTTGAAACAAATTCCAGGACAATCGATTCTTTAATTGTTGCCTACTATGAGCAAGCATTGCCATGCTTCATAGGCAACCGCGACGAAGTAATCGACGTTGTAAGTACTGCAACCTGTTATCGTAACACACATTATATATAGCTAATGTCTATTTAGAAATAACTTAGTTGATTAAACATGATTTGTACAGATTCCGGCAGACATCGTAGTCAATGCAACACTCGTAGCCATGGTTGTTCACTGGAACAACAAAGGTCAATTCATTTACCATGTGAGCTCGTCACTTCAGAATCCTTTGACTGGTACAGATATTGAGAATGCATGTGAGGAGTATTTCAAAAATAATCCCCGTGTGCTTGGGAATGGGAAGCACCTGAAAGACAAAAGGCCATACCTGTTCAAAACACTTGCATGTTTCCGGTTGTACATGTTCTTTGCTTATAAGCTTCCTCTAGAGGTAGGTACATACGCAATAGTTTTTATTATGATATATATATATATGATACTTATACATTATAATCACCTGCATAGTTTAATCATATGTACCGCTTCTACAAACAGATGTTGCATGTTGGAAGTATAATATTATGTGGGTTATTTTCAAGATATTACAACAAGCTCAGTCGAAGATACAATTTCTTAGCATTGTTGGTTAAGCTATATGCACCATACGCATTCTTCAAAGGGCGGTGAGTTTAACTTCTGCATGTTTTTGCAAGTGTGGCACCTATATGGATTAATATCTACTCTTCATCATTCCTATTTCTTCGCAACCATATACGATTTTTATTCCACGTAATATTTTATTACGCCAGAAGTCAAGAAGAATGTAAGAAAATATAGACATGACAAAAGCTTATTTTTTATGTACCATACTTACTGCATGTAAAATAGGTATATCGATGTTTTTTGTGGGTCTTATGTTGTTATCACTCATATCTTGTGTTTTATGTGGGTTGTTTCATCGTTGGCCAGCATTAACATAACTATTTTGTCTCCCAAACATAAAATTGTGATGTGGTGACATAGAAAAGATATGATGGAATTTTTTCTGCACCCTAGGTGTAGAATAACATGTTTGTACATATATTAAGCTTGATATATGTCTTAGAGTTCTCCGGAGGTTAAGTGAAAACAAACCAGAACTATAATGTGTGTATACTATATGATTTGCAGTGTAGTAATTAATGCCATATTCAGGTATATTTTATACAAGATTCCGTACATAATCATATATAAGTTTGTTTTTAGTAATTGTGAGTGAAGACATACCCTTCAAATTTGCACAAATAGAAAGACCGTAACATATATTGAAATAAAGGGCCTCTAATCCGTTGTACATATATAAAATAGACACAAATATGTCCAAAATATTTCCTTTATATTTATTTCTTCTTCCCATTTGTGAATTTTATTTAGCACATACCTTTTATGTTTAAACTGAATTTGAAATCTCCAATTCAATGCACCATAAGGCCATCGGTTGGTATAATAAAAATGTTATTAAGATACATGTATTTCTGCCTATTTCAATGTAAATATTAAGATGTACTCCCTCTATTTCAAAATATAAGATGTTTTAGGTTTGTGAAGAAAATGTATCTAGACTTGTTTTAGTGTCTAGATTCACTTCAAATCTTAGTGAACCTACATATTAAAAATAGTCTAGATACATTTGCTTCACAAATCTAAAACATCTTATATTTTGAAACGGAGGGAGTATAAACTTAATGATTATTGTTCCCCGGGATTGGATTTCCGTTCGGCAGTTTGTGATGAATACGATTTTTTCGGGAGGTTGTGGACGTCCGAGATGGGTTCCCCGCGTTAGGAAAAAATGAGGATGGGAGGAGCACCGGCTGTTGCTGTTCTCCTTGGGCTGGCCATGGGCCGTCAATAGGCTGTTGCAGTTTGGCAGGCTCGGCCAGTTAGCCTCCTTCTATATTTTTTATCAATTTTCTTTTTATTCTTTTCTGTTTTTTGTTTACTATAATTTGTTTTAGAACTCGAAAACAGCTTAAACAATTTTGTAAATCTTTGTAAAACATTAGTAGATAGAAACACTTCTCCAGTCCATCAAAACTACAAATAAATAATTTTCATATGAAACATTAGCAGATAGAAAAAGCGATTTTGAGATAGGGTTTTGACAATAGGGTTTTTAAAATTGATTTTTTAAGGATGCTTGACACAATACGTATGATCTATATGAAAAAATTCCGATTCTAAAAATTCGGATGTTACATATGCCCACCAAAGATTACTTGTTTTTTAATTAGTTCCTTGCTAGTCTCCTGGGTACTTCAGCATATTATTATCTTGATCTAACTGCATAAGTTAAGTGTCTATCTAAGACAATAACCAACATTTCTCGTTCGTTTCAAAAAAGTCTAACCTCCCGAGTAGGTTGTCGTATTGACATTGAACTTTTTATAAATTGGCTTGTTGAAACTGTGGTGCATTTACACATGACCATGTTGGAAGTGGCGACACATGCGTAGTTTATCATGATAAATTAAACATAATGTAAGTAGTTGTGTGTATTTTTGGTCTGTGCATGCATGGCAATGTTGTGTATTAATTTTCTGCTCACCTAGTGCATCAAGTATTAATTTAACGCTGTGAATCCCCATTCGTTTTTGAAAACTACACTCTTATTCTGACGTGGTTCAAAAAAATGTTTGTCCAAAATTAAAAAACAGGGTCATCAGTTCGATATCTAACATTCATTTGCAAGTTTATAAACTGTTGCATATATTTGATTGTGTGCAGATTTGACGACACAAACTTTAGAAGGTTGGGTCTTGAAATGGAGATGGACAACGGCGAGCACAGTAAATTTAATTTTGATCCAAAGCATATCAATTGGCATATGTATTTGGTACATGTGCACATCCCAGCAGTAATAAGTTACGCCATGGAAAAGAAGAGGGGAAGTGCAGAAAAAAACAATTACCTCTTAATACCATCCCCATAAAGGAGAGCATGCATACTGCTTCAAGAAAGTTGCCCCAAAATGATAACTTATGTGTACGTATTTTTTTTTTTAAATAACGGTACAAAGAAATGTGGCTAGCTAGCTTGGTTTAGAGAATGGTCAGACAGTCTCAAAATTTAAGTTTATTTTATCCTGGCCATAAATACGAACTCACATCTAATACTATTGGGGTTTCCGTCAATATCGAATGCACATATTTCATGTAAAAGCATATAATTCTACCGGCAATATCCACTAGTAGTACACAACGGCCTTTTATGTCCCCGCCCGCATGAAAGATACTTCTCGTATGTGTTGCAAACAATCACCAGAGATCCAAAACATCGTCCGTTAGTAGGTCCAATACCTGGCCACGCCGCGAATCGCCAGAGATTCAAAACGTCGGCCATTACTAGGTCCAATACCTGGCCACGCCGCTAAAACATCGCACGAGATTCTAGTTGGCCGAGTGTATGATACACATCACACAAGATTCGCTTCATTGAAATCATTGGCGAAGTGTTTACTTTCACACAAGATTTCTCCTACATAAACCTCGTGCTTCATCTTTGCGACATTTTGGCTATTTTGAACGTGGTTGTCTCTTTAATATTGTATATGACCTGCTTGTCAATTTTCAACAACATGTTGTTTCTTGACTTTATCGCAATGAGTTAGCAATAGTTGTAGTACCAATAGTTTGTGGAGGAAACTATGTGACAATGTCAAAGAATTAGGCTCCATATGATGACTGCAAGTGCACATATCGGTTGTAGCTAGTTTCGAAATAAAGATATCGATCCCACAAGGAGAAGGTGTCTAGGTTGTAATAACTTTTGAAATAAATGCTGAAAATAGAAATGCTAAATAAAGTTGTAACTTGTAAGTGACAATATAAAATGCAAGTATTGTGTAAAAAGTTCTTTTTGGGTTTTGGTATAAGAGAACAATGAGTAAAAATTAATAAAGATGAATACAGAAAATATGTATCGCATGTATAAAAGAGATTTGAAACTTCTATGAGGAAAAACGTTCTCAAGGATTACCGGATACACCACTAGCATTATGAAAGTCTAAGGTAAAGATTATTATCATGAACATTCTCAACTATGTATGTGTGGAAGGAATTCCGTATTTGGACAATTAGGCAGCAACCACTACTCAAATCATCCTCATAACCACAGTAGAAAGCAATCAACATCAATTGAATTACTGCGCTATTAGGAGACTTAATCCCGCAGGACGTATCCCATAGAATGGATAGTGTTTTGTGAGTTTTCTCGATTCCCAAGTTGATACGTAAAGGGTGCCAACAGCTTTATAGTCACTATAAGTGCTAACACACACCTGTCTAGTACAAGTAGTTACCTCTATCAAGTTCCCACAAGAGGCAAATATTGAGAGGTCAACTTCTCCCAGCATCAAGTTCAAGACAATCTAACACATGGTCACAGCGATGAATATCATAATAAACTTTATCTTATTTCAATATCATACTAGCACTATTGGAAAAACCATCTTCGGTTCGACGTGAACAAGGCCAGCAGTGTTGGAATTATGCCCTAGAGGCAATAATAAAGATGTTATTATTATAATTCTTGTTCATGATAATGTTTATATTCCATGCTAGAATTGTATTAAGCGGAAACATTAATACTTGTGTGGTTTGTGAACAACACCGTGTCCCTAGTACGCCTCTATGGACTAGCTCATTGATTAATGATGGTTAAGGTTTCCTAAACATAGACATGAGTTGTCAATTAATAATGAGATCATATCATTGGGAGAATGATATGGTGGACAGACCCAAACTAAGCAAAGCAATTAGATCGTGTCATCTTGTTCATCTTTGCGAAGCTTTTCCTATGTCAAATATTGTATTCCTTATACCATGAGATAATACAACTCCCTGGTATCGGAAGAAAGCTTTGAGGTCATCAAACGTCATCATATGAGAGGGTGATCATAAAGGTGTCTCTCAGGTGATCGGAAAGTATCTGTTGGGTTGTATGTATCGAGATGGGATTTGTCCCTCCCAAGTCGGAGAGATATACTTTGGGCCCACTCGGTAATCGATATCAACACCGCTTGCAAGCATGTGGTTAAGGAGTTAATCACAAAGTGACATCGGATTACGGAACGAGTAAAGTACTTGCTGTGAACGAGATTGAACTAGGTATGACGATACCGATGATCGAATCTCGGGCAAGTAAAATATCGTGAGACGAAGGGAATATACATATGGGATTGATTGAATCCTGGCATCGTGGTTCATCCGATATGATCATCGATGAATGTGTGGGAGTCAATATGGGTTTCCAGACCCCGCTGTTGATTATTGATAGAAGATCATGTCCGCATATTCTCGAACCCGCAGGGTCACACACTTAACGTGTCTCGAGGCTAGGATAGATTGGATAATTGGTTTATGAGTTTTTGTTCAGAGTCTCGGATGGGACCCGGGACATCACGAGAGGTTCTGGAGTGGTCCGGAGAATAAGATTCATATAAGGCAGTGCAGTTTTTGGAGTTCGGAATTGTTCCGGGTTAATCGGTATTGTACCGGAAGCTTCTAGAACCTTCCGGAAGGGGACCAACGTGGCCCCACCTTCCGGGAGGGGGCATGGGCCTATGAGGGAGTGCCCTGGCCGCATTGGGCCAGGGGCACAAGGCCCCATAGGGCCCAGCCGGCCAAAGAGGGTTTAAACCCTAGATAGAGCTTCTAGAAGGGGGGGTTTCCTTGCCCCCCACTCTTCCTCCTTGGGGCCGCCGGTTTGGGCTTGGGGGAGGGGCTAGGACTGCGCCTCCCCCCTCTATATAAAGAGGGGTGGGGGTGCACCAACCCCCCACACCATCCCCTCCAACCCTAGCCGCCCTGCTGCCCTCCTCTCTCCCTCCCGACTGCTTGTAGGCGAAGCCCTGCTGCAGAAATTCTCCACTATATACACCACGCCGTCGTGTTGTAGATCCAATCCGTCTCTCCACCATACTTGCTGGTCCGAGGAAGGAGGAGGCGTCAGTGCTGCTGCGTGTGCATCTCACGGAGGCACCACCACTTGTGGTGCTAGATCGGATCGGATCACGAGGAGGAGAAGCGAGTACGACTACATCACCCACATTCCGACGAACGTTCCGCTGTGCGAATCTTCAAGGGTATGAAGATCTAATCCAATCTCTCTTATTGTTTGCATCTCCTAGATTAGATCTTGGCTTCCCTCTATTCGCATCCGTAGAAAATTTTGATTTACTATGCCGCGAAACCCTTCAGTGGTATCAGAGCTAGATCTATGCGTAGATGTGATTCACAAGTAGAACGCAACATGGTTGTTGCGGGCGTTGATGTTTTCTGTTGCAAGCCTCTTGTTTGTGTTCTTCTTATGATGCGGGATAGTGAGATTGAAGCGGTCCAGGCCAACCTTACGCGACGTCGTTCGCGAGACCGGCTCCACACTTGACGTGTGGCTTGTTCCACACATGCGGCTGGTGGATGCCTGTTTCTCTCACTATAGTTGTCATGGGATCTACACCGGAGTTTGGCAACCATAATATCACCGTTGTGGCTTTCCGTAGGTAAGAATCGTTCTTAGCTTGCTACTCCCATAAGCCACGTAAAACATGCAACAACAAAGTAGAGGCGTCTAACTTGTTTTTGCAGGGAGTGTTTTTTGTGATATGGTATGGCCCAAGATGTGATGTGTATAATGTATGCGATGATCATGTTTTGTAATGTTTCACGACTTGCATGTCGATGAGTACACAACCGGCAGGAGCCATATGGTTGTCTTTATAATTGTGTATGACCTGCGAGTCAACTTCTTATACGCCATGTAATAGCTTTACTTTATCGCTAAGTAGTTAGCAATAGTTGTAGTTGCTATTCATGGTGGAGGCAATCATGGTGGAGTGATGGAGATCATGCCGGCACGCACAAGATGGAGATCATTGCGCGAAGATTGGCTATACCATGTCACATAAAGTTATATGCATGTGATGTTTATCCTTTTATGTATCTTATTATGCTTAGATCGCGACGGTAGCATTATAAGATGATTCCTCACTTAAAGATCAAGATAAAAACTGTGTTCTCCCCAAGTATGCACCGTTGCGAAAGTTCGTCGTGTCCAAGCATCACGTGATGATCGGGTGCTATAGACTCTACGCTCACATACAACGGGAGCAAGCCAGTTTTGCACACGCGGAAATACTTGGGTCCAGCTTGACGAGCCTAGCATGTACAGACATGGCCTCGGAACACATGAACCGAAAGGTTAAGCATGAGTCATATGAATGATATGATCGACACTTCGTTGTCCACCATTGAAACCACATATCTTCTCGTGATGATCGGATTAGGTGTGGTGAATTTGGATCATGTTCACTAAACAACTTGAGGGATGTTGAATTTAGTGGGAGTTCATCTAGTAATTTGATTAAGTTGAACTATTTATCATGAACATAGTCTAAATTGTACTTGCAAATACTGTAGATCCAATGGCCAAGTCCAACTTCAACTTCAACGTTTTTGCTGAGAAAGAAAAACTTAAGAACAATGGGTCTAACTTCACCAATTGGTTCCGCAATCTGATAATCATTCTCTCTGGCGGTCAAAAGGACTATGTCCTTGAGAATGCGTTAGGTGACGCCCCTGCTGCTACTGTGCCGGGTGATGAGAAAGCTGTCTATCAGTCGTGCAAAGATGATTATGGTGTGATTAAGAGAACCATGTTGTTTGCTATGGAATCGGACCTTCAAAATCGTTTTGAAGACTATCCCGGGCCCTTTGAGATTCTCGAGGTGCTGAAAACCATGTTTCAGACTCAGGCCCGTTCTGAGAGATATGAGATCTCTGAGAAGTTATTTAACTGCAAGATGGAGGAAGGGAGTTCCGTTAGTGAGCATGCCATTAAGATGTCGGGCTACACTCAACGCCTTGAGCAACTGGATCAAGATTCCGAGGAGCTCAAGATTGTGGTTCTGCAATCACTCCCTCCCAGCTACAAAAGTTTTGTAGTAACTCACAATCAGATTGGTTCCACTGATACGATCACCGAGCTCTTCGCAAAGCTGAAGGCTGCGAAGGTGGACATCAAAAAGGATAATCATGTGTTGATGGTCAACAAGCCCTCCTTTAAGAAAGGTAAAGGTGCAAAGAAGCCCTTCAAGAAAGGCGGCGGCAAGCGCGTTGCCCCTGCTGAGAAGAAGCTCAAGTCTGGTCCTAAGCGGACCTTTGGGTGCTTCTATTGCAAGGACAAGGGTCACTTTGGGCATCGTCGAAGTACTTAGCGGACAAGAAGGCTGGCACCATCAAAGGTATATTTGATATACATGTTATTGATGTTTTTCCTTACTATCCCTCGTTGAAGTGCTTGGGTATTTGATACTGGTTCAGTTGCTAATATTTGTAACTCGAAACAGGAGCTACGGAATAGACGGCGGCTTGCAAGGGATGAGGTGACGATGCGCGTTGGCAACGGATCAAGAGTTGATGTGATGGCCGTCGGCACGCTCTCCTTAGTTTTACCTCCGGGATTAGTTTTAAACCTTAATAAATGTTATTATGTGCCTGCGTTGAGCATGAACATTATTTCTGGATCATGTTTATTGCAAGACGGTTATTCATTTAAATCGGAGAATAATGGTTGTTCTATTTATATGAGTAACATCTTTTATGGTCATGCACCTCTTGTGAATGGTTTATTTCTTCTAAATCTCGAAAGGGATGAAACACACATCCATAACATTGAGGCTAAGAGATGCAAAGTAGATAGTGATAATACTACTTATTTGTGGCACTGTCGTCTAGGTCATATTGGTGTAAAGCGCATGAAGAAACTCCATTCTGATGGACTTTTGGAGTCTCTTGATTTTGAATCATTTGACACATGCGAACCATGACTCATGGGCAAGATGATCAAAACCCCGTTCTCCGGTATGATGGAGCGAGCAACGGACTTGTTGGAAATAAAACATACCGATGTATGCGGACCGATGAGTGTTTCGACGCGCGGTGGATATCGCTATTTTCTCACTTTTACCGATGACTTAAGTAGATATGGGTATATCTATTTAATGAAACATAAATCTGAAACATTTGAAAAGTTCAAGGAATTTCAGAATGAAGTGGAGAACCATCGTAACAGAAAGATTAAGTTTCTTCGATCTGATCGTGGGGGCGAGTATTTGAGTTATGATTTTCTCACGCATCTTAAAGCAAGCGGAATTGTTTCGCAACTCACGCCACCCGGAACACCACAACGCAATGGTGTGTCTGAACGCTGGAATCGAACCTTATTAGATATGGTCCGATCAATGATGTATCTTACTGATTTGCCATTATCATTTTGGGGTTATGCATTAGAAACCGCTGCATTCACTTTAAATAGGGCTCCATCTAAATCCGTTGAGACGACACCGTATGAACTGTGGTTTGGTGCTGAACCTAAGTTGTCATTTCTTAAAGTTTGGGGATGCGAAGCTTACATCAAAAAGTTGATGCCGGACAAGCTCGAACCCAAAGCGGAGAAATGCGTCTTCATAGGATACCCTAAGGAAACTAGGGTATACCTTCTATCACAGAACCGAAGGCAAAGTGTTTGTCGCAAAGAACGGTTCCTTTCTTGAGAAGGAGTTTCTCTCGAAAGAAGTGAGTGGGAGGAAAGTAGTGTTGGAGATATGCCCAAGAGGCAATAATAAAGTGGTTATTATCATATCTTCACACTTATGATAAATGTTTACATACCATGCTATAATTGTATTAACCGGAAACATTAATACTTGTGTGATTTGTAAACTTAATTTGAAGTCCCTAGTAAAGCCTCTATATAATACTAGCTTGTTGGTTAATAGATTATTGTGGTTTCCCTATCATGAACATTGAGATGTTATTAACAACAAGATCATATCGTTAGGAGAATGATATGGTGGACATACTCCTATAGATAAGCGTAGCATAAAGATCAAGTCATTTTAATAGTTCAATTGCTATATGCTTTCTGATACATAGTTATCTAATTCCTTCGACCATGAGATCTTGCATATCACCTTTGCCGGATGGATGCTTTGATGACATCAAACACCACACTGTAACTGGGTGGCTATAAAGGTGGACTTGAGTGTTCAGAAAGTATTGGTTGAGACACATGGATCAAGAGTGGGATTTGTCCATCCATATGACGGATAGATATACTCTGGGCCCTCTCGGTGAAATGTCATCCAATTAGCTTGCAAGCATGTGACTGGCTCACAAGGGATCACATATCACGGGAACGAGAAAAGAGTACTTATCGATGCGAGGTTGAACTAGGTATGCAGAGATACCGACGATCATAACCTCGGATAAGTAAACTATCGTGAGACAAAGGGAAATTGATATCGTATGTAAGTGGTTCATTCGATCGCAAAGTAATCGTAGAAATATGTGGGAGCCATATGAATTTCCAGATTCCTCTATTGGTTATTGTTCGGAGAAGTGTCTCGATCATGTCCGCATAATTCACGAACCGTAGGGAGACACACTTAAGGATTCGACGTTGTTTGAGTAGTTATGGAATGATGAGAAAGAGACCGAATGTTGTTCGGAGTCTCGAATGGGATTCGGGATATCACGAGGAGATCCGGAATGGTCCGGAGAATAAGATTCATATAAGGAAAGTCTCGTTTCGGAGTTGGGGAATGGTTTCGGTGTTTTCATCGGGAATGTTCTGGAAGGTTCCGGAATGTCCGGCACTCCGGGGGGGGGGGGGAAGGGTACATGAATGTGTCATTGTAAGTTGGAATGATTGCATCATGTACTAGGTGCAAAGCTGTCCAAAATAAAGGGTTTATTTAAATCCTAAATTGAAAAGTCAAACGACTAGTTTGAAAGTCAAACGACAAGTTTTGGAAAGAGGAGGAGGAGTGGGAAACCGAGTTGGGGAGGGATTCCCTCCTCCAACCGCCGGCCCACCTCCAAGACGAGTTGGGGAGGGACTCCCCTCCCCTTGGCCGCGCCTCCCACCTATAAAGGGAGGGGCAGGGCTGCCCCTCCTAACACACAAGTACCTCTCCTCCAAAACCCTAGATTGGCGCCACCACCTCCTGCTGCTGCCGCCACCTCCCAGGGTTGCCCTAGCCGCCGACTTGGGGTGCCCCAAACCCTAGCCGCCAGCTCTAGCACCTCCTCCTTGGGGTGTCTAAAACCTAGATCGCCGAGGAGTTCTCTCATACTCCACCATACTCGCTCCGGCTTAAGGCGAAGCCCTGCGAGATCTCCCCTCTACTTCCTGTACCACGCCGTTGTGCTGCCGAAATCGCGAGGAGAGTGCTACAACCTCCATTTTCTTTGGAACAAGGAGAGGAAGGTCTTCATCGATTACCGAATGTGTGACCGATCGGAGCGCTACGAACGCTGGCCCGGAAGGATCGTCTACGCGATCTTGAGATCGGAAGAATGCGACTACATCACCCACGAGAATCTGCTCTCGTTAAACACTTTGGAATCTTCGAGGGTGAGTTATTCCATCGACTCGTTGCTACGATCTAGTAGATAGATCTTGGCTTGTTTGTTTGTATGCGGTAGAAATTTTTTGTTTTCCATGCTACGAAACCCTACAGTGGTATCAGAGCCGTGTCTATATGTAGATCTGTTGCACGAGTAGAACACAATGGTCATTGTGGGTGTTGATGCTTTTATTGTCGATTGCTTCTTGTGTACTTTGCATCTTGCGGTATGTTGGGATGAAGCGGCCTGGGCTAACCTTACATGACATCGTTCATGAGACTTGCTCCACGCTTGACATGCAACTTGTATTGCATAAGTGGCTTTATGGTGCCTGTTTCTCCTAGCATAGTTAAGATCCAATTTACAACGGGTGATTAACAATACTAGTATCAATGTTGTGGTTCTTGTTCGTAAGTTAGAACGACACTTATTTACAGCCCCAAACCACGTAAAATATGCAAAGAAAGTAGAGGCGTCTAACTTTGTTTTGCAGGGGTGTGCAGTGATGTGATATGGCCATGATTGTGATTATATTTGATGTATGCAATGTTCCTTATTGTAAGTTGGCAACGCGGAGAACCATATGATTGTCTTTAATTTCTGTTAAGACCGCGTGTCTATTCAAAGTAGTTGTAATAGTTGAAGCTGGTGGACGACAACCATGAAGAAGCGTCATTGACCTTGATGCTATGCCGGTGATGATGGAGATCATGTTCGTGCTTGAAGATGGAGATCGGAAGCACAAAGAAGAAAGGCCATATCATATCACATATTATGAATTGCATGTGATGTTAATCCTTTATGCATCTTGTATTGCTTAGTAGACGACGGTAGCATTATAAGATGATCCCTCATGCACATAAATTTCAAGTTCTAAAGTGTTCACCCTTAGTATGCACTGTTGCTAAAGCTTGTTGTTTCGAAGCACCACGTGATGATCGGTGTGTTAGATTCCATAAGTGTATACAACGTAAGCAAGCCAGATTTGCTTATGCGGAAGCTAAGGTTTGATCTTGTGAGCCTAGCATGTACGAGACATGGTCTCGGAACACGGATCACCGAAAGGTAAAGCATGAGTCATATAGTAGATATGATGAACATGTTGATTGTTCGCCATTGAAGCTACATCAACTCTCGTGATGATCAGTTTTGATGTGGTGGATTTGGTTCGTGTGATCACTAAAACAATGTGAGGGATGTTGTTTTGAGTGGGAGTTCACCTAGATTAATTTAATTATTAATTAGAACTCAATTTATCATAAATTAAATCAAAGTGAATTTGCATAGTTGTTGTAGTCATTGGCATCCGTTTACCACCTTGCGCTTAGTTATAATTGAGATGATAGAATTATAGAATTCTGGTTAGTTACTTTACGAACTGGTATCGTATTGTTTTGAAGTGTTAATCTAAAGTTTAAAAGTCCTATTGCAAACTTTCAGTAAGTTCCGGTTACTCCATGAAGTTTAATAATTGGTATTAAATCAAGAGTGACAATTCCAAGTGTTAGTGTATGAGTATCGTGTTTGTCTCCATGATTCTTGATATTCAAAGGATTGTCTTAATATCAAGGTTATCTAGGATCTGAAAGAGTTGTTTCAGAAACCATGATGTGTGGAAGATATTGTGATATCTAAAACGAAGTTTTGGTTGCAACATGATAGAGTATAATATGGCAAAGTTCATGTTTCTCATATTTGGATAAGAATTTGCAAAGGGTTGGAGACACTTGTTGTCCTAATCCTCCAAAAGGTTTTGGATAGCAACATTATACTCGTAATTCATCGTTATAAGCTAAAAGTAGCTTGATCATGGACGATTCCATGATAAAGGTGAATATTTGATGTAGGTAAAATGTTTACTACACCAAGAGATTACTAAAGAAAGGAATTTGAAAGAACACCAAACATTTGATGATGGTGATCTACTTCGAAGTGCAAGTCCAAAGACATTGGTATTTAACTATACACCCTTTGGACTATGTGTCATATGTATGACTCCACTATTGATGTTGATAGATTCTTTCAAAAAGAAAAGGAAATACTGAAAGAGAATCTCTTGAATATATGGTAGAAAAGAAAAGACTAGAATTGTTCAGTTTAAGTATATAGATGATATACATGTTATGGCTGTTTTCTTTGCTTATTAAACAATGTGGTTCTTAAGTATTTGATACTGAATTTGTTGGTGTGAATTGTCATATGAAACAACAGAATTCATGAATTACAATGGCCTAAGTAACTAGCAAAAGAATATGTGATGATGTTCATCGAGAACAAATAAAAGGGTTATTGTGTTACTCGTTAAACATCAAAGCTTGCCTTCAAGATTTGTTTTATCAGGTATTATGAGAACAAAAGGGTTGTTCAAATAATTGCCGTAATCCATAAAAGATGGATGATTCACAAATCTCGTTGGAGAAATCACATCTATAAAACTAGTGCTAAAGATGTCGAAAGACAAATTGATTAAATGATCACTTAGGAAGTGACATCGCCGTTTAAATTATATTGAAAAGAAAACATGAAGAAACTCCATGTGGATGGAATTTTGGAGTCTTTTTGATTTTGATCAAATGACATTTGTGAAAACTTTTCTAGAGATAATTAAAACTTCGTTCATAGGCCAAAAGGAAACGAATGACTAGCTTATTGGAACTTGTACATATTGTTGTACGAAGTCCATTATGTGTAGTTAAGAGCGATGGATTTCAACTTCATTTGCTTTCTCCGAAAATTTGAGTGAATATATGAATATTTACTTAATAAGGATGAAGTATGAAACATTTGAAAAGTTCAAAGACTTTCAAGATGAAGTGCAAAATCATTGTAACAACAATATAAACAGTTTATGATAAAGGTCATAAAGGAAGATATTTGAGTTACAAGTTTAGCATAATACCTTAAGATTTAAGGAATCGTTCCGTGGATTTGCATTTCCCGAAACACCATAAGAGTATGGAGCGTTCGAGATATGTAATTAAACCTTGTTTGGCATGGTAAGATCAAAGGTATAAATCATAAAACTGTCATAATATTTTAAAGATTAAAAGCTTTAGAGAATACCGTTTTTCCACTAAAAAGAGCTTCATCATAATCCGTTGAAATGACACCATATAAGGTTATGGTTTGGGATAAAACCCAAGTAGTCCTTTCTTAAAACATTGGTATGTTATGCATAAGAAAGATGTGTGCAACCAAAGTCGGATGAACCTGTCTTTGTATAAACTGTTAAGTATTCCTCCATAAACACCGGAGACAAAATTGTTTGTTGCTTGAAACGTCAAGTTTCTTTAAGAAGGAATTTTTCGTGAAAAGTTAAGTGGGAGGACAATAGAACTTTGATAAGGTTAAAAGAACCTTAGCTATATGATCAAAGTTAGCATGGCCCGAAAAGTGTTCCGGAGGTAGCAACAATGCTCATGGCTCACGTACCTCAAAGGTTGTGGTCATTGAGATCTAAGTTCCTATTGAAACAAGTAGGTCGGATGAACAATCGAATACCAAGATTTGAGAGTTAAATCATTATTTGACAATAATGATCCGACTACATGCAAAGAAGCGATGATGAGCCCTGACTCCGTCAAATGGCTTGAAGCCATAAAATCCGTGATAGTTCCATACACGAGAAATCAAGTTTTGAACTTGAAGGACCCTCGAGAAAGGTGTAAGACCTTACAGTTGTGTTTGGATCTATAAAGAAATAGACATGGATGTTTTCACATCTATGAAATAGTCGACATGTTGGGAAAGAGTTCACAAAATGTTCAAAGGTTGACTATGACAAGATTTGATCTTTCATAGTGATATTTAGTCTAAACGGATTAATTTAGCAACCACTACATATAATTTTGTTATATGGTAGTTGAATAAACAAATCAAGTTCTTCTAATAGAATTGTTACCTAGGACATGTGCATAACACGGTCCATAGGGTTTTGTTAATTCAAAGGATGCTAAAAGCATATGTAAACTTCAATAGTTGAAATGAGCATCGCGGAGTTGGAATCTTCACTGTGATGAAACTGTTAAAGGAGTTTAAAAGTTCATTAGAGACGATGAAGATGCTTGCGTTTGCAAGAAATTAAGTGGGAGCGCTAAGACATGTTTCTAATACATTATGTGGAAGACATATTGTTGATTAGAAATAATGTATCTTTTATTAACACATATTAAGAATTTCATCCCGATGAAAGACTTAGGAAAAAACCCAAATATTTGGCATCAATTGACGCTAATATGGTTGTGCCAGAAGTACATAGACGAGATATTGAATGAGTTCAATATAGAAACTACAAGAAAGGTTCTTGTCGCACAGAAAGGATTGAAAGAGTTCAATGTTGATGATATATTCAAGTGTATTGACATTTGGTAAAGTGAAACATAGATTCAAGTATAGATTGATACTTGATGTATGAAATCACAAAGAGTATTTATATCAATCATACTGTGATATGTACAAATCCAGATATGTCCTATGCTCTGAATGTTATGAGCATATACCAGAATGATTCATAAGATGATCATTGGACAATAGTTAGGATATTCTTATGATCTTTTGGAAGAACTAAGAGTATATTATTTGTAGAAGTGACAAATAGATGGTTAGTTCATTGTAAAAGTACTACATTGATACTAGTTTTGTCACAAAGTACAAATTAATCTTATCTCAATCTAAACTAAGGGTGGCACAATATAATGGAAAGTGAGTTCCATAATGGATTTGGATGAGTTCCAAAGTTAAAGACATTGTGACAGATACTACAACAAAAGTCTAAGTGTATGACTGCTATTTTAGCGGCAAAAGAGGGCATTTGTGTCAAATAGTTTGTTATCAAACTAGGTGTAGTTCACAGTGGGATAATACTATGAAGATATATTGTACGATAATATTATCAACATGTTTTAACCCCAAAGAACTAAAGGTCACACCAAAGGACCAAATTTGTACGAAGCCATCTCATTAGAGAATGAGTGATGCGTAGGGACGCAAAGACATGCAATTACACACGGACCTAGAAGTGTCAGATCCGGAGATCAGTTAACCACTAGCAATTGTGTACATACAACACTGGAAAGCCATAGGTGTTGTATACACAAAGGTTTGAAACTAGATTATTGACTCTAGTGCAAGTGGGAGACTGTTGGAGATATGCCCAAGAGGCAATAATAAAGTGGTTATTATCATATCTTCACACTTATGATAAATGTTTACATACCATGCTATAATTGTATTAACCGTAAACATTAATACTTGTGTGATTTGTAAACTTAATTTGAAGTCCCTAGTAAAGCCTCTATATAATACTATCTTGTTGGTTAATAGATGATTGTGGTTTCCCTATCATGAACATTGAGATGTTATTAACAACAAGATCATATCGTTAGGAGAATGATATGGTGGACATACTCCTATAGATAAGCGTAGCATAAAGATCAAGTTATTTTAATAGTTCAATTGCTATATGCTTTCTGATACATAGTTATCTAATTCCTTCGACCATGAGATCATGCATATCACCTTTGCCGGATGGATGCTTTGATGACATCAAACACCACATCGTAACTAGGTGGCTATAAAGGTGGCATTGAGTGTTCAGAAAGTATTGGTTGAGACACATGGATCAAGAGTGGGATTTGTCCATCCATATGACAGATAGATATACTCTGGGCCCTCTCGGTGAAATGTCATCCAATTAGCTTGCAAGCTTGTGACTGGCTCACAAGGGATCACATATCACGGGAACAAGAAAAGAGTACTTATCAGTAACGAGGTTGAACTAGGTATGCAGAGATACCGACGATCATAACCTCGGATAAGTAAACTATCGTGAGACAAAGGGAAATTGATATCGTATGTAAGTGGTTCATTCGATCGCAAAGTAATCGTAGAAATATGTGGGAGCCATATGAATTTCCAGATTCCTCTATTGGTTATTGTTCGGATAAGTGTCTCGATCATGTCCGCATAATTCACGAACCGTAGGGAGACACACTTAAGGATTCGACGTTGTTTGAGTAGTTATAGAATGATGAGAAAGAGACCGAATGTTGTTCGGAGTCTCGAATGGGATTCGGGATATCACGAGGAGATCCGGAATGGTCTAGAGAATAAGATTCATATAAGGAAAGTCCCGTTTCGGAGTTGGGGAATGGTTCTGGTGTTTTCATCGCGAATGTTCTGGAAGGTTCCGGAATGTCCGGCACTCGGGGAGGTTACATGAATGTGTCATTGTAAGTTGGAATGATTGCATCATGTACTAGGTGTCATTGCTGTCCAAAATAAAGGGTTTATTTAAATCCTAAATTGAAAAGTCAAACGGCTAGTTTGAAAGTCAAACGGCAAGTTTTGGAAAGAGGAGGAGGAGTGGGAAACCGAGTTGGGGAGGGATTCCCTCCTCCAACCGCCGCCCACCTCCAAGCCGAGTTGGGGAGGGACTCCCCTCCCCTTGGCCGCGCCTCCCACCTATAAAGGGAGGGGCAGGGCTGCCCCTCCTAACACACAAGTACCTCTCCTCCAAAACCCTAGATTGGCGCCACCACCTCCTGCTGCCGCCACCTCCTGAGGTTGCCCTAGCCGCCGACTTGGGTGCCCCAAACCCCTAGCCGGCTCTAGCACCTCCTCCTTGGTGTATCTAAAACCTAGATCACCGAGGAGTTCTCTCATACTCCACCATACTCGCCCGCTTAAGCCTCTGAGATCTCCCTCTACTTCCCACACGCCACAGTGCCGGAATCATGAGGAGAGTGCTACAACCTCCGCTGCATGCTGAAACAAGGAGAGGAAGGTCTTCGCAAAGTCGTCAGACCGATGTGACAAGCGGGAGCGCCGTCTTAACGCGGCGCCGGAAGGATCGTCTACGCGATCTTGAGATCGGAAAGAGTACGACTACATCACCCACAAGAATCTGCTCTCGTTAAACACTTTGGAATCTTCGAGGGTGAGTTATTCCATCGACTCGTTGCTACGATCTAGTATATAGATCTTGGCTTGTTTGTTTGTATGCGGTAGAAATTTTTTGTTTTCGATGCTACGAAACCCTACAAGTAGAGCTAGACGAGGTTATTGAACCTTATCTTGAATTGGAGAGTAGCGCAGCACCTGAAATTGTTCCAGTGCCGCCTGCACCAACAATAGAGGAAGCTAATGACAAGGATCATGAAGCTTCGGACGATGCTGCTACTGAACGTCGCAGGTCGACAAGGTCACGTGCCCCTCCTGAGTGGTACGGCAACCCTGTCTTGACTGTCTTGTTAGTAGAAGACAGTGAACCTACGAACTATGAGGAAGCGATGATGAGCCCAGAATCTGAGAAATGGCTAGAAGCCATGAAATCCGAATTGGGATCCATGAGCGAAAACCAAGTATGGACTTTGGTGGACCCTCCTAGCGACCGAAAGGCCGTTGAGTGCAAATGGATCTTCAAGAAGAAAACGGACGCGGATGGTAATGTTACCGTCTATAAAGAACGGCTTGTTGCGAAAGGTTTTCGACAAGTTCAAGGTGTTGACTACAATGAGACTTTCTCCCCCGTAGCGATGTTTAAGTCCATTCGGATTTTATTAGCAATTGCTGCGTTTCATGATTATGAAATATGGCAGATGGATGTCAAGATCAAGTTCACAATGGAAACATTGATGAAGAGTTGTATATGATGCAACCCGAAGGTTTTGTCGATCCTAAGGATGCTGATAAAGTATGCAAGCTTGAGCGTTCCATTTATGGACTGAAGCAAGCATCTCGGAGTTGGAACCTTCATTTTTATCAAGTGATCAAGAGCTTTGGATTTGTTCCAAATAGCTACGAAGCTTGTATCTACAAGAAAGTGAGTGGGAGCTCGGTGACATTTCTGGTACTATATGTGGATGACATATTGATTATTGGAAATGACATTAACATGCTTAACGATGTGAAGAGTTATTTGAACAAGTGTTTTTCAATGAAAGACCTAGGTGAAGATGCTTATATATTGGGCATCAAAATCTATAGAGATTGACAAAGACGCCTGATAGCTTTAAGCCAGAGTACATACCTAGACAAAGTTCTGAAAAGGTTCAGAATGGATAAGGCAAAGAAAGGTTCAGTGCCTATGTTGTCAGATAAGATATTGAGAAAGGCTCAGTGTCCAGCTACGGTAAATGATAGGGAAGCTATGAGCAAAGTGCCTTATGCCTCGGCCATAGGTTCTATCATGTATGCCATGCTGTGTACTAGACCGGATGTGTCCAATGCTCTTAGTTTGAAGCAGATATCAAAGTGATCCAGGAGGAACATGGACAGCCGTGAAGAACATCCTAAAGTACCTAAATAGGACTAAAGAAATGTTCTTAGTCTATGGGGTGATGAACAGCTTGTCGAAAAGGTTACGTCGACGCTAGTTTTGACACCGACAAGGATGATTCTAAATCTTACGGGATATGTGTATATTTTGAATGGAGGAGCTGTGAGCTGGAGAAGCTGCAAGCAAAGCGTGATCGCGGGATCTACGAGAAGCGGAATACATGGCTGCCGCAGAGCGTCAAGTGAAGGAGTTTGGATCAGAAACTTCATCACTGAGCTTGGCGTGGTTCCAAGTGCATTGGACCCACTAGAGATATTGTGTGACAACACTGGCGCCATAGCACTCGCTAAGGAACCAAGATATCATCCAAAGACCAAGCATATCAACCACAAGTTTCATATAATCCGAGATTATATAGCAGATGGAGATCTGAAGATTAGCAAAGTACATACAGATCTGAATGTCGCAGATCCATTGACTAAACCTCTTCCATGTGTAAAACATGATCAGCACCTCAGTGCCATGGGTGTGAGATTGTTGCCAAATGTAAACTAGATTATTGACTCTAGTGCAAGTGGGAGACTGTTGGAATTATGCCCTAGATGCAATAATAAAGATGTTATTATTATAATTCTTGTTCATGATAATGTTTATATTCCATGCTAGAATTGTATTAAGCAGAAACATTAATACTTGTGTGGTTTGTGAACAACACCGTGTCCCTAGTACGCCTCTATGGACTAGCTCATTGATTAATGATGGTTAAGGTTTCCTAACCATAGACATGAGTTGTCAATTAATAATGAGATCATATCATTGGGAGAATGATATGGTGGACAGACCCAAACTAAGCAAAGCAATTAGATCGTGTCATCGTGTTCATCTTTGCGAAGCTTTTCCTATGTCAAATATTGTATTCCTTAGACCATGAGATAATACAACTCCCTGGTATCGGAAGAAAGCTTTGAGGTCATCAAACGTCATCCTATGAGAGGGTGATCATAAAGGTGTCTCTCAGGTGATCGGAAAGTATCTGTTGGGTTGTATGTATCGAGATGGGATTTGTCCCTCCCAAGTCGGAGAGATATACTTCGGGCCCACTCGGTAATCGATATCAACACCGCTTGCAATCATGTGGTTAAGGATTTAATCACAAAGTGACATCGTATTACGGAACGAGTAAAGTACTTGCTGTGAACGAGATTGAACTAGGTATAACGATACCGACGATCGAATCTCGGGCAAGTAAAATATCGCGAGACGAAGGGAATATACATATGGGATTGATTGAATCCTGGCATCGTGGTTCATCCGATATGATCATCGATGAATATGTGGGAGTCAATATGGGTTTCCAGACCCCACTGTTGATTATTGATAGAAGATCATGTCCGCATATTCTCGAACCCGCAGGGTCACACACTTAACGTGTCTCGACGCTAGGATAGATTGGATAATTGGTTTATGAGTTTTTGTTCGGAGTCTCGGATGGGATCCGGGACATCACGAGAGGTTCCGGAGTGGTCCGGAGAATAAGATTCATATAAGGTAGTGCAATTTTTGGAGTTCGGAATTGTTCCGGGTTAATCGGTATTGTACCGGAAGCTTCTAGAACCTTCCGGAAGGGGACCAACGTGGCCCCACATTCCGGGAGGGGGCATGGGCCTATGAGGGAGTGCCCTGGCTGCATTGGGCCAGGGGCACAAGGCCCCATAGGGCCCAGCCGGCCAAAGAGGGTTTAAACCCTAGATAGAGCTTCTAGAAGGGGGGTTTCCTTGCCCCCCACTCTTCCTCCTTGGGGACGCCGGTTTGGGCTTGGGGGAGGGGCTAGGGCTATGCCCCCCATATATATAAAGAGGGGTGGGGGCGTACCAACCCCCACACCATCCCCTCCAACCCTAGCCGCCCTGCTGCCCTCCTCTCTCCTTCCCGACTGCTTGTAGGCGAAGCCCTGCTACAGAAATTCTCCACCATATACACCACGCCGTCGTGTTGTAGATCCAATCCGTCTCTCCACCATACTTGCTGGTCCGAGGAAGGAGGAGAAGTCGAGGTGCCGCACGTGTGCATATCACGGAGGCGCCGCCACATCACCCACGTTCCGACGAACGTTCCGCTGTGCGAATCTTCAAGGGTATGAAGATCTAATCCAATCTCTCTCGTTGTTTGCATCTCCTAGATTAGATCTTGGCTTCCCTCTGTTCGCATCCGTAGAAAATTTTGATTTACTATGCCGCGAAACCCTTCAAGCAGTCCCGGCCTGTCACAGCCCGCGACTAGTGGGAGCACTAGTCCCGGGCCGTGAGGCCTCTAACGGCTAGAAACAGCCATAGTCACTAGTCGCGGGCCGGACCAGATCTTTAGTCCCGGTCCGTAATACGGACCGAGACTAATGATACGGACCGAGACTAATGACCTGGAGCAGGCCAGCTGGTCTTTTCGTGGACTATTAGTCCCGGAATTAGTTGTCCACCACTATATATTCTGCTTCCTGTCCTGCTGCCCTAAAGCATATGGTGGCCATTTTTCTCAAAGAATCAAGAGAGTTCATGCCATTTTTTTCTCAAGATTTGTCAAGATTTAGTTTGCAACACATAAATCCAAAGCTTTAAAAGGTTAGAACTTCATTCTTTCATCTCTTATTGCTACTTTAGCTCTATAATGCTCTATAAGTATAGAGATATGGATCAATTCATGCATGCTCTAGAAGTAGCTAGAAGGATTTTGATATATATGTGTAAATTTTTTTGATTAGACACATAGTTACTGAAAATTGAAATGTGTAATTTTAGAGTTTTAGAGCTTAGAATGGAATGAGGTTTTCACTGATAGAGAAATAATAAAAAACTCCACATTTATCATGGTGATTGTTTTCTCCAATTCACAAATTTGTGCATGTAAATTTTTCAAAATTCAAAATTAATGCTCTAGAAGCTCTCAATATAACTTGTAATAATTTTATCATGTTGTGTAATAGTTTTTGATATACTTTTACTATAATGCAGATGGTCCGGGAATGGATGTACGGTACTGACCGATGCTCTGGCGAGTTCATTAATGGCGTGCATGAATTCATCTGTGTTGCTGATGCAAACAAGCGCAATGGTTTTGTATTCTGTCCATGTAATGGATGTAGGAATCAGAAGGATTACTCTGACTAAAAAACCCTTCACAGCCACCTTTTGAAGTCCGGCTTCATGCCCAGTTATAATTGTTGGACCAAGAACAGAGAGAGAGGGGTTATAATGGAAGACAATGAAGAAGAGGAGGAGGATGACAACTATCATGGTTTCCCTGAGTACGGAGATACGTCCATGGGGGATGCTGAAGGGGAGGATGAAGAAGAGACACATGATGAACCCGCTGATGATCTTGGTCGGACCATTATCGATGCACGAAGAGATTGTGAAACTGAAAAGGATAG
The DNA here is from genome assembly GCA_023614405.1 of Avena insularis. NCBI lineage: Eukaryota > Viridiplantae > Streptophyta > Magnoliopsida > Poales > Poaceae > Avena > Avena insularis. The sequence continues at coordinate 22,194,268 of CM042691.1, read as the reverse complement.
GGAGAAGTTCAATCACATGTTAGAGGATCACAAAAAGTTGTTGTACCCAAATTGCCAAAATGGTCTGAAAAAGCTGGGTAGCACACTGGAATTGCTGCGATGGAAGGCTGGGTGTGCTATACCTGACTCCTCATTTGAAAAGTTGCTGAAAATGATGAAAAATATGCTTCCAAAAGATAACTTATTACCCGCCAGTACGTACGAAGCAAAGAAGGTTGTCTGCCCTCTAGGTTTAGAGGTTCAGAAGATACATGCATGCCCTAATGAGTGCATCCTCTACCGCGGCGAGGAGTATGAGAATTTGGATGCATGCCCGGTATGCACTTCACAATGGTATAAGATTAGACGAGATGACCCTGGTGACGTTGAGGGCGACCCCCCCCCCCCCGAAAGAGGGTTCCTGCCAAGGTGATGTGGTATGCTCCTATAATACCACGATTGAAATGCTTATTTAGAAACAAAGAGCACGCCAAGTTTTTGCGATGGCATAAAGAGGAACGTAAGTCAGACGGGATGTTGAGACACCCCGCTGATGGGTCGCAATGGAGAAAAATCGATAAAAAGTACGCGGACTTTGCAGACGACGCAAGGAGTTTAAGGTTTGGTCTAAGTACAGATGGCATGAATCCCTTTGGGGAGCGAGCTCGATCCACAAGACTGCCCGTGACTCTATGCATCTATAACCTTCCTCCTTGGTTGTGCATGAAGCGGAAGTTCATTATGATGCCAGTCTTTGATCCAAGGCTGAAGCAACCCGGCAACGACATTTATGTGTACCTAAGGCCATTAGTGGAAGAACTTTGACAGTTGTGGCACGAACCCGGGATACGCGTGTGGGATGAGCACAAGTAGGAAGAATTTAACCTCCGAGCATTGCTTTTCGTAACAATCAATGATTGGCCTGCTCTTAGTAACCTTTCAGGACAGTCAAACAAGGGATATAATGCATGCACACACTATTTAGATGAGACTGAAAGTATATATTTGGATCATTGTAAGAAGAATGTATACAATGAGCATCGTCGATTTCTTTTGGCCAAGCATCCCTTAAGAAAGAAAGGCAAGCATTTCAACGGTCTGGCATGTCACCAGACGAAGCCTAAGGAGCGTACTGGTGCTGATATATTTGATATGGTCAAAGATTTGGATCAAATGGTAACCTTTGGAAATGGTCCTGGCGGAAAATCTGTTCCGAAGGACGCTGAAGGACACGCACCTATGTGGAAGAAGGAATCTATATTTTGGGAGCTACCATATTGGAAATTCATAGAGGTCCGCTCTGAAATCAATGTGATGCATGTGACGAAGAATCTTTGGGTGAACCTGCTAGGCTTCTTGGGCGTGTATGGGAAGACAAAAGATACACCGAAAGGACGAAAGGACCATCAATGTATGAAAGATTCAGATGGCCTGCATCCAGAATGGTTTCAAGGTCATGCCAGCTATGCTCTTACCAAACAAGAGAAGGAAATATTTTTTGAATTCCTAAGCAGTATTAAGGTCCCGTTTGGCTTCTCATCGAATATAAAGGGAATAATAAATATGGCAGAAATAAAGTTCCAAAACGTAATGTCTCATGACTGCCACGTGATTATGACACAAATGCTTCCGATTGCATTGAGGGGGCTTCTACCAGATAATGTTCGAGTACCCATTGTGAAGCTATGTGCATTTCTCAATGCAATCTCTCAGAAGAAAATCAATCCTGAAGATCTACCACGGTTACAGAATGATGTGGTCCAATGTCTTGTCAGTTTTGAGTTGGTGTTCCCACCATCCTTCTTCAATATTATGACGCACCTGCTGGTTCACCTAGTCGAAGAGATTTCCATTCTCGGTCCTGTATTTCTACACAATATGTTTCCTTTTGAGAGGTTCATGGGAATCTTAAAGAAATATGTTCATAACCGTGCTAGGCCAGAAGGAAGCATCTCCAAGGGATATGGAACAGATTAGGTCATTGAATTTTGTGTTGACTTTGTTCCTGACCTTAGGCCGATTGGTCTTCCTCAATTGCGGTATGAGGGGAGACTGAGTGGAAAGGGTACTCTAGGAAGGAAATCAATAATATGTAGGGATGGACATTCTTACACCGAAGCACATTACATCATTCTACAGAATTCTATATTGGCAGCCCCATATATCGAGGAACACAAGAAAATCTTACGCTCCAACAACCCTGGAAAGCATGACTCTTGGATTAGAGATGAAGACATGAAGAGTTTCGGCGGTTGGTTGCAACATCTCATCAAAAACAACACTCTTGGAGATCACCTATACTTGTTGTCTAGGTCACCATCTTCGACTATATCAACTTTCCAACGGTACGAGATAAATGGGTATACATTTTACACGATAGCCCAAGATAAAAAAGAGCACCAACGAAAATAGTGGTGTCCGCTTTGATGCAACAGACAACAATGGGTCAAAGACCACATATTATGGTTACATAGAGGAGAAATGGGAACTTGACTATGGACCTACTTTTAAGTTCCCCTTGTTTCGGTGCAAATGGGTCAAGCTGACACGAGGAGGGGTTAAGGTAGACAAGAAATACGGAATGACATCGTTGGATCTCAACGATCTTGGGTACTTCGACGAACCATTCGTCCTAGCCAATAATGTGGCTCAGGTTTTCTATGTGAAGGACATGTCTACCAAACCTAGAAAAAGAAAAAATTAAGAAAAATAATACATCAGATGATGAGCCAAAGCGCCACATAGTACTTTCACGAAAAAGAAACATCATGGGAGTGGAAGACAAGACAGACATGTCAGAAGATTGTGATAAGTTTCATGAAATTCTGCCCTTCGCGGTGAAGGATGACCCAAGCATCATGTTAATGAATGAAGATGCTCCATGGATACGACGGGATCAGAAAGGAACACACGCGAAAAATGATATGTAATAATTGTAACATTTTATGAGTGAAGATGCTCCATGTGTCCATTTTTATAGTGTTGTCTCCAAAAAATCTTGAGTGTGTTAGTCCCTTTTGTGGCTGGACCGGGACTAAAGGGCAGCCTTTAGTCCCGATTCATACTTACCATTAAGATCTGATCTCCAAACGCGCGAGGTCACATATTAGGGAGTGCCTCTATGACCAGTTTCTTGCAGATGCCGGAGGACTGGGCTTCGGCGGCATCTCCCTGAAACTGGCCGTAGTGGTATCCCTGCCCTCAAAAACCATCTTGCATCTTGTAACTTCTTTAACTAGATCAATACGCCTGGGAGCTAACTAATTTCACATATTAGGGAGTGCCTCTATGACCAGTTTCATGGAGATGCCAGAGGACTAGGCTCTGGCGGCATCTCCCTAAAACTGGCCGTAGTGGTGTCCCTGAAACTGGCTGGAGGACTGGAATCACAAGGATGCCTATTTATAGTACAAGCATCTCGGCATAATGTCGACACTCACGACATAATGTCGACACTCACCCCCTATTATTAGTGCTGACTCATGTTTTGTCCCGGTTGGTGTCTCCAACCGGGACTAAAGGTTCATCTTTAATCCCGGTTGGTGACACCATCCGGTAAAAGGTAAAAGCCGCACGACATAATGTCGACACTCACCCCTATTATTAGTTCTGCCTGGCCCAGTCTGCCGTACTCCCTTCAGTTGCGGTTGGTTTCTCCAACCGGGACTAAAGATGAACCCTCTCTTTATAGGCATTTCCCTCTATTTATAGGCTGCTCGATCCAGACTACCCGCCCTTTCCTCTATTTAGAGGACTTTTTACTCTAAATACAACATCTTCATATTTAGGTAACACTCAAGACATTTATTAATATTAAAAACCGGGACAAACCGGGACTAACTAACACTCAGGACTAAAGACTCCCCCTTTAGTCATAATCATGCCTATTCCTATAGTAATAGACATATTATTTGTTTTATTTGTTTTTTTTTGCAATAAAAGATATGATTTTCCAAAGTTTTATATTTGATTTGAATTAAAAAAAGAAATTTAAAAATGAAATAATTTATAAATGATGCAAACAGATATATGGATATTATATTAAGATTATTTATATTTTTCTGATAATAATAGACATATTATTTGGTTTATTTGGATTTTTACAATAAAATATATGATTTTCCAAAGTTTTATATTTGATTTGAATTTAAAAAAGAAATTTACAAATGAAACAATTTATAAATGATGCAAATAGATATATGGATATTATATTAAGATTCTTTATATATTTTTATAATAATAGACATATTATTTGTTTTATTTGGATTTTTACAATAAAAGATATGATTTTCCAAAGTTTTATATTTGATTTGAATTGAAAAAAGAAAATTTACAAAAAATAAACTAGTCGCGGGTCGTGGCTGGACCCGGGATTAGAGGGTGCCTGCGCGCGTGAAAACCAAGCGGTCGAAAAAACACATTAGTCCCGGGCCATGGCTTAACCCGCGACAAAAGGAGGGGTCTCTAGTCGCGGGTTAAACCACGGCCCTGGACTAATGACCCTCTAGTCCCGGGCGGTGGCTTAGCCCGGGACTAAAGGGTGCATCCCTATATATTCTGCGTGCCTGGGCAGGTGCTGCCCAACACTTGGCATTCCTCGATGCAGCAAAGACGAAGGCACACAGATGCATCAAAGACGACGCATGGGAGGTACTGTCTGCCGCCTTCGTGCCACTCCGCTCTGCCGCCGCCGTGCCGCTTCTTGTCGTGCCACCGCTCAAGACGCATTTTCTCAGATCGCACGTGCCACAGCCGCCGCCAGCGTCAGCCTCCTCGCTGCGTGCATGCCGCCTCGCCTCTCCGCTGTCAGCCGCTGTTGCCGCCTCCCGGTGAGCTCGATCAAGAGGCCGCGCGGGTGGTTTTTTTACAGTTTTTTGTTATAGTTTTTTCTATAGTTTTTTATAGTTTTTTATAGTTTTTTCCTATTAATATCTTCACCGGTATTAATATTAGGATTATAATTAGGATTATTAGGATTAGGATTATAATTAGGATTATTAGGATTATTAGGGTCTTTTGTTGTAGTTTTTTTATAGTTTTTTATATTTTTTTATAGTTAGGATTATTATAATTAGGATTATTAGGGTTTTTTGTTATAGTTTTTTTATATTAGGATTTTTTTTGTTTTAGTTATTACGATTACTATTTTACCATAAGTAATATTGTTTTTTTTTTTGTTTTAGTTATTAGGATTATTATTTTACCATAAGTAATATTAGGGTTATTAATTAGAGTTATTATTTTTTTTGTTTTAGTTATTAAGATTATTGTTTTACCGCAAATAATATTAGGGTTATTTTTTTGTTTTAGTTATTAGGGTTATTGTTTTTTCTAACCTGTTTAACTCTCTTTTTATTATAGTTAATTAAGGCATCGATCCATCCGAAGATCCTGGTCGCATTGGTGAAGGTTTTCTTCAGGGCATGATAAGAGGTGAAATTCCTCTTAATATTAATACCGGTGAAGATATTTTGCTTGAGGAAGAGATACCCTCATATCTGAATCCATCCGGTGATGGACTAGAGGAAAACCTAATGTACCAAGGGGAAGACCGGATGGACGAAGCACAAATAAATAACAACAATAATGATGGCCCCTCGATAGGAACCAGCGAGGTACATATATATATAAAGCCTCGTGTTACCTATATTCATTAACTGATCTAGATATATATTAATCACTCTCTCTTCTTATTTTAGCCCACCAGATCGAAGCAATCGACAACTCGAACGAAACGAGGGCTAAACAAAAAGTTGGATGATAATCAGAGGTTCACTATCGAAGAAATAGATGATGATGGTGAACCGATTGCTCTAGAGAAGCACCAGAGGATGTTTATAAATCAATGCGGGGTGCTTGTTAGGGACAACCTGCAGATCACTATCCAAGAATGGAATCAGTCAAAGAAACCCGGTGAAAAATCCAACAGCTATGTCACCGATGATGGCAAAGATGACCTTTGGCAGAATCTCATAGCGCATTTTATACTACCTCCAGAGTATGAAGAATTTGAGGTAGATGGTATTACCCGAAGGCCGGGTGGGCTTGAAAATAGAGAGAAAGTCAAGGAGTGGGCTCTGAGCAAGATGGCTGAACTGTATCGGAACCACAAGGAAAGTTTATACGCGAAATATGTCGCGAAAAAGAAAACTCCAGACTTCAAAGTAGTAAACGAGAAGTTGAGAGAATAGTGGCCCGATTTTGTATAGTACAAGCAATCTGATAAAGCAATGGCAATGTCGGCAAAGAACGCGTTAAATGCTACCCAAAAGAAATACCATCATAAAATGGGGGACAGGTGGCTACAAGAGTGCCGTCCCTAAGTGGGAAACTATGGAGAAGAAAATGAGGGCTAGAAGCGTCACTCCTGGTACAGATGGATGGCCCGAGAGGTCAAAGCACTGTTGGTACGGGCACTGGGAATTGTTGGACCTAGAAACAGGGAAGACATTATTTCATGAAAAAAATTCTAAAACCCTCCCAAGACCTTATTCAAGGAATGAACGATGCTCAATTGGGATTGTTCCGTCCCGAGAGAGAGAACGACGAGCTGACACGCGCCCTCGGGAATCCTGAAAAGGGAGGACGAACACGAGGCAAAGGCGCCGGTGTCTCCTAGAAGAAAGGGTTTCCTCAGTACGATGCCAGTTATAGAAGCCGTCAGAGAAAGAAGGACCAGGAGGCAGACCGGATCTCCAGGGTAGAGCAGGACCTAGCTGATATGAAGAACATCATTCATGAAATTAGCCAAAGGCCGCCATCATCAACTCACCCACGGGTTGATGATCCTGCATTGGATCTTAGCCAACGGAGAAGCAGCATGGCTTCCACGGAGGTCCGGGATGATCAAGCACTGCTGGATGATTCACCGGCTCCTCACTACCCTGTGGATGATGTCAGAGAGATGGCACAATGTGAGCTACATCAGCCAATGAACAACCTGTCCTTCAAGGTGGCAATCGGCACCGCTTTACCTTGTCTACCTGGAGCACTCCACCATTCACTTCCGATTCCACCAGACTATGCTCGTGTCACGGTGGATGACATAGTGGAGGATTTTGCGGACATAGAGATTGAAATCGCTACGCTTGAAGGCCTTACGAAACTAGGAGATGTCAAGCGCAACATCATTCTATGGAATAAGAAGTACATCAAGTTTCAAGGCTCAGCGCCAAGGCCACCAACTCCGGGGAATCCAAGTCCACCCCGCATCGAATATCGCCAACCTCCAAGTCCACCCCAACCCGATTATCGCCAACCTCCAAGTCCACCCCGCCCCGCTGACGATCGTCGCAGCAGGAGTACATCAACTCGATCTCCGCCTCCGCGCAATACTCGATCTCCGCCTCCGCCTCCGTGCAATACTACTACCTCGTCGAAGAAACAAAAGTTCGACGCTCCCCGTACCCCACATCGAAGAAAGGTCAAACGGCAAAGATAGTCGACATCCCGCCGGCTCTTCCAAAGAGACCTTATGACAAGACCGATGAGGAAACTAACGCGGATGTGGCTGCCCAAGTTAAGGCGCATTTCTTGAGCAACCATCCCAGATATCGATGAATCTGGAATCAGACTATGGCCGGGAGATTATTAAGCAAGCAAAGAATAAAAAAATCACAAGTGCAAAAAGCGGGAAGCAAGTTGCCCAGCTCGGAGCACAGAAGAATCAATCGGTCGCCCCGCTCAAAGTCATTTCAGACCTCGACAAGGCCTTCAGACCTAAAATGGATATGGACATGCAAATAATGGACCCTAGAGGCCGTAATAATGCTGCACTAATGGGAATCACTGTATCGCAGGCCAAAGCACTTACCGAAGCAAATATGTCTCTTGGTCAATATTTAGGCTATGAACATATGCCAGTGGGTTAGATAGTATGGCAGTATGTCCAAGGGGAGCCTCTAGTCAGTAATGAGGATCTCGCGCGTCCATCCACACATATGCGAAATCTGCACGAATGGTACATGTCACAAGAAGAAGAAAAAGAATCAGAAATATTGGTTTTCGGTGGACGTTAGAAAGGAGCATCACTTCAAACCATACTCGATACAGGTTCAAATGACCGAACTGTTTCAGTTATACAACCAGCGCGCCCTCGACAAATCTATCATTGGTTTCTACTGTCTGTAAGTAATTTATTTCTATAATTAAGTTTGTAGCTCAGCTTGTTCATTGCATTTAATATATTATCCTAACTATATATCCTTTTGTATGATGATATTATATTTTGCAGAATGAAGATGCTTGAATGCAAAATAGCTAGAAGATACGACGTTGGGTTCATTGACCCATATATCGTTAATGAATATACGTTAAAATCACCCCAAGAACGTGGAGGAAGACCTGTGCAGGTTCTTTACCGAGAATAATTTTGTTAAGGAAATACTATTTCCTTACAACTTCAAGTGAGTGTTTATATTTTGTACACATTTTATTTTTGCTTACTGGATGAGCTATGCATGTATGCTTATGTAAACGTCCACAGATTCCACTGGATCTTGCTAAACATTCAAGTTGACAACTCCCTAGTTGAAGTCCACGACTCATTAAGTTGGGACCAAGAGCTAGAACAAGTACAAGTGAACCCAAGCCCACCTTGCAAAGGAACAGAAACAACTTACAAATCTATGCAAAGGACAATTCAAAATTGAATTTAGTTCATATGGTACGATCACCATTTCTCAAAAACCACTCAAACCAATTCACCTTGACAAACCTAAGCAACCAGATAATATCAAATATGTGACCAATACACTCACCAAATTTCATTAAAAATCTTCAAACTAAATTTCTTTAGGACATTTTGTCGAAAACTTGGTGATCACAGAAAAACCTGCCTAACTATCACTGTTTTTTATCAATGCTTTGTTCCCTCTTTGCATCCTACTCCCACCCCTTGTCTCCCCCAGTGACCACACTACATTGACACAAGCTATAACCCTACCCTTTGGACCATGTCGTGCCAACCCGAGCACCCCCTTGCCAGCCAACCATGGCTAGCTTGCAGGAGCAAGCGCCGTCCCTAGCCACCATGTCCAGGACACACCCCAACGTCCATCGCCACCCCCTGTCCAGCCCTCGCATGCAGCCAGGCACTGGACCACAGAGAACGCGGCGTGCCCAGTTCTGCTCTACCATGATAAGAGCACGCCAGAGTGACGTGCCCGATACGCTCACACACGCCACGCCTCGCCCTGGCCGCTCGTGCCTGCAATCACCATGACCCCAGGAACCTCCCACACATCCTCGTTCGCCGCTGCGCGACCTGTAGCACCCGTGCATCGTCAAAACCACCGTTGGTGCCGCGCAGAGCGTCGACCGTTCCCGACCAACCTCAACCGCCCCTTGCTGCACCATCAACTCCTTGAGCATCGCTAGGAGACCGCGGACTGTCCTAGCCCCCAAGCCATGCCATTAGCTCGTTGTACCGTCGACCCCGACGAGCTCTGCCCAAGCTGCTCGGCCTCTCTCGCTCAGCTATAAAAGGAGGCCTCCTCAGCCCCAATTCACCACACCATCTCAACCCCCACCTCTCACAGAACCTCCCACACCTTTCCCCAGAGTAAGGCGAGCACCAGGTCATCGGAATTTCACCAGAGTCTGCCGCGGAGCAGGAGAAGTGGAGCCGTCGATTGGAGCCGCCTCAGAAGCTTCCGCAGCCACCGTTCGAACTGCCATCATCGACAACGTCGTTCGCCCGGAACACCGACCCTAGCTGGAGCCCTGGTGAGCCTCACACGACCCCCACCGCCGCGTTAGGGTTCAGTCTCGCTGGCGCTGCCGGACGGAGATGACGAACCATAGCCGTAGGATCTAGTCTAGTCGCACGACCCAGATAGAAACTTACCGCTTCACGTAGATAGAGCCACTGACGCTTGGACCCCCGTGTCAGCACACCGCTGCGCGCGCGTTGTGCAGATTGGGCCGGCTAAGTTAGTTCCTGCGTGACCTAGGGAATTCAAATTATATTTTTTCATTTAGGTCAAACTCTAGTTCTATCTATTGATTCAAAAATCAATTTAGAGAGATTTACTGAACCAAATTGTATGAAACAAATTTTGTTAGAAAGGTATTGAAATTGTTAATCCAAGCCCTTTGGATTCAAACCATTTGAAATTATAGATCACCTATAGTAAAAATAACAAGGCAGAGACTTTTCTTCTTTCAAACATTTTTCAAAAATCAACCATAAATGCTTTTGAGTTGATTCGAACTCTCAAAAATCACATTTGACTAGACCTTTCTGAATATATAAAAATATCTAGGTTTACTTGGAGTAATAATGGAAACGTATTAAAAGAATGCCCCATAGGCATTTCTAGTCACTTTAATTAATTAAACTAATAATGTTAAACTTTATTAAATTGTGACACCACTTTAAATCACATTCCCAAGTATTAAAATCTGTGGTGATGACATGTTTCAACATGATCCCATATTTTAATTGGAGAATATTAAATCTTAAGTAGTTTTCAATGAGTAGAAATTATTTTTCTAAAATAAAATAAATAAGGCTAAGTCTTTAATTATTGTGATGATGCTAGATCATCTAGTGTGAACCCTTGTGTGCCAAATAGAAATAGTTAATTATTGTATGGTGATTGTGTACCTCATATTTATTTATAGACGCTAGTACCTACCAAGGATACGAAGGGGAAGGAGACTACTACGAGGAAGAAGGAGAAGAGAACTTCAATCACTTCTCTACTCAAGGCAAGGTACTAAATATGAAAGCTAAGCTAAATCATGCAAGCTAACACTCACATGATAATTATGCAAACTAGAGGCTTTAGGCATAATTGGTTATGCCACTTCACTATACCAAATCCCAGTTTTACTTGCAAGATTTATTATTTTATTTCTTTATTAAAATTCTTTATTTGCTTTTACTTGGTGACTTGTGAATTTTTGGATAGATATTATAGGTAGCATAAAGAGCATAAAACTTGGCCTATGTTAGGTAGAACTGGATGTCATACTGAGGCATGAGATTAGATTTAGATAAGTCACACTTGTTTAGCACCCCTCCTTAGTGATTACCCCTAACTTTAGTGGCTAGTGCTAAGCATAAAATTTGATCACTTTAGATGGGAATACTTGGTGAAAATGATTATGACATGTGTTATGAACACCAGATGATTTGATGATGAAAATGTTGAGGCATGAACTTTAGCCCTTTATAAAACTGATGGTTGGGTTCGGATGTGATACCATTCCAATTTTACCGTACAACCACAATACCCGAATTTGGGTAGGGATTGACTAGAAGTTTATATATCTTAGTATGGGTTCCTTTGTGGAAGTGGTTTGAGCTAAGGCTACCTCATTATGAATGTCCACCTATGTAGTTCCCAAGATGACAGATGGTCATGGTTGGGAGGCCAAACTCATACGGGAAGTGCCTATACTAGGGTGTGTAATTGAAAGGTTAGGATTGGTTATCCGCATACTGAGTATGGTGAATCGGGATTGTTCCTGACGGATGTATCGAATGTTGTGGTGAAAGTGTACCACCTCTACAAAGTGTCAAACTATTCAAATAGCCGCGTCCACGGTTATGGATAGTTGGAGTGTCCATATTGTTCCGTCGTCAAATGTTTTCAAAATGACTTGTGAAATGAATGATGACTTTGTTTTGACCATAACAGTGTTGTGAACATGAAAATTAAGTTCTCACTTAGGTGTTATAGAACATTAAAAAAGTTTTCATTACTTCTAAACTCAGTTAGAGATAAATCTGGCTTTTTGCAAAACAACCTAGATCTTAGGATTCCGACTCAAACTACTTACTTGTTAGTATTAGTTTGCGAGTACTTAAAGAGTACTCATGGCTTTGTCCCTGGCTATTCCTATGTCCAGACAATGAGGAGGACTACCAGGATGATGGACATCAGGAAGTCTATGACAACTAGGATCATCTCCCATCGTCAGCATTGCCTATGACCCTAAAGATGGAGCTTCGACCATGCTACTATTATTATTATTTCTGCTGTGTTGATTGTATTAAGACTGGATCATGAGATCCTTTATTTGTAAGACCTTTATTATGGTTTGTAATGGATGATGAACTATGGTACCAATCTGTTATGTCTTGCAAAAATGGTAATCCTGGGATTGCGATGTATGGCATAACAGGCATCTGGGAATAAAAATTCGGGTGTTGACAAGTTGGTATCATAGCAATCCTGGCCATAGGAGACCCTAGTTAGAATGGATGCTTGAATTAAAAACATAGTTTCAAAACAAAAGAAGTGAGTATTTATCAAAACAAAAGAAGTGAGTATTCTTATCACTTAGATTCTTTCATGAAAATTCATGTAACCAGGAATTCTTGCAAACTTACATAAAATTTGACACACTTGATCACTCTACTAACCTACTCATCCTACATTTTTATAGATGGACGTGAAGTATAGCAAGTTCTATCAGTTGGGAAATGGAGGAGAGCTCATCTTTGAGCGTGATTTGGACCAACTCTCGGAACTTCTTGAGCACCCGCACCCCGAGTTCTTCGGAGCACATCTCAATGATGAGCAAGGATGAGAATTGCAATGGCTGATAGTTGCAAGTCTCAGAGGCAAGATGGAAGGTCCCACCTCGGAGGGAATCCAATTCACATGTGTGGACTCGCCAGGGCTATGTAGAAAGCTCTTGCCCATCTGTTTGGGCAAAGCATCAATCAGATCAAGGGCACGCGGTTTGAGTATTAACCAAGGCATGATGATATGGGACAACCATTGGAGGTACCAAGTCACCCGGAGCTGAAGCATCAAGTGGAACATCTAAGCTTCATGATGTATGACAGGCATAAGGAGTTGGACAACGCCCGTGCCTATGCCAACCACAACTATGCCATTGCAGTCAAGAAGGACCAGACCATCGCCATCCTTGTGAAGGAGCGCCGGTCACGTCGCTATCAGCTTGACAAGAAGGATTGCATCATTGCTCGCCTTCGTCAAAAGGTGATGAGTTTGGAGGAGACCATCCATGAGCGGGACATGCAGCTTGAGGAAAGGGAGAATGCAGGGGAATATATTCGTGGAGACCCTTACTCCTACCTCAGTGATGATGATGACTTCCTAGAGGACCAAGCCATGGACTTCCACACTGATGATGATGATTCCTCCTTCATTGACGACGATGATGAAACCATTGATTCTGATTAGTAGTAGCACTTGACCACTAGCATTAGTGAGTTGTATTCGGTCCCACTGTATCGTAGTTTCACAGAATGGTTCTTAAAAACCATCTGTTTCCTTATTGTGGTGTGTGTTTGTATTGTGTGATATGAATGAATGAATGAATGAAAAGAAAGTTGCTAGTGGCAAAACCAGAGTCAAACTCAAAGTTTAAAAACTTTTCAAAAACAAATCCCTGAACCTTAGAAATTTCCCTCTTGTCTCATGATCTATCTCAATCTTCAGATGCCTCGCGGAGGAAGCATTTCATCCCTGGACCCAATGCTGCAAAATTTTCAAATGTTGGTTTCAGAACGTGAAGCTGAAAGAGCCGAACGTCAAGCCAACCTAGCCACCCTTCAACACATAGCTCAGATGGCCAACAAAAATCAAGGCCATGGAAACCAAGATCACCATGGATCCAAGCTCAAGAACTTTCAGAACACCAATCCACCCATCTTTAGTAAGTCTGAACAGCCATTAGATGCTAATGACGGGATGCAGACCATGGAGAACAACTTAGAAGTCACGGGAGGTGGAAGCTGAAAGTACTGTTTTCCACCCATTATCTGGCGGGATATGCAAGAGCTTGGTGGAATAGCATTCACACCATGAATGGAGGACAAATGATGACTTGGGATGAATTCAAACTCAAGTTAATCAAGAGGATGAGAGGGGAATTCAGAGAATTGAAGCATGGGAGGATGACAGTAGTTGAGTACTGTGACAAATTTCTGTCATTAGCTAGGTATGCACCAGATGAGATTGACACTGAAGCCAAGAAGAAGGAGAGATTCTTGAATGGTCTACATGATGAGATGCAGACAGTGTTAGTTAATATTCCGTTTGCTAACATTGAAGCCTCAGTGGGTTCTGCCATTCAGATGGAAGGCAAGATCAACCAAGCCAATGAGAACTGCAAGGGTCGAATGATGCATCAACCGGGAATCCACCATTACCCAAGATCAATCAAGATGTGTTGGACATCTTGGAACCCACCAGGAACCAAGCCAATGAGAACCGTTTGCCGGATTTTCCCCAAGAAACAATATACCCCCAAGACCCGTCCAATATATCCCAACCGTGGAGGAGGAAACCCAAGGCCCGGAGGAAACCACAACAATGACCCCAACAACTCCAACCACTTCAACCGTGCACCGCCCAAAGTCAACAACCCCACCAACACCAATAATGCCCCAAGGACTGGAAGCAATGTTGTGCCTATTGCAGGAAAATACAAGTCTCAGGTTACTTGTTATGAATGCGGAACCAAGGGTCACTATTCCAAAGAGTGCCCCAAGAAGCTTGCAGCAGCCCCCAATTTGAATGCCCCAGCTTAGAAGCAGCGTTGTGTTCAGCCTGGAAGAAGATTTGCCCCAGGGAATTTGCTAAACCTCAACGGCCGTCTGTTTCACATGAATGCTGAAGAAGCCCAAGAAGTGTCAGATGTCGTGCTGGGTATGTTTTCTGTTAACTCTACATGCAAGAGTGTTGTTTGATTCTAGAGCATCGCACTCGTTTGTTACAGAAGAATTTGCATGCACTAGTAAGATTCAACCAACAAAATTGAAGCATGTTATGACAGTTCAAATACCTGGTTCAACCACCAAAGCTAGAAAAAATTGGAAGGCTGTACCTATCAGAATCCATGGCATAGATTTTTATGCTAATCTATGAGTTGCACCATAAGCTATGAGAAGCAAAAGGCATATGCACTTAATTTTCTGAACACACCATCGCAATATGAGTTACACCATAAGCCAGATGACTATCTACACACACTTCAGAAAGAAGTGGCGAAGAGCAAATCAAGTAAATCAAGTGAAGAGGTAAAAAATCAGCAATCACAGGTGCAAGCGGGAGCAAAAATGCAATCAGTAAAAAATCAGACGTTCCCCTTCTCGGACAACAGGCAAAACAAACGATCGCACCCCTCAAGGTGGTTTCACAGAACGTTCCACTCCTCGCCCAACAGCCACTTGATAGGTCAATAGCTGCGGAGTTGGCGGCCATCATGGAAATTACACTTGATGAACTGTTAGGCCCCCAACTCAACCATCTACCCAATATGCCACTAGCCCCTAAATATGTCGCAGGTGAGGATTTGTTCAGCAAAGAGAGGCTGAGAGAACTGCCAACACAAATGCGAAATCTCCATCAATGGTACTCGACGGTCATAAAGCAGGGGAGAATATTAATCGTAGCCAATGTCCCACGTGAGTACTACTTCAGACCCGAAGAGGTCCATATTGAGTTTCCAGAACTATTCCAGTTATACCAACTCGACGCCCTGGACAAATCCATACTCAGCTGCTATTGCCTGTAAGTTGTTGAATTTGTTGTCTACATGTTCGGTTTTTCAATTGTTCAGTTCAGAACATGTGATTATCCTTATTATGCAGAATGAAGATGCTGGAATGTAAAAGAAAAAGAATCTATAATATCGGGTTCATTGACCCAGATAAAGTGCATATAGCCACGCTAAGGGATAACCCCGAGGAGATGGAGGAAAACATTCTAAGGTTTCTACTAGAGCAAAATTTCTCTGACCACATACTGTTTCCTTACAATTTCAGGTGAGGGTCTTACTCTGTTGTACACATTCACTTTTGATTAATCGATGCTAATAAGTTTAAATAATGTATATATAAATGTTTGCAGCTTCCACTGGGTTCTACTAGACATTCAACTTGATAAGGGAAGAGTTGATGTCATGGACCCATCAAAGAGAAACCTGGAAGATTTTCACAGCATGCTGGACACACTAATAATAGTGCAAACCTACTGAAAAAGTTATGGAACATTTGAATTCAAACAGATGTTTAAAACATTTGAAACAAATTAAACAGGAAATAGAAATAGAAAAATAAAAAGGAATTAAAAAGAAAAAAATAGAAAACAGGTCGACCCAACTAACCTACCCCAGCCCAGCCCAACAGTAGGCCCAACTCGCAGCCCACTCACACCCCCTCTCTTCCGTGCGAAACGTTTCTCACCACGGCCTTTTCCCCCTCGCCCCACTGACCATTGGGACCCACCACCACGATGGCATCGTCTTCAACCCGCACGACCAGTTATTCCCCCACATTCCCCGGCCGTTTCTGTCATTGATTCCTCGCTTTATTTCTTTTTTTGAGGGTAATAACAGTAGGAAAGGCTCCTACTGCCTCATTTTCATTAATAATAGGTCAGAGTCTATAAAGTTACATATTTACATAGAGACAGAGGGGGGAAGTCTCTAAAAGTCAGAACAGATAAGTCTAGGATTACAAGAAGAATTACAAACTATGAATAATGCTCTTGATAAGTGGATGTAGCTCCTCTTTTGTCCTATGAATCAACAATGACAGATCTGCAGCTAATCTTGACTTCCAAGCCTGAATTGAGGGTTGTATGTTATTAAACCATAGGTTGTTTCTCTCTTTCCAGATGTTCCAAGAGCCCAGCAAGGTGATTTCCATAAATAGTTTTTTATTCCAGCTCTTTTTTCCTTGCTCAATTATTTGAAGTCTAGAGTTAGTCATAGACCAAAAGATGTTAATTGAACTCCAGCAAACTTGGCTAAATGGGCAATGAAAAAGCAAGTGTTCAATTGTTTCCTCGGTATTGTGATTACACATAAAACAATCATATCCAGTCCCCAGTGCATAATGTCTTCTTCTTAACATGCTTCTTGTATTCAATCTGTCAGACAGAATCAGCCACCCAAAGAACTTCACTTTTGCAGTGCACTTCGATTTCCACAGCCATTTAAAGGATATGTGTGGATTAATATTTCTGAAATTGTATTGGTAATATTTGCTGGAAGTGTATTCTTTGGCCCCCCAAACATAGCTCCAAGTGTCATGTGAATGTTCTCTTATTTGAATTTCTATATAGCTGTTCTGAATGTCTCTCAATTCAGTTAGTGCTTCAGGTGATAAAGGGAGATAGAAAAGTTGTGTCAAACTATCAGCTGTAAGAAACTCCTGTGTAGAGATATCTTCCTTCCTAGCATAGGAATATATGGTTGGTTGACTCTCTTCTAAGATAGTTGAAGACCATTGATCCTTCCAAAACAGTGTGGTAGCCCCATTACCAATAGAGCTTTTAGCTACTCCTCTGAATAAATGTGAAAGTCGAGAAACATCTCTCCACCAGAAAGAGCCACAAGGTCCAGAAGCATGAGGAACATTGTTGCTATAATATGCATTCCATACTAGGGATACCCATGGTGTGTCATCCTTATTATAGAACTTATGCAGGAATTTAAGCAGTTGGCCTTCATTCTGAATTCTAAGGTTGAGAATGCCAACACCTCCTCTACATTTTGGCCTGCAAATCATATCCCAAGCACCTAGAGAATTGCATTTTTCACCCTCTTCAGTTTTCTTGTTCCACAAACAGTGTCTCTGAATTTTTTCTATATGCCCCACTATCTTATCTGGCAATTTGATTGCACACATGGTGAAAGTTGCAATTGAGGCCAGTAAAGAATTAATCACAGTAACTCTCCCACTATAAGACATCATCATGAATGACGCAGAAACCTTTCTTCCAACTCTGTCAATCAGTGGCATAAGATCATAAACAGTGGGTTTGGTGGTGCCAAGAGGAAGCCCCAAATAAGTGAAAGGCATTTTGGCAATTTCACATCCCAATATATCTGCAATTTCCTGAGAATAATTATCAACCAGATTTATTGGTATAAGGTGTGACTTATGAAAATTAATTTGTAAACCAGTAGAAACAACATAGTTCTGAAGAATCCCTTTCATTATCTGTATTTGATCTTTGTCTGCTTGCATTATAATCAATGTGTCATCTGCATATTGAACAACTGGAAAATCCTGTCCAAAATCAGGGGAGAAAGGGGCCCTGAGTATGTTTTCTCTGAATGCCTTATTGATTGCAGATTGTAGTAAATCAGCAGCAAGCACAAAAATAAGGGGAGACATAGGGTCTCCTTGTCTAACTCCTCTTTTTCAATGAAATGGCCTTCCAGGTACTCCATTGAGCAAAACAGCTGACTTTCCAGTACCAAAAATAATTTCAATCCATTTTAGCCACTTATCATCAAAACCCATGTGTTTCATAATTTTCATCATAGCCATATGATCAATGGTATCAAAAGCTTTGGCAAAGTCCAACTTGAGTAAAATAATCTCTTTCTTAGAAGCTTCACATTGATACAGAAATTCAAATGCCCAAGCAAGGCAATCTTGAATGTTTCTGCCTTTTAAAAAACCATATTGATTTCTATGAATAATCTTCAATATAACCTTCTATAGCCTATTAGCCAAGATTTTTGTTATAAGCTTCAGAACACAATTAAGTAGAGTTATTGGCCTGAAATCATTGATATATTCAGGTGAACCTATTGTCGGAATGAGTGTAATATGACCCATATTTATACTTTCTAGATTCAGATCTCCTTCATAGAATTGAAAACATAAGGAATAGATGTCCTCCTTGATGATGTGCCAACAACTTTTTAGGAAAAGACCATTAAAGCCATCTGGACCTGGGGCTTTATCACTTGGCATATCTTTCACCACCATGTCAATTTCCTCTCTGGTAAATGGAATGGATAGAACCTCAAGGCCCTCAGTTGGAGTAATCAGATGTTGAAGATTAAAAACCATCTCAGGCTGTGTAGATGTGCCCAATATTTCTTTATAGGCTTGATAAATAGAATTTTCTTTATCGGCATGCTCAATAACAAAAGAAACATCTGAGAGTTTGAGGGAGGCAATATTGTTCTTTCTATATCTTTCAGTAGCAAAATTATGAAAGAATTTTGTGTTTTCATCTCCAAATTTTGTCCATCTAACTGTGCATCTTTTCTTCCAATAAGCATTTTGGTATTGTAAGAGTCTTACTATGTGAGCTTTTAGAATTCTCCTGAAATTTGCTTCTTGACTGAATAAAGGCCTTTTATCCTCCAGATTATCAAGTTCAGAAAGAACTTTATTGGTATTTTCAATACAAGTGGACAGCTTTGAGATTGGTTTACTCCAAAATTTCAAATCATATCTCAGCTTTTTTAGCTTTGCATTAAGATTTGCAGCACTGTTAGATTTGGGAGTTGGCTTACTCCAGCATTTTTCAACCACTTCCAGAAATCCAGGATGTGCAACCCAAAAGTTTTCAAATCTAAAAATCCGACTACCAGGGATCTTAGTCTGAATAGAGACAACACAGGGAGTGTGATCAGAGGTTGGTTTGCCTTGTGTGGAAACAACAGTGTTAGGAAAACTAGTTGTCTAGTGAATGGAAGTGAAAAACCAATCAAGTTGCTCCAACAGAGGATCTTGTTGCATGTTACTCCAAGTATATTTTCTTCCTTTAATTGGCAATTCAGTGAGATGTTGTTCTCTAATGAAGTCATTGAAGATGAGCATGTCATTAACATTCCCCCCAAGTTTATTCCTATTTGCAGGGGACCTAATAAAATTAAAGTCCCTCATTAGGATCCAGTCTTCATCATCAGGAATATGCACCTCAAACATCCATTCAATAAATTTCTCCCTCAATTCACCATTACAAGGGCCATAAATATTTATTAAAGTCCAAGACTGCCCAGAATGTGTTGAAGTGAAATGAACAGAGAGAGCAAACTTTTCACAATGCATAACCATTCCAGAAAAAACTGAACTATTCCGTATCATAATGAGGCCACCAGAAACCCCCACAGAAGGCACAAAGACAAACTCATCAAATTTTGTTGGACAACAGGATTTAATAAATTGCAGATCAAAATCCTCCTTCTTTGTTTCTTGAAGGCAAATAACTGAACATCCACTTACTTTAATAGCATTCATTAAGGCTAATTGTTTTTCTATAGCATTAATCCCTCTGATGTTCCAGCACAAAATAACCCATTGTTTAAGTAGTGACATTATTACAACTCAAAAGTAAAGAAACCAAAGTAGAAATAGACAGGCACTAGGCACTGTCAACATTCTCCTTCTCCTGCCAGCCTTCCATAAGCTTCAAAGTAGTGAGATATTCCCGAGGAACACCACAAAGAGATATTCCAATAGACTGGAGCACTGGGATTGCAGTTGCAAGGAGAGTCCTGTCAGAAATCATGTCAACCTGACCAGGATTTATCTGAGTAGCTTCTTCTGTGACTTCAACAGCCTAAACTTCTAGAATCTTCCTTGGTTTCACTTTAGATTTAGTGAGCTTGGAGTCACAAATGATTTTAGGCTTAAAGCCCCTGTATCTAGTAGACCTTGAGCTTCTTCTGACTTGGTTAGTAGAGATAAGTGTCCCAAAGGAAACCACTTCTGTGTCATCAACCTTAGGAATCTTCCTTTTGGTGCCAGCTTGAGTAAAATGTAACATATCAGAAGACACCAAATTTCTATCAGAGTTCATTTCCTGCCCCTTCCTTGAATGGAGCAGTAACTCCCATTCATCAACCAACTCAAAGTGCATAAACTTTGGCATCGAGAGAGTGATAGAAAGGAGCTTGGCATTATCTAGAGCAAAGTTGGGGAAGCAAAACTCCTTGAATGCAGATTTAGCAAAGTTCCTTGTCATCCAAATTTCAGAACTGACATCCAAAAGGTTGTCATCAACCAGAGCATATTTGATGGATAAGGTGGTATCAACTTGCATCAAATCTGAACCAGAAGAATTTCCATCAGATACATCAGATATACTGTCATGCCAAGCTTGCATAGAACTGTCCTGAACATTGGTGATAGGGGGTGGCACACCATCCTGAAAAGAAACCCCCTGTGCAGCTAGGATCTGCTGAAAGTTGATCAAAGGAGGGTTGGGAACTACTGCAGCATCCTCAACCATTGGTGCAACAATATTTTCATCTTGTGCAACATTATTATCAAAAAGTGCAGCAATCACTTGAGCAGTGACAAAATGTCCATGTTGATGAAACAGAGCAGCATTGTTCATACCTCCAGCATTCCCTCCTTGAGCATGTCCACCTCCAGGCATCTGGTTCTGCTGATTCCAATTGTCAAGCTGCTGTTTGTAGAGCTGTTCAGCTGATAAACCTTCACCATGCATGGGATGGGGATTGCCATCATCAGGTTCATGATCTTCAGGAGGGGGAAGGATTTCAGGCAAATGAGCATTCCAGTCTACACATTTGAGTAAGATAACAGGAACAGTCCAGGAGTGTCTGGCCCCCCCAAGATGATGAAATAGACAGGCACTAGGCACTGTCAGCATTTTCCTTCTCCTGCCAGCCTTCCATGAGCTTCAGAGGAGTGAGTTCTTCCTAAGGCACCCCACAAAGATATATTCCAATAGACTAGAGCACTGGGATTGGTGTTGCAAGGAGAGTCCTATCAGTAATCATATCTACCTGACCATGATTTATCTGAGCAGTTTCTTCTGTGACTTCAACAGCCTTCACCTCTGGAATCTTCCTTTGTTTCACTTTGGATTTAGTGGTCTTGGAATCACAAATGATTTTGTTCTTAAAGCCCCTGTATCTAGTAGACCTTGAGCTTCTTCTAACTTGATTAGTAGAGATAGGTGTTCCAAAGGAAACCACAACATTATCATCAAACTCAGGAATCTTCCTTTTGGTGCCAGCTTGAGTAAAATCAGGATACCCCAAAGCTCTGTTATAGATCATTTCCTGCTTCTTCCTTGAATTGAGCAATAATACCCATTCATCCACCAACTCAAACTGCATACACTCTGACATAGGAAGAGTGAAAGAAAGGAGCTTGGCATTGTCCAGAGCAAAGTTAGGGAAGCAAAACTCCTTAAATGCAGATTTAGCAAAGTTCCTTGTCATCCAGATTTCAGAATTGACATCCAAGAGATGGTCCTCCACCAAAGAAAAGTTGATGGATAAAGTGGTATCAACCTGCATCACATCTGAACCAGAGGAATTTCCATCAGAAACATCAAAAATACTCTCATGCCAAGCTTGCATAGGACTGTCCTGGACATTGGTGGCAGGGGGTGACACACCATCCAGAAAAGAGACCCCCTGTGCAGCTAGGATCTGCTGAAAGTTGATCAATGGAGGTTTGGGAACAACTACTGCATCCTCCATGACTGGTGCAACAATATTTTCATCTTGTGCAACATTATTATCAAAAAGTGCAGCAATGACCTGAGCATGTACAAAATGTCCAGGTTGATGAAACAGAGCAGCATTGTTCATTCCTCCAGCATTTCCTCCTTGAGCATGTCCCCCTCCAGGATCTGATTCTGCTGATTCCAATTGTTAAGCTGCTGTTGGTATAGCTGTTTAGCAGATAAGCCTTCACCATGCATGGGATGGGGATTGCCATCATCAGGTTCAGGGTCTTCAGGAGGTTGCAGAATTTCAGGCAAATGAGCATTCCAGTCAGCACACCTGAGTAAGATAACAGGAACAGTCTAGGAATGCCTTGCCCCTCCAAGTTGGTGAATAACCAAACTTTTGGGCACAAACTTAGGATGAACAATCCACACCTTGACTAAAACAGATTTATCATCCCCTCTTGGGTTATGCCACATGGACAACATACCAAAATCTTGAACAGCAGTATGAATATAATGGCTAGTCTGATAGTCAAGGGGAAAAGCTAAAAATTGTATCCAAGTTTCCCTGCCAAAAGCAGTAAGACGCATATTTCTAGCTTCATTGTGTTTCACAAATGTGACAGTGGTAATCTCATCAATCTCAAAGGTAGATCCAACTGTAGCATCCGGAATCAGGGTTTCAGCCATAGTAAAAATGCCAAGTCCTAAGGGATGATCATCAAAGCGACTGACAAACAACTGTGACTCATTGAGAAGATTCATCACCTGAATCCTATAGTCTTATCTAAGCTGAATCGGAATAAATCTGTTGGTCTCAGCAATTACCTTACGGTCATGCTGCAGAGGAGCCTCAGAAGGAACCACCATGTGTGACCTCACCAAGCGATCAACTGGCCCTGGATCAATTGGGGAGAAAAACTAAAGGATTCACAGGAAAGTTGGCCATTGTCGAGGTAGGGAGAGAAACTTCGGCGGTCGGCGGAGAAGGAGATGAAGCGGCAGGAGAGGAAGGGGTGAAACTCCAGGTGAAAAAACTGGCTGCTTCTTAACTACCCAGATATTCCGACCAGAAATATCGGCCTGATTGTTAAATGCAGTTTTCTTTTTTTTGCCAAACTCTTCGTATCCTCTTTGGGCAACTCCTGGCCCAATGGCCCAATAAATGACAATTCCGACAACGCCAGCCCAAGACACATTTACTCACCAGGTGCCCAGAAATTAAACATTTACCACACCATTGGCTGCGCATAGAAAGGCAATTCAAACATTTATGACCCAGTGAAATAATACAATCACAACTTTTCTGGCAAGAATCCACAAGATGATCATGAGCTCCACAATTTGAGCAGCGTCCCAGAATTTCAGAAACCATAGCTTTGGTAGGAAGAAATTTCAAGTCCAATGCATGCATGATGTCTTGATCAGAGTATAGGGCCTGCCTCATATCTTCAATCTTCTCTAACGTGACAGAAGGCAGTTGCATGCAAAAATGACGTACAAACTTTGAACCAGTAAAAACTTCCTTATGAACACGTTCATGATCCACCAAAATAGGATCAGAGAAACTTCCAAAAAACAGATGTTTAGCCAGATCAGATCCATCCGAAGAAAACCCAGGAGATCCTTGTTGATGAAAACCAAATTTAGCCAATTCATGTGATGAGTCCGAATGAAGATCTTGTGCAACACTTTTCTTTAGGAAGTCCAAATTTGGCTTAAAACGAACAGGATTAGATGGAGCACTCTTCACAGAAATATCAAAGGGCAAATCAGAGCACAAGTGATCATGTGTGAAGCCAGAGATATGGGGATGATAACCCCGAAACAAACTGAAATGGCACACAAAATAAGGCCAGATTCTATCTCTCAAACTATAGATGAAGTGCCCCACTTTATTTGAAGCAACAGAGAACCGAAATCTTCGATCACTTAATTGAAAAACCCTGAATCTAGCCGCAATTCCACCAATGCAACATTGAAGAGCAAGACCCACAGATTCAACATTCAGGGAAAAACATGCCGAGGAGAAGGACACCACCAAGAAGAAGTCATTGGCAGTCGAGGAAGGGAGAAAGTGCACCGTAGATCCAAAGCGTCGACGCACCTGATTAGCCAATGCCTGACCAGGAGAGAAATCCCAATGGAGTAGAGTTTCCATTGCCGTGGAGAGGGAGTGAAAACCCTAGATCGCCAAGGAGTCGCCATGGGTGAGTGGGTGGGTGGGTGGGAGAGTCGCCATCATAACACCAAGTAGTTATAGTTAATGAATCATTAAAAAAAATTCCTCGCTTTATTTTGTTTGAATGCGCCAGTAAATCCGCTCAGTGATCATGCTCGCTAAATCTCCTCGCTCTCCTCTCTCATTCCCCTCAATCTCCCGCACCTGAACGTCCCTAGCATGCGTTTGCTACCGTGCTCCATTTGCCCGCGTGCGCCCCACAGCCTCGCCCCCATCTTCGACTGAGATCCACCGTTTCCTACATCCACTTCGACGAGTCTATACCTCGTTTGAAAAGTTGCTGAAAATGGTCTGAAAAAGCTGGGTAGCACACTGGAATTGCTGCGATGGAAGGCTGAGTGTGCTATACCTGACTCCTCATTTGAAAAGTTGCTGAAAATGATGAAGAATATGCTTCCAAAAGATAACGTATTACCCGTCAGTACGTACGAAGCAAAGAAGGTTGTCTGCCCTCTAGGTTTAGAGGTTCAAAAGATACATGCATGCCCTAATGACTGCATCCTCTACCGTGGCGAGGAGTATGAGAATTTGGATGCATGCCCGGTATGCACTTCACAACGGTATAAGATTAGACGAGATGACCCTGGTGACGTTGAGGGCGAGCCCCCCACCCCCCCCCCCCCGAAAGAGGGTTCCTGCCAAGGTGATGTGGTATGCTTATTTAGAAACAAAGAGCACGCCAAGTTTTTGCGATGGCATAAAGAGGAATGTAAGTCAGACGGGATGTTAAGACACCCCGCTGATGGGTCGCAATGGAGAAAAATCGATAAAAAGTACGCGGACTTTGCAGATGACACAAGGAGTTTAAGGTTTGGTCTAAGTACAGATGGCATGAATCCCTTTGGGGAGCAGAGCTCCAGTCACAGCACCTGGCCCGTGACTCTATGCATCTATAACCTTCCTCCTTGGTTGTGCATGAAGCGGAAGTTCATTATGATGCCAGTGTTGATCCAAGGCTGAAGCAACCCGGCAACGACATTGATGTGTACCTAAGGCCATTAGTGGAAGAACTTTGACAGTTGTGGCACGAACCCGGGATACGCGTGTAGGATGAGCACAAGTAGGAAGAATTTAACCTCCGAGCATTGCTTTTCGTAACAATCAATGATTGGACTGCTCTTAGTAACCTTTCAGGACAGTCAAACAAGGGATATAATGCATGCACACACTATTTAGATGAGACTAAAAGTATATATTTGGATCATTGTAAGAAGAATGTATACAATGAGAATCGTCGATTTCTTTTGGCCAAGCATCCCTTAAGAAAGAAAGGAAAGCATTTCAACGGTCTGGCATGTCACCAGACGAAGCCTAAGGAGCGTACTGTTGCTGATATATTTGATATGGTCAAAGATTTGGATCAAATGGTAACCTTTGGAAACGGTCCTAGCGGAAAATCTGTTCCGAAGGACGCTGAAGGACACGCACCTATGTGGAAGAAGGAATCTATATTTTGGGAGCTACCATATTGGAAATTCATAGAGGTCCGCTCTGAAATCGATGTGATGCATGTGACGAAGAATCTTTGGGTGAACCTGCTAGGCTTCTTGGGCGTGTATGGGAAGACAAAAGATACACCGAAAGCACGAAAGGACCATCAACGTATGAAAGATTCAGATGGCCTGCATCCAGAATGGTTTCAAGGTCATGCCAGCTACGCTCTTACCAAACAAGAGAAGGAAATATTTTTTGAATGCCTAAGCACTATTAAGGTCCCGTCTGGCTGCTCGTCGAATATAAAGGGAATAATAAATATGGCAGAAAAATGTTCCAAAACCTAAAGTCTCATGACTGCCACGTGATTATGACGCAAATTCTTCCGATTTCATTGAGGGGGCTTCTACCAGATAATGTTCGAGTACCCATTGTGAAGCTATGTGCATTTCTCAATGCAATCTCTCAGAAGAAAATCATTCCTGAAGATCTACCATGGTTACAAAATGATATGGTCCAATGTCTTGTCAGTTTTGAGTTGGTGTTCCCGCCATCCTTCTTCAATATTATGACGCACCTACTGGTTCACCTAGTCGAAGAGATTTCCATTCTCGGTCCTGTATTTCTACACAATATGTTTCCCTTTGAGAGGTTCATGGGAATCTTAAAGAAATATGTTCGTAACCGTGCTAGGCCAGAAGGAAGCATCTCCAAGGGATATGGAACAGATTAGGTCATTGAATTTTGTGTTGACTTCGTTCCTGACCTGAGGCCGATTGGTCTTCCTCAATTGCGGTATGAGGGGAGACTGAGTGGAAAGGATTGTCACATCCCAAGATTTTCCAAATCTTGTAATGTGAAAAATAAATAAATAAAATAAAATTTTGTTGAAAATCAGGGTGAAAAGAAACTTTTGTTTCTAGAAGGAAACTGAAAATCCCATCTTGAACAAACTTTGGTTAAAATTTGAATCCAACAAAATCCAAATCAAGAGAAATGCATTCCTCAATGAATGTATCTGGAAATTTGAACATTTGGAAAATAAATCCAAAACCCTAAACCCTAATGGAAGAAAATCACTTCCCAAGTTATCTCCAAATCCATGGATTTGATCCATACCAAATTTGATCAACAAATTTTCACAAAGGATCAAGAAAGACCATAGAAGTTGGTTTCACTCAAATTGGAACCATAAACAAAATCTTAGGAATATAATGAGATAAGGAAATTGAAGTTCCAAAGCTATTAAAGCCCTTACCAAAAACCCATACCAAATGGTGAGCAATTAATCCTAAAAGGATTTAAAAGGATAAACAAATATAAAATAAGATTCCACAAATTGGAATCACCAAGTTTGGATCTCTAAATAAAAAGAAATGGATTTTATAAGACAAAGAAAGAAATATTAATTAAAGAATATTTAAAGACCAAATCAAATCTTGACCTAATCCATTAAGTAAATGGAGTGAATATAATCCCAATCCAAATAAAATAAAAGGATAAAGAATATTCCAAATAAAATAAAATGGCAATAACCATTCTATCCCTATCTTAATAAGGACAAATCTCTAAATAAGAATACATGAGAAAATGTTATTTGGAATTCACCCAAGTGGAATAAAAGTTGTTTAATCAACTTAAATAAAATAAAACCTCCAAATAAAAATTTGGGCATTAAAACTATATTAAATTCCATTGGAATCAAAACAAATACCCAATCTTAAATGATTAATAAATCATATTAGAATACTTTCCAAATAATTCAAGATGAATTATTTGAACCAACTAAACAAATAAAAACCTACTGAAAGGAATTAAGAAGTTTAAAGAATTTAAATGGAAATTTTATTAACTTAATCAAATCCTATTTTATTAAATAACTAAAGATCCATTTTATTTAATTATTAAATGGATCCTGAATTAAATAAAAATATTATTTTTATTTTGGATTTGGATTATGTTGATAAACAGAACCAAATTCAAAGTACAAAGTGGAGTGATTGTTTGAATTGTTTGAATTTGTTTGAATGCTTGAATAATTGTTTGAAATTCAAAACAGAAAAATAGAAATGGAATTGGAAAAAGAAAACAGACAGAAAAAAAATAGAACAGCCCACTCAGACCCAACTAGCCCAGCAGCAGCCCACCTAGCCCAGTCTTTCACTGCCCGAACAGAAACGATTCGTACCAATTAACAGACCCGCTAAGTCAATGACAACCGGGACCCACTCCTCCTCTCACCCTCCCGCTGACAACAGACCCCACCTCCTCTTATTTCCCCCCCGAACCGTTTTTCTTCACCGCGAAAGAAACCCGCACCGAGGCTGACCAGTGGACCCTTCGCCCATTTCTTTTCCCACTGATGGCTGGACCCACTCTGCCCTGTTCATCGTCCTCCCCGCGACTCCTTCTCCCCCTCACCGCGCGGCCGTTCCTGCCGTTGAAGCCGCGGCTAGAATTCGTGTTAACTACAGCCTTTACTCCCCCTGCGACGACGCCTACTTAAACGCCATCGCCTTCCCCTCCATTCCCCCAGACCACTCCCTCCCTCTGTCCCCAGGCCGAGCAAATTTTGCCCTACACTCCCTCTGTCTCCGACGACCTTCCTCGCCGATTCCGGCAGCCCCTCGCCGTCCCTCTCCTCCCCGACCAAGCTCACAGCTTCCCCACTCTCAGGCGCATCTGCCAGTGCATCAAACTCGCCCGCGAGTGACCTGCAGGCTCGCCAACAACGACGACCATCGTCGCCACCGTCTGCTTCCTCTCCGGCGAAGCCCACAGGTAGTTTCCGGCCGCCCCTCTACCTCTCATTCACGCACACGACCTTGCCTGAGTCCTGCGCATCTAACCGTGTCTTCGCCTTGCCTTGGGGTGATCCACAGCTCCATCCTCGACGAGCACCAGGACCACCCGACGCCGCCACGAACTCCGGCGAGAGATTCCACTTGACCCCGAGCGCCCCTCGCCCGACCAACACCTCCTCGAGCATCGCCGTGACCCCCTGAGCCCGGTGAGCAACTCCCCTCTCTCCCTCACCTCCTGTAACATCGGCACCGTCGTCGACCGATCGCTCCGCCGCCAGCAGCCGCCGCAGCGCCGCTCGTCTATGGTCGAGCACCCCACAACCGTTAGATCTGGATCGAACGAATCGGATAGATTACTTAAACGCGAATGGGTACGCTCTCAGGACCGTGCGATCTAACTAGATCTAACACACCGCAACGTGATCCACCCCGAACCGGTACCAGCCAGTCGTTTTACGCCACGTGGCCAGTATTAGGTTTAAAATAGATTTGGAAACAGAATTATTTGCAAACTTCAAACCCTTGTATCTTTGGATCCACACGTCCAAAATTTATAAATTTTATGTCGTTGGATTCAGGAGAACAAGCCCTAGACAACCCTGCCCTCAGTTTAGCAAATAGTATCTGTTAGCTTGTTTAACTTTGTAGATTCTTTTGTGTGCTAGTTTAGCTTAGAAAAATTGTTTAAAAATGTTTTTAAGGTTAAAACCTTTGCAAATTGGTTTGTTGTGACCTTACTGACCCTAGGATCCAACCCATAGTTTGGAAAATGATTTTGGAATAGATTAGAATGGATTAATTGGTTTAGTCCATTTCTAGCTAATTAAAAACTATTGTTTTGTTTATGAAAATGGTTTTGAAAAGAAGACTTTGAGAAAATGGTTTGGACCAAACCTAATGACCCAAAACACCAAGTTTTGCAATAGCAACTCATTTGGTGAAACAAATAAGGATTCTTTGTTTTAAAACCATTTCTAGTCAAATAGAAATGTGGTTTTTAATAAAATGGTTTTTGCAGTGAAACCTTTTTGCAAGTGACTTTTGCCACTTGACAAAATGACCATTAGGTGTACCCAAATGTCTATGACCCACTAGGAACCACTTTTTCAAACAAAACAAAGCTTGGCATGCTTGCATGCAATTCTTTGACTTTGTTATTTTGTGTATGTATTGTTTTGCTTGATTGGTAGATTGAGTTTGTGCCTTGCTTGATTGAATTGTAGTGACTTGAAGTGTGTGGACATTGCAAAGATCAAGAAGTGAACCTATACCCTCTACCAAAAAGGCAAGTGATGCTTCATACTTTCTATCCCATTATTTTCACTATGCATTAGTGTTTTTGCTAAGTAAAACTTGCATGGATTTTATTGCTAAGTATAGACCCTGCTATAGGAAAACCTAGTAGATGAATCCTTAGTAGGATTTTCCTAAGTTAAGAATCCTATTACTATCATGCTTAGCCTAGCTACTAGAAAACAAGGGTGGTTTATATATTCACACTATGGAAAAATATTCTAAGTCTGAGGACTTGTGTTTTATTTAACAAAACACCTAAGTTAATGAATCACCTGGGTGGAATGGAAGGAATGGTTTATGTTGAGTGGTTCACAAGGCCATGGACTTGGCTTGTGTATCTCACTTGTGGATGGCCACCCAGGAAACAAAGAGATTTGAGATGTCAAATGTTGAGAAGCTTCAAGTGCAACCACTTGGCAATATGGGCTCTGCCATGATCATATAGGTTGCAAGAACTTAGCCATATGGACAGTGGGTGGTAGTGTTTGATAGGTTGGAGCGCGTCCATGATGGTCTAAGGGAAGTCTTCTGAAAGATATTGTCTTGGGAAACCAAGTCTTGTGGGGAAAGTGCACCACCTCTACAGAGTGTAAAAATCTAAGTACTTAGCCATGTCCCTGGAAAAGGACAATTTGAGCATCAAGACATGGAAGCAATCAAAAATCTCATCACTCCAATTTCTAAGTTAAAAATTGAGGGTGAACAAGGGTTGTTTGAATTCTTCAATCTTTGATTGAGAGATGGCTTGTTTAAGGATCTCCAATCTTTGGTTAAGAAAAATGATTTTGTTTGAAATCTTCAATCTTTGATGGAGAGATGGCTTGGTACAAGGATCTTGAAATCTTTGATTGAGGAAAAATGTTTTTGCCAAGCACTTCAATCTTTGATTGGTAGATTCCTTGGAAAGGATCTTCAGTCTTTGATTGGTAGATGCCTTGGGAAAGATTTTTGCCAAAACAAAAACTTAGTGTTTTCAAAATGATTAAGGAAAAAAAATCTATTTTGAGCAATGCAAGCCTCAACCCCACTTAGCCAAATGCATATAGATGATAGACTCCACTATACTACCAAAGTATCACTTGCCAATACAATTCAAATGTATTGACCTTTGTGGCTGTAACTTGTAATGTTGCAGGTTTGATTGATTTTAGTGAAGATTGATTGATTAGGATTACAAAGTCTACAACCAACATCTGCCTGTGGCACTTTGAAGATGAAGGACCCATGCTTATAGTTACTCCGCTGCAATGTATTGTAATAGCCTAATGAGCTATGTATTGATGTAATAAGATTATGTTATTCCTGGTTATAAAGTTGTATTATGACCTTTGTTTCTTGATATTACATCTAAACTGTGGATGCTAGCTATTGATCCAGGGACTAGCATTGTAAACACAGGGGATTCTACCTACCTTATATTTTAACAAGGTTGGGGACCCTATAGAATGGTATCAGAGCATTGTGTTGCCTGTAGGATTTGTAATCATAGGATTGGACAAAACCCTTAGAAAATAGGAGTTGTATTTTGTTCCAAAACTTATTTACAAACAAATCTTGTAAACTCTTTCCTCAACCATTTTGGTTTCAACTCTATTTCTCTTCTATTTTTCAACTTGATGGAAAAGCCTACCCCATGGCCAAAGACTACACCAAGTGCAAAGGACTTCTTCAACACCTTCAACTCTAATGACTTCAACTTCTTCAACTCTAATGACTTCAACATCTTCAGCATGTTCACCAAGGACTTCGAACTTGGATACTACTAAGGACTACAAGTGAGACAAGAAATGTTACTCAAGACTTGAAGACTAAGGAAAAACAACTTAGATGGAACCATGATCACCTTTGAAGTTTTTGAGACCAAGAATTCACCAAGGATACAAAGATATCATTCAAGAAGAATCAACCAAGAAGGATGGAAAGATTTCAAGTGAACCATATAGACGGACCACCATATTTAGATTAAGTCAAACACACCAACTTATGTGGTGTAACAAAAATATTTTGTTGCCTAAGTATGTGATTAAAATTTGTTGTTTGAGTGGAGTGTTTGTTTGTGATTGCTTGCTCAATTGCTTGTCTGATTGTGATGTGTGTGATTAGAACTATCTCCCTAGAAATCTTTTGCCTATTCTAATCCCCCTCCAACCCAAACAGATGACTACTCCAAGAAAACTCCAACATCAAGGATGGTGACAACAACAACAACCAAGAAGACAACATGAGAGAACTCATAGTAACCCAACACCAGCTGAACCAACTAACAGCTCAGTTCATAGCCAGCAATAGTGATAAAGATCCAGCACTGCAAAAGTTTTTGGAAGAACAATCCCAACTGATGCTTAAGGTGACTAATCAAATGATCAGCATGGAAGAAAACTATCCAAAAAGAGTGTATGACAACAAGGATGACAGGAATGTTATTCCAGATGGAGCCCCAACTTGCATTATTTGTGGAGACAAGGATCATACCTCCAAAGAGCATGAAGATCAATGCCCCAATTGTGAAGAGGAACATCCAATTGACCAATGTCCTACCTCTCAAGCTACTTGTTACTTTTGTGAAGGAAACAACCATGTCCCTATCCAATGCCCCATCTATGCCATTGTTGAACAAAGGAAACAAGAAGGATCCAAGTCTACCAAAGGAAAAGGACCACTCATACCTCCAAACAAGACAACCCAATTCAAAGGACTAAAGAAACCTAAGAAACCAAAGCAAGACATGAGCCTTGTGCAATGTCGTAAATGTAAGGAAATGGGACACTACCCCAGTGGATGCCCAGAGACCATGAAGAATAAAAGGATGGACCAAGTAGTGTGCAACAATTGCAAAGAACCAGGCCACTATGTAGAAACTTGTCCACAAGAGCAACGTAAAGAACTCCAAGATATCCATTGTTTCAACTGCAAGAACCCAGGACATTATGCAAGCAACTGTCCAGAAAAGATGAAGAACAAGTTGAACAAGCCAATGGAGAAACTCAACCTTGGCCCATGAGTCAAGAATGGAAACCAAGGACACAATGCAAAAGTTTGCCCAGAGAAGTTTCCCCAGGATCCCAAGAAGGCCAACATGTAATCTAGTTTGAAAATTTTTAAGGGTGGTAGTACCCTAGTTGTTTTGAACCTGCTTGTAACCCTAGCCTCCCCAAATCTCGGGACGAGATTTATTTTAAGGGTGGTAGCCTGTCACATCCCAAGATTTTCCAAATCTTGTAATGTGAAAAATAAATAAATAAAATAAAATTTTGTTGAAAATCAGGGTGAAAAGAAACTTTTGTTTCTAGAAGGAAACTGAAAATCCCATCTTGAACAAACTTTGGTTAAAATTTGAATCCAACAAAATCCAAATCAAGAGAAATGCATTCCTCAATGAATGTATCTGGAAATTTGAACATTTGGAAAATAAATCAAAAACCCTAAACCCTAATGGAAGAAAATCACTTCCCAAGTTATCTCCAAATCCATGGATTTGATCCATACCAAATTTGATCAACAAATTTTCACAAAGGATCAAGAAAGACCATAGAAGTTGGTTTCACTCAAATTGGAACCATAATCAAAATCTTAGGAATATAATGAGATAAGGAAATTGAAGTTCCAAAGCTATTAAAGCCCTTACCAAAAACCCATACCAAATGGTGAGCAATTAATCCTAAAAGGATTTAAAAGGATAAACAAATATAAAATAAGATTCCACAAATTGGAATCACCAAGTTTGGATCTCTAAATAAAAAGAAATGGATTTTATAAGACAAAGAAAGAAATATTAATTAAAGAATATTTAAAGACCAAATCAAATCTTGACCTAATCCATTAAGTAAATGGAGTGAATATAATCCCAATCCAAATAAAATAAAAGGATAAAGAATATTCAAATAAAATAAAATGGCAATAACCATTCTATCCCTATCTTAATAAGGACAAATCTCTAAATAAGAATACATGAGAAAATGTTATTTGGAATTCACCCAAGTGGAATAAAAGTTGTTTAATCAACTTAAATAAAATAAAACCTCCAAATAAAAATTTGGGCATTAAAACTATATTAAATTCCATTGGAATCAAAACAAATACCCAATCTTAAATGATTAATAAATCATATTAGAATACTTTCCAAATAATTCAAGATGAATTATTTGAACCAACTAAACAAATAAAAACCTACTGAAAGGAATTAAGAAGTTTAAAGAATTTAAATGGAAATTTTATTAACTTAATCAAATCCTTTTATTAAATAACTAAAGATCCATTTTATTTAATTATTAAATGGATCCTAAATTAAATAAAAATATTATTTTTATTTTGGATTTGGATTATGTTGATAAACAGAACCAAATTCAAATTACAAAGTGGAGTGATTGTTTGAATTGTTTGAATTTGTTTGAATGCTTGAATAGTTGTTTGAAATTCAAAACAGAAAAATAGAAATGGAATTGGAAAAAGAAAACAGACAGAAAAAAAAATAGAACAGCCCACTCGGACCCAACTAGCCCAGCAGCAGCCCACCTAGCCCAGTCTTTCACTGCCCGAACAGAAACGATTCGTACCAATTAAGAGACCCGCTAAGTCAATGACAACCGGGACCCACTCCTCCTCTCACCCTCCCGCAGACAACAGACCCCACCTCCTCTTATTTCCCCCCCGAACCGTTTTTCTTCACCGCGAAAGAAACCCGCACCGAGGCTGACCAGTGGACCCTTCGCCCATTTCTTTTCCCACTGACGGCTGGACCCACTCTGCCCTGTTCATCGTCCTCCCCGCGACTCCTTCTCCCCCTCACCGCGCGGCCGTTCCTGTCGTTGAAGCCGCGGCTTGAATTCGCGTTAACTACGGCCTTTACTCCCCCTGCGACGACGCCTACTTAAACGCCAGCGCCTTCTCCTCCATTTCCCCCAGACCACTCCCTCCCTCTGCCCCCAGGCCGAGCAAATTTTGCCCTACACTCCCTCTGTCTCCGACAACCTTCCTCGCCGATTCCGGCAGCCCCTCGCCGTCCCTCTCCTCCCCGACCAAGCTCACAGCTTCCCCACTCTCAGGCGCATCTGCTAGTGCATCAAACTCGCCCGCGAGTGACCTGCAGGCTCGCCAACGACGACGACCATCGTCGCTACCGTCTGCTTCCTCTCCGGCGAAGCCCACAGGTAGTTTCCGGCCGCCCCTCTACCTCTCATTCACGCACACGACCTTGCCTGAGTCCTGCGCATCTAACCATGTCTTCGCCTTGCCTTGGGGTGATCCACAGCTCCATCCTCGAGGAGCACCAGGACCACCCGACGCTGCCACGAACTCCGCCGAGAGATTCCACCTGACCTCGAGCGCCCCTCGCCCGACCAACACCTCCTCGAGCATCGCCGTGACCCCCTGAGCCCAGTGAGCAACTCCCCTCTCTCCCTCACCTCCTGTAGCATCGACACCGTCGTCGACCGATCGCTCCGCCGCCAGTAGCCGCTGCAGCGCCGCTCGTCTATTGTCGAGCACCCTACAACCGTTAGATCTGGATCGAACGAATCAGATAGATTACTTAAACGCGAATGGGTACGCTCTCAGGACCGTGCGATCTAACTAGATCTAACGCACCGCAACGTGATCCACCCCGAACCGGTACCAGCCAGTCGTTTTACGCCACGTGGCCAGTATTAGGTTTAAAATAGATTTGGAAACAGAATTATTTGCAAACTTCAAACCCTTGTATCTTTGGATCCACACGTCCAAAATTTACAAATTTTATGTCGTTGGATTCAGGAGAACAAGCCCTAGACAACTCTGCCCTTAGTTTAGCAAATAGTATCTGTTAGCTTGTTTAACTTTGCAGATTCTTTTGTGTGCTAGTTTAGCTTAGAAAAATTGTTTAAAAATGTTTTTAAGGTTAAAACCTTTGCAAATTGGTTTGTTGTGACCTTACTGACCCTAGGATCCAACCCATAGTTTGGAAAATTATTTTGGAATATATTAGAATGGATTAATTGGTTTAGTCCATTTCTAGCTAATTAAAAACTATTGTTTTGTTTATGAAAATGGTTTTGAAAAGAAGACTTTGAGAAAATGCTTTGGACCAAACCTAATGACCCAAAACACCAAGTTTTGCAATAGCAACTCATTTGGTGAAACAAATAAGGATTCTTTGTTTTAAAACCATTTCTAGTCAAATAGAAATGTGGTTTTTAATAAAATGGTTTTTGCAGTGAAACCTTTTTGCAAGTGACTTTTGCCACTTGACAAAATGACCATTAGGTGTACCCAAATGTCTATGACCCACTAGGAACCACTTTTTCAAACAAAACAAAGCTTGGCATGCTTGCATGCAATTCTTTGACTTTGTTATTTTGTGTATGTATTGTTTTGCTTGATTGGTAGATTGAGTTTGTGCCTTGCTTGATTGAATTGTAGTGACTTGAAGTGTGTGAACATTGCAAAGATCAAGAAGTGAACCTATACCCTCTACCAAAAAGGCAAGTGATGCTTCATACTTTCTATCCCATTATTTTCACTATGCATTAGTGTTTTTGCTAAGTAAAACTTGCATGGATTTTATTGCTAAGTATAGACCCTGCTATAGGAAAACCTAGTAGATGATTCCTTAGTAGGATTTTCCTAAGTTAAGAATCCTATTACTATCATGCTTAGCCTAGCTACTAGAAAACAAGGGTGGTTTATATATTCACACTATGGAAAAATATTCTAAGTCCGAGGACTTGTATTTTATTTAACAAAACACCTAAGTTAATGAATCACCTGGGTGGAATGGAAGGAATGGTTTATGTTGAGTGGTTCACAAGGCCATGGACTTGGCTTGTGTATCTCACTTGTGGATGGCCACCCAGGAAACAAAGAGATTTGAGATGTAAAATGTTGAGAAGCTTCAAGTGCAACCACTTGGCAATATGGGCTCTGCCATGATCATATAGGTTGCAAGAACTTAGCAATATGGACAGTGGGTGGTAGTGTTTGATAGGTTGGAGCGCGTCCATGATGGTCTAAGGGAAGGCTTCTGAAAGATCTTGTCTTGGGAAACCAAGTCTTGTGGGGAAAGTGCACCACCTCTACAGAGTGTAAAAATCTAAGTACTTAGCCATGTCCCTGGAAAAGGACAATTTGAGCATCAAGACATGGAAGCAATCAAAAATCTCATCACTCCAATTTCTAAGTTAAAAATTGAGGGTGAACAAGGGTTGTTTGAATTCTTCAATCTTTGATTGAGAGATGGCTTGTTTAAGGATCTCCAATCTTTGGTTAAGAAAAATGATTTTGTTTGAAATCTTCAATCTTTGATGGAGAGATGGCTTGGTACAAGGATCTTGAAATCTTTGATTGAGGAAAAATGTTTTTGCCAAGCACTTCAATCTTTGATTGGTAGATGCCTTGGAAAGGATCTTCAGTCTTTGATTGGTAGATGCCTTGGGAAAGATTTTTGCCAAAACAAAAACTTAGTGTTTTCAAAATGATTAAGGAAAAAAAATCTATTTTGAGCAATGCAAGCCTCAACCCCACTTAGCCAAATGCATATATATATAGACTCCACTATACTACCAAAGTATCACTTGCCAATACAATTCAAATGCATTGACCTTTGTGGCTGTAACTTGTAATGTTGCAGGTTTGATTGATTTTAGTGAAGATTGATTGATTAGGATTACAAAGTCTACAACCAACATCTGCCTGTGGCACTTTGAAGAAGGACCCATGCTTATAGTTACTCCGCTGCAATGTATTGTAATAGCCTAATGAGCTATGTATTGATGAAATAAAATTATGTTATTCCTGGTTACAAAGTTGTATTATGACCTTTGTTTCTTGATATTACATCTAAACTGTGGATGCTAGCTATTGATCCAGGGACTAGCATTGTAAACACAGGGGATTCTACCTACCTTATATTTTAACAAGGTTGGGGACCCTACAAGGATACTCTAGGAAGGAAATCAATAATATGTAGGGACGAACATTCTTACACCGAAGCACATTACACCGTTCTACATAATTCTATATTGGCAGCCCCATATATTGAGGAACACAAGAAAATCTTACGCTCCAACAACCCTGGAAAGCATGAATCTTGGATTAGAGATGAACACATGAAGAGTTTTGGCGGTTGGTTGCAACATCTCATCAAAAACAACACTCTTGGAGATTAGCTAGACTTGTTGTCTAGGTCACCATCTTCGACTATATCAACTTTAGAAGGGTACGAGATAAATGGGTATACATTTTACACGATAGCCCAAGATAAAAAGAGCACCAACCAAAACAGTGGTGTCCGCTTTGATGCAACAAACAACAATGGGTCAAAGACCACATATTATGGTTACATAGAGGAGATATGGGAACTTGACTATGGACCTACTTTTAAGTTCCCCTTGTTTCGGTGCAAATGGGTCAAGCTGACACGAGGAGGGGTTGAGGTAGACAAGAAATACGGAATGACATCGTTGGATCTCAACAATCTTGGGAACTTAGACGAA
This sequence comes from Avena insularis, assembly GCA_023614405.1. Lineage (NCBI taxonomy): Eukaryota > Viridiplantae > Streptophyta > Magnoliopsida > Poales > Poaceae > Avena > Avena insularis. Next base: position 22,155,873 of record CM042691.1, on the reverse strand, counting down.
CCATTCGTCCTAGCCAATGATGTGGCTCAGGTTTTCTATCTGAAGGACATGTCTACCAAACCTAGAAAAAGAAAAAAATAAGAAAAATAATACATCATATGATGAGCCAAAGCGCCACATAGTTCTTTTAGGAAAAAGAAACATCATGGGAGTGGAAGATAGGACAGACATGTCAGAAGATTGTGATAAGTTTCATGAAATTCTGCCATTCGCGGTGAAGGATGACCCAAGCATCATGTTAATGAATGAAGGTGCTCCATGGATACTCACAAGGATGCCTATTTATAGTACAAGCAGCTCGGCATAATGTTGACACTCACGACATAATGTCGACACTCACCCCCTATTAGTAGTGCTGACTCATGTTTTGTCCCGGTTGGTGTCTCCAACCGGGACTAAAGGTTCATCTTTAGTCCCGGTTGGTGACACCATCCGGTACATGGTAAAAGTCGCACGACATAATGTCGACACTCACCCCTATTATTAGTTCTGACTGGCCCAGTCTGCCGCACTCCCTTTAGTTGCGGTTGGTTTCTCCAACCGGTACTAAAGATCAACCCTCTCTTTATAGGCATTTCCCTCTATTTATAGGCTGCTCGATCCAGACTACCCGCCCTTTCCTCTATTTATAGGCCTTTTTCCTCTAACTACAATATCTTCATATTTAGGTAACACTCAAGACATTTATTAATATTAAAAACTGGGACAAACCGGGACTAACTAACACTCAGGACTATAGACTCCCCTTTAGTCATAATCATGCTTAGACCTATAGTAATAGACATATTATTTGTTTTATTTGGTTTTTTACAATAAAAGATATGATTTTCCAAAGTTTTATATTTGATTTGAATTAAAAAAAGAAATTTACAAATGAAATAATTTATAAATGATGCAAACAGATATATGGATATTATATTAAGATTATTTACATTTTTCTGATAATAATAGACATATTATTTGGTTAATTTGGATTTTTACAATAAAAGATATGATTTTCCAAAGTTTTATATTTGATTTGAATTAAAAAATAAATTTACAAATGAAACAATTTATAAATGATGCAAACAGATATGTAGATATTATATTAAGATTCTTTATATTTTTCTGATAATAATAGACATATTATTTGTTTTATTTGGATTTTTACAATAAAAGATATGATTTTCCAAAGTTTTATATTTGATTTGAATTGAAAAAAGAAAATTTACAAAAAATAAACTAGTTGCGGGTCGTGGCTGGACCCGGGATTAGAGGATGCGTGCGCGCGTGAAAACCAAGCGACCGAAAAAACACATTAGTCCCGGCCCATGGCTTAACCCGCCCGGGACTAAAGGGTGCGTCCCTATATATTCTGCGCCCCATGGCAGGTGCTGCCCAGCACTTGGCATTCCTCGACGCAGCGAAGACGAAGGCAAACCGATGCATCAAAGACGACACAGGGAGGTACTGTCTGCCGCCTTCGTTCCACTCTGCTCTGCGGCCGCCGTGCCGCTCCGCCGTGCCGTGACGTGCCACCGCTCCGCCGACGCATTATTCCGCATCGCCGCCTGCGCCGCCTCCAGGCTACTTGGCCGCTGCTTCGCCGCCTGCTGTCCGCTTGCCTGCTTGCCTTGCCCGCCTCTCCGCCGCAGGCCTTGCCTCCCGGTGAGCTCGATCGAGAGGCCGCGCGGGTGGTTTATTTATAGTTTTTTGTTATAGTTTTTTCTATAGTTTTTTTTATATACTTTTTTCTATTAATATCTTCACCGGTATTAATATTAGGATTATAATTAGGATTATTAGGATTAGGATTATAATTAGGATTATTAGGGTCTTTTGTTGTAGTTTTTTCTATAGTTTTTTATATTTTTTTATAGTTAGGATTATTATAATTAGGATTATTAGGGTTTTTTGTTATAGTTTTTTTATATTAGGATTTTTTGTTTTAGTTATTACGATTACTATTTTACCATAAGTAATATTAGGGTTTTTTGTTTTAGTTATTAGGATTATTGTTTTACCATAAGTAATATTAGGGTTATTAATTAGAGTTATTTTTTTTGTTTTAGTTATTAAGATTATTGTTTTACCGCAAATAATATTAGGGTTATTTTTTTTAGTTATTAGGGTTATTGTTTTTCTAACCTGTTTAACTCTCTTTTTGTTATAGTTAATTAAGGCATGGATCCATCCGAAGATCCTGGGCGCATTGGTGAAGGTTTTCTTCAGGGCATGATAAGAGGTGAAATTCCTCTTAATATTAATACCAGTGAAGATATTTTGCTTGAGGAAGAGATACCCTCATATCTGAATCCATCCAGTGATGGACTAGAGGAAAACCTAATGTACCAAGGGGAAGACCGGATGGACGAAGGGCAAACAAATAACAACAATAATGATGGCCCCTCGATAGGAACCGGCGAGGTACATATATATATAAAGCCTCGTGTTACCTATATTCATTAACTGATCTAGATATATATTAATCACTCTATCTTCTTATTTTAGCCCACCGGATCGAAGCAATCGACAACTCGAACGAAAGGAGGGCCGAACAAAAAGTTGGATGGTATTCAGAGGTTCACTATCGAAGAAATAAATGATGATGGTGAACCGATTGCTCTAGAGAAGAACCAGAGGATGTTTCTAAATCAATGCGGGGTGCTTGTTAGGGATAAACTTCCGATCACCATCCAAGAATGGAATCAGTCAAAGAAACCCGGTGAAAAATCCAACAGCTATGTCACCGATGATGGCAAAGATGACCTTTGGCAGAATCTCATAGCGCATTTCATACTACCTCCAGAGTATGATGAATTTGAGGTAGATGGTATTACCCCAAGGCCGGGTGGGATTGAAAATAGAGCAAAAGTCAAGGACTAGGCTCTGAGCAAGATGGCTGAACTGTACCGAAACCACAAGGAAAGTTTATACGCGAAATATGTCGCGAAAAAGAAAACTCCAGACTTCAAAGTAGTAAACGAGAAGTTGAGAGAATAGTGGCCCGATTTTGTATAGTACAAGCAATCTGATAAAGCAATGGCAATGTCGACAAAGAACGCGTTAAATGCTGCCCAAAAGAAATACCATCATAAAATGGGGATAGGTGGCTACAAGAGTGTCGTCCCTAAGTGGGAAACTATGGAGAAGAAAATGAGGGCTAGAGGCGTCACTCCTGGTACAGATGGATGGCCCGAGAGGTCAAAGCACTGGTGGTACAGGCACTGGGAATCGTTGGACCTAGAAACAAGGAAGACATTATTTCATGAAAAAATTCTAAAACCCTCCAAAGACCTTATTCAAGGAATCAACGATGCTCAATTGGGATTGTTCCGTCCAGAGAGAGAGAACGACGAGCTGACACGCGCCCTAGGGAATCCTGAAAAGGGAGGACGAACATGAGGCAAAGGCACCGGTGTCTCCTAGAAGAAAGGGTTTCCTTAGTACGATGCCAGTTACAGAAGCCGTCAGAGAAAGAAGGACCAGGAGGCAGACCGGATCTCCAGTGTAGAGCAGGACCTAGCTGATATGAAGAACCTCATGCATGAAATTAGCCAAAGGCCGCCATCGTCAACTCACCCACGGGTTGATGATCTTGCATTGGATCTTAGCCAACGGAGAAGCAGCGTGGCTTCCACGGTGGTCCGGGCTGATCAAGCACTGCTGGATGATGCACCGGCTCCTCACTACCCCGTGGATGATGTCAGAGAGATGGCACAATGTGAGCTACATCAGCCAATGAACAACCTGTCCTTCAAGGTGGCGATCGGCACTACTTTACCTTGTCTACCTGGAGCACTCCACCATTCACTTCCGATTCCACCAGACTATGCTCGTATCATGGTGGATGACAAAGTGGAGGATTTTGCGGACATAGAGATTGAAATCGCTACGCTTGAAGGCCTTACGAAACTAGGAGATGTCAAGCGCAACATCATTCTATGGAATAAGAAGTACATCAAGTTTCCAAGCTCGGCGCCAAGGCCACGGACTCCAGGGAATCCAAGTCCACCCCGCATCGAATATCGCCAACCTCCAAGTCCACCCCGCCCCGTTGACGATCACCGCAGCAGGAGTACATCAACTCGATCTCCGCCTCCGCGCAATACTCCATCTCCGCCTCCGCCTCCATGCAATACTACTACCTCGTCGAAGAAACGGAAGTTCGACGCTCCCCCACGCCCCACATCGAAGAAAGGTCAAAAGGCAAAGATAGTCGACATCCCGCCAGCTCTTCCAAAGAGACTTTATGACAAGACCGATGAGGAAACTAACAAGGATGTGGCTGCCCAAGTTAAGGCGCATTTTGCACCCAAAAAGCCTGAGCCAAAGCCGGTATATGATGAAAAAACCAAAAAGTGGGCTAAGTCCTTTCTTGAGCAACCATCCCAGATATCGATGAATCTGGAATCAGACTATGACTGAGAGATTATTAAGCAAGAAAAGAATAAAAAAATCACAAGTGCAAAAAGTGGGAAGCAAGTTGCCCAGCTCGGAGCACAGAAGAATCAATCGGTCGCCCCACTCAAAGTCATTTCAGACCTCGACAAGGCCTTCAGACCTAAAATGGATATGGACATGCAAATAATGGACCCTAGAGGCCGTAATAATGCTGCACTAATGGGAATCACTATATCGTAGGCCAAAGCACTTGTTACCGAAGCAAATATGTCTCGTGGTCAATATTTAGGCTATGAACATATGCCAGTGGGTCAGATAGTATGGCAGTATGTCCAAGGGAAGCCTCTAGTCAGTAATGAGGAGCTCGCGCGTCCATCCACACATATGCGAAATCTGCACGAATGGTACATGTCACAATAAGAAGAAAAAGAATCAGAAATATTGGTTTCTGGTGGACGTTAGAAAGGAGCATCACTTCAAACCATACTCGATACAGGTTCAAATGACCGAACTGTTTCAGTTATACAACCAGCGCGCCCTCGACAAATCTATCATTGGTTGCTACTATCTGTAAGTGATTTATTTCTATAATTAAGTTTGTAGCTCAGCTTGTTCATTGCATTTAATATATTATCCTAACTATATATCCTTTTGTATGATGATATTATATTCTGCAGAATGAAGATGCTTGAATGCAAAATAGCTAGAAGATACGACGTTGGGTTCATTGACCCATATATCGTTATTGAATATACGTTAAAGAATCACCCCAAGGATTCATTGACCCATATATCGTTGGGTTCATTGACCCATATATCGTTAATGAATATACGTTAAAGAATCACCCCAAGGATCAAGTTTCAAAGGAATAATTCGGAGGAGGAAGGATGGCTTCTCTCCTTTCCTCTCCTCTCCTGTCTACTCCCACGGCGGCGGGTTCATCCGGTGATCACCTTGGTCTGATCGGGAGTTGGAGGGCCATAATCAGAGAGGTGGTTGGGGCTTCGATCAGTCCTTGTCGACAGGGCTTGATCTCGAGGGAGGTTTCAGGACAGGTGTCGCTACGTGATGTCTCGGGGCAGATCCTGGCGAGGTGGTGTTCGGTGGCGGAGATTTCGTACGGGGCGCGTCTGGTACATGAGGGTTGGCACGTTCACGTGGGTCCAGAGGTAGTGGTGCAGGGGGCGGTTCCTCGCGGTGTCGCCGGTGCGTCGCCCTATGCGCGTACGTGCCGGGTGATACGGCTCGGTGGTTCTAGGAGAGTTGCGGACGCTGACGAGGGGGCGTCATTGGAGGAGGGCCACCTGCCAGGTGAGGTGCAGGGTACTAGTACGTCGGAGCGAGATTTCTAGTCAGTTCCATGTCCACATCTCGCTTTCCCTAACCCTAGATCGGGAGCTGTTTCTCCTCTCGCCATTTCCAGATCTCGCGGCGTGTGTGGCGTGGTGTTCGTCCGGGAGCCTCCAGTTCTCCACCCCTCGTTGCCGCATGCTGTTTCTCCGGTGAGGAGGAGTGGAGTTGTTTCGGGGGATAGCAGATCGTTCGCTCAGGTTGTGGTTGCGGAGACTGATATGGATCGGCGGTTTCATGGTGGGCGTGGTTCCCCGTCTCGTCCTCCAGTCCGATTTGGTCCCTATGCGAGCAGATTCAGATCTGGGTATGGACAAGGTCGTTTCCCTGTCGATCGCAGAGAGTTGGAAGAGGATCATAGGGAAAGTGGTTGGATGCGTGAGCAGGAGCGGCGTCGCGATGAAGCACGGCGTCGCGATGCGAGGCACAAGGATGAGTTGAGGCAGGCGGAAACTGAGGCCAGATTGGAGGATCAACGCAGGGAGGCCATGGCGCGGGAGAGGGCGCTGTCTGAGGCTCGCCGTCGTGAAGCGGAATAGGCTCGCAATCGGGGCCGTTGGAGTCACCGTCCGGAGATGCAGCTGGGATCTGGGTCAGATGCTACTGCTTCTTCGTTCCCTGGCAGATCAGGTAATTCTGATTCAAACCCTAGGAGAGGAGAGCCGGTTTTTGCTTGTACAGTAGAGCAGGTTAATATCCCTAGGGTTGTGATGAACACTTCTGTCCCTGTGACTCGGTCTATTTCTGGTTTGAACACCTTGGCATCAACTTCTGTTAATGTGCCTGCTGGGGGGATCTCCCTGTGAATTTGTCCCCGATTCTGTCCATTAATCAATCTGATGCTGTTGCTACTACTTTGGTGGGGTCCTCTGTACCACCACCAGTAGTAAGTATGCCGAGAGATGGTAATGTGGCTGGAGGTTCTGGTGATGTGCAGTTGTTGGATGTGATTCAGGAGGAAGTAGTGTGTGATAATTGTGGGAAGGATCATAGCATTTTGGTCTGTCAAGAGAGGAAACCTTGGGAGTATGTTTCTCTTTTTTTTGGCAGTACTGATTTTGAGCAGGGCTTTCATTCTATTCCTGTTGTAGAATCAAATGTTTAGTCTATGGAGCAGCTTCATTATGCTCATATAAGTGTGGTTAGAGGTGATGTTACTGGGAACGATCTGGAGAAAGAGTTTCAAGTGTGGGCTGATGCTCTAGGATCTGGATGGAGATTTAATGCTAGGTCTATTAATGATGTGGAATTTTTGATGAGGTTTCCTTCTGCCAGATCCATTGATGATTTCCACTTTGGGAAGGTGTTCATGAAAACAATTCCTGATGCTGTTATCCAATTGTCTAAGTGGAATGGGGACCTGCAACCAGTTGAATGGTTGGAGGAGGCCTGGTTCAGAATTGTTGGTATCCCTATGAAATACAGGGAGAAATCAACTGTTTTTTATGTTGCTTCTTTGGTGGGTAAGCCTGTGTCCCTGGACAGGAACAGTTTGAGGAACTTGGCCTATGTAAGGGTGAAGATTGCTTGTCTGGATGTTTCTCTGGTTCCTAATACCAGAAGGGGGGAGATGCAGGGGGAATTTATGAATTCAAATACACTAGGGAGATTTTTGCTCCTGATGCTGTGCCCACCTTGCCTTCTGCTATGGGGATTGATGGACAGGATGGTGATAATATGCTGGATAAGGGGACTGAGGGTGAAGCTGAGTGTAAGATCCCTCCTTATTAAAGGAAAGGATCCCTGGGATTGCAATGCTAGTCCCTGGATCAATGCTAGCATCCACAGTTTAAGATGAAGTACACAGATACAAAGGTCGTTTATTACAGTCATTCCAGAGATAAAACATAGTCTTTTACAACTCAGGGCCAAAGGCCTAATACAAGAGTTTATGGAATAAGTAAATAAACGTAAGTCTTCATCTTCATGTGCCACAGGCAAGCATGTCGAGTGTAGACTCATGACTCCTAATCATCATCAGAGTAACCTGCAACATTACAAGTTACAGCCACAGAGGGTCAATACTTTGGAATAGTATTGGCAAGTGATACCTTAGTATAATTTAAGTGGACTATAATACTATATGCATCAGGCAGGTGGAGCTTAGGCTTGCATTGCTCAAAAATAGATTTTTCCTTAACTTTTGAAAACACTATGCATTTGCTTTGCACAAAACACCCAAGGCATCTACCAATCAAAGACTGAAGATCCACTCAGGGCATCTACCAATCAAGGACTGAAGATCCTTTAACCCTTGTTCACCCACAAGTTTTATTTTGAAATTGGAGTGATGAGATTCTTGAAGTTTCCATGTCTTGAGGCTCAAATTGTCCTTTACCAGGGACATGGCTAAGTACTTAGGTTTTACACTCTGCAGAGGTGGTGCACTTTCCCCACAAGACTTGGTTTCCCAAGACAAGATCCTTCAGAAGCCTTTCCTTAGTCAAATGGACGTTGCTCCAACCTATCATTCCCTCTACCACCATCTGTCCAAAAGACTAAGTTCTAGCAACCTAAGATCATGGCAGAGCCCATATTGCCAAGTGGTTGCACTTGAAGCTTCTCAACATTTGACAACTTAAATCTCTTTGTTTCCTGGGTGGCCATCCACAAGTGAGATACACTAAGGTAAACCATAGACATGGGCCTTGTGAACCACTCAACCAAAAACCACCAAGCAAGTCCCATTCCACCCAGGAGATTTATTAACTTAGTTGTTTTGTTAAATAAAACACAAGTCCTTAGACATAGAATAATTTTTCCATAGTGTTAATATATAAACCCCCCTTGTTTTTCTAGTAGCTAGGCTAAGCATGGCATGGCAACTTATCCTTAGGGAATTTTCCTAGCAACTCTGGCATTCTAATCTACATAGGATTTCCCACCAACATTTGATAAAAGTAGCATGCAAGTCTTAACAAAATATATCTAATGCAAGTATAAAATATAGGAATGGAATATTCATGAAGATATCACTTGCCTTGGTAGTGTGGAGAGTAGCACTCGTCACAATCACAATCACTAGCAAAATCTACACACAAAGTTGTAGCACACAATTACACACAAATATATACAAACAAAGATAATATGAATGCATGCATGCATGAATCTACCAAGTGATGATTTTTGAAAACTCTACCAAGCAAGTGCAAGATTACAGAAACTAAACAAGTCGCAAAGTAGCCAAGACAACTTATTTAACCCTAAATCAAAATACTAAAATAAAACTATACTCAAAAAGGCCTCAAACAAGTTTCTGCAATTTAAACCAAGCTAATGGTTACTATTTGCTAAACAAAGGGCAGGGTTGGTTAGGGCTTGTCTTGCTGATTCCAACGACATAAAATTTGTAACTTTTTGACATGTGGATCAAAAGGTATAAAGGTTTGAAAATGGCAAAAGTTTCTGTTTTCAAATTTCTTTTAAACAGATCTAGTGCCATGCGTCATGTTCTTATTCGCCCGTACCGGTTCGCGCGGATCAGTTGCTGAGGAGCGTTGGATTTAAGTTAAATCGTGCGGTCCAGAGGACATACCCCTTCGGTGTTTAAGTGATCTATCCAATTCGTTCGATCCAGATCTAACGGCTGCTATCAAATGGACCATCCACTGGCGGCACTACGGTGGCTAGCGGCGGCGGAACGGTCGGTCGACGACGGAGGCGACGCTACAGGGGGTGAGTGAGAAAGAGGAGTAGCTCACCGGGCTCAGGGGGTCACGGTGATGCTCGTCGTACTCGTGGTTGGTCAAGGGGCGCTCGGGCACGGTTGCGATTGCTCGTCGGAGTGGAGGTGTCGGTGCGTCTGGTGGTCATCGTGGACGTCGCTGTGAATCACCCCAAGGCAAGGCGATGACACGGTTAGATTCACAAAGTCAAGACAGAGTCGTGTGCGTGAACTAGAAGGCGCGGGGCGGTCTGGACTTACCACTAGAGCACGCCGGAGTTCGTGCAGAAGACGGTGGTGGCCAGTCGACGATGTTGCCGGAGCTATGGTCCATGCGAGAGCAAATGAAGGGTGTTAAAAGAAGCGCAGGTGTTAAAAGAAGCGCAGAGGCTCACTGAACCAGTTTTCAAGAACGAGAGGCAGAGGGGAGCTCAGAACTCACCGGAATTTGCCGGCGCAGTCGTCAGAGACGGCGGGGCTACAGAGAGTAATGCTCGTAGCCTGGTGGCGCTCTGGGTTCGGGGTTTGAGGGAGAAGAGAGAGGGGGCAGAGGGGGTTCTTATAGCCTGGTCACGAGCGAGAATCACTCGGCCATTGAATCGAATTAACGCCGTGAATTAAACACAGAAACGCCCGCGTTGATTTGGGGATGAACTGGTCGTGCGGGTGAAGACGATGCTGACGTGGAGAAGGCCCGCTTGTCAGCGAAACGCGCGAGGTGTAGGTGGGGTCTGGCTGTCAGCGTCTGTTTGCGTGTGCTCGCGCGTGAGAGAAGAAAAGGAGATCCCCGGGTGGGCTTGATGGGCTTGAACCACTGCTGGGCCAGAATCCTGGCGCTCGGCCTTTTTCCTTTGCCTAAGCCTTTTTCTTTTTCTAATTCCTTTTTCTGAATGGATTTTGATATGAATTCAAAACCTTTTGAATTCAAACTGCTTTGGGAAATTTTGCAGGGTTCTGTGGGTTCAAAATCAAACAAAAACCAAGTGGTTACCTTGCAAAGGCTTGGTCAAGCTTGGGTTTCAAAATAAACAGAGATTTGCTCTAGTTTGCAAATATTTGAAATAGGGTTTTGAAACTATTTCTAAGTTTGGAATCTTGGGTTAAAAGCTTCACCTAGTCTTTCCATCAATGGAGGCAAGCAAACAAGTACCTAAGCATTCAAATCTCAAAGGGTGATGGCCAATTGAGTTGAATTTGCACACATGAAATCATAGCTCAAACTTCTGCCTCTAAATGATTTTGAGAAAAACCCTATATGAATGAATGATGCAATAATGATATGAATGAGTTTTGAAATATGATTTTTGGGATGTTACAAATCTAACCCCCTTAAAATGAATCTCTCCCTCGAGATTCGGATTGGCTAGCAAATAGGTGAGGGTGGTCTTTCCGAAGATCATCTTATCTTTCCCATGTTGCTTCCTCTTCGGAATGATGATTCCATTGTACTTTGCAAAACTTGATAGTCTTTGTCCTTGTGACTCTTTCTGCGGTCTCAAGAATCTTGACAGGCTTTTCTTCATAGGTGAGATCACTTTCTAGTTGAACTTCCTCCAAAGATATGGTATCCTTCAAAGAAGATCCTTCCATTTATGGGTGACATTTCTTAAGCTGACTCACATGAAAAACATTATGGACTGCTAATAAAGATGCTGGCAGTTCGATTTCATATGCAGCTTCTCCCTTGCGACTTAGAATGTTGAATGGTCCAACATATCTTGGTGCTAACTTTCCTTTGACTCCAAATATTTTCACTCCACGAAGTGTTGATACTCTAAGATAAGCTCTATCCCCAACTTCGTAAGTGACTTCTCTACGCTTAGCATCCGCGTAGCTTTTCTGTCGAGACTGTGCTATCTTCAACCTGTCCCTAACCAATTTGACTTTTTCTTCGGCGTCTTTGATAAGGTCTGGTCCAAACAAACTTCTTTCTCCCACGCCATTCGATAGCAATGGGGTAGTACACTTTCTTCCGTAGAGAAACTCAAATGGTGCCATTCCAATACTAGATTGGTGACTGTTGTTGTAAGAGAACTCTGCGTAAGGCAGACTTTCATCCCAGCTTGCTCCGTAATCTAGGGCACATGCCCTCAACATGTCTTCGAGAATTTGATTAGTCCTTTCTGTTGGTCCATCCGTTTGAGGATGAAAAGCAGTGCTGAATTCCAACCTCGTTCCTAAAGATTCATGAAGCTGTCTCCAAAAGTGAGAAGTGAACTGAGTTCCTCTATCAGACACAATACTCTTAGGCACACCGTGAAGGCATACAATTCTGCTCATGTAGATTTTGGCTAACTTGGCACTGGTATAAGTTGTCTTTACGGGTATAAAATGAGCCACTTTAGTTAGGCGATCCACTACTACCCATATGGAATCATATCCTGACCTGGTCCTTGGTAATCCGGTAATAAAATCCATACCAATATTTTCCCACTTCCATTCAGGAATAGGCATTGGTTGAAGCAAACCTGCTGGTTTCTGATGCTCCGCTTTCACTCTACTACACACATCACACAAAGCAATGTGTTCAGCGATGTCCCTTTTGAGATTGTTCCACCAAAACCTTTCTTTCATATCCATGTACATTTTGGTGTTTCCCGGGTGAATAGAATATGGAGAGTTATGGGCTTCTTGTAAAATCAGTTTCCGCATTTCCGGATCTTGTGGAACACAAATACGTTTCCCGTGCCATAAAGTACCTTGTTCGTCCATATGAAATCTTTTAGCTTTCCCTTGGCTAATCCTTTCCCTAATCTCTTCAATTTCTTTATCCGTCTTTTGGGCTTCTTTAATCTTATCCAACAGAGTGGGTTGAACATCCAAAGACATGAGATGTCCTTCCGGCACAATCTCCAACCTGAGTTCTTTGAATTGCTTACACAAATCATCTGGCAATTCACCTTTGGTAAGATCATTTACAAACACCTTACGACTTAGAGCATCTGCTACTACATTTGCTTTACCGGGGTGGTATTGCAAACTCAAGTCGTAATCCTTGATAAGTTCTAGCCATCTCCTTTGTCTCATATTGATTTCCTTCTGGGTGAAGATATACTTCAAACTATTATGATCGGTGAATACTTCACAACGTTTTCCCAAAAGGTAATGTCTCCATGTTTTGAGTGCATGGACAACAACGGCTAACTCTAAATCATGAGTAGGATAATTTACTTCATGAGTTTTGAGTTGTCTCGAGGCATACGCCACAACTTTTACGCCTTGCATAAGTACGGCTCCTAATCCTTGATGTGAAGCATCACAATACACTTGGAAATCCTTTTCCAAATCTGGTAGGCACAGAACTGGTGCTGACACAAGTCTCTTCTTTAATTCTTGAAAGCTGAGTTCACAACCTTTAGACCAAGCAAATTTCTTATCTTTCTTTAACAATTCAGTCATTGGTTTAGCAACCTTTGAAATTTTTTCAATGAATCTCCTGTAGTAACCTGCTAAACCAAGGAAACAACGAACCTCTTTTACGTTCTTAGGTGATTCCCATTCCGTCACAGCTGAAACTTTAGCAGGATCAACTTCTACACCATCCTTTGTCATAACATGACCAAGAAATCCAACTTCCTCTAACCAAAACTCACACTTGCTGAATTTGGCATAAAGCTTATGTTCCCTTAGTTTCTCAAGTATCAAGCGTAGATGTCTTTCATGCTCTTCCTTGCTCTTGGAGTAGACTAAGATGTCATCGATGAAAACGACAACGAACTTGTCGAGAAATTCCATGAACACTTTGTTCATCATATTCATGAAGTATGCTGGAGCGTTGGTTAAACCGAAAGGCATCACAGTGTACTCATACAATCCATACCTTGTGGTGAAGGCTGTTTTAGGTATGTCTTGCTCTCTTATTTTGAGTTAAAAATAACCTGACCGAAGATCAATCTTCGAGAACACACATGCTCCTTCTAGCTGATCAAACAAGTCATTGATTCTTGGCAAAGGATATTTGTTCTTGATGGTTACCTCATTGAGAGAACGGTAATCTATGCATAATCTTTGAGTTCTATCTCTCTTTTCTACGAACAATACTGGAGCTCCCCAAGATGAAGAACTTGGCTGGATGAATCCTTTCTGCAATTGTTCTCCAAGTTGTTTCTTAAGTTCCTTAAGTTCGTCGACTGACATTTTATAAGGCCTCTTTGCTCTTGGTCGAGAACCTGGTACCAAGTCTATTATAAACTCTACATCTCTATCTGGTGGCATTCCTGGCAACTCTTCCGGAAACACATCCGGATATTCCCACACAATTGGCACACTGTCCATGCTAACCCCTTAAGAGAATTCAGCTTACTCCCTTTAGATTTAAAATTGGACTTAAACTTTATCCTCTTACCTTCAGGGGTTGTGAGTGAAACTGTACGATTGGCACAATCTAGTACTCCCTCATACTTAGCCATCCAATCCATCCCCAAAATCACATCCAATCCTTGGGAGTTTAGGATTATTAGGTTCACTGGAAACTTATGTTTTCCAAACTCTATGACTAGGTCATGACATCCTGAGTTTGCTATCATTTCTCCACCAGGAGAACTTACTCTTATAGGACACACAATAGTTTCTACCGGTAGTTCATTTCTTTCGACAAATGCTTTTGATATGAATGAATGAGATGCACCAGTGTCAAAGAGTACAAATGCTGAGATGGAATTGAGTCTGAACTTACCAGCAACAACATCAGGCTCTTCATAGACCTCCTCCACATTGATGTGGTTGACCTGTCCTTTCTGAAAAGGATTGGGCTTGTTAGGTCCTTCAACTTTCTTCACAGGGCACTCATTAGCATAATGCCCCAGCTTCTTGCATTTGAAGCATTCAACCTGATTGATGTCCCTTTTAGGCTGACTTCCACTTCCACTTCCACTGTGGTGGCTCCTATGTCCACTCTTGTGATTCTTATACTTATCATTGTCATGACTGCGATGATGCTTGTTGTCATGACGCTTGTGGTTGTGGTGCTTGTTAAACTTCCCATGCTTGTGGGATCCTGAGCTGACACTATCATCATAGTGAGATCGTTTATGAGACGATCCCGAGCTGTGCTTGTCGGAGTGTTTCCTCTTCCTGCTCTCGACTTGCTTCATTTTATTTTCCACAATAACAGCCTTGTCACACAGCGACTGATAAGTAGGAACATATGCCACAGACAGTTGTAGACTTAGCTCATCATTCAAACCTTCCAGAAACTTTTCTTTCCTTTTGGCATCCGTGTCAACCTCATCCGGTGCATAGCGTGCCAGATTGTTGAACTCTTCAATATATTCAGCCACGCAGTGGTGGCGTTGCTTCAGGTTGTGAAATTCCTTCTTTTTCAGGCTCATCATACCTGGTGAGATATGAGTAGTACGAAAGCCATCTTCAAAGATAGCCCAAGTCACCTCATCAATAGGCTTGGTAATCTGGAAGTTGTCCCACCATGCTGCGGCTGGTCCTTCCAACAGATGTGCCGCAAACCTGACTTTTTCGGCATCCGTGCAGCCCACGGTCACTAAGTCTTTGTTCACAGAACATAGCCAATCATTGGCCACCATGGGATCAGTCGATCCTGAAAACTTAGCTGGCCTCAGACGCAGAAATCTGGTGAGCATATCAAAACCTGGAGGGTTGCTGGTGTTGTTGTTGTTATTGTTGTTGTTATTGGGGTTGTTGTTGTTCTGGTTCTGGATGAACGTCGTCATCATTTGCATAAGCTGTGTCTGCGCATTCATCATTTGTTGCATTTCCGGGGTAATGTTGGGGTTGGGGTTGGTGTTTGTGCGACGGGGAGGCATCTGTGGTTTATTCATATAGAGATAAGAATGAGATACCCTTACATGATTTATGCACAATACATCACACAAGCAAACATATAGCATGCAACACAAGGATAAAAGCTCAACAACAAGATAACAAAAGTCTCAAGGTAAAAACACACAAGTGGCAAGCCATCCACATGTCGGATGGTCCAATAATAAGTTCACAAATAACATGTGCGGTAAATAAAGATATCTGAGTAGTCAAATCTACTCGTCAGCCTCAATCTCCTCCTCGACAAAGGTAAGACCTGCGTTCTCCATTGCGGTCTTGTTCTCCTCGATGGTAGTGGTCAAAGAGTCGATCTTGGCCTTGAGAGCCCTCTTCTGGGAACGAAGCCTCTCAATCACTGTCTGCTGCTGCTCTAACTCAAAGTCCTTGGACTGCAGTTCCTCGGTCATATCACGAATCCTCTTGTTCCTATCCTGGACACGCTTCTCTTGACTCTTGAACTTACGGTCTTGGGTCTCGAACTTTGCCTCCATCTCCTTGACTATCTCGTAATGCTGCACGAAGAGCTTGTCCTTCTCTCGAAGCTGCACCTGGAGCTCGTCATTACTAAGCATGACGTTGGTCCTATCGGTATCCACATGCCTAATAAGAGTCTCTAAGTCCTGGAGGTACAGGTGTATCGGCTCTGCTGTGACCCTCGAGTCGTCCTCAAAGTCAATGGACTCTCCGTCGTCATCACGCCTTCCGAAGGCGTGGAAGTGAGTACCTCTAACCTGTCGAGAGTGACGGCCTAACAGTCGTCCTATCAAATCCTGCATGACAACCTCCATGCCTCTCTCCCTGTCATCGTGCATAAGCTTGAAGACGATGGCCTCCATAGTAGGCTCTGTCTGACGTCCTGGCTGGTTCACCTTGAAGCCCCAGAGGTCCTTCCTCTCAAACTTGGTGAGTGGGTGTACCGTAATGATAGGAAGAGGGAGATCGAGTAAAGTAGTAAGCTCTACGATGCGAGGACCAAAACGGGTAGCCTAGAACTCCTCAATACTGCTGATGGCAATAGGAATCTATTTATAAGATTGAAAAAGTTAGAACAACACAATTTAAAATAAACAAGACAAACATTCATACACATTCATGGAACAAAAAATCACACAAGTCATGCATACAAGGATCCATTACATCAACCAAGGTTCAAACTTATTTAAGGTATCATTTTGGAAAATAAGGTGATAGGTGGTGGTCCAACTAACGAAGTGCGTTCACAGACCTATCCCACTGGATCTGGTGGCTAACACAATGTTCCTAGTGGCAATCACCCTATCTTGTTCACATGCTTCTATCACTAAGTCTATAATATCTCCTCTTAAGGATTGGTTGGTGACTTCCAACTCTTGGGTATGTTCCTTCTCTTTCTCCAAGTCTTTTTGGAGGTTGAGCATCCTGCACTTGACTCTAGCACTTAGTTCCTTGATAGTCTTCCAAGCTGCTTCTTTTGCTGACTCAAAGAATGTGGTGTGCATAAAAGTGTTGGTATACATGCAGAAGCCCTTTTATTGGTGGTTGTCTTCCTTGTTTTTGTACAGGTGAAGTTGCACCCACCAATACTCCACTCCTTCCTCCATCACTGGAAAGCCCTTGTACACAGCTGCACCATGTACTCCCATGGTCTCCATGAGGTCCTTGAGAATTTTGGGAAACTCAGTATCACACTCCAAGGTCATGGTCATGAGTGGTCCTTTCTTCACGGCTTTGTTGATGGAGTTCATCTACAAATAGAGATGAGAATGAGAAGATTAGAAAAGTTTACGAGAAGAATTGACAAGTGTAGAAGAAGTAAAAATTTTTCCTTAGTGGTTTCCAATCCTAGGGTCATAATCCTACAGGCAACGCAGTGCTCTGATACCATATGTAAGATCCCTCCTTATTAAAGGAAAGGATCCCTGTGATTGCATTGCTAGTCCCTGGATCAATGCTAGCATCCACAGTTTAAGATGAAGTACACAGATACAAAGGTCGTTTATTACAGTCATTCCAGAGATAAAACATAGTCTTTTACAACTCAGGGCCAAAGGCCTAATACAAGAGTTTATGGAATAAGTAAATAAACATAAGTCTTCATCTTCATGTGCCACAGGCAAGCATGTTGAGTGTAGACTCATGACTCCTAATCATCATCAGAGTAACCTGCAACATTACAAGTTACAGCCACAGAGGGTCAATACTTTGGAATAGTATTGGCAAGTGATACCTTAGTATAATTTAAGTGGACTATAATACTATATGCATCAGGTAGGTGGAGCTTAGGCTTGCATTGCTCAAAAATAGATTTTTCCTTAACTTTTGAAAACACTATGCATTTGCTTTGCACAAAACACCCAAGGCATCTACCAATCAAAGACTGAAGATCCACTCAGGGCATCTACCAATCAAGGACTGAAGATCCTTTAACCCTTATTCACCCACAAGTTTTATTTTGAAATTGGAGTGATGAGATTCTTGAAGTTTCCATGTCTTGAGGCTCAAATTGTCCTTTACCAGGGACATGGCTAAGTACTTAGGTTTTACACTCTGCAGAGGTGGTGCACTTTCCCCACAAGACTTGGTTTCCCAAGACAAGATCCTTCAGAAGCCTTTCCTTAGTCAAATGGACGCGTTCCAACCTATCATTCCCTCTACCACCATCTGTCCAAAAGACTAAGTTCTAGCAACCTAAGATCATGGCAGAGCCCATATTGCCAAGTGGTTGCACTTGAAGCTTCTCAACATTTGACAACTTAAATCTCTTTGTTTCCTGGGTGGCCATCCACAAGTGAGATACACTAAGGTAAACCATAGACATGGGCCTTGTGAACCACTCAACCAAAAACCACCAAGCAAGTCCCATTCCACCCAAGAGATTTATTAACTTAGTTGTTTTGTTAAATAAAACACAAGTCCTTAGACTTAGAATAATTTTTCCATAGTGTGAATATATAAACCCCCTTGTTTTTCTAGTAGCTAGGCTAAGCATGGCATGGCAACTTATCCTTAGGGAATTTTCCTAGCAACTCTGGCATTCTAATCTACATAGGATTTCCCACCAACATTTGATAAAAGTAGCATGCAAGTCTTAACAAAATATATCTAATGCAAGTATAAAATATAGGAATGGAATATTCATGAAGATATCACTTGCCTTGGTAGTGTGGAGAGTAGCACTCGTCACAATCACAATCACTAGCAAAATCTACACACAAAGTTGTAGCACACAATTACACACAAATATATACAAACAAAGATAATATGAATGCATGCATGCATGAATCTACCAAGTGATGATTTTTGAAAACTCTACCAAGCAAGTGCAATATTACAGAAACTAAACAAGTCACAAAGTAGCCAAGACAACTTATTTAACCCTAAATCAAAATACTAAACTAAAACTATACTCAAAAAGGCCTCAAACAAGTTTCTGCAATTTAAACCAAGCTAATGGTTACTATTTGCTAAACAAAGGGCAGGGTTGGTTAGGGCTTGTCTTGCTGATTCCAACGACATAAAATTTGTAATTTTTGGATGTGTGGATCAAAAGATATAAAGGTTTGAAAATGGCAAAAGTTTCTGTTTTCAAATTTCTTTTAAACAGATCTAGTGCCACGCATCATGTTCTTATTCGCCCGTACCGGTTCGCGCGGATCAGTTGCTGAGGAGCGTTGGATTTAAGTTAAATCGTGCGGTCCAGAGGACATACCCCTTCGGTGTTTAAGTGATCTATCCGATTCGTTTGATCCAGATCTAACGGCTGCTATCAAATGGACCATCCACTGGCGGCACTGCGGTGGCTAGCGGCGGGCAGTCGATGGCGATGGGCGATGCTACGAGGGGTGAGTGAGAAAGAGGAGTAGCTCACCGCCTGTGGCTCAGTCACGGTGATGCTGGCCGCGTCGTACCAAATGGTTGGTCAAGGGCGCTTTCACGGGCGATTGCTCGTCGGAGTGGAGGTGTCGGTGCGTCTGGTGATCGTCGTGGACGTCGCTGTGAATCACCCCAAGGCAAGGCGATGCCACGGTTAGATTCACAAAGTCAAGACAGAGTCGTGTGCGTGAACTAGAAGGCGCGGGGCGGTCTGGACTTACCACTAGAGCTCGCCGGAGTTCGTGCAGAAGACGGTGGCGGCCAGTCGACGATGTTGCCGGAGCTACGGTCCATGCGAGAGCAAACGAAGGGTGTTAAAAGAAGCGCAGAGGCTCACTGAACCAGTTTGCAAGAACGAGAGGCAGAGGGGAGCTCAGAACTCACCGGAATTTGCCGGCGCAGTCATTGGAGACGGCGGGGCTACAAAGAGTAATGCTCGCAGCCTGGTGGCGCTCTGGGTTCGGGGTTTGAGGGAGAAGAGAGAGGGGGCAGAGGTTGTTCTTATAGCCTGGTCACGAGCAAGAATCACTCGGCCATTGAATCGAATTAACGCCGCGAATTAAACACAGAAACGCCCGCATTGATTTGGGGATGAACTGGTCGTGCGGGTGAAGACGATGCTGACGTGGAGAAGGCCCGCTTGTCAGCGAAACGCGCGAGGTGTAGGTGGGGTCTGGCTGTCAGCGTCTGTTTGCATGTGCTCGCGCGTGAGAGAAGAAAAGGAGATCCCCGGGTGGGCTTGATGGGCTTGAACCACTGCTGGGCCAGAATCCTGGCGCTCGGCCTTTTTCCTTTGCCTAAGCCTTTTTCTTTTTCTAATTCCTTTTTCTGAATGGATTTTGATATGAATTCAAAACCTTTTGAATTCAAACTGCTTTGGGAAATTTTGCAGGGTTCTATGGGTTCAAAATCAAACAAAAACCAAGTGGTTACCTTGCAAAGGCTTGGTCAAGCTTGGGTTTCAAAATAAACAGAGATTTGCTCTAGTTTGCAAATATTTGAAATAGGGTTTTGAAACTATTTCTAAGTTTGGAATCTTGGGTTAAAAGCTTCACCTAGTCTTTCCATCAATGGAGGCAAGCAAACAAGTACCTAAGCATTCAAATCTCAAAGGGTGATGTTCAATTGAGTTGAATTTGCACACATGAAATCATAGCTCAAACTTCTGCCTCTAAATGATTTTGAGAAAAACCCTATATGAATGAATGATGCAAGAATGATATGAATGAGTTTTGAAATATGATTTTTGGGATGTTACACTGAGCATAGGAGGCCTGATGATAATAGTGGACATAGAACTGTGCCTGGTGCAGGTAGTGGTGGGGGTGCTGGTGGTCGCCAACATGCTGGGTTGGACAAAGGTAAACAAGTTGTGGTGGAGCAGGAGGACTCTGGGGGGGTCTCTTTTGGGACCAAAATGGCTAACATATGGGCTAGCTCTGGGGGTGATGGTCGTTCAAGAGGGATTGTTATTAGAGAAAGTTTTGCAGGCGGCAATGGTGGTGGTGGTGGGACAGGTACTCAAACCAGAACTGCTGATGTGGGTCTGTAGGTTGGTGCTCAGGAAGCTGTGTCTGATGGTGCTGGGTTGGGGGATGTTCACATGGAAGTCATCCAGAACTTGACATCTACTTTGGCTAAAAGTTCCAATACTGAGACTGTTGCTGGCCCTCAGAGGTTTGATGATTTTATCATGGGTTTGTTGAAAGATAGAAGCAGTGACAAATATTATGAGCTTAAGAAGCAGTATGGCCATTTGCTGGAAGAGGAGGAAGAACAGGATGAGGGTGCCCAGGCAAAAGATGACAGTGTTTCTACTGATGCTTCCTTTGGATCTTCTTCTGACAATGGCAAAAAAGGTATTGATGGGGGATCTGTGATGGAGGGTGCTCAAGATATGGAAGTTGTTAATCATGATCAAGAAGTGGTGGTTGTTGATCTGTCTCAACCTGATGGCTCTACTCAGTAAAGTGTGGGTTCTTAGTCTGAACATGTGGCTGGTGTAGAAGAGCAAGTTATAAGAATGAGTTCAAAGGTGGCTGATCAAGATGGTGCTAGAAACATGGCTGAAGGGCATTTGGCTCAACGACCTCCTAGAGATTTATCAGGTACAAATTTAACTTTACATAATTCTTTTGCTGCTTTGGATGATGATATCATTATGCATAGAGCTTTGGAGATGGGGGTAGATGCTTCTTCTATACCTTTGGATCATATTAATTCTTTGAAAGATTTAGAAATTGCTAGACATAGTTTACAGGATAGGAGACAGGTAGAGAATGAATGTGAGGTTGATTTGAATGAGAAGGTTTTGTTTCTGGACTTGAAGGATGATGGTAATGATGAGGAGGAATTTAATCCTGTGGTTTCTAGGAAACAAAAGAAAAAGTTGAGAGCTGGTTCTGTTATGAAGGAGAGAAAGTTAAGGGCTGCTGATGTGAAGGTTCACAACTATCACCCTATGAGTGGTGTTGTGACTAGAACAAGAGAGAGAAAATTTGTATTATGATAGGTGTTATTTTGAATATTAGAGGTGTGGGGAAGAAAGGTGCTAGTGCTTATTTGAATAATTTGTTGAGACAAGAAAAAGTGGATTTTATTGGTTTGCAGGAAACCATTAAGAAAGATTATTCTGATGCCTTTTTAAGGAGGATTGATCCTATGAATCAATTCTCTTGGAGTTGGCTGCCTTCTGTGGGAAGATTTGGAGGCATTTTGGGGGGCCTACGTTCCTCTAAAGTGACTCAACTTGATGTGTCTGTGGGCAAATTTCATGTTAAGATGAAGGTGTTTGATGTTTTGAAACAAATTTAGTGGCATTTGGTGGTAGTGTATGGGGCTGCTCAAGAGGAGAATAAAGAGGAGTTTTTGGTAGAGTTAGCTGAAGTTTGTCAGGATCAATCTATTCCTTTGTTGGTGGGTGGCAATTTTAATGTGATCAGGTGTGCTTCTGAGAAAAACAAGGGTCACTCTTTGAATAAATGGGGGCACATGTTCAATTCGATTATTAATGCTTATGGTTTAAGGGAGATACTCATGTCTGGAGGGCAGTTTACATGGTCCAACAACCAGAAAAACCCCACTTTGGAGAAGTTGGATAGAATTTTAGTTTGTAAAGAATGGGAAAAGTTGTTTCCTCTTACTATAGTGCACAAGTTGTCTAGAGAAGTTTCTGATCATAGTCCTTTGATTCTGGATACTATGGAAGGGCAGGAAAAAGGTGGCAGGGAATTCAGGTTTGAAAAAAGCTGGTTTAAGTGTGATGAATTTTTGACCAGGGTGGAGAAAGTTTGGAAAAAACGTGTGAATGGTAAGAACAGTCTTGATAGGCTGCAGAAAAAATTAAGAATGTCAGAAATGATTTGAAGGGATGGGGTGCTCATTTAAGGGGCGAGGACAAAAAAAAGAAGAGTTTGGTGGAGGAGCTTTAGGAATTAGAAATGAGGAGTTGATTTTGCTTACTGCTGAACAACTTAAAAGAAAAGCAGTTATTCAAAAGGAGTTGCTAGAGGTGTATGAGAAGGAGGAGAGATTTTGGCAGCAGAGATCAAGGGATAATTGGTTGCTTAGAGGTGATAATAACACTGAATATTTTCATAGGATTGCTAATGGGGTGAGGAGAAATAAAATGATCTTTTCGATGAAAGATGGGGAGAATGAGATTCAGGGAACTCATGATCTTCTGCAGCATGCCACTAATTACTATAAATCCTTGTTTGGTCCTGCTGGTGGGTTCTCTATTAGGCTTGCAGATGACAATTGGCAGGATTGGGAGAAGCTTAATGATGAGGATAGGGAAAAGATGGGGGTGCCTTTTACTGAGAAAGAAGTTAAGGAGGTTATTGATCAGATGGAGAAAAATAAAGCTGCTGGTCCTGATGGGATTCCTATTGAATTCTATCAACATTGTTGGATGATTATAAAAACATATGTTATGGCTGTGTTTGATGATTTTTTGCTCATAAGATTGATTTTAGGAGTATTAATTATGGGGTGATTACTCTGTTGCCCAAAGGTGATGATGCTGATAGAATTCAGAAGTATAGACCTATTTGTCTGCTCCAAGTGCTGTTTAAGATTTTTACTAAAACTTTGACGGTTAGAACTGAGCCTGTAATGGGGAAATTAATTGACGTGCGGTTCGCTTTTATTAAAGGGAGGTTTATTGCAGATGGGGTGACTTTGCTACATGAGATCTTGAAAGAATCGAAAAGCCAGAAGCAGCAGGGTGTGGTTTTGAAAATTGACTCTGAGAAAGCTTATGACAAGGTCAACTGGTTCTTTTTGTTTCATTGTTGTAGGCAAAAAGGTTTTAGTGAAGATTGGATGATTTGGTTGAGAAGTGTTGTGACTCAGGGTACTCTCAGTGTTAAGGTGAATGGGGAAACTGGTCCTTACTTTGGCAGCTATAAAGGGGTTAGACAAGGAGATCCTTTTTATCCATTTCTGTTCAATTTGGCAGGTGAATGTTTGGCTAAAATGGTGCTTAATGCACAGGCTGGTGGGTTGTTTACAGGATTGGTTGATAATTTGTTTGATAAAGGGATTGCTATTTTGCAATATGCTGATGATACCATCCTGTTTATTAAAGATGATCCTGAGGGGGCTAGAAACTTGAAATTGTTGTTGTATTTGTTTGAATGTATGTCTGGTCTCAAGATTAACTTTGAGAAGAGTGAGGTGATGATGGTGTTGGATGATGAGGAGAAACTCTCCAATTATGCTGAAATGTTCAATTGTCAGAAGGGTAGTTGGCCAATCAAATATTTGGGGTTGCCGGTTTGTAGTAGGAGATGCACAGTGGCTGAGATGAGCTTTATTGGTGACAGGTTGAAGAAAAAGTTCGATGGTTGGATGGGGGTGCTTTATCTCTGGGAGGGAGGCATGTTAAAATCACTGCTTGTGTTTCCCGTGTGGCTGTTTATCCTATGACTATGCTTCTTTTGCATAAATCAAATGTGGAAGAAATTGAGAAACAGACTAGAGCTTTCTTTTGGTATGGGAAGGTAGGGAAAAGAAAATATCATCTGGTTAAATGGAAATATGTGTGTAGGCCGAGGAAAAAGGGTGGACTGGGATTAAAAACATTAGACTTTTTAACATTTGCTTACTGTGTAAGTGGTGGTGGTGCCTTGAAGCTGAGGAAGGTCCATGGCAAGTTTTTGTGAGAAATAAGTATTTGAAAAAGGGTGGGATCAGTACTGTGAAACACAGACAGAGTGATTCTCCATGTTGGAATGATTTGATTAAGATTAGGGATCTTTATTTGGCTGGTAGGAGAATGAGGATTAGTAATGGGGAATTGACTGATTTCTGGCATGATGCTTGGTGTCTGGATATGCCTTTGAAGGGTAGGTTCCCTGATTTGTTTGATATTTGTCAGAATCAGACGATCACTGTAGCTGATATGGCAAGAAAAGGGTGGAGGTGCTCTTTTAGAAGATGGTTGGATACTGATGGGCTGAATCATCAAGAGCAAATGAGAATGATGCTGTCTGAGGTGAGTTTGAATCAGGAAAAAGACATGCCTGTGTGGATGTGGAATAAATCTGGCAAGTTCTCTGTCAAATCGATGTACACACATTTGTCGAATGTAGGGATCGATAGAAGTTTCAAGCATCTGTGGAAAGCTAAAATTCCCCTGAAGATTAAAATTTGGTTGTGGCTTATCTGGCACAATGCTATTCTCACTAAAGACAACATGAGGAGGAAGAATTGGGTAGGAGATTTTACTTGCAGGTTTTGTAATGAGGATGAGAGCATTGGGCACTTATTCTTTTCTTGTGCGGCAGCTAGATACGTTTGGAGGGTGGTTGCCAGAGCTATCGGTGCTGCGAATAGGCCTGGGTCTTTTTCTCAATACTTTTGGTGGGCTTCGCAGTGTGTGGGTGTTAGTAGGAATGTGCAGATTACGGTGGTAGCGGCAATTTGCTGGGCGATTTGGAAGCTCAGGAATAGGGCTTGTTTTGAAAAAAAACTTATTAACTCGCCTGTTGATTTGGGTATATATGCTTGTGTGTTCATTCGTTATTGGGCAGGGCTGCATTGGGAGGATGATCGGGCGGTGTTGCAAGATGGAGCAGATACTTTGCAACAGAATGCGTTGGCTGATGCGGCAGCTATGAATGTGGCCCCTGTTCCTTTTCTGAGACTACCAGCAATCCCTGAAGATCGTGCTCATGAAGCTCCGGAACTAGAAAGGGGGCGGGAGAAAAGAAGGAGAACTTGAAGAATGAACTGGTTTGCTAGAAGATGTTGTGGGCATCTCACGTGGCCCCCTTCGCTTTGGTCTGTTAGCTCCTCGGTTGTGTTTTGATAGTACTGTTCTCCACTAGCCTGAGGGCGGTGTTCTTGCCTCTCCAGCTTTCTTCCTTTCTGTCTGTTTAGTTTGCTTGGTTTGTAATTTGGACCTCTTGAAACCTCTTTGACCCCATAGGTGGGTCAGTACTACGTTTATTTTGTGTGTGGTCGTTGTTCCGTTGTCTGATGATAATGGAACCTGATCCCTCATTTTGGGGGATTGTATGGAAAAAAAAAGAATCACCCCAAGGACGTGGAGGAAGACCTGTGCAGGTTCTTAACCGAGAATAATTTTGTTAAGGAAATACTATTTCCTTACAACTTCAAGTGAGTGTTTATATTTTGTACACATTTTATTTTTTCTTACTAGATGAGCTATGCATGTATGCTTATGTAAACGTCCACAGATTCCACTGGATCTTGCTAAACATTCAAGTTGACAACTCCCTAGTTGAAGTCCACGACTCATTAAGTTGGGACCAAGAGCAGTGGAGCGACATGAATGCAATGCTCCATAAGTAATTTCAATCATTATCGCATTATATTTTCCTCTTTCATTCATTTCATGATATCAAGTAACTATTAACTCCTTTGCTCATTTTCTTTGCCGAGCAGGTGTTGGACACGGTTCAGACAGAAAATACCAGGTCCATTCAAAGAGGAGTTAACTTATAAAATGGTGA
This sequence comes from Avena insularis, assembly GCA_023614405.1. Taxonomy (NCBI): domain Eukaryota; kingdom Viridiplantae; phylum Streptophyta; class Magnoliopsida; order Poales; family Poaceae; genus Avena; species Avena insularis. The sequence continues at coordinate 22,129,845 of CM042691.1, read as the reverse complement.
AGAGTTTACAGCAGCCACTGGGAACTCATTTATGTGGATACTACGTCTGCGAGTACATCCGCGAGTTGACCAGTGAGAGGAAAGTTGACTCACATTATATTTATGATTTACGGGAGAAACTAGAGCCAGACCAGCGCATAAGAGCAATTCAAGAGGAGCTGGCGTGATTTATGATGAAAGAAGTCCTTGATGTACATGGAGAGCATTATGCGGATGACGTGGAACTCGATTTGCCTTAGTGATCTCCATGTAGCTGATATGATATATATATTCATCAATGACCATGTAATTTCAAAACATTTCTTCCTTTTGATATATATATCATCAATGTATGCTTGCCAAGGATCGATTAATTATATAGATGCATCAACGTGTACTGTGTATATAGTAGCGTAGAATATGTGTACTTAAATATATGTTTGAAATTATAGTGAAACACAAAACGAAATGGCAAAAAAAAAGGAAATACACAATCTCTGCCGCGGCAGTGAAACACACAATTCTCTACCTCGGCAGGAAACCTTATAGTCCTGGGTGGTGTTACGGCCTGGGACTAGAGGGTTTCCGCCCCCCACGACGCTGAAACAGCCACGTGGCTGTTATCAGTCGCGGGCTGTAGCGATCCAGGACTAGTGGGGGGCCTCTAGTCCCGTTTACGCAGTCCCGGGCCACAAAACTGGGACTAGAGCCTGTTGCAGACCGGGACTAGAGGCCTCTTTTCCACTAGTGTAGGGTTTCTCCATCTCCCAAGAACTAATGATCTACTCAGACATGGAGGCAATCAACATCATGGCAAAAGTAATGGAATCTATCTTATATGAATAGTACTTGTATAAATCCACAACAAGTATGTAAATTACAACAAAATCTAGACAAGATGTAGATGGGATGGATGGGGATGGTGGTGATGCAGCGGTTAATGATGAAGATCGATGCCTTAGCCTCCTGGATCTGCATAGGGCAAAGATAGATCCCCGGTGGATGAGTTCCCCCTCCAGATGCCTTCTGAAGGTGAGGTTTCGGAGATTTCTAGGTGTTATGTATGGCGTCTCTCTGATCCAGTTGCATGGAGTGAAACTATTTGAGGAGGCGGTGTCGGCGCCAACTATATGGCGGGAACTATACGGCCAGAATATTTCTTCCCGCCGTATAGTTGGTTGTTAACCCTTCTTTACCCTCCAATTGCTTTGGATTTTCTTTTGGTGTTATTAATATTTCCCAAATAATAAGTTTACGTTGTTTTTGGCTCCTTTTAACTTTAATATAACTGGTCCAAGAATTGTGTCCATCGTATCCATCATCTGATCAGATCCTGGTGAAAATAAACATAAAAGGTGCGAGTGAAGACCGTAAAATACCAAGATCCTACCACTACAATACAAAATAATAACATAAAACATGATGCAAATATGCGCTTATTAACTTCCCCAAGCTTAGACTCTTGCTCGTCGTGAGCAAGTTTAGCTTAATGGATGTGATCCTCATATTCATGAAGCTGAGTCGATAAAATAAATGAGGCAGTTGCAGCATATGTTTATCATAAAGGGTGCATATAAATAAGTTCATGAATAGTACCTTACTCGAACCATACGAATAATACTAGCAGGCTTCCACACCTTAGCAATTAACAGTTCACAAAATATTATTCTCAACATGATGTAAAAGTATTCGATTCAACCGAATGAGTTAGTTAGGTAGTTTCAAGTGTTTTAGGATTAACATGTTCACTTGGGATTCAAAATCTCAAACAGCTCTTTGTCTTACTACAATATAGTGGTATATGCCTATTTGCTATTTGCACATTCGCTCTTTTTCTTCATATTTTATTTTTATTTTTTCTATATATATTCATGCTCACACTTTTGTTTAAGTGTTGTGCAAAGGAGCTATCCATACATTCCACTTCATTTAGGAGTCCAAAGTTTAACGATCTCAATTACAAAATTGCAAGTATATATGAAGCATCTTTATAACTTGAATATTCTACCTCAACTTGTTCTCACTCTATTTGATAGCACTTATAATTTCTCCTTTGTACAAGGTTTTTCTTTTTCAACTTAATTAATTAGATAATCTCTCGTCTTGTAAATCAAAACATTGACCTACAACATGTTAATCAAATTATGTTTATATGTTCCATTAATACCAAAGGTGTGGAAGACTCCTATTGTTATTATCAAGTGCAAGTAAAATTATACTCAAGACATTCATATATCCAATAAGACAAACTCAAACTCAATAATGCTTCATATATTATAATAAACACAGAATTTCATAAGAGGGATCAACTATTCCTAAAGAGAATTCTAATGATGCAAACTTTATTTATGAGCTCTAACTAATGTAAAACTAGAATAAGAACTTATAACATAGATTACAAGGTCTTCAAGATCTTCCCAAGCATGGAATCAAGTTGTAACACCCCAAAAATATTAATCAAGGTTCTCAAGTTCTAATCACCCAAGTTTAGGGCTAACAAAAATTTTGGTTAATTAAAATCAATATGAATGCATGTGTGTATGTGATGAATGCATGAATGCTTGCAATGACTTGTTTGATTGTTATGAATGGCAAGGATTGGTTTAAAGATGGAAAACAACATCATCTAAATAATTTCCAAGTAGAATAAAATGAAGAGAAAATCAAAAATAAACAATATAAGCAAATGGTCACTTTTGCCAAACTTGTTCACTAGACCACTTTGACGGTTTCTAGTCCAGGTTTTATAACAGAAACAAATCCAATTATTACCACCCCTTGCTAGAACAAGTATAAGTGAACCCAATACCACCTTGCAAAGCAATAGAAACAATTTACAAATCTATGCAAAGGACAATTCAAAATTGAATTTAGTTCATATGGTAAGATCACCATTTCTCAAAAACCACTCAAACCAGTTCACCTTGTCAAACCTAAGCAACCAGATAATATCAAGTATGTGACCAGTACACTCACCAAATTTCATTAAAAAATTTCAAACTAAATTTCTTTAGGACATTTTGTCAAACACTTGGTGAGCACAGTAAAACCTGCCTAACTATCAGTGTTTTTTATCAATGCTATGTTCCCTCTTTGCATCCTACTCTCACCCCTTGTCTCCCCCAGTGACCACACTGCATTGACACAAGATATAACCCTACCCTTTGGACCATGTCGTGCCAACCCGAGCACCCCCTTGCCAGCCGACCATGGCTAGCTTGCAGCAGCAAGCGCCGTCCCTAGCCACCATGTCCAGGACACACCCCAACGTCCACCGCCACCCCCTGTCCAGCCCTCGCATGCAGCCAGGCACTGCACCACAGAGAATGCGGCGTGCCCAGTTCTTCTCTACCATGCCGAGAGCACGCCAGAGTGCCGTGCCCGATACGCTCACACACGCCACGCCTCGCCCTGGTCACCCGTGCCTGCAATCACCACGACCCCAGGAACCTCCCACACATCCTCGTCGCCGCTGCGCGACCTGTAGCACCCGTGCATCGTCAAAACCACCGTTGGTGCCGCGCAGAGTGTTGACCGTTCCCGACCAACCTCAACCGCCCCTTGCTGCACCATCAAGTCCTTGAGCATCGCTAGGAGACCGTGGACCGTCCTAGCCCCCGAGCCATGCCATTAGCTCGTTGTACCGTCGACCCCGACGAGCTCTGCCCAAGTTGCTCGGCCTCTCTCGCTCGGCTATCAAAGTAGGCCTCCTCAACCCCAATTCACCACACCATCTCACCCCAACCTCTCATAGAACCTCCCACACCTTTCCCCAGAGAAAGGCGAGCACCAGGTCACCGGAATTTCACCAGAGTCTGCCGCGGAGCAGGAGAAGTGGAGCCATCGATTAGAGCCGCCCCAGGAGCTGTCGCAGCCACCGTTCGAACCGCCATCATCGACAATGTCATTCGCCCTGAACGCTGACCATAGCTGGAGCCCTGGTGAGCCTCACACGACCCCCACCGCCGCGTTAGGGTTTAGTCTCGCTGGCGCTGCCCGACGGAGATGACGAACCATAGCCATAGGATCTAGTCTAGTCGCATGACCCAGATAGAAACTTACCGCTTCGCGTAGATAGAGCCAGTGACGCTTGGACCCTCCTGTCAGCAGACCGCTGCGCGCGCGCTGTGCAGATTGGGCCGGCTAAGTTAGTTCCTGCGCGACCCAGGGAATTCAAATTATATTTTTTCATTTAGGTCAAACTCTAGTTCTATCTATTGATTCAAAAATCAATTCAGAGAGATTTACTGAACCAAATTGTATGAAACCAATTTTGTTATAAAGGTATTGAAATTGTAAATCCAAGCCCGTTGGATTCAAACCATTTGAAATTATAGATCACCTATAGTAAAAATAACAAGGCAGAGATTTTTCTTCTTTCAAACATTTTTCAAAAATCAACCATAAATGCTTTTTAGTTGATTCAAACTCTCAAAAATCACATTTGACCAGACCTTTCTGAATATAGAAAAATATCTAGGTTTACTTGCAGTAATAATGGAAAAGTATTAAAAGAATGCCCCATAGGCATTTATAGTCACTTTAATTAATTAAACTAATACTGTTAAACTTTATTAAATTGTGACACCACTTTAAATCACATTCCCAATTATTAAAATATGTGGTGATGACATGTTTCAACATGATCCCATATTTTAATTGCAGAATATTAAATCTTAAGTAGTTTTCAATGAGTAGAAATTATTTTTCTAAAATAAAATAAATAAGGCTATGTATTTAATTATTGTGATGATGCTAGATCATCTAGTGTGAACCCTTGTGTGCCAAATAGAAATAGTTAAGTATTGTTTGGTGATTGTGTACCTCATATGAATTTATAGACGCTAGTACCGACCAAGGATACGAAGAGGAAGGAGACTACTACGAGGAAGAAGGAGAAGAGAACTTCAATCACTTCTCTACTCAAGGCAAGGTACTAACTATGAAAGCTAAGCTAAATCATGTAAGCTAACACTCGCATGATAATTATGCAAACTAGAGGCTTTAGGCATAATTGGTTATGCCACTTCACTATACCAAATCCCAGTTTTACTTGTAAGCTTTATTATTTTATTTCTTTATCAAAATTCTTTATTTGCTTTTACTTGGTGACTTGTGAATTTTTGGATAGATATTATAGGTAGCATAAAGATCATAAAACTTGGCCTAAGTTAGGTACAACTGGATGTCATACTGAGGCATGAGATTAGATTTAGATAAGTCACACTTGTTTAGCAACCCTCCTTAGTGATTACCCCTAACTTTAGTGCCTAGTGCTAAGCATAAAATTTGATCACTTTAGATGGGAATACTTGGTGAAAATGATTATGACATGTGTTATGAACACCAGATGATTTGATGAGGAAAATGTTGAGGCATGATCTTTAGCCCTTTATAGAACTAATGGTTGGGTTTGGATGCGATACCATTCCAATTTTACCGTACAACCACAATACCCGAATTTGGGTAGGGATTGACTAGAAGTTTATATATCTTATTATGGGTTCCTTTGCGGAAGTGGTTTGAGCTAAGGCTACCTCGTTATGAATGTCCACCTATGCAGTTCCCAAGATGACAGATGGTCATGGTTGGGAGGCCAAACTCATAGGGGAAGTGCCTATACTAGGGTGTGTAATTGAAAGGTTAGGATTGATTCTCCGCATACTGAGTATGGTGAATCAGGATTGTTCCTGACGGATGTATCGAATGTTGTGGTGAAAGTGTACCACCTCTGCAGAGTGTCAAACTATTCGAATAGCCGCGTCCACGGTTATGGATAGTTGGAGTGTCCATACTGTTCCGTCTTCAAATGTTTTCAAAATGACTTGTGAAATGAAATATGACTTTGTTTTGACCACAACAGTGTTGTGAACATGAAAATTAAGTTCCCACTTAGGTGTTATAGAACATTAAACAAGTTTTCTTTACTTCTAAACTCAGTTAGAGATAAATCTGGCTTTTTGCAAAACAACCTAGATCTTAGGATTCCGACTCAAACTACTTACTTGTTAGTATTAGTTTGCGAGTACTTAAAGAGTACTCATGGCTTTGTCCCTGGCTATTCCTATGGCCAGACAATGAGGAGGACTACCAGGATGATGGACAACAGGAAGTCTATGACAACTAGGATCATCTCCCATCGTCAGCATTGCCTATGACCCTAAAGATGGAGCTTCGACCATGCTACTATTATTATTATTATTATTTCCGCTGTGTTGATTGTATTAAGACTGGATCATGAGATCCTTTATTTGTAAGACCTTTATTATGGTTTGTAATGGATGATGAACTATGTTACCAATCTGTTATGTCTTGCAAAAATGGTAATCCTGGGATTGCGATGTATGGCATAACAGGCATCTGGGAATAAAAATCCGGGCGTTGACAAGTTGGTATCATAGAAATCCTGGCCATAGGAGACCCTAGTTAGAATGGATGCTTGAATTAAAAACATAGTTTCAAAACAAAAGAAGTGAGTATTTATCAAAACAAAAGAAGTGAGTATTCTTATCACTTAGATTCTTTCATGAAAATTCATGTAACCAGGAATTCTTGCAAACTTACATAAAATTTGACACACTTGATCACTCTACTAACCTACTCATCCTACATTCTTATAGATGGACGTGAATTATAGCAAGTTCTATCAGTTGGGAAATGGAGGAGAGCTCATCTTTGAGCGTGATTTGGACCAACTCTCGGAACTTATTGAGCACCCGCACCCCGAGTTCTTCGGAGCACATCTCAATGATGAGCAAGGAGGAGAATTGCAATGGCTGATAGTTGCAAGTCTCAGAGGCAAGATGGAAGGTCCCACCTCGGAGGGAATCCAATTCACCTGTGTGAACTCGCCAGGGCTATGCAGGAAGCTCTTGCCCATCTGTGTGGGCAAAGCATCAATCAGATCAAGGGCACGCCCTTTGAGTATTAACCAAGGCATGATGCTATGGGACAACCATTGGAGGTACCAAGTCACCCGGAGCTGAAGCATCAAGTGGACCATCTCAGCTTCATGATGTATGACAGGCATAAGGAGTTGGACAACGCCCGCGCCTATGCCAACCACAACTATGCCATTGCAGTCAAGAAGGACTAGACCATCGCCACCCTTGTGAAGGAGCGCCAGTCACGTCGCTATCAGTTTGACAAGAAGGATTGCATCATTGCTCGCCTTCGTCAAAAGGTGACGAGTTTGGAGGAGACCATCCATGAGCGGGACATGCAGCTTGAGGAAAGGGAGAATGCAGGGGAAGATATTCGTGGAGACCCTTACTCCTACCTCAGTGATGATGATGACTTCCTGGAGGACCAAGCCATGGACTTCCACACTGATGATGATGATTCCTCCTTCATTGACGATGATGATGAAACCATTGATTCTGATTAGTAGTAGCACTTGAGCACTAGCGTTAGTGAGTTGTATTCGGTCCCACTGTATCGTAGTTTCACAGAATGGTTCTTAAAAACCATCTGTTTCCTTATTGTGGTGTGTGTTTGTATTGTGTGATATAAATAAATGAATGAAAAGCAAGTTGCTAGTGGCAAAACCAGAGTCAAACTCAAAGTTTAAAAACTTTTCAAAAACAATTCCCTGAACCTTAGAAATTTCCCTCTTGTCTCATGATCTATCTGAATATTCAGATGCCTCGCGGAGGAAGCATTTCATCCCTGGACCCAATGCTGCAAATTTTTCAAATGTTGGTTTCAGAACGTGAAGCTGAAAGAGCCGAACGTCAAGCCAACCTAGCCACCCTTCAACACATAGCTTAGATGGCCAACAAAAATCAAGGCCATGGAAACCAAGATCACCATGGATCCAAGCTCAAGAACTTTCAGAACACCAATCCACCCATCTTTAGTAAGTCTGAAGAGCCATTAGATGCTAATGACGGGCTGCAGACCATGGAGAACAACTTAGAAGTCACGGGAGTGGAAGCCAATGAGAAAGTACTGTTTGCCACCCATTATCTGGCGGGATATGCAAGAGCTTGGTGGAATAGCATTCACACCATGAATGGAGGACAGATGATGACTTGGGATGAATTCAAACTCAAGTTAATCAAGAGGATGAGAGGGGAATTCAGAAAATTGAAGCACGGGAGGATGACAGTAGTTGAGTACCGTGACAAATTTCTGTCATTAGCTAGGTATGCACCAGATGAGATTGACACTGAATCCAAGAAGAAGGAGAGATTCTTGAATGGTCTACATGATGAGATGCAGACAGTGTTAGTCAATATTCCGTTTGCTGACATTGAAGCCTCAGTGGGTTCTGCCATTCAGATGGAAGGCAAGATCAACCAAGCCAATGAGAACTGCAAGGGTCGAATGATGCATCAACCGGGAATCCACCATTACCCAAGATCAATCAAGATGTGTTGGACATCTTGGAACCCACCAGGAACCAAGCCAATGAGAACCATTTGCTAGATTTTCCCCAAGAAACAATAGACCCTCGAGACCCGTCCAAAATATCCCAACCGTGGAGGAGGAAACCCAAGGCCCGGAGGAAACCACAACAATAACCCCAACAACTCCAACCACTTCAACCGTGCACCGCCCAAAGTCAACAACCCCACCAACACCAATACTGCCCCAACGACTGGAAGCAATGTTGTGCCTGTTGCAGGAAAATACAAGTCTCAGGTTACTTGTTATGAATGCGTAACCAAGGGTCACTATTCCAAAGAGTGCCCCAAGAAGCTTGCAGCAGCCCCCAATGTGAATGCCCCAGCTTAGAAGCAGCGTCATGTTCAGCCTGGAAGAAGATTTGCCCCAGGAAATTTGCTCAAGCGCCACGGCCGTCTGTTTCACATGAATGTTGAAGAAGCCCAAGAAGTGCCAGATGTCGTGCTGGGTATGTTTTCTGTTAACTCTACTTGCAATAGTGTTGTTTGATTATAGAGCATCGCACTCGTTTGTTACAGAAGAATTTGCATGCACTAGTAAGATTCAACCAAAAAAATTGAAGCATGTTATGACAGTTCAAATACCTGGTTCAACCACCAAAGCTAGAAAAAATTGAAAGGTTGTACCTATCAGAATCCATGGCATAGATTTTTATGCTAATCTATGAGTTGCACCATAAGCTCTGAGAAGCAAAAGTCATATGCACTTGATTTTCTGAACACACCATCGCAATATGAGTTGCACCATAAGCCAGATGACTATCTACGCACACTTCAGAAAGAAGTGGCGAAGAGCAAATCAAGTAAATCAAGTGCAAGAGGTAAAAAATCAACAATCACAGGTGCAAGAGGGAGCAAAAATGCAATCAGTAAAAAAATCAGACGTTCCCCTTCTCGGACAACAGGCAAAACAAACGATCACACCCCTCAAGGTGGTTTCACAAAACGTTCCACTCCTCGCCGAACAGCCACTTGATATGTCAATAGCTGCGGAGTTGGCGGCCATCATGGAAATTACACTTGATGAACTGTTAGGCCCCCAACTCAACCATCTACCCAAGATGCCACTAGCCCCTAAATATGTCGCAGGTGAGGATTTGGTCAGCAAAGAGAGGATGAGAGAACTGCCAACACAAATGCGGAATCTCCATCAATGGTACTCGACGGTCATAAAGCAGGGGAGAATATTAATCGTAGCCAATGTCCCACGTGAGTACTACTTCGGACCCGAAGAGGTCCATATTGAGTTTCCAGAACTGTTCCAGTTATACCATCTCGACGCCCTGGACAAATCCATCCTCGGCTGCTATTGCCTGTAAGTTGTTGAATTTGTTGTCTACATGTTCGGTTTTTCAATTGTTTAGTTCAGAACATGTGATTATCCTTAATATGCAGAATGAAGATGCTGGAATGTAAAAGAAAAAGAATCTATAATATCGGGTTCATTGACCGAGATAAAGTGCATATAGCCACGCTAAGGGATAACCCCGAGGAGATGGAGGAAAACATTCTAAGGTTTCTACTAGAGCAAAATTTCTCTGACCACATACTGTTTCCTTACAATTTCAGGTGAGGGTCTTACTCTGTTGTACACATTCACTTTTGATTAGTCGATGCTAATAAGTTTAACTAATGTATATATAAATGTTTGCAGCTTTCACTGGGTTCTACTAGACATTCAACTTGATAAGGGAAGAGTTGATGTCATGGAACCATCAAAGAGAAACCTGGAAGATTTTCACAGCATGCAGGACACACTAATAAAAAGTGCAAACCTACTGAAAAAGTTCTGGAACATTTGAATTCAAACAGATGTTTAAAACATTTGAAACAAATTAAAACAGGAAATAGAAATAGAAAAAGAAAAAGGAATTAAAATGAAAAAATATAAAACAGGTCAACCCAACTAACCTACCCCAGCCTAGCCCAACAGTAGGCCCGACTCGCAGCCCACTCACACCCCCTCTCTTTCGCGTGAAACGTTTCTCACCACGACATTTTCCCCCTCGCCCCACTGACCATTGGGACCCACCACCACGATGGCATCGTCTTCAACCCGCACGACCAGTTATTCCCCCACATTCCCCAGCCGTTTCTGTCATTGATTCCTCGCTTCATTTCGTTTGAATGCGCCAGTAAATCCGCTCAGTGATCATGCTCGGTAAATCTCCTCGCTCTCCTCTCTCATTCCCCTCAATCTCCCGCACCTGAATGTCCCTAGCCTGCGCTAATTTTGGCCCGCACCACCACTGCTCCGACGACCCCCAGAGCCAATTCCGGCCAGCTCTGACCGCCTCCCACCCCTGGCACCCACGAGCTTGTTCGCCAACGTCTTGCGCATCTGCTACCATGCTCTGTTTGCCCGCGTGCGCCCCATAACCTCGGCCCCATCTTTGACTGAGCTCCACCGTGTCCTACATCCACTCTGACGAGTCCTCCCGGTGAGACCTGACCGCCCCCTCCTCTCTGGTTGACACTCGCATGCTCCCCTCTCTCATGCGCATCTAATGCGACCTTACCTTGCCTTGGCATGCCTTGTAGCTTTTCCCCCGACGACGGTCGTATGTGCTCGATGCCAGCAGCGACTCCGGCGAGCAATTGATAGAAACCCTGTGCGCCGCTCGACGAACTATGACCATGTTGAGTATCAACACATTGCCGCGAACCTGGTGAGACCCTCCACCCTCTCCCTCGCTTCCTAGAATAGCCGGAATGCCGTTGGCAGAGCGCTGCCGCCGCTCACCGTCGCCAAGCGCTGCCCATCTCTAGTTGATGCCCATCTCTATTAGATGTTTGGTTTTGTAAAATTCATAACTTTTGTTCTACACGTCCAAAATTTAAAAATTTTATATCAATGGATTCAAAAAAAATGTAATCTTTGCAACTGTTGCCTTATTTTAGTATTTTGCTTCTAAAAAATTAAGTATTTTTGTAGAAACATTTTTAGGACTATTTTGTGTATAAAAATTGTTCTAAAAATGGTTTTTGAGTAAAACCTTTTGCAAATTGTTTGTTTTGAACTCTCTGATCCTAAACACTGACAATTGGATTTAAAAATAAATTTAACTAACACAAAGAATTATTCCTTTGAATAAAAGCATCTATAGTAAAACGAAAATGTTGTTATGATTTAAAGATGATTTTTGAGTGAAACCTTTTGCAAATGGATTAGTTTTAAAGACTTTGGCCATAAACACTAACATTTGGGTTTAATAGCATATTTGGCTAACACTGGAAATCATTTCTTTGGATAGAAACATTTCTAGCAAAAACAAAAATGATTTAAATGACCTATTTTCACTAACTTGTTTTCTAATTATTTTGCCACATTTATAAATGACCAGTAGGTGTTTTAAAATGTTTATAGCCTTATGAGAAACCACTTTTCCAAATAAAACAAACTTTGCATGCTTGCATGCATTTCGTTGTTTTATTATTTTATGTGGTGTGTTGTTTGAATGCTAGTTTGAATATGTGCTTGCTTTATTGAATTGTAGTGAACTTTGAAGAGTGTGACAATTGTAATATCAAGGAGTGAACCTATTTCCTCTACTAAAAAGGCAAGTGGTGCTTCATATATTTTGTCCTATTATTTTAACTATCAACACCCAGATTTTTAATCCCAGATGCCTGTTATGCCATACATCGCAATCCCAGGATTACCATTTTTGCGAGACATAACAGAATTGGATACCACAGTACATCATCCATTACAAACCATACATAAGTTCTTACACAAATAAGGATCTCAGGATCCAGTTCTTAATACAACTCAAGAAGCGCAATAACGTAATAATAACGGTAGCATAGGCGAAGCTCCATCTTCGGGGTCACAGGCAATGCTGACGATGGGAGATGATCCTAGTTGTCGTAACCTTCCTGGGGTCCTTCCTCCTGGTACTCCTCTTCATAGTCTGGCCATGGGAATAGCCAGTTACAAAGCCATGAGTACTCTTTAAGTACTCGCAAACTAATACTAACAAGTGAAGGTGGTTTTTGTAGTAGGACACTAAGCTCTAGGGTTGTTTTGCAAAAAGCCAGATTTACCTCTACTAAGTTTAGAAACGAAGAAAGCTAGTTGAAGTTTTATATCACCTAAGTGGGAACTTGTAATTCATATCACAACTCTGTTGTGGTCAAGTCAAAGTCTCAATTCATTTCATAAATCATTTTGGAAACATCTGACGGGGGAACAATATGGCCACTCCAACTGTCCATAATCGCGGACGCGGCTATTCGAATAGTTTGACACTCTGCAGAGATTGTACACTTTCACCACAACATTCGATACATCCATCAGGAACAAATCCTGAATTCACCATACTCAGTATGCGGATAATCAATCCTAACCTTTCATTTACACGCCCTAGTATAAGCACCTCTTCTGTGAGTTTGGCCTCCCAACCATGACCAACTATCATCTTGGGTACTACACAGGTGGACAATCTTCACAAGGTAGCCTCAGCTCAGACCTTGGCCGTGAGGGAACCAATACTAAGGTATATAAGTTTCCAGTCAAGCCCTACCCAATTCTCGGGTATTGTGGTTATACGGTAAAATTGGAATGGTATCGCATCAAGACAACCATCAGTTTTATAAAGGGCTAAGGCTCATGCCTCAACATTTTCATCATCCAAATCATCTGGTGTTCGGAAACACATGTCAAAACATCTCAATAGAATGATCCATCATTCCAAGGTTTTCATAACCATTTTCACCAAGTATTCCCATCTAAAGTTGATCAAGTTTTATGCTTAAGACTAGCATCTACAAGTGGGAGTGACTAAGTTCAAACTTATGCCTTAGGATGACATAAATATTTTCTAGCATAGGCCAAATTTCATGCTCTTTATGAAACCTTCAATTATCTTTCAAGTATCTACAATTTACTCAAGTAACTCTAAGTAATAGCTTTGATAAAGAAATAAAGTAGAAAGCTTGCAAGTAAAACTAGGATTGGGGTTATCAAGTGGGTATGATCACATATGCTTAAGGCATATAGTTGGCATGGTAACAAGCAAGTATTAGCTTGCATAGGTGAACTTTATTAGTAAGGCTTGCAAGTATTGGCTTCCATAAGTATCAGTATAAGCTTGCTAAATTGCAAGTGTTAGCTTGCCTTGTGCAGAGCAGTGGTTGAAGTTCTCCTCAGCTTCTTCTTCGTAGTATCCTCCTTCCTCCTCGTATCCTTGGTCGGTACAAGCGTCTATGAATAAATACGAGGTACACAATCACCAAACAATACTTAACTACTTTCAATCATCACACACAAGGGTTCTATAGATGATCTAGCATCATCACTAACATTACAAGATTAAATCTTGGTTCAATTTCTTTTATTTTTAGAAAAGTAATTTCTACTCATTGAAAAACTACTTAAGATTTAATATTCTCCAAACCAAATATGGGATCATGTTGACACATGTCATCACCACATATTTCAGTACCTGGGAATGTGATTTAAAGTGGTGTCACAATTTAATAAGATTTAACCTTTTATTTCAATTAAATAAAGTGACTAGAAATGCCTATGTGGCATTCTTTTATTACTTGAACATTATTTCTGTAAGTAAACCCATATATTTTTATATATTCTAAAAGGTATGATCAATTATGATTTTTGAGAGTTGGAATCAACTCAAAAGCAATTATGGTTTAAATTTGAAAAATGTTTGAATGCAGAAAAGCTTCTGCCTTGTTATTTTTACCAAGGTTGATCTATAGATTCAAATGATTTGAATAGAACGTTCTTGAATTAAGTATTTCAATATCTTTCTAACAAAATTGGTTTCATTCAATTTGGTTCACTGAATCGAGCTGGGTTGATTTTTGAAACTGGGTACAAAACTAGGTTTGAACTAAAATGGAAAAAGTTAAATTCAAACGACTGGGCTGCGCGGGAACTGCTAATGGGCTGGCCCAGTGTCACTTCGTGGCGCGGGGCGCAACTGACAGGCGGGTCTACTGGTCAGTGACTCTTTAAAAGAAGTGGTACGGGGCAATCTCATCCGCACAATCTAAGTCTAATCGAACGGCTGCTACTCATCTTCCACGTCGGGCGGCGCCGGCGAGACAGAAACCTAACGCGGCAGGTGGGGGTCGTGGGAGGCTCACCGGGGCTCAGGCGAAGGTCGGCGATGCGGGCAAACAACAAAGTCGACAACGGCGAACCTCCTGGTACCGGTAACTCCTCCTGGGGTGTACGAAATCGACGGCGCCCTTCTTCTCCAGAGGCGGCCTGCTCCGGCGCAATTCCAGCAATACGCTGCTCGCCTTGTTCCGGCTACGGGGTGGAACGATCAGTGAGGTGAGGGGAGTAGAATGGTGTGAAGAATTCAGCTGGGGGTCGTCTCCTTTTATAGGCTCGACGGTGAGACCCAGGGGGATGGGCAGACGACGGTGGCGACACGGCTATGGGCAGATAGAGGCATGGCCAAGGTTGGCGATCGTTCGGTGGTCTCCTGGCGATGCTCTAGGGTTTTAATGCGCGTGTAGGGGCGGTGGCAAATGGTCGGGAACGCTCGATGCTCTGCGAGGCAGAGGCGGCGTCTTCGACGGAGAGCGGTGGCTATGGGGCACGGGCGGTGAAATGGGCATGTCTGGTGGTCTCCTGGGACGGTGGGGAGCATGCTGGCGGGCGATGAGGGCTCGAGGTGGTTGGGTTGCATGGGAACGGTGCGTGCTGTGCGGTGCACGTCGGCATGGTCGACAGCGGCACGGGCGCGGCGTTCCTGGCGGTTCTGGTCAGGTTCTTCGAGATAGGGCTGGTCGAGAGGGGGCGCTGAGGCATGGACTACCTCCCAGACAAGGTTGGCATGGCTAGTTCTTCCTCTAGCCTGTTGTCCACACTGGGGTGACATGGTTGCTCCGGCCTATTCACCATTGATGATATTGGCAAGCTTACAGTGGGGCTAGTGATTAGTTAAGTTTGCTAGATGATCTACTGAGGTTGTTGTGAGCTAGAGAGGGAACAAGTTAGGCCAGAATCACTGCACACTATAGTGTTTAGATTTTGTTTGATTTGTATCTGCAAGGTGTTTGATGAAATGGCCGCATGAATTCAAGTTTTGAATTTTGAAAAGATTTTTGGTGGGTGTGCTAGGCATGTGCTGGTGAGTCTGTAGATGCTTGGGTTTTGAAAGTTGAGCTTGTTTGAGTGGTTTTTAGAAAAGTGGGATCTTCCCATATGAAATGTTTCTAAATGATCACAAGGTGGGCGTTGATACTTTGTTATGAGTACTATCAAGGGGTGAAAAGATCCAAACAAGTTTATGTTAAGTTCTGAAAGTTAGAGATAGCCAAAGTAGGCATGGGAGTTAATTTGGCCAAAGTGACCATTCACTTAATTTGTTTGTTTTGATTTGTTTGTCTTTGGGAAAAGTTTGGGGATTGTTTAGATGATGTTTATTTCACCTAAGAATCATTTTACAAGCAAAGAAACACATAATCATGGCAATTCAAAAGAATCCAAATTGTAATGCATACACATAGGAATGCTTTCATATTTTTAGTTGGAAAAGTTTTTGTTAACACTAATTTTGGTGATTAGAGTTTGATGATTCTAGTTTAATATTTTTGGTATGTTAAATTAACTATTCATTAGTGATATTTTGAATAGGACTTGCATGGAAATTTTCTAAGTATCTATACTATGCTATGCCTTGGGAAATCCTAGTAGATGTTGTCTTAGTGAAATTTTTCCCTAAGTTAAGATTCTTTCTACTATCATGCTTAGCTTAGCTAATAGAAAACAATGGTGGATTAATATTATGCAAAGCCTATGACTTGTGTTTTGCTTAATAAAACAACTATGTGAATGAATCACCTCGGTGGAATGGAAAGAATGGTTTGTGTTGAGTGGTTACTCAGTGCCCATTTCAATGGCCTCCCTGGTGTATCTCACTTGTGGAAAGCCACCCAGGAACACAGAGATTTAAGATGTTAAGTGTTGAGAGGCTTCTAGTGTTGTCACATGGCAATATGGGCTATGCCTAGATCATATAGGTTGAAATAACTTACCAGATGGACAAAAGGTGGTAGGGTGATAGGTTGGAACGTGTCCATTTGGTCTAATGGAAGGCTACTGAAAGATATTGAAGTTATCTAGGATCTCCTCATCCCAATTTCTAAGTTAAAAACTTGTGGTTGAACAAGGGTTAAAAGGTTGACCAATTTCTATTGGTGGTCCCTTGGGTGATTTTGACAAATAAAAACTTAGTGTTTTCAACTAATGAGGAAAATCTTAATTTGAGCAAAGAAAGCCTAAGCTCCACTTAGCCAAATGTATATAGAAGATTGATACCACTATTATACCATAGTATCACTTGCCAATACAATTCAAATGTATTGACCCTTATGGCTGTAACTTATTATGTTGTAGTTTTTTTTATGTTAGCAAAGTTTATTGAGTAGGGATTACAAGTCTACAACCAACATGATTGCATGTGGCAAATGAAGATGAAGGACCCCATGCTATATAGATATTTCTGCTCCATTGTAATGAGATAGCCATATGAGCTATGTAAGATGTAATGAGTTATTTTATTCCTGGTTATAAAGTTGTAATATGACCTTTGTTTCTTGATATTACATCTTAAATTGTGGATGCTAGCTATTCGATCTAGGGACTAGAATTGTAAACACAGGGATCTCTATCTTATCAGGTTGGGACCTCTACACTCCATGTACTTACAAGCTCCCCTTTTATTTCACACCGACGACATCCGCAAACAAAATAGCATGATATCAACTGGATAAATATCCAAAAGATGTTGAAAGCGTTCCTCGTAACAGCACGGCTCTTCTGACTCCTAGCATATAATTTGCATGCATATAACTTTCATGGACAGGTCACAATAGTTCAGGATTATTAAGTACAAGAAATAAAGTGTGCCATCAAGTTCGTGAGAGCTTTACAAACTAACTTTCTCAAAATAGTCAAACATTTTATTTGGAAGAAAACAAGGCATAATGAATATTCACTGAAATAGCAAATGATTCTAATTGGTAGGTAGGTATGGTGGACACTGTTGGCAATATTGGTTTTTGGGAGTTGGATGCACAAGTGGAGCTCATTCTCAGTGCAAGGGAAGTCTAGCAAAAGAGAGGGAGCGAGAAACGAGAGAGAAATAACTGTCATAAACATGTTTGCAACAAAACAGAACTAATTATGGCATGAAAGTGATACAAGAACTCTGAGGCAATATAAATCATCGAGGCTTATTGACTATTGTTTAATCATATGCATGCGTGAGCATGTGCCATGTTGATTCACATGAAACTTTCAGAGGAGGATACCACAATATCATACCAAAATATGAATAAAACAATGCAAGCAAACATTCATATGAAATGCTACAAACTATTAGCAAGCTGGAGCTAATCACAAGAGAGTAAGAACTACTAAACATCCATAATAACATATACCTTACACGAATAGGCTCAGCATGCTCACGATGATGAGTATATGTACAAAAATGAAATCAAATAGAGTTTGTTACCAGCCTCTTACCACACCTGAAGTTATCTTAATATTCATTATTGCTCTTCACTTGTGTGACTTGAGTTGTAAGGTTCCCAACCTTTAATAAGGTAGAGTCCCCTGTGTTTACAATGCTAGTCCCTAGATCAATAGCTAGCATCCACATTTAAGATGTAATATCAAGAAACAAAGGTCATAATACAACTTTATAACCAGGAATATAATAATTTATTACATCTTTCATAGCTCATTTGGCTATTACATTACATTGCAACATAATATCTATAAGCATGGGGTCCTTCATCTTCAAAGTTCCACAGGCAGACTTTGTAATCCTAATCGACACACTTCACTAAATCCATCAAACCTGCAACATAACAAGTTACAGCCACAAGGGTCAATACATTTGAATTGTATTGGTAAGTGATAATATGGTAGTATAGTGGAGTCTATCATCTATATGCTTTTGGCTAAGTGGAGTTGAGGCTTGCATTGCTCAAAAATAGATTTGCCTTATCATTTGAAAACACTAAGTTTTTGCTTGACAAAAATCACCCAAGGCATCTACCAATCAAAGATTGAAGATCCTTTAACCCTTTTTCAACCACAAGTTTTTAACTTATAAATTTGGATGATGAGATTCTTGATAGCTTCCATGTCTTGATGCTCAAATTGTCCTTTGCCAGGGACATGGCTAAGTACTTAGATTTTACACTTTGCAGAGGTGGTGCACTTTCCCCACAAGACTTGGTTTCACCAAGACAAGATCTTTCACAAGCCTTCCCTTAGACCAAATGGGCGCGCTCCAACCTATCATCCCACTACCACCAACTGTCCAAATGGCTAATTTCTAGCAACCTATATGATCCAGGCAGAGCCCATAATGCCAAGTGGTTGCACTTGAAGCTTCTCAACATTTTGACATCTCAAATATCTTTGTTCCTGGGTGGCCATCCACAAGTGAGATACACAAGGTAAACCATAACATTGGGCCTTGTGAACCACTCAACACAAACCATTCCTTCCATTCCACCTAGGTGATTCATTCTATTTTTATGTGGTGTAGAAATGTTTTAGTAAGGCATTAATCCATAGGTTTCACAAAATATGTTTTCACACCATAAAACCTTGTGTTTAGGGTCAGAGAGTTTAAAAAAAAACATTTCCCAAAGGTTCTCTTCCAAAACAATTTTTAATAATTAACCCATATTTTTATTTGACTAGAATTGGTTTTAAATCCAAGATTCATTATTTTGTTTCACTAAATACATTTTTGAAACCACAATTTGTTTCCTAGGGTCAGTAGGTTCAAAACACACCATTTGCCAAAGATTTTATCCTCAAAATCATTTTAGAATAATTTTTATAACCTAAACAAGCATACACAAGTTTCTGCAAAAATAAACATTTTAACATAAGCTTTTTACTAAACAAAGTGCATGTTTTGCTAGGGCTTGTTTTTCTGAATCCATTGATATAAAGTTTGCAAAATTTGGACGTGTGGTTTGAAAGTTATGAATTTTACAAGTTTGAATATCTAATAGACACATTTCTGTTTTTAAAACAAAGCACTCACCACGTGGCGCTTTCTTACTGGCTGAAAACGGTTCGCGCGGATCGCTCTCTGTGGATCGTTGGATTTTAATTAGATCGTGAGGCACAGAACGCTCCATACCAATTCGCTAAATGAAACTATCGCAGCGCTTGGATCAAGATCAGACGGCTCACAGCTTCCTGCCAAGAACTGGCGGTGCTGGCGGCAGCGGACGGCGACACGTTCTCGGCCAGTCAGGTTGCCGACGAACCAGGAAGCACGGGAGAGGGATAATATGCTCACCAGACTCGCCGAGAAGTGCTGATGCTCGAGGTGGGGTCGGTTCGTTGAGGGGCGCTCGGGGTAGGGAAGATTGCTCGTCGGAGACGATGTCGGCGTCAGGCTTGCTCAGGTATAGATGTTGTCAACGCTACAGGGCACAAAATGACACACCAGAGTATACGTTAGATGCGGAAGAGTGTGGCAAATACACGCGTGTGAGGTAGAGGGGTTAGGGCGGTCAGATTTTACCAGGGGGCTTCGCCGGTGTAAGATCCCTCCTTTGTAAAGGAAAAGATCCCTGTGATTGCAATGCTAGTCCCTGGATCATTGCTAGCATCCACAGTTTAAGATGAAGTACACAGATACAAAGGTCGTTTATTACAGTCATTCCAGAGATAAAACATAGTCTTTTACAACTCATGGCCAAAGGCCTAGTACAAGAGTTTATGGAATAAGTAAATAAACTTAAGTCTTCATCTTCATGTGCCACAGGCAAGCATGTTGAGTGTAGACTCATGACACCTAATCATCATCAGAGTAACCTGCAACATCATAAGTTACAGCCACAAGGGTCAATACTTTGGAATAGTATTGGCAAGTGATACCTTAATATATAATTAAGTGGACTATAATACTATATGCTTTTGGCTGGTGGAGCTTAGGCTTGCATTGCTCAAAATAGATTTTTCCTTAACTTTTGAAAATACTAAGTTTTTGTTTGGTAAAAACTTTCCAAGACATCTTCCAATCCAAGACTGAAGATCCACTCAGGGCATCTACTAATCAAGGACTGAAGATTTACTTGGCAAAACACCCAAGGCATCTATCAAACAAAGACTCTAGATCCACTCGGGCATCTAGCAATCAATGACTGAAGATCCTTTTATCCCTTTGTTCACCCACAAGTTTTATTTAGAAATTGGAGTGATGAGATTTTTGAAGTTTCCATGTCTTGATGCTCAAATTGTCCTTTACCAGGGACATGGCTAAGTACTTAGGTTTTACACTCTGCAGAGGTGGTGCACTTTCCCCACAAGCCTTGGTTTCCCAAGAATGATCCTTCAGTAGCCTTTCCTTAGTCAAATGGACGCGTTCCAACCTATCAACCCATCTACCACCCTCTGTCCAAGAGACTAAGTTCCAGCATCCTAAGATCATGGCAGAGCCCATAATGCCAAGTGGTTGCACTTGAAGCTTCTCAGCATTTGACATCTCAAATCTCTTTGTTTCTGGTGGCCATCCACAAGTGAGATACACAAGCCAAGTCCATGGCCTTGTGAACCACTCAACATAAGCCATTCCTTCCATTCCACCCAGGTGGTTCATTAACTTAGTTGTTTTATTTTACAAAACATAAGTCCTTAGACTTAGAAATTTTTCCATAGTGAATATATAAACCACCCTTGTTTTCTAGTAGCTAGGCTAAGCATGATAGTAATAGGAATCTGGACTTAGGAAATTTTCACTAAGGCTTCACCTAATAGGTTTTCCCAAAGCATAGCTTGTTCTTAGCAAATAACAATGCAAGTCCTATACTTAGAAAAATATTACTAATGCATAAATAAAATATAGGAATGGAATATTCATGATGATATCACTTGCCTTGGTAGTGTGGAGTAGCACTCGTCACAATCACAATCACTAGCAAAATCTACACACAAAGTTGTAGCACACAATTACACACAAATATATACAAACAAGAAATAGTATGAATGCATGCATGCATGAATCTACCAAGTGATGATTTTTGAAAACTCAACCAAGCAAGTACATGAATACAGAAACTTAGCAAGCCACTAGTTTACCAACTAAACAAAATTTAACCCTAAACAAAAATACTAAACTAAATCTATACTTAAAAGGCCTCAAACAAGTCTCTGCAATTTAAGCCAATCAAATGGTTACTATTTGTTAAACAAATTAGATAGGCAGAAAGGTCTTGTTTTTCTGAATCCAACGGTATAAAGTTTGCAAAATTCCAACGTGGAATTCAAAAGATATAGGCAATTGAATTTGGATCAAATTTCTGGTTTTAAATTCTATTTCCAGATCTAACCTAGCCACAGCGTCATGTTCTTATTCGCCCGTTCGGTTAAATGGATCGAGCGACTGAGACCGCTAGATCTAAAGGGCAGGTGCGGCTCAGATCAACGCTGCACCTTCGATTAGTCATTCTATCTAAGCCATCGATGCAGATCTAACGGTTCTTATCGACCGCCGAAACTGGCGGCGAGCGGTGGCTACCGGGCGGCGGCGTCGATGATGGCGTTGCGATGATGTAGACGGCGAGGAGAAGGAGGAGTAGCTCACCGGGCTCAGGAGGTCACGGCGGCTCGTCGTACTGCATGATTGGTCAAGGGTGCTCGGGCTGTCCTAGATTGCTCGCCGGAGTTCTGTGGGCGGCGGTTAATTGGTCGTCGTGGACGCGTTCGTGGATCACCCCAAGGCAAGCGAGGACACGGTTAGATTCACGAGTCGAGACAGAGCTATGTGCGTGAACTAGAAAGCGGCGGTCTGGACTTACCACCGGAGTTCGCGGAGTTCGTGCAGACGGCGGTGGTTGCGTATCAAGTGGAACCGGCGACTGGGGCAAAAGACGGACTAGTGAGGTCGAGATGCGCAAAGACACGCTAAGTCAGATTGTAAGAACGAGAGGCGGGGAGCTCGACTCACCGGAATCGATCCGGAGGCTCATCGCTGCGGTGCAAAGCTGATTGAGGGCAGCCTGGTGGCGGAGTGAGCGAGGTGTCTGGGGAAAAAAAATCACGAGGCAGAGAGGATCTTATAGCCGGGGAATCGACAGGAAACGCTCGAGTTTTAATGCCCATTTACGCCGCGCCATTACCGGCCTTCACTGCTGTGGCGACGTGGTCGCAGGCGCGGTCTGGGGAAGACGAGACGACGTGGGTGGGCCGCCACGTCGTGAAGAGTGCGAGGTGTTGGTGGGCCTGTCGCGCTGCTGTCAGTGTGCAAGGCGCAGAGAAGGAAAAAGAGATCCCCGGGTGGGCTTGCTGGGCTCGATGTGCTGCTGGGCCAGATTCTGGCCGCTCGGCCCTTTTCTTTTGTTTAAGCTTTTTCTTTTTCTAATTCCATTTTCTGAATAGAATTTGATATGAATTCAAATCCTTTTGAATTCAAACTTCTTAGGGATTTTTGCAGTGTTATGTGGGTTCACAAACAATCAAATAACCTAGTGGTTACCTTGCAAAGGCTTGGTCAAGCTTGGGTTTCAAAATAAACAGAGATTTGCTCTAGTTGCAAATATTTGGAATAGGGTTTATAAAATATTTCTAAATTTGGAATCTTGGGTTTCAATGCTACTTCTAATCTCTCCAACCATGGAGGCAAGCAAACAAGTTCATAGACAATCAAATCTCAAAGGGTGATGGCCAATTGAGATAAATTGCCCACATGAAATCATAGCCAAAGTTTGTGTTTATAAATGATTTTGAGAAAAACCCTAAATGGATGAATGATGCAAAGATGATATGAATGAGTTTTGAAACATGATTTTTTAGGGATGTTACAATCTAACCCCCTTAAGATGAATCTCGCCCTCGAGATTCGGATTACTAGCAAATAGGTGTGGGTGGTCTTTCAAGATCATCTTCTCTTTCCCATGTTGCTTCTTCTTGAATGATGATTCCATTGTACTTTGCAAAACTTGATAGTCTTTGTTCTTGTGACTCTTTCTGTGGTCTCAAGAATCTTGACAGGCTTTTCTTCATAGGTGAGATCACTTTCTAGTTGAACTTCCTCCAAAGGTATGGTATCCTTCAAAGATGTTTCTTCCATTTCTGGGTGACATTTCTTAAGTTGGCTTACATGAAAAACATTATGGACTGCCGATAGAGGTGCTGGTAATTCAATTTCATATGCAACTTCTCCGTTGCGACTTAGAATGTTAAATGGTCCAACATATCTTGGTGCCAACTTTCCTTTGACTCCAAATCTTTTCACTCCACGAAGTGGTGATACTCTAAGATAAGCTTAACATCTGCGTAGCTTTTCTGTCGAGACTGTGCTATCTTCAATCTGTCTCTAACCAATTTGACCTTTTCTTCGGCGTCTTTGATAAGATCTGGTCCAAACAAACTTCTTTCTCCCACACCATTCCATAGCAATGGGGTGGTACACTTTCTTCCGTATAGAAACTCAAATGGTGCCATCCCAATACTAGTTTGGTGACTGTTGTTGTAAGAGAACTCTGCGTAAGGCAGACTTTCATCCCAACTTGCTCCATAGTCTAGGGCACATGCCCTCAACATGTCTTCAAGAATTTGATTAGTCCTTTCTGTTTGTCCATCAGTTTCAGGATGAAAAGTAGTGCTGAATTCCAATCTTGTCCCTAAAGATTCATGAAGTTGTCTCCAAAAGTGAGAAGTGAACTGAGTTCCTCTATCAGACACAATACTCTTAGGTACACCGTGAAGGCATACAATTCTGCTCATGTAGATTTTGGCTAACTTGGCACTAGTATAAGTTGTCTTTACGGGTATAAAATGAGCCACTTTAGTTAGGCGATCTACTACTACCCATATGGAATCATACCCTGACCTGGTCCTTGGTAATCCAGTAATGAAATCCATACCAATATTTTCCCACTTCCACTCAGGAATAGGCATTGGTTGAAGCAAACCTGCTGGTTTCTGATGCTCCGCTTTCACTCTACTACACACATCACACAAAGCAATATGTTCGGCGATGTCCCTTTTAAGATTGTTCCACCAAAATCTTTCTTTCATATCCATGTACATTTTGGTGTTTCCCGGGTGAATAGAATATGGAGAGTTATGGGCTTCTTGTAAAATCAGTTTCCGCATTTCCGGATCTTGTGGAACACAAATCGTTTCTGTGCCATAAAGTACCTTGTTCGTCCATATGGAAACTTTTAGCCTTCCCTTGGCTAATCTTTTCCTTAATCTCTTCGATTTCTTTATCTGTCTTTTGGGCTTCTTTAATCTTATCCAACAGTGTGGGTTGAACATCCAAAGACATAAGATGTCCTTCCGGCACAATCTCCAACCTGAGTTCCTTGAATTGCTTACACAAGTCATCTGGCAATTCACCTTTGGTAAGACCATTTACAAACGCTTTACGACTTAGAGCATCTGCTACTACATTTGCTTTACCGAGGTGGTATTGCAAACTCAAGTCGTAATCCTTGATAAGTTCTAGCCATCTTCTTTGTCTCATATTGATCTCCTTCTGGGTGAAGATATATTTCAAGCTCTTATGGTCGGTGAACACTTCACAACGTTTTCCCAAAAGGTAGTGTCTCCATGTCTTGAGTGCATGGACAACAATGCTAACTCTAAATCATGAGTAGGATAATTTACTTCATGAGTTTTGAGTTGTCTCGAGGCATAAGCCACAACTTTTCCGCCTTGCATAAGTACGGCTCCTAATCCTTGATGAGAAGCATCACAATATACTTGGAAATCCTTTTCCAAATCTGGTAGGCACAGTACTGGTGCTGACACAAGTCTCTTCTTTAATTCTTGAAAGCTGAGTTCACATCCTTCCGACCAAGCAAATTTCTTATCTTTCTTTAACAATTCTGTCATTGGTTTAGCAACCTTAGAAAAATTTTCAATGAATCTTCTGTAGTAACCTGCTAAACCAAGGAAACTACGAACCTCTTTTACATTCTTAGGAGATTCCCATTTTGTTACGGCTGAAACCTTAGCAGATCAATCGCTACACCATCCTTTGTCATAACATGACCAAGAAATCCAACTTCCTCTAACCAAAACTCACACTTGCTGAACTTGGCATAAAGTTTATGTTCCCTTAGTTTCTCAAGTATCAAGCGTAGATGTCTTTCATGTTCTTCCTTGCTCTTGGAGTAGACTAGGATGTCATCGATGAAAACGACAACGAACTTGTCGAGAAATTCCATGAACACTTTATTCATCATATTCATGAAGTATGCTGGGGCGTTGGTTAATCCAAAAGGCATCACCGTGTACTCATACAATCCATACCTCGTGGTGAAGGCTGTTTTAGGTATGTCTTGCTCTCTTATCTTGAGTTGAAAATAGCCTGACCGAAGATCAATCTTCGAGAACACACAAGCTCCTTCTAGCTGATCAAACAAGTCATTGATTCTTGGCAAAGGATATTTGTTCTTGATGGTTACCTCGTTGAGAGAACGGTAATCTATGCATAGTCTTTGAGTTCTATCTCTCTTTTCTACGAACAAAACTGGAGCTCCCCAAGATGAAGAACTTGGCTGGATGAATCCTTTCTGCAATTGTTCTCCAAGTTGTTTCTTGAGTTCTTTAAGTTCGTCAACTGACATTTTATAAGGCCTCTTTGCCCTTGGTCCAGAACCTGGTACCAAATCTATTATAAACTCCACATCTCTATCTGGTGGCATTCCTGGTAATTCTTCCGGGAACACATCCGGATACTCACACACAATTGGCACCGTGTCCATGCTAACCCCCTTAAGAGAATTCAGCTTACTCCCTTTTGATTTAAAGTTGGACTTGAATATTATCCTCTTACCTTCAGGGGTTGTGAGTGAAACTGTATGATTTGCACAATCTAGTACTCCCTTATACTTAGTCATCCAATCCATTCCCAAAATCACATCCAATCCTTGGGAATTTAGGATTATTAGGTTCACTGGAAACTTATGTTTTCCAAACTCTATGACTAGGTCATGGCATCCTGAGTTTACCATCATTTCTCCACCAGGAGAACTTACTCTTATAGGACACCCAATGGTTTCTACCGGTAGTTCATTTCTTTCGACAAATGCTTTAGATATGAATGAATGAGATGCACCAGTGTCAAAGAGTACAAATGCTGAGATGGAATTGAGTCTGAACTTACCAGCAACAACATCAGGCTCTTCAAAGACCTCCTCCACATTGATGTGGTTAACATCCTTTGAAAAGGATTTGGCTTGTTAGGTCCTTCAACTTTCTTTTCAGGGCACTTATTAGCATAATGCCCCAGCTTCTTGCATTTGTAGCATTCGACCTGGCTGATGTCCGTCTTAGGCTGACTTCCACTTCCACTGTGGTGGCTCTTATATCCACTCTTGTGGTTCTTGTACTTATCATTTTCATGACTGCGATGATGCTTGTTGTCATGACGGTTGAGATTGTGGTGTTTGTTAAACTTCTCATGCTTGTGGGATCCTGAGCTGACACTATCATCATGGTGAGATCGTTTATGAGATGATCCCGAGCTGTGCTTGTCGGAGTGTTTCCTCTTCTTACTCTCGACTTGCTTCATTTTATTCTCCACAATAACATCCTTGTCACACAGCGACTGGTAAGTTGGAACATACGCCACGTAGAGCGCAGATTTAGCTCATCATTCAAGCCTTCTAGAAACTTTTCCTTCCTTTTGGCATCGTGTCAACCTCATCCTGCATAGCGCCAGATTGTTGAACTCTTCGATGTATTCAGCCACGCTGTGGTGGCGCTGCTTCAGGTTGTGAAATTCCTTCTTTTTCAGGCTCATCATACACGGTGAGATATGAGTAGTCTAAACCATCTTCAAATATAGCCCAAGTCACCTCATCAATAGGCGTGGTAATCGAAATTGTCCCACCATGCGGTGGCTGGTCCTTCAACAGATGTCTTGCAAACCTGACCTTTTCAGCATCTGTGCATCCTACGGTCACTAAGTCTTTGTTCACGAACGTAGCCAATCATTGGCCACCATGGGATCGATCGTTCACGAAAACTTAGCTGGCCTCGCACGAAATCTGGTGAGCATATCAAAACCTGGAGGGTTGTTGTTGTTGTTGTTATTGTTGTTATTGTTGTTGTTGGGGTTGTTGTTGTTGTTCTGGTTCTGGATGAACGTCGTCTCATTTGCATAAGCTGTGTCTGCGCATTCATCATTTGTTACATTTCCGGGGTAATGTTGGGGTTGGGGTTGGTGTTTGTGCGACGGGGAGGCATCTGTGGTTTATTCATATAGAGATAAGAATGAGATACCCTTACATGATTTATGCACAATACATCACACATGCAACACAAGGATAAAATCTAAACAACAAGATAACAAAAATCTCAAAGTACAAACATACAAGTGGCAAGCCATCCACATGTCGGATGGTCCAACAATAAGTTCATAAATAACAAGTGCGGTAAATAAAGATAACTGAGTATTCAAATCTACTCGTCAGCATCAATCTCCTCCTCGACAAAGGTAAGACCTGCGTTCTCCATTGCGGTCTTGTTCTCCTCGATGGTAGCGGTCAAAGAGTCGATCTTGGCCTTGAGAGCCCTCTTCGGGCAAGCCTCTCAATCACTGTCTGCTGCTGCTCTAACTCGAAGTCCTTGGACTGTAGTTCCTCGGTCATATCACGAATCCTCTTGTTCCTATCCTGGACACGCTTCTCTTGACTCTTGAACTTACGGTCTTGGGTCTCGAACTTTGCCTCCATCTCCTTGACTATCTCGTCCTGCTTTGCGAAGAGCTTGTCCTTCTCATGGCTGCACCGAGCTTCGTCATTACTAAGCATGGCGTTGGTCCTATCGGTATCCACGTGCCTAATAAGAGTCTCTAAGTCACGGAGGTACAGGCGTATCGGCTCTACTGTGACCCTCGAGTCGTCCTCAAAGTCAATGGACTCTCCGTCATCATCACGCCTTCCGAAGGCGTGGAAGTGAGTGCCTCTAACCTGTCGGGAGTGACGTCCTAACAGTCGTCCTATCAGATCCTGCATGACAACTTCCATGCCTCTCTCCCTGTCATCGTGCATAAGCTTGAAGACGATGGCCTCCGTAGTAGGCTCTGTCTGGCGTCCTGGCTGGTTCACCTTGAATCCCCAAAGGTCCTTCCTCTCAAACTTGGTGAGTGGGTGCACCGTAATGATAGGAAGAGGGAGATCGAGTAAAGTAGTAAGCTCTACGATACGAGGACCAAAACGGGTAACGGAACTCCTCAAGGTCTTGATGGCAATAGGCATCTATTTATAAGATTGAAAGGTTAGAACAACACAAATTTAAATTAAACAAGACAAACATTCAAGCATAACCACAAAATCACACAAGTCATGAATACATAAATCCATTACATCAACCAAGGTTCAAACTTATTTAAGGTCTTATTTTGGAAAATAAGGTGATAGGTGGTGGTCAACTAACGAAGTGCGCTTACAATCCTATCTCATTGGATCTGGTGGCTAACACAATGTTCCTAGTGGCAATCACCCTATCTTGTTCACATGCTTCTATCACTAAGTCTATGATATCTCCTCTTAAGGATTGGTTGGTGACTTCCAACTCTTGGGTATGTTCCTTCTCTTTCTCTAAGTCTTTTTGGAGGTTGAGCATCTTGCACTTGACTCTAGCACTTAGTTCCTTGATAGTCTTCCAAGCTGCTTCTTTGTCGACTCAAAGAATGTGGTGTGAATAAATGTGTTGGTGTACTTGCATAAGCCCTTTTTTTTGTGTTTTTTTTCCTTATTCTTGTACATGTGATTTTGCACCCAATACTCCATTCCTTCCTCCATTACTGGAAAGCCCTTGTACACTGCTGCACCATGTACTCCCATGGTCTCCATGAGGTCCTTGAGAATCTTGGGAAACTCAGTCTCACACTCCAAGGTCATGGTCATGAGTGGTCCTTTCTTCACGGCTTCGTTGACGGAGTTCATCTACAAATAGAGATGAGAATGAGAAGATTAGAAAAGTTTATGAGAAGAATAGACAAGTGTAGAAGAAGTTAAAATTTTCCTTAGTGGTTTCCAATCCTAGGGTCATAATCCTACAGGCAACACAATTGCTCGATACCATCTGTAAGATCCCTCCTTTGTAAAGGAAAATATCCTGTGATTGCAATGCTAGTCCCTGGATCATTGCTAGCATCCACAGTTTAAGATGAATTACACATATACCAAGGTCGTTTATTACAGTCATTCCAGAGATAAAACATAGTCTTTTACAACTCATGGCCAAAGGCCTAGTACAAGAGTTTATGGAATAAGTAAATAAACTTAAGTCTTCATCTTCATGTGCCACAGGCAAGCATGTTGAGTGTAGACTCATGACACCTAATCATCATCAGAGTAACCTGCAACATCATAAGTTACAGCCACAAGGGTCAATACTTTGGAATAGTATTGGCAAGTGATACCTTAGTATATAATTAAGTGGACTATAATACTATATGCTTTTGGCTGGTGGATCTTAGGCTTGCATTGCTCAAAATAGATTTTTCCTTAACTTTTGAAAATACTAAGTTTTTGTTTGTTAAAACTTTCCAAGACATCTTCAATCCAAGACTGAAGATCCACTCGGGCATCTACTAATCAAGGACTGAAGATTTACTTGGCAAAAACACCCAAGGCATCTATCAAATAAAGACTCTAGATCCACTCGGGGCATCTAGCAATCAATGACCGAAGATCCTTTTATCCCTTTGTTCACCCACAAGTTTTATTTAGAAATTGGAGTGATGAGATTCTTGAAGTTTCCATGTCTTGATGCTCAAATTGTCCTTTACCAGGGACATGGCTAAGTACTTAGGTTTTACACTCTGCAGAGGTGGTGCACTTTTCCCACAAGCCTTGGTTTCCCAAGAATGATCCTTCAGTCGCCTTTCCTTAGTCAAATGTACGCGTTCAAACCTATCAACCCATATACCACCCTCTGTCCAAGAGACTAAGTTCCAGCATCCTAAGATCATGGCGAGCCCATAATGCCAAGTGGTTGCACTTGAAGCTTCTCAATTTGACATCTCAAATCTCTTTGTTTCGGTGGCCATCCACAAGTGAGATACACAAGCCAAGTCCATGGCCTTGTGAACCACTCAACATAAGCCATTCCTTCCATTCCACCCAGGTGGTTCATTAACTTAGTTGTTTTATTTTACAAAACATAAGTCCTTAGACTTAGAAATTTTTCCATAGTGAATATATAAACCACCCTTGTTTTCTAGTAGCTAGGCTAAGCATGATAGTAATAGGAATCTGGACTTAGGAAATTTTCACTAAGGCTTCACCTAATAGGTTTTCCCAAAGCATAGCTTGTTCTTAGCAAATAACCATGCAAGTCCTATACTTAGAAAAATATTACTAATGCATAAATAAAATATAGGAATGGAATATTCATGATGATATCACTTGCCTTGGTAGTGTGGAGAGTAGCACTCGTCACAATCACAATCACTAGCAAAATCTACACACAAAGTTGTAGCACACAATTACACACAAATATATACAAACAAGAAATAGTATGAATGCATGCATGCATGAATCTACCAAGTGATGATTTTTGAAAACTCAACCAAGCAAGTACATGAATACAGAAACTTAGCAAGCCACTAGTTTACCAACTAAACAAAATTTAACCCTAAACAAAAATACTAAACTAAATCTATACTTAAAAAGGCCTCAAACAAGTCTCTGCAATTTAAGCCAATCAAATGGTTACTATTTGTTAAACAAATTAGATAGGCAGAAAGGTCTTGTTTTTCTGAATCCAACGGTATAAAGTTTGCAAAATTCCAACATGGAATTCAAAAGATATAGGCAATTGAATTTGGATCAAATTTCTGGTTTTAAATTCTATTTCCAGATCTAACCTAGCCAGCGTCATGTTCTTATTCGCCGTGCATCGTTCGCGGATCGAGCGATACAGACCGCTGGATCTAAAGGGGCAGGTGCGGCTCAGATCAACGCGTACCCCTTCGATTAGTCATTCTATCTAAGCCATCAGATGCAGATCTAACGGTTCTTATCGACCTGGCCAGAAACTGGCGGCGGAGCGGTGGCTACCGGCGGCGGAACTGTCGATGACGATGGCGTGGCGATGATGACGGCGAGGAGAAGGAGGAGTAGCTCACCGGGCTCGGGAGGTCACGGCGAAGCTCGTCGTACCATGATTGGTCAAGGGTGCTCGGGCTGTCCTAGATTGCTCGTCGGAGTTGCTGTGGGCGGCGGTTGCGTCGGGTGGTCGTCGTGGACGTTGCTGTGGATCACCCCAAGGCAAGGCGAGGACACGGTTAGATTCACAGAGTCGAGACAGAGCTATGTGCGTGAACTAGAAAGCGCGGGGCGGTCTGGACTTACCACTGAGTTCGCGGAGTTCGAGCAGACGGTGGTTGCGGTATCAAGTGGAACCGCGACCGGGCAGTCTGAGACGGACTAGTGAGGTCGAGATGCGCAAAGACACGCTAAGTCAGATTGTAAGAACGAGAGGCGGAGGAGCTCTGGACTCACGGAATCGATCGCCGGAGAGGCTCGTCTGCGGTGCAAAGCTGATTGAGGCAGCTGGTGGCGGAGTGAGCGAGGTGTCTGGGGAAAAAAATCACGAGGCGTAGAGGATCTTATAGCCGGGAATCGGCAGAAACGCCGAGTTTTAATGCCCATTTACGCGCCATTACCGGCCTTCACTGCTGCGGCGACGTGGTCGCAGCGATCTGGGAAGACGAGGACGACGTGGACTGGCCCGCGTCGGCGAAGAGTGCGAGGTGTTGGTGGGGCTGTCGGCGTCATCTGCGTGTGCTCGCGCGTGTGAGAAGGAAAAATAGATCCCCGGGTGGGCTTGCTGGGCTCGATGTGCTGCTGGGCCAGATTCTGGCCGCTCGGCCCTTTTCTTTTTTTTAAGCTTTTTCTTTTTCTAATTCCATTTTCTGAATAGAATTTGATATGAATTCAAATCCTTTTGAATTCAAACTTCTTTGGGGATTTTTGCAGGGTTCTGTGGGTTCACAAACAATCAAATAACCTAGTGGTTACCTTGCAAAGGCTTGGTCAAGCTTGGGTTTCAAAATAAACAGAGATTTGCTCTAGTTGCAAATATTTGGAATAGGGTTTATAAAATATTTCTAAATTTGGAATCTTGGGTTTCAATGCTACTTCTAATCTCTCCAACCATGGAGGCAAGCAAACAAGTTCATAGACAATCAAATCTCAAAGGGTGATGGCCAATTGAGATAAATTGCCCACATGAAATCATAGCCAAAGTTTGTGTTTATAAATGATTTTGAGAAAAACCCTAAATGGATGAATGATGCAAAGATGATATGAATGAGTTTTGAAACATGATTTTTTAGGGATGTTACAGCCGGAGAGGAAGCAGACGGTGGCGACGGTGGTCGAACTCAAGTGGAAGCGAAGTTTGATGCACTCGCGGGTGGAGAACAAACCCGTGTGTAGTGGGAGGTGAGAGGTGGCGGGACATGGCCGAAATTTCTCTGGGACGCTCGTCGGAGCAGTGGCGGAGCAGGAAGAAATCGGGGCAGCCTAGGGGCAGAGAGGGAGAGGTGAGTGAGGGGAAATGGCGAGGAGAGGGAGGCGTTTAAGGGAGCGTGGTCTCTGGGAGAATTAAGCCTGTCATCAACATGAATTTAATCGAAATCAATCGCGGCAGAGCAACGTTGAGGTAGGAGGAAACGGTAGGCGCGGGGTTGAAGACGATGCACAATGATGTGGGGTCCTGGTGTCAGTGAGTGAGAGAGATAGGGAGAGGGGTCCACTCGTCTGTGTCTGCGCGGGTGAGTTTCTCGGTGGAAAACGATTCGCGTGTGGGGAAAGTAGCTGGGCTGGAACTGGGCTTGCTGGGCAATAAGGGTTGGGCTGTTTGTTTCTCCTTTTTTTTGTACTGAATCTTTTTCCTTTTTCCATTTCAATTTCTGGTTTGAAATTCAATCAAACAATTCAAACATTCAAATCAATCAAACTTCCACCACAATTTGTATTGAGTTTAGTTCTGTTTAATAACAATATTCCATGTCCCAAAATAAAATAATATTTTTATTCTTTTAGGATCTATTTAATAATTAAATAAAATAGTCCTTAGTTATTAATTCAAATAGGATTTGATTATTAAAACTCCATTTGAAACTTACAATCCCAAAATCATTTCAGTAAGTTTTATTTGAAAATATAAAATACTTGGAAAACTCATTTAAAAATAAAATAACAAGTTTTAGTGTTTAATTAAAACGGAAAAGTCCTTACTTTAATAAAATGGGATATTAATAAATCCTCATTGTTTTATTTAAATAAACCTTTACTCTTTTTATCAAAATAGGAATATTTTAATTCAAAAGCTTGGCCAAGATTTAATTTGGCTCTATAAAATAATCCTTATTAATATTTCTACCTTTTCATTTGAAAACCAAATCTTTTTACTAAAAGATCCAAAAATAGTAATTCTACTTATTTAAAATTTTCTTTATTAATTGTTTATCTTTTCAAATCCCTTTAGGGTTTGTTTGATCAAATAGGTTTGAAGGTTTCCAACTGGAATCAAAAAGTTTCTTCTCACCCTGAAAATCAACAAAGTTTTATTTTATTCATTTATTTTTCACATATCAAGATTTGGAAAATCTTGGGATGTGACAGGCTACCACCCTTAAAATAAATCTCGTCCCGAGATTTGGGAAGGCTAGGGTTACAAGTTGGTTCAAAGCATCTAGGGTACTACCACCCTTAAAATTTTTCCAACTAGATTACATATTGGCTTGCTTGGGATCTTGGGGGAAACTTCTATGGGCAAACATCTGCATAGTGTCCTTTGTTTCCACACTTGAAACATGTGACAAGACTGAGATCCTTCATAGGCTTGTTTATCTTGTGCTTCATCTTTTCTGGACAGTTGCTTGCATAATGTCCTTGGTTACCACAACTGAAACATGTGATAAGTTTGAGTTCTTCACGTATCTCTTGTGGACAGGTTGCCACATAATGGCCTAGATCTTTGCAGTTGTTGCACCATACTTGGCCAATCTCCTTATACTTCTGTTTCTCTGGACATTCATTGGAATAGTGTCCCATTTCTTTGCAATGATTACATTGCACATGGCTTTTTTCCTTCTTTTTCTTGGGTTTCTCCAAAGCTAGGAGTGCTTCTAGTTCATGTTTTTCATATGTTATCTCATAGGTAGGAATGTCTACTGGTTTCTTGGACCTTCTATTGCTCCTTGGATAATTCATATGCCTCTTCTTTGGTCCTTTAAATTGGGTTGTATTGCATGGAGGTATAAGTGGAGATTTTCCTTTGTCCTCATCCTTCTTGGTAGACTTAGCTCCCTCTTGATAGTTTGCAATCAGTTGTTGCACTCCACCTTGTTTCCTTTGTTCAACTATGGAGTAGATGGGGCATTGTATAGGGACGTGATTATTTCCTTCACATAGGTAACAAGTAGCTTGAGAGGTGGGACATGTAGCATCCCAATTGTCTAACAATTGCAATGCTACTAGCCTAGTCTATATAGATGCTACTTCAAATATATAATTGTTGCATCGTCATTATATCATGCTCATGTCATCATGCCTCCTTGCATTTGAGCATCATATAAAACCCTTTTTGATTTGGTTCTTATCTCATATGCATTATTAATTGTATTTGCCTCTTGATATTGTATTTGGTTCTTGATATATTGTTTAAATGCCCAAGTTGAGTTGGGGGCATATCTTTTATTAACTCCACCACCTTTTCTTCCACCACCTTATAATTCCACCATCCAACTAAATATGAGCTTGGCATTTACTGGTTTTACTTCTAGCTCATGTGGGTTGGGATGGATCCAATTCTTTGCCACATGATCTCATCTTGGCATCATGTTGTTTTCACAATATTGATATATGAGAGCCACATGGCCACCTTTGCATGCCTTGTGAGTGGAACCTTTTCCTAGCTTCCATATGTGTGG
Organism: Avena insularis; assembly: GCA_023614405.1. Taxonomy (NCBI): domain Eukaryota; kingdom Viridiplantae; phylum Streptophyta; class Magnoliopsida; order Poales; family Poaceae; genus Avena; species Avena insularis. The sequence goes on along the minus strand of CM042691.1, from coordinate 22,094,525 downwards.
TTTTGGGGTTATCATCATGTTGGGGTATTTTTGGAGGGCTTATTAAATACCTAGTGGCATATACACACTAGCAAGCCCCAAATATAATCCAATGTGATCATCTCCATATACTCCACTTGGAATTCTTTCTAATTTCCTCTGCTTGGGCCTTACTCCAATTTTGGGGATGCATCATAATAATGCCATGTATTAATATTGTCTTCACAAGAATCAACATGGCATTAAATAGTTGCATGGGCCATGCAAGTACCCTTTTAGCTTGTCTTTTGGATTTTATTTGTTTTAAAATGGATCATCTCTCCCTACCCCTTAGGCTTGGTCTTGTTTGATCATGCCTAAACCTCAACACCATTCCATCCTTCCATCATCACCTTTTCCTCTCTTTTCTAGTCTTGATCTTGTTGGGGTTTGGTTTGTGCTTGGCTTGATCTTGACAAAAGAACACCCTAGCATCTAACCCCCTCTCTCCTAAACCCCACCATGACCTAAACCCTAAGCTACCATCTCCCCCTCTCTTTCGGCCCTCCCTTCTACCTGCCATGCAGGCCCCACCTGGTCCCTCACCCAGCTCGCCACACCTGACCACCCCAACCCTAGCTCCCAACCTAGCTCAAACCCGAGCCTAGCTCTACCCTAACCGAGGCTACCCTCACCTCTCCCTCTCTTGCTCTCTCTGCCCTAGGGGCCCCAGCCCCCGACCGGCTGCCCTACCCCACCGGCCCTGCCTACCCACCTGCCCTGGCCTCCCAGCCGAGCACGTGAGGAGGAGGACAAAAGGTGGCCGAGCCACCTTTATCGTCTACCACCTCCCCACGGCACCACCTCCCTCTCCCGCCCCTACCTACTACCCCACCGCACCCCTCTGCCTCTCCAGATCTGGCCCAGGACGCTCCCCTCTCTCCCTTCTTCTCCACCGCCACTAGCCACCCCATAGCCGCCACCGTCGGCCTCCACCGCACCCCGCCGTTCCAGACGCGCAGGCAGTCCGTGGAGTGGTTGGGGAGTACCAGGAGGCTCCCCTGCGTCGCCTGGAACACGCCATCGTCGAAGAGGAACACCGGAGCCGCCAGTACTAGCGCCGCCCGAGCCGGAACCCTAGCTCGCGGGGCCTCTGCATCATCGCCGATCGCCTGCTCGCCGACCCGATCTGACCATGCCGACGCCCTTGCGGTGAGCCCCAAACCTCCCAGACATGGTCCGCCTCCCTGTGCCACCCTAGCATCGCCGGACCAAACGTCGAACGGCCTCTATGCGCCGGCGTCGTTTTCGTTCTCCTCGCCGTAGCATCGCGTAAACCCTACCTAGACCCCGCCCGCTTACCGGTCACCAACCCCAACCCAGCCCAGTGGCTGCCGCCTCAAGACGCCCAGTTCCCTGTTCGAGCCTCAGCAAGGCCAGCCAGGTAACCGATCTGTCGACAGACAGATTCAGAGGAAGAAGCACAGTGTCGCGGCGTCGTTTTGCGTAAAACCCCTGCCTCTTTTTCTGCATCAACCCGCGGTCCGCCTGGCCCACTAGTCAGCCGCCGCGGAATTCTTCCAGAAAACCCCCTAGCCTTTTCAACCTCAACTCAAGGCCTCCAGCTGGCCCACCTCTGCCCGCGTGGACCCCGTGGCCGCTAGCCCCACCTGTCGGCCTCTAGATCTAGCTAAGCCCGCGGTGTAAAAAGGTTTTCTGCGCGCGTGGACGCCCAGTCAGCCTGGCCCCACCTGTAAGCGTCTGTGGCTAAGTTTGAGTGGTTAACAAAAGTATTTGTCTGTTTTCTGTTTTAAATTCAAATCTTTTCAAATTATATTCAAATTCAAATTAAATTTCTGTTTTCAAATAACTTTTAAAATATGAATCCAATTAATACAAATAATATATGTTTTCAAATCAGAAAAATGTGAGGATTTCAAATATGCAATCCAAAATATATTTTGAACATTCAAAATTCCAAGTTTATTTAAATTACAACAAATTGCCCTTTTTCCTTATTTAATTAATATCTTTTGTTTTATAACTCCAAATTTAACAAATGATATGTCTAAAATGATTAGCTCGACGAGACCTTTCTGTTTATGCATTCCATGGGTTGTTTTGAAGCATGCATCATATAAATATAAAGTGTACAGCAACTAAAATGAGAATAAAATGGGGCCAAAACTAAATAAAATGGTTTATTCTTGTGTTCCACACCTCCCCATGCCATGCTACCTCATTGCCATGCAAATTGTGCATCATTCATCATGGCATGATTGTTTGCTTGACGCATTTTATTCATATGCTTGTGCACTTTATTTATGTTGGCCCTTGTTTGTTTGGTTCTTCTTCGAATAGACGCTGAGTAGGGAATATATCAGGAGAACCAGGAGCACTACCCAGATCCATTCCTTGCTTCAACTGAGCTGCCAGGCAAGCACTACCACATGCTTGCATACATATAGTACCTATTGCCTCTATCTTACTCTTGCATCATTGAGTCGCGATTGCATTAAATTGAATCCCAAGTATTGCATAGCCTTTACTTTTAAACCCCACCGAAGCTTGTTCCTCCATCCCATGAGCCATTACTACAGGAGTTGTTTGAGCCATGCGAGTCGTAGAACAGCATGTGTAGGGTATGTGAGTGTCTGATGGATAATGAGGTACCTAAACAACTTAACCTGAGTAGTAATGGGATAACTAATGAAAGTGGCATCGGTGAGCCATATTCGCTATTTGGTTTTACAGGCTCACTTGTGTCCCGTAAGACCCCGAGTACTTGATTCCTGTTCCAAGAATATTCGCGCTATCCACATCCGGGAGGCTTATGGACCCCAGCGAGCTTGATTCATTCTTATTTCTTGGGGCCACAAACTAGTTTGAGGTTTTATTTACTATCCTGTAATTATGCCATGCTTTATCGCTTTATTTAAATTGTGCGAGGTAATCGCACCGCATCGCTTAGGATCGGGACACGTTTTTCGCGGTGTCGACAAGCCCGCTTTTGGGTTCCCATGCTCACAAACGCCCACCCAAACCTTGAGTCCGTCTCGAGTCACTAACTCCGCTATGGTAGCTTAATGGGGTGGCCCTGAAATATTTCTGAATCTGTGATCGCTTTGTCGTGATCGCCTCGTTGGGTTTTGATTTGGTTTTTCCGAGGCATATCGAGTGTGTGTTGCTATTTGTGCACCCCTGTAGGGTAAAACTTTCTGAAAGCCGTGTCCGCGGTTATGGACGACTTGGAGCACAGTTTCTCGATCATAGACAAGCATAACTAAAGTACCGCCTTAATTTGACTAGACTAGGTACCTGACTAGTAAATAGTGCAACACCCATGGAATGGATAATAAAACTGCCAACGGATGGGGGGTTGTTCGTCCGCTTCCTCGTCGGTAAGCGAGGAGGAGGATGGATCTGTTAAGATTACCTTTATTACTGTTATAACTGTTGTTATTAATTCACGGACATCCGTCTATCCTTGGTTAGGCGGATGGTTAGCGAGTATCTATAGAATTGCTAGGGTTTATCTTTTGCTGCAATTGCGTCACCCCAGGTTGTGTCCCCTTTAGAGGCATAAAGACTTTTGAGTACCCTAGGGTCTCACACGATAAATTATTGGTTCGAGATGAATGGTACACTCGCAAGATGGATACTGGGTGGAAGAGACGGACGATGTGGGCAACGATCATTCGGTGTAGAGATTCCGGGAACGGGGATCCGTGAGATCTGTGGGCGGGATCTGCTTATTTATGGGGCATCTTATGCCAATTTGCTTCTTATCCGTACTCAGACCTTGTCTTCCGCTTCCGCTTGATACTCTGTTGATTGATGTATGAGGAGATATCCTAAATTATTATATCTATCTAGGATATTTGGATCTTGCCGTATGGCGTTGCTATATTTCCTTTCTTTTAGATGGGATGACTCTGATGTACTGTTGTATGGTGGCTTGCATACATACTCACTTGTGTATGTAGTTGATCCCTTCGCCTGCCGATTACGCCGCCCGTTCTTGTCCCGATGTTTGGAAATGGTTGGGACGGCCGAAAGGTCTACCTGTGAGTGGCATTTGGGCCCCACCGTACTATTTCAACCATTTCCGCTCATCCTGGCTTGTAACTAGGAGCGTAATTCACCGAGGTAGTTACAGGACATTGGCCAACTGGATGTTTCTCTTCACAGTTGGGGCATTGATCTCCATGCTCCTTGGAAGTGTGATCCTTGTCTCCACAAATATTGCAAGCTTTGGTTCCTTCTAGAATAACATCTTTGTCATCCTTGTTGTCACAAACTCCTTTGGAAGAGTTGCTTTCCATGTTGAGCATTTGATCTGTTACCTTAAGCAACAATTAGGCTTGGGTTTCCAAAAACTTTTGCAAGGTTGGATCTTCCCCACTGGTGTTGGCTATGAATTGAGCTGTCATTTGGTTCAACTAGTTTTGGGTTGATATGAGTTCTCTCATGTTGTCCTCTTGGTTGTTGTTGTTGTCATCAACCTTAATGTTGGAGTCTCTTGGAGTAGTCATCTGTTTGGGTTGAATTGAGATTAGAATAGGCATGATATTTCTAAGGAAATAATTCTAATCACACACATCACAATTCATTCAAGCAATGTTCAAGCAATCACAAACAAACATTCCACTCGAACAACAAGTTTCAAGCATATTTTCAAGCAATCAAAAATGTTTTTGTTACACCACATAAGTTGGTGGGTTTGACTTAAACTAAATATGGTGGTCCATCTATATGGTTCACTTGTGATCTTTCTATCCTTCTTGGTTGATTCTTCTTGCATGAGATCATGGTTTCCTTGGGAAAACTCTTGGTCACAAAACTTCAAAGGTTATGATGGCTCCTTCTAAGTTGTGTTTCCTTAGTCTCCAAACCTTGAGCAAGATTTCTTGTCTCACTTGTCCTTAGTGATATCCAAGGTTGAAGTCCTTGGTGAAAATGTTGAAGATGTTGAAGTCATTAGAGTTGAATATGTTGAAGTCATTAGAGTTGATGAAGTCCTTTGCACATGGTGAAGTCTTTGGCCATGGGGTAGGTTTTTCCATCAAGTTGAAATAGAAGAGATGTAGAATCAAAACCAAAATGGTTGAGGAAAGAGTTTTACAAGATTGTTTGTAAATAAGTTTTGGAACAATTACAACTCCTATTTTCTAAGGGTTTTGTCCATTCCTAGGTTTACAAATCCTACAGGCAACACAATGCTCTGATACCATCTGTAAGGTTCCCAACCTTTAATAAGGTAGAGTCCCCTGTGTTTACAATGCTAGTCCCTGGATCAATAGCTATCATCCATAGTTAAGATGTAATATCAAGAAACAAAAGTCATAATACAACTTTATAACCAGGAATAAAATAATTTATTACATCTTTCATAGCTCATTTGGCTATTACATTACATTGCAGCAGAATATCTATAAGCATGGGGTCCTTCATCTTCAAAGTGCCACAGGCAGACATGTTGGTTGTAGACTTTGTAATCCTAATCGACACACTTCACTAAATCAATCAAACCTGCAACATAACAAGTTACAGCCACAAGGGTCAATACATTTGAATTGTATTGGCAAGTGATACTATGGTAGTATAGTGGAGTCTATCATCTATATGCTTTTGGCTAAGTGGAGTTGAGGCTTGCATTGCTCAAAAATAGATTTTTCCTTATCATTTGAAAACACTAAGTTTTTGCTTGACAAAAATCACCCAAGGCATCTACCAATCAAAGATTGAAGATCCTTTAACCCTTGTTCAACCACAAGTTTTTAACTTAGAAATTTGGATGATGAGATTCTTGATAGCTTCCATGTTTTGATGCTCAAATTGTCCTTTGCCAGGGACATGGCTAAGTACTTAGATTTTATACTCTGCAGAGGTGGTGCACTTTCCCCACAAGACTTGGTTTCACCAAGACAAGATCTTTCAGAAGCCTTCCCTTAGACCAAATGGACGCGCTCCAACCTATCATCCCACTACCACCAACTATCCAAATGGCTAAGTTCTAGCAACCTATATGATCCAGGCAGAGCCCATAATGCCAAGTGGTTGCACTTGAAGCTTCTCAACATTTTGACATCTCAAATCTCTTTGTTCCTGGGTGGCCATCCACAAGTGAGATACACAAGGTAAACCATAAAAATGGTCCTTGTGAACCACTCAACACAAACCATTCCTTCCATTCCACCCAGGTGATTCATTCTCTTAGTTGTTTTATTAAACAAAACACAAGTCCTCAGACTTAGAAATTTTTCCATAGTGTGAATATATTTCCACCCTTGTTTTCTACTAGCTAAGCTAAGCATGATAGTAGTAGGAATCTTAACTCAGGAATTCTTACTAAGGTTTCATCTACTAGGATTTCCCATTGCATGGTTTATACTTAGCAAAACTTCCATGCAAGTCCTACTTAGAATTATCACTAATGCATAGTGAAAATAATGGGACAAAAGTATGAAGCATCACTTGCCTTTTTGGTAGAGAGTATAAGTTAACTCCTTGATCTTTGCAATGTTCACTCACATCAATTCACTACAAATCAATCAAGCAAACAATATTTCAATCTACCATTCAAGCAATTCATCACATAAAATCATAGAAACAAGATAATGCATGAAAACATGCCAAAGATTGTTTTATTTGGAAAAGTGGTTTCTAAAGGTTGACAAACATTTGAAAACACCTAATGGTCATTTTATAAGGTGGCAAAGTCATTTGCAAAAGGTTTCACTTCATAAACCATTTTTAAAACAAGGTATCATTTTATGTGGTGTAGAAATGTTTTAGTAAGGCATTAATCTATAGGTTTCACAAAATATGTTTTCAAACCATAAAACCTTGTGTTTAGGGTCAGAGAGTTTAAAACAAAACATTTCCCAAAGTTTTTCTTCCAAAACCTTTTTTAATAATTAACCCATATTTTTATTTGACTAGAATTGGTTTTAAATCCAAGATTCATTCTTTTGTTTCACTAAATACATTTTTGAAACCACAATTTGTTTCCTAGGGTTAGTAGGTTCAAAACACACCATTTGCCAAAGATTTTATCCTCAAAATCATTTTAGAATATTTTTTATAACCTAAATAAGCATACACAAGTTTCTGCAAAAACAAACATTTTAACAGAAGCTTTTTACTAAACAAAGTTCATGGTTGGCTAGGGCTTGTTTTTATGAATCCATTGATATAAAGTTTGCAAAATTTGGACATGTGGTTTGAAAGTTATGAATTTTACAAGTTTGAATATCTAATAAACACATTTCTGTTTTTAAAACAAAGCACTCACCACGTGGCGCTTTCTTACTGGCTGAAAACGGTTCGCGCAGATCGCTCTCAGTGGGTCGTTGGATTTTAATTAGATCGTGCGACACAGAACGCTCCATACCGATTCGCTAAATGAAACTATCGCAGCGCTTGGATCAAGATCAGACGGCTCACAGCTTCCTGCCAAGAATTGGCGGTAGCAATGGCGGTAAGCTGGCCAAAGGTTGCGAACCAGGAAGCGTGGGAGAGGGAGAATATGCTCACCAGACTCGCCATGAAGCGCTGATGCTCGAGTTGGGGTCGGTTCGTTGAGGGGCGCTCGGGGTAGGGAAGATTGCTCGTCGGAGATGATGTCGGCGTCGGGCTTGCTCAGGTATAGGTGTTGTCAATGCTAGAGGGCACAAAATGACACGCCAGAGGATACGATAGATGTGGAAGAGTGCGGCGAATACACGTGTGTGAAATATTTTAATTCAAAAGCTTGGCCAAGATTTAATTTGGCTCTATAAAATAATCCTTATTAATATTTCTACCTTTTCATTTGAAAACCAAATCTTTTTACTAAAAGATCCAAAAATAGTAATTCTACTTATTTAAAATTTTCTTTATTAATTGTTTATCTTTTCAAATCCCTTTAGGATTTGTTTGATCAAATAGGTTTGAAGGTTTCCACTTGGAATCAAAAAGTTTCTTCTCACCCTGAAAATCAACAAAGTTTTATTTTATTCATTTATTTTTCACATATCAAGATTTGGAAAATCTTGGGATGTGACATGAGTAATAACATGAAACCAAACTCATTGAGGACAGCTGAACCCTGCAAAGAACTCATAAAACCCTATAAGAACAAAAAATATTTTAGGTGTTTTCGATTTTTAAAGCAAAGCAAAGAAAGCAAAACCAAACTAAGCAAAAGCAAACCAAACAAGAAGCAAACAAATGAAAATATTTTTGTATTTTTATTTGAGGCAAACCAAAGCTAAAAAGCAAGGAAACAAACCAAGCGAAACAACAAAAATATTTTTGGTATTTTTTTTAAGAAAGATGAAACAAAAACAAAAAAGAAAGTGAAACATTGGATATACAAAGAACCGATGAAACATGATATATAGATGAGTGTGATGTCGGTATACCTCCCCCCAAGCTTAGGCTTTTGGCCTAAGTGGGGCTCAACTCCATGGTGACCAAGTGGGTGCACCTCTGTAGTACGACGAGGAGGCCCCTTCATCCTGGTAAGAGCTCGAGGACTCCCCTGTGTAGTGCACAGAGGGGTCGTATGAGGGCGCGTCCCCCTGATAGTGTCCGTGGAAGCCAAGAATGCGCAGCTTCTCATCCATCTCCTCCTTGGAGCGTGACAAAGGGCCCTGGGAAATACTGAACAAAGTGGTCTGCTTTAGAGGGATTTCTCTCTCTTCCCCATCAGTAAACAACATTCTATAAACCAGGCTCTCAAGGGTAGAGCCAGCAGTGACAAAGTGATGCGCTTTTGTAGCAGCAAGATCAAGCCTTTGAGGATCCAAAACTATATCATTTGGATCAACTACAAGGCCCAAGGCAGCAATAACACGTGCAGCAATAATTCCCCCATAAATGGGTCCCTTAGCAGCTAAACAACGAGCAATGAGAGAACCAAGATTGTACCAAGTTTCATTGTTGAACGTAGAAACTATGAAGGCCAAATGATAGTTGGAAATATTAGTAGTGTTCTCCCTACCAAGAACACTAGTGGCAAGATAATAAGCAAAGTACCTGATAGCTGTAAGTTGAATATTTCTTATCTTTCTCCATTGGGCTCTACGGTCATCATCATTGGTTATCCCCCGGTAGATCTCCAACAAATCAGCGGGTTGAGATGGGATCTTTTTCACCATCCCGGCTGTACTAATACCTAGGACCTCACATAATTTCTTTAATGTCATGGTGTAAGGCCTGCCATAAATTTTGAAAGACACATCTGGCTTGAAAATAGTGTTAGAAAAAGAAAAACTCTCCACAAAAGTTTTAGTGAGCATATCATACTGCACGCTCTCATCTTGCATATAACTTGTTAGACCAACCCTCGGAACCAAGGTTAGGAAATTATTGAGAATTCCAGCAGCCCGCAAAAAGGTAGGACAAGGAAATGTAGAAGGGTGTGCATCCCACTCATCTCCCTCATCGCCAAATCGCGGTGTGATGAGATCCTCATTGTATGAAGGCCTGGCTCGGGAGGATGATCTTGAAGGACTTTCCCTCCTAGTTATATCAATCTCAAATATTTCACCAAAGGTGTGGTTGTTCATGACCACTTTTTTCTGAAATGTTTAGACAAACATCAAACCAAGTGATTTCCAAGTTGATAAATGATGAGAAACTACTATAGGAACTTGCTAGAGGGCTACACATGAGTCAAAATGAAATTTCTAAGCATAGAACAAACATCCAAGATCACACAACCTGATACCTATAGCAGCAAAATACTCAAGATACAATCTATCAATCACAAATCTAATTGGACAAGCAAAGGAGGCACATACCAAGGAGCAAACCCTCCAAAAATCATCAGCCGAGATGGGCTAAGCAGGGAGATCGAAATTCGGGAGCAAGAACAACAAGAACTCGATCTTGAGAAATTTTTCCGGTGTTTTTCGGGAGAGAGAAAGAAGATGGCTGGGAGGAAGCACTTTGGAGGGCCACACCCCTGCCAGGCTCGCCCCTGGGGCTGGCCGCACCACCAGGGGGTGTGCTGCCTGGGGCGGCCCCCTGTGTCACTCCAGGTGTCCCTCTGCCCCTTTTTTTGAGGAAAAATTTATTTTGAATTTTCTGGGATTTTTCGGGAAATTTATTTTTGGCCAATTTTCGGGGTATGAAAATTGATTTTCTCGCAGAAAAGAATTTTTAGAAGAAGCAAAAGCAAACCAAAACCAAAACTATAGAAGCTCTAAGACACTCTAACAAGCAAACAACTAGCAAAACTAAAGCTAACAAGAGAAAGAGCAAAGACTAGGAAGGAGAAAAGTAAAAGTGAGCAAGTATAACAATAGTGAAAACATTGTTTTGTTCATTAAAATCATTTTGTTAACAAGGTTGATCAAGTCTTGTTACCAAAACAATTTTATATGAGACAAAACTTTGCATTCCACTAAATGATTATGTTATCTTAAGCTTGATAGCAATAGTCCCAATCATAATAGTTTCAAAATCTTCTTGTGGGATGGGACAATATATTTCTCCAAGCTTAATGCTCTCAATATTTTCAATGGAGTTCAGGTAATAGATTTTAGCAACTTTCTTGGGGAAATAGACATTATACTCTTTGTCATTGATATTAAAAGTTACTTTCCCTTGATTACAATTGATGACAACACCTGCAGTATTAAGAAAAGGTCTCCCAAGAATAATAGACATGTTATCATCCTCATGCATTTCAAGCTCAACAAAATCAGTTAAAACCAAGCAATTATGAGCCACTTTAATAGGAACATCCTCACATATACCAACAGGAATAGTAGTTGACTTATCAGCCATTTGCAAAGATATATCAGTTGGTATCAACTTTTCTAGGTAGAGTCTTTTGTAGAGAGAAAAAGGCATACCACTAACTCCAGCTCCTAAATCACATAAAACAGTTCTAACATAATTATTCTTAATAGAGCAAGGAATAGTTGGTATACCTGGATCACTAAGTTTCTTTGGAACCTTACCATTGAAGGAATAATTAGAAAGCAAAGTAGAAATCTCCTCATTAGGAATTTTCCTTTTATTAGAGACAATAACATTCATATACTTTGTATAAGGAGCAACTTAATAGCATCAGTCAAAGGAATTATCAAAAATAAAGGTTTCATCCACTCACAAAACTTGTTGTAGTGTTCTTCCTCCTTTGACTTGTGTTTCTTACCTGGAAAAGGCACAGGTTTCTGCACCCAAGGTTCTCTCTAGTTACCATGTTTATTAGCAATAAAATCTTCCTTAGTGTACCTAGTGTTCTTAGTGTGCTCCTCAGGTTCTTCCTCAACTTCCTCCTTATCCGGAGCATCACTTTTATCATTACCACTCTCAGTTTTAGCATCAGAGACAGATATACTATTAGGATCTATAGAAGGTTCAAGGGGTTCCTCAACTATTCTATGTTTCTTTTTCTTTCTCTTACGAGGACTACCACTACTTTCACCTTGTTGAGAATCCTGCTCAATTCTTTTAGGGTGTCCTTCAGGATATAAGATCTTGAGTAGATATACCACTCATAGTTCTAATTCCATAAGCATGTTTATCTCTTGAGGCATTAACTAACATATCCTTTTGCACCTTAGCAAGTTGATCAATTTGAGTTTGAACCTTTTGAAAGTGTTTACAAAGCATTTTAATATCATTAGAAGTTCTTTCCACAATATCTTTCAACTCTTTAATAGCTCTAGAGTTTTCCAATAAATGATTCTGAACTTGTTTATTAAAATTACCTTGTTTAACAATAAAAATGTCAGGTTCCTCTAAACATTGATCAGGAGGCTTACCATAAGGAATATCACCTTCATCAAAGTGTTGGAGAGAGTGTACCTCAATAGTAGATGAGTGGGGAACTGGCTTACATAATTCTTCTATAGGAGGTAGATTCTTTACATCTTCAGCTCTAATACCTTTCTCCTTTAGACATTTCTTAGCTTCCTTCATCACTTCATCATTTAATGCAATAACGCCTCTCTTCTTTGGTGTTGGTATTAGAACTGGTTCAGGCACAATTGGTTCAGGAGTAGTAGGCTCAGGTGTATTTATCTTAGTTGAAGTCCAATCATCATAATTCTTGCTTATTTTAGCCATTAATCCTTCATCATTTGTAGGAGTTCTTTTCCTGAAAACACAATCATCAAAGCTATCTATGTATATCCTAGAATCATCAGTTAGTCCATTATAATAAATATCAAGAAGCTCATTTTTAGGTAATGGACATCCCGGATGTGCATGAATCAAGGCACAGAACCTTGTCCATGACTCAGGAAATTTCTATTCTTCTCCGTGTTTAAAACCAAAAAGTCTCTGCAAAGCAGCATGTCTAGCACTAGGAGAAAAATATTTCTGGAAGAAAGAAGTAATCAAACAATCAGGACTATCAATGGAACCAAGAGGTAATCTATTATACCAAGCCCTAGCTTCTCCTTTTAGTGAAAATGGGAAGATCTTAGTAACAAAGTACTTGCGCATCTTAAAATCATCATAGAATAAAGCACTCATAGTAGAAAGCTCATTCATATGAGCCATAACACTCTCATTTTCAGTCCCACAAAAAGGTTATTTCTCAACAATGTCTAAATAGGATAAATCAAGAGAAAAATCATAATCTTTATTTTTAATATCCATGGGAGAGGTGGAAAATTTAGGATCAGAGGACGGCTTAGGAATAATGGTGCGTCTCTCTAGGAGGCTCTTAATAGCACTAGTACCATGTGTGTTTTGGCACTTTTCAATAAATTCATCAGTACACTCAATGTAATCATCATTAATATCATATCTCTCTCTAGACTCAGGTGAGCTAACAGATGTAACAGTGTCTTCACTAGGAGTTTCGGTATTTCCTAGACTAGACATAGTAGCATCTAGGAAAGGACCTAATGAACCACTCGCATCAAGAACAATAGCAGTAACATCATGAGTATCAAAAGAAGTTTCAGACTCGGCAGTAGTAGCAGTGTGTGTACCTTGTGTATGTGGTGGTGGTGTAACAAGCTTACTTATAACAGACGGTGAATCAAGAGCAGCAGAGGTGTTTAGGACTATACCTCTTCTTGTAGTGGATGGTAAAATAGGAAACTTTCCATCACGAGACTTCCCCATGATGAAAGGAATAGCAGAGAACAATAATATATCCAAGTGGACTTACAAATAAAGCTATGCTCCTCGGCAATGGCGCAAGAAAATAGTCTTGATGACCCACAAGTATAGGGGATCTCAACAGTCTTCGCGGATAGTATTACGCAATTTATTGATTCGACACAAGGGGAGCCAAAGAATACTTGCACGCCTTAACAACTAACTTGTCAATTCAACTTCACTTGGAAATAGTTCTTGCTCACAGAATTTTATCAGTAGAAATAGTTTTGTAGTAGAAATAGCAAAGTAACAACAACAGTAAAACAAGAGCAATAGTAACAGTAACAGTAAACGGTAGGATTCGAGTGTGGTAGGCATATGGATGGATGGACGGGCGTTGCATGGACGAGTCTAAACATGTAACTTCAAGATCTAGGGCATTGCATATAAATAAGAATCAGCATCCAAGTACTAAAAAATCATAGGTATGTGCTCCATATATAGTCATATGTGTTCGCAATGAGAATTTGCACAACATCTTCTGTCCAGCCAGCTCGTTGCAGCGGGGCCTCTAGGGAACTACTGGCAATTAAGGTGCTCCTTTTAATAGAGCGCCGGAGCAAAGAATTAACACTCCATGAACACATGTGATCTTCACATCACAACCATCCCCTCCGGTTGTCCCAATTTTTGTCACTTCGGGGCCTTTGGATCCGGAAAATAATATGTGTACACAACTTGCAGATAAGATCACAAACAATACTATCATAATGATTCAAAAATAAGTTCAGATCTGAGATCATGGCACTCGGGCCCTAGTGACAAGCATTAAGCACAACAAGTTTCAACAAAGTCAAATAACACTAATAGAGATACTAGGCATCATGCCCTAACAATCTTATTCGATTACATGATAGAACTCATCCAATCCCTACCATCCCCATAGCCTACTGCAGGTGATTACTAACTCATGGATGAGGGAAACATGGATGGTTGATGGAGAAGCGTTGGTGATGACTATGGTGATGATCCCCTCCAAATTCAATGTCCCGGCAGGGTGCCAGAACGGAGTTTCTGGTTCTAAATCACGGTTTCTGGTGGTGGCGGCGCAGCGGAACTCTTTCTGGAAAAACGTCGAACCCCCTCAGTTTTTTGGTCAAGAGGCTTCTTATAGGCGAAGAGGGAGGTCGAGGAGGTGCCTGCACCCCGCCAGGCGCGGCCAGGCCTGGACCGCGGCTAGCAGGGGTGTAGGCCCCTCAGGTCTCCACTCCGTGTCATACTCTGGCTCCGTGAGTCTTCTGGCGAAATAGGATTTTTGGCATATTGTTTGTGATTTTTCCTGATAGTTGATTTTCTGCACAAAAACTAGACACCAAGGTAATTCTGCTGAAAACAGCGTTAGTCTGTGTTAGTTGTATCGAAATCACACAAGTTTAGAGGAGAAACAATAGCAAAAGTGTTCGGGAAAGTAGATACGTTTTGGACGTATCATTGCACAATTCAGCTTCCCGGTAGGTCTGTTCCTCTTTCCATTATTGTTCTTGAAATAATTTCCTCCTCGATTGGGTTGTCCTACACCCTTTGTAGGCCAACCACCAAGTGGTATATTCGGACAATTAGGCTTGATATGACCTTTTTGCCCACAACCATAACAAATAACTACTGGCTTTTTGCATTCCCTCTGGAAATGCCCTCGAACTCCACAATTATTGCAAATAACATTTCTCCGGGGTTTGGACTGATTTCCACTATTGCTCTTATTGTTATTATGGTAAGGTTTGTTCCTGGGTCTGAACTCCAGATTGGGTTTAGGTTTACTTGCTTGAATCCTCTTTGTCTCTTATTTGGCTCTCTTCCTTCGGTCCTCTTGGACATTCTTATGGTCATCTTCAAAAGTGATGGCTGCATCTAGTAACTGCTGAAAAGTTTGTTTATTGGCCAACCTCAACTAAATTTTCACGAATGCATTTAACCCTCACAGAAAAAGCTTCTTCCTCTTCTCTTTATTGCTCACTTCATCCTCGGCATAACGATATAGTTGGCTCAACTCCCGGATGTACTTCATGACACTAGTATAACCTTGCTGAAGCTCCTCAAACTCCCTACGCTTCAACTCCATAACACTTTCCGGAACATGATACTCACGGAACCTCTTCTTGAACTCTTCCCAAGTATGCTCTCTTCCTGGCGGTTGCATGGCTAACTGATTTTCCCACCATGATGCTGCAGGTCCTATCAAAAGATGAGTTGCATACGTCACCTTTTCCTCATCATTGCAACCTACAGTTTTAAACTTTCTCTCAATATCTGCTAGCCAATCTTCTGCATCCATTGGTTCAGGGGCTGATGCAAAAGGTAACGGCCTTGCATTCTGGAAGTCGGAAAGACTCACTCCTCCATCTTCAGGTTCTCTCTGATTTCCAGCTTGTACCAACAACTCTTCCATGAACTTGTTTTGGTATTCTTGCATCATTTGCATGTATTGCATAAAGTTCTGCTCCATTAGCAGCCTCATTGGTTGTGGTGGTAATGCTCCCTGATTTCCAGCATCTGCATCTGCCTTCTCCTTAGCCTCGCGCTCCATGCGCTACTGTTCAGATTTGGTTTCTACACCTGATTCCATGACCCGCTAGCCCTGCATCATAAAGAGAATACTCATAATTACATCATGCATATGTGTTCTGATCTCAACTTTACGCAAAGAACTAGTCACATGATGGAAATCAAAACCCAAATAAAATCCAAATATGCATTTCACATATTATACAGTACAAACCACTTAGTAAATACAAAGACATTACAACCTGTATCATATAGGTACTATAACAAATTAAAAACACTATCTCACTTATTTAGCTATATCCTGCTCTTGGATTACAATACGCAATACCAGTTACTCATAATAAGTAATCTATGTTTTTAGTGTCCGCGACGCTCATCATACATGCCTGAAGTCCAACCGTGATGATGTAACGTCCGTCGCAGTTTGTGGAACAAATGGCCTTCTAGAAGGAACATACTAAGTATCTGAAGTATCAGGACTTGAGTCATTACTCAGCCTGAGTGTATTGACTCCATCCAGCTCAGCTATAAAGTCTTCAGAAACCTGTTCAACATTATCACCCATTTGCATCTCCTGAGCTTCATTCCTAGAGTTGTCAACAGAATACGCAGATTCTGTTGCTCCCCAGGTACTCTGTTGGGCAAGATAATTAAACACTGGATAATGTATATTCCCTGTGTTTTGAGAAGGTGTTTATAATTCAAACACTCTATCGTCAGGATCTTCTTCCTCATTCTGACTTTCTATGAATATGATACTTCTACTACTATCATTAGGATTGATTCTCATTCCCATCCAGCTGGACTGTCCAACATCTCTGTCAGACCCATCCACTGACATTTGATTCCCTCGGAATCCCTCAGGTGATCCCATTCTCCAACCATCAGAATTCTCGATAGGAAGTTCTGAATTAGACCCTTGCTTAGAAACCTGTGGTACAGGATACCTCATATCTAAAGTGGGATCATACGTAGGTTCTGGTATGGGTGAATAAGGATATGGTGTAAAAGATTCGGGATCTATGGGTATATCCCTAAATATTGGTTTTGGACTACTCCTTGCTTCTTTCTCCAACTGGAATGCTAATTGTTTCCTTCTTTCTGGATCAGTTAGATCTTCTAACATGTCAGTTTTGTCTTAAACTATAAATTGATGTGTCTTATAAAAAAGACGCAACAAGTGTTCGATATCGATCCATAAACTTGGAAGCTAACTTAGAATGCTTCTTTACCAAGGTAAGATGATTCGGTACTGGCTCCGAGTCTATAGAATCATGAGGAATCACAGAAAAGGTGCTCCCTTCTAACTCCCGGGCTTTATGCTCCCGGATATTGGTTATCACCTCCACAACAACAACATGGTATGCTGCTAAATGACCCCTACCTTCACCTATAGGTAGATCATGATATAGTCCAAGATCTTCTGGAATTTGGATACTCACACGGTACTTGGATAACATACAACCATCATAATTGTTTATGGTAGTCACTGGGATTTTAGTTGGACAACGTAAATCCTTAAGAGTTGACGAGGCTGAACAGTGAATGATCCTTGGTAATCATCGAGAGTCTCCTCTTTCATTACCAAAGTTTGTTTTGGAAACTTTGGTGCTATAACTCTATATAAAAAAAATATTTTTATTAGTAATCAATAATATATTGCATCATAACAAAGAATTATCACACTAAAATATATAACGGAATAATCTCATTTGAATACCCATTATACCTTTTTAGAGAATTCTTCATCGTTGCTATAAAATCCTACAGGTAACACCCTTTACTAGGTTTCCAACCTAAGGTCATAGCAATTTTCTCTGATACCAACTGCGGTGACCCAACATCCCACTACATGTGTAGTATACTATAGTCGTTTACATGACATTCACAGAACACCGTTCCGTAAATATCACATCCCTCAGAGTGGTACAACAGAAACATTGCGGGTCCATATTACAAACATACACACATTATTATTATTACAACACCAGAGGTTCACGACTTCATAAGATTCAACTTACAAATCAAATATAAAGTATTTTAGCGGATGTTTTAAAGTGAAAAGTTCAACTCCTAATTGAGCTCAACAACTTATTATTATAGATTGTTCATGTTTCTCGGATCAATTGGTTACTACTACTAAGGAAACTAATCTGACTTGTTGCTGCCCACACCATATCTGATCTCGTAGTCCACCCATTCCACACCGCCCGACATGTCAGGCTCCTCATAGAAGACATCCTCCTAACATTTTGCTACATACAATTGAGTATCTTCTGGATATTCATAGTCAAAGCAGGGGATGAAAGGAAAGGATGAGTAACAGCGTTACCCAGCAAGTTCATTATATGCAAGGTGGGATGTTTGATGCTCTTTTTACCACCTTGGACTATAAGTCCTTGACACTATGCAGTTTTCGTATATCTTTCTTTAAAGATAGATTTTATTGTTAAAAACTATACCCATCAGCCATCACAGGTCTACCAGAACTTCCATGGAGTTCCTTTCATGCCGCTTTCGTAGCTCCTTCCCGGAACAGGGAGTAACAAGCTACAGTTCTTACACTCTGCAGAGGTGCGTTACTTTACCCATGAGAGATCAACTCTTTTTTACACAACCGGGCGTACTTTCCCATCCACAATTCCATGATGTGGGGACTAGTAGGTGATCCAAAACAATCACTTCCCCCTTTGCGACCCTGCATGTCTCCTTGGTGTACACCATGCCCACCCATTGAATTACGGCAATGGTTTGTACAGACTGTTAGATGCCAGAACTATCGAACTATCATGGGACGTTGAGGGTTCCCACCCATATGCTCCATATCCTCTACAAATTACCAATGAATGCACACTACGAGTATAACAGCCATGACCTGCACATCCGGCTACACGCGAAAGGAAGAAGATACAACTAACTTCCATGTCCCATTGCAAATCTCATGGTTAACGCGTAATATACGGCGCTAGAATCACCGATGTCATGGGTTGTTAAATTCCTAGATGATTATCATTGTTGCCAATAGAACCCTAAGTTCTATTGCTTCTCTATATCATCACTTTGGATGATATCATCAATTTATTTGATAAAATAACATTTTCTTTCTTTAAAACATAGATGATAAAGCACAATTATAAATACTTTGGTAAAGACTCTCCGAAGAACATGGGCAAGTGATGAACTTGCCTTGTGATCGCAAGGTAGTGAATTCAGATGCTTGCCTTGGACCTTGAGCTTCTATGTCTACAAAACATCATTATTGCCTGGTAAGGACAATATTTAAAGAAGCAAAATGAATATGCATGGTAATGTAATGCATTATTTATTATTTATCTTCTTTGTGTGTTTTACCCAATATTTTAGGTTCTCGAATTTCTTTAAGTAAAAAAGGAATTCATATTAAGGAATAACCTTATTATTTTATAAATATTCCATTCACTATTTTTCTAATGTAATATATTATTACTAGAGTTAAAAACTAATTTTAATTTTATTTTAGGTCCTATAATTATTTTCTTAATATTCTTTTTAAGAGTAAGTATTTTTTAAAATATCCTTTTTGTATTTTTTAAAATATTATAATAATTAAAGATAATAAAAGTTATTTTTATTTATTTTTAGGTATTTTATTGATTTTTATAAAATTCCATCAGGAATATATATTATAAAAATCTTTAACTTAATTTATGCTATTAAAAATAAAGTAGCTTGATTTATTATAAACCTAAAAATATATTATTTGTTTTTTAGGGTGTTCTTTTATTTACTAGAATTTATTAACTCGTAGGGGTATTTTGGTGTTTTGCTAAATTATTAAATTATGGTTCTTTTAATACTTGGGCGAACCCCATTGGGCTATTTGGGCCAAACTTGGCCCAATTGGCTAGGTAAAAAACTCTCGCTAAAGAGGAACTGGCCCTATCGGCCCAATACAACCCACTCTCTCTCTCGTTCACTCATCTCTTTCTTCCCCGACCCCGTGGTGTCGTCGGCACTGGTGCCGTGCGATTCACGCCGCCATGGATTTCCCTAGCTGCAACCGTGGTGTGTCGCGACGTTGTTGACCCTGCCCCTTCGTCTGGTCCATTTCGATTTGGCTCTAGGGCTCTCCTTCAGCCAGGCTGGCTCCGTCCCGAATCCTAGGGTTTGGGATGCTGCCGGTGATGCCTTCGCCGCTACTCCCGTGGAGTTGTGAGGTGCTCGTTGATGGCGCCTAAGTTGATGTAGGAGCGCTTCGTTGGAAACTCCAAGAGCAAGGTGTGAAGAAACACGACATCAAGTCTTCCCTCAGTAGAGACCGAGGTTATCGAACCAGTAGGAGGAAGGAAACGTCACATAGGTGTAGGAAGCAACATGTAGACCTGCACAACACAAACTCAAGACTTTGTCCCAACGAATCAGTGAGGTTGTCAAGCTCACCGGTTTGATGTAATAAAGGATTAAACGTATGGTGTGGAAGGTAATGGTTTATAGCAAGTAAACAAGTAATAGTGGAGGATGTATTGATGGTCAATATTGGACCAGGGTCCATAGTTCACTAGAGGTTCTCTCCTTAGATAAACAATATGGTATGAAGGGTAAACAAATTATAGAAGGGCAATTGATAGGAACTGAGCAAGGCATAACAATGTAATTACTAGTCAGAAAGATCCTATGAGATTCGATTGGGCAATATAACAAGATACATAGACCGCCATCCAACTTCATCTATGACTAGAAATCCACCTTCAGGTTATCATCCGAACTCCCTCCAGTATTAAGTTGCAAGCAACAGACAACTGCTTTAAGCAAAGTGTGTAAGGTAAACAGTCCACAAGTTCCATGAACAAGAGACCGTTGTTTTCTTCCTAGTATCAACATCACATCTACAACCGAAGAGATTATTTTCACTTCCCTTGGAAACTAGAGGCATGAACCTACTATCGTGCATAAATACTGCCTCTTGGAGTCACTAGAAACTACTTGTCCAAGATAGCTACTAACAACAGAGAGCATGCAAGATCACAAACAACACATACATGATAGAATCATAAAGACAAAACCATTAATCAAACCAACATAATAATCTCAATATCCATCGGATCCCCGCAAACACAACATGCATGATTACAAATATATTAGATCTTGATCATGAACGGAGCTCACAAGATCTATACATGAAAGCACAAAGGAGGAGTTACAACCATCTAGCTACTACATGGACCCATAGTCCAAGGTGGAACTACTCACGCATCATATAGGATAAAAGGCCTCCGGGATGATCTCCCGTTCGGCAGGGTGCCGGGAAGACCTGCAGACCCCCCCCCCGTTCTAGGGCCGATGGTGGCGACGGCTACAAACGGTTTCGTGGAATATTGATCGGGTACTCAGGGTTTCTGCACCGGGGGCTTCTTATAGGTGAAGGGGAGGCCGAGGAGGTGGCCAGGGCGGCCAAACCCTAGCCAGGTGCGGCCCACCTGTGGCCGTGCCTGGGGGGGTGTGGCCCCTCTGGCTGGCCCGTCCGACTCCCCTCTGGACTTTTTGTTCCCGATGGAAAGTAATTGACTTTGAATTTTGTCCCGTCCAATTCCGACAATATTTCTTTACTAACTTTTCTGAAACCAAAAAACAGCAAAAAACATGCATCTGGCACTTTTGCAACTTGTTAGTAGGTTAGTACCAGAAAACATGTAAAAAAGCACCTCAAAGTGTAGACAAGTAAAGCAAAGTAGATACTAAACAAGCATGGAGCATCAAAAATTATAGATACATTTCCGACGTATCAACATCACCAAGCTTAACTACTGCTCGTCCTCGAGTAGGTAAGTGATAAACAGAATAATTTTTGAGGTGAACATGCACCCTCAAAATAAATATCCAACCATTTGCAAGCATTGAAAGCTGGGATCAAAGAACTCTAAACATGTGCATGAAAGAATGGAGTTCTAACAGTAGGACATAGTAACTATGCATGCAACATGGCAAGCTACAAACAAAGATAATGAATAACATGCATTGAAGAACATTTGTTTGTTTTACATACAGAAAACATAGCATAGTGGTAATCAGATTGTCCCTCATAGAGTAGCAATATAGATGCATAGGACACCTACAAAGTTCACAAGGGTGACTAGAAACAAATAGCACAAGAACAAGTAATATCACAATATGCATAAATTAATAAGCTTTGGAACACTGCACACAGGATGACAACTATGCTCTCTTAATGGTGCGTAAAAGTAGAAGGTGGAGACTCAAATAATGGTGGAAGAAATGCCTTTTCTTTTTTTATAAAGGAAGCAGGGATTACAGGTTTCAAAAAGATCTTCCAAAAATTATGGTACTTGTTAGCTTTCAGCCCTCATTGCCCCAATCATAAGCATCTTGAAGTGGTTAAGGTTAAAGTGGCAAAGCTAGAGTATATGCTTAACGAAGTATAAGTTGGCAATCTCAAGTCCCTTGAATATGAGGGCCACACCTCATGGATACTCAACTTTGGGCCCAGGCAAGTTCTTGTCACTGTAAGTATTTGCATATCATTGAGAACCGCCAATGGGGTACCCCTTGCACCTGGTACAAGAGCTTTCCAATAACCAAAATGACATGGCAAGCAGACAATGAGCATCTCAACAATATTTTTATTTACCTTATGCATAGCTTTATATTGAGGATTCTTCATAGATTGCTCACTATGGTGATGCTGCAAGTTTCAACCATGACTAGGCATGGCTTAGGCTAGCGGCCCAGGCATTTCTCTAACACAGAATACAAACTCGATGGACTTACAAGTTCCCAATCATTTAACACCGGTGACATCCATAGACAAAAGATCATGATATCAACTGAGTACAAATGTACAAGTGCAATGTTGAAAACGTTCTCCGTGACAGCACGGTTCTGCTAATTCCAACTTATAAGTGCAAACATATACAACAAAGTTGTCACAATGGTTCAAGTTTATTAGGGGCATAGAATAAAGTATGCCATGAAGTTCGTGAGGGCTTTAATCACTAAGTTTTCACATAACAAAATAGTTTTTAATTGGAAGATAGTTGAAAACAAGAATATACTTGGAATGGTGTAACACACCATGCATATGAGTTTATAGTGGACACTTTGGAAAAACTTGGTTTCTTGGTAGTTGGAGGCATGAGTACAACTTACTCATACAAGTGGAGGCTAGCAAAATACTGGGAGCAACCAACTAAGAGAGCACAATGGCCATAATCATGCAATGCAACAAATCATACTAATCAACGCGAAGAGTGGTACTACAAGTCAAGGACTAAATGATCATAGAGGCTAACGGTGACTTGTGAGATTCATAACATGGTGTAAGCATGTTCCAAGTCAACCCAAGCAAAGCATCAAAGGAGAATACCACAATACTATACTTTTGAATGCTAAAACAATGCATAATTTCTTCAAGGCACACTAAGCAATCCCAATTGTTTGGAACAAGAAATTCTACAGCAATTATCACTAAGAATAATGCTAAAACAACACCTATCATGTCATGCTAAAGTGTAAGTCACAATCAATGCAAGCTCCTCTTGCACTTCAAGCAAGAACTTACTTCTCCTTTCCAACACCAAGCAAACTTATTTGCAAAACAACAGAGCGAGAACGGGGGTCAAAACTTACTTTATTCAAGCAAACTAAACAACCTAATCAAAGCAAACGAAAACTAAGACGCTCCAAGAACAATATAACTATCCATGAAACAATAAAAACAAAGTGTCTAGACAAACCTGAGCTTTTTATTGACGAAGAAGGGGATGCCTTGGGCATCCCCAAGCTTTGACGCTTGTACCTCTTGGATATTTATTGGGGTGACACCATGGTGGCATCCCCAAGCTTGAGCTTTTTTCCATTCTTCATCTCATTACATCATTCTCTCTTTACACCTGAAATTTTTTCTTCATACAAAACTTCACACAATTTTCATTAGCAACATTATCTTATTCAAAAGATATTAGACCACTGGAAAAGCTTTAAAACAGTAAGGCTTTTCACTAAAAACATAAGCTACTGTAGTAAATCCTTCAAAAAGCTCAATTTACCTGAAGAGAACTCAAAAAGGAATCAATAAGAAGCAAATGCAAATAATGGCAGAAATCTGTCAAAACAGAGCAGCAGGTAGAAACCGATTTTTTCGAACATCTTCTGTTGCTCAAATCAAAAAGTGTTGAACTAACGAAAGTTAGCTAACATAATAGGGGATTTATTTGTAAATTTTTAGCTCAATACGAATGACAGAGACTCCTCACGAAATTTTATGGTGGACAGAAATCTATTTTGGGACAGCAACTCCCCAAATCTTATTTCCCTCTCATTAGAGGTAATTCTTGGCACAAAAAGAAAACAAAAAGGATAAGGAGAGGTCATTACTGAAGTAATAACTTCCAAGACTCAAGGAAACTCTTGGGTTATCTCCCAACAAGTACTTTTCTTTAACGCCTTTAAGTTAGGCACAAGAAGCAAGAAGAATCAAGTATTTTCAATTGAAGAAGCATTTACATCAAATCTTGCTTTCAAAGGAGGAGCAAAAAGCAACTTATCTCTCCTCATAGGGAAGTGTTCAATACCTTTCTTGAATGGAATTGATATTTGATGGTGCCTTCTTTCATATCAATGATGTCACCAACTGTTTTAAGAAAAGGACTTCCCAAAGTAATAGGACAAGAAGCATTGTATTCAACAACCAAAACATAGAAATCCACAGGGACATAGGCATTATTAACCATAATGAGAACATCATTAATAATCCCCATGAGTTTCTTCTTAGCATTATCATTGAGTGGGATATCTAAATAACAATCTTCCAATGGTCGTAAATCAAGCATTTCATAAATCTTCTTAGGCATAATAGAGATACTAGAACCAAGATCACATGAAGCTTTGAGATAAAATTCATTAACTTGCATATTAATAATGGGTTCCCAACTATCTTCTACTTTCCTAGGAATAGAATCTTTATGGTTTAGCTTCTCTTCCTTAATATTAACAAGAGCATCTGTAATGTGTTTAGTAAAGGCAACATGCATATCACTAGCATCAGGAGCAGGTGGAGCAATAGGTGTGCTAAGGAAATCATTGTTGTTGGTGCTAGTGAAGTCACACAACTTGGTGTTCTTAGCAGAGTTCATTTTGGCAAAGGTGGGAAAGCCAAAAACACCAGCAGCATCTAGAGAAGGAACAAATTTTTGTGTGTTTTTGAATAAAGAAAACAAACCAAACTAGAATAATTTATTTTGGGGTTTTTTGGAAAGAGGCAAACAAAACATACCAAAAGAAACAAAGAAAACTAAACACAAAGTAAAGAGAAAGGAAGTGAAGGACACCCCTAGTGAAGACGTCCTTGGCCACCCCGACAATGGCGCCAGAAAACTTGTTAATGGCGCCTAAGTTGATGTAGGAGCGCTTTGTTGGAAACCCCAAGAGCAAGGTGTGAAGTAGCACAACAGCAAGTCTTACCTTAGTAGAGACCGAGGTTATCGAACCAATAGGAGGAAGGAAACGTCACACGGGTGTTGGAAGCAGCGTGGAGACCTGCAAAACACAAACTCAAGACATTGTCCCAACGAATTAGTGAGGTTGTCAAGCTCACCGGTTTGATGGTGTGGAAGGTAATGGTTTGCAGCAATTAACAAGTAACAGTGGAGGATGTATTGATGGTTAAGATTGGACCGGGGTCCATAGTTCACTAGAGGTGCTCTCCTTAGATAAACAACATGGCATGAAGGGTAAACAAATTAAAGTAGGGCAATTGGCAGGAATTGAGCAAGGCATAACAATGCAATTACTAGTCAGAAAGATCCTATGGGATTCGATTGTGCAATAAAACAAGATACATAGACCGCCATCCAACTGCATCTATGACTAGAAGTACACCTTCAGGTTATCATCCGAAACCCCTCCAGTATTAGGTTGCAAGCAACAGACAACTGCTTTAAGTAAAGTGTGTAAGGTAAACAGTCCACATGTTCCATGAACAAGAGACCGTTGTTTTCTCCTTAGTAGCAACAACACAACTACAACCGAAGAGATTATTGTCACTTCCCTTGGAAACTAGAGGCATGAACCCACTATCGAGAAAAAATACTCCCTCTTGGAGTCAATAGCAACTACTCGGCCAAGATAGTTACTAACAACGGAGAGCATGCAAGATCACAAACAACCCAGACATGATAGAATCATAAAGACAAAACCATTAATCAAACCAACATAATAATCTAAAAATCCATCGGATCCCCGCAAACACAACATGCATGATTACAAATAGATTAGATCTTGATCATGAACGGAGCTCACAAGATCTATACATGAAAGCACAAAGGAGGAGACGCAACCATATAGCTACTACATGGACCCATAGTCCAAGGTGGAACTACTCACGCATCATACCGGAGAAAAGGCCTCCGAGATGATCTCCCCTTTGGCGGGGTGCCGGGAAGAACTTCAGACCCCCTCGTTCTAGGGACAATGGTGGCGGCGGCTACAGATGGTTTCATGGAATATTGATCGGGTACTTAGGATTTCTGCATCGGGGGCTTCTTATAGGAGAAGGGGGAGGCCGAGGAGGCGGCCAGGGAGGCAAAACCCTAGCCAGGCACGGGCCCACCTATGGCCACGCCTAGGGGTGTGTCCCCTCTAGCTGGCTCCTCCGGCTCCCCTCTGGACTTCTTGTTCCCCACGGAAAGTAATTGACTTTGATGTTTCTCTCGTCCAATTCCGACAATATTTCTTTACTAACTGTTCTGAAACCAAAAGCAGCATAAAATAGGCATCTGGCACTGTTGCAACTTGTTAGTAGGTTAGTACAAGAAAACATGAAAAAGCACCTAAAAGTGTAGACAAGTAAAGCAAAGTAGATACTAAACAAGCATGGAGCATAAAAAATTATAGATACGTTTCTGATGCATCACTCGTGCATTGTTGTGGGGGTGTTGTGCGTCCTCGTGTAATGTTGTGGCCGCCGCCTTTGCTCGATGGGGGTTGCAGCACCCTTTGGGGTGCTCCCCGTGCCACCGTGTGCTCGTCGGCCCCTCTGCTTCCTCTTATATTCTACAATGAGGACCACTGGTGAGTTTGGTATTGATCACCTCCCGTGCTTTCTGTCCTCTATCTCCTTTGATTCATCTGTTTGCCTCTAGTGGCCATCCCTAATTAGGGTTCATGACTTGATTAGGGTTCATCCCTCTGTTTTGGTGATATATGATGGATTGAAATTAGTTGTAATGGTAACTGAGGATGGTGAATGGTTATTTTATGTGGATTACTATCTACAATTGGTTTTTTGGTGATGCTAGTGGCTTATCAGACTAATTCCACTGTGTAATTTGATACGGTTCAAATGATAGTGCTAATGTGGAATTATTACTTGTGGATCCTAGTGATTTGGAAGTTCACTACTATCATGAATTGGTTATTGACAGTGGTTTTGTCAGTGATTTATTCAGTGCATCTTTAAATGTTGGCATGTATATCCACATATAGATTGAGTGTTAACATGTTATTACAAAGATGCTCTGATGATATATAGATAAGCTTTATGATTTTTGGTGCTTGATTCCATGAAAATGATAGTTAATGGCTTGCTAGTTTATTTATCAAAGCTAAGTAATTGTTTTTCTTGGGTTTTAGAACTTGTTCTTGTGACACCATCTTAGAATGGAACACAAGTTGTGGTTCTACTACTGGGCTTTATTTTGGTTAATGTTTAAGATTAGATAAATGCCAAAGATAAGTTGAAATCTTCTTTTAATATTTATGCCTATGATGTTGGTCTGAGGCTTAAGAACTAGGTTCCTACATTGTTGTCCCTCATATAAATGTTTAAGTACCATTTTTGATTACTGGATCTTGGATCCCAATTGGGTAGGATGGTTGGTTTGCTCATATCTTTGTATTGATTCATAGAGTTTATAAAATCTGATGTGCTACTCCATTATGACATGTGCCCAGAATTTATAAGCTATATATGAGAACATGTTGAAATATATGAATTGTTTGTCATCACCAGGATCTATGATGCTGGTCTGAGATCCTGGTTGATTTGGTAGATTTATCGATGGCCTTTATATTCTAAAACCTCTATGATAGATTCACCCCACTTGGGTGATTACTGAGAGGTTAACCATAAAACCACACATGCTTTTCTGTTTAGATAAGATGAACACATTATGTGAGAGTTTTATGATACTCACCACAACAGTTGAGTTGTTGTTATGGTTGATCTGAAGATCTGATGTTGCTATCTTGGTTGCTGGCTTGATCTTGTTCTTCTCCTCCTGGTGCTCCTCCAGTTACTTCTGGCTCCTGGAAGCTTGGCCTTGATCTTATCTTCACCTCCTAGCTCCTGCAACTTGACCTTGGTATCCACCTGATCCACGTCCTCCTTATGTCACCATTTGGTGATACTAGGATTATCTGGTGTGTGTGGTTTGGCTGGTGATTTGGCTAGGCTTTGACAAGCTTGGTGTGTTCCTGGTGTGGTGTTTGAGATGAAAAGATGAGCTGCTGAAAGTTGTCCATGGCTATGCACTCCTTTTGCTTGTGTGAGTTGCTGCTGCTGTGTTGACAGCACACACCATGCATTTAGGTGATTGTGCTGCCTATGTGCTTGGTACATAGTTTGGATCAGATCAGTGAGGTGTTTCACCTTTTGATCTCTTAACTTTTAACTCTCCTGGTGAAACTTGCACCTCTTACTTGTTGTGAATATCTGACTTGTGGCTTATTTATTATGGAAGAACAAATTCTTTCATATTTGTGAAATTGCCCCTTTTAACAATACTCAATGATGTAACCTTGAGCAGTGCACTTCACTGCTCTCTATTGAGAGTAAATCTAATAATTAAGCTTTTACTTTCATTTTTGTTTGTTTTATGTTTTGCAGGTACAAGATCTGGATACTCAAGATTTAGTATACGATTACCTAGATAGATAGATTCTTTTGTAATCTTTATTAATTCACTTGTAAAGATTTTGTATTATCTTATTTATTCTTTTTGTAATATCATTATAATAGTTTATTCATATTTGAATTTCTTTTTTTGTAATTTCTTTACTGTAATGAATCTCTTCATTGCTTGAATGAGTCCATCTTTGTAAATTGTTTATGTAATAAAGATAAGGAATAAAGATTAATTTCTCATTTGAATTTCTTTATATTGAATTCTTATTACTATTTATTATCTCTTTATTAAAACAAATAATATTAATAAATCATTTTGGAATTCATTCCAAAATACCAAATCCCAACTTTAAAATATAAGTTCAAATTCCAAATTTGAATTCAAATTCCTTTCCCGAAAACACACTCATTCATAAAGATCATGTCAAAATCTATAACGATCACTCTCTAGAGCTATTCCTACACATAGAGAGTGAAAGAAACTCTGATCACTTTAGGTTTTTTTAGCGAATAATTTACCCGCATTTTAGAGATGAATGCATGCATATGCACAATTTCCTAAATCTACCCTCTGTTGGTTCCTAAATGCTGGGATGTTACCCAAAACTGCTCCTCCACTCCTCTTGAGGCTTCACCCTCGTACGAGCGCCAATGGTAGGCCTCAAGCGGGGCAACGCCGGTTTCTTGCTAGCACCTGCACCAATGTTAGGAATTTCCTTACGCTTGTGTGGCCTCGGGTTTGTGGTGATAAACTTGACCGTCTCCACACGCCCTTTTACATGCGACTTGTGGCCTTCTCTCTCTTCTTGAGTTCTTTTCATCGCTGCCCAGTTGATCCCTGGGGGATCATAGACGCCATGGAAGATATAAACGTCAGTCCAGCCTTTATCGGGGTCGCTATAGAAGCTTTGCTCGACATACTCTTTGTACCCCGGGCTAAACCTCTACACCTCCTCATCGTCGTACTCCATCGACGGGCTGCTGGAAAGGTCCCTAGGAGCAATGAGCACCATAGGTTTTCCACGACCTGGGACGGGATAGCGCATAGCTCGATTTGTTCCTGGTGATTCTTATTAGAGAGAGGCACAATGGCAGTATGTAAGAGGAGTCAGAGGTCGGTAAAACCGGTGAGAAACACCAAATTTACGCCCAAGAAAAGAATCCAAAAAGATTAGGAAAAGCAATCGCGGATTTGGAGGATTCCTACTCCGTAACGGCCAACTATACGGTCGCGGCCCGTATAGTTCTGGCCGTATAGTTTGTTTCAGGCTGATATTTCCAAATATCTCGAACCGAGGTTGGTTTCGACGAGAAAGTGTTTTTGTTCATGAATACAAATAAGAACAAAAAAGGAGTCGATGATACAGAAGCTTTAACGACCAACTATATGGTGACAGATTTTTCTTCGAACGTATAGTTGCGACCATATAGATACTGCAAACCGAAAATTATTTCGCAAGGGGTATACAATACATTTAATGACCAACTATATGGCGGGAGATTTTTCTCCGGGCATATAGTTGCACCCGTATAGTTACAAAAACCCCTAAAAAACCTTCAGAAAAACAAGAGGAATTCAAAGGCAAATAATTTAGAAGTAGAAAATGTCAAGACAAAGCACTTATTATAGTAAGAAAACTTACCTTCCACTTACTGTTTATTTAGTCGGGAGTGACAAGCTCCTCCAACAACAAGGACTTCTTCTTCTTGGGAGGATTTGGAGTTAGTTCATATAATAATTCTCGAAAATGAAAACCACCAGGACTAAAGCTCCTCTCAATAAGATCGGTGTCTTGCTGGGAAAATATAGATGCTGCTTCCACTATCAGCATAATCTGCTTCCTGTCTCTGCATAATATGCAACTCAAATTCTTGAAGTAAAAGGATCCAATGGATCAGTCTTGGCTTATGAATATTCCTCTCGAGGAGTTCTTTTAAACCATCATGATCTGTATGAACTCTTACTTTTGCATTAACAATGTAAGAACGTAACTTATCACAAGAGAAAAATACAACAAAGAGTACTCTTTCTTCCTTGGGACAATTCTTTTGAGCACTATTGAGAGTTCTTCTAGCATGATGTATAATATTAAATATGCGACCTATGTGTTGTCCCAGAGTTACTCCTACAACATCATCACTAGCTTCACATATTAAATCAAAAGTCATATCCCAAACAGGTCATTTAATGATAGGACCACGAGGTAAAGCATATTTAAGTTACAAAGCCTTTATAATCAAAATTAAATCTTGCTCCCTTTTGCAAAAAAATATTTAATTGTTCAGAAATTCCAGATAAATTCTAAATGAACCTTCTATAAAATTCTACATGACCAAGAAAAATTGTTATACCTTTTATGTCCCTTGGTTGTGGCATTCTCTCTATTGCTTCCACTTTAGTCCTATCTACTTCAATAACCTTACCTGATACCTTATGTCCAAGGACTATGCCTTCTTTGACCATAAAATGGCACCTCTCCCAGTTTAGAACAAGATTGGTTTCTTCGCAACGCTGCAAAATTCTTTTGAGATCATCCAAGAAACTAGTAAACGAAGTTCCATAGACAGAAAAATCATCCATAAATACTTCCATTATCAATTCTATCAAATCTACGAAAATAGTAGTCATGCATCTTTGAAAAGTAGCTGGAGCATTATCTAAACCAAAAGACATGCACCGGTAAGCATGTAAACCGTAAGGACTAATGAATTTTTTTTAAGTTGGTCATCAGGATGGACATCTATTTGGGAAAAACTATAGTATATGTCCTAGTAGAAAAAATGAGTATGGTTTGCTAACCTCTCTAAAGTTTGATATATGAATAGTAACGGATAGTGATCATTCCTAGTTTCCTTATTCAATTTCCTAAAATATATGCACATCCTATGTCCAACAATAGTTCTAGTAGGTATCAATTCATTGTTTTCATTAGGAACAACTGTAAAGCCGCCTTTCTTAGGAACACAATGAACATGACTTACCCATTCACTTTCTTTTGCAGTATAAATTATACCTGCATCTAGTAGACGTACTATTTCTTTTCTTACTACTTACTTCATTTTAGGTTTTAGCCTTCTATTAAATTCTACAACTGGTATAGTACCTTCTTCCATGAATATTCGATGGACGGCTATCATGGGACTAATCCACTTCAAATCATCCATTGAGTACCCAAAGGCCTTGTGATGCTCCTTTCGTACCTTCATGAGTTCTTCTTCTTCATCCCATGAAAGTTTAGCACTAATAATAATAGAGAATTTATTAGTATCATCCAAAAATCTGTGTTTGAGATTTTCTGGTAATTTTTTTAGTTCTGAAGGTGGTAATTCTTCATCCCCTCTCTTTTCTAGCTCTTCAGAAGCTTCATCAGTTGGAGGTCCTAATATGGGAAGTGAATCAAATTTACGTTCAAATTCTTCTTGAGACATGTCCTCCATAATTATTTCTTCACATTTTGAGTCTTCATTTATTTCTTCTTCTTGATTAATTAAGAAAACAGCTACCATATCCTCAATAGTCTTCTCTTTCTCTTCTTCTTGCATAAATAGAGGGTTCTCTTTAAATTTGTAAAAGTGGAATTCCTTTTCCGCTTTCCCAATCTTAAGAGATACAATCTCATTTTTGAAGTCCACTGTGGCACCTACATCGCTTAAAAAGTTTCTTCCAAATATTTTTGGGCAAAGAGTGTTAGATGGCATATAAACAACCACAAAATCGATAGGAACATTTTTATTGCCAATTGTGACAGTTGCATCTTTAACTACTCCCATTGGAATTCTAAGATTTTTATTGGCTAACATGATTGTCATATCAGTATTTTCTATAGTAGCTAGTGCCATTTTTCTTTTATTTCTAAATAAAAATCATAAGATATAACATTAACTTTGGTACCAAGATCACATAAACAGTAATGCGAGGTTTCTTTAAATATGTAGGGAAGAATAGGCTTACCCACATATTTTACCTTAGTTTTACCTTCAACCAATATAAAAGTCTCATCATCAAGTTCAGCTATGTTACAATGTTCCTACATAGGCATAATTTCTTCATTGGTTAGCTCTGGATCTTTGGTTTCATCCAGATGTTCATCAACTATTGGCACACTTTCCTCTTCTTTCTCCTCCTGAACTACCTTGACCTGTTCATATTACAAAATATGCTTCTGTGTAGTGTTAGGGAAAGGTATCTCATACATTGGTTCTAGGAGGCCAATGTTGCTTTAACTTCTGTTTTCTTCTCAGGTTCGGGTGGTGGATCATAATTGGGCGAACCCTCTTTTGGAGCTTTGATGTGTTCTGTAAAAGCCTTAACAACTTGCAACATAAGATCTGAATCTAAATAAAGCTCTTTAGATAATTCATTAACATGGACCTTTTTATTATAGTAATGAATACATTCATAATCTATTTATGTGTCTCCTTCACTTCGTATACCAAAATTCCATGAAAATCTATGATCGTGAATTCTATTAAGTAAAGCCCAAGCTTTAGTTATGGGTAAATCCATAAAAGCTCCTCTCGCGCAAGAGTCTAGTTTAATTTTATTAGGTTCAATTAAACCGCCATAAAAGATATGCAATAAATACCATTCAGGCAAATCATGACCAGGACATTGTTTAAGAAAATCTTTAAATCTTATGTAAGCTCTTACTAGTCCTTTATTAGGACGGTTCCTCCAAGTCATTATAAGACAGCTGATTCCAAAAGACTTTGATAATCGATAATATTTGGAAAGAAATTCACAACCTAAATTATCCCAAGT
The DNA here is from genome assembly GCA_023614405.1 of Avena insularis. Taxonomy (NCBI): domain Eukaryota; kingdom Viridiplantae; phylum Streptophyta; class Magnoliopsida; order Poales; family Poaceae; genus Avena; species Avena insularis. The sequence goes on along the minus strand of CM042691.1, from coordinate 22,061,286 downwards.
AGTAGTGGCTTGTGAGGGTAGATATCTATACCATGAGAGACATGTACTTGTCAAAGTTTGACTAAAAAGTTTAACCCTCGCCTCATTGGTGGTATACCCCATTAATTGGAAAGTGCCACGTATATCTTTAAAGCATGCAATATGCTCATATGTATCAGGATCTTCTTCATCTCTAGTAAATTGTTTCTTGTGTAGAATACCAAATAGTAGAGGATTTATAAATATCATAGGGCTTCCCAAAGTGGCTGAGTGGGTTAGCACTAGTCATATGCTCAAACTCCATCATCTTGGTGGAAACCTATAACTCAAAACAAAACTTAACAAAACTAAAGTAAATAAGAAAAAACTAATAAAGATATCGATCCCCGGCAAGGCTTAGCTCCCCGACAACGGTGCCAGAAAATTGCTTGATGACTACAAGTGCACAAATCATTTATAGCTAGTTTCGAAATAAATATATCGATCCCACAGGGAGAAGGAGTCTGAAGTCTAATAACTTTTGAAATAAATACCGAAAACAAAAATTCTAAATAAAGTCCTAAGTGACAAGATAAAATGCGAGTATTATGTAAAAAGGTGTTTTGGGTTTTTTGTATAAGAGAATAATGATTAAAGTAAATAAAGCTGAATACCGAAAATAAGTATCGTGTGTGTAAAAGAGATTAGAAATTTCAGTGGGAAAAAGCCTTCTCAGGGATAAGCGAATACACCTCTACCATTATAAAAGGCTAAGGTAAAGATTATTATCATGAACATTCTCAACTATGTATGTGCGTAAGGAACTCCGTATTTGGACAATTAGGCAGCAACCACTGGTCAAATCATCCTCATAACCACAGCATACAACAATCAACATCAATTGAATTAATGCGCTATTAAGGGACTTAATCCCATATGATGTATGCGATGGCATGATAGTGGTTTGTGAGTTTCCTCGATTCCCAAGTTGATACGTAAGGGGTGCCAACAGCTTTATAGTCATTATAAGTGCTAAGACACCTCCGTCTACCAACAAGTAGTTCCCTCCATCAAGTCCCTAAAAGAGGTAAATATTGAGATTTCGACTTCTCCCAACATCAATATGAAGACAATATAACACATGGTCACAGTGATAAATATCATAATAAACTTTTTTCTTATTTCAACCTCATACTAGTGTTTCTCCATCTCCCTAAGAACTAATGATCTACTCAGACATGGAGGCAATCAACATCATGGAAAAGTAATGGAATCTATCATAGATCAGTAGTAATTGTATAAATCCATAACAAGTATGGAAATTACAACATGGGATGGATGGGGATGGTGGTGATGCAGCGGTTGATGATGAAGATCGATGCCTTAGCCTCTTGGATCTGCGTAGGGAGAAGATGGAAACCCAGTGGATGAGTTCCCCTCCAGATTCATCCAGAGGTGAGGTTTTGGCGATTTATGGGTGTTATGTATGTCGTATCTCTGATCCAGTTGCATGGGGTGAAACTATTTTAGGTGGTGGTGTCAGCACCAACTATACGATAGGAACTATATGGCCGTAATATTTCTTCCCATCGTATAGTTGGTCGTTAAACCTTCTGTACGCTCCAATTTCTTTGGGTTTTCTTCTGGTGTTATTAATATTCCCCAAATAAGCAATTTACATTGTTTTTGCTCCTTTTCACTCCAATATAACTGGTCCAAGAGTTATGTCCATCGTATCCATCATCTGATATGATTCTGGTGAAAATAAACATAAAAGTTGTGCGCGAACACCGTAAAATGCCAAGATCCTACCACTACAATGCAAAATAATAACATAGAACATGATGCAAATATGCACTCATCACCATACTGGTAGTGAGGGATATCGTGCTAGTACTTTGGAGATGGAGATGGAGTCAATGGCACGAGAATAAAAGGTTATACCATGTCACATTATTCATGCATGTGATGTTTATCCTTTTATAGATCTTATTTTTCTTTTATTTCATTGCGACAATAGCATTATAAGGTTATCTCTCAAACTAATCATATAGATAAACTATGTTCTCCCTTATTATGCACCATTAAGAAAGATCATCGTTTCGAAGCACCAAGTTATGATCGCGTGTTGTTCACATACAACATGTGTAACCCAGTTTTACTCATGTGGAAATACTTTGGTTTGCTTGACCAGACTAGCATTTAAATACATAGTCTCTGAACACAAAGAACGGAAAAACAAAGCATGACTCATATGGAAGATATGGTCAACATGTTGATGTTCACCATTGATACTATTCCATCTGACGTGATGATCGAACTTGGTTTAATGAATTTTTATCATGTATCACTAAACAACCATGAGGGATGTTAAGTTTATTAGGAGTTCATCAGTAATTTGATTAACTTGAACTAATCAAAGTTAATAATAGCGCATAAATGTTTCATCTCATTCTTCTATCAACATCGCTCATATTCTTCTGGACCATGGCATATATGTATGGGAGGTTGTCGGGCCAATGGAAAATAGGGCGCCCTGGCCCATCTGCTGCTGGACCCCACCAGTAGCAAGGTGGTTGGTGAGACTGATGGCGGCTTAGGTCACTGTAGTTCTTCGTTGGGCAACCCCAAGAGGAAGGTATGATGAGCACAACAACAAGTCTTCACTCAGAAAGAAACCAAGATTATCGAACCATTAGAAAGAAGGAAGCGACTCAAAGGTGTTGCTAGCAACTTGGAAACTTGCACAACACAAACTCAAGGCTTTGCCCCAATGAACAGTGAGGTTGTCAGTCTCACCGGTTTGCTGAAAACAAAGGAATAAAGGTATGTTGTGGAAGGCAATGGTGGCTTGTAGAAAGTAAACAGTAACAGTGGAAGATGTATTAATGGTAAAGATTGGACCAGGGTCCACAGTTCACTATAGGTGTTCTTCTTATAATAAACAACATAACATGCTGGGTAAACAAATTACAGCGGGCAATTGACAGGACAGAGCAAGGCATAACAATGCAATACTAGACATTCATGATCCTATAAGATTTGATTGGGCATCGCAACAATATAGATAGACCGCCATCCAACTGCATCTATGACTAGTAATCCACCTTCAGGTTATCATCCGATCCCCCTCTAGTATTAAGTTGCAAGCAACGGATAACTGCTTTATGCAAGCTCTATAAAGTAAACAATACAATTGTTCGAAGAACAAGAGATTGTTGTTTTCTCCCTAGTAGCAAAAGCACATCTACACCCTTAGAGATTTCTATCACTTCCCCAGATTCAATGGAGGCATGAACCCACCATCGAGCAAAAATACCCCCTCTTGGAGTCACTAGCATCTACTTGGCCAAGATAGCTACTAGAAATGAAGAGCTACAAATTAAAGAAGCCAATCATTTTCTCTTCATAACTGGGTGCCTTTCTGCAATGATACCACCAAAAAATGTCAATCCCATCACACCCAGGAGGTTTATTGATTACGTTGTTTTTAGTTTTCGCAAACCAATACTTTAGAAACAACTTTCAAGTGATGTAACTCAGCCCTCGTCTATCACATCACGGCTTAGCACATATACCAACGGTGGCTCAAATACAAGAGATCCCTACCACATAATAGGACATAGAATAGCGATAGTAGTTCCTCTTCATGCATCTATAAAATACAACACAATGCATTGAAAATTAGTAGGACAATAATCATGAACAAATTATCATCTACTTGCCTTGGCTACAGCGGTCGAACGAACAATCCTCACACGAGAAAGAATTGCACTCGTCACAATCTGCATGGCACAATTTCAACACATAAACAATCCAAACACAATCATAGATAAATGCACAAATGCATGCATGACATCCTAAGTCAGGTTTCAGTTGCATATGCATGTTCTCTGTTCTTCATAACTCTGATGGCATGCATTAAAAGTTTTGATGCATTTTTTAAGCATTTGAGAATTAGTGACCCAATTAATGGGTTTTAAGGCAAATAATAAGCCCATGTCATGCATTGTGTTGTAAAATCTGGGAATAATGTTTACTTTAAGGACAATTCAATTTCTGACCAGGGGCAACTGGAATCACTAAAAAAGGATTTATAGAAATTTTTATATAATTAAAATACTCCATAAATCATTTTTACTTCTAATATTATAAGTACATTAAACCTGTCATTTAATTCAGAAACATATTATACATGTTCTTGTGATTCCAGGGACATATTATTTGCAATTTTCCGAGCAGTACTTATTTTGTTATGAATTTATTAATCTAAAAAGGACATTAACTCATTTATTTAATTACTACGCAACCTTTTGGTAACATTCTAAACAAATTGCATAGTCATGTTCTACATGAAAATAGCTTTCCAACGGTATATTACAAGCTATTTTTTGGGCTATATATGTTTTTATATACATTTTACAAGATTGAGCATTTTTCTGCAATTTCTAATTAATTTTTAAGCGAAACGGAAAAACTGCGCTGACTAGTCTTCCTGATGTGGCACTGACTGGGCTGGTTTGACCATTCAGCGGTCAGCACTGACGGTCAGCATTGATCTAGGTCGTTCATCACCGATCAAATGGTCGGCACGGGGTGCGTAGTGAGCTCACCGACATGATGACGAGGCAGCGGCGGTCGGCTCAGGCGACGGTGGACGGCGGTGCTTCGGCGGTTGCTGGCAGTGTAGGGGCGCTCGACGAGAAACGCGAGACGATGGAGGTCAAGACGGTGGCCACGTCATCGTGCCTTGCTCCCTGGGGTGATGGCGATCGGCGGATGGAGGCAGCGTGCTCGGGGCGGCTTCGGCATGGTCGAGCGGGCGGCTCGGCACCACTGCGAGGCAAGGGGGGCGAGGTCATGGGAACGTGGTCTAGCACGGGAGAAAGGGCAGATGGGGATTGAAGGCTCGGGGGTCGGTGTACCTTGCCTTAGCTCAACGAGGAGGCGGTGTCAGCTCCGGCGAAAAATTGCCGCGTCAAGGCGGCGAGAAAATCTATGTATCAAAAGAGGTTCGGGAGAGGGGGAGGTCGCGGCTTAAATCGTGAAGGAGATTAGCGCTCAGGGCGAAGAATCCGAACTGAATCGGGTCAATTCCCGTGAGAAGAGCGACGGCGGGCGAGTTCGGGTCGTGGACGTCGCAGTGGAGGGGGTGACAGGTGGGTCCCGTCTGTCGTCGACAGAGGAGAGGCAGGCGCTTGCAGGTGGCGCGCTGTTGGCTGCCACGCGCACGGCGCGGTGTTGTCTTCTGCTCGGCTGGGGCTGGCGCTGGCGCTGCCCGGGTGGGACGCTAGGCTACCGCGGTCCGGCTGGTCCGCCGGGTGTTTTTTGTTTAACTCTGAACTTTGCACTGTTAACTGAACTACTGTATTTTCTGAAAATTCTTAAACTGCAATTTGACTGAAATTGAAAAGGCCATAACTTTTGCCCTGTAGCTCCGAATCGAGTGAAACAAATTTCTACAGATTTGTGTTGGAACCCTCTATGAATCTGTTCCCATGTATTAGGTTTATAATCCCAACCTATCAGAATGCAAGATATATGATGAACATGCATTTGTCTGGTGTTTTTGACAAAATCTATTAAAATTGAATTTTTTCAATGATGATTATGATGCAATGGAATGTATGATATGTAGTACCAATTCTAAAAATTGATATGTGACAATACTAACCCCCTTAAGATGGATCTCGTCCCCAAGATTTGGTGTGGCTAGCAAATTGGTGTGGGTGGTCCTCTCGGATGTCATCATCTCGCTCCCAAGTGGCTTCCTCTTCGGTGCGATGGCTCCATTGCACCTTGCAAAACCCGATCATATTGCTATGGGTAAACCTCTGCACTATCTCCAATATCTTGACTGGATTCTCCTCATATATCAAGTCATTCTCTAGTTGAACCTCCTCTAATGGCATGGTGTCTCTCAACGCTGTATCCACCATCTCCGGATGGCACTTCTTCAGCTGGGACACATGGAAAACGTCATGAATAGTGGACAGGTCCTCTGGCAACTCCAACTGATAGGCAACCTATCCCGTGCATGCTAAGACCCTGTATGGTCCTATAAACTAAGGTGCCATCTTACACTTGATTCCAAACCTCTTAATCCCACGTAGTGGTGATACTCTGAGGTACACTCGATCTCTGATCTCATACACCACTTCCTTGCGCTTGGCATCAGCATAGCTTTTCTGTCTTGATTGTGCTACCTTCATCCTATCCATAATTAGACTGACCTTCTCCTCGTTGTCCTTGACCAAATCAGGTCCAAATAGATGACGCTCTCCTACTCCATCCCATAGCAATGGTGTCCAGTACCTTTTTCCATATAGAACATCAAAGGGTGATGTCTTGATGCTTGTCTGGTAGCTGTTGTTGTAGGAAAACTCGGCATATGGTAGATTCTCATCCCAACTAGAGCCATGAGCCAGAGCGCAAGCACTCAACATATCCTCCAAAATCTGACTCACCCTCTCGGTGTGACCATCAGTCTGAGGGTGGAACGTTGTACTAGACTCCAACCTAGTTCCCAACGACTCGTGCAGCTGGTGCCAAAAGTGTGATGTAAACTAGGTGCCTCTATTCGATACGATGCTCTTGGGAACTCCATGTAGGCACACAATCCTTTCCATATAAATATTGTCTAACCTCTCACTCGTGTAGGTGGTCTTCACTGCTATAAACTGGGATACCTTGGTTAAATGGTCGACCACTACCCAAATAGAGTCATAACCAGACCTGGTCCTGGGCAATCCTGTGATAAAATCTATTCCCACTCTATCCGACTTTGAATCTGGTACGAGCAATGGTTGCAGCAAACTTGCTAGCTTCTGGTGTTCAGCCTTCAGTCTACTGCATACATCACATAAGAAAATATGCTCGGCGATATATCCCTTCATATTGTTCCACCAAAATCTTTCCTTCAAATCCATATACATCTTTGTATTACCCGATTGTATAGAATATGGCGAGTCATGAGCTTCCTGAATAATTAGCTTCCTTATCTCCGGATCGTTGGGAACACATAGACGATCTCCATACCACAAGGTTCCTTGCTCATCCTCACGGAATCTTTCAGCTTTCCCTTTGGGCATGTTTTCTCCTATTCCGTCCAGGTCGCTGATACGTCGTACACGTATCTAATTTTTGATGCTCCATGCTTGTTTAGTATCAACTTTCTTATGTTTTGTCTACACTTTGAGGTATTTTTATACATTCTTTGGGACTAAACTATTAATAAGATGTTGCAATGCCAGTTGCCTGTTTTCTGCAGTTTTTGGTTTAAGAAAAGCTAGTAAGGAAATATTCTCGGAATTGGACGGGACAAAAGCCGAAGTCAATATTTTACCAGAAGGAACACGGAGTCCGAAGGGCAGCCGATGGGGGGACCTCGAGGCGGCCACATCCAAGGGCGACGCGTCCTAGGGAGGCCCTAGCCCTAGGTGTGGACCCGTTGGGCACCCACCTACCTTACCCCTGCGCCTATAAAAGCACCCCAATGCAGAAACCCTAAGTACCCGATCAAATCTCCACTAAATAGTCTGTAGCTACCGCCAACATCGTCCCTAGATCGGGGGGTGTGAAGCTCTTCCCGGCACCCTGTTGGAGGGGTGAGATCATCCCGGAGGCCATCTTCATCACCATGCCAGCCTCCGGACTGATACGTGAGTAGTTCACCCTTGGACTATGGGTCCATACAGTAGCTAGATGGTTATTTCTCCTCCTTTGTGATATCATGTTTAGATCTTGTGAGCTCTTTTCATGATCAAGATCATCTATTTGTAATTATGTCATGACCCGGGATCAGGGCTAGACAAATACCAGATCCTCATCCGATATAAGCCTAACCTAAATCCCGAAACGCGCTGGGAAGATCGATAACATTACATCACCTACAAACCATACATTAATAAGGTAAACTCTTACGAGAGTTACAAACCAGTCATACAAGCCAGGGGTCACAGACCCATCATTACATCAAACAACGGAAGCAAACAAGTTGTTCTAAACAACAAACTTAGCAAATGGCCTAAGAGGCCTTAAAAAAAAGTAGCGACCCTTCCATAGATCCTAGGCTGCTGCCCGGGAACCCCGACTACTCGTCGACTTCGATGTAGAAACCACCTTCAGTTGGAGTAGCTTCATCTGTAGAAAACATCAACGAAGCAAGGCTGAGTACAGGGTGTACTCCGCAAGACTTATGGCTAGTGGAGTTATTTTGCATAAAGCCATATTTTGTTTTTTTAAAACAAGAGGGAGAAGAAACTCGTCTAGTCAGATCATTTTCAAAAGGGAATAAGAAGACTTCAGCTCTAGCTCTTAGAATCACCTTTGATATCCACCAAGTACCATTAACAACATATCCTCTCTTCCCGGACTACCCCCTCAACAACCCCGAGGAAGTATTCCGGATCTCACTTTAGTTGACAAGTTTTAACATTCGGTTATAGTTCTCTATGATCTTCACGTCCGTTCCCAAGTCGTCCATAACCATTGACACGGCTTTTCGAAAAGATTAATAACCCTGTAGGGGTGCATAACTTTACCCACACGTACCAAGCGATTCTTAATGGCAAATTATTAGCCATGTTCCTTGGAAGGCCGGCAGAGAGTGGTTGACCACGACCTTTACCTTGCTTTCACCGAGACCATGAGTCACGCACTAAGGAGATGCCGCCGTAACGGGTCGAGTCCCGAAGTCGGTCCCTAGAGATGTGAACAGGGTTTGAGATTATGGATGTCAGGCATCTCCCATTCCCTGCCACGCTTACCTACCTGTATGAATGCACCTCCTTCACCTCCATTCAAGAACAACCAAGATGCGTATGTCGAATGGAAAGCCCGAACTATGTAACTCATGGAATCTACTAGGCAAGTTAGTTGGTCGAGGTGGTTTCCAGGCCCCCGTGTGGTTCTACGCTCGTCTTAGTTCAAGAGGCCAGAACATCGGGTCCTAGGGCTGGCAAATATGGGACTGCAAAAACCACAACCCACGTGGCCTCCCATACAAACCTTAGCCGGTTTAACATCCACTATTGATAACATCACCACATCATACCATACTAGATTCAATCGCATCTCCGATGCATCACATGAGTAATAAGCATCAGACCACTAAGCATGGATAAGCTTGACTGAACTGTGGCACTAGCGACGCTCATAAGCCAAACCCTAGTTATGCTAGGAGAGGTGGATCAGGTATTTAGTTCACAAGGAGAAACATGCATCAGATAGGATTACTCTATCTACTGATAAAAGACTGTTGAACCGAATGCATATGACAAGAACGCAATACTTTGTAAACATAGGATTCATATGTATGAGTGGGGCTTCGCTTGCCTTGTCCGTTTTGGACTGGTACTGCTCTTCGGTGGCGTTGACTTCAGCTTCGGGTTCAGTTCCTATTTGCGAGAACCAATCACCGAAAAAGAGAAAGCAACACTCAACACATGGCATGTGCAATGATCATACAATATGGATGATATGACAAGTTGGATAGTGTTGAATTGAACCGTAAAGCATGCTTGGTTACTTTAAAGGGGGTTCCGAAAGTCCAAACCCTAAAACAGGGGGATCATCGGAATCACCTATGGCGTTCAATTGGTTCTTCTAATTAAACTTGGTATCAAAGTTGATTAACAATGTATGGTTATAGCTTAGTTGGATAGGTTTCATTTTTCTGAACATTTTGGTATATTATTTGTATTTTTCTGATTTAAAATAAATTAGTTATGAATTTCCCAAGTTTTAATTCATTTTAAACATTTTTGGAATATTTTAGTTAATTTCCAAACATGGGCCCACATGTGAGACTATTAATCATTTCAGAAAATATTTACAAAAATTAATAAAATCCTGACAAGTATGGCCCACCTGTCATATTTTTTTCTATTTACAGAAATAATTACAGAAAATATTAAAAGAAATAAAAGAAATATGACATCATGATCATGTCATGCTGACATCATCAACGCCATTGCTTGCAGATCCTTGATGGATCGATCGATCCAGAGCTCGCGGGGATATGGGAAGTAGCAGCCTGAAGCGACGAGTCTGGGAGCCAAAAAGTGCGGCGCCCGCTTGAGGCACCGAGGCGGCAGCATTTAACAGCAAGCGTGGCGTCGCGGGGAGGACAACACAGAGGGGGAGGAGGCAAACGGAGGGGTGCTTGAGCACCACAAGCTCACCCTGAGCGCGATGGTGGCAACGTCGAGGCCGGGGACGGTCGGACGGCGTCGAATCGATGACGACAACCTCGGCAACTAGCGGCGGTTCGGGGATGATTCCGGCAAGGTGGAGCCTTCCCTACTTGCGTGCTTTGGTGAGGAGGACGAGGGCGGCGAGGCGCTTCCAGCAGTGGCCTCGGCGCACCGCAGGGTGGTCGGGAACAGCGACGTCGGCGGGCTCCAGAGAGATAGGGTTCTGGCGAGGAGGGGGAAGAAGGGGAAAAGGGGACTAGGGTTGGTCGACAACGGCCAGGGTTACTTGTAGACGCTCGGGGGCGGTGGCGCGCATCGCGGCGCTGGCGGGGATCGTGGCGCAGACGAACATCGTCGGCGGCTCCACGCAGCTGCTTTCCGGCGATGGAAAAGAAGGAAAGGGAGAGGCCGAAGGGGTACGGGCTTGGCTGGGCCGGGTGGGCTGGTTGCGGGTGCTGCTGATGGCAGGGAGAGAGGAGAGGAGAGATGGGCTCGGCCCAGGGAGGGTTAGGTTAGATTTTTTTCCAGGAAAACCTTTTCTAATTCTGTTTTCTGATTTCTTTTGTACTTTGAATTCAAATTTGTTTTTGAATAATTTCAAATCACAGAAACTTTGTATAATTATCAGAAAACACTAAGGGGAACTTACAACTATTTGAGCTCCATGCATTTTGAGAATTTTCAAAATATGGGAACAGTTTGAATTGATTCAAAGAGAGAGGAAAAACTATTAGGGTTTTAGGGTTTTGTTGTTTGTGCTTCTTTGGTTGAATCAAAGTGCAAATGTTATGCATGCATGCAATGCTCAAACATATCTTATTTATATTACACAAAAGGGTGGTATGTTACAGCTCTACCCCACTTACAAGAATCTCGACCCAGGATTCCTAGGTTTTAGAAAAGAAGGAAGGGTACTCAGATCGAAGACGATCTTCGCGTTCCCAGGTTGCTTCTGACTCAGAGTGATGAGACCATTGACCATTGAACTTTCAGGTTAGGCGACGAGTCTTGTGCTCGGTTTCATCAAGAATACGAACAGGGTATTCTCGGTAGGTTAGATCATCTTGAAGATCCAAAGTTTCATGGTCCACACCACAAATGGGATCCTTGAAGCAACGCTTGAGTTGAGACAGATGAAACATCATGAACGGAAAGGATGAAGGTAGATCCAATTTGTAGGCAAGCTCACCCCGCTTGGAGAGAATGCGAAAGGGATCAACGTAGCGAGGAGCCAATTTGCCTTTGATACGGAATAGATGGACACCCTTCAGAGGAGTGACCCGGAGGTAAACTTGATCACCAACTTCATAATGGACATCAAGATGATGATGATCGTAGTTGGTCTTCTGACGGGATTGAGCGGCCTTCAGACGCTCTCTAATTATGCGAACTTGATCTTCTGCTTCATGGATCATGTCCGGACCAAAGAATTGTCTTTCGCCGGTTTCGGTCCAGTTCAGCGGTGTTCGACATGTTCTCCCATACAGGAATTGGAAAGGTGCCATGCCCAAACTAGATTGAAAACTGTTGTTATAGGAGAACTCTGCAAAAGGAAGACATTTCTCCCAGTTATTTCCAAAGGATATGACACACGCTCTGAGCATTTATTCAAGAATTTGATTCACTCTTTCAGTTTGACCACCGGTTTTAGGATGATAGGTTGTGCTGAAGGAGACATGAGTTCCCATTGCTTCTTGCAAACTTTGCCAGAATTTGGAGGTAAACAAACTTCCACGATCCGAAATGATCTTCTTGGGAACACCATGAAGAACGACGATCCGAGAGATATATTGTTGGGGAGGTAACCCCGGATAGGGTAAGGACGGAGAAAGACGAAAGGATGTTCCCCGTCTAGTTTCCGAGTTATAGTCTGAGTCGGCCGAGATAGGAAAAGGGCAGGACCTCAATAATAATGGCAAGGCATTACCCGGCCAAGATATTGAGTAAGTCGGCCGGGTTAGCCCGAGTAATCTTAATGCAGGTGAAGGACAAGCCGAGCTACGCGAGGAAGGGCCGAATATTATGAAGCTTGCAGGAGAAGGAGAAGCCTAAAGTCAAACTCTAGCCGCAGGCTAGAGAGAATCTGAGCAGAGCCAAGCGCAAGGGACAAATGTGCAGAGCGACAGAGGGGCAGAAGGAGGTCACAGAGGTGACGGTCCTGGAGCCCGAGGCACGCAGGAGGGGCCCTCTGGAACCTTGCCGTCTTTAGAGGGGCGACAGGGAAAGGAGGCCGCCGAACTACTATATTGGGACAAGCATATTCCTCGAATATGCTTGCCACGTCAGCCCTAAAGGAACCCAAGGCTCTCCTTTATAAGGGAAGTCTTGGACCTTGAGGAGGGGATCGGCTCATTGTAGTACCGTTAGGCTGGTAAAGTTCTCCTTTTCTCCTTGTATACAGCTCGAGGAGCACTTGTAGTCCAAGGAAGGAGAAATAAAGATCTTTGCCTTTGCTTTCTCTGTGTAGAATCAACTGCATCTTCCCTCCCCAGGTCCCTCTAGCATCCATTGGCCCCAAACTTTAGCCTACCCATGGCATCTGCCGTGCCACCACCACGACAGTTGGTGCCCACCGTGGGGCCAGCAGCGGTGCTAGCTGGAGTCATGATCCGGACGGGAAACTTCATCAACACTGGCGAGCGCGTGGTTTCTGGTCTAGTCCGGAGATTCGATCTCTTTGACTACGTCAGCCACAACGCGGGCAGCTTCAGGGGAAAAACTCTCCTGTGGAACGGTGTCTTCATCAGTCTGGGCGAGCACAAGGTCTACATCGGCGTCGACATCTCCGGCATTTATCCTCACCAGGTTGTTGTTGCAGGAGAGCCACCCCTTAGCGCTGCGAGCCATACGTGCGGAGCGCATCCGGTGAGCAACGTGGAGGTGATGGTCGCAGCCAGAGTGCAGACGGGAGTAGCGGGTGCCGGATCAACGAAGACCCGCAGCGTGCGAGATCCCGCCAGACGGAGCGGCACCACCGAGGTAATACCTCCAGTGACCAAACAAGCCGAAGTACAGGACACTACCCCAAAAGCACCAAGAGTAAGAGGGCCACCTCTGGAAAGGCCAGAAAACATCCTTCAAGCAACCATAGAGAACTTGACTACACCTGTAGCGCCGATACTTGATCCGGCTAATGCTCAAGCAGAGTTGGAAGAAACCAGGCAAAAGGTACTGGTAGAGGCAAAAGGTGTCGACCTGCGAGTCTCTAAACAGGACCCTGCGAGAATACGCCAAAGCTAATAAGCCTGACGTCGCTCCCGAACGAGTTGACGAGTTAAGATTGAGAGGGAAAAACCTCATAGATGATATCAACAAGGAGCATGATGCCCGTAAGGCCGAGTCAGTTGATTTGGGCTTGCCGAGGTCTGATACGACAAAGAACCGAAGAGCGCAAATGCCACAGCATTAGAGTTAGAGGGTTAACCGTGAAGCCCGGCGAACAAGAAAGAGTAAATGAGCTGAGTGCGCGCCAGCGAACCAGCGAAAAAAATGCTCGAGGCGGACCGAAATAATGCACGAAAGGACAAAGCAGTAACTTCCGGGAAGAGAAACAAGCAAATTGTTCCGTATGATCCGGCAATGGCCGGAAAAGAGAACGAGAACAGAGGCAATGGACGCCGAGGTAACAGTGGTGACAGAAACCCAGGCCGTATTGAGAATGACGGCGGAAGCCGAGGCAATGGGGACCTCGGCAGAAGAGAACTCGGAAGAGGTAATCACGAGAACCATACCCCAGTTGAAGTAAGGAGAGAACCGCCACTCAACCCACAGCCAAGACATGAACCTTGGCAGGAAAGAGAAGCGAGACCAGCTCGCCACAATCAAATGAACGAAAGGTACAACGATGGTTATTCCGAAATGGAATATGCCATCCATGGTGGAAATAACCATTATGGAATGCAAGACAGAGTTCTGTACCGAGATTTGCCATCAAACGATGCAAGAGTAAAGCTATACCGGTTATACCGGTCCGAGTTACTGGAAGAACAGGGTCCACCGGGTCCGACGTGCTTTGGACCACGGATCATGGGCGAACCACCTGTGCCGAACTTTCAACTAGCAAGAGGCACGAAAACATATAATGGGAGTACCAAGCCACAAGACTGGTTGATTGATTCTGCCACTACTGTGAAAATAGCGGGTGGGAACTTGCGATGGGCAGTACGGTATGTCCCACAAATGTTGGAAGGACCAGCTAGGGTGTGGATGAATAATCTACCAGCAGGCAGTATCAACTGTTGGTTAGATTTTGAAGAAATGTTCGTCAGCAACTTTACCAGCACATACAAGAGGCCAAACAGGCCGCAACAGTTAGCCATGTGCAAGCAGAGGCCGAATGAAACGGATAGAGAGTTTTTAACTCGATGGTGTAACCTGAGAAACTCGTGTGAAGGAGTTATATAGTCGCAAGAAATAGCTTGGTTCGCTCAAGGATGCCGTTATGCTAGTGTATTGTGGCAACGACTGCAAAGAGATATGCCAACCACATTGGCAAAAACTATCAGAATAGCGGACTCCTATGCATTGGGAGATCCAACGCAACCAGAATTAATGTCGGCATATCATCGGGAGGAACAAGACCAATATGCAAGAGATTTGTCCGGGTCATCCAGGCGCAATGACTATAGAGGAAGAAGAAGAGAAGAAAGGCCGGATTATAGATATAATTCGGCCCAAGTGGCAGCGGTAGCGCAGGATCAGCCGAGTCACGGGACGACTCAACGGCAAAAGAATGGTCCTCAGCAGTGGACACTGAGGAATGAAGGAAAGAGACAATGGACCCCAGAACAAAAGAAGCAATGGCAGGAGAGGCCGAAGTACACGTTCGAATCTATGTTAGATCAGCCATGTAAATTTCACACGTCAAACCCATCCAGGCCAGTCAACCATACGACCCGGCAATGTGCATGGATGAAAAATGCAATGGGAAACTCCGCAGGCATTCAGGCAGCACCCCTTCAAATACATCAGCAGCATCAGCCACAGTTGACTGGAGCAAATACACAGCAATTAATGTTACCGCTCCCTCCCCCCAGATATGAGAACTCGGACCGGAGAGATGCTGTACATCAAGTGATGAACCAAGACCAGGATGGGAGGACAAATCCAGGAAATACTGGACGCAATGATTACAGAGAACATCATCAGTCTTATTGTGTGTTCTAGCGGAACAACAAGACAAGCGAGTGTCTTGGCGCCGGCATATGGAAGTGAATGCAGTTATGCCGGCAGTGCCAAGATATATGCCTTGGTCAGATCAGGAAGTAACTTGGAGCATGAAGGATCACCCCAAAATAATGCCGAATCCAGGGTCGTATCCACTCGTGTTGGATCCGACATTTGTTAGACCAAGCATTAATGTGAAATTTTCAAAGGTTCTCATTGACAATGGGAGCAGTATCAACATCATGTACAAAGATACCATGCATAAACTCGGAATATCGAAGAACATGCTGCAATCCACGAGGACCACTTTCCATGGGATAGTTCTAGGGCTTTCATGCGAACCCATTGGTAAGGTCCGAGTGGACGTGTTATTCGGCACAAGAGATAACTGCAGAGCAGAAAACTTAGAATTTGAAGTAGTGGATCTAGAGAGCTGTTATCATGCCTTACTCGGACGGCCCGCGTTAGCCAAATTCATGAGCAACTGTCATGTAAGTTATCTGAAAATGAAGCTACCCGGACCACAAGGAGTAATAACAGTAGCAGGGGATTACAAGAAGTCAATGGAATGTGCGTCAGCCGGGTCAAATTTGGCCGAGTCATTGGTTATAGAAAGAGAAAAAAGAAGGATTCAGGAGGTAGTAGCCCTCGCTCAGTCGGCACAGCTGAATATGCCGGCACTGGCCAATCCACATGGAAGCGTTTCCTTTCAGCCGACTAAAGAAACGAAGAAATTTCAGATAGATGAGCAATTCCCAGAGCGTACTGTCACTATTGGTGCAGGCCTAGATGCTAAATAGGAAAGCAAGCTCACCAACTTCCTCCGTGAGAATCGGGATATCTTTGCATGGTTAACTCAGGATCTGCAAGGTGTTCCGAGGGAGTTGGCTGAGCATTCTCTGAATGTAAGACCAGGAGCAAGGCTAGTGAAGCAACCTCTCCGCCGCTTCGCCGAAGACAGGAGAAAAATAATAGGGGATGAAATAGCTCGGCTCCTCGCGGCCGAGTTCATCATGGAGGTGTTGTATCCGGATTGGCTGTCAAATCCGGTGCTAGTAGAAAAGAAGAAAGATGATCCAAATGTAGCCATTGTATGGTGAATGTGTATCGATTACACGAACCTGAACAAGGTGTGTCCAAAAGATCCTTTTCCATTACCTAGAATAGACCAAGTCATTGATTCGACCGCTGGTTGTTAGTTGTTGTCATCTGTAGACTGCGTTTATTACCCCGTACGGGGCTTATTGCTATCGCATGATGCCATTCGGCCTGCGAAACGCAGGAGCAACATATCATAGATGCATGCAAAAATGTCTACACGACCAGATAGGAAACAATGTACAAGTATATGTGGATGACGTGGTCATCAAAACCAAGGAAAGCAAAACGCTACTGGATGATATACGCCAAACTTTCGCGAACCTGAGAAGGTTCCGAATGAAGCTTAACCCGAAAAAATGCACATTTGGCGTGCCAGCAGGAAAATTACTCGGTTTTCTTGTATCTAGCCGAGGTATAGAGGCCAACCCAACAAAGATAAGGGCAGTAGAAAGAATGGAGTTGCCAAGGTGTCTAAATGACGTACAAAAGTTCACGGGATGTTTAGCCTCACTCAGCCGGTTTGTATGTTGGCTGGGAGAGAAGGCACTACCACTCTATCAACTGATGAAGAAATCAGATAAGTTCATCTGGACTCCACAAGCAGACAGTGAATTTCATGAGTCGAAAAATATGTTGGTTACAGCACCCATTTTGGCTTCTCCATTATCAAAAGAGCCTATGTTACTCTATATAGCGGCAACCAACAGAGTAGTGAGTGCCGTAGTCATCGTAAAACGATTCGAAGAAGAAAAGTCGGTACAGAGGCCGGTGTACTATTTAAGCGAAGTGTTATCTGCTTCAAAGCAAAATTATCCACATTATCAGAAGATGGCTTATGGAGTGTATATGTCGGCAAAGAAACTTAAACATTACTTCGAAGAGCACCCCATCAAAGTGATCTGTGAAGCACCCATAGCCGACATATTGAGCAACAAAGATGCAAGTGGCCGAATAGCGAAATGGGCAATTGAGTTGTCACCATATGCTCCACAATTCGATAGGAGAGATGCAATCAAATCTCAGGCAGTCGCCGATTTCTTCGTAGATTGGGCCGAGATGCAGTATGAGCCACCATTACCAGACCCAAATTATTGGACGATGCATTTTGATGGTTCCAAACTAAGAAATGGTTTGGGGGCAGGAATAGTGTTAACCTCGCCCAAAAGAGATCAGCTTAAATATGTGCTGCAAATACACTTTGCCGCGTCAAACAACGTAGCCGAATATGAAGCATTGGTCCATGAATTGAAAGTAGAAAAAGAGATTGGCATACGCCGAATCTTATGCTATGGGGACTCGGACCTAGTAGTACAGCAAGTCTCAGGCAATTGGGACGCATTAGATGATAATATGGATTTGTATAGATTTCATGTGCAAAAGATCAGTGGATACTTTGAGGGGTGTGAATTTCACCACATACCTTGGGCAGAAAATGACGCCGCAGACACGTTGTCAAAGCTAGGGTCAACCAGGCAGTAAATTCCCCCAGGTATTGCCCTAGAGCACCTCAGGAAACCATCAATAATTCCATCCCCAGAATCCGAATCCATCTTTATTCCGGCAAATTCAGCAGAAAATAATGTGCCGATGGAAGTAGATCAGCAATATAACCTGGAATTACCCAAGAGGAGGACATCAGAAGTAAGCATGGAGGAAGCCGAGGTAGCTATGTCAGCGGAAAACATGGAAATAGACAGTGAGACCACACCAGAGAAAGTCACACCGGTATGGGCGCAACCCATATTCTCTTTCCTTAAGGATGCGATTTTTCCGAATAATGAAGTGTTAGCAAGACAGATAGCAAGGAGAGCTAAAGCTTATACAATCATAAATAATGAGATATATAAAAGAAGTGTCACAAGTGTATTGCAAAGGTGTGTGAGTTCGGCAGAAGGCCAGGAGATCCTCCTAGATATACATCAAGGAGAATGTGGACACCATGCTTCGTCTCGTGCCTTGGTGGCCAAAGCATTCAGGCATGGATTTTATTGGCCAACGGCCTTGAAGGAAGCCAAAGAGATGGTTGAAAAATGCAATGGTTGTCAGAGATATGCAACCAAGATACACATGCCGTCGTCCGAGTTAAAAACGATACCCATTACTTGGCCGTTTTCTGTGTGGTGTTTAGATATGGTGGGACCATTTAAGCCGGCCCGAGGGGGGATGACCCACATATTGGTTATGGTAGATAAGTTCACAAAATGGATTGAAGTGAAACCAATAAAAAAATGCGATGGGCCCACAGCAGTGAGATTCCTCAAAGATATTATCTTAAGATATGGATACCCGCACAGTGTTATTACAGATAACGGCACAAACTTTGCAGAAGGAGCCTTCGCTAGGTTTTGCGAAGAGAAACACATAAGATTAGATGTTGCCTCTGTGGCTCACCCAGCATCTAATGGGCAAGTGGAAAGGTCTAATGGACTAGTATTGTCCAGAATAAAACCACGACTCGTCGAACCATTGCAAAGGTCGCCAGGATGTTGGATTGAGGAATTACCAGCAGTATTATGGAGCCTCAGAACTACTCCGAACAGATCAACAGGGTATACTCCGTTCTTTCTGGTATACGGGGCAGAGGCCGTCCTTCCAGCCAACATAATACATGACTCGCCAAGAGTTACTCAATATACAACTTCAGAAGTAAATGAAGTAGCTCGGCAAGATGCTGTTGATCTGCTAGAAGAAGCCAGAGAGCTCGCTCTATCACGATCGGCTATTTATCAGCAGAACTTGCGGCAATATCACAGCAAGAAGGTGAATCCAAGAGTGTTCAAAGAAGGGGATTTAGTTCTCCGACTGGTGCAACGCACGGCCGGCATGCACAAGCTGTCACCTCCATGGGAAGGACCATTCGTCGTGAGCAGAGCATTGCACAATGATGCCTATTACCTAATCGATGCCCAATCCCCTGGAAAAAATAGGGCAGATAAAGCCGGCGAAGAAACGAAAAGGACATGGAACGTAGCATTACTTCATCCATTTTATTCATAGTAGTCATTAGTCACACATTGCAAAGTAGTATCTAGAGATCAAGCACCAATTATGTATTAAACTTCGGCATCCAGAGCGGCGACTCGGCGACTGCCATATGTTATTTCAATTTTATATTGTATTAAACTTTGGCATCCACAGTAGTGACTCGGGGACTGCCACATGTTATTTCAATTTTGTGTTATGTTAAACTTCGGCATTCAGAGCAGTGACTCGGGGACTGCCATGTGTTACTTCAATTTTATATTGCAATTGAACCTCGGCATCTTGAGCAGCAGCTCGGCAACCATCTTATATTATTTTTTGAAATTTGGTCTCCACACCAGACTTCGGCGCTATAGGCAGTGACTCGGGGACTGCCGTATATGGTGCCGAGGTAATGGTTAGCCTTTGATACAAGGAGGTATCAAACTTCGGATCTCAAACTAAGAACAACTCGATCTCGTGAAATATTCGAAGTCCGCGCCTAAATCAATGGGCTAAAACACGCGAATACAAAGGCAAAAACATATCCCAAAATCAAGAAATTGCAAGCCACCAAAGCAAGGATTCGGACGAACAAGATCACTTAAATAAAGTGATAACAATTACAAACATATATGTCTCAGAAGCACACGGCAAAAGAAATTCATACCATACAAAAGACGGACAAATATTTCACGTACATCATACGCCCGGCATACCAGGGATAAGAACAAACTTAAAGGTTTTTCGCGGGAGAGGCAGTAACTTGGTCAGGGGCTGGGCACTCCGAGGTAGGCGGAGCTTCGGCCGAGGTTGCCTCACCCTCCACAGAACCAGGTGCGACTTCGGTGGAAGCCCGAGGCTGCTGAGGAGCATCAGTTTGTGCAGTTGAATGCCCAGTACCTTTGGAAGAGGATCGCGCGTCGCCGTTGCCATCCGAGCTCGAACTGGAATCACCAGAAGTAGCCGAGTCATCCTCATCTTCTCCTTGTTCAGCTGAATTATTATCCGATGCATCCTCGACTATGACCTCGTCGTCCGGGTTCGGAAGGAAACTCGGACCTTCGTTCCAGGTATGCACGTCGGCATACTCAACGAGCTGGAAGGCACGAGCTTGCCGCAGAGCGACGAAGGTGGGGTCCTCAACCCAACGGGAACCAGTGCGCAGATTTCTCAAGATATCAAGAGAAATATCTTCATACCATGACATAATAACACTGAGAGCCATGTCAACGCCAGCTCGTCCGGCTGACTCCCTCCAAAGACTTAGTTGCCTCTCAGACGTCATCAATCTTTGCACTAGCAATTCGACCTCATTGGTATCAGGAGTCCTAGAAGTGTTCGGCCAGAGAACATGGTAGGCTCGGATAGCTGCCTGCACCAAATCCCTGCCCATAATCTTCATCGGACCAACCGCAGCGTCGACCGCAACCAAGAAATCTTCCATTGAATACTCTGAGTCCGCATCAATAGGGACACCTCGGCGCGCACGAGCAGCAAGAACCGCTTTAGAGCTCACGGGCTTAGCTTCTGGAAAATGATCTGCGCAAAACAGGGATGCGTCAGAGGGCAGCAAGAAAAAGAAAAAAAAAGATAATCCGGCCGTGTTAAGAAGCTTACGATGAATATAATTCATCATTATCTGAAGGTCCTTAGTCCAGTCAATCTTGCTCTTCTCAAAGCGAGCGATTTCCTCGCTCATTCCCCGAGTTTTCAATTCGGCAGCTTCGAGGAGCTCTTTATTCTTCTGCAATTGCAGAGCTAGCCGATTTTTCTCCTCGGAGAACTCTTGGCCGACCTTTTCTAGTTCGAACCTCTGAGAGAGCTTAAGGGCCTCGACCTCGGCGCTCAGGCGAGTTATTTCATCGTCCTTTTCTTTTAGCTGTGCTGAATGAGTAGCGCTTTGTTCTAAAAAATGCAGCATTACATCAGTCATGGGCGTGCAATCTTGGTGAGATGCTGCAAAGGCTTGTAACTCGGCTTTACCAAAGCCAAACAAAATAAAAGAAACTTAGCGCACATTTTAAAGAGGGAAAAGTATGAGGTAAAAGGAAAACTAACCTTCCAAGTTCTTGACTTTATTCTCAAGACGAATGTTGAGATTATTGATATTACCTGTTAACCAACAAAGTAAGCCGACATCCCGCATACAAAACAATGAAAATGTCAGAGATGACAAGAAAAATTGTCAACTTACCAGCTTTTTTCACCACAGGAATAACTTTTTCATATTTTTCTTCCAACTTCCTGTGCGAGAAAAGCAGTCTTTGAAATTCAGCAGTCCACCGGTCATGTGCAACCTGAGCAATAGAACAAACGATGAGTGGATATTCAAAGCCAAAGCAGATCCGAGTCAAGCAAAACATAACCCGGATCTAGGTGGCTGGATATTCAAAGCCAAAGCAGATCCGAGTCAAGCAAAGCTTAACCCGGATATAGGTGGCTGGATATTCAAAGCCAAAGCAGATCCGAGTCAAGCAAACCTTAACCCGGATCTAGGTGGCTGGATATTCAAAGCCAAAGCAGATCCGAGTCAAGCAAAACTTAACCCGGATCTAGGTGGCTGGATATTCAAAGCCAAAGCAGATCCGAATCAAGCAAAGCTTAACCCGGATCTATGTGGCTGCATACTCAAAGAACAGCTAGACAAAATTCAACCGAAGTTTAAGGTAGATCTAGTCGGATATCGGTTCGAACCCTAAAGTTAAATCGAATTAAGTAGAGCATCATAAAAACTTCCAAGCGAATAACAAGTTACTCGTTTACAAGTTTCGGGGACTAATGTATATATAGTAGCATCTGGAGAATCAATCAAAACTCTGGGAAACAACAATTACCTCATTCATCTTGTTACTATCAAGAATGATCTTGGCAGCTTGATCCAAGCGGCTGCTGATATCGGAAAGCTGAAACGGCTGACTGATTGGGTTACCCTCAAGCTAATCGATAGCATTCCAGTTATGAGCATATTCCACCAGTGAGCCGAGGCTATTTCCACTCGCCGTCCGAGTAAGGACTTTACCCCGGACGTGCTGTGTAACCACCGCAGCCGCAGGGCTTTTATGAAGAGCAAGATGGGTACCGGCGGCCGGAGTAACGGAGGCTTTGGTGGGAGCAATCCCCTTGCGCAGCACGTCGGCGATACTCAGCTGAGAAGAGCCGGCAAGACCTTTTTGGGAAGTGGAAGCCTTGGTGGCAACAACTATCCCTACTTTAGAAGAGGCATCAGCAGAAGCCGATACCTCGGCAATGGGAACAGTGCCTTTAGGAGCCGGAGGGATCACAGTCGCAGAGGGCGCCGAGATATTGACGACCACAGCTAGGGCTGGAGTTACTACAGAACCTACGGAGGTAGAAAGAGGCTCGGTAGATATGCTCGGATTCAAAGAAGGGGCAACTGGTTCGGTAGAAATCTCGGAGGGCCGAGTGGAATCAACGTCAACAAGAGGAGTATCAGGCACATCGTGGCGAGGGGGTGACCGATGCGGAGCTGGAGGAGATGCAGCATGAGCAGGACTAGGGATCCTGGTATCTTCAACAGGCGGAGGAGATGGCTGCCGAGTCACACGGCTAGTCATGCTAGGACCGCCGGGCTTAACAGAAAGTGGGGCACTGCAAAAATGAAAAAGAAAAAAGTGTGTCAGCTTGAAAAGCAAAAAGAGAGAAACAAGAAATATGAGCAAATGGAAATTACCCTGTGACTCCAGGCATGGTCTTGCGCCTGGGAGGATTCAGAGCGGATCTCTTCACTCGCTTCTTGGGGACCGCCTCTGAGGTACCAACAGGAGCCCCACGTTTCCCCGAGGTAATTGGGGGCCGGGAAGCAATAGGCTCGGCGTCGTGAACCTGACCGGCCGGATTAGCTGGGAATGTAGAAGCCGAAAATGCATAAGAAATAGGCATTGCGGCAATTACCTCAAGAACTTGGACCTCGTCCGAATCACCTTCCTCCTCATGGACCGAGGTCTTGCCACGAGCGCGAGCCGGAGCAAGATCCGACTTGGGGACGAATTCTTCGGAATCCGGCTCCCCAACGTCCGGGGTATTCCGGTCCACAGGCCACGGAAGCGACAAAACCTCGGCATCCTCGTCCTTTTGCTCTGCAAACGTCTGTAAGGCGAAAAGAAGGAAAAGTTAGTGAAAACAGCTATGAAAACAGTTGAAAATTAAAGCATTAATGGTTAAACTTACTGCGGGAGGGGGACGCTCGCGGGTAAACGGCTTCGATCCCCAAGCCCAGTTTTCAGGCATCTCCGTCTTGAAGATAGCTCGGACACGCTTAAAAACGAGATAGTTGTCCAGCTCCACGGTCGATACTCGGTTAGGGTCAAGAGGACCGCTCATGTAGCAAAGTTTGTGCGTCCTTTTCTGGAACGGGCAGATTCGGCTACTGATGAAGGTAGCCATCAAATCCTCGCCGTGTAACCCGGCCCGGATCAGCTCCTTAAGCCGAGTCTCGAAAAGCTCGGCCAAGACATGACTCCTCCTCGGATTATAAGTCCAATTCACCTTGAAGGGCGTACCGATGGTAAAGGCAGGGAGCCGAATCTTGTCCTCCGTTCCTGTGTTCTTAACAGAGAAGAAGGACTTGTGCCACTTCTTGCACGACTCTAGCCCCGTAACACGAGGAAACACGGACTTCCTCCGAGGTGTAATGGACGCAGCTCCACATTGAGTGAGCAGTTTCTCGGAAGGGTGCAGAGACTTGTCGGGAACAACATTAGAACGAATCTGGAAAAACTTAGACCAGACATGCACGGACGGCCATAGGCCGAAATACCCCTCCGAGGCAGAGATAGAAGCAGAGAGAGAAGCGATGGCGTTCGCAGGAAGATGATGCGGCTGAAGGCCGAAATAATCAAGAAACTCCCTGGCAAAGTCGCTAAGAGGGAGACCGAACCCGCGTGAGAAGTGCGACATGAAGACTACATATTCGCCCTCCTTAACGTCCGGAGATAACTCGCTGCCGGGTAAACGACAGGAAACCTCGGCGGGACTCCTCCGGGTCCGGATAAGCCACTCGATCTCACGGCGGGTAACGGAGGATCCCTGCCACGAGCCTCTCTCGGGCCCAGAGCCAGCGTCGTCATCCTCTATCAGAGCATCGCTGAAGGAGCTAGACATGGGCTCGCCGGAGAAATCAGCAGAGGAAGAACTAGCGATGGAGGAAAGTTTAGAATTACGGGGCCCCATCATAATTCTACACAGAAACGGCGGCGGAGCAGCAAGAGAACCACTACGCGAAAACAAACAGGAGACAGAGGAATCTAGAGGAAATCCTAGGCGATGGGGCCGAAAAGAACTCACCGGAGACGACGCCGGAGCTAGCGAGCAGGGACGAGGAAGACGGAGAAGCGCGGAGGAGTCCTCGTCGTCGGAGAATCAGATGAACTTGCGGCGGCGGAACCGCGAACGAGCGCAGGAACCAGAGGAAGAAGAAGGGCGCTGGCGAGCGAAAAGGGGAAAGTGAACTCCCAGGCACCACGCCCCTCTTTATAACCAAGCCGCCTACCAGGTAGTGGGATCGTGGGTGTGGCGGTTGATCGTGTAGATAGTGTGCGCCGCATGACCGTGCGTCGCTGAGCGGAACCGCACCAAGGACCACACGCTGGCCAAGGAGATCACAATCCCCAACGGAAACGGCGCACGAGGCGTCGCAGCGCCGGCGTGTCAGTAAATACTTTAGAGGAACAAAAAACTAGAGAAACAATGATGGGAATGACACGTAGGACGAGGCGTACGCTAGAAGATAAGCTGATACCTCGAACGAGAAAGAGATAACTCGGAAACAATGCGTAAACGAGCATCATAAAACTGATACGACCCGGCCGAGGTTATCGACGGGACCATATCAGCTTCGGGGACTAATGTTGGGGAGGTAACCCTGGATAGCGTAAGGACGGACAAAGATGAAAGGATGTTCCCCGTCTAGTTTCCGAGTTATAGTCTGAGTCGGTCGAGTCCTATAGAGGTCGGCCGAGATAGGAAAAGGGCAGGACCTCAATAATAATGGCAAGGCATTACCCGGCCGAGATATTGAGTAAGTCGGCCGGGTTAGCCCGAGTAATCTTAATGCAGGTGAAGGACAAGCCGAGCTACGGGAGGAAGGGCCGAATAATATGAAGCTTGCAGGAGAAGGAGAAGCCTAAAGTCAAACTCTAGCCGCAGGCTAGAGAGAATCTGAGCAGAGCCAAGCGCAAGGGACAAATGTGCAGAGCGACAGAGGGGCAGAAGGAGGTCACGGAGGTGACGGTCCTGGAGCCCAAGGCATGCAGGAGGGGCCCTCTGGAACCTTGTCATCTTTAGAGGGGCGACAGGGAAAGGAGGCCACCGAACTACTATATTGGGACAAGCATATTCCTCGAATATTCTTGCCACGTCAGCCCTAAAGGAACCCAAGGCTCTCCTTTATAAGGGAAGTCTTGGACCCTGAGGAGGGGATCGGCTCATTGTAGTACCGTTAGGCTGGTAAAGTTCTCCTTTTCTCCTTGTATACAGCTCGAGGAGCACTTGTAGTCCAAGGAAGGAGAAATAAAGATCTTTGCCTTTGCTTTCTGTGTGTAGAATCAACTGCATCTTCCCTCCCCAGGTCCCTCTAGCATCCATTGGCCCCAAACTTTAGCCTACCCATGGCATCTGCCGTGCCACCACCACGACATGTATAGGTTAGCCAATTGACTAGCAAGAATAGTTTCACGAACTATTACCCATATGACATCATTTCCTGCTTGTGTCATTGGGAGTCCAGTGATTAAATCCATACCAATTTCATCCCATTTCCACTCAGGAATTTTCAACGGTTGAAGAAGTCCAGCAGGCCTTTGATGTTCAGCCTTTACACGACGACAAACATTGCATTCTGCAACAAAGCGAGCGATTTATGGTTTCATTCCACTCCACCAGAATCTTTGACGGAGATCTCGGTAAATCTTGGTACCACCAGGATGAATAGACAGAGGGGATTCATGAGCTTCCAAAAGGATTAGATCTTTGATTTTTCGACTATTTGGAACCACTAGCCGGTTACCAAAATAGAGAGTACCTTGATCATTGATGGAGAAACATTTAGCTTCACCACTTGTAACACGTTCTTTGATCTCGGTGATCTCTCCATCTTGTTTTTGAGCTTCCTTGATTTGATCCTCTAGAGAAGATTTTATTTCAAGGGTAGCAAGGAATCCACAAGGAACTACTGCAAGATTAAGACGCTTGATTTCCTCGTAGACAACAGGTTGGGCTTGTGAAATCATCAGATTGTTGCAATAAGACTTCCGACTTAGCGCATCATCTACGATGTTGGCTTTTCCGGGTTAATAGTTGAGACCCAAATCATAATCTTTGATGAGTTCCAACCATCGCCTTTGCCTGAGATTCAGATCTGGCTGGGTGAAGAGGTATGTTAAGCTTTGATGATCCGAGTAAAGTTCACAACGGTTACCGATGAGGTAATGTCACCATTGCTTAAGAGCATAAACAACAGCAGCGAGCTCGAGATCATGGGCTGGATAATTCTTCTCATGTGGCTTCAATTGCCTAGAAGCATAGGACACTACATGACCATCTTGCATCAACACACAACCGAGCCCTTGGAGAGAAGCATCACAATAGATGACAAAGTCCTTGCTTGTATCCGGAAGGACAAGCACAGGAGCAGTGGTTAACTTAGTTTTCAAAACTTGGAAGCTTTCTTCTGCCTTTTCTGACCATTCAAACTTCTTATCTTTCTTAAGAAGATCACTCATAGGCTTGGCTATCTTGGAGAAGTTCTCAATGAATCGGCAGTAATATCCGGCCATTCCAAGAAAACTTCGGACTTTGTTGACTGAAGTAGGTGACTTCCATTCTAGGATGGTCTGAACCTTATCCGGTATGACAGCAACACCACTAGCAGACACAACATGACCAAGGAAGACGAGCTCTTGTAACCAGAACTCACATTTGGAAATTTGGCGTAGAGATGATGTTCACGAAGTTTAGTCAACACCAAACGTAGATGTTCGGCATGCTCTTCTTTGGTCTTGGAGTATATTAGAATGTCATCAATGTATACCACGACGAACTTGTCGAGATACTCCATGAAGACAGAGTTCATGAGCGTCATAAATGTGGCAGGGGCATTGGTTAACCTGAAGGACATCACTGTATACTCGTAAAGACCATAATGAGTTGTGAATGTTGTCTTTGGAATATCCTCCTTTCTGATCTTGATTTGATGATACCCTGATCTTAAGTCCATTTTGGATAAGACAGTGGCACCACTTAATTGATCAAAGAGGTCATTTATCCGGGGAAGTGGGTACTTATTCTTGATTGTCACCGCGTTGAGTGGACGGTAACCAACCACCAATCTTGGAATATTTGTATACTACTTCTTGACAAAGATGGTAGGGTAACCCCAAGAGGATGCACTAGGTTGGATGTATCCTACACCCTCTAACTCTTCAAGTTGCTTGTTCAACTCAACCAACTCATGAGGAGGCATGCGGTAAGGTCTTTTGGAAATAGGAGCAGTTCCAGGAACTAGCTCAGTGACAAAATCCACACTTTGATCAGGTGGCATGCCAGGCAACTCTTTAGGGAAAACATCCGGGAAATCACAGACTACATGGACATCTTGGACCTCGAGAGCAAGTAGGACATCCATGGCATACAACTCCGAGAAAGGTTTAAGAACTGCTGATGGAGACTTTGAACCATCAGTCCAATACTTGACAGTTATGCCAGCAGGAGAGGTCACAGAAATTGTTCTGAGTGCACAATCAATGACGGATTGATACTTGGTTAACCAGTCCATGCCTAGAATGACATCAATGTCACATGACTTGAGTGCAACAAAAGAAGTGGGAAACTTCTGGTAGGCTATGTCAATCTCATTCCCATGACTAACCATAGTGGTGAACCATCTAGAACCCGGGGAATGGATGGTCAAAGGGGTGGACAAGGGTTCAAAATTTATCCCATGCTCTTGAGCAAACAGATTTGACATGAATGTATGCGATGCTCCAGAATCAAACAAGACTGTTGCGAGAATTGAATTGACATGGAGCGTACCCAGTATGACGTGTGGATCTTCCTGAGCTTCCTCAACAGTGACATGGGTCAGGCGACCACGTCTAGCACCTTGAGCCTTATCATTCTTCTTTTCCAGCTGATCATTGCGTCCGGCAGCCCTTTGGGAACACTCCCTTGAGTAGTGACCAGGCTGACCATAGGAGTAACAGGTAACCCCAGTGTGAGAACCAGTAGGAGGATGATAGTTTGATCCACCAGTATTCGACTGTGGCTGACGAGAAGTATTGCCAGAAGACTTGGGTGCATAAGGAGCACGAGGCACAACACTGTATGGAACAAAGACACGGCGCTTCTTGTTACCATAGGAAGAAGCACGAGAATTTCGTTCTTCACGCTTCTGAGATACTTCCATATCCTTCCTTCCATGCTCTAAGGTAAGAGCCTGATTATGCAGGTCCTAGAAAGACTGGAACTTGAAGGGTAACAACTCATAGCGAAGTACAGGGTTGAGTCCCTTATGGAACTGCTCTTGCTTATCTTCATCATCGGGCACATCCCTGGTGGCATAATGAGCCAGGCGAGTAAACTCACGCCCATAGGTTTCAATATCCTTGCGCCCTTGAGTCAGATCCAAAAACTCCCTTCTTTTGAGATCCATAATGGGCTTAGGGATATAAGAGGCACGAAATGCTGCAACAAACTCTCCCAAGTAATGACATGTCCCTGAGCTTGCAGATTCTGAAAACCTTCCCACCAAACACCAGCCTCACCATCCAGTTGATAGGTGGCGAAGTTGACACGGTCAGCGGGACGGACTTGAAGAGCACTGAACTTGCGCTCTATGGTGCGGAGCCAATCATCAGCTTCAAGGGGCTCCTTGAAGTGGGTGAAGATTGGAGGAAAAGAGCGGATGAAATCTCCAAGTGTGACATAGTCGTCAGGACGACGTTTAGTGTTCTACGCCACACGCTCCAGAAGGCGTTCATTCCTCAGACGGTTGGTCTCAATGTTGTTGAGAACCTCGGCCATTGTGGGAGGTGGCGGAAGTTCCTAATCAGCATTGGTGTTTCCTCGACGGCCAACAGAACCACGAGTACCAGACGGCATCCCGAGGAGAGAACATAAACCATGAGAATGGATTCACCAAAAAGGGTACAACAAAGGATGGCAAAACCATATCAAAAGATCATGGTAGGGGTGAACATGTGAATGAGGATTATATCAATGTATTAAGTATGGCAGTAGAACAAGCATACGAAATGTATACGCTACCAACTTAGATACAAACCATGACAATGGAATGCAAGCATGATATAATACCAATAAGTCACATAAGAATTGAGAGCGGAATTAGAGTCATCCTTAGCAAAGTTGAAAAACAATGCTTCAGTTGCACAGATATATCTAAGAAACTCTGAGACTTGCAACCAAGTACGAAGTACTTAGGAGAAAACAACCCAAACCCGTATATCCTAAGAATTTGAAAGGATAGACAAGAAGTGAAAAAATTGCAAAGCAAATGAGATAAGACAACTCGGCAATAGAACAACCTTGGATAAGGAGTAAAAAGAGTCCTATTTAGAGTTTCGCAAATAGTTTTTAGCTTTCAAATAGTTTTCTCAAACTCTAGACTCAACATCGACCAGCTAGAAGGGTTTCCTACAGGCAGTCTTGCTCTGATACCAAAATTTGTCACGACCTGAGATCAGGGCTAGACAAATACCAGATCGTCATCCGTTATAAGCCTAACCTAAATACCGAAACGCACAGGGAAGATCGGTATCATTACAGAACCTACAAACCATACATTAATAAGGTAAACTCTTAAGAGAGTTACAAACCAGTCATATAAGCCTGGGGTCACAGACCCATCATTACATCAAACAACGGAAGCAAACAAGTTGTTCTAAACAACAAACTTAGCAAAGGGCCTAAGAGGCCTTAAACAAAAGTAGCGACCCTTCCATAGATCCTATGCTGCTTCCCGGGAACCCCGACTACTCGTCGACTTCCACATAGAAACCACCTTCAGTTGGAGTAGCTTTATCTGTAGAAAACATCAACGAAGCACGGCTGAGTACAGGGTGTACTCCGCAAGACTTATGGCTAGTGGAGTTATTTTGCATAAAGCCATCTTTTGTTTTTTTAAAACAAGAGGGAGAAGAAACTCGTCTAGTCAGATCATTTTCAAAAGGGAATAAGAAGACTTCAGCTCTAGCTCTTAGAATCACCTTTGATATCCACCAAGTACCATTAACAACAGATCCTATCTTCCCGGACTACCCTCTCAACAACCCCGAGGAAGTATTTCGGATCTCACTTTAGTTGACAAGTTTTAACATTCGGTTATAGTTCTCTATGATCTTCACGTCCGTTCCCAAGTTGTCCATAACCGTGGACACGGCTTTTCGAAAAGATTAATAACCCTGTAGGGGTGCACAACTTTACCCACACATACCAACCGATTCTTAATGCCAAATTATTAGCCCTCTTCCTTGGAAGGACGGCAGAGAGTGGTTGACCACGACCTTTACCTTGCTTTCGCTGAGACCATGAGTCACGCACTAAGTAGATGCCGCCGTAATGGGTCGAGTCCCGAAGTCGGTCTCTAGCAATGTGAACAGGGTTTGAGATTACGGATGTCGGGCATCTCCCATTCCCTGCCACGCTTACCTACTTATATGAATGCACCTCCTTCACCTCCATTCAAGAACAACCAAGATGCGTATGTCAAATGGAAAGCCCGAACTATGTGACTCATGGAATCTACTAGGCAAGTTAGTTGGTCGAGGGGGTTTCTAGGCCCCCCGTGTGGTTGTACGCTCGTCTTGGTTCAAGAGGCAAGAACATCGGGTCCTAGGGGTGGCAAGTATGGGACTGCAAAAACCACAACCCACGTGGCCTCCGATACAAACCTTAGCAGGTTTAACATCCAATATTGATAACATCACCACATCCTACCATACTAGATGCATTCGCATCTCCGGTGCATCACATGAGTAATCAGCATCATACCACTAAGCATGGATAAGCTTGACTGAACTGTGGCACTAGCGGCGCTCATAAGCAAAACCCTAGTTATGATAGGAGCGGTGGATCAGGTATTTAGTTCACAAGGAGAAACATGCATCAGATAGGATTACTCTATCTACTGATAAAAGGCTGTTGAACCGAATGCATTTGACAAGAACGAAATACTTTGTAAACATAGGATTCATATGTATGAGTGGGGCTTCGCTTGCCTTGTCCGTTGTTGGACTGGTACTGATCTTTAGTGGCGTTGACTTTAGCTTCGGGTTCGGTTCCTATTTGCGAGAACCAATCACCGGAAAAGAGAAAGCAACACTCAACACATGGCATGTGCAATGCTCATACAATATGGATGATATGACAAGTTGAATAGTGTTGAATTGAACCCTAAAGCATGCTTGGTTACTTTAAAGGGGGTTCCGAAAGTCCAAACCCTAAAACAGGGGGACCATCGGAAACACCTGTGGGGTTCAATTGGTTCTTTTAATTAAACTTGCTATCAAAGTTGATTACCAATGTATGATTATAGCTTAGTTGGATAGGTTTCATTTTTCTGAACATTTTGGTATATTATTTGTATTTTTATTATTTAAAAGGAATTAGTTATGAATTTCCCAAATTTTAATTCATTTTAAACATTTTTGGAATATTTAACTTAATTTCCAAACTTGGGCCCACATGTCAGACTTTTAATCATTTCAAAAAATATTTACAGAAATTAATAAAATCCTGACAAGTATGGCCCACCAGTTATATTTTTTTCTATTTACAGAAATAATTACAGAAAACATTAAAAGAAATAAAGAAATATGACATCATGATGATGTCATGATGACAACATCAACGCCATTGCTTGCAGATCCTTGATGGATCGATCGATCCAGAGCTCACGGGGCAATGGGGAGTAGCGCACTAGAAGCGGACGAGTGCGGGGAGCCAAAAAGTGGCGGCGCAGCTTCCAGGATGTCACCGGAGACGGCGGCGCAACGACGAACAACGGCGGTGGCATCGGGCTCTCGCGAGGAGGACAACATAGAGGCGGAGGAGGCAAACGGAGGGGTGCTTGAGCACCACAAGCTCACCCTGAGCGCGATGGTGGTGACAGCGAGGCCGGGGACGGTCGGACGGGGTCGAATCGACAGCGACAACCTCGGCAACTAGCGGCGGTTCGGGGATGATTTCGGCGAGGTGGAGCCTTCCCTGCTTGCGTTTTTCGGTGAGGACGTCGAGGGCGGCGAGGAGCTTCCAGCAGTGGCCTCGGCGCACCACGGGGTGGTCCGGAACGGCGACGTCAGTGAGCTCCAGAGAGCTAGGGTTCTGGCGAGGCGGGGGAAGAAGGGGAAAAGGGGACTAGGGTTCGTCGATGACGGCCATGGTTACTTGTAGACGCTCAGGGGCGGCGGCACGCATCGCGGCGCTGGCGGGAATCGTGGCGCAGACGAGCGTCGGCGTCGGCTCCACGCAGCTACTTGTCGGCGATGGAAAAGAAGCAAAGGGAGAGGCCGAAGGGGTACGGTCCTGGATGGGCCGGCTTGGTCACCGGGTGGGCTGGCTGCGTGCGCTGCTGACGGCAGGGAGAGAGGAGAGGAGAGATGGGCTCGGCCCAGGGAGGGTTAGGTTAGATTTTTTTCCAGGAAAACCTTTTCTAATTCTGTTTTCTGATTTCTTTTTGTTCTTTGAATTCAAATTTGTTTTTGAATAATTTCAAATCATAGAAACTTTGCATAATTATCAGAAAACACTAAGGGGCACTTATAACTATTTGAGCTCCATGCATTTTGAGAATTTTCAAAATATGGGAACCATTTGAATTGATTCAAAGAGAGAGGAAAAAGTATTAGGGTTTTAGGGTTTTGTTGTTTGTTCTTCTTTGGTTGAATCAAAGTGCAAATGTTATGCATGCATGCAATGCTCAAACATATCTTATTTATATTACACAAAAGGGTGGTATGTTACAAATTATACATTTTGTGTTTGCGGGGATCCTATGGATATTGAGATACTATGTCACATTGATTATTGATTCTATCATGTCTATGTTATTTGTGATCTTGCATGCTCTCCATTGTTAGTATCTATCTTGGCCAAGTAGATGCTTGCAACTCCAAGAGGGAGTATTTATGCTTGATAGTAGGTTAATGCCTCTAGTAATCTGGGGAAGTTACAAAAATCTCTAAGGTTGTAGATGTGTTGTTTCTACTAGGGGAGAAAACAACAATCCTTTGTCCATGGAGCAATTGTATTGTTTACTTTACACACATTGCTTAATGCAATTATCTGTTTGATGAAATTCTTCCCTTCAAAGTGAAGACTAACCCAACCATCATGTTAAACGGTGTTGATACTCCATAGTTATGGCCGGCGCGATCATAAGATTGACTATATGTATTAAATGAGCCAGTTTTTGGCACACATATGTATCTCAACATAGAAATCAATGTCATATTTCTTCCGTTAACACTTGGTTCTAAAGAAATGCATTTTTTATTTTTATTACAAAAATAAGCCCCTTTAGTCCCTTTAGCAACTATCCTCCCATTACAAAAATAAGCCTCTGTCTTCCCTCCATTTTTCTTCCCGCCATTTCTTCTCACCATTTTTCTTCCCGCGATTTCTTCCCGACATTTTTCTTCCCACCATTTCTTCCTTCTAGTTTTCTTCACGCCATTTATCACTATATATATGTAGGATTGGCCTCCATTGTTATTGCACATCTCTAGAATCATATCTGCAACCTCATCACTCTTTCTCATGGCTTCCCGTGGGAGGCGGAGGTGCTTTGCACCTCGAACTACCCCTGCCCATCGGGCTACTTCGTCCCCACCGGTAGGATGCTAAGCGCCGGAGGCGTGGCAGTCCCTCCTGTCCCTCTAGGTGTGGCGCGCCGGATGGACATCACGAACAACTACTACTTCGAGCTCACGCCGAAGCAGCGGAGGAATCACAACTGGCATCCCGACTATTTCCCGAGTTGGGAAACCTTCTTCATGGATCGGCATGAGAGGGCGCTCGCCAGGCACGAGGAGGACGACCCACCTCCTCCGAACTTCAACGAGGCCGGCCGTCGGCTGTGGTGGCACGACCGGACTCTCCAGAGCATCATGGCCTATAACATAGCCGGCTCTAACCCGCGCCTGCGCTAACCTCAAGTCCAGCCCACGTGTACTCATCCTTCAAGATTCAACTACGGCAAACCCAACGACGATAACAACGACGGCCGCGGCGAGTACGACGACTATAGTGGCGAGTATTACTTGCATAGGCAGGAGCATGACTGAATCACTCCAACATTCCAAAACAAGTTCGACCGATTGTGACTTAATCTGGCCATGTATATCTTAATTTTTAGTTCTTCTATGTATCTTAATTTTCAGTCGTGCTTTATGTAACTTAGTTTTAGTTGCGTTATATACTTTAATTCTAGTTCTATCATAATAAAATTTTCTTCCCACCCTTTTCTTCTCGCCCTTTTCCTCCCACGCATTTTGCCCGCCCTTTCCCGTTTGTTACTAGTTTGAATAGCTAGAATTTTATTTTTGAAAACAAAAAATGTTTTTGTATTATTTATTCAAATGCAAACACTTTTCATGTTCAAAGTTTTGTCAGATTCCAAAGTATACAAAAGATGCTAAATTTAAATATCCAAACAATTCAAAAATGTTAATAGAAAATAAAATATTATTTACTCTAATTATTTTTCATTTTCTAAAAATATGGTTAGATTCCTTTTCATATGCTTAATATTTCTTAAGTTCAAAGTTTTAGGGTTTGAATATTTTATTTTTGTCTTATCTAAATAATCAAAATTCATATGTAAGTGTTTTAATCATTTTGAAAATTCTCGTCTGCAGTAACTATAAAATGTTTTTATATGAATGGATAGATCTTATGTTTATGAAAATTATGATATATTATTCATATTTTTTGAGTTGAAATAAAAAGATATGAATTTTCTAAATTATATCCTATTTTGGGAATTAAAATGCCCCCCCTTTAACACTGGTTCCATCCACGAACCGGTGTTAAAGGGGGGTGCAGGTGCATGCTCAAAAAGAATTCCCAATTAGCGCTGCCGAAAACGTCCCGCGCACGCCAGGGATAGGGTGGGCATCGTGCCCCTCGAATGGGCCGCCACTTACCGCTGACGGAAGGCCTCTTGCTTGCCGGGGATAGGTCCTTATACCACCGGCGAAATCCGTTGCGCTCGCCGGGGATGCATGGGGGGGGGGGGACGGGTGGGCCACTAGGCCGTGTTTTACCGCCGGTCACATGTTGCTTTCCGCTAGTGGAAAAGGACTACCACCGGCGTTTTGTGCTTATTTCTCGGGTGGTAACCTGGCACTTATTACAAGGTCGCGAACCAGCCACTACCAACATCTCCTCACTCACCACTAGCTCCCCTTTCTTGGAAATTCAAGACCAAGATTTGCTAGCTCATTCCCCCACTTCTCCCCACCTATTTTAGCTAATTCAAACAACAAAGTTTAATATATTTGTGCAGATGTCGCTCTCGTCGCTTGCATTAGTAGATCTATCTAGCAAGATCTAGATCTAGATCTAGATCCATCTCCCCCACCACCTTTCCCACTTCTCTCTACCGGTGCTCTTGGAACTCGCGTCAACTAATAGGTATAATATGGTGGAATGTGCATGAGTGTTGGCGACAAAAGTCACCGGCGATGTCACTTGTGACGGGGAAAAGTGTGGTTGCACGCATATGTCGACCTTTTTGTGTTGCTTTCCAGGTGGAATGTGTATGTACAATGAGTTGCCAATGTTTTGCCGGAATGTCGATTAACTTCTGTTCGGGCAAATTTCTGGCACTACGACGAGACCATTTTTAGCAAAGGTCATGCCGAATTTTTCTGTGAAAGAAGCCAAGCGAGGCGACGGTAACATTCTAATCTATTCTCTTATTGTGCAGGTGACGATGGTCATCCAGATGAAGGAAAGCATGGTGGATAGATACGTGGAACACGTGACTGCCGACATGTATTGAAATAACCTCTTGGAAATAAGATGTCCATGTAGAATATGCAAACTATAGTCATTGTTTGACCCCTTGTCACGCACGGTGAATGAGAACCTCCTCAGGTATAGTTTCATGGATGGATACACTACTCCGTGGATGGATGATGAAGATGATGATGATGACTTTGACCATAAGGAAGAGGAAGATGTCGTTCAACACGAAAATGAAGATGATGAGGAGGGAGAAGAACAGAATGTCACACACGATGATGAAGGCCGTGATGAAAAAGGTCGGGAAGAAGAAGAACATGCGGACGACGAGGACAGGAGTAGGAATACCCCGCTAACTACGGCCGTGCACGACCCTCGTGTTCAGGAAATTCTTCTCGGCAACGCATCAACTGACCCTAGATTTGCTGGTAGACGGAAGTCTAAGTTGGGTCAACTGGAGGTAGACTCGAGAACTCCGTTGTACGATGCAGGTCATGGGACAGAGGAGACCCGCTTGAGAGTAACTCTCG
Source organism: Avena insularis (assembly GCA_023614405.1). Classification (NCBI taxonomy): domain Eukaryota; kingdom Viridiplantae; phylum Streptophyta; class Magnoliopsida; order Poales; family Poaceae; genus Avena; species Avena insularis. The sequence continues at coordinate 22,024,370 of CM042691.1, read as the reverse complement.
ATCTTCTAGAGATGAAGGAAAGATACAGATAGAACGATGCAAGCTCAGATGAACTATTTTGATACTTGAAGAAGCACTTACCTAAAGATAACACGTTGGCAGGTAGCCTACAAGAGGCCAAGAAAGTGGTGTGCCCTCTCGATTTACCGCATCAAAAATAACACGCCTGCATCAGTGACGTGATTTATCGGAATGAGCACAAGGACTTAACCACGTGCCCAAGGTGCGGTGATCCTCGATACAAGAGAGGGACGAGAAAAGCTCCTCAAAAAGTTGTGTGGTACTTCCTGCTGAGGCCCCGTCTCCAGTGGTACTTCGCGGACCCCAAGGAAGCGAAGCTCATGCGCTGGCATGCAGAAAGCAAGGAGGCGGTGATGAAGGATCCAGTGCGGGTTGAAAACCCAGTGCTGACGCATCCTTCGGATGCAAGTCAGTGGAAAAAGCATTAGACGATGAGTATGAAGATTTTGGGAAAGAACCAAGGAACATCAGACTGGGTGCAAGCACCGACGGACTCAATCCGTTCGGCAACCAGAGAAGCAAGCACAACACCTGGCCCGTGTTTGTATGGATGTATAACCTCCCCCCATGGCTATTCCCGAAGAAGAAGTACATACACATGAGCATGCTAATCCAAGGGACGATGCAGCCAGGGAGCGATATCAACCTGTATCTTGAGCTATTGAAGGAGGAGCTAGCTATCTTGTGGTACGAAGGGGTAGAAACATGGGACGCTCACCTCCAACAAACATTTCGTCTAAAAGCAGCGCTGATCACGACGGTGCAGGAACTCGGATACGGATATATCGCGTGCTAGGTGTGCCACAGACACAAGGTTTGTGTGAGGTGCATGGAAAGGACACCGTTTCTTCAGCTTGGTAAGGATCTCGGGTCTTCGAAAACCATCTACATGAGGACTCAGATGTGGCTACCCGAGAATGACCGGTGGAGGAAGCGTGGACATGTGTTCAACAGCAAGGATGAGCTCGAAGTACCTCCGCCTAAGCGCAACGGCGAGGAGATCGATGCTTTGTTGAAAAGCTAGAAACACTGCCCTCCGCCGGGTAAGATAAAGAAGCATAAGCGGAAGCGAGGATATAAGAAGAAGGAAAAGGAACACAGTCCGCTCATGGGGATAAGGAAAAGGAGGTCCGTGTTTTGCGACTTGCCGTATTGGAAGATCCTCGGTACGCCTCATAGCCTTGATGTCATGCATATCATGAAGAACGTGTGTGAAAGCTTGCTTGGCACTCTGCTCAACATGCCGGATAGGACCAAATACGGGCCGAAAGCAAGCCATGACCTAAAGGCCCTGAATATCAGAGAAGAGCTTCACCCCCTGTCTTCTTCTATGATTGAGGAGGAGACAAACGATCACAAGCGCAAAAGGGCGGGGAAGCAGCCGGTTGAGGAGGAGACGGAAGATCCTAAGGGGAAAAGGGCGAAGAAGAGTGAAACCCCGCGCCCCTCCTGCTTCACTCTATATCCTAACGAGCTTGAACAGATGATCGGTTGCCTCCTCGGAACCAAGTATCCCTTAGGCTACGCAGGGCTGATACATAGATGGTTGGACCCAACGAAAGGAATCTTCAGCGGGATGAAGTCTCATGACTGTCACATCATGATGACGCAGATACTTCCGGTTGCAATCCGACGGATCATGGAATCGCACGTCCGTGCAACGCGGACTAGCCTATGTAACTTCTTCGACGTCATCGCTCGAAAGTCGATAACCATCAAGAAACTAGGGCGGCTTCAGGAAGAGTTCGTCACCATCATATCCGAGTTGGAGATGTACTTCCCACCCGCATTCTTCGACATCATGGTCCACCTGCTGTTGCATATAGTGGACGATATCGAGGATCGTGGGCCTCCGTTCCTTCACAACATGATGGCGTTAGAAAGAATGAACGGAATCATCAAAGGATACGTCCATAACAAGGCACATCCGAATGGAAGCATCGTCCAGGGCTTTCTCACCGAGGAGTGTGTCTCTTTCTACAAGAATTATCTTAACGAGAAAAACCCACGTCCCATTGGTTTACCCACGAACAAGCACCTCGGCAGGTTCGAGGGAGTAGGCCACCGCACCGGCAAGAAGGAAATGGATGTGGATCAGTGTGATAGGAGAGACGACTTTGATAGCGCCCACTTAGTAGTGCTACAGCACATGGACGATGTCACGCCTTGGGTGGAAAAGCACAAAACCATGATTGAGAACAATGCTAGAAGGCCGATGACGGAAGAAGAGGTATTTAGAGTGCACAACTCCTATTTCACATGTTGGTTCAAAGACCAAATTGATGCCAATCCCCCGCCAATGACAAGCGTCGCGGACAGAATCACAATGGCCTTGTCTTACGGGCCCGCGCCAAACCTCATGACTTATCAAGCTTATGTAGTGATCTTGGATCAATAAAGATCCTAAGTCCCTATGATTAGCATGCTATTCCCTGGATCAATAGCTAGCACTCACAGTCGATGAATATCATGTAAAACACAAAGTCTTTATTACACGGAGAATCCAGAGTATGAAATTATTACAAATTTGCTTAGCATTAAGCTAGCTTAAATAACAGCGGAAACATAAAAGCAGCTTGAGTCCATCAACGCCCCAGGCTTGTCGAGTGTAGACTCGCGATCCCTACGCACCTTTCAATCTTCGGATTCTGCACATAAGACGTGCAGCCAACAAGTTGGGTCAATACTTTGAATGTATTGGCAAATTACACCACAGAAAGAAAAGACTATCTCTACATGCATGGTTAGTTTAGGCTGTAGAGTTCATTTGCTCAAAGCTAATTTTTCTTTAGTACAGAGAATGAGAGAAGATTTTCCCTAGTTTGTAAACATTTTCTTAGATAAAATAGGGTCGAATGGCACACGAGGATATTACTCACCAAGTGTCCAAACAACCAAACATAAAAAAAATCATCCAAGTTTAACTAGACCAAAAATGTCTTGGTATTTATTACAATTGCGAGTAACGTTCTACTATAGAATTAAGGGTGGTCCAACTATTACACATCATCCACGCCCTCCTCTTCCTCGTCCTCGAACGAGTAGCCTTCCTGCTCTAGGGTTGTCTTGTACAACTCCATCTCATTTGTGGTGGCTTCAAGCTTCTCTTGGAGGTTCTTTATCTCATCCTACAGCTTCTTGGTAGTGGCTTCTAGATGCTCCTGAAGTCCCTCCTTCTTGCTTTGTAGCTCCTCCACTAGACTTGACTTCTTCGTGGCTTCAAGTTGCTTTGCCAAGTCCCTCTTGGAAGCACGCACATCATTGATTGTCTTGCAAAGGCCTTCGGTTTGCACTTCCGTTCCATCGATCTCCTTCTTGAGTTCCCTAATCCTCTTGTTTTTATTTATCACCCTCTTCTCTTGGTTAGCGAACTTCTTCTCCTGGTCCTGGAACTTTATCTCTTGGAGCTTCATTGCCTCCTCCTTCTGCTTGGTCACTTTCTCCTTCTCCTTGATGAGAGCGCATAGCTCATCGTTCTTTAACATCTCGAGGAAGCTACCTTTTTCAAGGTCATGGATGTGGCACTCCAAGTCTTGATATTGGGTCCTTCGGCGCTTGGTAGAAGTCCTTTCCTCAAAGGTTAACTCCATAGGAATTCCTTCCTCATATCGTCTTCCAAAGAGGCCGCCGCAGTGTCCTTGGAGAGCCTCATGATGACGTCCACATAGGCGACCAACGAGCTGCTGCAAGCTGATGCTAAGGGCCTTCTCCTTGGAATCGCTAACAATGTGGATTGCTATGCCTTCCTCCAGGTTCTTTGACTCCCCAACAGCCGTCCTTGTGGAGTTTCTTCATTGTGCTCCCCTGGATTGTTGGGAGGGGAAGGTCCAAACGTGTGAGAAGGTCCATGACGCATCCACCAAAGCGAAGGGGCTCGATGTCCTCGACGGTGTCGTAGAGGAAGCTTGTCATCTTTAAGTTAGAATAATGATAATTAGATACTTAAGTAGAGGAAAGCAGATACTAGAAGTGCAGAAAATAACATAGTAGAAAAGCAAGTAAGGCACATAAGTTAGAGGTGGTTCCAATCCTAGGGTCACGTCCTACAGGCAACGATGTGCTCTGATACCATCTGTAGTGACCTTGGATCAATAAAGATCCTAAGTCCCTGTGATTAGCATGCTAGTCCCTGGATCAATAGCTAGCACTCACAGTCGATGAATATCATGTAAAACACAAAGTCTTTATTACATGAAGAATCCAGAGTATGAAATTATTACAAATTTGCTTAGCATTAAGCTAGCTTAAATAACAGCGGAAACATAAAAGCAGCTTGAGTCCATCAACGCCCCAGGCTTGTTGAGTGTAGACTCGCGATCCCTACGCACCTTTCAATCTTCGGATTCTGCACATAAGACGTGCAGCCAACAAGTTGGGTCAATTCTTTGAATGTATTGGCAAATTACACCAAGGAAAGAAAAGACTATCTCTACATGCAAGGCTAGTTTAGGCTGTAGAGTTCATTTGCTCAAAGCTAGTTTTTCTTTAGTAGAGAGAAGGAGAGAAGATTTTCCCTACATTGTAAACATTTTCTTAGGTAAAATAGGGTCGAATGGCACACGATGATATTACTCACCAAGTGTCCAAACAACCAAACACTTGGATATTACTCACCAAGTGACACTTGGATATTACACACCAAGTTCCCAAAATACCACCCATTGGCGATATTACTGACGCCATGGGGTTTTAAAACTTGTTTAGAAAAGAGAGAGGAAGGTCCTTCAGAGGCTCTATCCTTCAGATGCTCAATGTTGTTCTGTTTCCGTGAACACGGCTGATCGATCAGATTTCAATACTCTCGAGAGTTTGTGCACTTTACCCACAATCCATGATCAAGTCCTTTTACAGACAAAACCATGGCGAGGCTTTCCCTTAGTAGCCCCTCTACCTTCTGGATCCAACCATGCCAAGAACCTCCAAATGTCGGTACCCAGGTGAGGTTTCCCACTAAGTACTAGGCCAAGACAGAGCCCATATGTATTGTGGTTGCACTGGAAGCTTCTGAATTCTGAAACATGGAAGTCTTCTTTGATTCCTGGGAGGCTGTCCTGCACCAAAATCTCACTCGTTGTGCCGACAACCATTCCGCCCAGAAGAAAACTTAGTTTTATTTTGAAGTGGATTTGAGAAGAAAAGTTTGCTCTAGAGAGCCTTTATACTTAGAAAAATTATGTCTTTCGAACCCCCCAACGGTACTTTGTATATATAGCATAGCAAGCAATACTTAGCAAAAACAGGGATAACCTATTAGGAGGGGAAATCCTAAGTATAGAGCTACTCATGGCATAGTACAAAATCATCGCACTTGCAAAATAATACTAAGGAAAAATTCTACTAGAACATCCTACACATGCGTACTATAGAATTTGAAGATCATATGCATAGTATCAAAACTGGGACACAAATTATGAACAAGTGGTGTAACTTGCCTTGATCCGAGCAGCACTCTACACAATAGCACTCCTCAGCGCACTCCGAACAATCTAACAAAACACAAACATGGGTCTAATCACAACTTTGCACAAAACATGCCACAAAGATAATATGCACATATTATCTTTGTGGCATGTTGTGCATATTATCTTTGTGGCATGTTGTGCATATTATCTTCGTGGCATTTTTTGTGCAAAGTTGCAATTGACTCCGTCGCCACGACTCCGCACTCTCGAGGCCCAGATACGTGCGGCGTGCCTACCTGATCAAGTAAGCCACGTCTACTCTTTCCGGCTAAACGCCATAATCGAGGACTCACGACTCGCCCCTAGCGGGATCGTCGCTCTCGTGGACTCTTCCATCTCGGGAGACTTTCCTAGGCCTGCTCGAGATTCGTCTCTAGCAGACTTGTCACACTCGGGTATTTTCCCGCCGCGGTCTCACCTGTCATGGACTCGCCGTCGCCGACTCGCCATGCTTCGGATCTTGCCTAAACACGGACTCGCTAGGCCTGGGTATTCGCCTGCCGCGGTCTCATAGTCATGCACTCGCCGTCGTCAACTCGTCATGCTCCGAAGCTCGCCTAAACGCGGACTCGCTAGGCTCGGGTACTCTCCCGTTGCGGACTTGCCTGCCGCGTCGATTTCGCCATAGCGTGACCTCCGTCTGCCACGTCGACCCCGTGTCCGCCATCGTCGACATCGCCATAGCGCGACCTCTGTCCGCCGCGTCGACCCCGTGTCCACTGCGTCGACTTTGCCATAGCGCGACCTCCGTCCGCCGCGTCGACCCCGTGTCCGCCGCGTCGACTTTGCCATAGCGCGACCTCCGTCCGCCGCATCGACTCCGTGTCCTCCGCGTCGACTTTTTCTGGCTAAACGCCGTGCGACCCTGTCCGCTATGACAAATGCGTATGCCACGCCTGCTAAGGGACCTTCATCATCCGAGTCGCCAGAGAGGGTCGCTTGCCACGCTGCATGGACTCACCACTAGGCGTCTCTTCCCCTCGGGAAAAATCAATTTGCCTTTGTCAACCTTTGAAAGAGCGACTCGCAATGGCCAAGTAGTGCGGACGAGGACTCGCAAACCGAGACTCGGTTCGTCCACAAAAAACGCTAACCGAGATCCATCATTGGAGTCGCCTTGCTCGACTGGCCTTCCGGGCCAAGACAAATGGCAGTGCTACACAAACAGCACCATGTCCTCCTCAACCTTAGATAGCACGACTCGCACGGCCAAGTACTGCGGACGAGGACTCGCAAACCGAATCTCGGATCGTCCAGGAAGAACGCCAAGTTGAGAGCCATCTTTGGAGTCGCCATGCGACTGGACCCCCGGGCCAAGACGAGAGACTCGCTAACAAAACAGCGCAATCAATGTCATCGCGGACTCGCAACACTCGGGGACTCTCCCCTCGCGGACTCGCAACACTCGGGGACTCTTCCCTCGTGGAATCGCAATCATCGTGGACTCGCAACACTTGAGGACTCTCCCCTCACGGACTCGCAACAATCAGGGACTCTCCCCTCGCGGACTCTCCACGCTCGAGGACTCTCCCCTCACGGACTCGCTCGACCTCGCCACTGGCCATGCTCGGCAGCAACCACTACTATTTTCAAAATATGCATCTCTAAAGAGCCTCAAGTCGCCTCTACAAGACAACTCGAGCCTCAGGAACTACACCTAGGCATGTTGTGTGTACGCGTGGTTCCGCGACTGCAGCTCGCCCTCGTCGACTCACCACCGTGGACTCTCCCTCGCGTACTCTCCATGCTCGGGGACTCGCCGCCGTGGACATCGCTCTCGCGTACTCAACGCGCTCGGGGACTCGCCACAGCGGACTCCCCCCGCATACTCAACGCCCTTGTCGACCCGCCACCGCGGACTCTCCGCTCGTGTACTCAACGCGCTCGGGGACTCTCCACCGCGGACTCGCCCTCATGTACTCGACACACTCGGGCACTCGGCACCACGGACTCGCCCTCGCGTACTCAACACGCCCGAAGACTGTCCATCATGACTCGTCACAGACTCGACACGCCGACTCGCCATCGCTGACTCGCGTACTTCAGCATTTCCACGGGGACTCGCCGCCACGGACACTCACCCTCGCGTACTCAACGTGCTCGGGGACTAGGCGCGCTACAAACAACACCACTCGTTGGTCGCCCAACCTCGCCACTTGGCGCGCTCGGGGACTCGGCACTTGCCGGTCGCTCGACCTCGCCACTCGCCACGCTCGTTGACTCGGCACGCTCCATGTTTGGGGACTCGCCGCAATTGGCGGCTTCACCGACACCCTGCGTCTTTCGCCAACTGGCCATCGCCAACTGGCTCACACCGACCTCCTCCCACTTCACGGTTATTTTCTCTCTTTAGGAGCTCGTCGCCGATTCTCCATGACCCATCGTCAAGACTCTCCGCGCCCTGCCTCAATCCCGCGCCGAATCGACAACGCGCTCGGGAACTACTGATGGGGGAATACCAATCGGGGTATACCCACGAAGCGGATTTGCTAGCTGGATCGAGCCGACTGGAACCTAGCCCTGAGTGGGTCGACTCGCCTAATCCAGCGACTGGCGCATGCTGGACCCAGACGAGTGGGGGCGACTGAAGGCCCAAGATGGCGACTTGTATGCAAAGCCCACTAGCACTTATAAACCCTAACTGGCTGCATATATAAAGCCACCAGGGGCACCCCCACGGGGCATCTTCTCCCACATCTCTCATTAGATCTAGTGTCCCTCCGCCTACGGCGGCTCCCTTGTAAACCAATCTATGATCATATACTGGATTGATAGTAGGACGTAGCGATCCTCCATCGAGTGGATGTGAACCTGGGTACATCGTGTGCCAATCTCGCACCTGGATTCTCATACATCGCCTTGCTCCCTCTACGTAAGCTACCCCCAGTAGCATCTGCCGTGCAATACCACGACAAAGATTCGACTGAAGGTCGAAGATCAGGAGAAAACAACGTTCATCACGCCGTTCGGAGTGTTCTGCTACAACACAATGCCCTTTAGGCCGAAGAACGCGAGTGCCACGTAACAATGGTGCATGCAGGCATGCCTGAAGGACCAGATTGGCCGCAATATACAAGTCTATGTTGATGACATAGTCATCAAAACAAGGGAGGCGAGAACACTCATCAACGATCTCCGCGAGACGTTCGATAATCTCGACCGCTACAGGATCAAGCTCAACCCTGAAAAGTGCGCCCTCGGCGTCCCATCTGGCCAGCTGCTCGGCTACTTCATCTCCCAGCGAGGGATTGAGGCGAACCCGAAGAAAATTCGGGCCATAATGGCCATGGAAAAACCAAAGAATCTCAAGGGCATCCAGCAGCTTGCCGGGCGAATTGCGGCATTGAGCAGGTTCATCAGCCGCATGGGAGAAAAGGCTCTGCCGTTCTACCAGCTGCTACGCAAAGCAGACAAATTCAAGTGGACACCTGAGGCGGACGATGCATTCAAAGATCTAAAGCGGCTGCTCTCTACCTCGCCGGTCCTGGTCACGCCAAAGGAAGACGAGCCTCTACTGCTGTACATAGCAGCCACACACCAGGTGGTCAGCACCGTACTGTTGGTCGAGCGACCCGAAGAGGGCAAGACCCATGGGGTCCAACGCCCAATCTACTACCTCAGCAAGGTATTGACGCCGACAAAGCAGAGGTACCCTCACTACCAGAAACTCGCCTACGGCGTGTTTATGACGGCTCGTCGGCTGGGCCACTACTTGCAGGAGCATCAGGTGATGGTCGTCAATGAAGCACCCCTGAATAACATCCTGAATAATCCGGAGGCCACAGGATGCGTGGCCTTGTGGGGCATCGAGCAGTCACCTCTAGACATCGTCTATGAGAAGCGCCACACGATCTAGTCTCAGGTCCTCCCGGACTTTCTCGTACATTGGATGGAGCTGCAGCTACCAGACACCCCAGACATGACGCAGTCATGGACAATGCACTTCAACGGCTCCAAGCGCGAGGCCGAAGCAGGAGCCGGGGTCATACTGACCTCCCCGCAGGGCGACAAGATGAAGTATGTCCTCTGGATGAAGTTTCGATCCTCCAACAATGAAGCCGAATACGAGGCCCTCATCCACGGCATGAGGATGGCAAAGATATGTGGCGCAACACGCCTCGTCATCTATGGTGACTCCAACCTCGTCGACCAGCATACGATGAACAAGTGTGACGCGCATGCTGCCAACATGATCGTGTACCACGCACTCTACAACGCACTCGAAGGAGGCTTCAACGGCTGCGAGCTTCGGCATGTTGGGAGAGAAAGCAACGAAGAGGCTGATAGACTCGCCAACATCGGCTCCACCTGCACACGGGTGCCACCAGGCGTGTTCCTCGAACAGATCTGCGTGCCATCCATCAAACGGAAATTCCCAAAGGGATCACTCGAAGAAGCAGAACACTCGGGGGCTGCGCTACCCGAAGGACAGGAAGGACCCGAAAAGCTCGACATAGAGTTCGCTATGGTCAACCTGATGCAGGTCATGGCAGTCGAACAAACTTCGATGCAGCCATACCTTAGGTATCTGATAGACGGCGAACTGCCTGATAGCCCGATAGATGCCTGACGCATACCTCGCCGGTCCAAGGCCTTTACCATCATCAATGGCGAGCTGTACAAGCGCAGCATTTCGGGTGTACTCCAAAGGTGCATTTGCGGTCATCATGCAGGCAACCGCTCCCTTGTCGCCAAAGCTCTACGAGCTGGATTCTACTGGCCAACGACCATGAACGATGCCAAGGCCATCGTCCGAAGATGCCACGGGTGCCAAAGGTTGGCCAACAAACCACACGCACCCAGATCAGAGCTCAGGCCCATACCTTTGGCCTGGACCTTCGCCCAATGGGGCCTCGACATGATCGGAAAACTGCCAAGGTCTTCGAAAGGAGGACACGTCTACCTCCTGGTCGCAGTCGACAAATTCACCAAGTGTATTGAGGCCATGCCGGTCACTAACCAAAAGCGCAAAACTGCTGTCAAGTTCTTTGAATCCGTTGTCTACAGGTTCGGCGTGCCTCATAGCATCATCACCGACAATGGGTCGAACTTCATCTCCAAAGAATTCCAGGACTTCTGCGAAGGCCTTGGAATCAACATCACATACCCCTCAGTGGCACACCCACAAACGAACGGGCAGGTCGAGAAGGCCAACGGCCTCGTCAGCGCTGGCATCAAGAAGCGCCTAATGAGCCCACTCGAGCGGCTCGCCGGAGCTTGGACAAAAGAGTTGCCCTCCGTCCTGTGGAGCCTGCATACAACACCAAACCGCTCAACTGGCTACACGCCGTTCTTCATGGTGCACGGAGCCGAAGCCGTGCTACCAGCAGAGGTACGCCACAAGGCCCCACGGGTCGTTGCTTACAGCGAAGCCGAATCGACGGCTGCACTCGAAGACACCGTCGACACACTCTACGAGGCGCGCGACATAGCAGCAGCTCGATCAGCGGTGTACCAACAGAGTCTTCGCAACTACTGCGCCCAAGGTCCTTCTTCGAAGGAGACTTAGTCTTGTGACTCAAGCAAGAGCGACCGAAGAAATTCGAGTCACCATGGGAAGGACCCTACATCGTCACTAAAGTCATCCCAGGTGGCTCCTATCGCCTCAAGCACGTGGAGTCTGGAGTCGCATACTCCAACCCATGGAACGTCGCATAGCTGCGACGGTTCTACCCCTAGCTACCTCCCTCTTTTACTTTCAATAATGCTATTCAGCCAAGGCTACTCAACCCAACAATGTACATCTTCCTTACGATATGAATAAAGCTAAGTGTCTCGCCCCAAACTTTTTCGTTCATCATCTGCATTTTACTCCATATTAGAACACACTCGGGGGCTCCCCCTACCTCATGACTTCGTCGACTGAGAATAGCACGTGCATCCTAAGTAGCTGACCACGTCAGGCTGAAAATGACACGTAAACAAACAGAGCACCACGTGCTACACACCAATAAACCCTTACAAAAATAAAGGGCACAACACGCCCAGTTGAATATATACAAATTTTACATCTACCTTTTTAACAGGTTCTACCTATTCTGCACAATAGCCTGCGTACGCTGCTCAAACAGGTCTACAATCTATTCGGCATACTGCCTTACAGCCACATAATGTGGACGCATATCCCACTCACCACCCATCCGCTACAGCAGAAAGATCTACATCGGGACGATGCAACCGCACAAGGGAAAGTGCGGCCTTCACCCCCGCAACAAGCTGATGTCGCACTAGTTCCTTAACATGGTGAATATTCCAAAACTTCGCCAGCAGGCCAAAGAGTGAGTCGACAACGCCCCATCCAACGGAAACATCACATGCAGAATTGAAGCCAATGAAGACTGCACCTGACGAAGCACCCGCAATACCTGGTGGACACGATCACGGTCCATCCAGAAGAACCAGCCGGCCTCCGTGTCCTGCTGGGTCAAGCAGTTAATCCGAACAGCAACACGCTCCTTTTCCTCATTCGGCGAAAGGTTAGCACCTCCAATACTTGCAATAGTAAGATGCAAGGCCAACAGGCGCATTCGAAACAATGAGCAGTAGCTCGAAAAACTCACATTCAAGCTGTTCGGCTAGACGACGCAACTCCCCCATCAAATATTCCTCTCGGGAAGCGCCTGGCTCCACCTTCGACTTCTAAACATCAGCATGGCCACGTACTCCAAGCAATTCCCTCTCAAGACTACGGATGCAGTCTCGAAGAAAGACAAGCTGCGACGTACCATCCAAGGATGGCCGTAGCTGTGGTGCAGACGAAGTGTCAACAGGATCATCACCCGAAGGATCCTAGAGTAAAAGAATACAAGGATATGAACAAGCAGACGAATGAACACATAACTCAGAAATTCATTATGTACATCAAAAAGCCACTACGTGGCGCAGGGATTGTTCATAAACACAATTACAAAAGCTGAAAACAAAAGCTATCCTACGACTACAAGATCTAAGAGGCTGCATCCTGAGTAGCCTTGGATCCGAACTGTCTCCCCTTGGCCTCTCCTTGCTTCTTCAACGCGTACACAACCAGCAAGTCAATCAACTTCGGCCCATAACGCTTACAGCGAGCAGCATAGATGGCAAAGGCAACCTCGGATCCATCAGCAGTAGTTGGCATCCGGGAGGTGACCTGATGAAGATCCAGCTCCGCTCCAGAAGACAGGGCCATCGCCAGCCCGATGGACGCACCAATGCCTTTCTTCTTGGGCTTGTACGCCGCAGGTGCTTCGGCTGACAATGCCTCCGCCAAGGCATCGACATCTTCGAGAGCGACACCCTTGGGGACGAGCTCCTTATAGAAGTTCCCAAGAACCTCCTTTGCCTTGGCAAGTGAGCCGACCACGGTACCGCAGCGGTCTTCGACTGCCGCAGTGGCATCATCCAGAGCACTTCCGTGCTCCAAGGCACCGCGGTCAAACTCGATGCCAGCGGCATCTAAAGAAAAAGAAGGGGCAACATAAATAAAAGCACAGCAAGGAAAGATAGGGAAGCCGAAAAAAGGAAGACAAATCAACTCACCCGAAATAGCATTGGCAGCCATCATCAGCTTGTTGGCAATCTCCTTCTCGCACGAAGACGCGGCGGTGGCAAGTTGCTCTTCGCGATCCGTAGCCTCCTGCTGCAGGCGCTCCTTGGCCGCAGCTGCGTTGGCTAGCTCCAGCTCAAGACGCTCCTTGGCACCAGCGGCGTCCTCAGCCTTCTTCTCCGCTCGCCCAAGGCTCTTTTTGAGAGCATCAGGCTCACGGAGGGTAGTATTATTGTCCTCTGCAGATAGTAGAACACATATCAGATGTCAGAACAAGAAACAAAAGAGGAAGCGAAAAGATCAACCCACATACGCACCTTGATGGGGATATGCCTATCGGGGTATAACCAGCAGGATGTTTCTGACTGGCCCAGGAACTGGCGAGTGGGCCTGCAAAACGGCGACTGGATCAAGGCCCGGTGTGGATCCAAGCGACTGGAAGCTGAAGGCCCAGGCGAGTAGATAGGCCCAGTTGGATTAGGTTAAACGAGTACCGAAGCCTTAACTGATTCGGTTGAGATATGTAAACCCTAGGGGAGGTAAGTCTATATAAACCTCCCTACAGGGCGTGTAGACATACGTTCCATCATACACCCAAGCGACTCGCCGCCTAGCCGCCGAGTTCGCCCATTGTACCACCATCATAATACAATCTAGCAGGAGTAGATCTTTACCCTCCGGGGGGACGAACCTGGGTAAAACCCTGTGTCTCCGCCCTCATGTCGCACCGCAGATGGCTGGCTGCCCTTGCCCCTCGTTCTACTACTCGCTGCCAATTGCAGCATCTTCCGTGACCATTCCCATGACAGTGGCGCCCACCGTGGGGCCTGGCCGGTCTGGCCGGTGTTCTGCGGCGAGATCCAATCTGCCCATCAACGAGACGGTCGCCGCCGGCCGCATGATAGCGATCGGCGAGATGCTCCAGATCTTGCCAAGCAGCTACGTCCCGGTGGCTCGACCCGTCACACACAACATGATCTTGCCGGTCGGCACGATCAGCCTCTTTGTCGGCCTCACCGGCGTCATCGTCTCAGAGGATTCGGCTCGCATCCGCGAGTCGCCGCCACGCGGTCGGCTCTCCGAGAGCCAGGTCCGCACGATCCATCGCCTCGCCTCCGAGTACAACTAAGCCCGCACCAACGTGGCCGAAAACTCCGTGGCCGCAGAAGACGCGGCCCTCAACGACGACGCCGACTCGGGCGACCCTGGCGTCACTCGCCGGATCCATCACCGCGGCTTCGCCCGCGGGCTCCATCACCCAGGTCTCCTACTTGGGAGACTTCGAGGATCCCTCCATCCTTGCGATCTTCGACTTCGACTTTGGGTCGGAAAATTCCGCCGATCTCCGCGACGGGACAGGTCGCCATGTCGCGACCTACATGGCGACCGGCACCGATCCGCCGGAGGATCCCTTCTCCACCCCGATCCCTCCTAACGCCACGGAGGTCGAGGAACTCCGCTTGAAGCTGGCAGAGGCAGTCCGCAAGGAGCAAGCCGAGCGCGAAAAATTTCGCCTCGAGCAGGTGTGCAGAGCGGCGCTACCACCAGCAGCGAATCAGGTCACGCCTGAACCCCACCGTCCAGGGGTGCGCCCTGAACTTCGACGACGAAAATGACCCGGCCCGTGTGGCCGAGCGCGTGATCTGCGAGAACGCGCCGCCAGGAGGAAGCGCCCGGCCCCCACCAGGGTCGACGGCGAAAGGCGCCCCACCTCCACCCAACCGCACACCTCCCAGGGACTAACCGCGGATAGTGGTCTCCTCATGGGAGAGAGACGCGAATGGCCTGCCACTATTCTCCACCCCAATGGACAACCTTGTGGCAGGTCGAGCAGCGGTCGACAACATCTCGGCCACTGGTGATGGCGCCCTACAGATCCAAAGACGTCAGGCCCTGCTACGCAAAAGCGTCGAGCAAAAGCGTGGCGCCGACTCGCAGGGTCGGGTGTACTCGCGTTCTTCAGGCAGTAGAGCGGCCGCCCACTGGCGGCAAACACCCTCAACTACCCGCCACCAGAGCCATTGCGACTCCAACATCGACCCGCGAACGCGGCACTCTCCACCAACGACCCCAGGCCAGCGAACAACTTCGTCGCCGCCAACGGTCAACCCATCGACGCCCGCACCCACATCATCGACAACCAAAAGCTGGCGCGCCCGCCAGCCCGACGACTTGCGGCACGCCCTAACCAATCGCCGCGATGGCGAGCTGATGGGGTCTCTAAGTCGACTCGGGCCCAGGTGCTTCGAACCAATGATCCGAGGCGAAAAATACACGACGAACTTCAAGGCGCCGAAGGAAATAGAGAAGTACGACCCCTCGTACGCCCCCTCCGTGTGGATGGATACATACCTCATGGCGATGGGGATCGCTGGCCACACCGACCTGCTAGCCGCCCGTTACCTCCCCTTGATGATGGAGGGGCGTGCGGGCGATGGATCAACACCCTCCCCGGGATAGCATCGACTCACAGGAGGAGATGCGACGCCTTCGCAGGCACTTGAGGGCTCCTACACCCGCGCCACCACCATCGAGGACCTGGGCGATCGTCCAGGGACCCCGAAGTCGACCATAACTAGGTCCAGCGGTGGCAAGAACTATGGTACAATGCGGTCGGCATCCAGCCGGACACCGCGATCCATTTCTTCAAGACCTCGTGCCGCTACGAGCCCTTGGTCGCCAAGATCAAGCGACATTCTCGCACGCTCTACAACATACCGGACCTCCTCGAGATCGCCAAAAGGTATGCGGAGGAAGATCCAAACCAGGAAACCGACGACGAGTCGGGAGGTCAACGCCGCACGAGCAGCAACGAAAACGGACGACGGTCCGACCTACGCTACAGCAACACTCGTCTCACCGGCAAGCGCGCCCTTGATGGCGAGTCGACGCCTTCGCCGAACACGCGCGCATCGCGAGCCCAAGAGCTTCCGCCGCGACGGTGGGCAACGCCGCGACGGCGGGAATTACAAGGCGAAACCATGGTTCGACCCCGCGGCCCTCCTTAACCAACCTTGTGCGTTTCACAGCAGGGAAGGCAAGCCCTCTACACACACGACCACCGACTGCCACACTCTCAGGGAGATCGAGAAGGCACGGCGAGCGCGGGAGGACCCCGACAACAACTCGCCAAACAGCGGAAAATTCGGCAATGTGGCCGGCTCGCTCCATACCTTCACAGGCTTCAACACGAAGCGCGAGAAGAAGGTCATCGCCCGCGCCGTCGCCGTCAACGTGGTGGCCCAGGTGGACGTTCCCTAGTTCCTCAACTGGTCGGAGCAGCCCATCACCTGGAGCCGCCAAGACCACTCGCCACGCATCGAGTACCCAGGCCGAGTCGCCCTGGTGGTCAAGCCTAAGGTGGGCGACTACTGGCTCCCCAAGACATTGATGGACGGCGGAAGCTCCATCAACATCATGTACCTGGACACCTTCAGGCGACTGCGGCTCCCGCAGTCGATGGTCGAGATGACCGACACCACGTTCCATGGCATTGTCCCCGGTCGGAAGGCGTACCTGATCGGCAAGGTCATGCTGCCCGTCACCTTCGGCACACCAGCAAACTTCCGCACCAAGCGGATCGTCTTTGAGCTGGTACCCTTCGACAGCCCCTACCACTGCGTCCTGGGGCGCCAGGTGTTCGCCAAGTTCATGGCAGCTCCCCACTATGCGTACAACGCGATGAAGTTCCCCGGGCCGTGCGGCGTCATCACCATCAACGGCGACCCCGACATGGCCGCCGAGTGCGAGGCCAAAGGAGCCGAACTCGCCGACGCCGTCATCACGGCAGAGACCAACCACGCCGACGAGCTCGCCAAGTACGCGAGTGGGGTCAACAACGACGACCCCACCATACTCAAGAAGCCCAACTCGGAGGGGGCAAACACATCAGCCTTCGAGGCAACGACACACACCCGCACCGTCGAGCTGGTCCCAGGCGACTCCAGCCAGACGGTGACGATCGGGACGGGAATCAGCCCAGCCTAGGAAGGCACGCTCATCGAGTTTCTCCGTGAGAACAGGGACATCTTCGCATGGAAGCCCTCTGACATGCCTGGTGTTCCTAGGGAGCTCGCTTAGCACAAACTAAACGCCGACCCCAAAGTGCGACCCGTCAAGCGGTCACTGCGGCCCTTCAATGAAGAGCGCCGCCGAGCTATCGCCGAGGAGGTGCAGCGTCTACTCGCTGCAGGCTTCATCCAGCCAATTAAATACTCCAAGTGGCTGGCAAACCCAGTCTTGGTCGAGAAGAAGAACGGGACCTGGAGGATGTGTATCGACTACACAAACTTGAACAGCGCCTGCCCGAAGGAGCAGTTCGTCCTCCTGCGGATCTACCAAATAATCGACTCCACCACGGGCTCGGAGTCGCTATGTTTCCTCGACGCCTACTCTGGGTACAACCAGATCAAAATGGCTGTCGAGGACGAGGATAAGACGGCATTCATGATGCCATTCGGAGCATTCTGGTACACCACCATGACCTTCGGCCTCAAGAACGCCGGGGCGACCTACCAGCGGTGCATGCAAGAGTGCCTCGCTTCTTTGTTGGCTAAGATCCAATGAAGCATCATCAGACCGCGGGTGAGTTGACGACGGCGGCCTTTGGCTAATTTCATGCATGAGGTTCTTCAGATCAGCTAGGTCCTGCTCTACCCTGGAGATCCAATCTTCCTCCCGATCCTTCTTTCTCTGACGGCTTCTGTAACTGGAATCGTACTGAGGAAACCCTTTCTTCCACGAGACACCGGCGCCTTTGCCTCGTGTTCGTCCTCCCTTTTCAGGATTCCCTAGGGCGCGTGTCACTGCGTTCTCTCTCTCGTGGAACAATCCCAATTGAGCATCGTTCATTGCTTGAATAAGGTCTTGGGAGGGTTTTAGAATTTTATCATGAAATAATGTCTTCCCTGTTTCTGGGTCCAAGGATCCCCCGTGCCCGTACCACCAGTGCTTTGACCTCTCGGGCCATCGATCTGTACCAGGAGTGACGCCTCTAGCCCTCATTTCCTTCTCCACAGTTCCCCACTTAGGGATGGCACTCTTGTAGCCACCTGTCCCCATTTTACGATGGTATTTCATGTTGGCAGCATTTAACGTGTTCTTTGCCGACTTTGCCTTTGCTTTATCAGATTGCTTGTACTATACAAAATCGGGCCACTGTTTTCTCAACTTCTCATTTACTCCTTTGAAGTCTGGAGTTTTCTTTTTCGCGACATATTTCACGTATAAACTTTTCTTGTGGTTCCGGTACAGTTCAGCCATCCTGCTCAGTGCCCACTCCTTGACTTTCGCTCTATTTTCAAGCCCATCCGGCCTTCGGGTAATACCATCTACCTCAAATTCCTCATACTCTGGATGTAGTATGAAATGCGCTATGAGCTTCTACCAAAGGTCATCTTTGGCATCATCGGTGACATAGATGTTGGATTCTTCACCGGCTTTCTTTGGCATATTCCATTCTTGGATGGTGATCGGCAGGTTGTCCCTAACAAGAACCCCGCATTGACTTATTCCATTCTCTGGAGCAATCGGTTCACCATGATCATCTATTTCTTCGATGGTGAACCTCTGATTACCATCCAACTTTTTGTTCGGCCCTCATTTCGTTCGAGCTGTCGTTTGCTTCGATCCGGTGGGCTAAAGAAGAAGAGAGTGATTAATATATATCCAGATCAGTTAATGAATAGGGGTAACACGAGACTTTATATATATGTACCTCACCGGATCCTATCGAGGGGCCATCATTATTGTTGTTATTTGTTTGCCCTTCGTCCATCTGGTCTTCCCCTTGGTACATTAGGTTTTCCTCTAGTCCATCACCGGATGGATTCAGATATGAGGATATCTCTTCCTCGAGCAAAATATCTTCGGTGCCGGTAGTAATATTAAGAGGAATTTCACCTCTTATCATGCCCTGAAGAAAACCTTCAGCAATGCGACTAGGATCTTCGGCTGGATCCATGACTTAATTATCTATAAAAAAGAGAGTTAAACTGGTTAGAAATAACAATAATCCTAATAACTAAAACAATATAATCCTAATTATAATAATCCTAACATTATTGTGCTAAAACAATAATCATAATAACTAAAACAAAAAATAATCCAAATAAAACAATAATTCTAATATTATTTGTGGTAAAACAAAAAAATAACTAAAACAATACAATCCTAATAAATAAAACAAAAAATAACTAAAACAATAATCCTAATCCTAATTCTAATATTTTAATTAAAACAAATATCCTAATAACTAAAACAATATAATCCTAATTATAATAATCCTAATATTATTTGTGCTAAAACAATAATCATAATAACTAAAACAAAAAAAAACCCTAATAAAACAATAATCCTAATATTATTTGTGGTAAAACAAAAAATTAACTAAAACAATATAATCCTAATAAATAAAACAAAAAATAACTAAAACAATAATCCTAATCCTAATACTAATATTTTAATTAAAACAATAATCCTAATACTAATCCTAATAACTAAAACAATAATTCTAATCCTAATAACTACTAAAACAAAATAATCCTAATACTAATCCTAATAACTAAAACAATAATTATAAACCTAATAATTATATCTAACTAAAATAAAAAACTACCCCGGCCTCGATCGATCGAAGCGCCACCGACGCCATTGCAAGGCGGCATGAGCCTTGGCAAGGCATGGGGAGCGGCGGCGTGGAGAATGGCACAGCGGAGCGGAGCGTGGCACGGCGGAGCGCGGCATGGCGGAGCGCCGAGCACGGCACGGCGGAGCGCGGCACGACGGCGCGATGGAAGCGGGCGGCAAAGACTCGCTCTTCTTCGCCTTTAATGTCAATGCGTGCTTCGTCTTCGTCGAGAAATGCAAGTGCTGGGCACAGGGGCGGTGGCACGCGGAATATAAAGGGCCACTCGTTTAGTCCCAGGCTAAGCCACCGCCCGCGACTAAAGGGTGTTTAGTCCTGGGCCTTGGACTAACCCGCGACTAAAGACCCCCCCCTTGAGTCGCGGGTTAAGCCACGGCCCGGGACTTGTGTGTATTTTTCGGCCGCTTTGCGCGCGCGAAGGCAACCTTTAGTCCCGGGTCCATCCACGACCCGGGACTAATTTTTTTTTGTAAATTTTCTTTTTTTAATTCAAAACTAATATAAAAACTTTGGAAAATCATATCTTTTATTATAATAATCCAAATAAAACAAATAATATGTCTATTATTATTAGAAAAATATAAAGAATCTTAATATAATATCTATTTATCTGTTTGCATCATTTATAAATTATTTCATTTGTAAATATTATTTTTTTAATTCAAATCAAATATAAAAACTTTGGAAAATCATTTATCTTTTATTATAATAATACAAATAAAACAAATAATATGTCTATTATTATCAAAAAATATAAAGAATCTTAATATAATATCCATTTATCTGTTTGCATCATTTATAAATTATTTCATTTGTAAATTTTCATTTTTTAATTCAAATCAAATATAAAAACTTTGGAAAATCATATCTTTTATTATAATAATCCAAATAAAACAAATAATATGTCTATTATTATCAAAAAATTTTTAAGAATCTTAATATAATATCTATTTATTTGTTTGCACCATTTATATATTATTTCATTTGTAAATTTTTTTTTAATTCAAATCAAATATAAAAACTTTGGAAAATCATATCTTTTATTATAATAATCCAAATAAAACAAATAATATGTCTATTATTATAAAAATAATTAAAGAATCTTAATATAATATCCATTTATCTGTTTGCATCATTTATAAATTATTTAATTTGTAAATTTTCTTTTTTATTCAAATCAAATATAAATACTTTGGAAAATCATATCTGTTATTATAATAATCCAAATAAAACAAATAATATGGGCTGAGGATCCCCGGAGTGGCAGGTGACGATGATGATGACGATGACGATGACGAAGAAGACCCTGAAGCTGCGTACTATAGGACTAGGCATGATTATGACTAAAGGGGGCGGCTTTAGTCCTGAGTGTTACCTAATAAAGAGAGGGTTCATCTTTAGTCCCGATTGGAGAAACCAACCGCGACTGAAGGGATTGCGGCAGACTGGGCCAGGCAACACTAATAATAGGGGTGAGTGTCGACATTATGTCGTGCGTCTTGTACCTTGTTTCAGATGGTGTCACCAACCGGGACTAAAGATGAACCTTTAGTCCCGGTTGGAGACACCAACCGGGACTAAACATGAGTCAGCACTAATAATAGGGGTGAGTGTCGACATTATGTCGTGAGTGTCGACATTATGCTGAGCTGCTTATACTATAAATAGGCATCCTTGTGAGTCCAGTCCTCCAGCCAGTTTGAGGCATCTCCAAGATGGTTTTCGAGAGCAGGGACACCACTACGGCCAGTTTCAGGGAAATTCCGATGGAGCCCAGTCCTCTGGCATCTCCAAGAAACTGGTCATAGAGGCACTCCCTAATATGTGAAATTAGTTAGCTCCCAGGCGTATTGATCTAGTTAGAGAAGTTACAAGCTGCAAGATGGTTTTCGAGAGCAGGGACACCACTACGGCCAGTTTCAGGGAGATGCCGACGGAGCCCAGTCCTCCGGAATCTCCGAGAAACTGGTCATAGAGGCACTCCCTAATATGTGACCTCACGCGTTTGGAGATCGGATCTTAATGGTAAGTATGAATCGGGACTAAAGGCCCTCCTTTAGTCCCGGTCCAGCCACAAAACGGGACTAAGACACTCAAGATTGTTTGCAGACAACACTATAAAAATGGACACATGCATGGAGCATCTTCACTCATAAAATGTTACAATTATTACATATCATTTCTTCGCGTGTGTTCCTTTCTGTTCCCGTCGTATCCATGGAGCATCTTCATTCATTAACATGATGATTGGGTCATCCTTCACCGCGAAGGGCGGAATTTCATGAAACTTATCACAATCTTCTGACATGTCTGTCTTGTCCTCCACTCCCATGATGTTTCTTTTTCCTGAAAGAACTATGTGGCGCTTTGGCTCATCGTCTGATGTATTATTTTTCTTATTTTTTCTTTTTCTAGGTTTGGTAGACATGTCCTTCACATAGAAAACCTGAGCCACATCATTGGCTAGGACGAATGGTTCGTCTAAGTACCCAAGATTATTGAGATCCAACGATGTCATTCCGTATTTCTTGTCTACCCCCTCCCATTTGCATCGAAACAAAGGGACCTTAAAAGTAGGTCCATAGTCAAGTTCCCATATCTCCTCTATGTAACCATAATATGTGGTCTTTGACCCATTGTTGTCTGTTGCATCAGAGCGGGCACCACTGTTTTGGTTGGTGCTCTTTTTATCTTGGGCTATCGTGTAAAATGTATACCCATTTATCTCGTACACTTGGAAAGGCGATATAGTCGAAGATGGTGACCTAGACAACAAGTATAGCTGATCTCCAAGAGTGTTGTTTTTGATGAGATGTTGCAACCAACCGCCGAAACTCTTCATGTGTTCATCTCTACTCCAAGAGTCATGCTTTCCAGGGTTGTTGGAGTGTAAGATTTTCTTGTGTTCCTCGATATATGGGGCCACCAAGATAGAATTATGTAGAACGGTGTAATGTGCTTCGGTGTAAGAATGTCCGTCACTACATATTATTGATTTCTTTCCTAGAGTACCCTTTCCACTCAGTCTTCCCTCATACCGCGATTGAGGAAGACCAATCGGCTTAAGGTCAGGAACAAAGTCAGCACAAAATTCAATGACCTCCTTTGTTCCATAGCCCTTGGAGATGCTTCCTTCTGGCCTAGCGATTTAACATATTTCTTTAAGATTCCATGAACCTCTCAAAGGGAAACATATTGTGTAGAAATACAGGACCGAGAATGGAAATATCTTCGACTAGGTGAACCAGAAAAGGCCATAATATTGAAGAAGGATGGTAGGCACACCAACTCAAAATGACAAGACATTGGACCACATCATTCTCAGAATGGTAGATCTTCAGGATTGATTATCTTCTGAGAGATTGCATTGAGAAATGCACATAGCTTCACAATGGGTACTCGAACATTATCTGGTAGAAGCGCCCTCAATGCAATCGGAAGAATTTGCGTCATAATCACGTGGCAGTCATCAGACTTTAGGTTTTGAAACTTTTTTCTGCCATATTTATTATTCCCTTTATATTCGACGAGAATCCAGACGGGACCCTTAATACTTCTTAGGCATTCAAAAAATATTTCCTTCTCTTGTTTGGTAAGAGCGTAGCTGGCATGACCTTGAAACCATTCTGGATGTAGGCCATATGGGTCTTTCATACGTTGATGGTCCTTTCGTGCTTCCGGTGTATCTTTTGTCTTCCCATACACGCCCAAGAAGCCTAGAAGGTTCACGCAAGTCACATGCATCACATCGATTGCAGAGCAGACCTCTAAGAATTTCCAATATGGTAGCTCCCAAAATATAGATTTCTTCTTCCACATGGGTGCATGTCCTTCAGCATCCTTCGGAACAAGTTTTCCTCCAGGACCCTTTCCAAAGGTTACCAGTTGATCCAAATCTTCGACCATATCAAATATATCAGCACCAGTACGCTCCTTAGGCTTCTTCTGGTGACATGCCAGACCGTTTAAATGCTTGCCTTTCTTTCTTAAGGGATGCTTGGACAAAAGAAATCAACGATGCTCATTGTATATATTCTTCTTACAATATTCCAAATATATACTTTCAGTCTCATCTAAACAATGTGTGCATGAATTCTATCCCTTGTTTAACTGTCCTGAAAGGTTACTAAGAGAAGGCCAATCATTGATTGTCATGAAAAGCAATGCTCGGAGGTTAAATTCTTCCTGCTTGTGCTCATCCCACACGCGTATCCCGGGTTCGTGCAACAACTGTAAAAGTTTTTCCACTAATGGCCTTAGGTACACATCAATGTCGTTGCCAGGTTGCTTCGGACCTTGGATCAACACTGGCATCATAATGAACTTCCGCTTCATGGACAACCAAGGAGGAAGGTTATAGATGCATAGAATCACGGGCCAGGTGCTGTGACTGGAGCTCTGCTCCCCAAAGGGATTCATGCCATCTGTACTTAGACCAAACCTTAAACTCCTTGCATCATCTGCAAAGTCCGGGTACTTTCTATTGATTTTTCTCCATTGCGACCCATCAGCGGGGTGTCTCCACACCCCATCTGACTTACGTTCCTCTTTATGCCATCGCAACAACTTGGTTTTCTCTTTGTTTCTGAATAAGCGTTTCAACCGTGGTATTATAGGATCATACCACATCACCTCCGCAGGAACCCTCTTCCGGGGGGGCTCGCCCTCAACGTCACTAGGGTCATCTCGTCTAATCTTATACCGAAGTGAAGTGCATACCGGGAATGCATCCAAATTCTCATCCTCCTCACCGCGGTAGAGGATGCAGTCATTAGGGCATGCATGTATATTATGAACCTCTAAACCTAGAGGGCAGACAACCTTCTTTGCTTCGTACGTACTGGCGGGCAATACGTTATCTTTTGGAAGCATATTCTTCATCATTTTCAGCAACAATTATAACTGGGCATGAAGCCGGACTTCAACAGGTGGCTGTGAAGGGTTTTTGAGTCAGAGTAATCCTTCTGATTCCTACATCCATTACATGGACAGAATACAAAACCATTGCGCTTGTTTGCATCAGCAACACGGATGAATTTATGCACGCCATTAATGAACTTCGCCAGAAGGCGTCGGACTGTACATCCATTCCGGACCATCTGCATTATAGTAAAAGTATATCAAAAACCATTACACAACATGATAAAACTATTACAAGTTATATTGAGAGCTTCTAGAGCATTAATTTTGAATTTTGAAAAATTTACATGCACCAATTTGTGAATTGCAGAAAACAATCAACATGATAAATGTGGAGTTTTTTATTATTGTTCTATCAGTGAAAACCTCATTCCATTCTAAGCTCTGAAACTCTAAAATTACACATTTTGCATGAGTAAAACACAATGATCATCGTGGACGGTGGTGCTTTTATTATCAATTGCTTTTTGTGTACTTTGCATCCTGCAGTATGATGGGATGAAGCGGCCCGGGCTAACCTTACATGACATCATTCATGAGACTTGCTCCACGCTCAACATGCAACTTGTATTGCATAATTGGCTTTGCGGGTGTATGTATCTCCCATAATAGTATAGATTCAATTTACAACGGGCACTTGATAGTTCATACATCAACGTTGTGGTTCTTGTTCGTAAGTTAGACCGACACTTATTGAACACCCCAAACCACGTAAAATATGCAAAGAAAATTAGTGGCGTCTAACTTTGTTTTGCAGGGGCGTGCTGTGATGTGATATGGCCATGATTGTGATTATATATGATGTATGCAATGTTCCTTATTGTAAGTTGGCAACCGGCAGGAGCCATATGGTTGTCTTTTAAATTCCGGTAAGACATGCGTGTCTATTCAAAGTAGTTGTAATAGTTGAAGCTGGTGGAGGACAACCATGAAACAGCGCCATTGACCTTGACGCCATACCGGTGATGATGGAGATCATGTTCGTGCTTGAAGATGGAGATCGGAAGCCCAAGAAGAAAGGCCATATCATATCACATATTATGAATTGCGTATGATGTTAATACTTTATGCATCTTGTATTGCTTAGTTTGCGACGGTGGCATTATAAGATGATCCCTCATGCACACAATTTCAAGTTTTAAAGTGTTCATCCTTAGTAAGCACCGTTGCTAAAGCTCGTTGTTTCGAAGCACCATGTGATGATTAGGTGTGTTAGATTCTGCGAGTTTATACAACGTGAGCAAGCCAGATTTGCTCATGCAGAAGCTAAGGTTTGATCTTGACGAGCCTAGCATGTACATACATGGTCTCGGAACACGGATCACCGAAAGGTAAATCATGAGTCATATAGTAGATATGATGAACATGTTGATTGTTCGCCATTGAAGCTACATCAACTCTCGTGATGATCGGTTTTGATGTGGTGGATTTGGTTCATGTGATCACTAAAACAATGCGAGGAATATTGTTTTGAGTGGGAGTGCACCTAGATTAATTTAACTATTAATTAGAAGTCAATTTGTCATAAACTTAGTCTAAACTATTGCAAATATGTTGTAGATAAATGGTGGCCCCTACCATCAATTTTAATGCGTTCCTAGAGAAAGAAAAGTTGAAAAACAATGGAAACAACTTCGCGGATTGGTTCCGCAATTTGAGGATTTTCCTCAATGCTGGTAATTTGACCTATGTGCTGGATGCACCGCTGGGTGACCCGCCTGCAGCTAATGCTACCGATGATGTAAAGAATGTTTTCCACGCTCGGAAGAATCAGTACTCCACGGTTCAGTGTGCTATCTTGTATGGTTTGGAATCGGAGCTTCAGAAAAGGTTTGAGAACCATGACCCACATGATATTGTCCGTGAACTAAAATGATATTTGAGGATCACGCGGCAGTTGAGAGTTATGAGGCTTCTGAAAAGTTATTTAACTGCAAGATGGAAGAGGGCAGCTCCGTCAGTGAGCATGTTCTTAAGATAGTTGGGCACGCGAGCAAGCTTGAAAGCTTAGGTATAGTTATTTCTAATGCTTTGGGGATTCACCGTGTCCTCCAATCACTACCACCAAGTCGTTGCCAGAACTCTTCTCCATGTTAAAATCTGCAGAAGTGGAGATCAAGAAAGAGCACCAAGTGTTGTTGTTCAATAAGACCACCAAATTCAAGAAGCAAGGCAAGTCTAAGAAAAAGGGAAACTTCAAGAAGGGCGGTAAGAAAGTTACCGCGCCGGCGAAGAAGACCAAGGCTGGGCCTAAGCCTGATACTGAGTGTTTTTACTACAAGGGAGAAGGTCACTGGAAGCGGAATTGCCCAAAGTACTTGGCGGATTTGAAGAACAGCAACATCAAGAAGAAAGGTATATCCGATATACATGTTATTGATGTGTATCTCACTAGTACACGTAGTAGTGCCTGGGTATTTGATACTGGTTCGGTTGCTCATATTTGTAATTCGAAACAGGTACTGTAGAATAAACGGAAGCTAGCAAAGAATGAGGTGACGATGCGCGTTGGAAATGGATCAAAGGTTGTTGTGATCGCGGTCATCACGCTACATCTTCATCTACCATCGGGATTAGTTCTATACTTAAATAATTATTATTTGGTGCCTGCATTGAGCATGAACATTATATCAGGATCATGTTTATTGTGAGACGGTTACTTGTTTAAGTCCAAGAATAATGGTTGTTTGATTTATATGAGTAATATGTTTTATGCACATGCACCTTTGATAGATGGTCTATTCTTATTGAATCTCGATTGTGGTAATACACACATTAATGAAATTGAAGCTAAACGTTTGGAATTGAGTGATAACTCAACCTATATGTGGCACTGTCGTCTTGGTCATATTGGAGTGAAGCGTATGAAGAAACTCCATTCCGATGGAATTCTTGAATCACTTGAAAGATGTGAAGCATGTCTGATGGGTAAAATGACTAAGACTCATTTTCTGGTATGATGGAGCGAGCTACAGACTTATTGGAAATCATACATACCGATGTCTGTGGCCCAATGAGTGTAGCATCGCGCGGTGTTTATCGTTATGTTCTTACCTGCACGGATGACTTGAGTAGATATGGGTATATCTATTTCATGAAACATAAGTCCGAAAATTTTGAGAAGTTTAAGGAATTTCAAAGTGAGGTAGAGAATCAACTTAACAAGAAGATTAAATTTCTACGATCTGATCGTGGAGGCGAATATCTAAGTTACGAGTTTGGCGAGCATTTGAGGAAATGCGGAATACTTTCACAATTGAAACCTCCGGGAACACCACAACGTAATGGTGTGTCCGAACATTGTAATCAAACTCTCTTATATATGGTTTGTTCTATGATGTCACTTATAGATTTATCGCTATCGTTTTGGGTTTATGCATTAGAAACAGCCGCATGACTTTAAATAGGGCTCCATCTAAATACGTTGAAACGACACCGTATAACTTATGGTTTGGGAAGAAACCTAAATTGTCGTTCCTTAAGTTTGGGGTTTCTTAGCTTATGTAAAGAAGTTACAGCCCGACAAAGCTTGAACCCAAAGTGTAAAAATGCTTCTTCATTGGATACCCAAACGGAACTATTGGGTATAACTTCTATCATATATCCGAGGGCAAAATCTTTGTTGCCAAGAATGGATCCTTTCTAGAGAAGGAGTTTCTCTCGAAAGAAGTGACTGGAAGGAAAGTAGAACTCGACGAGGTTGTTGATCCTTCTCTCGAACTTGCGAGTAGCACAGCACCGGAAGTAGTTCCTGTGGCGTCTACACCAATAAGATAGGAAGCTAATGATGTTGATCATAAAACTTCGGTTGAAGTTACTACGGAACCTCGCAGGTCAACGAGGACTCGTACCACTCCTGATTGGTATGATCCCGTTATGAGTGTCATGTTGGTGGACAATACCGATGACCCTACGACATATGAGGAAGCGATGATGAGCCCAGATTCCAATAAATGGCAAGAAGCCATGAAATCCGAGGTTGGATCCATGTACGAAAACCAAGTATGGACTTTGGTGGACTTACTGGATGGCCGGAAGGCTGTCGAGAACAAATGGATTTTCAAGAAGAAAACAGATGCTGATGGTAATGTTACTGTCTATAAAGCTCGACTTGTCGCAAAGGGTTTCGACAAATTCAAGTAGTTTACTACGATGATACTTTCTCACCAGTAGCGAAGCTATAGTCTGTGAGGATTTTATTAGAAATCGCTGCATATTATGATTATGAGATATGGCAGATGGATGTTAAAACGGCGTTCCTCAATGGAGACATTGATGAAGAGTTGTATATGATGCAACCCAAAGGTTTTGTCGATCCTAAAGATGCTAACAAGGTATGCAAAATTCAACGGTCCATTTATGGATTGAAGAAGCATCCCGAAATTGGAATCAACGTTTTGATAAGGTAATCAAACGTTTTGGTTTTATACAAACTTATGGAGAAGCTTGTATTTACAAGAAAGTGAGTGGGATCTCTGCAGCATTCTTAATACAATATGTAGATGACATATTGTTGATTGGGAATGATGTAGACCTTCTTAATAGTGTCAAGGATTATTTGAATAATAGTTTTTCAAAGAAAGATCTTGGCGAAGCAGTTTACATATTTGGCATAAAGATTTATAGAGATAGATCGAGATGCCTAATATCATTGTCATAGAGTACATATTTGGACAAAGTTCTAAAGAGGTTTGGAATGGACGATAGCAATAAAGGGTTCTTGCCCATGTTGCCCAATACGACCTTGAGTAAAACTCAAAGTCCTGCAACGGCATAAGATAGAGAAAGGATGAGTAAGACTCCCTATGCCTCAGCCATAGGATCTCTTATGTATGCCATGCTATGTACTAGACCCGACATTGCATATGCTGTTAGTTTGACTAGCAGATATCAAAGTGATCCAGGAGTGGATCATTGGACAGCGGTCAAAAACATCCTTAAGTACTTGAGAAGAACTAAGGATATGGTTCTTTCTTATGGAGGTGATAAACAACCCGTTGTTAATGGTTACACCGATGCTAGTTGAAACACTGATCCAGATGATTCTAAATCTCAATCTGGATACGTATTTACTTTGAATGGTGTAGCAGTTAGCTGGAGGAGTGCAAAGCAAAACGTTGTGGCGAGATCTTCAACTGAATCGGAATACATAGCTGCTTCGGAGGCTTCACAAGAGGCAATATGGATGAAGGAGTTCATTACAGAGCTTGGTGTGGTTCCAAGTGCGCTGGACCTAATGTCTATCTAGTGTGATAACATGGGCGCCATAGCCAATGTGTAGGAACCATGGTCACACAAGAAGCTAAAGCACATCAAGGTACATTTTCACGCTATTCGATAGCATGTCCAAGATGGTGACGTAAAGATTTGCAATGTACACATAGATCTAAATGTGGCGGATCCGTTGACTAAACCTCTCCCGAGGGCAAAACATGACCAGCACCAAACCGCCATGGGTGTTAGGTATATTACCATGTAATCTAGATTAGTTGACTCTAGTGCAAGTGGGAGACTGTTGGAGATATGCCCTAGAGGCAATAATAAAATTGGTTATTATTATATCTTTGTGTTTATGATAAATGTTTATATTCATGCTATAACATTATTAAACCGGAAACATTAATACTTGTGTGATTTGTAAACTAAATTAGAGTCCCTAGTAAAGCCTCTCTGTAATACTAGGTTTTTGGTTAATAGATGATTGTGGTTTCCCGATCATGAACATTGAAATGTTGTTAACAACAAGATCATATCATTAGGAGAATGGTGTGATGGACATACTCCTATAGATAAGCGTAGCATTAAGATCAAGTCATTTCAATAGTTCGTTTGCTATAAGCTTTCTGATACATAGTAACCTAATTCCTTCGACCATGAGATCATGGTAATCACCATCACCGGAAGGATGCTTTGATGATATCAAACACCACACCTTAACTGGGTGGCTATAAAGGTGGCATTGAGTATTCGGAAAGTATGGGTTGAGGCACATGGATCAAGAGAGGGATTTGTCCATCCATATGACGGATAGATATACTCTGGGCCCTCTCGGTGGAATGTCGTCCAATTAGCTTGCAAGCATGTGATTGGCTCACAAGGGATCACATATCACGGGAACGATAAAAGAGTACATATCGGCAACGAGGTTGAACTAGGTATGCAGAGATACCGACGATCAAAACCTCGGATATGTAAACTATCGTGAGACAAAGGGAAATTAGTATCGTATGTAAGTGGTTCATCCGATCGCAAAGTAATCATAGAAATATGTGGGAGCCATATGAATTTCCAGATTACTCTATTGGTTATTGATCGGAGAAGTGTCTCGATCATGTCCGCATAATTCACGAACCATAGGGAGACACACTGTCAACACCTGGATTTTTCAATCCTAGATGACTGTTATGCCATACATCGCAATCCCAGGATTACCATTTTTGCGAGACATAACAGAATTGGATACCATAGTACTTCATCCATTACAAACGATACATAAGTTCTTACACAAATAGGGATCTCATGATCCAGTTCTTAATACAACATCAAGCAGCGGAATACGTAATAATAGCAGTAGGCGTAAGCTCCATCTTCGGGGTCACAGGCAATGCTGACGATGGGAGATGATCCTAGTTGTCATAACCTTCCTGGGGTCCATCCTCCAGATACTCCTCTTCATAGTCTGGCCATGGGAATAGCCAGGGACAAAGCCATGAGTACTCTTTAAGTACTCGCAAACTAATACTAACAGGTAAGGGGTTTTTGGATAATAGGACACTAGGCTCTAGGGTTGTTTTGCAAAAATCCAGGTTTATCTCTACTAGGTTCCAAAGCTAGTCACAATTTTATAACTCCTAAGTGGGATCTTGTAATTCAGGTCACAACTCTGTTGTGGTCAAGTCAAAGTCTCAATTTGCTTCACAAGTCATTTTGAAAAGTCTGACGGGGGAACAGTATGGCCACTCCAACTGTCCATAACCGCGGACGCGGCTATTCGAATAGTTTGACACTCTGCAGAGATTGTACACTTTCACAAACAACATTCGATACATCCGTCAGGAACAAATCCTGAATTCACCATACTCAGTATGCGGATAGTCAATCCTAACCTTTCGTTTACATGCCCTAGTATAAGCACCTCTCCTGTGAGTTTGGCCTCCCAACCATGACTCACTGTCATCTTGGGTACTGCACAGGTGGACAATCTTCACAAGGTAGCCTCAGCTCAGACCTTGGCCGTGAGGGAACTAATACTAAGGTATATAAGTTCCCAGTCAAGCCCTACCCAATATTCGGGTATTGTGGTTGTACGATAAAATTGGAATGGTATCGCATCCAGACAACCATCAGTTTTAAAAAGGGCTAAGGCTCATGCCTCAACATTTTCATCACCAAAATCATCAAGTGTTTGGAAACACATGTCCAAAACATTTCAATAGAATGATCCATCATTCCAAGGTTTTCATAACCATTTTTCCACCAAGTATTCCCATCTAAAGTTGATCAAGTTTTATGCTTAGCACTAGCATCTACAGGTGGGGGTAAGCACTGATGAGGGGTGGTAAACTAGTGGGGTTTTAACTAAGCTCAAACTCATGCCTTAAGATGACATCAAGGTTATCTAACTTAGGCCAAATTTTATGCTCTTTATGCAACCTTCAGCACAACTGTCTAGTATCTACCAAACTCTTAAGTAGACTCTAAGTAATCTTTGATAAAGAAATAAAGTGAGAAGCTTGCCATAAAACTAGGATTGGTTTATCAAGTGGGTACTCTTGCAAGGGTTAGCTTGCATAGGTATAGTATAAGCTTGCAAGTATGGGCTTGCACATTCAACTAGTAGTATTTGGCTAGCTAAAGTAGAGTGTCTTGCAAGTTTTAGCTTGCCTTGTGCAGAGCAGTGGTTGAAGTTCTCCTCGGCTTCCTCTTCGTAGTATCCTCCTTCCTCCTCGTATCCTTGGTCGGTACAAGCGTCTATGAATAAATACGAGGTACACAATCACCAAACAATACTTAACTTCTGGCAATCATCATACACAAGGGTCCTATAGATGATCTAGCATCATCTCTACATTACAAGGTTAAGGCTTGGTTTAAGTCTTTTTATTTTTAGAAAAGTAATTTCTACTCATTGAAAAACTACTTAAGACTTAATATTCTCCAAACTAAACATGGGATCATGTTGATACATGTCATCACCACATATTGTAGTCCATGAGAATGTTATTTAAAGTGGTGTCACAATTTAATAAGGTTTTACCCTTTTATTTTAATTAATTAAAGTGACAAGAAATGCTTATGAAGCATTCTTTTATTACTTGAACATTATTTCTGCAAGTAAACCTATATATTTTTATATATTCTGAAAGTTATGGTTAAATGTGATTTTTGAGAGTTGGAATCAACTCAAAAGCTTTTATGGTTTAAATTTGAAAAATGTTTGAATGTAGAAAAGATTCTGCCTTGTTATTTTTACCAAGGGTGATCTACAGATCCAAATGACTTGAATCCAACGGTCTTGGATTAAGCATTCACAGACCTTTCCAACAAAATTGGTTTCATCAAATTTGGTGCACAAAATCGATCTGGGTTGATTTTTGAAGTTGGGTACAGAAGTGTGTTTGAAATGAAATAGAAAAAGGTTTAATTTGAATAACTGGGCTGCGCGGGAAAATCTAACGGGTCGGCCTGCTAAGCACAGCGCTCCCGCGGGCTGTTTAAGTGGGTGTCCCCACTCGTCAGTGACACGGGGCTGGGCGAAGCGGTATGGGGCGACGTGGATCGTTCGATCTAGTTCTAATCTAACGGCTGGGAGTCATCGTCGACGCGAGAAAACTCCGGCGAGAACGAAACCTAGCGCGGCCAGTGAGGGGTGCTAGAGGCTCACCGGGGTACTGGCGAGGGTTGGCGAGGCGGGCGAACGACAAAGTCGACGACAACGAACCTCCTGGTACCAGTGGCTTCTCCTGGGGCGGCTCCAGTCGCTGGCTCCCTTCTTCTCCAGAGGCGGCGGGCTCCGGTGAAATTCCGGCGAGGTGGTGCTCGCCTTGCTCTGGGAATGGTGTGGCACAATCAGTGAGGAGAGGGGAGTGAGATGGTGTGATGAATTCGTGCGGGGGTGGCCTCTATTTATAGTCGAGCGAGGGGACCGTCAGGGCGCACAGTGAGCTCGTCGGGGGCGACGTTACAGGCGGCTAAAGGCATGGGCACGGGTAGGGGACAGTGCTGTGTCTCCTGGCGATGCTGAACGACATGGTCGCGAGGCAAGGGGCGGTGCGTCTTGGTCTAGAACAGGCGGTGCTCTGCACGGCAGAGGAGGCGTCTTCGACCGCGGGCGGTGGCTGTACGGCACGGGGCGGCAAACGGGGATGTCTGGCGGTCTCCTAGGTCGGTGGTGATCGTGTGTGCACGCGGCGAGGGCTGCACGCGGTCTGTGGGTGATGGTCGAGGGTGGCGCTCTGGCGCACACTCGGCATGGTCTGGGCGCGGCTTGTGCGCGTGGTCCAGGGCTTGGCAACGCTTGCGGCTGGGACAGTGAGTGGCGGTGGACGGTGGGCTGCCTCCCAGACATGCTGGCTAGGCCTGCTGCTGCTCCTAGCTTGCTGTCCACAATGGGGTGACATGGGTGTGCTCGGCTATTCACCATTAATGGCAATGGCAAGCTCACAGGGGTGCTATTGTTGGGCTAATCTTTCTAGATGATCTACTGAGCTGTATGTGATCTAACTAGGGAATAAGTTAGGCCAAATTTACTGCACACTATAGTGTTTGATGTTTTGTTTGATTTGTGTCTGCAACCTGTTTGATGAAATGGCCGCATGAAATCAAGTTTTGAATTTTGAAATGATTTTTGGTGGGTTTGCTAGATTGGTGCTGGTGAGTCTGCAGATGCTTGGGTTTTGAAAGTTGAGCTTGTTTGAGTGGGTTTTGAAAAAGTGGGATCTTCCCATATGAAGAAGATTCAATTTTGAAATGTCATTTAAACTATGCATTTGAAAATTTCTGGATGATCACAAAGTGGGCCTTGATACTCTGTTATGAGTACATTCAAGGGGTGCAAAGATCCAGAAAAGTTTCTGTTAGGTTCTGAAAGTTTGAGACAGCCAAAGTAGGCTTGAGAGTTAAATTGGTCAAAATGACCCTTCACTTAATATATTTGTTTTGATTTACTTGTCTTTAGGAAAAGTGTGGGAAATGTTTTAGATGATGTTTATTTCATCTAAGAAACATTTTACAAGCAATGGATCACACAAACAAAGTGGTTTTAAAGAAATTCAAAAACTATGCATACACATATGCATGCATTCATGGGTTTAGTTAGAAAAGTTTTTTGTTAACCCTAATCTTGATGATTAGTGTTTTGATGATCTAAGTTTGGTATTTTTGGGATGTTACACACACTTAAGGATTCGATGTTGTTTATGTAGATATGAAAAGTTAGTAGGGATACCGAATGTTGTTAGGAGCCTCGGATGGGATCCGGGATATCACTAGGAGATCCGGAATGCTCTGGAGAATAAGATTCATATAAGGAAAGTCCGTTTTCGGAGTTCGGGAAAGTTTCCGATGGTTTCATCGGAAAGGTTCTAGAAGGGTCTAGAAGGTTCACCAGACCGGAAGGGGAATGTTCCATGAATGTGTCATGGATATGTGGAATGATTGGATCATATCCTAGGTCACTTGGTGTTGGCATTTGCAAGAGAGAATTAAAAACCTAAATTGAAAGTCAAACGGGAAGTTTGAAAAGTCAAACTCGAACAATGGTTTCCTAGTGGAAGAAGAAACAAGTCCTTCTCTCAATCCAATTGGGTTTGGGTTTGAATTCAAACCCACCCCTCCCAAGGCTGCCCTCCCTCTCATAAATAGAGGGGAGGGCTGCCCCAAACACCACAAACCCTAGCCCCTCTCCACTCGATCCACCGCCGCCGCCGCCCGTGCCACCGCCGCGCGCCGCCGCCGCCTTACGCTGCCACCGGTCTGTCGCCGCCGCCATAGCCGCCGCCGACACCTCCTCCTCCTCCCGGTCTTCTAAACCCTAGATCTCCAGGAAACCCTAATCCACCATAACTCGCACCGGCTTAGGCGAAGCCCTACGGGATCTTCCCTCTTCTTCCGACACCATGCTGTCATGCTGCCGGAATCGCGAGGGGAGAACTACAACCTCTGATGCCTGCTGGAACAAGGGAGAGGAAGGTCTTCATTGAGTACCGAACGTGTGACCGATTGCGGAAGCGCTGCCGAAACGCAGCGCCAGAAGGATCGTCTACGCGATCTTGATATCGGCAAGTGTACGACTACATCACCCACGAGAATCTGCTCTCGTTAACCGCTTTGGAATCTTCGAGGGTGAGTGCTTCTATCGACTCGTTGCTACAATCTAGTATATACATCTTGGCTTGTTTGTGTGCATGCGGTAGAATTTTTTTGTTTTCCATGCTACGAACCCCTACAATGGTATCAGAGCCATGTCTATATGTAGATCTGTTGCACGAGTAGAACACAATGGTCATTGTTGACGGTGGTGCTTTTATTATCAATTGCTTTTTGTGTACTTTGCATCTTGCTGTATGATGGGATGAAGCGGCCCGGGCTAACCTTACATTACATCGTTCATGAGACTTGCTCCACGCTCAACATGCAACTTGTATTGCGTAAGTGGCTTTGCGGGTGTCTGTCTCTCCCACCATAGTATAGATTCAATTTACAACGGTCACTTGATAGTTCAAACATCAACGTTGTGGTTCTTGTTCATAAGTTAGAACGACACTTATTGAAAGCCCCAAACCACGTAAAATATGCAAAGAAAATTAGAGGCGTCTAACTTTGTTTAGCAGGGGTGTTCTATGATGTGATTATATATGATGTATGCAATGTTCCTTATTGTAAGTTGGCAACCGGCAGGATCCATATGGTTGTCTTTTAAATTCCATTAAGACCTGCGTGTCTATTCAAAGTAGTTGTAATAGTTGAAGCTGGTGGACGGCAACCATGAAACGGCGCCATTGACCTTGACGCCATACCGCTGATGATGGAGATCATGTTCGTGCTTGAAGATGGAGATCGGAAGCACAAGAATAAAGGACATATCATATATTATGAATTGCATGTGATGTTAATCCTTTATGCATCTTGTACTTCTTAGTTTGCTACGGTAGCATTATAAGATGATCCCTCATGCACACAATCTCAAGTTTTAAAGTGTTCATCCTTCGTAAGCACCGTTGCTAAAGCTCGTTGTTTCGAAGCACCACGTGATGATCGGGTGTGTTAGATTCTGCGAGTGTATACAACATGAGCAAGCCAGATTTGCTCATGCGGAAGCTAAGGTTTGATCTTGACGAGCCTAGCATGTACAAACATGGTCTCGGAACACGGATCAGCGAAAGGTAAAGCATGAGTCATATAGTAGATTTGATGAACATGTTGATTGTTCGCCATTGAAGCTACATCAACTCTCGTGATGATCGGTTTTAATGTGGTGGATTTGGTTCGTGTGATCACTAAAACAATGCGAGGGATATTGTTTTGAGTGGGAGTTCACCTATATTAATTTACCTATTAATTAGAACTCAATTTGTCATAAACTTAGTCTAAACTATTGCAAATATGTTGTAGATAAATGGCGGCCCCTACCATCAATTTTAATGCGTTCCTAGAGAAAGAAAAGTTGAAAAACAATGGAAGCAACTTCACGGATTGGTTCCGCAATTTGAGGATTGTCCTCAATGCTGGTAATTTGACATATGTGCTGGATGCACCGCTGGGTGAACCGCCTGCAGCTAATGCTACCGATGAGGTAAAGAATGTTTTTCCTCGCTCAGAAGAATAAGTACTCCACAGTTCAGTGTCATATCTTGTATGGTTTGGAATCGGAGCTTCAGAAAAAGTTTGAGAACCATGACCCACATGATATTATCCGTGAACTCGAAATGATATTTGAGGCTCACGCGGCAGTTGAGAGTTATGAGGCTTTTGAAAAGTTCTTTAACTGTAAGATGGAAGAGGGAAGCTCCGTGAATGAGCATGTGCTTAAGATGTTTGGGCACACGAGCAAGCTTCAAAGCTTAGGTATAGTGATTCCTAATGCTTTGGGGATTCAACGTGTCCTCCAATCACTACCACCATGTTACAAGAATTTTGTGATGAACTATAATATGCAAAACATGGACAAGTCGTTGCCAGAACTCTTCTCCATGTTAAAATCTGCAGAAATCGAGATCAAGAAAGAGCACCAAGTGTTGTTTGTCAATAAGACCACCAAATGCAAGAAGCAAGGCAAGTCTAAGAAAAAGGGAAACTTAAAGAAGGGCGATAAGAAAGTTACCGCGCCGGTGAAGAAGAACAAGGTTGGGCCTAAGCCTGATACTGAGTGTTTTTACTGCAAGGCAGAAGGTCACTGGAAGCGGAATTTCCCAAAGTACTTGGCGGATTTGAAGAACGGCAACATCAAGAAGAAAGCTATAACAGATATACATGTTATTGATGTGTATCTCACTAGTACTCATAGTAGTGCCTGATACTGGTTCGGTTGCTCATATTTGTAACTTGAAACAGGTACTGCAGAATAAACGTGACATGGTTATACCCCATGGGTACATGATCTCAGCATACCTGGTCCAGCCCAAGGAAGGCCCATGACAATTATACGCCGGCCCATGAAGATTTTCGGGCGGCTAAGGCCCATGACGCTATCGGATCCTTGGAGAGCAAGACTAGAGTAGATAGGAAATTCAAAGGGGTAAAACCCTAGAACCTGTAACCGACTAGGTCCATGCCCGGGACCTGCCTGAGTATATATAAAGGCTAGGAGGGCACGACCTAGATCTCCTCCTCATACTTTCGCATACACACCTCCACGCCAGATTGCATCTGCGCACCCCTGTAACCTTTGGTTCCGCCGTAATCAAGAGCAGACAAGCAGGAGCAGGGTTTTCCCTCCGGGGGCCTGAACCTGGGTAAACCTTGTGTCCCCATGTTGCTTGTTTGCTAACCGATCCGCTATCTCTAGCATCCCCATCTTCTCCAAAACCCAAGTCCATAACAATGGGCATTGATGAGATCAAACCTCGTCAATTGGCGCTGTCCGTGGGAACTGGGGACGCTGATTGTGCGATCATGACGGTCCCAACCCGATCGATCTACAACTCTGCGGCGACGGAGAGTCACCTCCTCTTCGGCGCTTTCGACTTCACCGCCCACTCACCGGCCACCATGAAGGACTTCGAGCCCGTAGGTGATGGACTCGAGATCCTGTTCGGGAGATTCTGCTTCCAGGTGGGGCAAACTGGCACCCTTCGCCTCCCTGAGCGGGTGCCACTACCATCCATCAGGCCCGCTTCATGGACCCCTCACCCTGTGCTACGCACAACATCATCAATAGATGATTCCTACGACAGCAGCAGCTGCAACTCCGATCTGTGCGATCCGCCATTGGATGAAGGGACCTACGGTTCCGGATCTGAAAGCTGTGGTAGCAGCGGACCAATCTACGAGCGCTACCAATGCGTCGTAGTCATCCAGGGTGACGTGGATCAGCAAACACCCAACCCGCGGCCCAACCCAACACCTAACTCGCCAGATCGAAACGTCGGGAACAGAAGAAGCCAGTCCTCCCACCCGAAGGGGACAACAACGGCCATGTCATCCACCTTGGCAAAGAAGGATGGGCCCAGGCACGCAACGCCGTGGAGGGCAACATAGTCATGTCTGCAGACTCCTCCCAGGATCTGCTGATGGCCTACCATATGCTCCTGATCGAGGAGCACAAGAAGCAGGTCAAGATGCAGGAGGTGCTTGACAAACGCAAGCAAGCAGCCTCAGAGTCCAGCGCACGACGAGCCGCGCTCTCCGCCATGGGCATCGACTCCAGCTCGAACGGCAACCAAGGCAACAAGCACCGCTCTCTGATGGAGAACATGGATCCCAAGGAGCGCTGTGAGGTGACCCAAACCCTCCACACATCCTTCATGGAGATGGACGCCGACGGCAACGTCATCCCGAAAATGCCGCAGGCTGCGATCATGGCAGCCACTGCGTACCTCGCGGCCCACCCACCTCCGGAGGGGGACCCGAAAATATCCATGCACAAGTCCGCACTTACCGGACTCGGACTCGTCGGAGCCGCGCTCCACCAGGAAGCTCCTATGGAGCCAAAGAAGAAAGCTCCGGTCAGGTTCGACCGCAGCCCCACCCCTTCATCTGAAGAAGAGGACCATGACCTTCCTCGAAGGAAAAA
This sequence comes from Avena insularis, assembly GCA_023614405.1. Lineage (NCBI taxonomy): Eukaryota > Viridiplantae > Streptophyta > Magnoliopsida > Poales > Poaceae > Avena > Avena insularis. The sequence goes on along the minus strand of CM042691.1, from coordinate 21,984,564 downwards.
GAGTTCGCGCCATCACAACCGAGACTACGACGCCAGAGACGCGCTCACACAACGCAAAATCGACAAAGCGCGAGCCAAGCGCGCATGCTCGTCTGAATCCGAGATGGACGAAGACGAAGGAGAACTCTGCGGGGCCCGATGCTTCAGCAGATTTGTTCGACGAACAAAGATGCCGCGAAATTTCAAACTTCCTTCGGATACTCCGAAGTTCGACGGCACACAAGATCCAAAGGCATGGCTCAGCGACCACTTGTCATCCGTCAAACTGCACGGTGGAAACAAAGAGACAGCCATGCAATGCCTTCAGCTGCAGCTGACAGGTGCAACCCGGATCTGGCTTAGCAGCCTATCATCAGGGTCCATCCGAAGCTGGGAGGATCTAGCTTACAGCTTCATCCGAAACTTCAAGGGCACCAGCAAGAGGCCTGCCTCAATCGAAGAGTTGCGGGCTTGCACTCAACGAACGGGCGAATCCATTCGCTCGTACATACTACGCTGGTCCAGCACCAAGAACTCCACAGCACACATCTCCGAAGAGAGAGCCATCGACGCCTTCAGGGACGGCGTCAAGCGCCAAGACATCAAGGAGGAACTCAGGCACGTCAAGCCCAAAACACTCGACCACCTCATGGACATCGCCAACAGGTGGGCTGACGGCGAAGATTCCATCCACCGAGCACAATCGGAAGAAGAGGACAACTACGACCGACGACGAGAGTGTCGTAGCAAGAGAAGATCGCGCGTCTATGATGATCGCGATGGACCCGACATGGTCGTGGCCGGCTATGCCGATCGCCGCAACGACGCCAACCGCAATAGCGGAGGATACCGCGGAGGAAACTTCCGTGATGGAGGACGCCCAGCACAATCGTGGCAGCGCCGCGACCGCGATAATGGACCCTCAGCATACGAAAAACTTTCGGGTCCATGCACCATCCACTTCTACATCGACAAGCAGGATGGCAAGAAGAAGGCAAGCCACATGCTCAAGGACTGCCGCGAGTTCCAGAAACTCAGCGAAAGCATGGTACAGATGAGGCAGCAAGCTCCACTTCCTGGATTCGGGAACGCACCCGCGCCAGGTGAGATAGCGCATGGAGCTCCTCCACCGCCACCTGTACGAGCACTGGTGATCCAGAAGGGGCGCCCCACGAATAGGGTGCAGAAGAAAATCACCCGTCAGATCAATCTGGCCGTGGCAACTCCGCCCGCCATCCCTGAGTACCTCAGCGCATCGGAGTCCTGCATCACGTTCAGTCGTTCGGATCACCCTTGCCAAATCCCTCGCCCAGGTCATGCTGCCCTGGTGCTGGAGGCGCAAATCGGAGGTTTCGAGATGACCCACGTCTTCATGGACGGCGGCAGCGGCATCAACCTGATGTTTGCAAGTACTCTAGCAGCAATGCGGATCCCGCAGTGCAGCCTGGAACAGTCAGACACAACGTTCCACGGCATCGTCCCATGAAAGGGCATATTCCCCCTGGGCAAAATATGGCTCGACGTCATCTTCGGCAAGCCGGACAACTTCCGACTCGAACGGCTCGAATTCAAAGTGGTGGACTCGCCATCACAATACCAAGCCATCCTCGGGAGTGTAGCATTCGCAAGGATCTTGGTTGTCCCACACTACGCATACCTGCTACTCAAGATGCCAGGACCAAAGGGCGTCATCACAATCCACAGGAGCTTCACCCGATCGGACCAATGCGACAGGGATTTCAACAGAATCTCCCAATCTTTCGGCATGCAGGAGGAGCTCGTAAGGCTCCGCGAGGTGACGGACAATGGGGCACCCCCAGTCGCACGACAAAACGCACCTGACATGTCCTTCGACTCCACCGTCAACACAAACAAGGTGCAGGTCCATCCGACGGACGCCTCCAAGACGGCGCTGATCGCCAACGACCTCAGCCTTGCATAGGAAAGCGCGCTCGTCGAATTCCTACGTGAGCGCTGGGAAATCTTTGCCTGGTGTCCTGTGGACATTCCAGGAGTTCCCAGGGAATTCACCGAGCACGCACTCAACGTCTTTCCAGACACCAAGCCCGTCAAGCAGTCCATCCGGAGACTGTCCGAGCCACGGGCCGAAGCCATCGGGAAGGAAATAAACAGGCTCCTCGCCGCAGACTTCATGAGGGAGATCAAAGAAAGCGAGTGGCTCGCAAATACAGTGATGGTTCCCAAGAAGGACACGGATATCCTGCGGATGTTCGTGGACTTCACGTCGCTAAACAAGCACTGCCCAAAGGACCACTTCCCTCTTCCTCGGATCGACTAGATCATCGATTCGACTGCAGGATGTGAGAAACTCTCCTTCCTCGACGCCTACTCAGGCTACAACCAGATTCGACTCAAGGTCGAAGATCAAGAGAAAACGGCGTTTATTACACCGTTCAGAGTGTTCTGCTACAACACAATGCCCTTCGGGCTAAAGAACGCAGGTGCCACGTACCAGCGATGCATGCAGGCATGCATCAAGGACCAGATCGGTTGCAACGTCCAAGTCTATGTCGACGACATAGTCATCAAAACCAGAGATGCGAAAACGCTTATCGACGATCTCCGCGAGACGTTCAATAACCTCGACCGCTACAGGATCAAGCTCAATCCCTAAAAGTGTGCCTTCGGCATCCCATCAGGACAACTCCTTGGCTACTTCATCTCGCAGCGAGGGATCGAGGCGAACCCAAAGAAAATCAGGGCCATCATGGAAATGGAGAAGCCGAAAAACCTCAAGGGTGTCCAGCAGCTCGCAGGACGAATAGCGGCGTTGAGCAGATTCATCAGCCGCATGGGCGAGAAGGCCCTGCCATTCTACCAGCTGCTACGCAAGGCAGATAAATTTGAGTGGACTCCCGAAGCCGACGATGCGTTTGAAAGTCTCAAACGGCTACTCTCCACCTCGCCCGTTTTGGTCACACCAAAGGAGCGCGAGCCTCTGCTGCTGTACATAGCAGCCACACACCAGGTGGTCAGCACCGTGCTAGTGGTCAAATGACCCAAAGAAGGCAAGACCCATGGGGTCCAACGCCCAATCTACTACCTCAGCGAGGTAGTGACACCAACAAAGCAGAGGCACCCTCACTACCAGAAACTCGCCTACGGTGTGTTCATGACGGCTCGATGGCTAAGCCATTACTTCCAGGAGCACCAGGTGATGGTAGTCAATGAGGCACCCTTGAACAGCATCCTGAATAACCCAGAGGCCACAGGACGCGTGGCCCTATGGGGCATCGAGCTATCACCCCTAGACATCGTCTACGAAAAGCGACTCGCAATCAAGTATCAAGTCCTCCCGGACTTCCTTGTACACTGGATGGAGCTGTAGCTGCCAGACACCCCAGACATGTCGCAGTCATGGACGATGCACTTTGACGGCTCCAAGCATGAAGCTGGAGCAGGAGCCGGGGTCATACTGACCTCCCCGCAGGGCGACCAGATGAAGTACGTCCTCCGGATGAAATTTCGAGCTTCCAACAACGAGGCCGAATACGAAGACCTCATCCACGGCATGAGGATGGCAATGCAACGCGCCTGGTTATCTACGGTGACTCCAACCTCGTCGTCCAGCAGACGATGAACGAGTGCAACGCACACGCCGCAAACATGATTGCGTACCGCGCACATTACAACGCACTCAAAGGAGAATTCGACGGCTGCGAGCTTTGGCACGTTGGAATAGAAAGCAACGAGGAAGCCGACAGACTCGCCAACATCGGCTCCACCTGCGCAAGGGTGCCACTGGGTGTGTTCCTCGAACAGATCTGCGTGCCATCCATCAAGCGGAAATTCCCCAAGGGATCACCCGAAGAAGCAGAACACTCGGGGGCTACGCTACCCGAAGGACATGAAGGACCTGAGAAACTGGACACAGAGGTCGCTATGGTCAACCTGATGTAGGTCATGGCAGTCGAAGAAACTTGGCCGCAACCATACCTCCAGTTCTTGATAAACGGAGAACTCCCTGACAGCCCGACGGATGGCCGGCGCATATCTCGTCGGTCAAAAGCTTTCACCATCATCAATGGCGAGCTGTACAAGCGCAGTATTACGGGTGTACTACAAAGGTGCGTCACCATCGGTGACGGGAAAACCATCCTCCACGACATCCACGAGGGCATCTGCGGCCATCACGCAGGCAGCCGCTTCCTTGTCGCCAAAGCTCTATGAGCCGGATTCTACTGGCCAACGGCCATGAGCGATGCAAAGGACATCTTCCAAAGATGCAATGGGTGCCAAAGGTTCGCCGACAAACCACACGCACCCGGGTCAGACCTCAGACCCATACCTATAGCCTGGCCCTTTGCTCAATGGAGCCTTGACATGATCGGCAAACTGCCAAAGTCCACGAAAGGGGGGCACGTCTTCCTCCTGGTCGTAGTCGACAAATTCACCAAGTGGGTCGAAGCCATGCCGGTCACCAACCAAAAGGGCAAGACCGTCGTCAAGTTCTTTGAATCCATTGTCTACAGGTTCGGCGTACCGCACAGCATCATCACTACTAGGAAAACGGCTATAGGTAATCAGCACATCCGTGGCTCACATGGTTGATGTGCCCCACGGCTAAAACAGGCGTGGCTCACCTGTGGGCAGTGCCCTACTAATAACTAGAACAACTATGGCGCACATGACTATAGTGCGCCACAGATGTGTGTGGGCCAGGGCCCTGTTGGCCGCACGCCAAACATCTGTATCGCACTATAGTCATGTGCGCCATGGTTATTAGGGCCATCCGTGGCGCACATGGGGCTGGTGCGCTACGCCTAAGCGCATGCCCCCCTCTGCTTTGAAACAGCCACAAACTTCTGTGGCGCACTCGGCCTAGTGCGTCACAGGGAGTAGGAGCATCTGTGGCGCACATGGCATAGTGCGCCATAGATGTTTGTACTCCTTGTGGCGCACTAGGGCCGTGTGCGCCACGGATGTGTCGATTTCTTTAGGACAGCACTTTATGTGCACATGTGTGACCACATCCACCACCCCACACTTCACTTTCCCCTTCTTCTTCCTCCTTAGATCTAGTCGGGATCTTCTCCTTCCCACCTCAATTTCTCCACATATTCACCATTTTTAGCATGTAAAACTTGCTTTGGATGTTACATATATAAGTAATAGAGGAGGTCTCCGGTCTCTCATCTATCCTTCTCCGGTCGACGCGCGCACCTCTCCTTTCCATCTTTCTCGCGATCGGTCTCTCATCTCGGTAAGTTGTCCATGTAAGGTTGTGTTCATGTGTATATGGATGATGTGCTCATATGTATGTAGATGATCGATGCTCATGATGTGTGTATGTGGAGAGGATCGATGGTCATATGTGTGTGTATATGGAGAGTATCGATGATGCTCATGCATGTGTGTATGGAGAGGATAATGATATGTTCATGTGTGTATGGATCGGTCTCTCTCTCTTGTGTTTGTATGTGAACAAGTTGCCATTTGTTTTGCCAAAATGTTGATTCATTTCCATTTTGGCAAGATTTTGGCATTTCGCAAAGGTCCTAATTTTAGGATAGGTCATGCCGAAATTTTCTATCGACCATTGCATGCATGCATTCATTATGTGGTTCTAATAGACTTCAAAATTGTACCGTACACGTGCAGCAAAATGGTCCGCATAATGAGCGAAGGCATTGTGGCTAGATTTTTGAAATGTGCGACGGCCGACATGATACGAAATAACAAGACGGATATAAGATGTCCGCAGAAGATGCAAACTCAATCGGTGATCGACCCGTATTCCGGGAATCTGCAGCGCACTCGCCCGCCATGGTTTCATGGATGGATACACTGCTGGATAAGCGATGACGTAGATGATGGAGACGGTGAAGGTGGCCAACATGACGATGATCATCATCACGGCGAGAACGGGCGAGATGATGAAGAGTCTCCTGGAGATGGTGAAGGTGCGGAAGCAGACCGGGATGATGATGATCTAGATGCCGGAGGAGCAGACGACGATGGAACAACGTCAGGCTGGGTGCGGGACCCTTATGTGCAAGAGCTGCTTCAAGGCATTTAGTAACGCCAAGGCTGCCGCTAGAGAGAAAGCCAAGCTTGCGCAACTTGAGAAAGACGCGGTTACTCCATTGTATGAAGGATGCAGGCCCGATGATACCCGGTTGAATGTAACGCTCAAGGCTATGGAGATGAAGGCAAAGCACAAATTGAGCGACGCAAGCTTCGACGATATGATGGCATTCTGGCACGATCGTCTCCCGGAGGGGAACACATGTCCAACTAGTATCGAGGATGCCAAGAAAATCGTCTGTCCTCTCGATCTACCGCACGTTAGATATCACGTATGCATCAACGATTGCATCATTTATCGGGGCGAGGACACGGAGAAAACCACATGTCCGGTGTGCAGCGTGAGTCGATACAAGAAAGGGAAGAAAGCACCTCGAAAAGTGGTATGGTACTTTCCTATCACTCCTCTGCAGCGCTATTTCATGACCCTAAGGAAGCGAAGCTCATGCGATGGCATGCGGAAAGGAAGAAGCCAGAGATGATGATGACCGAAAGGATGAGCTGCCGACGCACCCTTCAGATGCTAGCTGCTGAAAGCATTGACCTTGAATTCCCAGAATTCGTGGAGATTCGAGGAACATCAGCTTGGTGCGAGCACCGATGGACTCAATCCGCTCGTAGCCGTAGCAGCACGCACAGCACTTGGCCCGTGTTTGTATGGATGTACAACCTCCCTCCATGGTTGTGCATGAAGAAGAAGTACATACAAATGAGTATGCTAATTCAAGGGCCGAAACAACCTGGTACCGACATCAATCTGTATCTCGGGCTATTGAAAGAGGAGCTATCCACGTTATGGGAATCTGGAGCCAATACTTACGACGCCGTCGCACAAGATTATTTCACTATGAGAGCCGCGTTGGTCACTACGGTGCAAGACTATCCAGGTTGTGGGTATATCTCGGGGCAGGTTATCCAAGGATTCTGCGCATGCGTTAGGTGCATGGATAACACAAGCTATCTCCAACTAGAGAAAGATCCAGGGTCATCGAAAACCATGTTCATGGCGCACCGGAGGTGGCTCGGCAAGAATGATCCATGGAGAAAACGTGGAGACCTGTTCGATGGCAAATCAGAGACCCGAGGAATCCCAGAGCGTAGGAGCAGCGAAGAAGTGGAAGAGTTGAAAAACTGGAAAGATTGTCCTAAGCCGAAAGAAGCGAAAGAGGCAGCAACAAGACAAGCCCGATGAAGGTATGGAAAACAAGGTCTGTCGGGAGTTGCCATACCGGAAGTTTCTCCGCACGCCTCATAGCCTCGACATCATGCATATCACGAAAACGTGTGCGTAGAGTCCGTCGCCACCATAATCAACATGCCACATAGGACGAAGATGGTCCAAAGCAAGGCACGACCTGATATGCTTGGGTATCCCAAGGAGCTTCACGGAGGACGACTACTCGATGATCAGGAAGATGACGATGATCATGAGTCGGAGACGACACAAGGTCCCTAAGGGTAAAAAGTTCAAGAAGAACGAATATTACTGCCCTCCTTCTTGCTTCACTCTAAGCCGTGATGAGATCAAATAGTTTTTCAAGTGCCTTCTAGGAGTCAAATTTCCTTACGGCCACGCTGGCAAGATAAGCAGATACCTAGACGAGGCGGCAGAGGTTCAAGGGCATGAAGTCTCACGATCGTGCCGTGCTAATGACGCAGTACTTCCGGTCACACTAAGAGGGATAATGGACGAGCACGTCTGCGGAAACGTTATTTGGCCTATGCAAGTTTTTCGACGCCATCTCTAGGAAGTCGATTGGCTTGAATCAGCTCGGAAGGCTACAGGAGGAGATCGTGGTGATACTATGAGCTTGAGGTCTACTTCCCACCGCATTCTTCGATATTATGGTGCATCTGCTGGTCCATATCGTGGAGGACATCGTAAAACTCGGGCCGATGTTCCTCCGCAGCATGATGGCGTCAAAGGATGAACGGACACATCAAAGGATACGTCAACAGTGTCCCGCCCAGATGGAAGCATAGCCAAGGGCTTTATCAAGAGTGCATCTCTTTCTGCACGAATTATCTAGACATCGAGAACCCCCGGTCTTCCCGTCAATGCAGACACCTTGGCAAGCTCGACGAATCTGGTCACCGAGAGGGTCGCCGATACTACATGCGCATTTCGATTTTCGACACGCAGACTTTGATCGAGCAAACCTCGCCGCGCTACAGCATTTAGAACTGGTCGATCCTTGGGTACGTAAGCACAAAAGGTTAATCGAGAAGAAGTATAGTGACCGGGCATACAGAGGACGTAGGAGAAATAATCAAAGAGCACAACTCAGATTTCACGCGTTGGTTTAGGCACAACAAGTGTGATTATCAGAACTCAGCGTAACGCCGAATTCTACACCGATGACAACGTGAAGGAAAGATTCTACGGAAGAATCGAGGAGATCTGGGAGCTCGACTCATCGTGGAGAAAAGGTGCCGATGTTCCGTGTCGATGGGCAAAGAGCGCCGAAGAGAAGACCGTATTTCACAACCATGGTTATACCCGCAGCCAAATCCAAGGTCGCGGCAAACGCTGCCGAAAAATGAACCGTGGGTACCGGCTACCAAAGTGGATCAATGTTTTTCATTACCGACCCGACAAAGCCTAGCCGTGTTGTCGTGAGGAGAGGAAAAAGAAACATCATCGAAATGGATGGAGTCGCCAACGAGCAAGACTTCGACCAATACGGCGATCCAAAGATTGAAGATGACGACGACTATGATGCAACAACATACATCACAAGAAGAAAAAGGACAGCCCTACCCAAAAAGGTAGCTCAAAGAAGAAACATTAAAGTGTCGGGCTAAATTATTCAACCGCGACAAAGAAGGGAAAAAGATTGTAAAACGCTAGCTCAAAAAATATTGTAAAACGCTGGTCGAAAAAAAATTGTAAAGTGTGGTCGAGTAGGGCCGTCGATCTATATTATTATGGACAAATTATTATAAAATTTAGTTATACTTTGAATCATATTATTTGTACCACTTTTATGACATATATTATCACTTTTGGGCATTTTTGGAACATTTAAAAGTATTTATAAAATAAAAACAAAACAAAATATGGCATATATTACCACTTTTGGGCATTTTTGGAACATTTAAAAGTATTTTTAAAATAAAAATAAAAAAGGGGGCACCAGGATTCGAACCTGGGTGCTTAGAACTTTAGAATAGAGTAGTGGGCAGAACCAATGGGATAGGGTAGTGAATCTGTTAGATAGTGGTACGGCTCTTTTCTTATACAGTTGCTAGAGGAGATAGGCGTAGCGCACTCTGGCATAGTGCGCTACGCCTATCTTTGTCTTATCCATGTGCACGCAGGCACACACGTCCCTCATCCCCGTTCAACCGTGCCCACCCATCTCCTGCCAGCCGCCGCCGACACTGTCGATCCGCCGCCTCACCAGCCCTGCCAGCCGCCACCACTCGAGGAGGAGACCATGGAGGAGCAGGCCCATGCCGCTGCCAATCCGCCGCCACCGCATCCCAGGAGGAGGAGGTCGCAGTCGCCACGCCAAGAGGAGGGGGTCGCGCTCGTTTCGTGGAGGAGGAGGTCGATCGCCCAAGATCCGTGAAGGAGAAGGCCCTCATCGTCCGCGTGCTCGTCGTCGTCCTTGTCTCGGAGGTGAGAATCACCCTCTCCCCTCTCCCCCTCTCTCCCCTCTCGTTGCATCCATTCACTTAGGGGATTCAGAGTAGGATTCAGAGTAAGGGTTCAAAGTTAGGGTTCAAAGCCCATCATGTACTGATAAATACATTTAGTTCGCCGTTTTATCTTTGAAAGACTACGAACAGCTAATAGATGATTCAAAGATTAGTGATAATTGATGGCCTCATGTGCTGCTGTATAGTTAGTTGCTGAGTGAGTGAATTTAGGTTCCCTAATTTGGGAGATGTCTTCAGTTTTCCTTGCTAACTCTGAGTGTTTCAGTCTGAGAACGGTTGTAGTACTAGTTTTGTTGGAGATTGCTCAAGTTGAGCTACAAAGTGATTGGTTCAGAGCTTTGATCGCTTTCTTCAGGTTTCTTATCTGCCTACATTAAATCTCGCCAGTTTAGTGACTCGCTTCCTTTTGTTGCTGCTTTGAAAATTCATTGCTTCTTTACTTCATCGTATATATGTTCCTGCCTCCCTGTGTGTTAGATATTGCACAAGTAACTGCTTTCATAAGGCTACTGTATGTATCCTGTTAAACGATCATGGGAAGAGGCTTTTTTTTCATATTTGCAGCTGAATAATTATGGTGAGCTGGTTTGTGTGGAAATGCTGATGCATATTCTGTCCTTGAGTTTATAGAAGGAATGGGATGGGATGGTACTTTATCAGTCCCTTTGTCTCTGATGTTCCTCTGAAGGAAAATTTGCAGCTAGTGATCTCTGCTCCTGAGTGTTGCACAGATGAACACGAGAGATCCTGTGCAGTCAAAGGGGAGCATATGCTAGGGATGCAGCTTATTGAACCTTACATGAGCACAAGTAGATGAAAACTCTGTTAAGTGTGGTCTTTTTTAATTTGCTGCATCATTCTGTTCTAATGACTTGGAATTATTCTGCTGCTAATGAAACCCATCATTCTATTAAATTTCATGGATCAACATTGCTGTAAATAATCACACAACACTGGAGGCAGAGGAAGTGTCATGGTGTGGTCAAGCAGGCTCATATGCTAGCTGCTTATCAATCATACTAATGTGGTCCAGGTGCTTTATATGTTGATCTAGTAGTAAGATCACATAATTTATTTTATCAAATAGGATTTTCAAACCGTGTATGTGCAAGGTAGTAAGATCCTTCTTTCAAGTAGATGTCCATTTCTGGCTTAGATATTACAAAAGTTTGCAATGATTGTTTATATAAATGATTAGACAAGATAAAATCATCTCATGGACAGTCTATGTACAAGAAGCTAGCTAGGGTTAGCAAATTTAGCTTGGTAAAAAGCATCTGGTTTTGCACTCCTAGGTGGACACTCCTGGGTGCACCCCCTAGCTTCGGGTTTATCCAAATTTAGCTTGTATCAGAGGTGCACCCCCTAGCATCTTGTTTTGCACTCCTGGGTGCACCCCCTAGTTTGTGGTTGATCCAGCAACTACAAACAATGTGTATATACTGATGAACTTGTTATTTTCTATCATATTTGCTGTCATATACTTGCTGACATATAATCCATACTTGCTGTCATATTTGCTGTCATATTTGCTGTCATAAACAATGTGTACAAAAAATGTGTACACATTTACTGATGATCCATACTGTCATATAATGACAGGTGCTAGATGGTTAGGGTTTGACAGTGAGCAAATTATGTTCTTGTGAATTATGGTTAGGGTTTGGGAGTGAGCAATGTACTAGATGGCCATACTGTTATCTTTATTGTGACTTATCTGCAGATGTCATACTGTTATCTTTCACAAGAAGTCAGTGCTACTTGTTTATATAAATGATTAGACAATATAAAATCATCTCATGGACAGTCTATGTACAAGAAGATAGCTAGGGTTCACCCCCTAGCATCTGGTTTTGCACTCTGGTGCACCCCTAGCTTCCCCCTGCCTAGCAGCCACAACAAGTTCAGAGTGGCTGATACAAGTTCTTCCTAGCATCTGGATGGATCCTGTGGTTCCTCATCCTGTGGGTCGACGGCCACCCGTGGGATAACCTTTAACAGGCGATGAACCGGGCCAAGAAAATAGAGCTTACGAAGAAGTTGTTGCTGGCCGTCTGCCGCCTCGGGGTAAGAATTGGGTGGATCATTTTGGTCCACCGCCGAGGACGCATGTGGCACCCTCGGGAAGGAGAGAGGAGGAAAATCGAGAGGTTCAAGAACTTAAGGCACAAGTGGCACGGATCCCGCAGATCGTCCAAGACAACGTGGCAATCACCCTCACGTCCTTCCTGCCTACCTTGGTGGAGTCAATAGCGAACTGGAGTGCGGGTGGTCGAGTAGGGCCGTGCCCGATTCCAAGCATGGTCAGCAGCCACTCGAACAACGCGGCGCCGACAAATCAGGCGAACTACGTGTTCGTGACTCCGCCCACTAGCACCGCGGCGCCGCAAGTGTTGGTGACTCCCCCTGCCATCACCGCGGCGCCGGAGTACATGTTGGTGCCTCGCCATCGGCGGCGGCACCGGAGCTCCAAGCACCCATCGGTAGGGAGAATACACCGGCGCCAGCACCGCGCCATCAAGCAGCCCTTCCGCTCTTGCACGCCGTCGCCAGATGCGCGTCGACATTAGCCGATCTCGACGCCATCACGGTAAACAAATTGCTTTAATTACCGCCTTTCATGCCATCTATTACTCTTATGGCATCTCGCTCTGACGACGCCGTACATGTTTTCCGCAGACGGATGTTCCTTGCACTCTCTTATGCTACGTGAACAACGAGCTGAGGGATGTTGCCAAGGGTACCATCGTTCAACCCTTGCAGCGCACGTTCCACTCAAAGCCGATGCTAGATAGCGTGCACAGGGTTAAAATTAGTCGGGTGCTAAGGGGCTGCGACGACCTGGAACCTCCCATTCAACCCCCAGGAGCGGATGAAGAAGAGCCGTCTGTCCTCAGAACTTGCTTCGGCTTATTCTTGCTATGGCCAAAGAGCATGATCCGTTTGGGGACGGCGGGGGCCATCACGCCACAGACAACAACACCGCCTGTCGTGTTAGCGACAAGCGTGGCAAGGCCCTACCGCCTCGCCGTCACCTCCACGCTACCGGGTCGGATGATCATGTTGATGATATGCACATGGCGCAGGATCCGCCGAGGACGACGAAGACTGGAATGATCACTTCTTCAGCACTCGCTTTGGCAACGAAGAAGACCTAGCTGGTGGCCCCACGAGAAAGCCACTATCACCAAGCCCTGCTTGGTTCTCGAGACGCCCAGCTTGCGCTTTACAGAGCCAGCTGATACAACCAAGCGCCTTTATTCTAAGCCCTGACACACTACATAGGGCGGCCTGCTCAGATATGTGCCTGCCCGCTCTCCAAAAGGAAAAAGGGCAGGAAAAGAAAATCTAGCAGCTCGAGCCAGCCGGTGGCGTCAACAACTGCGAATCCGATCAGGTTTCGGGACGGGCCACCAAGACCCGAGGGTATTATGTGGAGGATTCATGTGGCGGGTGAGCCCATGCTACCTAAGAATTTGCGGAAGCTCGCCAGTTCGGAACTGAAGATTGTGCATGACAGCGTGCTGACGATAGAGAGACGCCTTCTATCGGAGAAAGATCCTCGCACCGTATTAGTGGTTAAGGTGCCACCAGGCTTGGGCTTCACGACACCGCCTCAAGGATCTGTTCTTCCTGCGGTTCGAGGACATCTTCAATATGTTCCACCTATACCCGCTGCACTATACCATGGTCCGTCTGTTTCTCTCACCGCCACGCAGATCATTAGAGAGAACACACCGGCATCGCTATAGTGGACCCCTACTACATGCGTGACGGCTGCTTGGGTTCCCCCGAACGACGATCGTGGCCTCGCATCTAAAAAGAATCCTCGTGGCGAACAAGACAAAGGAATACATTCTCGTGCCTTACTTTCCCGAGTAAGTCGTTATTCACTCGCCACCGTCGATTGGCTTTATTAGATCATCATCATTCTTTTTCCAACACATTCCATTTGAATTTTTTGCGTAGAGATGAACACTGCACGCTCATCTCCTTATCGCCGAAGCATTCCCACGCCACGTATTTCGACTCGGGGAGTCTAGAAAAGAATAAAAACTACGACAAGATCAAGGAAGTTCTGGATGATGCTCTCACTGGCTTTGCCTCGATGGAAGGCACCAACTTCGTGCGTAAGAAGGTCAAGTTCGGCAGGCACGTCTTCAACCACGTAACGGAGTTCCCCTGCGTGAAGCAGCCGGAAAACAGTAAGAAGGAAGCCTACTACGCACTCCATCACATGAGGGCGTTCCTACTTGACCAGCAGAATTCTACACTACCAGATCATCTCAAACAGTGGGCCGAAGCAAAGGCCAAGATCAATGATTCGGATATTAGACAAGAGATGTATCGCATCCAGCAGCAGTTTGGGGTAATCATCTTTCGTGATGTCATGACTTCGGGGGGGATCTTCTACGGAGGAAATATCCCGAATAACCGTGACATAGAAGATCGCCTAGAGATGCAGGGTTACTATAGGAAGTTCATGACGAGACAGGGCGTCCTCCCGTTCCCTAAGCCGAGCCAGAAGGCTTGATGTTGTCCTAGTTGTAGTTACAAACTATAGATGACCTTTGTGTGTGTGTGTGGACGACAAGTGAACTTATTTTGCTTATTATTATTATATATCAATCAATGCTTGGTTTTTTTGCTTACTCTTTGGTCCTTTGCTCAATTTGGTCCTTCTTTTTTTCCTTACTCTTTTTTCGAGAATAATGCCGATGATTGAAATGTCGTGGCACACTATATATGTGAATGTGCTACGATGGTATTGTACGCCTTGTGCTATGCACAAGTCCAGGTGTTGTGCATCCTACTTGGCATACGGTTCCATCGTAGCATATTCCTGTGTCCAACGACCTATGTATATATATGAGGCATGCTTTTTGAGTTACTTTGGTCTTTTTCGAGAATAATGCCGATGATTGAAATGTCGTGGCACACTATATATGTGAGTGTGCTACGATGGGATTGTACGCCTTGTGCTATGCACAAGTCCAGGTGTTGTGCATCCTACTTGGTGTACCGTTCCATCGTAGCATATTCCTGTGTCGAACGACCTATGTATATATATGTGGCATGCTTTTTGAGTTACTTTGGTCTTTTTCGAGAATAATGCCGATGATTGAAATGTCGTGGCACACTATATTTGAATGTGCTGCGATGGGATTGTCCGCCTTGTGCTATGCATAGGTCCAAGTGTTGTGCATCCTACTTGGCGGACAGTTCCATCGTAGCATATTCCTGTGTCGAACAACCTAGTTATATATGAGGCATGCTTTTTGAGTTTGGTCTTTTTGATTTAGGAGTACTTTCTATAAATGTATCTTCATATGCGACTTTAATTATATATGTTTTTTTCAATAGTCGGTTAATTATTATTGTCAACTTATAGATGACGTGGTACGTCGTGTACAAGGGACGGGTTCCCGGAGTCTACGATGATTATGAAGACTGCCGGAGACAGGTGCACCGTTTCAGCGGCAATAGCTACAAAGGGTACAACACTATGGCGGAGGCGGAAGCTAGATACACGCGCTATCTAGCGGGAGTTAGGACAAAGAACCGTATGAAGACCTACACCTTCGTCGCGGCGGTGATCATGCTTATCTTCTTTGGTTATTTATCCCGCGTTTGTGTCTAGCTAGCTAGTTTAGATGTCTAGGCGAGCTTCCGAGCTCTAACTTGTTCGATCGACACATGTATTCGCATGTCACCAACTACTACTTTGTAACATGATCGAAACAATGTAATTAACTTAGACTATGTATTCATGTATGAGACTTATCTATATGTATTTGTTTCAATCTTGTTTTTCATATTGAGTATTTATATATATAATTGTATATCTTGTATTTGTGTGTGTATATCTGCTGTAATATTGTATATAATCTGTATTGCATATAATCTGGCTCGGAAATTAAAAAAAACAAAAAATACATCTGTGGCGCACATGGTCTACCTTCTGTGGCGCACTACACCTAAAGCGCACTATGGAAGTTTAGTGGCGCACTAGGTAGTGTGCCACAGAAGATCCCAGGGGTAGCGCACCATCCCAAACTTTTGTGGCGCACTAGGAGGTGTGCTACGCCTATCTCTACACAACCGTGGCGCCACGGCAGAGATAGCCAGAAGCTGCGTGGCGCACTGCTAGTGCGCCACGGTTGGGCATTCCTGGTGCGCCACTAACGGCCTGTTTCCTAGTAGTGCATCACCGACAATGGATCGAACTTCATGGCCAAAGAATTCTAAGACTTCTGCGGAGGCCTCAGGATCAACATCACATACGCCTCAGTGGCTCACCCGCAAACGAATGGGCAGGTCAAAAAGGCCAACGGCCTAATCGGCGATGGCATCAAGAAGTGCCTCATGAGCCCACTCGAACGAAAGGCCAGAGCCTGGACGGAAGAGCTACCATCCGTCCTATGGAGTTTGCGCGCCACGCCAAACAGCTCCACCGGCTACACGGCGTTCTTCATGGTGCATGGAGTCGAAGCTGTGCTACCAGCCGAAGTACGCCACCAGGCCCCCCGGGTCGTCGCTTACAGCGAAGCCGAATCCATGGCTGCACTCGAAGACGCCGTCGACACACTCGACGAGGCAAGAGATGTAGCAGCAGCTCGATCAGCGGTGTACCAGCAGAGTCTCCGCAAGTACCACAGCCGCCGGCTGCGCCCAAGGTCCTTCGTCGAAGGAGACCTCGTCTTGCTACTCAAGCAAGAGCGGCCGAAGAAATTCTAGTCACCATGGGAAGGACCCTACATCATCACCGAAGTCATCCTAGGTGGCCCCTATCGCCTCAAGCACGTGGAGTCTGGAGTCGCATACTCCAACCCATGGAACATCGCACACTTGCGATGATTATACCCCTAGCTACCTACCCCTTTACTTTCAATAAGGCTTTTCAACCAAGGCTATTCAGCCGAACAATGTACTTCCTCCATTACGATATAAATAAAGCTAAGTGTCTCGCCCCAAAATTTCGTTCGCTATTTGCAACTTTACTTCATGCTACAAACGCACTCGGGGGCTCCCCCCCACCTCACGATTTCATCGACTGAGGATAACACGTGTACAACTGAGTAGCTGACAACGTCAGTCTAACGAAAAGGACACGTACTCAAACAAAGCACTGTGTGCTCAAACAACAACCAAACCTTTATAACAAAGGGCACAACATGCCCAGTCGAAATATACAAATTTTACATCTATCTCTTTTACAGGTACTACCTATTCTGAAGAATAACTTGAGCACGCTGCTCAAACAAATCTATGACCTGCTCGGCATACTGCCTTACAGCCGCATAATGCGGACGCATATCCCACTCGCCACCATCCGGCCGAAGAGGTGGCCCAACCGCTATAACTGATAGATCTACATAAAGACGATGCAGCCTAACAAGGGACAGCACAGCCTTCACAACTGCGACGAGCTGCTGCCTCACCAATTCCTGGACACGAGTCACGCTCCGAAACCTAGACAGAAGACCAGACAGGGTTGTTGGCACAACATCCAGGGGAAACATCACATGTAGAACCGACGAGAGTGAAGTCTGCACTTGACAAAGCACCCGCGATACTTGGTGAACGTGATCCTGCACCGTTGCCAGAGCCATGGCACGGTCGCGATGCATCTAGAAGAATCCGGCAGTTTCCATGTCCTGTTGAGTCAAACAATTGACCCGAACAGCAACACGCTCTTTCTCCTCCCTTGGAGCAAGGTTAGCACCTGCTATACTCGCACAAAAGTAAGATGCAAGGGCAGCAGATGCATCTGAAGAAATGAGAAGCAGCTCGAAAAAACTTACACTGAAGCAGCTCAAACAGTCGAAGCAATTCCGCCATCAAGTACTCCTCTCTGGCCGAACCGCGATCCGCCTTGGACTTCCAAACTTCGGCATGGCCACGCACCCCAAGCAACTCCTTCTCGAGACTACGAACATAGTCTTGAAGGAAAGCAAGATGTGACGAATCATCCAAGGATGGCCGCAGCCGCGCGGCAGGCGAGGTGTCAACGGGATCAGCACCCGAAGGACCCTAGAGCAGCAGAAAGGCAAAAGAGATGAACACTCAGACGGAGGAGAAACACAACTCAACAAATTCATTAAGTGCATAAAAGGCCACTACATGGCACCGGGATTTGTCCATCAACATAATTACAACAAAAGAAGACTACAGCTATCCTATAGCTACAACACCTAAGATGCGGCACCCTGAGTAGCCTCGGAGCCAGATTGCCTCGCCTTGGCCTCCCCCTGCTGCTGCTGTAGCGCGTACTCGGCCAGCAGATCAATCAACTTCGACCCATATCGCTTACAGCGGGAAGAATAAGTAGCGAAGGCTACCTCGGATCCATCCGCAGACGTCGGCATCCGGGAGGTGATATGGGGAAGGTCCAGCTCCGCTCCAGCGGCCAAAGCCATCGCCAGCCCGACAGCTGCGCCGATGCCCTTCTGCTTACACTTGTACGCCGTAGGCGCTTTGGCGGACAGTGCCTCCGCCAGGGCGTCAACATCATCAAGGGTCGCACCTTTGGGGACAATCTCCTTGTATAAGCGGCTAAGGACCTCCTTGGCCTTAGCGAGGGAACTGACGACGGTGCTGCAGCAATCTTTGACCACTGCAGTAGCATCATCTAGAGCACTCCCGTGCTCCAGAGCACCGCGATCAAACTCTATGCCCATGGCATCTGAGATAAAAAAAATAAAAAGAAGAGAAGGAATGAACAAAGCATCAAAGAAGAGAAAAAAGAAAACCAAAAAAGATGCAAGTGAAGGTACTTACCCAAAACAGCCTTGGCAGCCGCCATGAGCTTGCCAGCCACCTCTCTTTCACGCACAGCCGCAGCAGTTTCAAGCTGCTCCTCGCGGTCTGTGGCCTCCCGCTGCAGGCGCTCCTTATCCTCGGCCACAGTAGCCAGCTCCAGCTCGAGGCACTCCTTCGCACCAACGGCGACCTCGACCTTCTTCTCCGCTTGATCGAGGCTCTTTTTGAGAGCATCAATCTCACGAAGGGAGGTGTTATGCTCCTCTGCATTCAGAAAATACAAGCATCAGACAGCAGGACACGAGTACACGAAGAAGCAAACATCAAAGGCATAATAGTACGTTGCAGCTGTCTGAGGCTGGCCTCCAGCACAAGGTGCTCCTGCACCAGTCAATTGGCATCTTGCACAAAAGGATGCAGGAAGAAGACCTACTAGTCAGGAAAAGGACTCGGGGGCTACGCCCAACAGAAAAGAACAGAAGCAAAACACACACGAAAAACTCTTGGGGACTCCCCCCGATACTCGAAGGAAGAACAAAACAATAAAACTCTTTTACAGATGCTCGGGGGCTCCCCCCGTGGCAGGAGACAGAAATACGTACATGATCCCATGGCGACGTCGAAGGTCTGCTTGCAAAATTCTGAGTCGCAACCACCTGAACCTCCTGCGGAGGGGGTTCGGAGCAGCGCCCTAAGAAGTTGCCACCGTCTGAGGAGGAGGAGACACAACTTTCGACTCCCCCATCATCTCTCGAGCACCATCACTGGAGGAATCGTTGGAAGAGTGCCTGCACAAGGACAAATTAGCACAAGCACAAAGTCAACAGCATAGAAAAAGCAGTACAGAGGAAACTTACGAGTACAGCGAGCTCAGGTTGAAGACAGGAGGGGTCCTTCGGACTCTTGTCACATCCCAAGATTTTCCAAATCTTGTAATGTGAAAAATAAATAAACAAAATAAATTATTGTTGAAAATCAGGGTGAAAAGAAACTTTGTTTCTAAATGGAAACTTAAAATCCCATCTGGAACAAACTTTGGTTAACATTTGAATCCTACTAAATTCAAATCAAGTGGAATGCATTCCTCAATGAATGTATCTTGAAATTTAAACACTTGGAAAATGAATCCAAACCCAAAACCCTAATGGAATAAAAATCATTTCCAAGTTATCTCCAAGCCTATGGATTTGATCCATATAAAAATTTGTCAACAAACATTTACAAATGATCAATAAAGACAAATAGAAATATTTAAAGCCATAGAAATTGGTTTCACTTAATTTGGAGCCATAGATAAATCTTATGAATTTAATAAGATAAGGAAATTAAATTTCCAAAGTTAATAAAGAACCTATCTAAAAATCCACACCAAATGGAGAGCAAATAATCCTAAAGATATTTAAAAGGATAAATAAATATCAGATAAGATTTTACAAATTGGAATCACCAAGTTTGGATCTATAAATAAAAAGATCTGGATTTTATAAGGTGAAGAAAGAAATATTAAACAAGGATTATTTAAAGACCAAATTAAATCTTAGCCTAATCTATTAAGCAAATGGAATGAATAGAATCCAAATCCAAATAAAATAAAAGGATAAAGAATTTTCCAAAATAAAAATAAAGTGGCATTAACCAAATTTCATTTCCATTTGAATAAAGACAAAACCCCTATTAGAAATGATTAATTAAATCATAGGAAAAGATATTTGGAATTTACCCAAGTGGAATAAAAGTTGTTTAATTAATTTAAATAAAATAAATATTGCAAATAAAATTTAGGGAATTAGAACTATATTTAAATTCCATTGGAATTAAAACAAATACCCAATTCAAATGATTTATGAATCATATTAAATACTTTCCAAATAATTCAAGATGAATTATTTGACACCCTATTAAACAAATAAAAACCTACTGAAAAGATTTGGAAAGTTTTTAGAAACTTAAATGGTGTTTGAAAATATTATTAAATCTTATTTGATTTAAAACAAGGGCTTATTTGAATAATTTTGGTTGAGGTTTGAAATTCAGATAGATGATTGAATTTATTAAATAAAATCAAAACAGAATATTAGAAAAGGAAAAAGAAAAACAATCTGAATAAAAAAATGGAAACGAACCCAGCCAGCCCAGCTAGCCCATTAAGGCCCAGCAAGCCCATTCCCCACCCCACCCGCAGCGAACCGTTTTCACTCACGAATCAACCCACAGCGTCGCTGACAGATGGACCCCACCCCCACACTGTCTCTCTCGCTGCCACACGACCCCACCGCCAGCTCACCTCGTCGTCTACCCCGCGACCAGTTCTTCCTCCCGTTACTGCCGATAGATTCGCGTCGTCAATTCTCTTCAATGCCGTGTGATCCTCGCCCCCTGACCACACTCACTTAATCTCCCATTTCCCCTCTTCCTTTCCGCCCAAACATCACGCCTCGAGAGCCACCAGGCTGCCTCCATTTTGCTTTGCACTGCCACGGTCTCCGGCGAACATCCACGGTGATTCCGTCTAATCGACGTCGCCCCTCGCCTCCTCGACCACGCTCACTTGTTCCCCAGCCTTTGGCGCACCTCACTGTACCTCCCGTTCATCCGCGCGAGCACCACAGCGTCGGCAACGACGACACCAAGCACCGCCACCGTCTGGCTCTTCTCCGGTGACTCCCTGGTAATGTTCTGACCGCCCCTCTTCTTTCCGATGATGCGCCTAAGACCAGTGACTTCTTCCGCAACTAACGCCACCGTTTTCGTGTCCTAGCTCGCACCGTAGCGTCGCCTCCGTCGTCGACTATTAGCAACCGCCGTCTGTCCCGTCTCCGGCGAGCAATACCCGCAACTCCAGCGCGCCCCTCGACAAACAGAAGGCACCTCGAGCACCCCCACGACACCGCGAACTCAGTGAGCACCTCCCTTCACTCCCTCGCTTCCTAGACTCACCGAACCTCTGCCACCAGACACGCCGCCGCCACCTGCCGCCGCCAGCGCCGCCCATCTCTGGCAAGCATGCTATGCACCGTCAGATCTCGATCGCACGGTTAGGATAGGTAACTTAAATGAAAGGGTACGGGTGTATCTGCACCGCTCGATCTAACTTAGATCCAACGCACCAGAGAGCGTGATCCAGATGAACCGGTACCGGCGAATAGAATCAAGACACGTGGCCCTGCTGTTTTGATTTAAAACAGAATTGTTCTATTAGATGTGCCAATTTGAAAAATTCATAACTTTCAAACCACACGTCCAAATTTTGCAACTTTTATATCAATGGAATCATAAAGACAATTACTTTCTGACCATGCACTTTGTTTAGTAAATTGCTTCTGTTAAATTGATTGTTTTTGCAGAAACTTGTGTATGCATGTTTAGAATATAAAAATTGTTCTAAAATGATTTTGGGGATAAAATCTTTGGAAAATGGTTTGTTTTGAACCTACTGAACCTAGGAATCAATTGATGGTTTCAAAAATCTACTTAGTGAAGCAAAAGAATAAAACCTTGAATTAAAACATTTCTAGCCAAAAAAATATATGGTTTAATTGTTAAAAATGATTTTGGAGGAAAACCTTTGGGAAATGTTTTGATTTAAACTCTCTGACCCTAAACACCAAGTTTTATGACTTAAAAATATATTTGGTAAACCCTATAAAGATTGCTACTTTGATAAAGGCATTTTCAACCACATAAAATAATGATTTGGTTTAAAAATGGTTTATAGATAGAATCTTTTCCAAATAGTTTTGTCACTTTATGAAATAACCAATAAAGTGTTTTAGAATGTTTATAACCAATTATAAACCACTTTTGTAAATAAAACAAAGTTTGGCATGCTTGCATGCATTGTTTTGTTTCTATTATTTTATGTGATGTTGCTTGAATGGTAGATTGAAATTGTGCCTTGCTTGATTGAATTGTAGAGATTTGAAGAGTGTGATCATTGCAAAGAAAAGGAGTGAACTTATATTCTCTACCAAAAAGGCAAGTGATGCTTCATACTTTTGTCCCATTATTTTCACTATGCATTAGTGATATTTCTAGGTAGGACTTGCATGGAATTTTTGCTAAGTGTAACCTATGCCATGGGAAATCCTAGTAGATGAAACCTTAGTAGAATTTCATAAGTTAATATTCCTACTACTATCATGCTTAGCTTAGCTAGTATAAAACAAGGGTGGAATATATATTCATACTATGAAATATTTCTAAGTCTGTGGACTTGTGATTTGTTTAATATAACAACTAAGCGAATGAATCACCTGGGTGGAATGGAAGGAATGGTTTGTATTGAGTGGTTCACAAGGCCCATTTCTATGGCTTACCTTGTGTATCTCACTTGTGGATGGCCACCCAGGAACAAAGAGATTTGAGATGTCAAATGTTGAGAAGCTTCAAGTGCAGCCACTTGGCATTATGGGCTCTGCCTGGATCATATAGGTTGCAATAACTTAGCCAAATGGATAGTTGGTGGTAGGGGATGATAGGTTGGAACGCGTCCATTCTGGTCTAAGGGAAGGCTTCTGAAAGATCTTGTCTTGGTGAAACCAAGTCTTGTGGGGAAAGTGCACCACCTCTGCAGATTGTAAAATCTAACTACTTAGCCATGTCCCTGGCAAAGGACAATTTGAGCATCAAGAAATGGAAGCTATCAAGAATCTCCTCATCCCAATTTCTAACTTAAAATCTTGTGGGTGAACAAGGGTTGAAGGATCACCAATTTCTATTGGGAGATTCCTTGGGAAAGATTTTGTCAAGCAAAAACTTAGTGTTTTCAAAAGATAAGGAAAATCTATTTTGAGCAATGCAAGCCTAAGCTCCACTTGGCCAAATGCATATAGATGATAGACTCCCCTATACTACCATAGTATCACTTGCCAATACAATTCAAATGTATTGACCCTTGTGGCTGTAAATTGTTATGTTGCAGGTTTGTTTGATATTAGTGAAGTTTATTGATTAGGATTACAAGTCTACAACCAACATGTCTGCCTATGGCACTTTGAAGATGAAGGACCCCATGCTATTGTTATATTCTGCTGCATTGTAATGAGATAGCCAAATGATCTATGTAAGATTTAATAAATTATTTTATTCCTGGTTATAAAGTTGTATTATGACCTTTGTTTCTTGATATTACATCTTAACTGTGGATGCTAGCCATTGATCCAGGGACTAGCATTGTAAACACAGGGATCTCTACCTTATTAAAGGTTGGGAACCTTACAACTCTCTTCTCCTCTTTCTTCTCTTCCTTTCTTCTCTTCCTTCTTTTCTTCCTTCTTCCGCTTCGCTGGCGGGTGCGGCGCTACAGCCCACACGGGAAGAGCAGGAATAGGAGAGGAAGAGCGTCCATGCCCGCCACTATGACGCTCAAGACACGAAGGGTTCCTAGGAGTCGGAGGAGTCGAAGCATCCGAAGACTCTCTGGAGCTCCGCGATCGTTTGCGCGTGTGGTCCTCGCTCGACTCGTTGGCATCTTCAGCCGGAGATCATGCCGATGGTAGCACGGACATGGAATCCACCACATCATTATCTGGAGCATCCGGATATACTTCGGGTAATGGAGTTGACATACCTGGCACTCTGAAGCTCTGCACAAGAGAAGAACAATTTTTTAGAAAACAAACACAAAACAAGGCAGTCAAAAAATAGCGCTACACGCACAGATCTACACCTGTGGAACAGGAAGTGAAAAAGAAAACGGAGGAGTCAGCGACTTCCCCGGGATATCCTCTCCAGCCTTGAACTTCAGCAGCGAGCGAAGAGCCCTAGAGAATTTCTCAGCCGAAACCCTCGTCGGATCATGCCGGCCAGCATAAAGGAACATCGGGTGCGCCCTAGCCTGGATTGGCTGCACCCGACGCTCGAGAAAGGTGCGGATGATATCCACACTGTTCACTTCCTTCTCCGGAATCAATTGGAGATCCTCCACCCGACGATAGAGAGCCTCTATCTCCGCCACCTCACCATCCAAGATCTTGTATTTCCAAGACCTTTTCGGCTCAATCTTTTGGGAGGGGTTGAAAGGAACAAGACCAAAATCTTGCCCAGGTACTACGGAGTCGCGGATATAAAACCATCGCCTCCGCCAGTGCCCGATAGATTCGGACATGGAAAAAGAAAAGAAAAGAAAAGAAGATTGGGCTTGAGGGAGATGATGCAACCCCCAATGGGATAAACACCATCCGAACCAGATTGCCTCTTCACGGAATAAAGTTTCCGGAAGAGGCCAAAGTGCGACTCAATACCGAGCCAGCACTCGCAGAAAGTGATAAAACAAGCAATGTGAAGAAGAGAATGACAAAGGCAAGGAACATAACCCGATACCCAACGGGGGGACGGGGGATTACCTCATTGCCTGGGAGTTTAACGGCCTCCCTATCTTGCGGGATCTGACCCTGCTTTCGAAGCTTGCAGAGATCACTCTCCCGCATCTCCGATCGCCGCCAGCCACCGTCGGTGACACGGCTAGCGGCGGCACGTTTCTTCCCTCCAGCGGCACTGGTACCAACCGCAGACGACGACTTCTTCGGCTTCCCCATCGCGGTACGGTGGCGCCGGCGGCGAGAGCGCAGGATGGAAGAAGGAAATGTGACGGAATATTCCAGCGCGCAGCAAGAGCTCTCAGAACACAAGGAAGCAGTGAAAGCAAGAATAGATGCAGTGAATACAAACTGAAGTTTTCCCCAATGATTATAAAGACGAAGACGATGCACGACAGCCGTCCATCGAGAAGACCTAACGCTAACGGCAGGATCTGGCCATACACGTGTCAGCATCACAACGAACCGTCGCTAACACACCATCCACTACGCGCGGAAATCGACGCGACACCGTATTATGTCCACGCCGCGCGTGACTGGTCAATTCAAGGTCAGACAGTGGGACCCATGTTCGTCCAGTCAAGTCATCTCTGGCGCAACAGACGCTTGAGGTCATCGTTCGTCAGCACTGACGTCACCAAAAGCTACACTAGCAACAACTACAATTTCTTCGGCTTCAAAGCTAAGAGTACTCACTCGAATCTATGATTCGACCAATTACTCAGGGGCTACTCCTATCAGGGTCGCTGGCCGCGCACCCGAAAGATGAATAGAAGCGAACTATTACTTTGAGTCCTCCGTTGAGTCTACGACTCCACTACGGACTCGGGGGCTACTCCCATAGGGAGGAAGGATTTAATCATCCGAAATTTTTTGTGTCCTACGGACTTACAACTGAACAACGTCTGAATTAATGTCTCCGCTCGAGTCTACGACTCGAACAGACACTCGGGGGCTACTCCAATAGGGAGCGCTGGTCGCGCACCCTAAGAATTCTTCGACCACGATCCTTCGGATCAGCATGCAAAAACTTTTCGGCAACTCGGCCCCAACTAAACATTAAGTGAGCAACGTTCTCCTTGACCACCCGAAACACCTCCGCGGTGATAAACATTCGATGTGGTTCATGCGACACAAAGATAAGACCTATAGATATCATCTGATGGCCTGGCAACGCACATGACTGCGCTCTGCTAGTAAAAACCCGTGCTAACAGGTGCGATGAAAAATCCTGATGGATGCGTTGGGTACATCAATTAAATTCACTGGAATTCCACTCCTGTAAGTCCTCCGCAGCCTGAGTCGAATTACGCCAGCATATGTTCCGGGTTCGAGTTGAGGGACTCCAATCTGAAGAAGATCGTGTTTTTTCGTCCTAAGACAGTTAACTGGTCCTGATCCGTCGGGTGAGTCAGGCACACGCATCAACAATCCCTACACATGAACTATTGAAATACATAGTTGCACCCGAAAGATTGCAGAGTCCTCAGCCGAATCTACGATTCGACTGAACACTCGGGGGCTACTGACATGGTTATACCCCACGGGTACATGATCTCAGCATACCTGGTCCAGCCCAAGGAAGGCCCACGGCAATTATACGCCGGCCCATGAAGATTTTCGGGTGGCCAAGGCCCATGACGCTTTCGGATCCTTGGAGAGCAAGACTAGAGTAGATAGGAAATTCAAAGGGGTAAAACCCTAGAACCTGTAACCGACTAGGTCTATGCCCGGTACCTGCCTGAGTCTATATAAAGGCTAGGAGGGCATGACCTAGATATCCTCCTCATACTTTCGCATACACACCTCCATGCCAGATTGCATCTGCGCACTCCTATAACCTTTGGTTCCGCCGTAATCAAGAGCAGACAAGCAGGAGTAGGGTTTTCCCTCCGGGGGCCTGAACCTGGGTAAACCTTGTGTCCCCGTGTTGCTTGTTTGCTAACTGTTCCGCGATCTCCAACATCCCCATCATCTCCAAAACCCAAGTCCATAACAATGGGCATTGATGAGATCAAACCTCATCAAAACGGAAGCTAGCGAAGAACAAGGTGACGATGCGCGTTGGAAATGGATCAAAGTTTGATGTGATCGTGGTCGGCACGCTACCTCTTCATCTACCATCAGGATTAGTTTTATACTTAAATAATTATTATTTGGTTCATGCGTTGAGCATGAACATTATATCAGGATCTTGTTTATTGTGAGACGGTTACTTGTTTAAGTGCAAGAATAGTGGTTGTTCGATTTATATGAGTAATATGTTTTATGCACATGCACCTCTGATAGATGGTCTATTCTTATTGCATCTCGATTGTGGTAGTACACACATTAATAACATTGAAGCTAAATGTTTGAAATTGAGCGATAACTCAACCTATATGTGGCACTGTCGTCTTGGTCATATTGGAGTGAAGCGTATGTAGAAACTCCATTGCGATGGACTTCTTGAATCACTTGAAAGATGTGAAGCATGTCTGATGTGTAAAATGACTAAGACTCCATTTTCTGGTATGATGGAGCGAGCTACAGACTTATTGGAAATCATACATACCGATGTGTGTGGCCCAATGAGTGTAGTATCGCGCGATGGTTATCGTTATGTTATTACCTTCACGGATGACTTGAGTAGATATGGGTATATCTATTTCATGAAACATAAGTCCGAAAATTTCAAGAAGTTTAAGGAATTTCAAAGTGAGGTAGAGAATCAACATAACAAGAAGTGAGTTTGGCGAGCATTTGAAGAAATGCGGAATACTTTCACAATTGACACCACCGGGAATACCAGAACGTAATAGTATGTCCGAACGTCGTAATCGATCTCTCTTTTTTTTTGATCGTTCGTAATAGATCTCTCTTAGATATGGTTCGTTCTATGATGTCACTTACAGATTTACCACTATCGTTTTGGGGTTAGCATTAGAAACAGCCGCATTCACTTTAAATAGGGCACCATCTAAATCTGTTGAAACGACACTGTTTGAATTATGGTTTGGGAAGAAACCTAAATTGTCGTTCCTTAAAGTTTGGCGGTGTGAAGCTTATGTAAAGAAGTTACAGCCCGACAAGCTTGAACCCAAAGCGGAAAAATGCTTCTTCATTGGATACACGAAGGAAACTATTGGGTATACCTGCTATCATAGATCCGAGGGCAAAATCTTCGTTGCCAAGAATGGATCCTTTCTAGAGAAGGAGTTTCTCTCGAAAGAAGTGACTGGAAGGAAAGTAGAACTCGACGAGGTTGTTGAACCATCTCTCGAACTTGCGAGTAGCGAAGCACCGGAAGTAGTTCATATGTCGCCTACACCAATAAGAGAGGAAGCTAATGATGTTGATCATAAAACTTTGGTTCAAGTTACTACGGAACCTCGCAGGTCAACGAGGACTCGTACCACTCCTGATTGGTATGATCCCGTTATGAGTTTCATGTTGGTGGACAACATAGAGGACCCTGCGACATATGAGGAAGCGATGATGAGCCCAGATTCCAATAAATGGCAAGAAGCCATGAAATCTGAGATTGGATCCATGTACGAAAACCAAGTATGGACTTTGGTGGACTTACCGGATGGCCGGAAGGCTGTCGAGAACAAATGTATTTTCAAGAAGAAAACAGATGTTGATAGTAATGTTACTGTCTATAAAGCTTGACTTGTCACAAAAGGGTTTCGACAAATTCAAGGGGTTGACTACGGTGAGACTTTCTCACCAGTAGCGAAGCTAAAGACTGTGAGGATTTTATTAGCAATCGCTGCATAATATGATTATGATATATGGCATATGGATGTCAAAACGGCGTTCCTCAATGGAGACATTGATGAGGAGTTTTATATGATGCAACCCAAAGGTTTTGTCGATCCTAAAGATGCTAACAAGGTATGCAAACTTCAACGGTCCATTTCTGGATTGAAGCAAGCATCCCGAAGTTGGAATCAATGTTTTGATAAGGTAATCAAAAGTTTTGGTTTTATACAAACTTATGGAGAAGCTTGTATTTACAAGAAAGTGAGTGGGAGCTCTGTAGCATTCTTAATACTATATGTAGATGACATATTGTTGATTGGGAATGATGTACACCTTCTTAATAGTGTCAAGGATTATTTGACTAATAGTTTTTCAATGAAAGATCTTGGCGAAGCAGCTTACATATTAGGCATAAAAATTTATAGAGATAGATCGAGATGCCTAATATCATTGTCACAGAGTACATATTTGGACAAAGTTCTAAAGAGGTTTGGAATGGAAGATAGCAAGAAAGGGTTCTTGCCCATTTTGCCCAATACGACCTTGAGTAAAACTCAAAGTCCTGCAACGGTAGAAGATAGAGAAAGGACGAGTAAGACTCCCCATGCCTCAGCCATAGGATCTCTTATATATGCCATGCTATGTACTAGACCCGACATTGCATATGATGTTAGTTTGACTAGTAGATATCAAAGTGATCCAGGAGTGGATCATTGGACAGCGGTCAAAAACATCCTTAAGTACTTGAGAAGAACTAAGGATATGGTTCTTTCTTGTGGAGGTGATGAACAACTCGTTGTTAATGGTTACACCGATGCTAGTTGGAACACTGATCCGGATGATTCTAAATCTCAATCTGGATATGTATTTACTTTGAATGGTGCAACAGTTAGCTGGAGGAGTGCAAAGCAAAGCGTTGTGGCGAGATCTTCAACTAAATCAGAATACATAGCTGCTTCGAAGACTTCACAAGAGGCGATATGGATGAAGGAGTTCATTACAGAGCTTGGTGTGGTTCCAAGTGTGCTGGACCCAATCTCTATATACTGTGATTACATGGGCCCATAGCCAATGCGCAGGAACCAAGGTCACACAAGAAGCTGAAGCACATCAAGGTACGTTTTCACGCTATTCGATAGCATGTCCAAGATGGTGACATAAAGATTTGCAAAGTACACACAGATCTAAATGTGGCGGATCCGTTGACTAAACCTCTCCCGAGGGCAAAACATGACCAGCACCAAACCGCCATGGGTGTTCGGTATATTACCATGTAATCAAGATTAGTTGACTCTAGTGCAAGTGGGAGATGTTGGAGATATGCCCTAGAGGCAATAATAAACGTGGTTATTATTATATCTTTGTGTTTATGATAAATTTTTACATTCATGCTATAACAGTATTAAACCGGAAACATTAATACTTGTGTGATTTGTAAACTAAATTAGAGTCCCTAGTAAAGCATCTTTGTAATACTAGGTTGTTGGTTAATAGATGACTGTGGTTTCCCGATCATGAACATTGAGATGTTGTTAACAACAAGATCATATCATTAGGAGAATGGTGTGATGGACATACTCATATAGATAAGAATAGCATTAAGATCAAGTCATTTCAATAATTCGTTTGCTATAAGATTTCTGATACATAGTAACCTAATTCCTTCGACCTTGAGATCATGCTAATCACCATCACCGAAAGGATGCTTTGATGACATCAAACACCACACCGTAATTGGGTGGCTATAAAGGTGGCATTGAGTATTCGGAAAGTATGGGTTGAGGCACATGGATCAAGAGTGGGATTTGTCCATCCATATGACAGATAGATATACTCTGGGCCCTCTTGGTGGAATGTCATCCAATTAGCTTGCAAGCATATGACTGGCTCACAAGGGATCACATATCACGGGAATGAGAAAAGAGTACTTATCGGTAACGAGGTTGAACTAGGTATGCAGAGATACCGACGATCAAAACCTCGGATAAGTAAACTATCATGAGACAAAGGGAAATTGGTATCGTATGTAAGTGGATCATTCGATCGTAAAGTGATCATGTCCGCATAATTCACGAACCGTAGGGAGACACACTTAAGGATTCGATGTTGTTTAAGTAGATATGGAAAGTTAGTAGGGATACCGAATGTTGTTGGAGCCTCGGATGGGATGCGGGATATCACGAGGAGATCCGGATTGGTCCGGAGAATAAGATTCATATAAGGAAAGTCCATTTTTGGAGTTCGGGAAAGTTTCCAATGGTTTCATCGGAGAGGTTCTAGAAGGGTCTAGAAGGTTCACCAGACCGGAAGGGGAATGGTCCATGAATGTGTCATGGGTATGTGGAATGATTGGATCATATCCTAGCTCACTTGGTGTTGTCATTTGCAAGAGAGAATTAAAGCTCTAAATTGAAAGTTAAACGGGAAGTTTGAAAAGCCAAACTGGAACAATGGTTTCCTAGTGGAAGAAGAAACAAGTCCTCTCAATCCAACTTGGGTTTGGGTTTGGATTCAAACCCACCCATCCCAAGGCTTCCCCTTCCTCTCATAGAGAGAGGGGAGGGTTGCCCCAAACACCACAAGCCCTAGCCCCTCTCCATCCGACCCGCCGCCGCCACCGCCCTAGACGCCGCCACTTTCTCCTCCTCCCCGTCTTCTAAACCCTAGATCTCCCGGAAACCCTAATCCACCATAACTCGCACTGGCTTAGGCGAAGCCTTGCGGGATCTTCCCTCTACTTCCGACACCACGCCGTCGTGCTGCCGGAATCATGAGGGGAGAACTACAACCTCCTCTGCCTGCTGGAACAAGAGAGAGGAAGGTATTCATTGAGTACCGAACGTGTGACCGACTACGGAAGCCCTGCTGGAACGCAGCGCCTGAAGGATCGTCTACCGGATCTTGAGATCGGCTTGTTTGTGTGCTACGAACCCCTACATGGCGTACCCCTTGCACATGGTACAGGAGCTTTCCCATAACCAAAATGACAAGGCAAGCAGACAATGAGCATCTCAGCAATCTTTTTCTTTACAATATGCATAGGTTTTTATTGAGGATGCTTCACAGATAGCTCACTATGGTGATGCTGCAAGTTTCCACCATGATTAGGCATGGCTTAGGCTAGCGTCCCAGACGTTTATCTAACACATAATACTAACTCCATGGACTTACAAGTTCTCTTTTTATTTCACATCGGTGACATCCACAGACAAAAGAGCATGATATCAACTGAGTAAAGAGTACAAGTGCAATGTTGAAAACGTTCCCCATGAAAGCATGGTTCTGCTAATTCCAACGTATAGTTTTCACATAGACACACAATGGTTCAAGTTTATTAGGGGAAAAGAATATAAAGTGTGCCATCAAGTTCGTGAGATCTTTAATCATTGAGTTTTCACATAACAAAATAGTTTTTAATTGGAATATAGCTGAAAACAAGAATATACTTGGAATGGTGTAACACACCATGCATAGGAGTTTATAGTGGACACTTTGGAATAACTTGGTTTATTTTGGGAGTTGGAAGCATGAGTAGAGCTTACTCATACAAGTGGAGACTAGCAAAAGATTGGGAGCAACCAAATAAGAGAGGAATAGTGGCCATAATCATGCAGAGCGACAAAACATTACTAATCAAAGCATAGAGTGGTACTACAAGTCAAGGACTAAATGATCATAGAGGCTAATGGTGACTTGTGGGAGTCATAACATGGTGTGAGCATGTGCCAATTCAACCCAAACAGACCTCAAAGGAGAATACCACAATACTATGCTTTTGCATGCTAAAACAACGCATAATTTCTTCAAGGCACACTAAGCAATCCTAGTGACTTGGAGCAAGCCATGCTACAGCAATAACTACTAAGCATAAGGTCGAAACAACACCTAGCATGTCATTATAAAGTCTAAGTCATAGTCAATGCAAGCTCTTCTTGCACTTCCAAGCAAGAACTTTCTACTCCTTTCCAACTCCAAGCAACTGATTTGCAGCAAAACACAGCGAAAGCGTTGGTCCAAACTACTCAAGCAAACTAAACAACTAAGGAAAGAAAACAAAAACTAAGACGCTCCAATAACAACACAACTGTGCATGAAACAATAAAAATGAAGTGTCTAGACAGAACTTAGGTTTTTATTGATGAAGAAGGGGATGCCTTGGGCATCCCCAAGCTTTGACGCTTTTACCTCTTGGATATCTCTTGGGGTGAAACCATGGTGGCATCCGCAATCTTGAGCTTTTGTCCATTCTTAATCTCATTGCATCATTCTCTCTCTACACCTGAAATTTTTCCTTCATACAAAACTTCACACAATCTTCATTAGCAACATTAGTTTATTCAAAAGATATTAAACCTGACGCAAAGTTTTGGAACAGAATTTTTTTTCACTAAAAACACAAGCTACTGTAGTAACTCATTCAAAAAGCTCAATTCGCCAAAAGAGAACTCAAAAATGAATCAATAAGAAGCAAATGCAAATAATGGCAGAAATCTGTCAAAATAGACCAGCAGGCAGATACCGATTTTTTCCAAAATCTTATTTTGCTAAAATCAAAAAGTGTTGAACTAACGAAAGTTAGCTAACCTACAGGGGGATTTATTCGTAAATTGTGAGCGCAATCCGAGTTACAGAGACTCATCGGTGGAGACGAAAATCTATTTCAGGACAGTAACTCCCCAAATATTACTTCCCTCTCATTAGAGGTCATTCTTGGCACAAAAAGAAAACAAAAAGGATAAGGAGAGGTCATTACCGAATTAATAACTTCCAAGACTCAAGGAAACTCTTGGGTTATCTATCAAAAAGTACTTTTCTTTAACGCCTTTAAGTAAGGCACAAGAAGTAAGAAGAATCAAGTATTTTCAAATGAAGCATTAACATCAAACCTTGGTTTCAAAGGAGGAGCAAAAAGCAATTTATCTCTCCTCATATGGAAGTTTTCAATACCTTTCTTGAATGGAAAATGATATTTAATGGTGCCTTTTTTCATATCAATGATGGCACCAACAGTTCTAAGAAAAGGTCTTCCCCAAGTAATAGGACAAGAAGCATTGTATTCAACATCCAAAACATAGAAATCCAAAGGGACATAAGCATTGTTAACCATAATGAGAATATCATTAATACTCCCCATGAGTTTCTTCTTAGCATTACCATGAAGTGGGACATCCAAATAACAATCTTCCAAAGGTGGCAAATCAAGCATTTCATAAATCTTCCTATGCATAATAGAGACACTAGAACCAAGATCACATGAAGCTTTGAGATCAAAGTCGTTCACTTGCATATTAATAATGGGTTCCCAACTATCTTCTACTTTACTAGGAATAGAAGCTTTGTGTTTTAGCTTCTCTTCCTTAATCTTAACAAGAGCATTTGTAATGTGTTTAGTTAAAGCAACATGCATATCACTAGCATGAGGACTTCTAGCAAGCTTTTGCAAGAACATAATCACTTCAGAAATATTGCAACCATCAATATCAAAGTCAAACTTAGCATTACTAGGAGTAGACTCAATAGGCTTAGGCATAGTAGGAGGAGGTATAGGGACTACTTGTGGTTTAGTGGTGATGGTGTACACAATATTTTTTCTATGAATTTCAGCTTTCCTTTCCCACTTAGCATGAAGTTGAGCTAACAGTCTAACATTTTCATCAATAGTAAATTGTATGTCATGAGTAGCAGCAAAGGTATTTTCCACAGTTTCTA
Organism: Avena insularis; assembly: GCA_023614405.1. Taxonomy (NCBI): domain Eukaryota; kingdom Viridiplantae; phylum Streptophyta; class Magnoliopsida; order Poales; family Poaceae; genus Avena; species Avena insularis. The sequence continues at coordinate 21,950,335 of CM042691.1, read as the reverse complement.
GTTGAGCAGCCATTTTATTAATCAAGGAAGACTAAGCTTCAGACAAAGAGGATATATTTTTCTAAACATTTAAAAGCTTTTCCTCTATAGCCTTATTAAAAGTGGTTTGTTTACTAATAAAGTCTTTCAGCATGACTTCAATTTCAGAGGGGGAACTTCTAGCATTGTTGTAAGAGCTTCCATAGGAATTGCCATTATTAGGAGGATAAGGCCTATAATTGTTGTTACCACCAAAATTATTCCTATAGGCATTTTTGTTGAAATTGTTGTTTCTAATGAAGTTCACATCAATTTTCTCTTCTTGAGCAACCAAAGAGGCTAAGGGAACACTATTAGGATCTAGAGGAGCTTTCCCATTAACAAGCATAGCCATAATAACATCAATCTTATCACTCAAAGAGGAAGTTTCCTCAACATAACTTACCTTCTTACCCTGTGGAGCTCTCTCAATGTGCCATTCAGAGTAGTTAACCATCATATTATCAAGGAGTTTTGTTGCATCACCCAAAGTGATGCCCATAAAGGTAACTCCATCAGCTGAATCCAGCAGATTCCTTGAAGAGTAGTTCAAACCTGCATAAAAAGTCTGGATAATCATCCAAGCAGTGAGTCTATGAGTGGGACAGTTCTTAACCAAAGTTTTCATTCTTTCCCAAGCTTGAGCAACATGTTCATTATCAAGTTGTTTAAATTTCATAATGTCACTTCTGATAGAAATAATCTTAGCAGGAGGATAGTACTTTCCAATAAAAGCATCTTTGCACTTAGTCCAAGAATCAATACTATTTTTAGGCAAGGATAGCAACCATGCTTTAGCTTTTACTCTCAAGGAGAAAGGAAAAAGCTTGAGCTTAATAATATCTCCATCTACATCCTTATACTTTTGCATCTTACAAAGTTCAACAAAGCTAGTGAGATGGGCAGCAGGATCATCAGAACTAGTACAAGAGAATTGCTCTCTCATCACAAGATTCAACAAAGCAGGCTTAATTTCATAAAAGGTAGCATCAGGAGCAGGTGGATCAATATGAGTGCTAAGGAAATCATTGTTTTTGGTGCTAGTGAAGTCACACAACTTGGTGTTCTCAGCAGAGTTCATTTTGGCAAAGGTGGGCTAGACCAAGTTGGAAACTAGAGTAGGAACTAATTTTTTTGTGTTTTTCGAAAAGAGGAAAACAAAACCAAGCAAAAGAAACAAAGCAAACTAAAAACAAATAAATAGAAAGGAAGTGGAGGACTCCCATTGTGAAGACGTCCTTAGCCTCCCCGACAATGGCACCAAAAAGACTTGCTGATGGCGCCTCATTGACGTGGGAGTTTCTTCTTCTTCGTTCCCCGGCAACGGCGATAGAAAGACTTGATGGTGCTCGACGTGGCACTTTGTTGGTAACCCCAAGCGCAGGGTGTGAAGAGCAAGCAGCAAGTTTTCCCTCAGTTGAGACCGAGTTTATCAAACCAGAAGGAGCAAGAAAACGTCACACAGGTGTTGCAAACAACATGGAGACCTGCACAACACAAACTCAAGACTTTGCCCCAACGAATCAATGAGGTTTGATGTAACAAAGGATTAAACGTATGGTGTGGAAGGTAATGGTTTGCAGCAAGTAAACAAGTAACAGTGGAAGGTGTATCAATGTTAAAGATTGGACCGGGGTCCATATTTCACTAGAGGTGCTCTCCTTAGATAAACAACATGGCATGAAGGGTAAACAAATTACAGCAGGGCAATTGACAGGAACTGAGCAAGGCATAACAATGCAATACTAGTCATAAAGATCCTATGAGATTCGATTGGGAAATACAACAAGATAAATAGACCGCCATCCAACTGCATATATGACTAGAAGTCCACCTTCAGGTTATCATCCGAACCCCCTCCAGTATTAAGTTGCAAGCAACAGACAACTGCTTTAAGCAAAGTGTGTAAGGTAAACACTCCACATGTTCCATGAACAAGAGACCATTGTTTTCTCCCTAGTGGCAACAACACATATACAACCAAAGATATTTCTGTCACTTCCCTTGGAAACTAGAGGCATGAACCCACTATCGAGCATAAATACTCCCTCTTGGAGTCACTAGCAACTACTTGGCCAAGATAGATACTAACAACGGAGAGCATGCAAGATCACAAACAACAGAGACATGATATAATCATAAAGACAAAACCATTAATCAACTCAACATAATAATCTCAATATCCATCGGATCCCCACAAACACAACATGCATGATTACAAATAGATTAGATATTGATCATGAACAGAGCTCACAAGACCTATACATGAAAGCACAAAGGAGGAGATACAACCATCTAGCTACTACATGGACCCATAGTCCAAGGTGGAACTACTCACGCATCATATCGGAGAAGAAGGCCTCCGGGATCATCTCCCCTCCAGCAGGGTGCCAGGAAGAACTTCAGACCCCCCCCGATCTAGGGACGATGGTGGTGGTGGCTACATACGGTTTCGTGGAGATTTGATCGGGTGCTTAGGTTTTAGGCATCGGTGGCATCTTATAGGCGAAGGGGGAGGCCGAGGCGGTGGCCAGGGGCCCTACACCCTGCCTAGGCGCGGGCCTACCCCTAGCCGCGCCTAGGGGGTGTAGCTGCCCTGGCACGCCTCTCCATCTCCCCTCTGGACTTCTTGTTCCCCATGGAAAGTTATTGACTTTGACGTTTGTACCGTCCAATTCCAAGAATATTTCTTTACTAACTTTTCTGAAACCAAAAACAGCATAAAACAGGCAACTGGCACTGTGGCAACTTGTTAATAGGTTAGTACCACAAAAGATATAAAAAGCACCTCAAAGTGTGGACAAAGCAAAGCAAAGTAAATACTAAACAAGCATGGAAGATCAAAAATTATAGATACGTTTCTGACGTATCAGTGTTAAAGGGGGGTGGCCTGAGCTCTACGGGAGCCCCCACGTGCGCCACCCTTTAACAGCGGTTTGTATAAGAACCGGTGTTAAAGGGGGGCTCTAACACCTAAACCGCAACAGCGGTTCGATAACCGGTGTTAGAGGCATTTGCGAACCGGTGTTAGAGACATACGTGTGCACTAGTGATACTTACAATGACAAGAACTAGTGATACTCAAGGGGCATGAGATTGGCAACATATGATCTGTCAAGCATATACTTCATATTTGTTTCAATTTAACCTTAATCACTTCAGGATGCTTATGATAGGGGCAATGAGAGCTGAAAGCTAATAAATACCACAATTTTTGGAAGCTCTTTATGAAACTTGAAATCCCTGCTTCCCGCTGTGAAGGGCCTTTCTCTTACTTTTATGTTGAGTCTCCATCTTCTATCTTTATGCACCAATTAAGAGAGCATAATTGTCATTTTTTGTTTAATGTGCATTGTCTCAAAACTTATTGATTGATTCATAATGTTGATATTTCTTGTTTTTAAATCATTTGTATCTAGTCACCCTTATGAACTTTGAAGGTGTCCTATGCATTTATGTTTTGCTATACCATGAGGGACAAGCTGAATACCACACATGCTATGTTTTCTATATGTGAAACAAACAAACGTCTTTCAATGCATTGTTATTCATGATCTTTTCTTTTTGTTACCTTTCATGTTACAACATAGATGCTATGTCTTATTGTTAGAGCTATATCTTTCATGCTCATGTTTAGAGTACTTTGATCCCAGCTATCATTTGCAAATATTTTGATCAAGATTGTGATGGTGCATGTCACGTAAAAAATTATTCTTTTTATCACTTACCTACTCGAGGACGATCAGGAGTTAAGATTGGGGATGCTTGATACTTCATAAACGTATCTATAATTTTTGATGCTCCATTCTTGTTTAGTATCAACTTTCTTATGTTTTGTCTACATTTTGAGATATTTTTGTACATTTTCTAGGACTAACCTATTAACAAGATGCCGCAGTGCCAGTAGCCTGTTTTCTGCTGTTTTGGTTTCAGAAAAGCTAGTAAGGAAATATTCTCGGAATTGGACAGGACAAAATCCAAAATCCAAATCCTAAGTACCCCATCAAATCTCCACAAAACAGCCTGTAGCCGCCGCCACCATCATCCCTAGATCGGGGAGGGATCTAAAGATCTTCCTGGCACCCTGCCGGAGGGGAGAGATCATCCCGGAGGCCTTCTTCATCACCATGCCAGCTTCTAGAGTGATGCGTGAGAAGTTCACCCTTGGACTATGGGTCCATACAGGAGCTAGATGGTTGTTTCTCCTCCTTTGTGCTATCATGTTTAGATCTTGTGAGCTCCATTCATGATCAAGATCATATATTTGTAATCTTACATGTTTTGTTTGCGGGGATCCGATGGATATTGAGATATTATGTCAGATTGATTATTGATTCTATCATGTATATGTTATTTGTGATATTGCATGCTCTCCATTGCTAGTAGATACTTTGGCCAAGTAGATGCTTTTAACACCAAGAGGGATTATTTATGCTCGATAGTAGGTTCATGCCTCTATTAATCTGAGAGAGTGACGGAAACTTCTAAGGTTTTAGATGTGCTATTGCTACTATGGAGAAAACAACAATCCTTTGTCCAAGGGCAATTGTATTGTTTACTTTACACACTTTGCTTAATGCAATTATCTGTTGCTTGCAACTTAATACTGGAAGGGGTTCAGATGATAACCTGAAGGTGGATTATTAGTCATAGATGCAGTTGGATTACGGTCTATGTATTATGTTGTAATTCCCAACAAAAACTCATAGGAGTCAAGATGTCTAGTATATGCATTGTTATGCTTTCTCAATCTGTCAATTGCCCCCCTGTAATTTGTTCACCCAGCATGCTATCTATCTTAAGGAGAACACCTCTAGTGAACTGTGGACCCTGTTCCAATCTTTATCATTGATACACCATCTACTGTTACCTTTCTTCAAGAAACTAATATCTTCCACACTATATGTTTAATCCTTTGTTTTCAGCAAACCGATGAGATTGACAACCTCACTGTAAGTTGGGGCAAAGTATTGAGTTTGTCTTGTGCAGGTTCGAAGTTGTCAGCAACACCTTGGACTTGTTTCCTTACTCCTTCTGGTTTGATAACATTGGTTTCATAACTGAGGGAAAACATGCTGCTGTGCTCATCACACCTTGCTCTTGGGGTCTCCCAACAGGCTCTACGTCAACCGAGCCACATTAGTCGCTATCCTTCTTCTGAGCTTCCATTATCATATGCTGAAGCGTTGGCTTGACTTCCATTGCTGCTAAATATTCCTCAGACACCACTTCCAGTCTAAGCTCCCTGAATTTCTCACATAAATACTTGGGTAATTCCCCCACATTCAATCCATTTGCATTCACCTTCCATCTTAGATAATCCACTATGACGTTGGCTTTTCCTGGGTGATATTGGAGGTTTAGATCGTAGTCTTTGATAAGCTCCAACCATCTCATTTGCCTCATGTTGAATTCCTTCTGGGTGAATATGTACTTCAAGCTCTTGTGGTCAGTGTACACATCACAGTGTTTTCCCATCAGATAGTGTCTCCATACCTTGAGCGCATGCATGACCAACGCTAATTCCAAGTCATGCATGGGGTAGTTCCTCTCATGGTGTTTAAGTTGACGCGAGGAATAAGACACCATCTTGCATCAACACGCTTCCAAGTCTGTACCGATATGCATCACAGTACACATGGAAATCCTTCAGAAGATGAGGTAAACATAAGACATGTGTGGTCACACACCTCGGTCCACTCAAACTTCTTCTCCTTCTTCAGTAGTTCTGTCATTGGCTTCGCGATCTTGGAGAAATTCTCTATGAACCTCCTGTAGTATCCAGCAAATCCCAAGATGCTCTGAATATCACCCACATTGTTGGGCGCCTCCCATTCAGTAACCGATGACACCTGACACCACGTGTCCAAGAAATCCAACAGCGTTCAAACAGAACTCGCACTTGCTGAATTTGGCATATAGCTTATGTTCCCTCGGCTTCTCCATAATCAGTAGTAGATGCTTCTCATGCTCAACACACTAGTGCAGAACACACCCTCTAACAGCAGTTTCAGAACTGCTGTTGAGGGTTCGGTGTTAGAGGGCCCCCCTTTAACAGCGGTTCTTATACGAACCGCTATTAAAGGGTGGCGCACGTGGGGTTGCCGCAGAGCCCAGGGCCCCCCTTTAACACCGGTTCGTAACACGAACCGGTGTTAAAGGTTCTCTGCCGCGACAGGAAAATGGCCTAAATCTGTGCCGCGGCAGAGTTCTGTCGCCGCCCCGTTTTGGGCGGATTTCTGCGGCGCGGTGGGGACAGGGGGATCGATCGGGAGAGGTATACACATACATCATCGGTACATACGAGTACATGAATAATTAAGAATATATTATTATACACAAACATCGTCATTGTGGTATTTTCCGTACACGTTGAAGAATCAAGTACAAGACAAACACGTTCAAGCATATACACAATATACCATCTTCGTACACGTTCATTTTGGATATCTAAAGAGTTCTCCGCCAGGCGTGACGACCTCATCAAGTATGAACCCCGCCAATTCCTCTTGAATGGCTCGTATGTGGTCAAATGGTAGGAGTTTGTCCCGCATCCGTTCGATCTAAATATATATGAAGAATGGAGTCAATATTGTAGGGTTCGCAGCATAGAAAACAAAAAATTTCCTACGATGGGAACTATGTACCAAGATCTATCTACTAGATACAAACAACAAGCGGATGTATATCCGTAGAGAACATACCCTTGAAGACCGACAAAGCTTAATGAGTTCAACTCGTGGTTGAGGTAGACGATCTCTTTCCGATCTCAAGATCGAGAGGAAGTCCTAGCGCCACAAAGCAGCAGCGCATCCGTGCTCGCACACACGTACAAGACACCGAGAAACCTCCGCCTCCTCGCGTCATCCATGCAGCGGAAGCACAACCCTTTCTTGCCGAATATCCACCGGGAACATGTATCTTGCTAGTCCGAGACCATGGGGAATAAATTCTAGAGGGGGAGAGAGATCCTTCACGAGGAGGTGTGAGTGAGAGAGGGGACAGGGGGTGCCTTTTATAGGAGGGGGGCACCCAAGGGGGTGGCCGCCGTCCATGGGGGCTGCCCCCTCCCCTCCTTCATTCATGTGGGTGGACACTCCACTCACAAAAATCCATTCAAATCCCTCCACTCAAAATCCCACTCAAACTTGCCATTAAATTTCCACCAAATTTAATGCAAACTCTCATTAAATAAAACTCTTTTATTTTATTCAGAATTTTGTCAATTACTTTAATGACAAACATTCACAAATAACCCCTTGCTAGAATTCTATTTCACATGCATAACCTCTTTATGCAATTTCACCCGAAAACCTGTTTTGGTATATAGTAAAATAAATTCTTATGCTTGTTTATTCTTTCGGCATGAAACATTTGCTCCAACTAGATGTCAGTGTCCCTTAAGTGTGTCACCCTACGGTTCGAGAATAATGCGGACATGAGCGAGACCCTTCTCCGATCAATAATCAGTAGCGGGACCTGGAGATCCATACTGACTCCCACACATTCAACGATGAATTTCCTGTGATCGTCTGAACCTTTTACGCTTGTATCTTAATCCCTTTGTTTCACGATATATTACATGTCCGAGATTCGATCATCGGTATCTCCATACCTAGTTTGATCTCGTTACTGACATGCACTCTTTTCTTGTTCCCGTGATATAACATTCTAGTGATCAAATCACATGCTTGCAAGCTAACCAATGTGATATCACCGAGAGGGCCCAGAGTATATCTATCCGTCATCGGGATGAACAAATTCCACTCTTGATCCATGATTCTCAACATAACACTTTAGTAGCTTTGAAGCCATCTTTATAATCACCCAGTTACGGTGTGATGTTTAATGTCAACAAGAAACTCTTCCGGTGTTAGTGATTGGCATGATCTCATGGTCTAAGGATAGGACTACTTCGTAAGTTGTTTATAGAAATATAAACTCAATGACTTTGATCATAATGCTATACTTCATATGAATGTTCATCTCACCATTACACTAATGTTGTGATCTTGTTATTAACAACATCCAATGTCTATGATCAGAAAAACTGTGATCATCTTGTTAATCAACGAATTAGTTTATGATAGAGGCATAACTAGGAACTTTCTGTTTGTTTATTAAACACACATGTATTAATGTTTCCGTATCAATAAAATTATAGCATGCAAAATAAACATCTATCATATACTTGGAATACACATAATAAACACTTTATTATTGCCTCTCAGGGCATATTCCCTCCAGTCTCCAATTTGCACTAGAGACAATCATCTAGTTACATAGTGATGTATCTAACACCCATGGATTTCTGGTGTAGATCATGTTTTGCTCTATGGAGAGTTTTAGTCAACGGATCTTCTACATTGAGATCCGTATGTACTTTACAAATCTTTATATCTCCATCCTTGACATGCTCGCGGATGGAGTGAAACCGGCGCTTAATATGCTTGGAATGCTTGTGAGACCTTGGCTCTTTGGCATTGGCAATGGCACCATTGTTGTCACAATAGATCACTATTGGGTCCAACGCGTTTTCAACCACACCTAGTTCGGATATGAACTCTTTCATCCAAACTGCTTCCTGAGCCGCTTCTGAAGCAGCAACATATTCGGCCTCCGTTGATGATCCCGCGACCACAGGTTGTTTGGATCTCCTCCAACTAACCGCTCTGCCATTCATGAGAAATACGTATCAGGATTGAGACTTAGAGTCATCCGGATTGGTGTCAAAGCTAGCGTCGACATAACATGTCACGACCCGGGATCAGGGCTAGACAAATACCAGATCCTCATCTAATATAAGCCTAACCTAAATTCCAAAATGCGTAGGGAGAGATCGGTAACATTACAGAACATACAAACCATACATTAATAAGGTGAACTCTTAGGAGAGTTACAAACCAGTCATACAAGCCAGGGGTCACAGACCCATCATTACATCAAACAACAGAAGCAAACAAGTTATTCTAAACAACAAACTTAGCAAAGGGCCTAAGAGGCCTTAAAAAAGAGTATTGACCCTTCCATCGATCCTAGGCTGCTTCCCAGGAACCCCGACTACTCGTCGACCTCGACATAGAAACCACCTTCAATTGGGGTAGCATCATCTGTAGAAAAACATCAACGAAGCAAGGCTGAGTACAGGGTGTACTCCGCAAGACTTATGGCTAGTGGAGTTATTTTGCATAAAGCCATCTTTTTTTTCAAAACAGGAGGGAAAAGAAACTCGTCTAGTCAGATCATTTTTAAAAGGGGAAAAGAAGACTTCAACTCAAGCTCTTAAAATCGTCTTTGATATCCACCAAGAACCATCATCAAAAGAACCTCTCTTCCCGGAGTACCCCCTCAACAACCCCGAGGAAGTATTCCGGATCTCACTTTAGTTGGCTAGTTTTATCATTCGGTTATAGTTCTCTGTGATCACAGAATCCGTTCCCAAGTCGTCCATAACCGTGGACATGTCTTTTCGAAAAGATTATAACCCTGCAGGGGTGCACAACTTTACCCACATGTACCAACCGATTCTTAATGCCAATATATTAGCCCTCTTCCTTGGAAGGCCGACAGAGAGTGGTTGACCACGATCTTTACCTTGCTTTCGCCGAGACCATGAGTCACTCACTACAGAGATGCTGCCATAACGGGTCAAGTCCCGAAGCCGGTCCCTAATGATGTGTGCGGGGTTCAAGATTACGTATGTCGGGCATCTCTTGTTCCCGGCCACGCTTACCTACCTGCTATGAATGCACCTCCTTCACCCCCACTCAAGAACAACCAAGATGCGTATGTCGAATTGAAATCCCAAACTATGTGACTCATGGAATCTACTAGGCAAGTTAGTTGGTCGAGGGGGTTTCCAGGCCCCGTGTGGTTGTATGTTTGTCTTGGTTCAAGAGGCGAGAACATCAGGTCCTAAGGGTGGCAAGTATGGGACTACAAAAACCACAACCCACGTGGCCTCCCGTACAAGCCTTAACATATTTATCATTCACTTCTGATCACATCACCACATCCTTCCATACTAGATTCATTCGCATTTCCGGTGCATCACTTGAATGATCAGCATCAAAACACTAAGCATGGCTAAGCTTGACTGAACTTGTGGCACTAGCGACACTCATAAGCCAAACCCTAGTTATGCTAGGAGCGGTGGATCAGTTAATATAGTTCACAAAGGATAACATGCATCAGATAGGATTACTCTGTCTACTGACAAAAGAGTATTTGAACCGAATGCATATGACAAGAATGAAATACTTTATAATCATAGGATTCATATGTACGAGTGGGGCTTTGCTTGCCTTGTCCGTTGTTGGACTGATACTGCTCTTCGGTGGCGTTGACTTCAGCTTCGGGTTAAGTTCCTATTCGCGAGAACCAATCACCGGAAAAGGGAAAGCAACACTCAACACATGGCATGTGCAATGCTCATACAATATTGATGATATGACAAGTTAAATAGTGTTGAATTGAACCCTAAAACATGCTTTATCACTTTAGAGGGGGGTTCCGAGGATCCAAACCCTATAACAGGGGAATCATCGAAATCACCCGTGGGGTTCAATTGTTCTTCTAATTAAACTTGATATCAAAGTTGATTAACAATGTATGATTATAGCTTAGTTAGATAGGTTTCGTTTTTCTGAACATTTTGGTATATTATTTGTATTTTTCTGATTTAAAATGAATTAGTTATGAATTTCCCAAATTTTAATTCATTTTAAACATTTTTGGAATATTTAAATTAATTTCCAAACTTGGGCCCACATGTCAGACTTTTATTATTTTCAGAAATTTTTAAAATCCTGACAGGCAGGGCCCACTTGTCATATTATTTTCTATTTACAGAAATAATTACAGAAAACAATTAAAAGAAATAAAAAAAAGATATGACATCATGATGATATCATGTTGACATCATCAACGCCATTGGTTGCAGATTGAGCTCGGGCTCGGCGCTAGGGGTGATGCGGGGCTGCGAGAGCGGGTGCGTTAGACAGAGGGGAGCGAGATGAGCAGAATAGTGGCGGCGTCGCCCAAGATTGGTCACCGGATACGGTGGCGCAAAGACGAGCATCGACGGCGGCGTTAGGCTCACGCAGGGAGGGGGATACAGAGGAAGAGGGAAGCAATGGAGGGGTTCGCTAGCACCGTGAGCTCACCGCCAGCACGACAGGGGTGGTGGCGAAGCTTGGGGAGGCCGCACGGCGGCGGATCGACGGCGACAACGGCGGCTTCCGACGGCTCTTCGAGCTCGATTCCGGGGAGAGGAGGTCATCCCGGCTCGCGTGCTTCGGGGAGGAGGACGAGGACGGCGAGGCGATGCTCCTGGTCACCTCGGCTAGGCGAGGGGTGCTCGGAGACGGTGGTGATGAGGAGGACCTGGCGAGATAGGGTTCGGCCATGGCGCTACCGCGAGGGAGAGGAAGAGAGAGGGGGTGAAATGGGTACTAGGAGACAGAGCATGGCGTGGTGGTTCTTATCCGTGGATCCAGGGGCGGCGGCGGGCATCACACCGTGCAGGAGATCAATGGCGAGAGCGCTGCCAGGCAGCTGCTTGCCGTCGTCAGGAAAGAAGAGAGGGGGAAAGGCCGAAGGGGTATGGGCCAGGGGTGGGCTGGCTTGGGCCAGGCTTGGGCTCCGGGTGGGCTGAAGGAAAGGTTGCGTGGCTGCTGCTGCTGGGCAACAGGGAGAGGGAGAAGAGGTGGGCTCGGCCCAGTAGCTAGGTTAGATACATTTTTATTTCCAGAAATGTTTTTCTATTTCTATTTCTGATTTCCCTTTTGTATTTTGAATTTCAAATCTGTTTTGAATCTTTTCAACTTACATGAACTTTTATGTAATATCATAAAACACTAAGGGGCACTTGAACTATTTGAGCTCCTTGCATTTTGAGGACTTTCAAAATATAGGAACCTTTTGAATTGATTCAAAGAGAGAGGAAAAACTATTAGGGTTTAGGGTTTTGCTTGCTCTTCTTTAGTTGAATCAAAGTGCAAGTGTTATGCATGCATGCAATGCTCAAACATGTCCTTATTTATATTACACAGAAGGGTGGTATGTTACATAACACTTAGCGACAAGATCTTCTTCACCTCCATATACAAGAAACATATCCTTAGTTCTTCGCAAGTACTTAAGGATATTCTTGACCGCTTTCCAGTGTTCCGAACCTGGATCCGATTGGTACCTACTAGTCAAACTAATAGCATGTGCCACATCCGGACTTGTACATAGCATGGTGTACATTATAGAGCCTATGGCTGAAGCATAGGGGACTTTGTCCATTTTCTCTCTTTCTTCTGCCGTAGCCGGACTTTGAGTCTTACTCAATGTCGTGCCTTGTGTCATAGGTAAGAACCCCTTCTTACTATCGTCCATTTTAAACTTCTTTAAAATCTTATCAAGGTATGTACTTTGTGATAGCCCTATTAGGCGCCTAGATCTATCTCTATAGATCTTTATGCCTAATATGTATGACTCTTCACATAGGTCCTTAATTGAAAAATTGCTATTTAGATAACTTTTAACACTGTTTAAAAGATCTATATCATTTCCGATCAATAATATGTCATCCACATATAATATCAGAAATGCCACATTGCTCCCACTCACTTTCTTGTAAATACAAGCTTCACCATAAGTTTGGACAAAACCAAACTCTTTGATCACCTCATCAAAGCAGAGATTCCAACTTCGTGATGCTTGCTTCAATCCATAGATGGATCGCTGAAGCTTGCACACCTTGTTAGCATCCTTAGGATCGACAAAACCCTTTGGTTGTATCATATACAACTCTTCCTCAATATTACCATTGAGAAACGCGGTTTTCACATCCATCTGCCATATCGCATAATCGAAATATGCAGCAATTGCTAACATAATCCTAACTGACTTTAGCATCGCTACGGGAGAGAATGTCTCATCGTAGTCAACTCCTTTACTTTGTCGAAAACCCTTTGCGACAAGTCAAGATTTATAGACGGTTACATTACCATTAGCATCAGTTTTTCTTTTGAAAATCCATTTGTTCTCCACGGCCTTTCGGTCGTGAGGTAAGTCCACCAAGTTCCAAGCTTGTTCATACATGGATTCCATCTCGGATTTCATGGCTTCTAGCCATTTGTTGGAATACGGGCTCATCATCGCTTCTTCATACGTCACAGGATCATCATTTTCATCAACCATGAAATTCATGACAGGATTTTCGTATAGCTCGGGAGCTGCACGCGTCCTGCTAGACCTTCGAGGTTCGATAGTACTCTCTTTTGGAGTTTCATGATCATTATCATTAGTTCCTTCTTCAACTAGTGAAGCCAACTCCGGAACAACTTCCGGCGCTGCGCTACTCGCCATACTTTGAAGAGAAGGTTCAATAACCTCTTCGAGTTCTACCTTCCGACTACTCACACCTTTCGCGAGAAAATCTTTCTCTAGAAAGGATCCATTCTTGGCAACAAAAACCTTGCCCTCAGATCTGTGATAGAAGAAATACCTAATTGTTTCCTTAGGGTATCCTATGAATATGCATTTTTCCACTTTGGGTTCAAGTTTATCCGGTTGAAGTTTCTTCACATAAACATCGCATCCCCAAACTTTAAGAAATGACAGCTTAGGTTTGTTTCCAAACCACAATTCATACGATGTCTTTTCAACGGATTTAGATGGTGCCCGATTTAAAGTGAATGCAGCAGTTTCTAGTGCATAACCCCAAAATGACAACGACAAGTCCGTCAGAGACATCATAGATCGAACCATATCTAATAAAGTATGATTACGACGTTCCAACACACCATTTCGCTGTGGTGTTCCGGCTGGTGGTGAGTTGTGAAACAATTCCACACTCTTTCATGCGAGTGCTAAATCGTAACTTAGATAGTCACCTCCACGGTCGTACGTAGAAATTTGATCTTTCTATTACGATGTTTTTTCACTTCATTCTAAAACTCTTTGAACTTTTCAAATGTTTCAGACTTGTATTTCATCAAGTAGATATAACCATATCTACACAAATCATCCGTGAAAGTAACAAAATAACGATATCCACCTCACGCCGACACACTCATTGGACCACATACATCAGAATGTATGATTTCCAATAAATCTGTCACCCGTTCCATTGAACCGGAAAACAACGTTCTAGTCATCTTGCCCATAAGGCATGGATCACATGTATCAAATGATTCAAAATCAAGTGATTCCAAAAGTCCATCCGAATAGAGCTTCATGCGTTTAACGCGAATATGACCTAGACGGCAGTGCCACATATATGCGGATATATCATCATTATTTTAATCCTTTTAGCATCAACATTATGAATATGTGTAACATTATTATCGAGATCCAATAGAAATAACCCATTCATCATCGGTGCAAGACCATAAAAGATTTCATTCATATAAATGGAACAACCATTGTTCTCCGATTTAAATGAATAACCACTTCGCATTAAACACGATCCATATACAATGTTCATGCTAAGTGTTGGCACCAGATAACAATTCTTCAAGTTTATTACTAATCCTGACGGCAAGTGGAGAGGTAGCATTCTGACAGCGATCACATCAACGCTTGATCCATTGCCGACACACATCTTGACTGCTAGCGGTCGCTTGTTCATGACCCACGATTCGAGTTACAAATATTAGCTGGCGAACGGTATCAAATACCCGGTCCCTACTGCGAGCACTAGTCAAGTACACATTAATAACATGTATATCATATATACCTTTGTTTTTCCTTGCGGCCTTCTTGCACCAAATACTTAGGGCGATTCGCTTGATGGCAGTCCCCTTACAATAGTAGCACTCGGTATCAGACTTAGGTCCAACTCGGGGTTTCTTTTCAGGCACGGCAACCGTCTTGCCGCCCTTACTTCGCTTCCGTTTTCCCTTCTTGTCTTTTTTGAAACCAGTGTTTCTATTGATCATCAACACTTGATGTTCCTTTTTGATCTCCACTTCTGTAGTTTTAAAAATTGACAGAAGCTCGGGGAGATACTTCTTCATGCCTTGCATATTATAGTTCATCATGAATATCTTATAGCTAGGTGGTAGAGACTGCAGAACACGATGGATGCCTAAGTCAATGGGAATTGTTATTCCCAAGGACACAAGCTTATCGGCGTAACCCGACATCTTGAGTACATGCTCTCTAACGGAGTTGTGCTCTTCCATCATGCAGCTAAAGAACTTTTCTGAAGCGTTGTAGCTCTCTACAGCAGCATGTGTGTCGAAAATCATTTTCAACTCATCCATTGTATCAAATGCATTGTCATTTTCGAAACGCTTTCGATGTTCCGGCTCTAGCCCTACAATATGTCGCAATGAACTAAGTTGAGGTCCTCCTGACGAGTCTGATAGACATTCTTCTCCTCGTCAGGGGCATCCTCAAAAGGTGTGGGGCCTAGCGGTGCTTCTAGCACATATTGCTTTTGTGCAGCAGAGAGGAGAATCCTCAAATTCATGGCCCATTCGGTAAAGTTGCTATCGTTCGTTGAAAGTTTCTCTTTCTCCATGAACACATTGAAATTAAAAGTAGGTGGTGCCATCTACAACAGAATTTGTAACGTATAGACTAAGTTTATGATAGATTGAGTTTAACTAATCCATATTATGAATGAACTCCCACTCAACAACGACATCCCTCGTGCCTTTTTGGTGATTACATGAACCAAATCCATTACACCAAGTCTGATCATCACGTGAGTCGGTGTAGCTTCAAAGGCGAGCATCGAATGGGCATCATATCTACTATATGACTCATGCTTAACCTTTCGGTTCGTGTTCCGAGGCCATGTCTGTACATGCTAGGCTCGCCAAGTTAGAACCTTAGTATTCGTGTTTGTTACTATTTTACACCCGATATATGGTCGTGGATCCAAGAACACCCGATCATCACGTGATGTCTTGGAGCGACGAAAACATAATCGGTGCATACTAAAGGAAGAACACATTCTTATCTTGATATTTAAATGAGGGATCATCTTATTATGCTAACAAAGCGCTAAAAATCAATATAAGATGCTATCAAACATCACATGTTTATTAGTGAAATTATATGGTTCCCACATATGATCTCTATCATGTGCATCATGGTATGATCACTATCATACCTTTATGTGTAAATCCAAGGTCTATGGAGTTTACACGCTATGTGTGTTGTAAGAGTATCATCTCATACTTCTACTTACAACATCACCATATCATGACACTAGCCCAACAACAATCTAAACTAGACACCTCTAATTTATCCATTGCAAGTTTTACGTGGATTAGGGATTTTGAAGATAGAACCGTTCTTACCAACGAACATGAACCACAATGAGGATAACCAAATTGTTGACAACTCGTTGCAAAATAGATATTGACTACAGTAGGAGAGACAGACACCCGCTAGCCACTTATGCAAACTAGTTGCATGCCAAGCGTGTAACTGGTCTCATGTGTGAGGACATGTAAAGTTTGTCCGGGCCGCTTCATTCCACAATGCCACCAATATCCAAAATTAAAACTAAGGAGCAACAACATGATCATCATATCCCACATACTCATATGTGTACTACCCATGTAAAGTATCTATGCATAGATCCGGTTTTTGATACAACTGTAGGGGTCACAGCATAGAAAACAAAAAATTTCCTACGATGGGAACTATGTACCAAGATCTATCTACTAGATACAAACAACGACCGGATGTATATCCGTAGAAAACATACCCTTGAAGACTGACAAAGCTTAACGAGTTCAACTCGTGGTTGATGTAGACGATCTCTTACCGATCTCAAGATCGAGAGGAAGTCCTAAGCGCCCATAAAGCGGCGCATCCGTGCTACTTTCGCACACGTACAAGACACCGAGTAACCTCCGCCTCCTCGCTCTAGGGATGCAGCGGAAGCACAACCCTTTCTTGCCGAATCACCACCGGGAACATGTATCCGGTGGCTATTCGGCAAGAACATGTATCCGAGAGATCCTTCACGAGATACATGTTCCCGGTGGCTATTCGGCAAGAAAGAGTTGTGCTTCCGCTGCATCGCTGGAGCGAGGAGGCGGAGGTTGGTCGGTGCCTCGAACGTGTGTGCGAGCATGGATGCGCTGCGGCTAGGACTTCCTCTCGATCTTGAGATGGCAGATGATCTACATCATCACGAACTGAGTTAGCTGTTGATCGAAATATTGTCTGACTATGAAAATTCATCCATATGAACTTTGTTCGATGATATATAATGCAGACTGGCGTTAGCAACAATCTTTGATGAATTATTGAAATTTTGACCGAATGATTTTGAGAACTGCATCAGGTGAAATACAACCCATTCTTGCTGAAGAAACTTCAATGTCATCAAAGCAGACCATCAATGTTGGGATGAAATTTCAGCGAAGGCGAACAAGCCGTATTTGGGACTGAATGGATCAAGTTGATGATGGCGAAACATTCTTTGAGGATAAGTATAACATCTAGTATTTGCAGTAGTGGATGTGGAATGATTATATTTGTAATGCAGCCTATTAGTGAGAATAGTGATGGAATGATGTCATACATTGATCAGGAATTAATCGAAGCGTGAGAGATGATTTGATCAGGCATCCAAACTCAGGAGTTATGAGTTTGGAACCTGTGATGCTACAGGAACATGTTTGAGAAAGTCAGTTCAGGTAATTCCTTCAAGTGTTTGGTGTGATTCAGCATCAGGAGTTCATGAGAATCTCCATGGCGATGATGTGATGGCATTTTGAAAGTTTGGATGAGACTGGTTGTTAAAAACACTTATGAGAAACATGAAATCATTTTGAAGAAAGTGATGGGAGCAATGTATTTATGCTATGATATGTGGATGACATATGATTGATGTGAATGATATAGATCAAGTTTTAAATGAGTGAAACCTTGACAGAGCAGGAAGAGAGACCAAGGATGTGGCTATGGAACTGCACTCTGGATGAGAAAAGCTAAAATCGATAAGTGTTATGTTATGCTTTGACACCGATCCGGATGACTCTAAGTCTCAATCCGGATACGTATTACTCATGAATGGCGAAGCGGTTAGTTGGAGGAGCTCCAAACAACCTGTGGTGGCTGGATCAACAACGGAGGCCGAATATGTTGCTGATTCAGAAGCGGCTCAGGAAGCAGTTTGGATGAAGGAGTTCATATCCGAACTAGGAGTGTTTGCAAAAGCGTTGGACCCAATGGTGATCTATTGTGACAACAATGGTGCCATTGCCAATGCCAAAGAGCCAAGGTCTCACAAGCATTCCAAGCATATTAAGCGCCGGTTTCACTCCATCCGCGAGAATGTCAAGGATGGAGATATAAAGATTTGTTAAAGTACACACGGATCTCAATGTAGCAGATCCGTTGAATAAAACTCTCCCTAGAACAAAACATGATCAACACCAGAACTCGATGGGTGTTAGATTTATCACTATGTAACTAGATTATTGTCTCTAGTGCAAGTGGGAGACTGAAGGGAATATGCCCTAAGAGGCAATAATAAAGTGTTTATTATGTGTATTCCAAGTATATGATAGATGTTTATTTTGCATGCTATAATTGTATTAATACGGAAACATTAATACATGTGTGTTTAATAAACAAACAGAAAGTTCCTAGTTATGCCTCTCTCATAAACTAGCTCGTTGATTAACAAGATGATCAAGGTTTCCTGATCATGGACATTGGATGTTGTTAATAACGAGATCACAACATTAGTGTAATGGTGTGATGAACATTCATCCGAAGTATAGCATTACGATCAAAGTCATTGAGTTTATATTGCTATAACAACTTACGACGTGATCCTAATCCTTGGACCATGAGATCATGTCAATCACTAACACCGGAAGAGTTTGTTGATAACATCAAACGTCACACCGTAATAGGGTGATTATAAAGATGGATTCAGAACTAATAAAGTGTTATGTTGAGGCCCATGGATCGAGAGTGGAATTTGTTCATCCCGCTGATGGATAGATATACTCTGGGCCCTCTCGGTGATATCACATTGATTAGCTTGCAAGCAAGTGATTTGATCACTAGAATGTTATATCACGGGAACGAGAAAAGAGTGCATGTCAGTAAAGAGATCAAACTAGGTATGGATATACCGATGATCGAATCTCGGACATGTAATATATTGTGAAACAAAGGGATTAAGATACTAGCATAAAAGGTTCCGACGATCACAAGAAAGTCATCGTTGAATGTGTGGGAGTCAGTATGGGTCTCCAGATCCGCTTGATTATTGATCCGAGAGGGGTCTCGATCATGTCCGCATTATTCACGAACCGTAGGGTGACACACTTAAGAGACACCGACATCCAATTGGAGCAAAAGTTTCATGCCGAAAGAATGAACAAGCGTAGGAATTTATTTCACTAGATACCGAAACAGGTTTTCGGGTGAAATTGCATAAACTGGTTATGCATGTGAAATAGAATTCTAGCAAGGGGTTATTTGTGAATGTTTGTCATTAAAGTAATTGACAAAATTCTGAATAAAATAATAGAGTTTTATTTAATGAGAGTTTGCATTAAATTTGGTGGAAATTTAATGGGAATTTGAGTGGGTTTTTGAGTGGAGAAAATTGAAGGGCCATTTTGTGAGTGAAGTGTCCACCCACATGAATGAGGGAGAGGTGGGGGCACCCTCCATGGCCAGCGGCCATGCCCCCTTGGGCTGCCCCCCCTCCCCTATATAAGGAGCCCCTCCTATCACTTCTCACTCACACCTCCTCGTGAAGGATCTCTCTCCCCCTCTAGAATTTATCCCCATGGTCTCGGACTAGCGAGATACATGTTCCCAGTGGCTATTCGGCAAGAAAGAGTTTTGCTTCCGCTACATCACTGGAGCGAGGAGGCGGAGGTTGCTCGGTGCCTCGAACGTGTGTGCGAGCACGGATGCGCTGCTGATTTGCGGCGCTAGGACTTACTCTCGATCTTGAGATCGGCAAGAGATCGTCTACATCAACAACGAGTCGAACTCGTTAAGCTTTGTCGGTCTTCAAAGGTATGTTCTCTACGGATATACATCCGCCCGTTGTTTGTATCTAATAGATAGATCTTGGTACTTAGTTCCCATCGTAGGAAAATTTTTGTTTTCTATGCTGCGAACCCTACAGATTCTTCCCGTACTTCCATGGCTGTATGGGGTTTACATCACCTTTGGGCAATTGGAATCCCATGATGTTCAAGTATGCAATGTAAGTCATCCCCATATCATTGGCCTTTCTTTGTAGATCTTCCTCGTAATCATTTATAGGAGGAGCTATCCGTGTGTCGAACACTTGGAGCGGGGCGCACGATTGGTTTTCCTGCTCTCCGAGCATGGGAACTGTTTTCTGGGGTGCATGACTACTACTTTCAGACTCCCTCCGCCTTGCACCCCCCTTCATAATCTGGCGCTCGTAGTCCGGCAAAAGTGGGGTTTCAGGTTTTAAAAGATTATTGTAAAACTTCACGACCACCGCCGGATCTAGTTTCTCCTTTGGCTCGGCCCGTCTAGGTGCAAAGAATTTCTTGACCTCTTCTTCCGAGATCCTCTTGTTCTCCTCGTCGCTGCGATTCCACGATAATACCGATAATGGCTTGGCGGAAGGCTGCGGGAAGTAGCTTCTTAAACTCTTCGTCATCCTGCGGATTTCTTCATGGCAGTGCTAGTGCTCTTCGTGGCAGTGCTCTTCCGCTTTTGCTGACGCGCAGGAGATGGCTGGCGCGCAGGAGATGGCTGACACGCGGGAGATGGCTGAAGTGCCGAAGATGGCTGCCGCGGCGGAGACGACAGGGGAGTATTATGATGACCCGGAGACGGCTGAGACGGCTCAGACTGCTGACAATGCGGAGACGACGGGGGTGCTAGTGGCCTCCAATTTGGAAGAACAATGTGTTCCTTCTTCCAAAGAATGGTTGTTTTCACTGCAAATTTGAGTTGAGTTTCCCCTTCACCTGTAGCATGGTCAAGCTGTGCTTCCTCATATTCCTTCATAACCTCATCCACCCCGACAATAGCATAGCCATCTGGAATTAGTCGGCAGTGGTAAGTTCCACCAACTACAGGAGGTAAGGCATAGCCGACCGCCACCTTAATGGATAAGCCCATTAATCTCACATGCAGCTTAGCGTGTTCACTCTCCGTGATCTCATCCACGGGGTATCGAGGACCCGCCATTTCAAGCGTGGGCTGCACGTTTTCCGTGGAAGCCACGATGCTTTTCCGCGTAGAGTCTGGGCCGTCGGCAGCTTCCAATGCAGGCTATTCATGTCGCTGATATGGGCCGGTAGCTTGCTAGCTATTTTGTGCATTCACTTGTGCCTGCAGCGCCACAAGTGCATGTTCTATCTGTGCCATCCGGTCTGTACGCTCTTTTTCTTTTCTGCCGCGCCATCTGTAAGTGTCGCCCCACTCGGCAAACCCATCCTTCCACGTCATATCCCCTGTGCCTCGTGCAAGTCCAGGGTGTTCTTTTTTACCGATGGCGCGTGTCAGCTGGTCATTCTCTCTGTCGGGATGGAAGGTCCTAGCGGTTGTTTCCTCGTATGCCGTGATGAGTTTAGTGACGGGTTTGGCAAGAATTGTCGGGAAGATACACAATCCCGTTTCTGGGTCCAACCTTGCCCCGATTCCATATAACCAAGTTTTGCACGTAGGTCCCACCCCTCTGTCTAGGGTGTGATCCCTCTAGTGCGCAGGGCATTCTCAGCTTCCTCCCACTTAGGCCTCTGAGATATGTAGCCACCTGACCCCGTCCTCTGGTGATATTCCTTCTTCTGGGCATTTAGCGTATTGGTTTCTAACCTCTTTGTAGCGATAGCACCTTCCTTGTACGCCACAAATTCGGGACAGTGAGGTCTTATCTTCGCATAATATGCATCTTCGAAATCTAGAGCCTCGCGAGCTTTGACAAATTTGTTCAATTTTGTCTTCCAGTTGCGGAAAGATTCAGCCATCTTCTTTAGAGTCCAATCTTTAACCTTTTCCTTTATAACAGGTTTATTTTCATCCTCCTCTGGCGGTAGGGTGAAATTTACCAACAGCGAACTCCAGAGTGTTTCTTTGGATCTTTCATCGACAAAGGTATCGTCGCCCTTCTTTGTCTTATTCCAATATTCAATTATTATTGGGATTTGGTCCCTAACAAGAACTCCATCCTGACGTATAAATTTGTCTGCGGCCTTCTTGGGCTCCATCGGCCTGCCATCAACACGGACTGCTTCGATCGTGAACTTTGCACGATCCTTCAACCGATGGCTCGCGCCTCACTTACTCTTTTTCATAGAAGAAGATTGTTGCTGGCTGGTCGATACGGAGGGCTAAAAGAAGAAAGAAGTGTTAATTAATACATGTAGATATATACAAATCAATCGGTGCAAGTCAGCAGAGGATTAATCCATGCATATACCTCGACGGACTATGTAATTAAAGTGCGTTCACTAGAGTCGTCATCTTCTCCATGACTACTTGAGCTGTCATCATGTCCCTCCAAGTTCAGATATTGTGAGGTGTCCTCATGGATCATGTTCTCCATTATGTCTTCCTCTTCAAGGTTTCTACTGAGTGGATCCATAGTTTATAAAACAATAGTATTATCACACAAATATCAGTAATACATCTATTGAAATGATCAAGCAAGGATGGTGATATGACAAGTTAAAAGTATTGAAATGTAACCCTAATACATGCTTGGTCATTCCAAACCCTAATTCAGAGAAACCCCGGATTCATATGAGAGGATACATTTACTTCTTATAATTAACTTGTCATGAAAGTTGATTAGCAATGCATGGTTATTATAATGCTATATTGACAACGAGAGGTGTGCTAGGGCGGCGGCTGGCGGCGCTAGGGCGAGACCGGGGCCGGGATGCGTGGGGGTGTGCGTTCGAACCAGCATGACGTGCGCTACCTAAAATGGGCGACTCACCCTCGACGCGTGTGTAGGCTCAGTGAGGGCAGATGAGGTCAGGGTCGATGGCATAATGGTGGCGGTGGTCGTCGGTGTGGCATAAAATATACACATATACAATCCACATACAAATATACAAATAAATCGATCCAATATATATACACCTATAGATACAATAGGTACACCTATATATACATACACATACACATACAAATATACAAATAAACATATAGATACACCTATAGATATAATATATATACATACACATACACATATATACATACACATAAAATATTAAAACATATATAGATACACATACACATACGACGACGAAGGGAAGAGGAAGAGGCCGGATGCAAGAGGAAGAGGCCGGATACACATACGACGACAACGACGAGTGGACGTACGGCGAGGGCGTGGGACGTCACGGCCCAGCGACGGCGCTCCTGTGGGACGGCAACGACGAGGGTGGCGACGGCGAGGGCGTGAATGGCGACGGCTCGCGCACTCTCCTCTGCTTCTTCCTCTGCGCGCTTGATCGATCTGGCTGGGGGAAGAAAGGAAGAGGCGCGCGTGTTACAAACCACCCTCCCTTTAATGTCGGTTCGTGGCTGGAACCGGTGTTAAAAGGGAGGATTCGTTTCGCGTCCCCCTCCCTTTAACACCGGGTCTAGCCACGAACTGGTGTTAAAGGGGGGGTGTGGGGATTTCGTTTCGCGCGCACCCACCCCCCCCTTTAACAACGGCTCGTGGCTGGAACCGGTGTTAAAGGGGGGCATTTATTTCGTACATTAAAGGGGTGGGGGCATTTTTAATTCAAAAAATAGGATAGAATTTAGAAAATTCATATCTTTTTCATTTCAACTCATAAAAATATGAATAATATAGCATAATTTTTAGAAAAATAAGATCTATCCGTTCATATAAAAACATTGTATAGTTACTGTAGATGAAAATTTTCAAAATGATTAAAACACTTACATATAAATTTTGATTATTCAATTAAGACAAAAATAAAATAGTCAAACCCTACAACTCTGAACTTAAGAAATATTAAGCATCTGAAAAGGAATCTAACCATATTTTATTAGAGTAAATCATATTTTATTTTGTTTTAACATTTTTGAATTGTTTGGATATTTAAATTTAGCATATATTGTATACTTTGGAATCTGACAAAACTTTTAACATGAAAATTGTTTGCATTTGAATAATTAATCCTAAAAAAATTTTGTTTTGAAAAAATAAAATTCTAACTATTCAAACTAGTAACAAATGGGAAAGGGCGGGCATAATGCGCGGAAGGAAAAGAGCAGGAAGAAAAGGGCGGGAAGAAAATTTTATTACGATAGAACTGGAATTAAAGTACATAACGCAACTAACAAAGCATGACTAAGAATTAAGATACATAGAAGAACTGGAAATTAAGATACATGGCCAGATTAAGTCACAATCAGCCAAACTTGTTTTCAAATGTTGGAGTGTTTCACTCATGCTCCTGGCTACACCTGTAATACTCGCCACTGTAGTCGTTGTACTCGCCGCGGCTGTTGTTGCTGTCGTCGTCGGGGTCGCCGAAGTTGAACATTGAAGGCTGACTACGCGTGGGCTGGACTTGAGGGTAGCACAGACGTTGGTTAGAGTTGGTGTCGTGTCATTGGCCATGACGCTCTGGAGAGTCCGACCGTGCCACCACAGCCGAAGGCCGACCTCGTTGAAGTTTGGAGGAGGTGGGCCGTCCTCCTCGTGCCTAGCGAGCGCCCTGTCACATCGATGCCCGAAGAAGGCTTCCGAGGTCGAGAAATAGTCGGGATGCCAGTTGGGATTCCTCCGCTGCTCCGGCGTGAGCTCGAAGTAGTAGTGGTTCGTTTGCCATCCGGCACGCCAAAACTAGAGGGACATGAGGAACCGGCATGCCTCTAGCGCTCAGCATCCTGCCGACGGGGACGCATTAGCCCGACGGGCAGGGGTAGTTCGAGGCGCAAAGCGCCTCCGCCTCCCTGGGGCTTAGTGGTACGGTGGAAGCCATGGAAAAGAGTGATGAGGTTGCAGATATGAGTCTAGAGATGCGCAATGACAATGGAGGCCAATCCTACATATATATAGTGAGAAATGACAGGAAGAAAACTGGCGGGAAGAATTGGCGGGAAGAAAAATGGCAGGAAGAAAAATGGCAGGAAGAAATGGCCGGAAGAAAATGGCTCATTTAATACATATAGTGTTAACAGAAGAAATTTGACATTGATTTCCATGTTGAGATACATATGTGTGCCAAAAATTTCTCATTTAATACATATTGTCAATCTTATGATCACGTCGGCCGTAACCATGGAGTATCAGCACCGTTTAACAGGATGGTTGGGTCAGTCTTCACTTTTAAGGGCGGAATTTCATCAAACTTATTTTAATCTTCTGACACGTCTGTCTTGTCCTACATTCCCACGATTTTTCTTTCCCCTGAAAGAACTATGTGATGCTTTGTCTCATCGTGTGATGTATCTGTTTGCTTTTTTTTTGCTTTTTTTCGGATTGGTAGACATGTCCTTCACATAGAAAACCTAAGCCACATCATTGGCTAAGACGAATGGTTCGTCTAAGTTCTTGTCTACCTTCATAAGATTGTTGAGATCCACTGTTGTCATTTTGTACTTCTTGTCTACATCAACCCCTCCTCCTGTTAGCTTGACCCATTTGCACTGAAACATGGGGACCTTAAAATTAGGTCCATAGTCAAGTTCCCATATCTCCTCTATGAACCCATAATACGTGGTCTTTTGCCCATTGTCTTCTGCTGCATCGAAGCGGACACCACTGTTTTGGTTGGTGCTCTTTTTATCTTGGACGATTGTGTAAAATGTATTCCCATTTATCTCGTACCCTTGGAAAGTACATACAGTCGAATATGGTGTCCTGGCCAACAAGTATAGCTGATCTCCAATAGTGGTGTTATTCGTGAGAAGTCTTTGCAGCTAGACACCAAAACTCGCCATGTGTTCACTTATAATCCATTCATTAGACTGTCCTGCGTGTTTGAGGCATATAAAATTCATGTGTTCATTGATATACGGGGCAACCAAGATAAATCTTTGTAAAACCATGTAGTGTGCTTGATTGAGAGAATGCCCGTCCCTACATATCATTGCTTTACATACTAGGGTGCCTTTTCCATGCAGTCTCCCCTCATGTCGTGATTGTAGAACACCAATCTCCTTAAGGTCAGGAATAAAGTCAACACAGAACTCAATGACCTCCTCTTTTACATATACCTTAGAGATGCTTCCTTCTGGCCTAGCACGGTTATGAACATATTTCTTTAAGACTCCCATGTACCTCTCAAAGGGGAACATATTGTGTAGAAATACAGGACCGAGAATGGCAATCTCTTCTACTAGGTGAACCAGGAGATGCATCATAATATTGAAGAAGGATGGTGGGAACACCAACTCGAAGCTGACAAGACATTGGGCCACATCTGTCTGTAACCCTGGTAGGATCTCTGAATCAATTACCTTCTGAGATATTGTATTGAGGAATGCACAAAGCTTCACAATGGGTACTCAAACATTTTCAGGTAGAAGCCCCCTCAATGCAATCCGAAGCAATTGCATCATAATCACATGGCATTCATGAGACTTAAGGTTTTGGAATTTTTTCTCTGCCATATTTATTATTCCCTTTATATTCGATGAGAAGCCAGACGGGACCTTGATACTACTCAGGCATTCAAAAAAGATTTCCTTCTCTGCTTTGGTAAGAGCACAGCTAGCAGGAGTTAAGTGGCGTCCTTTACCCTTCTCGTTCTTAGGATGCATAGGATTTTCAGGTTCTTTCATACGTTGATGTTCCTTCCGTGCTTCCGGTGTATCTTTTTTCTTCGCATACACTCCCAGGAAGCCTAGTAGGTTCATGCAAACATTCTTTGTCATGTGCATCACGTCGATTGAAGAGCGGCCCTCGAGGACTTTCCAATAGGGTAGGACCTATAATATAGATTGCTTCTTCCACATGGGCGCGTGTCCGGCATCGTCATTCGGAATAGATAGACTGTCAGGACCTTTTCCAAAGATTACTTCTAGGTCCTTGACTAGTACGGAGGACATGCTTCCTCCGAGGTTCTGCTAGAAGTCTGAAATGCTTGCCTTTCTTTCTTACAGGATGCAGGTTCGGAAGAAATCGACGAAACCCTAGGTACACAACCTTCTTACATTTATCCAAATATACACTTTCAGTCTCATCTAAATAGTGCGTGCATGCTTTGAATCCCTTGTTTCTCTGCCCTGAAATTTTACTAAGAGCAGGCAAGTCATTGATGGTTATGAAAAGCAACGCTCGTAGGTAAAATGGCTCCCCTTTGTGCTCATCCCACATACGTACACCTGGTTTGGCTCACAGCTATAAAAGTTCTTCAACTAAGGGCCTTATGTACATATCAATATCGTTGTCGGGTTGCCTCGGGCCTTGGATGAGCACTGGAATCATAATGAACTTCCGCTTCATGCATAACCAAGGAGGAAGGTTATAGATACATAGAGTCACAAGCCAGGTGCTATGACTGCAGCTATGCTCCCCAAAAGGATTCATGCCATTTGTACTTAGACCAAACCTTAAGTTCCTTGCGTCACGTGTGAAGTCCGGGTACTCTCTCTCGACTTTTCTCCAGTGTGACCCATCAGCGGGGTATCTCAACATCGCGTCTTTTTTATGGTCTTCCAAGTGCCATTGCAACAACTTGGCATGCTCTTTGTTTCTGAACAGACGTTTTAACCGTGGTATTATAGGAGCATACCACATAACCTTGGCAGGAACCTTCTTCCTAGGGGCCTCGCCCTTAACATCGCCAGGGTCATCTCATTTGATCTTATAGCGCAGTGCCGTGCATAACGGGCATGCATACAAATTCTCGTACTTCTCACCGCAGTAGAGGATGAAGTCATTAATGCAGGCATGTATCTTCTGCACGTCTAATCATAGAAGGCAGACAACCTTCTTTTCTTGGTATGTACTGTCGGGCAATTCATTATTCCTTGGAAGCAGATTCTTCATTTTTACCAACAACTTTGAAAATGCACTGTCAGTCTCACCGTTCTCTGCCTTCCATGCAGCAAATCCAGTGTGGTACCTATCTTTTTGTGGCCATCTTCGCAAGTTGGGTACAACAATGTTTTGTGATTCTTTAACATCTCCTCCAGCTTCTCCTTCTCCTTTTCAGTTTCACATTCTTCCGTTGCATCAGTAATGGCCCAACACTAGTAGAAAAGAGGCTATCTGTTCGTGCCTCCTAACAGCATTAGTCCTGGTTCCTCCACGAACCGGGACTAATGCAGGCACGTGTCCCGGTTCGAGCGGGCACGGGGCCTGGAGGCATGCGTCCCGGTTGGTAGGGGGAATACGTCCCGGTTTGTAACACAAACCGGGACTAAAGGTTTGGCGTCAACCACGTGGGGTTGCCAGCACCTTTAGTCCCATTTTGTGTTACAAACTGGGACATATGCCCCTGCCCTCTATAAATGCAACGCCCCAGCCCTCTGCCTCCACTATGTTTTTTCTTGGTGGAAGGTGTGAGGGGTGTGCTAGTTTTTTCCCCTATGCATGCATTTAAGGTGTTTGATGAAATGTTTGAGTGAATGGTCCAATTCAATTTCTCATAGAACAAAAATATAGAAGGTGTCCGAGACGCACTTGAGCTTTCTCCTCTTTATTTCCCTCGATCGAGGTTAGCAATCTTATCTTTTCTCTGTCATTGATACAATGCATGTGTCGATGTGAATTGGTCATTTCACTATTTATGATGTCCTATTTATGATAAACTTACTTATATGATGCAGATGAACGGTCGGGAATGGATGTACGGTGACCGGCGTGTACCCGGGTATATGAAAGGCGTGGATAAATTTATAGATTTGGCTACGGAAAACATAGAGAATGGTTTTATACGTTGTCCATGTGTTCAATGTCGGAACAACAAGGAGTACTCTTCATCGAAAATCATTCACGGCCACCTGATTATGAAAGGTTTCATGCCCAACTATAATTGCTGGACCAAGCACAGGGAAAGAGGGGTTATGATGGAAGATGGTGAAGAAGAAGATGATGATAACAACTATCATCATATGTTTCCTGAATACAGTGATACTACAATAGAAGACAATGGAGAGGAAGGAGGTGAATAATGGGCATCAGATGAGCCGGCTGATGAACTTGGTAGGGTCATTTCTGATGCAAAGCGAGACTGTGAAACAAAAATGAGAAGTTGAAGTTAGACGGCATGTTAGAAGATCACAAGAAATTGTTGTACCCAAATTGTGAAGATGGCAGCACAAAGCTCGGTACCACACTGGAATTGTTGCGATGGGAGGCAGAGTGTGGTCTAACTGACTCCTCATTTGAAAAGATGCTGAAAATAATGAAGCAGAAGTTTCCAAAACATAATGAACTTCCTGAGAGTAAGATACATGCATGTATTAATGACTGCATCCTCTACCACGGTAAGGAGTATGAGAATTTAGATAAATGCCCGGTATGCAATGCATTGCGGTATAAGATCAGACGAGATGACCCTGGTGATGTTGAGGGAGAGCCCCTCCGAAAGTGGGTTCCTGCTAAGGCTATGTGGTATGCTCCTATAATACCAAGGTTGAAATGCATGTTCAGAAACAAAGAGCATGCCAGGTTGTTGCGATGGCACAAAGAAGACCGTAAGAAAGACGGGAAGTTGAGACACCCTGCTGATGGGTCACAGTGGAGAAAAGTCGAGGGAGACTCCCCAGACTTTGCAGGTGACGCAAGGAACTTATGGTTTGGTCTAAGTACGGATGGCATGAATCCTTTTGGGGAGCAGAGCTGCAGTCACAGCACCTGGCCCATGACTCTATGTATCTATAACCTGCCTCCTTGGTTGTGCATGAAGCGTAAGTTCATTATGATGCCAGTGCTCATCCAAGGCCCAAAGGAACCGGGCTATGACATTGATGTGTACCTTAGGCCATTAGTTGAAGAACTCTTACAGTTGTGGGGCAAACCAGGTGTACGTGCATCGGATGAGAACAAACAGGAGCCATTTGATCTACGAGGGTTGCTATTCGTAACCATCAATGATTGGCCTGCTCTTAGTAACCTTTCAGGACAGACAAACAAGGGATATAAGGCATGCACACACTGTTTAGATAAGACTGAAGGTACATATTTGCATAAATGCAAGAAGGTTATGTACCTGGCGAATCGACGATTTCTTCCGACCAATCATCCCGTAAGAAAGAAAG
The DNA here is from genome assembly GCA_023614405.1 of Avena insularis. Classification (NCBI taxonomy): domain Eukaryota; kingdom Viridiplantae; phylum Streptophyta; class Magnoliopsida; order Poales; family Poaceae; genus Avena; species Avena insularis. The sequence continues at coordinate 21,920,152 of CM042691.1, read as the reverse complement.
GCAAGCATTTCAAAGGTGAGGCAGATCACCGGAAGAAGCCTGAACTCCCTGCTGGTGATGATGTATTTGGTATGGTCAAGGACATACAAGTAATCTTTGGAAAGGGGCCCAGCGGTCAATCAGTTCTGAACGACGTCGCTACAGGACACGCACCCATGTGGAAGAAGAAATCTATATTTTGGGAGCTGCCATATTGGAAAGTCCTGCGTGTCCGCTCTTCAATCGACATGATGCACGTGACGAAGAATCTTTGCGTGAACCTGCTAGGATTCCTAGGCATGTATGGGAATACAAAAGATACAACAGAAGCACGGGAGGACCAACAAATTATGAAAGACCCAATGAACAATGCATACACAGAACAAGACGGATAAAGGGCATCACTTAAGTCGTGCCAGCTATGCTCTTACCAAAGCAGAGAAGGAAATCTTTTTTGAAGTCCTTTACAGTATCAAGGTGTCGTCTGGATTCTCATCTAATATAAAGGGGATAATAAATATGGCAGAGAAAAAATTCCAAAACCTGAAGTCTCATGACTGTCACGTGATTATGACGCAGTTGCTTCCGATTGTATTGAGGGGGCTTCTACCGGAAAATGTTTGAGTACCCATTGTGAAGCTGTGTGCATTCCTCAATGCAATATCTCAGAAGGTAATCAATCTAGATATTCTGCCAAGGTTACAGAAGGATGTGGTACAATGTCTTGTTAGTTTTGAGTTGGTGTTCCCACCATCCTTCTTCAATATTATGACGCATCTCCTAGTTCACCTAGTGGAAGAGATTGCCATTCTCGGTCCGGTATTTCTGCACAATATGTTCCCCTTTGAGAGGTTCATGGGAGTCTTAAAGAAATATGTTCATAACTGTGCTAGACCAGAAGGAAGCATCTCCAAGGGATATGGAACAGAGGAGGTCATTGAGTTTTGTGTTGACTTTATTCCTGACCTTAAGACGATTGGTGTTTTTCTGACTCGTGGCATGAGGGAAGACTAAGTGGAAAAGGCACGCTGGGAAAGAAAGAAATGATATGTAGGTACGGGGATTCTTTCACTAAAGCACACTACACAGTTCTACATAATTCCACCTTGGCAGCTCCATATATCGAGGAACACAAGAATATTGTATGCTCCAAAAACCCGGGGAAGCCTGAATCATGGATTACAGATGAACACATGAAGTCTTTCGGTGTATGGATGCGGACACATCTCTTGAATGACACAACTATTGGAGATCACCTATACTTATTGGCCGTGTCACCATCTTCTACTGTATTGAATTTCCAAGGGTACGAAATAAATGGGAATACATTCTACATGATCGCCCAAGATAAAAAGAGCACCAACCAAAATAGTGGTGTCCGCTTTGATGCAATAGACGAGAATGGACAAAAGGACACATACTATGGTTACATAGAGGAGATATGGGAACTAGACTATGGAGTCTCTTTTAAGGTCCCTTTGTTTCGCTGCAAATGGGTCAACCTGAATGGGGAAGGGGTAAAGATAGACCAGTTGTACGGAATGACAACAGTGGATCTCAACAATCTTGGTTATAGAGATGAACCATTCGTCCTAGCCAATGATGTGTCTCAATTTTTATATGTGAAGGACATGTCCTCTAGACCCAAAAAAAGAAAAAATATGCAAACGAATACATCATATGATGAGCCAAAGCGTCACATAGTTCTTTCAGGGAAACGAAACATCGTGGGAATCGAGGACAAGACAGACATGTCAGAAGATTATAATAAGTTTGATGAAATTCCACCCTTCACAGTGAAAACTGACCCAAGCATTCCGTTAAGTAAAGAAGATGCTCCATGGTTACGTCTGAAGCGATCATAAGGAAGGACATATGCCAAGAAGTTCATGCTCATATTATGTAACTCTAGTTCATGTCTTTCGCGGTTTGTGGCTTGACCGAAGGATATCTTTCGCGGTTTGTGGCTTGACCGGGACTATATATAGGGGGCCTTTAGTCCCGGTTTTGTAGTCTCAGTTTTTAATATTAATAAATGTCTTGAGTGTTATTCCCGTTTTGTGGCTGGACCGGGACTATGAAGAAGTTGTCCCGATTCGTACTTACCATTAAGATCTGATCTCCAAACGCGCACGGTCACATATTAGGGAGTGCCTCTATGACCAGTTTCTTGGAGATGCCGGAGGACTGGGATCCGGCGGCATCTCCCTGAAACTGGTCGTAGTGGTGTCCCTGCTCTCGAAAACCATCTTGCAGCTTGTAACTTCTCTAACTAGATCAATATACCTGGGAGCTTACTATTTTCACATACTAGGGAGTGCCTCTATGACCAGTTTCTTGGAGATGCCGGCGGACTAGGATCCGGCGACATCTCCCTGAAACTAGTCGTAGTGGTGTCCCTGCTCTCGAAAACCATCTTGCAGCTTGTAACTTCTCTAACTAGATTAATACACCTGGGAGCTAACTAATTTCACATATTAGGGAGTGCCTCTATGACCAGTTTCTTGGAGATGCCGGAGGACTGGGATCCGGCGGCATCTCCCTGAAACTGGTCGTAGTGGTGTCCCTGCTCTCGAAAACAATATTGGAGATGCCTCAATGTGGCTGGAGGACTGGACTCACAAGGATGCCTATTTATAGTACAAGCAACTCGGCATAGTGTCGACACTCACCCCTATTATTAGTGCTGACTCGTGTTTTCTCCCGGTTGGTGTCTCCAACCGCGACTAAAGGTTCATCTTTAGTCCCGGTTGGTGACACCATACGGGACAAGCTACACGCCGCACAACATAATGTCGCCACTCACCCCTATCATTAGTGCTGCCTGGCCCAGCCTGCCGAAATCCCTCCAACCGGGACTAAAGATGAACCTTTAGTATATTGAAAATCCGAACAATGAAAAATTCAAAAAATTCAAAAAAAATCTGAACAATGAAAATCCTTCGCGTGGTGTCATATTATGTGACATAGTTGAAAGGAAAAATACCAGACTTGGTATATTGATCATGTCTCGAAAAAACCTTCACAAAATGACCTATCATGTTCGAGGTTTCATGGCTTTCGGTCGAAATGACCGATGTTATGTGCTTAATCACGGCATAGTTTGTGATGTTTTGCCCATATTATTCATGCATGTGGACATTGGTACGGAGAACAATGTTGCAGGAGGAAGTATTCCTTTTTGTCGCACGGAAAAGCCCTTTTCCATTTTCCGAGCGCAAAAAACGGGTCGTTTTGGGAAGTAACCACCAAAATTCTATTTTAGAATGCTAACGTCCCATTTTCCTAAAATACTAGACCACCTTAAATGGACTATCTCCCAACCTGGACATCTCCAACGTTTTCGTCCATCCCGGGTAAAAAGGACAAATGTATGCCTAATCAGTAGGAAGTGGGTCCGGTTTGTACTATAGGTACATGATCTATCGCTCGTGATTTTTTGAAAAAATCATTTTTAGACTCGCAATATGTGGTTTGTTCTGAGATCCAATGCAAGTTTAACGATGCTCGTCCCCTATCTTCATGCACGCCGGTTTGACCATAGTTAGAAATTCAAAAAATTCAAAACGGGCATAAGAAATTCAAAAAAAATCCTAACAATGAAATTCCTTCGCGTTGTGTCATATTATGTGACATAGTTGAAAGGAAAAATACCAGACTTGGTATATTGATCATGTCTCGAAAAAACCTTCACAAAATGACCTATCATGTTCGAGGATTCTTGGCTTTCGGTCCAAATGACCGATGTTATGTGCTGAATCACGGCATAGTTTGTGATGATGTGCCCATATTATGCATGCATGTAGACATTGGTATGGAGAACAATGTTGCAGGAGGAAGTTTTCCTTTTTGTCGCATGGAAGAGCCCTTTTCCATTTTCTGAGCACAAAAAAGGGTCATTTTGTGAAGTAACCACCAAAATGCTGTTTCAGAATGCTAGCGTCCCATTTTCCTAAAATACTAGACCACCTTACATGGACTATCTCCAACCTTTTCATACATCCCGGGTAAAAGGACAATGTCTGCCGATTCAGCAGGAAGTGGGTCCGGTTTGTACTACAGGTACATGATCTATCGCTCGTGATTTTTTGAAAAAATCATTTTTAGACTCGCAATATGTGGTTTCTTCAGTGATACAATGCAAGTTTAACGATGCTCGTCCCCTATCTTCATGCACGCCGGTTCGACCATAGTTAGAAATTCAAAAAATTCAAAACGGGCATAAGAAATTCAAAAAAAATCCGAACAATGAAATTCCTTCGCGTGGTGTCATATTATGTGACATAGTTGAATGGAAAAATACCAGACTTGGTATATTGATCATGTCTCGAAAAAACCTTCACAAAATGATCTATCATGTTCGAGGTTTCATGGCTTTCGGTCCAAATGACCAATTTTATGTGCTAAATCACGGCATAGATTGTGATGTTGTGCCCATATTATGTATGCATGTAGACATTGGTATGGAGAACAATGTTGCAGGAGGAAGTTTTCCTTTTTGTCGCACGGAAAAACCCTTTTCCATTTTCCGAACGCAAAAAACGGGTCGTTTTGTGAAGTAACCACCAAAATGCTGTTTCAAAATGCTAGCGTCCCATTTTCCTAAAATACTAGACCACCTTACATGAACTATCGCCAACCTTTTCGTCCATCCCGGGTAAAAAGGACAAATGTCTACCGAATCAGCAGGAAGTGGGTCCGGTTTGTACTACAGGTACATGATCTATCCCTCGTGATTTTTTGAAAAAATCATTTTTATACTCGCAATATGTGGTTTCTTAAGAGATCCAATGCAAGTTTAACGATGCTCGTCCCCTGTCTTCATGCACGCCGGTTCGACCATAGTTATAAATTCAAAAAATTCAAAACGGCCATAAGAAATTCACAAAAAATACAAACAATGAAAATCCTTCGCGTGGTGTCATATTATGTGACATAGTTGAAAGGAAAAATACCAGACTTGGTATATTGATCATGTCTCAAAAAACCTTCACAAAATGACCTATCATGTTCGAGGTTTCATGGCTTTCGGTCCAAATGACCGATGTTATGTGCTGAATCCCGGCATAGTTTGTGATGCTGTGCCCATATTATGCATGCATGTGGATATTGGTAAGGAGAACAATGTTGCAGGAGGAAGTTTTCCTTTTTGTCGCATGGAAAAGCCCTTTTCCATTTTCTGAGCGCAAAAAACGGGTCGTTTTGTGAAGTAACCACCAAAATGCTCTTTCAGAATGCTAGCGTCCCATTTCCCTAAAATACTAGACCACCTTACATGGACTATCTCCCAACCTGGACATCTCAAACCTTTTCGTCCAACCCGGGTAAAAAGGACAAATGTATGCCGAATCAGTAGAAGTGGGTCTGGTTTGTACTACAGGTACATGATCTATCGCCCGTGATTTTTTGAAAAAATCATTTTTAGACTCGCAATATGTGGTTTCTTCAAAGATCCAATGCAAGTTTAACGATGCTCGTCCCCTATCTTTATGCATGCCGGTTCGACCATAGTTAGAAATTCAAAAAATTCAAAACGGGCATAATAAATTCAAAAAAAAATACGAACAATGAAATTCCTTCGCGTGGTGTCATATTATGTGACATAGTTGAAAGGAAAAATAGCAGACTTGGTATATTGATCATGTCTCGAAAAAACCTTCACAAAATGACCTATCATGTTCGAGGTTTCATGGCTTTCGGTCCAAATGACCGATATTATGTGCTGAATCACGGCATAGTTTGTGATGTTGTGCCCATATTAAGCATGCATGTGGATATTGGTATGGAGAACAATATTGCAGGAGGAAGTTTTCCTTTTTGTCGCATGGAAAAGCCCTTTTCCATTTTCCGAGCGCAAAAAATGGGTCGTTTTATGAACAATAATGCTAGCGTCCCATTTTCCTAAAATACTAGACCACCTTACATGGACTATCTCCCAACCGGGACATCTCAAACCTTTCCGTCCATCCCGGGTAAAAAGGACAAATGTCTGCCGAATCAGCAGGAAGTGGGTCCGGTTTGTACTACAGGTACATGATCTATCGCCCGTGATTTTTTGAAAAAATCATTTTTAGACTCGCAATATGTGGTTTCTTCAGAGATCCAATGCAAGTTCTAAATGATCCATTTTTTTCCTGCCATTTCTTCCCGCCATTTTTCTTCCCGCCATTTGTTCCCGCCAGTTCTTCCCTCCAGTTATCTTCCTTCCATTTCTCACTATATATATATATATGTAGGGTTGGCCTCCATTGTCATTGCACATCTCTAGACTCATGTCTGCAACCTCGTCACCCTTTCCCATGACTTCCACCGGAGCTCTAACTCCCATGGAGGCGGAGGCGCTCTGCGCCTTGAACTACCCCTGCCCGGCCATCTTGTGTCCCAATTTGGATCTTTGCGCCGAGGCATGCCGGTTCCTCCTGTCCCTCTAGGTGTGGCGCGTCGGATAGCCATCACGAACCACTACTTGTTCGAGCTCACGCCGGAACAGCGGAGGAATCCTAGATGGCATCCCAACTATTTCCCGACTTGGGAAGCCTTCTTCATGGATCGGCGTGAGAGGCCGCTCGCCATGCATGAGGAGGACGGCCCACCTCCTCCCAACTTCAATGAGGCCGGCCGTTGGCTATGGTGGCGTGGTCGGACTCTCTAGAGCGTCATGGCCTACGACACGGCCGCCGACTCTAACCCCCGCCTGCGGTACCCTCAAGTTCAGCCCACTCGTACTCAGCCTTCATGGTTCAACTACGGCGACCCTGATGACGAAAGCGACGACAGCTGCGGCGAGTACAACGACTACAGTGGCGAGTATTACAAGTGTAGGCAGGAGCATGACAGAATCACTCCAACATTGCAAAACAAGTTCGGCCGATTGTGGCTTAATCTGGCCATGTATCTTAATTTTCAGTTCTTCTATGTAACTTTGTGTTAGTTGCGCTATGTACTTTAATTCCAGTTCTATCCTAATAAAATTTTATTTCCGCCCATTATTTTCCGTCCTTTTTTTCCCGCCAATTAATATATAAAAAATATAATTTATTTCAAATACAAATTAAAAATAGAAAATGGTTTTGAATTATTTATTCAAATCCAAACACTTTTTATGTTTAAAGTTTTTGTAAATTCCAAATTAATATTCAAAAAATATAAGTTAATTCATTTTTAATTTTAAATGGTTCATAGTTTAAATGGTTACATTAATTATTTTTTAAAAGTAGAAAATGGTTTTGAATTAGTTATTCAAATTCAAACACTTTTTATGTTTAAAGTTTTTCTAAATTCCAAATTAATATTTAAAAAATAAGTTAATTCATTTTTAATTTTAAATGGTTCATAGTTTAAATGGTTACATTAATTATTTTTAAAAACAGAAAATGGTTTTGAATTATTTATTCAAATTCAAACACTTTTTATGTTTAATGTTTTTCTAAATTCCAAATTAATATTCAAAAAATATAAGTTAATTCATTTTTAATTTTAAATGGTTCATAGTTTAAATGGTTACATTAATTATTTTTAAAAACAGAAAATGATTTTGAATTAGTTATTCAAATTCAAACACTTTTTATGTTTAAAGTTTTTCTAAATTCCAAAGTAATTATCATTTAAAAAACAGTACAAATTTAAACCCCAAAATAAAAAATAAGGCGGGAACAGAGAGAAAATTCCTGAAAAAAATTGAAAACAGGGTCATATGTCCCGGTTGGAGCCACCAACTGGGACTAAAGACCCCTGCCCTCCAAAGAAATCGATGAAGGGCGCCCGTAACCGCGGCAATCAGGAGCTCCTCCCCGAAGTCCGGCCATCGCTGTTCTTGACGATGCCGGCCGCGTCCGAGCTCGCTTGGTCGAGCTGACCCCTCCACCGCCTTCGTGGTGAGCCCCTCCACCTCACAGTCCTCTCCGTTCTTCCTCATCCTCTCTATATCGCTGCCGCGCCGAGGACCTGAAGCCACCGCCGTCGGCCGCCGTCATGCTTCCTCTTCCGGCGACCAATCCGGAGCGGCGCCGCCACTAAACGGCTCGGTACGCTAGCCCGCATCCATCGCACCTGCTCCCGCTGCTCCGCCCGTGCTCCAGCGCCCTCCCCGTCGACGATCTCGGGCTGATCCCCGGTAAATGATGTCACGCTGATGTCCTGGTGACATCAGCAGGCAGGGTCAGCGCGGTCAAACCTTCGGTGGGTCCTGCTTGCTTGCGTGGAGGCTGAGTTGGCACTGGGGCCCTTCTGTTAGTCTCACTGGCTAGGGGTCGCCCCCGTGTAAAAACTATTTGCCTTTTTGTTTTTAATTCCAGAAAATGATTTAATATTGTAAAATCAATAACTTATTGTTTATAAGTCAAAAAAATACAAATAATATATCAAATTGTTCAGAAAAATGGAACCTATCTATTTAACCTAAAATCAACAACTTAAATGACAAGTATAAATAGAAGAACAAATGCACCCCTCTCATATGTTCCGGAGTTTCCCCGAGTTAGGGTTTTCACCCCTCGGAACCCCGATTAAATCGTCGAGCATATATTACGGTTACATTCAAATGCAAATTAACTTGTCATATCATCATACTTGCTTGAGCATTGCATCGATGCCATGTGTTGATTGTTTCCCTTTCTTTCCGGTGTTTGGTTTTTCCCGGTAGAATATGATATCGAGATCGAGATCGAAGCCAGAGATCAACACCGTCGAAGATCGAAGACAAATACTTGACCAACTGTAATCAAGTCAAGTAGAAGGATCCTGAAGTTCTGCTTTCGGCTATCAATAGGCAAAGGCAAGCATAGCCCCACCATGATATAATCCTATGATTTCTAAAGCATTTAAATTCTTGCCATGATGCATACGATTCTACTGTGGTCTTTTATCGATAGATAGAGTGTCCTATCTGTTGCATTACTCCCTTTGAGCTTAAATTACCTATTCCACTGCTCCTAGCATATTAGGTTTATTAGGTTTATTAGTTTGGATTATTAGGTTTATTATTAGTTAGGTATTATTAGGTTTATTAATTAGTTAGGTATTATTAGTCTTACCCCCACTGGATCCTTGTGGGTAGCCCTGACCGATGAAAACTACCCCCCCATGTGCTGATGTATATTGATTGCGCATTGTATTATGCCATGTATTGATTGCCGCCTTTCTTTCCGGTATTGGTTCTTCGCGATAGGATCTGAGCCTGAGGGTTTCTCCGAATTAGGGTTTCTGATATTGTAAATTCATTTTTATTATTGTGTATGTATATATTAGGGTTTCTCTGAATTAGGGTTTATATCTCTCAACACCGTACCTAACATTCTCCCTTAGCCGCTTTGACTTATCCGTTTTTCCACCTATGCAGAAAATATGGACCCACACGACAGAGACGAAGAAAAGGAAGAGTTGATCCAAGGTGTGATCCGCGGGGAAGAAAATTTAGATGCATCGACGTTTCTGAACAACTCCGGTGAGGGTGATCCTCTTTTTGCCGGAAGAGACGACTTGTTTGAGGTTGAAGGTGATTCCTTCCGCGAGGGAGAAGGCGATGCCTTGTGTAATCGAGAAGACGACCGCTCTGGCGAGGTGCATGTAATATAATTAATTCATTAATTAATCATCTGCTATCTATGTAGAAATAGTAACGACGATCTTTCTTCTTTTAGCCCTCTGGATCGAACAAATCTACTAAAAAGAGCGGACGAGGCCCAACCAAAAAGTTGGAAGACCATGAGAGGTTCAGGATCAAAGATATCGCTGAAGACGGCAAACCGACGGCTCCCGAAGTTGTCGCAATCAAATTTGTGGCACAATGCGGAGTAATCATTAGGGACTTAATCCCGATCACCATTCAAAATTGGAATAGGCCTGCTGATGCGGAAGAAGAGGGAACATGTTTGTTTGTCCCTAACAAGGCCAAAGATTTACTATGGAAGAGGCTCATGCTTAATTTCAAACTACCGAAGATAGAGCTGGATCCAAATGCGGAGGATCCAGTTGAGGACGCCTTAGAACATGGGAGAGCCATGGAGGCTAAGGTCAGGGAGTGGGCTATGAAGAAGATGGCCCAGTGTTTCACCAACTGGAAGAAAAGATTGCACCTTGACTATGTCGTGAAAGAGAAGACTCCGGATTTCAAGAAGATTCAGTTTGACAAGATAAAACTATTCTGGGCTGAGTTTGTGAATTACAAGACATCACAAAAAGCTAAGAAAATGTCTGCAACGAATAAGCTGAATGCTGCTAACAAGAAGTATCACCATACTATGGGGCAAGGTGTCTAAAGGGCTAGCATTCCTAAGTGGGAGAAACTTGAGAATGAACTGTGTGCTAAAAAGATCACCCCAGAGACGGACGATTGGGTAGAACGTGCAAGGAATTGGTTTTACGGGCATGGGGGCACGTTGGACTCGGAAGGGATGTGTATATATAACATACGACATAAGGAAGACCCCTTGCCAATCGAGAAGATGAGAAAAGAAGTAAAGGCTGTTAAAGATGGGGACTTCATTCCCGATAGAGAGAATGATGAGCTCACACTCACCCTTGGAAATAAGGAACATGATGGACGAACACGAGGCACAAGCGGCTCCAAAGCATGGAGGACTGGGTTTCCCGAAGAGAGGAAGAAATATCCTGATAGAAGCCGTCAGAGGAGAAAGGACAAGGCGTAAGTTGAAGAAGATATTCAGAAAGAGCGAATGCGTATAATTGAAGAACGAATAAAGCAACAACAAGATGAAATTAACGCACTTAAAGAGGAAAAGTACTACCGGCCCATCTCAGCAGCACACTGCATTCGATGCTACTGGCCTATCGAATAATCGAAAAAGCAGTGTGGCTTCCACCGAGGTCCCGGGTGATGACAATGACGATGACGACGGTGCAACAACGATGGCTCATGTTGGCTACCCAGTGGATGATATCACAGAGATGACACACTGCGAGCTACATGTCAAAGTTGTGAACATATCAATGAAGGTGGCGGTCGGCTATGCCTTACCAATTGGACCCACACAAACTTACCACTTTCGTCCGGTTCCAGAGGGCTACGCTGTTGTCGAGGTGGATGAAATCATGCCCACCTTTGAAGTTTTGGATCTTGACTACCCTGCAGGTGAAGGGGATGTGACTGTACTGGGAGACGCAACAAACGTCACCATTCTATGGCCAAAGAAATGTATCGTGCTTCGAAATCACACGCCAAGGCCATCTTCGCCGCCGCCTCACCCGTCTCCAGCGAGGTCGTCGCCGCCGCGGCAGCCGTCTTCGTCGCCTCACCCGGCTCCGTCGCCTCACCAATCTCCAGCGCAGCCATCGCCGCGGGAGCCATAGCCGGCGCCTTAGGATAAAAAGCATAAGTGTACCGCTACTTTGCGTCATGGTAAGCGATCGCCGAAAGGTAAACAAGATCCTCTTCCAAAAGTACCAAAGCTTCCTCCCAAGAGAGCTTATGACTGTACTGAAGAGGAGACTACGACGATCGTTGATGCGGAAACGACATCGTTTTTTGCTAAGATGAGGCGGCCGAAAGAGCCAGAGTTCCCCAGCACCAAAGAAGAAAAAGCTAGTGTGTTGAAAATGCTAAAGACTCTTCATCAACCCGAGCCAAAGCTGTCATCATACTATGAGCGTTTTGTTCTCAAGTCACATGCGGCACAACAAGCCTCGAAGAGCAGTACTGATGCAAGTGAGAAATCTGTTGCCCAGCTCGAAGAACAAGCAAAACAGTCTTGCGCCCCTCTCAAGGTGATTTCCCATACCAATGTGGGGTCAAGAAAATATGGGGCCGAAGAGCAGTATGATCCAAAGGTAGTTGCAGAATACGGAGAAGCTGCCGCTGCTCAAGGTATGAGTATTTCCCAGTACTTATCCCAGTTAGAGTACTTCCCCGTGAGTGAAGTAGCATACAAATACCAGTACGTCAAACCTCTCGTCAAACCTGAGGAGGTAAATAATCTTCCAACAAAAATGCGAATATTGCATAACTGGTACATGCATGCCACAAAGGCCGGGGCTAACTAGATAGTGCTGAAGGTTACAAAAAAGCATTATTGGAAAGAAATATATGACATGATATCCATTGAATTTGATGAAGTATTTCAATTATTCAATCAAGACGCCTTGGACAAATCGATCATCAGTGCCTATTGTCTGTAAGTACTAATTCTGTAATTAATTTAGTCTCCAGCTATCTCACCTTGTTTATTGCATGTATATAATCATACTATAATATGCAGAATGAAGATTCTCGAATGCAGCTGAGGACAAATCTATGACATTGGCTTCATTGACCCATATTGGGTTCATCAAGCTAATCTCAAAACAAGCCCCCAGGATACAGAGGATAATATAGTACACGCGTTAAGGTTTCAAGAAACCAGAAGGGAAATACTATTTCCTTACAACTTCGAGTGAGTGTTATTATCTTGTGTACACTTTCTATTTCGCTTACTCGATGTTAAGTATATAATTGATTAGTTATGCATTCGCAGCTTCCACTATATTCTGTTAATCATTCAACTTGAAAAAGGGCGTGTACTAGTCATGGACTCGAAACATAAACCCCTTGAGCAGTGGAAGGACATGCAGATGCTTCTCCAGCGGTAATTCTAATCATTACGACTCTATATCGGCAATGTTCGTGAATTTTATGATATCAAGTAATTAATAACTTATTTTATTCGTTTTCTTTGTCGGGCAGCACTTGGAAGCGGTTCACCAACAAGGCTAGGGGTGTTTGGAAAGCGGAGCTTACATTTCAAGCACTAGATGTAAGCACCACTAGCTATATCCGCGCATCTCTTTGATTCTAGTTTTGATACCGTTATTATCATGCTTGATTATTATTTTGATTGAACTATGTTCTCGTAAAGTGCCTGACGCAGGGAACAGGTAACAATCTATGTGGATACTATGTTTGCGAGTTCATTGGGCAGATTTGCGATGAGAAGGGCAGAAATTTAGAGCAACTCCATGTACATAAACAATTTCTATAGTTTTTAATTACCATCAAATTGTGTTTAGTTTCATTCATATAGGCTGACTCCTTTTTTAAACCAGATCGAACGTCTGCGGGACGGTCTTCTGCCAAAGGATCGCGTACAAGCAATTCAGAAGGAATTGGCGGGATTCTTGGATGCAGAAGTCCTAAACCCAAAAGGGGAATACTATTTGGGTGTGTATAAACAATAGGGATTGTACAAAGAGCAGCTTTTGGATGTAGTGCATGAACTCGATCCGTGTATCGAATGTAATATTGTCATGATGATCTTGTGAAATATAATGGTTCCTTCATTGATGAGGGCAAAACACTAAATAAACAATAAAACAACATAAATGAATTCTACGCGCGCGGCACAAAAGTGGCCAAAAAATTGGCGGCAACAAAAGTTGCCAAAATGAATTATCTGCCACGAGGAGAAATGTGCAAATCTACGCCCACGGAAGGTTATTTGTCCGGTTCGTGTACGAACACGATACTCCACCCTCGCCCTCTGCCGCGGCCACGTGTACCCCCTTTTGTCCCAGTTGGTGGGGCAACCGGGACTAAAGGTTGGGGCTTTAGTCCCGATTGCATCGTCCCGGTGGGGTAACCGGGACTAATGCCCCTTACCAACCGGGACGTATGGGCCATTGTAGTATCATCGTATTCAGGATACATGTTATGATAGTTGTCATGATCCTCTTCTTCTTCGTTGTCTTCCATCATAACCCCTCTTTCTCCATGCTTGGTCCAACAATTATAGCTAGGCATGAAACCGGACCGAAGTAGGTGGGCATGAATGGTTTTGGTATTTGAGTAGTCTTTCTTGTTCTAACAGTGAACACATGGACAACACATAAAACCATTGTGACCACGGTTTGCCTTTGAAGGGAATATGCCCTAAGAGGCAATAATAAAGTGTTTATTATGTATATTCCAAGTATATTATAGATGTTTATTTTGCATGCTATAATTGTATTAATACGGAAATGTTAATACCTGTGTGTTTAATAAACAAACAGAAAGTTCCTAGTTATGCCTCTCTCATAAACTAGCTCGTTGATTAACAAGATAATCAAGGTTTCCTGATCATGGACATTGGATGTTGTTAATAACGGGATCACAACATTAGTGTAATGGTGTGATGAACATTCATCCGAAGTATAGCATTACGATCAAAGTCATTGAGTTTATATTGCTATAACAACTTACGAAGTGATCCTAATCCTTAGACCATGAGATCATGTCAATCACTAACACCGGAAGAGTTTCTTGATAACATCAAACGTCACAGCGTAACAGGGTGATTATAAAGATGGATTCAGAACTAACAAAGTGTTATGTTGAGGCCCATGGATCGAGAGTGGAATTTGTTCATCCCGATGACGGATAGATATACTCTGGGCCCTCTCAGTGATATCACATTGATTAGCTTGCAAGCAAGTGATTTGATCACTAGAATGTTATATCACGGGAACAAGAAAAGAGTGCATGTTAGTAACGAGATCAAACTAGGTATGGAGATACCGATGATCGAATCTCGGACATGTAATATATCGTGAAACAAAGGGATTAAGATACTAGCATAAAAGGTTCCGACGATCACAAGAAAGTCATCGTTAAATGTGTGGGAGTTAGTATGGGTCTCCAGATCCCGCTTCTGATTATTGATCCGAGAGGGGTCTCGATCATGTCTGCATTATTCACGAACCGTAGGGTGACACACTTAAGAGACACCGACATCCAATTGGAGCAAAAGTTTCATGCCGGAAAGAATAACAAGCGCAGGAATTATTTTCACTAGATACCGAAACAGGTTTTCAGGTGAAATTGCATAAAGTAGTCATGCATGTGAAATAGAATTCTAGCAAGGGCTTATATGTGAATGTTTGTCATTAAAGTAATTGACAAAATTCTGAATAAATAAAAGAGTTTGCATTAAATTTGGTGGAAATTTAATGGGAATTTGAGTGGGTTTTTTAGTGGAGAAAATTGAAGGGCCATTTTGTGAGTGATGTGTCAACCCACATGAATAAGGGAGAGGTGGGGGAACCCTCCATGGCCGGCGGCCATGCCCCCTTGGGCTGCCCCCCTCCCCTATATAAGGAGCCCCTCCTCTCACTTCTCACTCACACCTCCTTGTGAAGGATCTCTCTTTCCCTCTAGAATTTATCCCCCATGGTCTCGGACTAGCGAGATACATGTTCCTGGTGTCTATTCGGCAAGAGAGAGTTGTGCTTCCGCTGCATCGCTGGAGCGAGGAGGCGGAGGTTGCTTGGTGCCTCAGACATGTGTGCGAGCACGGATGCGCTGCTGATTTGTGGCGCTAGGACTTCCTCTCGATCTTGAGATCGGCAAGAGATCATCTACATCAACCACGAGTCGAACTCGTTAAGCTTTGTCGGTCTTCAAGGGTATGTTCTCTACGGATATACATCTGCCCATTGTTCGTATCTAATAGATAGATCTTGGTACATAGTTCCAATCGTAGGAAATTTTTTGTTTTCTATGCTGCGAACCCTACAGCCTTAGCCACAACGATGAAATATTGGAGGCCCATAAATGTACACGAAAGTGAGTCGGTCACTGTACATCCACAAACAGAACAGGTGCTCCCCATGATGACAAACTGGGTTGAATAAAGTCTTTGTCCAACTGCTCTCTAAGTTTTTTGTTTAATTCCTTCAGCTCATCCACATCCATCTTGTATGGTCTCTTGGCTATAGGTCCAGTCCCTGGCATCAAGTCAATAAGAAACTCCACATCCCTATCAGGTGGCATCTCTTATTACAGGCACTCTGTCCATGCTAACCCCCATAAGATAATTTAACTTGCACATTCCTAGTCATTTTGACGACTTGAACCTAATCCTCTTTCCATCTAGGGTTTTGAGAGAAACTCCTCGTTGTGCACAATCTATGTGTCCCTCGTGCATAGACATCCAATCCATGCCTAGTATCACATCTAGACCTTGTGAATCCAATTTTACTAGATGGGCAGTGAAATTGTGTGCTCCAATCCTCACAGTTAAGTCGCGACATACCGCACTAGTTATCATTTCCCCTCCTGGTGAGCTTACTCTAATAGACCCCTTAAGAGAATCAGTAGGTAACTTAGTCTTATCCACAAATTACATTGATATGAATGAATATGATGCACCATTATCAAAAAGAATAAGCGTAGTGTGGGAGTTGATCAGAAACTTACCAATCACGAGTTCAGGCTCATCAGGAATATCCTCCACATTCACGTGGTTCACTGTGGCCTTCTGGTTGACGCCTAGCTTGGCTCCCAGTCCCTTATTTTGTGGGAAGTTTTCAGCATAATGTCCTATCTGGTTGTACTTGAAGCATAGCACCTCACTCAGGTCCTTCTTCACATAGTGGCTATCATGGTTGTGGTTGTGTCCATTATGTCTTCTAGAATGGTGAGTGTTCCTCCCTTGTGGCTGTGGCTGCTGCTCCCGTGACTCTCATGGCGGTGTCCATTACCTCCATGGCTATGACGGTCATGGCTCCCATGGCAGCCATAGTCACTTCCTCCATGCCCGGAGTAACCATCATACGAAGTGCAAGACTTGTGATGTGAGCCAGAGTGGCGGTTGTTGTGGTTCCTCTTGCGGTTTTCCACCTGTTTATGCTTCCCCTCCAGAATTCTGGCCTTGTCCATCAACTCTTGAAAAGTGGGGCACTAGACCACTCACAGCTGCAGCGAGAGCTCATCACCGAGGCCTTCCAGGGACCTCTCTCTCCTCTTGGCATTAGTGTCAATATCCTATGGGGCATAACGCGACAGGTTGTTGAATTCCTATATGTACTCTGCCACAGTGTGGTTGGTTTGGCGCAAGTTGCAGAACTCCTTCCTCTTCAGGCTCAGGATCCCTGAAGATACATGGTTGGTCCTGAAACCCTCCTCAAACATGTCCCAGGTAACTATGTCCAGCGGGTGGGTGATCCGGAAAGTATCCCACCACGAAGCAGTTGGTCCCTCGAGTAGGTGAGTAGCAAACCTCACCTTTTCAGCGTCAGTTGATGGCGCCTTGTACTTGTCATGGGACGCTTCGTTGGAAACCTCAAGAGCAAGGTATGATGAGCACAGCAGCAAGTTTTCCCTGAGTAAGAAACCGAGGTTATCAAACCAGTAGGAGGAAGGAAACGTCTCAAAGGTGTTGCAAGAAACATGGAAACCTGCATAACACAAACTCAAGACTTTGCCCCAACGAATCAGTGAGGTTGTCAAGCTCACCAGTTTGCTGTAACAAAGGATTAACTATATGGTGTGGAAGGTCATGATGGTTTCCAGCAAGTAAACAGTGGAAGATGTATCAATGGTAAAGATTGGACCGGGGTCCATAGTTCACTAGAGGTGCTCTCCTTAGATAAACAACATGGCATGAAGGGTAAACAAATTACAGAATGCAGTTGACAGGAACTGAGCAAGGCATAACAATGCAATACTAGACAAAAAGATCATATGACATTCGATTGGGCAATATATTGTAGGGTTCGTAGCATAGAAAACAAAAATTTTCCTACGATGAGAACTATGTACCAAGATCTATCTATTAGATACAAACAACGGGCGAATGTATATCCATAGAGAACATACCCTTGAAGACCGACAAAGCTTAACGAGTTCAACTCGTGGTTGATGTAGACGATCTCTTGACGATCTCAAGATCGAGAGGAGGTCCTAGCGCCGCAAATCAGCAGCGCATCCGTGCTCGCACACATGTTCGAGGCACCGAGCAACCTCCGCCTCCTCGCTCCAGCGATGCAGCGGAAGCACAACTCTTTCTTGCCGAATAGCCGCCGGAAACATGTATCTCGCTAGTCCGAGACCATGGGGGATAAATTCTAGAGGGGGAGAGAGATCCTTCACGAGGAGGTGTGAGTGAGAAGTGAGAGGAGGGGCTCCTGATATAGGGGAGGGGGCAGCCCAAGGGGGCATGGCCGCCGGCCATGGAGGGTGCCTCCACCTCTCCCTCATTCATGTGGGTGGACACTCCACTCACAAAATGGCCCTTCAAATTTCTCCACTCAAAAACCCACTCAAATTCACATTAAATTTCCACCAAATTTAATGCAAACTCTCATTAAATAAAACTCTTTTATTTTATTCAGAATTTTGTCAATTACTTTAATGACAAACATTCACAAATAACCCCTTGCTAGAATTCTATTTCACATGCATAACCACTTTATGCAATTTCACCCGAAAACCTGTTTCGGTATCTAGTGAAATAAATTCCTGCGCTTGTTCATTCTTTCGGCATGAAACTTTTGCTCGAATTGGATGTCGGTGTCTCTTAAGTGTGTCACCCTATGGTTCGTGAATAATGCAGAAATGATCGAGACCCCTCTCAGATCAATAATCAGAAGCGGGATCTGGAGACCCATACTGACTCCCACACATTCAACGATGACTTTCTTGTGATCGTCGGAACCTTTTACGCTGGTATCTTAATCCCTTTGTTTCACGATATATTACATGTCCGAGATTCGATCATTGGTATCTCCATACCTAGTTTGATCTCGTTACTGACATGCACTCTTTTCTCGTTCTCGTGATATAACATTCTAGTGATCAAATCACTTGCTTGCAAGCTAATCAATGTGATATCACCAAGAGGGCCAGAGTATATCTATCCGTCATCGAGATGAACAAATTCCACTCTTGATCCATGAGCCTCAACATAACACTTTATTAGTTCCGAATCCATCTTTATAATCACCCTATTACGGTGTGACGTTTCATGTTATCAAGAAACTCTTCCGGTGTTAGTGATTGACATGATCTCATGGTCTAACGATTAGGATCACTTCGTAAGTTGTTATAGCAATATAAACTCAATTTATTTGATTCTAATGCTATACTTCAGATGAATGTTCATCACACCATTACACTAATGTTGTGATCCCGTTATTAAATACATCCAATGTCCATGATCAGGAAACCTTGATGATCTTGTTAATCAACGAGCTAGTTTATGAGAGAGGCATAACTAGGAACTTTCTGTTTGTTTATTAAACACACATGTATTAATGTTTCCGTATTAATACAATTATATCATGCAAAAATAAACATCTATAATATACTTGGAATACACATAATCAACACTTTATTATTGCCTCTCAGGGCATATTCCCTTCATATATCAGTATACATAGACCGCCATCCAATTGCATCTATGACTAGAATTCCACCTCAGGTTATCATCCGAACCCCCTCCAGTATTAAGTTGCAAGCAACAGACAACTGCTTTAAGCAAATTGTGTAAGCTAAACAATCCACTTGCTCCATGAACAAGAGACCGTTGTTTTCTCCCTAGTAGCAACAACACATCTACAACCGAAGATATTTCTGTCACTTCCCTTGGAAACTAGAGGCATGAACCCACTATCAAGCATAAATACCCCATCTTGGAGTCACTAGCAACTACTTGGACAAGATAGCTACTAACAATGGAGAGCATGCAAGATCACAAACAACACAGACATGATAGAGTCATATAGACAAAACCATTAATCAATCTGACATAGTAATCTCAATATCCATCAGATCCCCGCAAAAACAACATGCATGATTACAAATAGATTAGATCTTGATCATAAACGGATCTCACAAGATCTATACATGAAAGCGCAAGGAGGAGATACAACCATCTAGCTACTACATGGACCCGTAGTCCAAGGTGGAACTACTCACGCATCATACCGGAGAAGAAGTCCTCTGGGATGATCTCCCCTCCGACAGGGTGCCGGGGAGAACTTCAGATCATCTCCCTGATCTAGGGACGATGGTGGTGGTGGCTAAAGACGGTTTCATGGAGTTTTGATCGGGTTCCTAGGGTTTCTGCATCGGGGGCTTCTTATAGGTGAAGAGGCGAGGCAGGGCGGTGCCCGGGGGCCCACACCCTGCCTAGGCGTGGGCTAGGCTTGGACGCGCCTGGGGGGAGTGTGGACACCCCGTGGAGTCCCTCCTTCTCTCCTCTGGACTTCGTGTCGCCCACGGTAAAATATTGACTCTGGCTTTTTGTCCCATCCAATTCTGAGAATATTGATTTTCTGCCTTTCTAAAACCAAAAACAGAATAAAACAGGCAATTGGCACTTTGACAACTTGTTAATAGTTTAGTTCCAGAAAGCATATAAAAACACCTCAAAGTGTAGACAGAGAAAATCAAAGTAGATACTAAACAAGCATGGAACATCAAAAATTATAGATATGTTTTTGATGTATCATCAGTGCATCCAACAGTGACTAGATCTTTGTTCACTGGGCGCAGCCAGTCGAGAACAATAATTGGTTCAGGAGTAGTAGAGAACTTCGCTGGCCTCAGCCTCAGAAACCTTGTAAGAGCATCACCCTAGGGCTAGCTGTTCCCGTTGTTGTTGTTGTTGTCGTTGTTATTGTTGTTGTTGTTGTTCTGGGCAGCCATGAATTGGGTCATCACCTGAGCTAGTTGCACCTGTGATGCTACAAGCTGCTCCATCTCAGTGGGTTGACGATGAGGTGGCATCTGCGGTTCAGCACAGGTAAGTTTAGAAAGAGCATCTACGAAAAATAACATTCTACCCATGCATTATGATCATACAACAACAAAGCAATCACAAGCAGCCACACACAAGCATCATATTAGCAATCATGCAAACAAGCACTGTTCCAGGGGTTTATCCTAGCAGTATACATCTACAAAATAGTTTAAAGGCATTTGTAACAACTACCTAAACAATAGGCCATCTAATGCTGAAACAGAAAATCTGCCAGAACAGTACAGCACAGTTCATGAATTTTTTTGCCTGACTTTAACTCGTCAGAAAATTTAGCATATTTTGGCGTATATAGTACAAGAAATTTCGCACTAGACCCTATTTTTTCAGAGTTTTTCCAGTTACCAATAAAATATGAAAAAACAAACAGTACAGCAGGTACCAACAGAAAACTTCAGCTGTAACATGAGGGATTTTAACCAAAACTTTGTCATAACTGATTTAAAAATTCACACAAATATTCCTGAAACTTTAGAGTACACAATAGAACATTCCTAACACTTTAAACTAATAGTAACAAAGTTTTAGATTGATCGACGTCTTAATACTAACGAAGTATCCTAACAAAGACTAGTTGGTGGTCATCTAACTACTTCACGAAGAGGTTGCGGTAGGTCCTTGAATCCATGCGTTGGCTCTTTAGTCCACGAGCTATCCATGGAGGTGGCATGTACACCTCCCCTGAATCCTCTCTTGAGACCTTGGAGTCAAACTCCTCGGGATCCTCTTCTTCTTCCTCATCCTCTGCTGCAATGGCGACTGCTTCATCTCCTCCACCATCATCATCA
Organism: Avena insularis; assembly: GCA_023614405.1. NCBI lineage: Eukaryota > Viridiplantae > Streptophyta > Magnoliopsida > Poales > Poaceae > Avena > Avena insularis. The sequence goes on along the minus strand of CM042691.1, from coordinate 21,898,875 downwards.
TCTTCATCTTCATCACCCTCATTGTAAACTCCATCATCATCATTTCCACCATCTCCATTGTTGTCATCATCAGGTGGGGGTTCAATTGTGCTTGGAGAGCATCAATTTGAGCCGCCATATCAACGATGGTTTGATCCCTTTCCATCACCACTTGGTTCCTCTCTTGGACAGTTCCATTCAGCTGCTCTATGGCCTGATCCTTCTCCTCGACGGTTCCATTTAGCTGCGCTATGGTCTGATCCCTTCCAATGAGCGCTTGCTCCAAGACATTCATAGCGGTGTTGTAAGGAATCAATTTATTGTCTGTGAATCACTATACCGTGGTTGGCTTGATCAGCTATCTCCTTCATCTGCATCACCTTATGGGCTAGCTCCCATTCTCAATCTCCATGTCCTCTGTGTGTTTCGAATGGGACGACATGTTGTTCATGTTGACTGGGGTAACCACAACGTTTCCAATGCCATCACGTCTCCCATACTCATCGAAGGGGGAATTTAATAGCAGCAGGTGTTGGTGAAGGTGGCACTGGCGTGACAAAGCTTCATGCATAGCCAAGTTTACTCCAAGCTCCCAGGTGACATACCGCTTGGTGTAGACCAGATGCCCAGGGTTTGGCATGGTGGGATCTCTGAAGATAATGGTGGTGATCTCCCAGATGGCATCTCCATACACATAGGTATGTAATCTCCTCCCTTTGGGAGCTCTCCCAATTATCTTGCAAAGGGCCTTGGTGAGTCGATCCCAGCATACTCAGTCCTGGTGAGTTCTCCCATCTACCATGTAAAAGAGCAAAGTGTGAGAACAACAGAAAATTAGGATTTACGAGAATGAAAAGGCATAAGGATGAAAGACAGAGTTAATATAACCTTAATTAATTCTATGGCTTCATATTCCAAACCTAGGCCACGATCCTACAGTCGACACACGGGCTCTGGTACCATCTTGTAACACTACAGTGCTGAAAAGACTAGCTTCTATGTGACACGTGAATCCCCCGGACCAGTTCATTGGCTCACATAGAATAGAGACGAATAACATAGCAAAATATCCGTGTATCATAAATAACAAAAGATCCAGAGTAATCATTTATTATAATAATGCTTATCTCTAAGGCTAGCCCAACTTATTCAAGTAGAAACATAAATAAATTACTTCTCCATTCTTCAAATTTCTCATAAGTGAACAAGTGCCGAGTGGAGTATCGCGACCTATTCGTTCACTTAGAATCGGAATATCCTGCAACATGAAATGTAACAGCCCCGAAGAATCAATACATGGAATGTCTAGCAAGTAGAGCTAAATAAGGAGACAATAATCCTAGCATCTATATGCTTTGGCAAGTGGAGTTGTGGTTATCTTGCATTTTCAAATACCTTTATCCTCCTTTCATAACCAGTTTTTGATTTTCCTAAAATATCCCAATTAAGTTAACCCATAAACATTAAAGCAATTAGGAAATTGAAATGAGAGAGAAACATGTCATCAACTCAATATCAAGCAACTCAGATGTCCATAACTAGGAACACGGCTAATCGATTAGTTTATACACCCAGCAGGGGTTAGTACACCTTACCCATGTGACTTGGCCAGCCCAACTCGTACCACCACTCTCATATTGGATAATGATAGGGAGAAGTCTAAGATGAGACCGTCCGGGAAGTAGCTCCCCAAACCCGACACGCACCGTACCAACCTACCAAAATTCTACATCTCTGTCTACATGCGCTCGAGTTACCATAACCTACTAAGTCCAACCAGCAACCCATTTCTTAATGGGGTTATAGCTCCCATGTGACGTCTTTACGTGGAATTGGAAGGAAAGCGACATCGTTGAAAGGAATAGCTCGCATGCGACGGTTGTGAGGCAGCTAATATCCTAGGGCCACACGGGCCATAAAACGGTCGTAAGAACACATTTAACTTCGTTCCAAGATTAGGGTTAAGCCAAACCGGTTGGTTGGGACAGCCAGTCAAGCCAGTCAAACCAACCGCTTCCAACAGAGAGCGCGCGTCACACTGACTGTAGCTTCCCCGACGGCGGCGGCGGACCTCACCCATCGTTCTCGGCACCTGCGCCGGCGGCATGACAATTAATTTATGCGGCGGCGCTTTCGTTCGACGGAGAAGGTGGTGAGTGCCATTTGAAAGCTAATTCCTCTCCCATTCTTCTCAATTCGAGATCTGAGCGTGCCCATTGATGCTAGATTGTGGAGGCGAGGGTGTGCTGAACAGGGCGAGGAGGAACGATATGGAGCATGGAGAGGGGACTTCTAATCGGTATATCCCGTATCTCTGCACTTAATTTCTCTAAGGATGAGCTCTTTGTTCGCTTCCGCTAGCTCACAGTGCCCGCCAAAAACAGGGGAGACGATGTTGCGCGCCAAACCTTCGAATTTCGCATCAATTTCTTTCCCTCTAGGGCTGTTTTAGTTGATGGCAGCACGCAGATCATTGAGAGAGACATGGTTGTTAAATGGGAGGTGGAATTAGAACATGTTGATCCCCAAGAGCTAATAAACATGGGAGAGGAGGCGGTGAGGAAAATGGTGGAAAAAATTGGGGATAGTGTGGTTTGGGGGCCAGAGAAAGAAGTTTCTTTGTTACGATTTGATGATTGCAAATGTGACTATGTTAGGGTTGAGACATGGGAACATATAGTTGATAAAATCGATGAGCGAAACGGTTGGACAAGCAAAACGGTTCTGTTTTTAGCAGATCTCATTGATCTGAAACCTGATTCGAGGGTTGGATATGTGGCCTCAAAGCTGGCTGCTCAGATGGTCGAGGATGATTGGGCTGCACAAAGGAAAGTAATGCCTATACTTACTGAGTTGGGAGTGTTAACAGTGGAGGATGATGATGGTAATGCACAAGGGGAGGCTGTTGATGGTAATGCACAAAGGATTGTAACTGTTGATTGGAATTCAGTTGAGATACATGACCGAACTGATTTGGTCATTGCACCAATAGATGACATTGAAATGGCAAAGTTTTTTGGCATTCCTATAGATGACAGAGACAAGGAGAAGAACAGGGATGAAGCTGCAAATGATGGTGACAACCATTTAAGATATGAAGATGCAGATATAGATCTAGAGTTGTTGGAAAATGTTGCAGTTCATGTAGATGATGCACATGATGATGAGCTAGTAATAGTTTATGACAAAGAGGACCCAGTTATTGAAGTTGGGAGATTGTTTCCAAGCATGGATGAATTCAGGATGTGTTTCAGGACATATGCAGTCAAACGTGAGTTTGCTACCAAGACTATGTGGACTGATAAAAAGAAGTTCTATGCAAAATGCATAGGTTATGATGGTGGTGCCAAGCCTTGCAAGTGGTGTATATCTGCTAGACGCCAACCTGATGGAAGGACAATAAGGGTGAATCAAATTCCAAAACCTCATACTTGCAGTGTTGTGGAGATAGATACTGAGGTAACAGCTGATGGGAAAGTCTTCTTCTCTAAATTCTTCATGGCTTTAAAGCCTTGCATCGATGGCTTCAAAGCAGGGTGCCGTCCATATTTGAGTATAGACTCATCTTTCTTGACAGGAAAGTGGAATGGTCAACTAGAAGCATGCAATGATTTAGATAGACACAATTGGATGTTCCCTATAGCTATTGGCATGTTTCAGTCTGAGACAGAGGCATCATGGACATGGTTCATGATGCAGTTGAAAAGATGCATAGGGCCAGTCTCTCCATTGGCAGTGCACACAGATGCATGTAAAGGTTTAGAAAATGCAGTGAAGATTGTTTTCCCTCATGCTGAGCAGAGGGAGTGCTTCGGCCATATGTGGATGAATTTGATCAAAAAATTCAGAGGAGATGATTTTGGACGCATGTGGCCAGCAAAGAAGATCTTACACCAGTGCATACATTCATATCACCCTGAGAAGATTAAGGCGGTATGCTCTGAGGAGGATAGGGTCAAGTTTTGTACATGGTTGGAAACCTACCATTCTCTTTTATGGTACAGGTCTGGTTTTAACACTGCCATCAAATGTGATCATATCAACAATAATTTGGCAGAAAGTTTCAACAACAAAGTGAAGGAGTTAAAAGACTTGCCTGTCCATGACATGGTTGACCAGATCAGGATCATGATCATGAGGTTGTGGGAATTGAGAAGAAGGCTTGGTGATGTTCTTCAAGGAGATAAGCTTCCTGATGTTGTGCAGCAGGTGGTCAACAGGAGCAGAAATCTTGCACATTTGCGTGTTGAGAAATCCTCATTGTGGGGTGCTGAAGTCAGAGATACAAAGACTGGCAGGAGGCATGTTGTTGACACTCAATTGCATGAATGCACATGCCTTGAGTGGAAACACACTGAGAAGCCTTGTGAGCATGCCATACTTTTCTTGGCCTCCAAACACAAGCTAAATATGCACCCATATTTGCATGAGTATTATTCTGTAGAAAAATTCAAGGCTGCATATGGAACACCAATTCCAGCACTTACAGATCAGTCTCAGTGGCCTGAAGTGGACATTCAGTTCTCCTTGTGTCCTCCTTTGATGAAAAGAAAGGCTGGCAGGCCCAAGCAGAGTAGATTCAAGGCTTGGTTTGAGAAAGGTGGGAGCAACAAGAAGGGAAAGAAAGATGAAAAGAAAGATGCCAAGCCAAAAAGGGCCCAAAAAGGTAACAAGAATAGATGCAAACTCTGTGAAGAACTTGGACACCGAGCTGGCTCTACCAAGTGCAGATACACTGCTGAAAATCCAAAGTATGTTCATCCAAAATCTATCCCATTTCTTGTTGATGATTTTTCTCCCCCAGCTAACTTGCTTGTTTTTGGAGGAAGCATGGAGAAAAAGGCCCACCTCTTGTTGTTGATGAATGTTGGCCAGTGAAAAGGACAAGAATCAATGGCCAAAGAAAGAAGAGAACTAACCAGATCATGTTTGATGCTGCTGAGGTGCAATCTGAACTTGTTTTGGAGGATGATGTGCAAACTGTTGACGCTTTAGGGCACACCGTTTCTGATTTGGAAGCTCTGGTGCAAAATGAGGGGCAAAATGATCCCGTTGTTGAGGCTCTAGTGCAAAATGAGCCTATTGTTGAGGCTCTGGTGAAAAATGAGCCTGTTGTTGAGGCTCTAGTGCAAAATGAGCCTGTTGTTGAGGCTCTGGTGCAAACTGACCATGTTGTTGAGGCTCTGGTGCAAAGTGACCATGTTGATGAGGCTCTGGATCATGATCATGAGGTTGTTGAGGAGGTGCAGGAGGTGAAGGAGACTCTTGCACGTGCTGTGGGGAGGCCAGATGGTAATGGTAAGAAAAAGAAGAGCATAAACCTGTTGTGTTGTGTGAAACTTGTGAAGGCAAAGAAAACGAGGGGTAAGAAGAGCCAAAAGAAATAGACTTTGAATTTGGCACTTGTTGTTGTAAACATTTGTTATTGTAATAATTTGGCACTTGTTGTTGTAAACATTTGTTATTATAATAATTTGTCACTTGTTGATAATTTGGACAAAATTCAAATATGATGGTAACTTTGAATTTCAACAAATGTAGCTATGTCACTTTTCTATGTTTGTATGAGCTTCCAACGTTTTTATCATATGTAAAATACAACTCATCCTCACCCTGATCCATTTTGTGAAGTACAACTCACCCTCACCCAAAATGGGGTAGAAATGGGCTCCAAAGCTAGGGTAAACCACCCCATTTCTAAGCAAGTTTTCTTCGACCATTTCTAAAACCAAGTTTGATATTTTTCCTCAGGACTATGTTACATAACATGACACCATGCGAAGGTTTTGTATTTTTTTGATTTTTTTGAATTAGTTATGCACATTTGAATGTCTGGTCAAACTTGAAGGGTTTTCATAAATATTCTTAGCTAGGGGCTGAGGCTCACAAAACTAGCATTGGATCTCTGATGAAATAGCATGTTGTGAACCTAAAAATGATTTTTACAAAAAATCATCAGCATGAAATCATGTACCTGTAGTTCATATCTTACCCACTTCCAACCGATTCGGCAGGATTTGTCTTTTTCACCAGGGATGGAATAAAAGGTTTGAGATACTCAAGTTAGGAAATTGTACATGCTAGGTGGTCTAGTATTTTTAAAAAATAGGATGTTACCATTTTGAAACTTCAATTTGGTGGTTGCTTCACAAATCCCCTCTCTTTCGGCACTCAGAAAATAGAAAATGGATTTTCTGTGCGTCGAAAAGGAAAACTTTGTGCTACAATATTGTTAGTCATCCTATTATATACATGCATGCCAAATATGGGCACATTATCACAAACTATGCCTTGATTCTAGCCATATCATTGGTCATTTGATCCGAAAGCCAGAAAACCTCGGAGGAGATAGGTCATTTTGTGAAGGGTTTTTTGAAATATGATCAATAGACCAAGTTTGATATTTTTCCTCACAACTATGTCACATAACATGACACCATGCGAAGGTTTTGTATTTTTTTGTTTTTTTGAATTAGTTATGCACATTTAAATGTCTGGTCAAACTTGTGAAACCCCGTTGACTGCATCCTAAACCCAGCTAACCCTAAGGCCGAATGAGGAACATAGATCTAACCCTAGCGCGACACTGTGGCCGTCCGATCGCGTCTTCTAGAAGGATTCTGCGGGTGGCTCTGGGCGATCCGTGGAAGGGCTTGTTCTACAATCTGATTGGTTGGCGTCTCTTAGAAGGATTTTGTGGCTAGCTCTTGGCGATCCGTGGGATGGATGATTCTGGAATTTGATTGGCTTCATCGTTTTTACGTGCAACAGCGTGGCATGCGAGCGTGGCACACTCCATTGACCTTTGGACCGGGCGTGGCATGTGAGGGCGCTGGGCGGGGCGGGCTGCACCATGCATGCAGCTGCCCCTAGCGTCGCAGTCTAGCTATTTGACGTGCAACAGCGCTGCAGCGCATTTACTCCCTCTGTCGCATTAAATAAGTGTACGTGTAACAACTTTCTTCAGTCAAACTTACTCCCCTCAGGTTCATTGTAATAAATGATACTTTGCATGATACCACATCTATATTATTTTGCACTATGGAGTAGTAACTTAGACTATTAACATATGCATGATACCACATCTAAGTTACTCGCACATACTCCCTCCGTCCGCAAATAAATTGAAGAGACCATTTGCTAAATGTTATTGGACTTGATTTCTGTGAAGCAATTTTTTCTACTTTAAAGTGCATTGGAAAGGTAGAAGTACACTTTTTGTGGACAAATTTTGAAGCTAAACGTACACTTATTTATGGATAGAGGGAGTATGCATGTCACTATGACCAGCCTAAGAAAAAATATCAAAATCGAAAATATGTAATAAATATAACGTACAGAGTGTCACACTCCATTGACCGTTGGATCGAGCGTGGCATGCGAGAGCGCTGGGCGGGGCAGGCTCTACCATGCATGCAGCTGCCCCTAGCATCACAGTCTAGCTATTTTGTGTGCAACAGCGCTGCCCCATTAAATAGTGTACGTCGAACAACTTTCTTCAGTCAAACTTACTCCCATCTGGTTCATGCGACATACAAAAAGTCAATATTTATAAATCTAAAATATCAACTTTGACTACGTATATAAGAAAAAAAATCAAAATCTAAAATATTATAAACTTAGTTTCATACTCCCTCTATTCACTCCAATTGACATCCATATGATTACTCCCACCGATTTTTCTTGCGTGTGTAAAAATGAACGAGTTTGTTGCATGCGGTGTGTAAAAACGAACGATTACCTTGGTACTAGATTCCTGCATTTATTACCGAAGTAAATCAAGGCCAAATTATATTTTCCCTTTTATTTTTCACTGCCAATGAACAACTACCTTGGACGTTTTTTCTCTCTTTCGCATTAATGCATGCATGCACGCAGGGGCGGGGGCGGCAGTGCAGGGGTCACGTCGCATCCTAGCTATTTTTTTCTCTCTTTCGCATTGATCACGCCTGCTTCCCACACGCAACGCAACGCACGCGTCTGCGCCAACGCGACGCTGGATTCCCACGCCGCCTTTCACGCCCCGCCCTCAATAAATAGGCAAAACGCCTTTGCCTCCTCATCTCATCTTGGCCCTCATCTTCAACCTCGAGCCCGTCCCTTTGCCTCCTCTTAGTCCCCAAACACTCCGGCGACCATGGCGACCTCTCCCCTCCGCTTCCCTTCCGTCACCAAAGTAAGCGACGAGGACAACCACCCGGACAACAAGCAGTGGTGGGAGCAGGAGGTGCCCACGCGCCCCAAGAGTGGCAAGAAGAAGGGACGCAAATTCCCGCCCTTCCCCTGGGGGGAGCAGGGCCCCATCGTCACCAACCCAGTCCCCAACCTCCCCGGCGGCGGCGACCTCCCCTCCGAAGCGTACTGGGCTAAGGCGGAGAAGGAGGAGGCAAACAGGAGGCTGCTATCGCCAGGTGGGAGGAGAAGCAGGCCCAGCGCGCCTTGAAGAAAAGGCGCAGACGGGAGGACGAGGAGCGACGGGAGGCCAATCGCTGGGCCTTTCAGGAGGAGCAGCGGAAGCGGGAGCAGCGAGAGAGGCTGGCAGCGTGGAATGCCGCGAAGGCGGCTGCACCGGCACCGCTTCCACCGCCGATGGAGTAGGGTAGCTAGGGTTAGGGTTTAGGGGCTAGCCTAGGGCTTAGGCCGGGCGCCTATGCCCTTCTATATTATTGTACTTTTTCTTTTTATTGTAATGTTATCCCAATGTTATTGATCCGGTTATCTAATATAAGTAATGTTATCCCAATATTATCTATCCCCTTGTTTTACTGTAATCTGTGTTTTATTGTATTGTCATTTGTCAAAACACCCAAAACAACAAGTGTATAAAACAAAAGACACAAAAACAAGTTCTCATATAATACTCGTGCAATATTTATAAAATGAGTAAAATTAGAAAAGCTCAAAAGGAAGAATAAGTTAACGTAATGATGGTTGATTATTTTCAAACAACACATGGTTCATTTTCAAACAAGACATTTACATATTTACATATGTTAAAGGAGCGTCCAAGTTATGTTAGTTAAATGGATGACCTTAGACTTCATTTATATATTTACTTTCGCAAAAAAAAAAGAATCGCTGTTAAACGGTGGCGCACGTGGGGCTGCCGCAGTGCTCAGCCCCCCCCTTTAACACCGGTGTTAAATGTTCTCTGCCGCGGCAGGAAAAAGGCATAAATCTCTGCCGGGGTAGAGTTCTGCCGCGGCAGGAAAACAACATATATATCTGCCGCGGCAGAGTTCTGCCGCCGCCCCGTTCTAGGCGTATTTCTGCGGCGCGGCGGGGACGGGGAGGGGGAGAGGGAATCTATCGGGAGAGGTATACACATACATCGTCGGTACATACGAGTACATGAATAATTAACACTACTAGGAAACTAGCTCTAGATAGACAGACCTTCTGTAGTGCATGGTTCTGACCATGCGCCACAAAAGTTGTCCAGTAGCGCATTTCATCAAATGTGCCATAGAAGTCTTCACACTTCTGTGGCGCATATTGACATATGCGCTACAGAAAGCTCGGTTGGACCCTACCACAGAATCTCATTCACTGTACTCTGACCAACATTTTGTGGTGCATATAGAGGCATGTGCCACAGAAGTTGGAATAGGAAAAATAGATTCTACCCCCCCTGGATCGCCTTTTTAGCCTTGTAAAAAATAATAGAAAATGAAAAACACTTCAAAAAATAAAATCCTTTCACATAGTGATAGGTAATATGGTCTAGTTTGTAGGAAAATTAACAAACATGCATTTCGACTTTTTATGCAAAAAAAGTTTATGCCATGGTAAAATGGCCGTAACTTTTGCATACGATATCGGAAAAATACGTATAATATACGAAAATAACGAGAACGAGATTTCCCATCCGCTCGGAACCACCTACGGTCATTTAGCGATAATTTAGATTTTCAAAATTCGAAAAGAGTAAAAAGTTATGGCCAAAAGATCGTTTTTTCCTGCCAAAAAAAAGGAAGACAAACCAAAATTCGAAATTTAAATCCCGCCCCTTCTCCCTCTCTTATAATCTGCCACTCCTCCACCCTTCCCCTCCTCACCTTCTTCTCTCATTCTCCTCACCTCCTCCTCCTCCTCCACCCCGGTGAGATCCTCCTCCTCCTACTCCTCCACCACCACCTCGGTGAGCTTATCCTCCTCCTCCACCACCACCCCGGTGAACTCCTCCCTCCTCCACTCCGGTGAGCTCTTCTCTCCTCCACCTCGGTGAGCTCCTCCTCCTCCCACCTCCCTCCTCCTCCACCCCGGCGAGCTCCTCCTCCTCCCTCCTCCCACCTCACTCCTCATCCACCCCGGCAAGCTCCTCCTCCGGCGACCTCCTCCTCCTCCTCCTCCTCCGGTGGCCTCCTCCTCTCCTCCACCGGCAACCTCCGCCTCGTCCACCAGCGACCTCCTTCTCTCCTCCATCGGCGACCCCCACCTCCGGCGAGCACCACCTCCGACCAGATCTGGCCGGGGTTTTTTTTTGAAATTTGAAAAAAAACTTCTGTGGCGCATATTGGCCAAATGCGCCACAGAAGTTTGAGATCTGGTTCGGGACTTCTGTGGCGCATTTTGGCAATATGCGCCACATAAGTTTTTCAGACTTCTATGGCGCATTAACTGCACTTTAGTGGCGAGATAACAGTGGGGTATCCCATATGCGCCACAGAAGTCCCAAAATGGTGCGCCACTGATGGGCATTTTCCTACTAGTGTAAACAACTATTATTATACACAAACATCGTCATTGTGGTATTCTCCGAACACGTTGAAGCATCAAGTACAAGACAAACACGTTCAAGCATATATACAATATAATATCTTCGTACACGTTCATTTTGGTGTATATCTAAAGAGTTTTTCGCCAGGCGTGACGACCTCATTAAGAATCAACACCGCGAATTCCTCTTGAATGGCTCGTATGCGGTCAAATGGTACGAGTTGGTCCCGCATCTGTTCGATCTAAATATATATGAAGAATGAGGTCAATATATATATAAGAATAAAACTCAACACAATTGATGGTAATAAAATAATGTTGTGTACTTTGTTTACTTACTCTAAGTTGTTCTAGTGCGGCTTGGCTCGTCGCACATATCATGTTGCGAATGAACTCGCAAACATAGTATCCATATAAGTTATTGCCGGGTCCCTGATGCGCGCACTTTACGAGAATAGAGAGTTCAATCAAAATAATAATCAATAAAGCATCATATAATGGAATTGGAAGCAGAATCAAAGAGATACGTAGAGCTAGCTAGCTAGTATTACTTACATTTTGGTCTACAAATTTTAGTTATTCTGACCATTCACCCACGGCCCTGCCTGTGAACCTTTTCCAAACCCTGTCCGACAAAGAAAATGGATAAAGGAGTAATTAATTACTTGTTGTCACGAAAGTTGTCGATCTAGTGCGATAATATGATTGAAATTACCTCTGGAGTATCTCTTTAAAGTCTGCCCATAGCTCTTGGTATTTTCGTAACGATTCCATGACAAGGACTTTTCCTGAGTCAACTTGAATGACTAGTAGAATAAAGTGGAACCTATGCAAGCATAACTCATCATCAGTTACACTTAATATTGAGTAAGCCGAATACCTCCTCACCGGTACGGAGGACAGGCTTCCTCTGGGGTTCTGACAGACGTTTGAAATGCTTGCCTTTCTTTCTTACGGGATGCAGGTTCGGAAGAAATCGACGATACCCTAGGTACACAACCTTCTTACATTTATCCAAATATACACTTTCAGTCTCATCAAAATAGTGCGTGCATGCTTTGAATCTCTTGTTTGTCTGTCCTGAAATGTTACTAAGAGCAGGCCAATCATTGATGGTTACGAAAAACAACGGTCGTAGGTCAAATGGCTCCACTTTGTGCTCATCCCAGATACGTACACCTGGTTTGTCCCACAGCTGTAAAAGTTTTTCAATTAATGGCCTTAGGTACACATCAATGTCGTTGACGGGTTGCCTCAGGCCTTGGATGAGCACTGGCATCATAATGAAGTTCCTCTTCATACACAACCAAGGAGGAAGGTTATAGATACATAGAGTCACAGGCCAGGTGCTGTGACTGCATCTCTGCTCACCAAAAGGATTCATGCCATCTGTACTTAGACCAAACCTTAAGTTCCTTGCGTCACGTGCGAAGTTCAAGTACTCTCACTCGACTTTTCTCCACTGTGACCCATCAGCGGGGTGTCTCAACATCGCGTCGTTCTTACGGTCTTTCATGTGCCATCGCAACAACTTGGCATGCTCTTTATTTCTGAAGAGACGTTTTAACCGTGGTATTATAGGAGCATAACGCATAACCTTGGCAGGAACCTTCTTCCTAGGGGGCTCGCCCTCAACATCTCCAGGATCGTCTCGTCTGATCTTATACCGCAGTGCAGTGCATACCGGGCATGCATCCAAATGCTCGTACTTCTCACCGCGGTAGAGGATGCAGTCATTAATACAGGCATGTATCTTCTGCACGTCTAATCCTAGAGGGAAGACAACCTTCTTTGCTTGGTATGTACTGTCGGACAATTCATATTTCTTGGAAGCAGATTCTTCATTTTTACCAACAACATTGAAAATGCGCTGTCAGTCACACCGTTCTCTGCCTTCCATTGCAGCAAATCCAGTGTGCTACCTAGCATTTTGTGGCCATCTTCGCAAGTTGGGTACAACAATGTTTTGTGATCCTTTAACATCTTCTCCAGCTTCTCTTTCTCCTTTTCAGTTTCACATTCTTCCTTTGCATCAGTAATGGCCCGAGCAAGATCGTCATCAGCGGGCCCATCTGCTGCCTCTTGATCTTCATTATCTACCCTCGTTGCAGTATCATCGTATTCAGGATACATATTATGATAGTTGGCATCATCCTCTTCTTCTTTATTGTCTTCCATCACAACCCCTTTTTATCCGTGCTTGGTCCAACAATTATAGCTGAGCATGAAACCGGATCAAAGCAGGTGGGCGTGAATGGTTCTGGTATTTGAGTAGTCTTTCTTGTTATGACACAGTGAACACACGGACAGCATATAAAACCATTGTGTCCACGGATTGCATTAGCCACAACGATGAAATTTTGGAGGCCCGTAATGTACTCGGAAGTGCGTAGGTCACCGTATATCCATTGCCGGTTCATCTGCATTATATAGTACTATATCAAAAATTAATAGGGAGATGACCACTTATACAGTACATCAATGACACATGAAAGGATAAAGTTGCCAACCTCGACCGAGAAGGAAAGAGCAACGAGAAAACTTAATTCGAGCTCTCGGGCATTTCATCGAACACATCTTGTGCATAGAAAAAAACACAAACTAGCACACCTCTCACCCTCTTGCTAAGCTCCAAAATGAGAGAGTGAAAAAATGAGAGAGAGGGGTGTGGGCTGCGGTCTGTTATATAGGCGCACCCCTTTAAAACCGGTTCAAGCCAAGACCGATGTCAAAGGGGGGGCAACGTGGGCCACTGGTGCAGGGCCTTTAACACCGGTTCGTGGCTCGAACCGGTGTTAAAGGGGGTCCTTTTTTCTATATGGAACACGCTGGTACGGGCACCCCCTTTAACACCGGATCGTAGAAGAACCGGTGTTAAAGCCCATTTCCGACCTCAACCAAAGGCCTCGTTTCCAGTAGTGATACATAGGAGGTCAGGAGGACGACAGTGCCGAGGGTGGCGGGCAACACGACCACTAGGTGTACGGAGGCAACGGTCGGGCTGTCTCGATGGAGATTGTGTTTCTGGTTGTAGGGTAAGGAGCGGATCATGACAGACCCATATCCCCAATTTGATGCGCCTCTTTTGAAAATTTTATTTGTTTCTTCTCAAACTGCAGGGTAATAAGACAGGGGAGGAAGAAACTCCATTTATATTATCTGTTCCTCTTGAACAATGATTGCAAGGTAAATCATCATAGTTTTTTATTATTTACAAGAAGTTTGCAGGAGTCCCAACACTCGACTGAACAAACTACGCAAGGGATGTTGTCTTACAGTGTACTGCCCTTCTTGATCCAGGCCTTCCTATGAGTGGAGGTTCTTTTGGTGGCTGCCAGGGAAGTTGTCCGCCTTCTGCGTCGCCTACTTCGCCTTCTATCCGGTGCTATGGTCAGTGATGTGCCGCTGTTTGTCGCGTGAGTCATATCTCTCTAGGCGGTGTGCATGCTGCGTTCCAGACATATTTTACTTTTGCACATGAAAGGTGATTTTGCACGCTGCTTATCAGAGTAGGCATTCTTGCTTGGTCCATTTGATAACTAGATGAAATTTCTGTCACTGTTAACGCTTCATACCTATACTGATTTTTGCCATAGGAAGTGTCTGTAGCCGGCATTAAGGCAACTTGATGAAATTTTTCTCATTGTTAATGGGCTGATATAGTATTCTGATTTCTTTGTATACAGCTCAAGAAAATGTGCAAGTATGGTGCATACCGGGGTAATGAATTTGAATATTTAATATCTTATTTGGCTCAAATAAATGCGTTACCTTCAATTTTTCATCTGTTCTTATGTTTGCTGAAAGGTTTAGTTGCTTTTTTCAACTAATCTGCAGATGTTGTTGCTGGAAAGTATGTAGGTGTAGAGTATGGAGTGAAAATGGTTTCTGGACATTATGATTAGGTAACGGTTCTCTAAAAATGAATATTTCATGTTTGTTGTAGTTAATTAAACATTTGACATTTAACATGGAAAGTTATTTGTATGACCATCTTCCCATCGCGGAAACTATTATCTTCTTATTTTAAAAGAAGATCCTTTTGTTTCCTTGGACACTATAAGAGAAGTTTCAATCAGATCACTGCCATCTCATAAATCTTGATGCTGTTTGTTACTCCTGCCACCACACCCTTTATCCTAAGATTAGTGAGTCTAAAATTGAAATAGCACGTACTTATCAAAATCTTTAAGAATAAGCCACTCAGACAAGTTTTTCGTACTGCTTAGCGGTGGTCCTAATTGATAACTTTGTTTCTTGGTACTCCTGTAGAAAATCTCTTGGAGGCGTTATAAGCGGTGCTCAGACCTCCGTGGAGGCTAGCGGTGGTGCAATTTAATACATTTATTTTTTGTTAATCCTGTCAAAAATCTTTTGGAGGTGTTATAAGTGGCGCTCTGATCTCTGTGCTCTGACAAGATTGCCAGGTACACAATCACTGCAGGCAAGCATCACTAATGTGTTAGTTCCTCAATTATCTCACCTAAGTCCACCTTGACAGGTAAGAATCAAAAACAAATGTCGTTTGAACAAGCAAGATATCTTAGTACAAAACACTGATGATTTCGGTTTCCGTGGAATAAAAAATTAAGTAGTATAAAAGGGGGCATTTTCTTGCTTGGTCTGCAGTTGAAATAAAAGAAAGCAACATAAGAAGTAAATAATAAATTTCTGAATGCTTTGCTAACCCAGAGGTCAGTGTTTTCTAAAAAAGTAGAGTTTCCTGGAAAAACTAATGTACACTGTGAAAGATCATTCTCATTTTATCTTGCTTAGTTCTCCACGTAATTCCACAAGGCTAGCTACATGTCTAGCAACAAATATTATATCCATATCCAGTCTTTCATAGTGATAGTTTTGAAATTGAACATTTGGAGGACAAATCTTTACTTACTCTCTGTCTAAATTCAAAGAATATACAAAACAAGTACTATAGAAGCAACCAGCTGTTAGTTAGATTGGAACAATAGCATGAGTGCTCTGCTACACAACTAGAAAGCAAACATGCAAAGGAACTGACGGGCAGTCAAAGAACGTGGGTTGTAAGAATTTTCCATCCTATTCTTATTTTGTGACATGCTGAACCGTGAAACAGATTCGACACTATAAAATTGCTTGAAAAGTTCAGGATCAAGAGGCTGGTTAGAAATCAATGGGTCTCCCCGGTGTGCATGGTAGATACCTCCATTCCTGAAGGTTTCAAGTTCCGTGCTTACAGTGTCTCGCTTATATCCTTTAAGGCATTCATATGTTTCTGAATGTCTTAATATTGAATTTCATAGAATATAGGAAGCATGCATAACACTTTCTGTCAGCTGATTTGGACACATTGTCTCAATACAATGCGACAATCAGCTTTTACTGATTGCCGGTGACACTAGAATCAAACAGCGATAATCCGATTATCTACCAGGTGGAGTACCAGATCATAAGGGTAAAAAGGCTTGGAGGTATTCCAGTACTGTAACATCCCAAAAATCATGATTTCAAAGTTTGCACATTATTCATGCATTCATGATCATTTTAGGATCATTTTCAAACAAGATTTCAAAAACAGAAGCATTTGAATGTCTATTATTTTATGTAAGTAAGGCAATGGCCCAATGCTACTCTCTAGTATGAGATTATTTGTTTTAAACCAGAAAAATTTGAACTTAGAGTTGATAAAGGTTTTCTAAAGCTTGGAATTTTTTTTCAAAACAAAGTATGAATTTAAAACCACTCTTATGTCTTTATTAAACAATTAATAAAGGAATGGTTTATTTTTAAATTACAATGTGCCCATGTATTTCCAAGTGTACAACATTGTTCTATAGCCAATTATGTACTTATTTCACCTTATAAAAATCCAGGAGTTGTTTCAATTCAAACCACTTTAAATTCATTTGAAAAAGATTCCTAGAAAATCAAATAGAAAAAGAAAAAGATAAAAGAAAAGAAAACGGGTCGGCGCCACCCTTTCGGCCCAGAAGCTAAAGCAGCCCACCCAGGATTGCACAAGGCCCATTTCTATGGTTACACAAGGCCCATTTCTATGGTTTACCTTGTGTATCTCACTTGTGGATTGTCACCCAGGAACAAAGGGAATTGAGATGCCAAATGTTAAGAAGCTTCTAGTGGAGCCACATGGCATTATGGGCTCTGCCTGGATCATATAGGTTGCAATAACTTAGCCAAATGGACAGTTGGTGGTAGGGGATTGATAGGTTGGAGCGTGTCCATTTTGGTCTAAGGGAAGGCTTCTGAAAGGTCCTGTCTTGGTGAAAATCAAGTCTTGTAGGGAAAGTGCACAACCTCTGGAGAAGGAAGAAACTAAATACTTAGCCATGTCCATGGTATTGGACAATTTGAGCATCAAGACATGGAAGCTATCAAGAATCTTCTCATCCCAATTTTATAAGTTAAAACTTGTGGTTGAACAAGGGTGAAAGTTCACCAATTTCTATTGGTGATTCTTTGGAAAAGTTTTTGCCAAACAAAAACTTAGTGTTTTTCAACTAATAGGTAAAACCTATTTTTACCAAAGCATGCCTAAAGCTACACTTAGCCAAATTCATGTAGTTACTAGATACTAATATTCTACTAAGGTATCACTTGTCAATACTATTCCAATGTATTGACCCACTGTGGCTATAACTTGTGATGTTGCAGGTTACTCTGATGATGATTAGGGGTTATGAGTCTACACTCAACATGCTTGCCTATGGCACATGAAGATGAAGACTTTATTTTATATTGTTAAGTTAAACTCTTGTACTAGCCTATGGCTATGGAGTTGTAAAAGACTATGTTATCTCTGGAATGACGATGTAATAATGACCTTTGTTTCTGTGTACTTCATCTTAAACTGTGGATGCTAGCAATTGATCCAGGGACTAGCATTCCAATCACAGGGAACCTTACCTTTATAAAGGTGGGATCTTACAAGTATGTGGAGCAACACCGAATAAGAAAGCCGATATGCGGATGAAATAAGTACATTTACTTTGCTTCGACATGTATGATGTTAAGATAATTGAGTATAACACTTTGAGCTGTTTAAAAACCTCTCGACCATTTGCAGTGATCAAGGATGCGTCATTTCAGAATGTGATGCAAAGCTAGACGAGGTGGATATTCCCAAACATTTTGAGATCATTCTCAAAAAGCTAACCAATTATCTAGGAACAAAATCAGCAACAAGACTGAAGTCTATTTTGCAGGCTCATCGCCTACCCTTACCTGGTGAGACGGCGAACTACAACAATTCTTTGCATTATCTATCAACGGTTAGGGAAACTAAAACTAATCTTTGCATTATCTATCAAATGTTAAATGATTATCGACACATTTTGTTTCCTGTGAAGATGCATAATACTCTCTCCGATCCATATTACTTATCGTTGAAATGGATGTATCTAGCACTAAAATATGTCTAGATAGACTCATTTTAGTGACAAGTAATATGGACCGGAGGGAGTACTTATTTTCATTCTTCACTAGAAAGCAGTAGTACACCTCTGTTGATAAAATGACAGTTGTTCCGACACTTCCTCAGAGAAGAGTAGCCTTTGTACTACTATAAC
Source organism: Avena insularis (assembly GCA_023614405.1). Classification (NCBI taxonomy): domain Eukaryota; kingdom Viridiplantae; phylum Streptophyta; class Magnoliopsida; order Poales; family Poaceae; genus Avena; species Avena insularis. The sequence continues at coordinate 21,880,612 of CM042691.1, read as the reverse complement.
AAGGGCAGTGCTACTGCCAGTTTGTGGAACAGAACCAAAAAAGCATAAACACAATGATCAAACAAAATCTTAGAGAATTGATTTTTCAACGCAACCTGACTATGGTGGACATGGCAGCAATTGCCTCAACAAGATAGGAGCCGATCCTGGATGGGTACATAGGCCCGACCGTGGACTACAGCATCATGGACAAGGCTTGAGATATATGCAGACCAGTGGAGAAGAAAGGGTGTTATTGATGAGTGAATCATTGACGCACAAGGAATCAACAAGAAAGAAAAACTTATCTCATCGATGTACTTTATAATTTACACTTGACTACGATTGTGTAAGATGTACCCTGTAATAGACTAGATCCAACCTACCCAAGTCAATGCAATCTACCCTCTATTGTATCTTATTTAGGCTAGGTTATCCTGTGATCTATGTAACTGAATCTGAATATATTTAGTTATAATCTTTTGTTCTGCCTGCAGACATGCTCCCAAGCGGCATTAGCATTACTATTAAAGCAGTTTTGCGAACATCAGTGTCAACCCAGGGGCGCGACGTGTCGCCGCGCAAAGTTTCCTAGTTATTTGCAATTTTCTGAGCAGTACTTATTTTGTTATGAATTTATTACTCTAAAAAGACCATTAACTCATTTATTTAAGTACTGCAAAACCATTTTGTAAAAGTCTAAACTAATTGCATAGTCATGTTATACATGAAAGTAGCTTTCTAACGTTATACTACAAGCTATTTTGGGGCCTACAGATGTTTTTATATGCATTTTACAAGATCGGCATTTTTCTGCAAGTTCTAATTAATTTTTAAAGGAAACTAGAAATACTACGCCGACTAGTCTTGCTGACGTGGCGCTCACTGGGCTGTTTGACAAGTCAGCGGTCAGCGCTGACGGTCAGCGTCGATCCAGGCCGTTCATCACCGATCTGACGGTCGGCATGGGGTGTGTAGTGAGCTCACCGGCGCGATGTTGAGGCGGTGGCGGTCAGCTCAGGCGACGGTGGACCGTGGTGCTTCGGCGGTTGCTGGCGGCATAGGGGCGGTCGACGAGAAGCGCGAGACGACAGCGGTCAAGACGGTGGCCACATCGTTGTGCCTTGCTTCCTGGGGCGACGACGAGCGGCGGATGGAGTCGGCGTGCTGGGGGGCGGCTCCGGCGTGGTCGAGTAGGCGGCTCGGGAGCGCTGCGAGGCAACGGGAGCGGTCAGGGCGATGTTGTCGAGCACGGGATAAAGGGCAGAGGGGGTCGGCGTACCTTGCCTGAGCTCAACGAGGCGGCGGCGGTGTCTGCTCCGGCGAGAAATTGCAGCATCGAGGCGGCCATAAAATCTAGGTTTCCAAAGGGGTTCGGGAGAAGGGGAGATCACGGTTTAAATCGTGAAGGATATTAGGGCTCAGGGAGATGAATCCAAGTAGAATCGGGTTGATTCCCACGAGAACAGCGGCCGCGGGCGAGTCCGGGTCCGGGACATCACAGTGGAGGTGGTGAGGTGGGTTTGCCGGAGAAAGAGGAGAGGCGGGCCGGCTTTCGGGTGGCGTGTTGCTGGCTGCCACGAGCGCGGCACGGTGTTGTCTACAGCTCGGCTGGGGATGGTGCTTGGGCTGCCTGGGTGGGATGGTGGGATGCCGCGGGCCACGGTCGCCCGGGTTCCTTTTTTGTTTAACTCTGAACTTTGCACAATTAACTGAACTACTGTATTTTCTGAAAATTCTGAAACTTCAATTTGATTGAAATTGAAAACGCCATAACTTTTGCCCTGTAGCTCCGAATCGAGTGAAACAAATTTCTACAGATTTGTGTTGGAACCCTCTATGCATCTGTGCACCTGGATTGATTTTATAATCCCAACCTAGGAGAATGCAAGATAAAACCTTGCTATTCACCTATATATGAGGAACATGCATTTTTGTGGTGTTTTTGACAAAAGCTTTTAAAATGGAATTTTTGCAATAATTATTATGATGCAATGGAATGTATGATATGCAGTACCAATCCAAAAAATTGGGATGTGACAAAAACTCCCTTTATTTAATTATATTGATGATGCTTTTTTCTCTCATGTGTGAGTAAGTTCCCTTGGGCATGGGAGATGTAGGGGATTGGTGAGATGTGATGTGCCTGTATAGTTTCCATTAAGTTTGTGGTCGATTTTAATTACTATATTTTGTGTTCTTGACTAACCGTGGAATGCTTAATGATTGTTGTCCAATTAAGGGCCCAGACAACATGATTGTTTGTTCTACATAGACAGAATCTTATTTGCTAGCAGATCGATGACCCCCGAGTGACACGGAGATATCAATGGGAAAATAGTTTGACTCGAGGATCACGAGGAACCATCGAGATTATTGCATTAGTCTGATCCAAGGAGCTTAATTGCTAAGCAACCTAAAGGATCTTAATTATCTAGTGACTGACCATAGTTGTGATAAACATGCTAGTAGGATTATTAAAGTTGGGATGAAAATCTACCAAGAGGAGTTCTGGCTAATTATGGGTTCCTCACCTACACACATACATATAAGATTATAATTATTACACTTAGCACTCATCCACTTGGCACATTCACTATCACCATGAACTGAATTTCCCCGCGCCTACTTTGTCATCGGCAGAAAACAACAAATAAATCGTTCTTTACTTTTATGATTTTTATTTCCGAAGTTTACATGTTAGTTTTATTTCAATACAATCCTTTAATCCAAAATCTATTCTTATTTCAACACTTGCAGTCAATTCACTTGAAGACATGTGACTACTTCGGGTTTGATAGAGACTTCACCAATAAACACTTACCTTTGGGCTCCCTATGGGATCGACATCTTAACTTGCAGCCATCATGCACCGACAGGTAGAGAGGTAGTTGGCGCACCACCATCGCGAGGAGGATGACCCCTTGGTTAGGGATCTCCTACTTGATTATTAGGTGATGGCGGTCCAGTACGAGGTCCTTAGCGAGAGCCGGCATCAGCAACATGGGCAGGACGAGGCTGGCCCCTCCGGCACGCAGCAGCAGTGTCAGCCATGCCCCTCTAGCAGGCAGCAGGACGACTCTAGTAGCATGTCGTCCTCTTTCTAAGACCACTTGGGTGATGATGACGTTAGTGACATTGGGTCTACTAGAGTTTAAAATTTTGCATGTGACTATTATGCTACCTATCGTACTACTTATGTGTTATGTTGATATATTGTGCTACTTATTATACTAGATAATCTTACTTATGTGTTATGTTGATATATTATGCTACTTATGATGCTAAAATGGTCTATATAACTAGGTTTGCATGATCATATATGTAGGTATGTAATGAATGATGATGGGTGTGAGTATTGTGGTTACCAAGGGTGCAAGAACAAGAAGGTTGTCATAGTGCTCCCTTATAACTGCAAAGTTAGTATGGTATGTCCATTCACAAGAAATAAAACTATATATATCGTGCAACTAAATTACGTGCTAATTCTTGCTTTGTAATGATTCTACATGAAGAACATACCCTCCAAGTTTAGATTTGAGTTCCTGGACCATTCTGATTGGCCGTTGTGGTAGTAGGGACAGTTGGGTCGATCTATTACCTGTCAAGCAACCTGCACGGACCTACATGGTCCAAGTGACAAACGAGACAAACCTCACCTTTTTTGGTGGTCCGAGTTAGACTGATATGGTCGATGCCTATAAGATGGACCCCTAGGAGAAGTTTGTATTTCATCTCTGTGAATATCGCATGAGCTACGTCAACTACCTATGCCCTGAAATCATTGGCTGACTCTGATACTTCTTCACATGACAAGATTCCTGCTGCTCGCTTTAGGTTTGGCACGGTCGTTGCCCATAATCCTATTGAGTACTAGTAGTTAGTACTAAGTAGTTAGCTAGCTCAAGTATATATTGTTGACCGTAATCATGTGCTACTATATGTAGTTGACTGTGTAAATATATCTTGATGTGCTATGAATATTCAATTGGATGCTCCAATTTTTTTTTTCAAAAACTTAATTGTGTTGATTAAAATAATAGAAATGCCACAAATAGGTATGTAATGGTGGCTCTTACAGGAAACGCCGCTATTATTATATATATAATGGTGGCATTTTCCATAATCGCCACCACTAAATAAACTACTGGTGGCGTTCGCTGAAGACGCCACCACTACTTCCTACCAGCGGTGTGAGATTAGTGGCGTGCTGGTTCAACGCCACCAACCTCCTTTTCTGAACGCCGCCATTAGGACTTTTCCTACTAGTGGTATTTCTGTTTTTGTTTCTTGTTTCTTTAAAAACCATGGCAAGTAATCCTCTGTTTCCTTGGCGCATTTTTTATTGTAAATTCATGAATGGTATTTGGGTCAATGAACCCAAGGTCATAGATTTTTCCTATTTTACATTTAAGAATCTTCATTCCGCATAATAGCGTACAAAAGAATATAGCAAGAACAATTATACATGTAATGAACGAGCCAAGCTAGAGATTTAATTACATAAATAAATCACTTATAGACAATAGGAACTGATGAGAGATTTGTCGAGGGCGTCTGGATTGAATAATTGAAATAATTCTTGAAAGTCAATGTGTATCTCGCCGTTTCCACATAAGTAATGCTCCTCTCTAATTGCCAATGTGAGCATGATGTGACCTTCCTTTGAGGCTTGCATGTACCACTTATGCAATTTTCGCATTTATGTTTGTAGATGTGGGACCTCCTAACGTCTGACGAGAGGCTTCCCGTGCTCATATATGTATGCTAATTCAGCCATGGTATGTCTTTCTTGTCTACAAATTGATCAATAGTAACAACAAGTTCTTTAGAAGTTTTTGCGATTAGTTATGCAACCTATGGATCCGCATCAAAAAACGCATTAAGCTGGGGACACGATTGGTTTTTCTGTTCTCTAAGCTGGGGAATTGTTTTTCCACTTGCACTACTACTTCTCGACCGTTGGACATTTTCTTTATGTTACTTGATAATAGAGTCGTCAAAGTCTGATGGCACATGTTCTGGCCTTGGTCGCTCAAGAAACAGTCGAATAGCCGCATAATATCTTTGGTAGGTTGAGTAACCACGCGGTAATGGGGTCGCATGTTTCAGGACATACCATCCAGAGGAACCATCAGCCCTATGGCAATGGCCACCAAGTCTACATCAGAACGGCGCAGGTGAACAAGGGCCAGCACAATCTTGGCACCTAAGACAAGTTGTTGGTGCACGCACTCCTACGGTCGTTTAGCGATTATTTAGATTTTGAAAATTCGAAAAGAGTAAAAAGTTATGGCCAAAAGATCGTTTTTTCCTGCAAAAAAAAATAAAAAAGAGGACAAACTTCTGTGGCGCATTTCTTCCATATGCGCCACAGAAGTCTTGGCCAAAATTCGAAATTTGAATCCCTCCCTTCTCCCTCTCTTATACTCTTCCACTCCTCCACCCGTCCCCTCCTCATCGTCTTCTCTCATTCTCCTCACCTCCTCCTCCTCCTCCACCCAGTGAGATCCTCTTCCTCCTCCTCCTCCTCCACCCCGGTTAGCTTCTCCTCCTCCTCCTCCACCACCACCCCGGTGAGCTCCTCCCTCCTCCACTCCGGTGATCTCTTCCCTCCTCCACCCCGATGAGCTCCTCCTCCTCCCACCTCCCTCATCCTCCACCCCGGCGAGCTCCTCCTCGTCCCTCCTCCCACCTCCCACCTCCCTCCTCCTCCTTCCCAGTAAGATCCTCCTCCGGCGACCTTCTCCTCCTCCTCCTGCTCCTCCGGTGGCCTCCTCCTCTCCTCCACCGGCGACCTCCACCTCCTCCACCAGCGACCTCCTTCTCTCCTCCATCGACGACCCCCACCTTCGGCGAGCACCACCTCTAGCCAGATCTGGCCGGGGTTTTTTTTTGAAATTTGAAAAAAACTTCTGTGGCGCATATTGGCCAAATGCGCCACAGAAGTTTGAGATCTGGTTCGAGACTTCTGTGGCGCATTTTGGCAATATGCGCCATATAAGTTTTTCAGACTTCTGTGGCGCATTTCAATATGCGCCACAGAACTGCACTTTAGTGGCGAGATAACATTGGCGTATCCCATATGCGCCACAGAAGTCCCAAAATGGTGCGCCACCGATGGGCCTTTTCCTAGTAGTGTAAGCAACTATTATTATACACAAACATCATCATTATGGTATTCTCCGTACACGTTGAAGCATCAAGTACAAGACAAACACGTTCAAGCATATATACAATATAATATCTCCATACACGTTCATTTTGGTGGATATCTAAAGAATTCTCCGCCAGACGTGATGACCTCATCAAGTATGAACCCCGCCAACTCCTCTTGAATGGCTCGTATGCGGTCAAATGGTAGGAGTTGGTCCCGCATCCGTTCAATATAAATATATATGAAAAATAGGGTCAATATATATAAGAATAAAACTCAACACAATTGATGGTAATAAAATAATGTTGTGTACTTTGTTTACTTACTCTAACTTGTTCTAATGTGGCTTTTGGCCCGTCGCACATATCGTGTTGCGAATGAACTCGTAAACATAGTATCGACATAAGTTATTGCCGGGTCCCTGATGCGCGCACTTTACAAGAATAGGGAGTTCAATCAAAATAATAATCAATAAAACATGATATAATGGATTTGGAAGCAGAATCAAAGAGACACGTAGACCTAGCTAGCTAGTATTACTCATTTTGGTCTACAAATTTTAGTTATTCAGACCATTCACCCACGGCCCTGCCCGTGAACCTTTTCCAAACCCTGTCCGACAAACAAAAAAGATAAAGGAGTAATTAATTACTTGTTGTCATGAAAGTTGCCGATCTAGTGCGATAATATGATTGAAATTACCTCTGGAGCATCTCTTTAAAGTTTGCCCATATCTCTTGGTATTTTCGTAACGAGTCCATGACAAGGACTTTTCCTGAGTCAACTCGAATGACTAGTAGAATAAAGTGGAACCTACGTGTCGTGGGAATGACCACGGCAGACGCTGCAATCGGCAGCGAGTAGTAGAACATGGGACAAGGGCGGCCAGCCATCTGCGGAGGGAGATGACGGCGGAGACACAAGGGTTTACCTAGGTTCGCCCCCGGAGGGTAAAGACCTACTCCTGCTAGATTGTATTATGGTGAGAGTACAAAGGGCCGAGTTCGACGACTAGGCGGTGAGTCGCTTGGGTGTATGATGGAACGTATCCGCTATGCGTCCCCTAGGGAGGTTTATATAGGCTCACCTCGCTAGGGTTTACAGATTACAACCGAATTAGTTAAGGATTCGGAGGTTCTATGACCTAGTCCGACTGAGCCTAGCTACGCTTCTGGGCCTCCAGTTTCCAGTCGCCTGAGTCCACGCCAATTCTTGATCCAGTCGCCGTCCTGCAGGCCCAGTCGCTGGCGGCTCGGGCAATAGGAAACGTCCTGCTGGGTATACCCTGTTAGGCAGATCCCCATCAGTAGTCCCCGAGGCCGTCGTTGATTCGTCGCAGGTATTTAATGGCAATCAGAGTATGCGCGTCCAATGCGGATGCCTAGTCAAATCGGCGGCGGACTCCTGAACAAAGTAAAGAACTAGTCATTTTAGTCGCAATAACGGCGACCAATCGTGTCGTAGCTCGGCGAACAGGTCGGCGAGTAATTTAGTCACTGTTACAGTGATCGGGTCAGAAAATCGTCGAGCCGCTGGGAACAGCGAGTCGAATGGACGAAGTTAGACCGTCAATTGTGGTCAAACTAGCCGTTGGGTAAACCAACGGTAATATTGGCGTAATCACCGCGTAGTAACGGCTCCCAAAAATGGCGGGTAATAGCCGCTATATAAGGAGAGTGAAGGGCGAACGGGGAAAACGTTTCCCTCACTTCCTCCGATCTCGCGCATCCTTGTTTCCCCATTCCGCGCAGCGACCCGAACAATCCAGAGAGTTTCGACTCCCTCGATCCTCCAGCCAATGGCTCCCCCCACCGAGCCATGGGGTAGATCCAAGTGCACGAAGTCACTGCTAGCATCTTTCGAGGAGGCGGGGATTCTCCATGCCGGGAGATGGCGCATCCCTACGTCCGGAGAAGTAATTCCGGATCCGCGCGAGCGGGGTCTTGGCTTTCCAATCTCCCTCTTCTTCCGGCGCTTCTGCGCCTACTACGGAATCCAGCCATCGGATCTGGGTCCGCACTACATCGAGCAGCTCGCCATTTTCGCGGCGTTCTACGAATGCTATCTGGGCTGCAGGCCCTACCTCCCCCTGTGGCAAGACCTATTCCACGGGAGAATCAGTCGCCAAGAATCAGGCGGCCCAATGCTTGCCGCGGGCGGCTTGACGTTCCAGCTGAAGTCGAAGGCATCGTTCTTTGATTTGATGCTGCCCGCCAAAGCGGCGAACGAGTGGAAGAGGTACTGGTTCTATGTCACCGAGTGGACTCCAGGCGACGAAGTGGCGCTTCCAAGGTACTCCCCCGACCGTCCCGATCCGCGTCGGCTCCAGGTCGTCAAACTCCCGCTGGAGCAACGAATGGTTGTCGACGAGATGTTACAAACCATACGTAACCTGAATAAGAAAGGCCTCCAGACCATCAATATTTACAATTGCTGGCTCGGGCGGCGGCTTGTGCCTCTGGCCAGCCGTGACCACTACATGTACGGTTATACGGGCAAGGACGACCCGAAGAAATCCTGCCTCGTCGATTGGAGGCTCAACGATTATACACTGGCCCTGAATAAGATTACCCAGGCAGTATACCTCGACGCAAAGGCCGGGGTCTCCCCTTATACCGCGAGGCTCCCATCTCCAACGGTAAGCCATTATTCCCTTTGCACTGGCAGTCGCAGTTTGTGCATTCGCGGTGGTGCTAAAGTTATTTGTTCTTGGCGCAGTTGTTTCAAGTGGTGGAAGGGTGGCTCCCACCCACAGACGATGAGAACTCGAGCTCGTCCGCCCAGGACATGAACGATTCATCGCCCACCAGGGGCAACGCCTAGAGCGACGGAGGCGATGACGACGATGATGTAGACGACGACCCTGTGGAGGTTGCTGCCCCCACGGTTCGCAAGACTCGTGGGCATCACCAGCGCGAACTCAAGGCCAGTAAGAGCCTCGAGGCCCACGATGACGACGACGAACTCCCTGAGCACACCTCACACCGTGAGGACACACCGTCGAAGAAGAAGAAGCGACTCCGCCAAAGAGGAAGGTGAAGCCGACAAAGCTGGCGTCTCGCCAATGCAGCTGCGGCCGAGAAACAATAGCACATGCGTCAGGCGATCGCCGCCCGCCCAAATGGACGAAGTACCACTTGCGTCATTGCCGCCGCCATTCGCCCCATTCACTAGTTTGGGGCCGCTCCGGCTGCACGGGCCTCGCCGCCAAGGTGAGTTCGCGTAACGATTGCCACGGAAGCTCCCGCCACGGACTCATCTTCGAAGAATTCGTCAGTGTCTTGGGGACACAATGTGTTCGAGGCGGGCCTCACTCGGAAGCTTGGGCCAGAAATGGAAAAACCGGCCAGCGTCCGCACCGGCCTGAGATTTCTTCCGGTTTCCAAGTGAGTGCTCCTCGATCCTTTACTCATCTGCTTGCTTTGTATTTCGATTCGGAGAGCTCCATTAACGGAATTGTTTCACAGGACTGGGGTTAAGAAGATAGGCCATCCCTCGGTGGCCAAGGTTCCGCCGGTCGCCATAGAGGTGCCAACCGATCCTTCGCATAAGAGGAAGGGCGACGAGGTCACTGCTCCCGCCGAAGGCACCAAAAGGGCAAAAGGTGACGATGTCGTCATGGTCTTTGACGATCCGGCAACTTCCCCGAGCAAGCCTCCAACCGCAGAGGAAGCGGCTTCGAAGGCCAAGGAAGATGTGGGGTCACAACATGTGGTTCTTGCGGGCTCGACCGACGCGGCCGAGCCGACCTCGAGTGGTGCAGTGGCCGCTGTCGCGTCCTTCCCTCGCTTCGTGACGAAGGCCGCCACAGCGAGTGCCTCAGTGCCGTCGAGCCATCTTCCCGGTGCCGCCAACAGGAAGGTTGAACAGCGTCGTGGCCACACTCCGGTCACGCTCGCATCGGTGGATGCGATGGAACTGCACGGCATGCTAGGCGCTGCTATCCAGGTACGTCCAGCCCCTGAGGATCTAGCCACTGAATTTCAGTGGTTGGATTCTCAATGCTTTGTATGTTATCCAGTCCCCGAGTGCCTAATCGCTGAATTTCAGCGGGTGGGCACTTAGGAATTTTGTTTCCCAGTCCCCGAGTGCCTAGTCGCTGAATTTCAGCCGGTGGGCACTTAGGAATTGTTTGTTGTTGACGCTTTGGTTGTCGCGCAGGGTCTGCAGCGCGAGTCAGCCAATCGGCTTGCTGCAAAGTGCCGCGTGGAGAAGGAGCTCGTCGCCGTCCAGACGACGAACAAGGAGCTTCAAGCGGCCGTGGGTAAGTATATGCTTTACTTGGTACTCGTCGCTTGCTTGTCATGGTGTTGACCGTTTTGCTCTGAAACAGAGAGTAGTGCGGCTGAGGTGAGGGAAGCTCGCCAAGGTTTTGTCCCGGTAGGTGATTTGACGGCGGCTCAATCTGCTTTGGGCAAGGCTGAAAAGCGAATCGCCGATCTGGAGCGTGAGCTCAAGGAAGCGAAGGCGGAAGCTAGCTCGGCTGAAGGACGAGCCAAGGCTGTCGTTACTTCTGCCGTTGAAGAGCGAAAGGTATCTGATGCGCTCGTTGCTGGGTTGCAAAATGATTTCTCTTCTCTTCAAAGTTTCATCACGGGCCTCTGTCGCCCTCTGATTGGTAAGATTCCCTTCAGCCGACTTCCGATTGCGCGTACCGCAGTGTTACTTTGATGTTTGCTTACTGTTTTTGTGTGTCTGCAGGCCGGATTACTGATAACGCGGAAGAAGCGAAGTCGTATGACGCGCGGCAGTGCGTGACCACCCTGGTCGAATCGGCCGCGTTTTCGGTGACCTTCCTTCGTGCGTACCTTCAGGAGATATCGCCCACGGAAGTTATTCCCAGCGACCTGGTCGAGGTATGGCGTTACCTGGAAAAGGCCCCGTCGGTCGTGGAATTCATGACGCGGTCGGCCTTCCGTCGTGGGGCGGCGACAGAGCTCAGCCATGGGCTCGCCCACTTCCCAGAGGACTTCAACCTCGACGATGTTACGAGCGGTTACCCGTTGTCAACGGGCTCGGTGGAGATTGCCGAGGTGCTGAAGCTGACGGACCGAGCCGCGGTATACTCCGAGCGCGTTTGGGCGATGGGCGACCTCATCCCCTACCAGGAGACGATTGTCGCCCCCAACGAACCCGAGCCGAAGCACCGGGACTTCAAGGTGGAACAACCGTTCCGTGCGGCGATGGCGGGCGAGCTGACGACGTATCCGTCAAATCCGTACGTGCCCTTTATCCGCAGCCGCGGGGATGGTGACGCGTGTTCGTCAAAACCTGCGGAGTAGAATGTTTTGCCAGTAGGCGTTAGTGTGGGATAACAATGTACCTTTCCTTGAATGCGAAACAAATTGTGCTGCTATAAAGGAATGCTCGTGCTATTTTGTCAGTCGTTTTGTGATTTTGAATGTTTATTGTGCGAGTCCCCGAGCGCGTCCGCCCTTTTTATGGGGTTCACCTCGTTTTAATGTGTTTTGTGAACTGTTAGTGAGTTGGGATCGACTCTCCATGGCTCGGAAAGCCAGTCGCATGGCGACTCCCAGGGGTGATCTTTACTTGACCGTTTTCTCGGGCGCGAACGGGGTCGGGTCGCCGAGTCCCCGAGCGTGGTACTTGGCCATTCTAGTCGCATGCCCAGGGTAGGTGAGGACTAATGCGCGTTATGTTAAGCGCGTCACTCTTGCCTGATCCGGAAAATCAGTCGCATGGCGATTCCTAGGCACGCTCTCATACTTGGCGTTTTTCCCTAGTCGCTCGTCTTGGGCTGGGTGTCAGTCCCCGAGCGTGGTACTTGGCCGGTCGAGTCGCTGCACCGAGGATGCGGAGGACTTGGTCGCTGTGGGAAGCGAGTGCAGTTGTCTTGGCTTGGGGAGCCAGTCGACCTAGGCGACTCCAATGGGGCTCCGTGTTAGCGTTTTTCGTGGACGCTACGAGGCCTGAGTTTTTCCAGTGCCCTCGTACCGTACTACTTGGCCGTGCCGGTTGCTTTGCCAAAGGTTGACTTCTATGAGTAGCATAACGGCGTTATTACGAGTGCGAGTGGCACAAGATACGGCGAGTAGACACAATTTTGTGGTAACCAATCTGTTTTATTTCATAGCGGGTAGGGGTACATGTATGGAGTTCTAAGAGTAGAACTTCCGCAGGAGGTTTACATTCCATTGCCGCTTGACATCGAGTTTTCCGTCGCCTCGGACGTCGGTGAGGTAGTAGGCGTCGTTGCCCAGGATTTGCCCGATGGAGAATGGTCCCTCCCAAGGGGGGAGAGCTTGTGCATGCCTTTCTTGTCCTGGATTAGGCGCAGTACCAGGTCGCCTTCCTGGAAAGTGCGAGTCCTCACTCGCCGGCTATGGTAGCGGCGGAGCCCTTGCTGGTAGATGGCGGTGCGGGAGCGAGCTAGGTCGCGTGCTTCATCCAGCTGGTCGACTCTGTCTTGGCGTGCAAGCTCGTTTGCAGCCTCTGTGTAGTTGACCACCCTTGGTGAGTCATGCTCAAGGTCGGTTGGCATGACTGCCTCAGCACCGTACACCATGATGGAGGTGCGGATGCCCCAGATGACGGAGGGGAGTTCCTCGACCCAGCATCCGGTGGTGCGCTCGAGTGGGACTTGTAGTCGTGGCTTTAGGCCATGGAGGATGCTTTGATTGCCGCGTTCCGCCTGTCCATTGGACTCTGGGTGGGCGACTTAGGAGAGGTCGAGTCGGATGTGGTGCTCCTCGCAGAACTCCGCCATGGCTCCTTTGGCGAAGTTGGTGCCGTTGTTCGTGATGATGCTGTTTGGGAACCCGTAGCGATAGATGAGCTCGCGTAGGAACTTGGTGGCGGTCTTCCCGTCGCACTTGCGGACTAGCTTGGCCTCCACCAATTTTGTGAATTTGTCAACTGCGACTAGGAGGTGGGCGAAGCCAGAAGGGGCCTTCTTGAAGGGTCCTACCATGTCCATGCCCCATACGGCGAACGACCAGGTGATGGGGATTGTCTTGAGCGCTGAGCTCGACACGTGAGTCTGGTTGGCGTATTTCTGGCATCCGACGCACCGCTAGACAATGTCGACAGCGTCTGCGTGTGCGGTGAGCCAGTAGAAACCATGCCGCATGGACTTTGTGACCAGAGAGCGGGCACCGACGTGGTGGCCGCAGTCGCCGGAATGGATGTCTTGGAGGATTTTGCGTCCTTCAGTGGGTTGGACACAGCGTTGGAACACGCCGGTCACGATGCACTTGTGGAGCTCGCCGTTGATGATGACGAAGGACTTGCAGCGACGTGCTATCATCCGGGCCTTTGTTTCGTCAGCGGGTAGGGTGCCCCCTCCAGGTAAGCGACGTATGCGCGGTCCAGTCGCTTGGCTCAGCGATTAATGCGACCAGAGTTGCTTCTGGTTGCAACGGGATTCTGATGTCGATCTCCCTTGGGGGAGAGACGGAAGGTTTGGTGATTGTGTCGAGGCAGACACCAGCGGGTGGTGCGAGTCGGGCCGAGCCGATGCGAGAGAGTGCGTCGGCCTCCTCGTTCTTTCGCATGTCGATCCACTCGACGGAATAGCCTGCCAAGTGTCCACCCAACTGGTCCACTGCTTGGCGGTATGCCGCCATGATGGGGGAGACGGCGTCGCAGGTGCCGGCGACGAGGTCGAAGTCTCCATAGCAGCGCAGGCGATTGATGTTCATCTCCTTGGCTGCGCACATGCCATGGAGTAGCGCCTCGTACTCGGCCATGTTGTTGGTGCAGGGGGTGAAGTCGAGGTAGAGGACGTAGTGGAGCTTGTCGCCCTTCGGAGATGTCAGTACGATCCCCGCTCCTGCACCGTCTGCATTCTTGGAGCCGTCAAAGTGTAGGATCCAGTAATGGAGGTATGGCAGCTTCTCTGGCTATTGGGCCTCCTCCCAATCGGCGAGGAAGTTTGCGAGAGCCTGCGACTTGATTGCCTTGCGCGGCTCGTAGTTGATGTTATGGACGCCGATCTCGACGACCCACTTGGCAACTCGCCCGGTCGCCTCGCGGTTGCGGATGATGTCCTGCAACGGAGCTGAGGAGACGACCGTTATTGGGTGCTCCTGGAAGTAGTGCGGCAGTCACCGCTGTGCTCTGAAGACCGCGTATACCGATTTCTGGTACTGCGGGTAGAGCTGGCGCGACTCGATGAGGACTTCGCTGATGTAGTATACGGGTCGCTACACCGGGCGCTCCTTCCCTTCCTCTGGCCGTTCGACGACCATGACGGCACTGACGACGCGCTCGGAAGCCGCGACGTAGACCAGCATGGGTTCCTTATCGACGGGGGCAGCGAGTAGCAGTGCTACGAGTAGCACCTCCTTGAGAGCGTGGAGCGCGTCGTCTGCCTCCTTGTCCCACTAGAAGGTGGGGTTCTTGCGCATTAGGCGATAAAGGGGCATCCCCTTTTCGCCTAGCCGGGGGATGAAGCAACTGAGAGCCGCGACTCGCCTGGCCAGCTTCTGGACATCGCGCGGGCACTCGGGTCTGCCGAGTCGAGCGATCGTGTTGATCTTGGTGGGGTTCGCCTCGATTCCGCGCTTGGAGACGACGTATCGCAGTAGCTGTCCAGTTGGTACACCGAAGGTGCACTTTCCTACGTTTAGCTTTATCTTGTACCTTCGCAGGTTGGCGAAGGTTTCTGCCAGGTCGGCGAGTAGATCGCCCTGGCGAGTGGATTTTACCACCACGTCGTCGATGTAGACGTGGATATTGCGGCTAATTTGGCTCGCAAGGCACTCCTGCATGCACCGCTGATAGGTCGCTCCGGCGTTTTTGAGGCCGAAGGTCATGGCAATGTAACAGAAGGCTCCGAATGGCGTGATGAACGCCGTCTTATCTTCGTCCTCGATGGCCATTTTGATCTGGTTGTACCCAGAGTAGGCGTCGAGGAAACATAGCGCCTCCGAGCCTGCGGTGGAGTCGATGATTTGGTCGATCCTTGGGAGGACGAATTGCTCCTTCAGGCAGGCGTTGTTTACATTTGTGTAATCGATACACATTCTCCAGGTCCCGTTTTTCTTCTCGACCAGGACTAGGTTTGCCAGCCACTTGGAGTACTTGATTGGTCGAATGAAGCCTGCAGTGAGTAGACGCTGTACCTCCTCGGCGGTGGCTCGTCGGCGCTCTTCATTGAAGGGCCGCAGCAACTGCTTGACGGGTCACACTTTGGGGTCGGTGTTGAGTTTGTGCTCAGCGAGTTCCCTCGGGACACCAGGCATGTCGGATGGCTTCCATGCGAAGATGTCCCTATTCTCACGGAGGAACTCGATGAGCGCACCTTCCTATGCTAGGCTCATGCCCATTCCGATCGTCACTTTCTTGCTGGAGTCGCCTGGGACCACCTCGACGGTGCGGGTGTGTGTCGGTGCCTCTAAGGCGATGGAGTTGCCACCCTCCGAATTGGGCTTTTTGAGTATGGTTGGGTCGTCGCTGTTGACCCCGCTCGCGTACTTGGTAAGCTCCTCGGCGTGGTTGGCCTCTGCCGCGATGACGGCGTCAGCGAGTTCGGCTCCTTTGGGATCGCATTCTGCGGACATGTCGGGGTCGCCATGGACAGGGATGATGCTGCACAGCCATGGTAGCTTCATCGCGTTGTACGCGTAATGGGGCGCTGCCATGAATTTGGCGAACGCCTGGCGCCCTAGGACGCAGTGGTAGGGGCTGTTGAAGGGCACCAGCTCGAAGACGATCCGCTCGGTGCAAAAGTTTGCTGGTGTGCCGAAGGTGACTGGCAGCGTCTCCTTGCCATTCGGGTACGCCTTCCGACCGGGGACGATGCCGTGGAAGGTGTTGTAGGTCGTCTCGATCATCGAATGCGGGATCCGCAGTCGCCTGAACGTTTCCAGGTACAGGATGTTGATGGAGCTGCCGCCGTCCATCAGCGTTTTGGGGATCCAGTAGTCTCCCACCTTGGGCTTGACCACTAGGGCGACTCGGCCCGGATACTCGATCCCTGGCGACTGGTCCTCGCGGCTCCAGGTGATTGGTTGCTCAGACTAGTTGAGGAACTGGGGGATGTCTATCTGGGACACCGCGTTGATAGCGATGGTGCGGGAGATGACCTTCTTATCGCGCTTCGTGTTGAAGCCTGTGAAGGTGTGGAGAGAGCCGACGCTGTTGCCGAACTTTTCGCCGTTTGACGGGTTGTTGTCGGGGTCCTCCCACGCATGTCGTGCCTTCTCGATCTCCTTGAGAGAGTGGAAGTCGGCGGTCGTGTGTGTGGCGGGCTTTCCTTTCCTTCTATGAAACACACAGGGTTGGTTGAGAAGAGCCGTGGGATCGAACCTCGGCTTTGCCTTGTAGTTGCCACCGTCGCGGCGTTGTCCTCTGTCGCAGCGGAAGCTCTTGGGCTCGAACGGCTTGTATCCGGCGTTGGCGACAAAGTCGACTCGCCTGTCACCGTGGCGTTGGCCGGTGAGGCGAGTGTTGCTGTAGTGTAACTCGGGTCGCCTCCCGTTGTCGTGGCCGCTCGTGCGGCGATGTCCTCCCGACTCGTCGTTGTTTTCTTGGTTTGGGTCCTCCTCCGCGTACTTCTTTGCGATCTCTAGGAGGTCCGGTATGTTGTCGACTATTCTGTACACTCGCTTGACCTTGGCGACTAGGGGCTCGTAGCGGCACGAGGTCTTGAAGCAGTGGATCGCGGTGTCCGGGTGGATTCCGGCCGCGTTATACCACAGATCTTGCCACCATTGGACCCAACTACGGGTCGACTCGCGGGGTCCCTGGACGCATCGCTCCAGGTCCTCGATGGTGGTGGCGTGGGTATATGAGCCCTCGAAGTGCCTGACAAAGGCATCGCGCATTTCCTCCCAGGAGTCGATGCTATCCGCGGGGAGGCTGTTGATCCACTGCCTGCACGCTCCCTCCATCATCAGGGGGAGGTAGCGGGTGGCGAGTAGATCGGTGTGGCCGGCGATCCCCATCGCCATGAGGTAAGTGTCCAGCCACACAGACGGATCGTACGAGGGGTCGTACTTCTCTATTTCCTTTGGCGCTTTGAAGTTCGCCGTGTATCTTTCGCCTCGGATCATCGGTCCGAAGCACTGCGGTCCCACTCGGCTCAGCGATACCCTTGGCTCGCCGTCACGGCGGTTGGTGAGGGTGTGCCGCAGGTCGTCAGGCTGGCGTGCGTGCTAGCTCTGGTTGTTGATGATGTGGGTGCGTGCGTCGACGGGCTGCCCGTTGGCGGCGACGAAGTTGTTTGCCGGACGCGGGTCATTGGTGGAGAGTGCCACGTTCGCGTGTCGGTGTTGGAGCTGCAGGGGCTCGGGTGGTGGGCAGTTGAGGGTATTCGCAGCCATGGGGCGGCCGCTCGAGGCCGACCTACTGCCCGATGAACGCGAGTACATCCGACCCTGTGAGTCGGCGCCCGCATTTTGTTGCTCAACTGCTTTGGTGAGTAGAGCCTTGGCGTACTAGATCTGCAGGGCACCTTCGCCGGTTACTTGGATGTTATCGACTGCAGCTCGGCTTGCGACGACGTTGTCCATTGGGGTGGAGAACAGCGAGAGGCCGTCCGCGTCTCGCTCTCGTGAGGATATCACGATCCTTGGTTGGCCCCTGGGGGGGGCGCATGGTTGGGTGGTGTTGGGGCGCCGTTGGCTGTAGCCCCTGGTGGGGGTTGAGCGCTTCCTCCTGGTGGCGCATTCTCGCAGATTGCACGCTCGGCCACGCGAGCCGGGTCGTTCTCGTCATCGAAGTTCAGGCCGCGCCCCTGGATGGTGGGGTTCAGGCACGACCTGATTTGAAGTTGGTGATAGCGCGATAGCTCCTGTGCTGTCGCCTTCTCGAGGCGAAATTTTTCGCGCTCGGCTTGCTCCTTGCGGACTGCCTCCGCCAGTCGCAGGCGGAGTTCCTCGAACTCCGTTGCCGTCGCGTTTGGTGGGATCGGCGTGGAGAAGGGGTCTTCCGGGGGATCGGCGCCAGTCACCATGTAGGTTGCAGCGTGGCGACCGGTTCCGTCATGGGGGTTTGCGGAGTTCTCGGACCCGTAGTCGAAGTCGAAGATCCCAAGGATGGAGGGGTCCTCGAAATCTCCAACGTTGAGACCTGGGTGATGGAGCCTGTGAACGATGCGGAGACAATGGATCCGGCGGCCGTCGCCAGGGTCGCCGAATTGGCGTCGTTGTTGAGGGCCGCGTCGTCCGCAGCCGCGATGGTTTCGGCCACGTTGCTGTGGGCTAAGTCGTACTCGGAGGCAAGGCGGTGGATCGTGCGGACTTGGATCTCAGAGAGCCGGTCGCGTGGCGGCGACTCGCATATGTGAGCCGAGTCCTCCGAGATGATGACGTTGGTGCGGCCGACGAAGAGGCTGATCGTGCCGACCGGCAGGATCACACTGTGTGTTACCGGTTGCGCCGCCGGGACGTAGCTGCTCGGCAAGATCTGGAGCATCTCTCCGATCGCAATCATGCGGCCGGTGGCGATGGACTCGTTGATGGGAAGATTGGATCTCGCCGCAGAACACCGGCCTGACCGGCCAGGTCCCACGGTGGGCGCCACTGTCGTGGGAATGACCACGGGAGACGCTGCAATCGGCAGCGAGTAGTAGAACATGGGGCAAGGGCGGCCAGCCATCTGCGGAGCGAGATGAGGGCGGAGACAAAAGGGTTTACCCAGGTTCGGCCCCTCCAGAGGGCAAAGACCTACTCCAGCTAGATTGTATTATGGTGAGAGTACAAAGGGGCGAGCTCGATGACTAGGAAGCGAGTCGCTTGGGTGTATGATAGAACGTATCCGCTATGCGTCCCCTACGGAGGTTTATATAGGCTCACCTTGCTAGGGTTTATAGATTACAACCGAATTAATTAAGGATTCGGAGGTTCTATGACCTAGTCCGACTGGGCCTCCAGTTTCCAGTCGCCTGAGTCCACGCCAAGTCTCGATCCAGTCACCGTCCTTCAGGCCCACTCGCTGGCGGCTCAGGCCAATAGGAAACGTCCTGCTGGGTATACCCCGGCAGGGATATCCCCATTACTACGCAAGCATAACTCATCATCAGTTACACTTAACATCGAGTAAGCCGAATACCTCCTCACCAGTACGGAGGACAGACTTCCTCTAGGGTTCTGCCAGACGTTTGAAATGCTTGCCTTTCTTTCTTACGGGATGTAGGTTCGGAAGAAATCGAAGATACCCTAGGTACACAACCTTTTTACGTTTATCCAAATATACACTTTCATTCTCATCTAAACAGTGTGTGCATGCTTTGAATCCCTTGTTTGTCTGCCCTAAAATTTTACTAAGAGCAGGCCAATCATTGATGGTTACGAAAAGCAACGCTCGTAGGTCAAATGGCTCCCCTTTGTGCTCATCCCAGATACATACACCTGGTTTGGCCCACAGCTGTAAAAGTTCTTCAACTAATGGCCTTAGGTACACATCAATGTTGTTGCCGGGTTGCCTCGAGCCTTGGATGAGCACTGGCATAATAATGAACTTCCTCTTCATGCACAACCAAGGAGGAAGGTTATAGATCCATAGAGTCACAGGCCAGGTGTTGTGACTGCAGCTCTGCTCACCAAAAGGATTCATGCCATCTGTACTTAGACCAAACCTTAAGTTCCTTGCGTCACGTGCGAAGTCCGGGTACTCTCGCTCGACTTTTCTTCACTGTGACCCATCATCGGGGTGTCTCAACATCCCGTCTTTCTTACGGTCTTCCATGTGGCATCGCAACAACTTGGCATGATCTTTATTTCTAAAGAGACGTTTTAACCGTGGTATTATAGGAGCATACCACATAGCCTTGGCAGGAGCCTTCTTCCTAGGGGCCTCGCCCTCAACATCGCCAGGATCGTCTCGTGTGATCTTATACCGCAGTGAAGTGCATACCAGGCATGCATCCAAATTCTCGTACTTCTCATCGCGGTAGAGGATGCAGTCATTAATGCAGGCATGTATCTTCTACACGTCTAATCTTCGAGGGAAGACAACCTTCTTTGCTTGGTATGTACTGTCGGGCAATTCATTATTTCTTGGAAGCAGATTCTTCATTTTTACCAAAAACTTTGAAAATGCGCTGTCAGTCACACCGTTCTTGTAACATCCCTAAAATCATGTTTCAAAACTCATGCATATCATCCATGCATCCATGATCATTTAGGGTTCCATTTCAAAACCATTTCAAAAACAGGAACATATGTTGCTCATTATTTTATGTAAGTATGCTCTAGCCTTAGTGCTACTTTCTAATGAGAAAGATACTTATTTTATTCAGTAATGTTTTGAGTTCAAACTTAAGAGTTTTCCAAAGCTTGGACAAAGATTTAAAAACAAAGTATGAATATAAAACCAATTTTTAAGCCTATTATTTATATCCCATAAAGGCATGGTTTTATTTTATTTTTCAATTGATCAAAGTGTTTTTGAGTAAACAGAAGTGTTTGACACACATTTGAGTACAAAGTTCACTGTATAAAAATCTAGAGAAGATTTGAAATCAAACTTATTTGAATTAGGGTTTGAAAATCATTTCTAGAAAATCAAACAGAAAAAGAAAAGCAAAAGGAAAAAAATAAAACCTGGCGCCAGCCTATTGGCCCAGCACCACTAACAGCCCACAAGCCCACCCGGGCTGTTTCCCCCTCTCCCGTCGTTTTCTACCCCGCACACGCGTACCCACTCGCTGACGACTAGGCCCTCACTGCCATGTCACCCCTTCGTCCTCAATCAACGCCGACGACCACCTCGCCGCTGCCGTTTCCCCCACCGATGCCGCGCTTAATTGCATTGATTCGGCGAGTGATTTCCGCCCCCGCTTTGTCTACATAAACCCCTCCCCCTCGCGACCATTTCCCCCAACAGAGCTAGCCAGAAGCGCCACGAGGCTGCCCGCAATTTTGCTTGCACCGCCGCGGTACCGAGCCACTCCGGCGGACGATTCCGGCAAGTGCCCGACGCTTTCCTCAACTCCAGTGAGAAATCACGGTACGAATCGAGCGCCCCTTGATCTCTCCTTGAAACCATCTTGATAACTATGACTTTACGAACCCCCTGATGCATTTTATTCGTGCAAGGACGGCGCAGAGCCTCGACAACATTGACGTCTGCAACCACCCGATGCCGCGCACGACTCTGAAGAGCTCCAGCGACCACCTCTGCGCGCCCCTTCGCCAACGAAGCCTACCTCGAGCATTAGCAGCACACGGTGAGCACAGTAAGCCCCTTCTCCCTCTCCCGCGCGACCTAGAACATCGGCAACGAGTCTGATAGAGCCGCCGCCGCCAGTCGCCGCCGCTAGCGCCGCCCGTCTGTGGTCGATAGATCTGTGGCCGTAGTATCTAGATCCAATGTATAAGATTAGATCTGTGACGAAGAGGTAAGGAGCAGAACTGGCCGCGCGTTTTAGTTAGATCTAACGGTTCGCAAGCGCGATCCAGCGCGAAGCGGTACCAACCAACCAGACGCTGCCGCGTGGCATCAGTTTCGTTTTAAAAATTTTAATTAGATCAATTAGATGGTTAAAATTGTTTAAATCATAACTTTTGATTCCCACGTCTAAATTTGACAAATTTTATATCAATGGAATCAGGAGAGAAAATCCTTTCCATTTATACAATGTGTTTAAAGTTTTGCCTCTGTTAAAATGGTTGTTTCTACAGAAACATGTGTAGGCCTATTTTGTGTATATTAATTATTTGGAAAAGTTTTTGCTAATCAAATAAAGTTTATTTTGGCTTGGTTTGTACTTGTCTATGATTCAGTAAAGTGCACTTGTCTTGTTTAGTGTAGAAAATCATCACATGGCATATTGCATACATTCATGTATTTTTTCTTGTATTAGTTGTGTATGTGATTTTGTGCCATTATTTTATGTGTAGATTTTGGTGCAAATAGTGATTGTGATTGTGAGGATTGTAGATACTCTCAAAACTACCAAGGCAAGTGGTGCTTCATGATTTTATTCCTATGTTTTTCAACTATGCACTAGAAATATTTTGCTAGACTTGCATGAATATTTTGGTCTATATGCTATGCTTGGGAAATCCTAGTAGTTGTAGAATTGCTAGAAATTTCTAAGTTAAGATGCTTATCTATGCCATGCTTAGCCTAGCTAGTAGCAAACAACGGTGGTTATATATTCATGCTATGATAAAATATTTCTAAGTTTTTGTACTTGTGTTTTGCTTAATAAAACAACTAAGTGAATGAAACACCTAGGTGGAATGGAAGAAATGGTTTATGTTGAGTGGTTACACAAGACCCATTTCTATGGTTTACCTTGTGTATCTCACTTGTTGAAAGCCACCCAGGAACAAAGGGATTTGAGATGCCATATGTTAAGAAGCTTCTAGTCCACCCACTTGGCAATATGGGCTCTGCCTGGATCATATAGGTTGCAATAACTTAGCCATTTGGACAGTTGGTGGTAGTGGGATGATAGGTTGGAGCGCATCCATTTGGTCTAAGGGAAGGCTTCTGAAAGGTCCTGTCTTGGTGAAAATCAAGTCTCGTGGGGAAAGTGCACAACCTCTGCAGATGGAAGAATCTAAGTACTTAGCCATGTCCCTGGTATTGGACAACTTGAGCATCAAGACATGGAAGCTATCAAGAATCTCCTCATCCCAACTTCTAAGTAAAAACTTGTGGTTGAACAAGGATGAAGGTTCCCCAATGTCTATTGGTGGTTCCTTGGGAAATATTTTGACAAAGAAAAACTTAGTGTTTTCAACAAATAGGTAAACCTATTTTGAGCAAAGCAAGCCTAAGCTACACTTAGCCAAAATGCATATAGTATTTAGTCTACCAATATTCTACTAAGGTATCACTTGCCAATACTATTCCAATGTATTGACCCACTGTGGCCGTAACTTGTGATGTTGCAGGTTATTCTGATGATGATTAGGGGTTATGAGTCTACACTCAACATGCTTGCCTGTGGCACATGAAGATGAAGACTTATTTATCTTATTACATATTTGAACTCTTGTACTAGGCCTATGGCCATGGAGTTTGTAAAAGACTATGTTTGTCTCTCGAATGACTTGTAATAATGACCTTTGTTTCTGTGTACTTCATCTTAAACTGTGGATGCTAGCATTGATCCAGGGACTAGCATTGCAATCACAGGGATTCTTTCCTTTACAAAGGAGGGATCTTACAGATGGTATCAGATCACTGTGTTGCCTGTAGGATTATGACCCTAGGATTGGAAACCACTAAGGAAAATTTTTAACAACTTCCACACTTGTATTTTCTTCTCGTAAACTTTTCTAATCTTCTTTCTCATCTCTATTTGTAGATGAACTCCATCAACGAAGCCGTGAGGAAGGGACCACTCATGACTATGACTTTGGAATGTGAGACAGAATTCCCCAAGGCTCTCAAGCACCTCATGGTTGCCATGGGAATACATGGTGCAGCTGTGTACAAAGGTTTTCCTGTGATGGATGAAGGAGTTGAGTACTGGTGGGTGCAACTTCACTTGTATGAAAACAAGGAAGACAACCACAAGGACTCAGGATTCTGCATGGTCACCAACTCAGTGATGCACACCACATTCTTTGATTCAGCAAGGGATGCAGCTTGGAAGGCCATCAAAGAACTTGGTGATAGAATCAAGTGCAGAGTGCTTAACACCCAAAATGACCTTAAGGAAGAAAAGAAACATACCCAAGAGTTAGAGGCTACCAACCAAAGTTTAAGGGAGGACATCATAGACTTAGAAATGGAGTCATGTGATCTAGATAGACATATTGCCTCTAGGAATGCCCTGTTTGCCAACTCGGCAAGTGAGATGGGATTGTAAACGTACTCCGTTAGTTGGACCACCACACTTATCATTTTATTTTCCAAATGTTGTTTAAAATAAGTTGAACCTTGGTTGTTTGTAATGGATCCATGTATGCCATGACTTGGTGTGTTTTGATTTGCAAAGATATGCATGTGATGCCTTGTCTTGTGAATTATCTTAAATTATGTTGATTCTAACTTTTTCTATCTTATTAAATAGATGCCTAATGTTACTATCAGCACGGATGAAGAGTTCAAGGGAACTCGCTTTGGCACTCGTATTATTGAGCTCACTAGTTTGCTCAATCTCCCACTTCCTACCATCATGATGCTTCCCCTCACCAAGTTTGAGAGGAAAGACCTTTGGGGCTTCAAGGTCAATCAGCCAGGACGCCAGACTGAGCCTACCATGGAGGCAATCATCTTCAAGCTCATGCATGATGACAAGGAGAGAGGCCTAGAGGTAGTCATGCAAGATTTGCTTGGGCGTTTGCTAGGGAGACACTCTCGAGAGGTTAGAGGTACTCACTTCCACGCCTTCGGTAGACGTGATGAGGATGGTGAGGCCATTGACTTTGAGGATACTTCGAGAGAGACGGTAGAGCCGATTCGTCTATACCTCCAGGACTTAGAGGTTCTTCTTAGGCACCTAGACACTGATAGGACCAACGTCATGCTCAGCAATGACGAACTCCAGGTGCAGCTTCGTGAGAAGGACAAGCTATTCGCGGAGCAAGATGAGATAGTCAAGGAGATGGAGGCCAATTTTGAGAGTCAGGATAGAAAATTCAAGTGTCAAGAGAAGCGAGTCCAAGATAGGAACAAGAGGATTCGAGACATGACTGCAAAACTAGAGGACAAGGACTTCGAGCTCGAGCATCAACAAGGTGTGATTGAGAGGCTTCGTGCACAGAAGAGGGCTCTCAAAGCCAAAGTAGAGACCTTGACCACCAATGTCGAGGAATACAGGACCGCTATGGAGAATGCAGGTCTTACACTTGTTGATGAGGAGGTTGATGTAGAGGAGTAGTGATGGCTACTCATTTACCATTTATTTACCATGCTTTTGATTATTGAGTCGCAATGACCATCCAACATGTGGATGGCTTGCTATTGGTGTGTTTACTTTTCAAAACTTGTTGTCTTTGTTGTTGAACTCTTACTACTATGATGCATGTTTGGTGATTGTCTATGCGATGTAATGTGCATGTTAGCATCTATGGGTATCTCATTCCTATCTTTATTGAAACCATAGATGCCTCCCCGGCGTGCCAATCCCAACCCCAAAAACAACAACATCACCCCTGAGATGCAGCAAATGATGACAGCTCAGATTCAGCTGATGGAAATGATGACTACTTTCATCCAGAATCAGAACAACAACAACAACAACAACACCAATAATAACAACAACAACAACAACAATCAGAACAACCCACCGGGTTTTGACATGCTTACCAGGCTCTTAAGACTGAGGCCAGCAAAGTTCTCAGGAACTACTGATCCTATGGTGGCCAATGATTGGCTACGCTCTGTGAACAAGGACCTGGTAACCGTTGGCTGTATTGATGAAGAGAAGGTCAGATTTACAGCACACTTGTTGGAAGGACCAGCAGTCACTTGGTGGGATAACTTCCAGATCACCACTCCCATTGAGGATGTGACATGGGCTATCTTTGAAGATGGTTTTCGTACTGCTCACATCTCATCCGGAGTGATGAGTTTGAAGAACAAAGAGTTCCATAACTTGAAGCAGCGCCACCGCAGCGTGGCTGAATATATTGAGGAGTTCAACAATCTGGCGCGATATGCACCGGATGAAGTTGACAGCGATGCTAAGAGGAAAGAAAAGTTCCTTGAGGGATTGAACGATGAATTGAACCTGCAGTTAGCTGTGGCCTATGTCCCCACATATCACTCTCTTTGTGACAAGGCTGCCATCTTGGAGAGCAAGATGAAACAAGATGAAAGCAGGAAGAGAAAGCACTCTGACAAGCACAACTCGGAATCGTCTCACAAGCGTTCCCATTATGATGATAGTGGGAATTCTGGATCCCACAAGCATGGGAAGTAGAACATGCACCACAACCACAACCGTTATCATGACAACAAGCACCACCATAGTCATGACAACGATCAGTACAAGAATCACAAGGGTGGATATAAGAGCCACCACAATGGAAGTGGAAGTGGTAGTGGAAACCAGCCTGTCAAGAAGGATCTTAGTCAGGTTGAATGTTTCAAGTGCAAGAAGATGGGGCATTATGCAAATGAATGCCCAGAAAAGAAAGTTGAAGGACCCAATAAGCCCAACCCTTTTCAAAAGGGACAAGTGAACCACATTATTGTGGAGGAGATCTATGAGGAATCTGGTGCTGTTGCTAGTAAGTTTAAACTCAATTCTATTCCAGCACTTGTTCTTTTTGATACTGGAGCATCGCATTCATTCATATCAAAAGCATTTGTTGATATAAATGGGTTTTCGACTGAAAACATTGGGTGTCCAATAAAAGTAAGTTCTCCAGGTGGAGATATGATAGTAAGTCTTGGATGCAGGGATCTAGTGATAGAGTTTGGAAAACATAAGTTTCCAATGAGTCTGATAATCCTAGATTCCCAAGGACTAGATGTAATTTTGGGAATGGATTGGATGACCAAGTATGAAGGAGTACTAGATTGTGCCAATCGCACTGTTGCACTCACAACCCCGGGAAAGAAAAGGATTAGGTTCAAGTCTAACTTCGAATCAAAAGGGAGTAAGCTAAATTCTCTTAAGGGGGTTAACATAGACAGTGTGCGTATTGTGAGTGAATATCCTGATGTGTTTCCGGAAGAATTTCCAGGAATGCCACCAGATAGAGATGTGGAATTTCTTATTGATTTGCTACTAGGATCTGGACCAATAGCAAAGAGACCGTACAAGATGTCAATGGATGAGTTGAAAGAACTCAAGAAGCAGCTTGGAGAACAGTTGCAGAAAGGTTTTATCCAACCAAGTTCTTCATCTTGGGGATCACTAGTTTTGTTTGTAGAAAAGAAAGATAGAAGTCAAACGTTATGCATAGATTATTGTTCACTCAATGAGGTGACTATCAAGAACAAATACCCTTTGCCAAGAATCAATGACTTGTTTGATCAGTTAGAAGGAGCTTGTGTGTTCTCAAAGATTGATCTCTGGTCAGGTTATTTCCAGCTCAAGATAAGGGAACAAGACATACCTAAGACAGCTTTCACCACAAGGTATGGATTGTATGAGTATACCGTGATGCCATTTGGTTTGACCAATGCACCAGCTTATTTCATGAATATGATGAACAAGGTGTTCATGGAGTTCCTTGACAAGTTTGTTGTCATATTCATCGATGACATTTTGATCTACTCCAAGAGCAAAGAAGAGCATGAGGGACACTTGCGTCAGATACTTGAGAAGCTTAGAGAGCATAAACTGTATGCCAAATTCAGAAAGTGTGAATTTTGGTTGAATGAAGTTGGATTTCTTGGATACGTTGTGTCAGGAGATGGTGTGGCAGTTGATCCTGCTAAAGTTTCAGCTGTAACTGAATGGGAATCTCCTAAGTCAGTGAAAGAGGTTCGTAGTTTCCTTGGCTTAGCAGGTTACTACAGAAGGTTCATTGAGAATTTCTCCAAGATAGCTAAGCCAATGACAGAGTTTCTAAAGAAAGACAAGAAATTTGCTTGGTCTGAAGGATGTGAACTTAGTTTTCAAGAATTGAAGAAGAGACTAGTGACAACACCAGTCTTATGTTTGCCAGATTTGGAGAAAGATTTCCAAGTATATTGTGATGCATCTCATCATGGATTAGGTGCAGTACTTATGCAAGAAGGGAAAGTTGTGGCTTATGCCTCGAGACAACTCAAACCTCATGAAGTAAACTACCCTACTCATGATTTAGCGTTAGCCTCTGTTGTCCATGCACTCAAAACATGGAGACATTATCTTTTGGGAAAACGTTGTGAAGTGTTCACAGATCACAAGAGTTTGAAGATCTTCACCCAGCAAGAAATTAACATGAGACAAAGAAGATGGCTAGAACTCATCAAGGACTATGACTTGAGTTTGCAATACCACCCCGGTAAAGCAAATGTTGTAGCAGATGCTCTAAGACGTAAAGTTTTTGTGAATGGCCTTACTAAGGGAGAATTGCCAGATGATCTGTGTGCCCAATTCAGAGATCTCAGATTGGAGATTGTGCCTGAGGGACATATCATGTCTTTGGATGTTCAACCCACTTTGTTGGACAAGATCAAAGAAGCCCAAAAGACAGATATGGAAATTGAAGAGATTAAGGAAAAGATTGGCAAGGGAAAAGCCAAAGGATTCCATGAAGATGAACAGGGTACTTTATGGCATGGAAAACGTATCTGTGTTCCACAGGATCCGGAAATTCGGAAACTGATTTTACAAGAAGCACACAACTCACCATATTCCATTCATCCGTGTAACACCAAAATGTACATGGATATGAAAGAAAGATTTTGGTGGAATAATCTCAAGAAGGACATCGCTGAACATATTGCGTTGTGTGATGTATGTAGTAGAGTGAAAGCGGAGCACCAGAAACCAGCCGGATTGTTACAACCACTACCTAAGCGTAGAGAAGTCACCTATGAAGTGAGTGATAGAGCTTATCTTAGAGTGTCACCACTTCGTGGAGTAAAGAGGTTTGGTGTCAAAGGTAAATTGGCCCCAAGATATGTTGGACCATTCAAGATTCTGAGTCATAAAGGAGAAGTAGCTTATGAGATTGAATTGCCAGAGTCTTTGTCTGCTGTTCATAATGTGTTTCATGTGAGTCAGCTTAAGAAATGCCATCCAGAAATGGAAGAGACTTCTTTGAAGGATACTATACCTTTGGAAGAGGTCCAATTGGAAAGTGATCTCACTTATGAGGAGACACCTATCTAGATTCTTGAGACTGCAGAAAGAGTTACTCGGACTAAGACTATCAAATTCTGCAAAGTTCAATGGAACCATCATTCTGAAGAAGAAGAAGCAACATGGGAAAGAGAAGATGATCTTCAGAAAGACCACCCTCACCTATTTGCTAGCCAACCCGAATCTCGAGGGAGAGATTCATCTTAAGAGGGTTAGATTTGTAACATCCCTAAAATCATGTTTCAAAACTCATGCATATCATCCATGCATCCATGATCATTTAGGGTTCCATTTCAAAACCATTTCAAAAACAGGAACATATGTTGCTCATTATTTTATTTAAGTATGCTCTATCCTTAGTGCTACTTTCTAATGAGAAAGATACTTATTTTATTCAGTAATGTTTTTAGTTCAAACTCAAGAGTTTTCCAAAGCTTGGACAAAGATTTCAAAACAAAGTATGAATATAAAACCAATTTTTATGCCTAGTATTTATATCCCATAAAGGCATGGTTTTATTTTATTTTTCATTTGATCAAAGTGTTTTTGAGTAAACAGAAGTGTTTGACACACATTTGAGTACAAAGTTCACTGTATAAAAATCTAGAGAATATTTGAAATCAAACTTGTTTGAATTAGGGTTTGAAAATCATTTCTAGAAAATCAAACAGAAAAAGAAAAGCAAAAGGAAAAAAATAAAACCTAGCGCCAGCCTTTTGGCCCAGCACCAGTAACATCCCACAAGCCCACCCGGGCCGTTTCCCCCTCTCCCCTCGTTTTCTACCCCGCACACGTGTACCCACTCGCTGACGACTGGGCCCTCACTGCCATGTCACCCCTTCGTCCTCAATCAACGCCGACGACCACCTCGCCGCTGCCGTTTCCCCTACTGATACCGCGCTTAATTTCATTGATTCGGCGAGTGATTTCCGCCCCCGCTCTGGCTACATAAACCCCTCCCCCTCATGACCATTTACCCCAACAGAGCTAGCCTGAAGCGCCACCAGGCTGCCCGCAATTTTGCTCGCACCGCCGCGGTACCGAGCCACTCCGGCGGATGATTCCGGTAAGCTCCGTCCACCCCACTCGGTCTCGTTCATGCTAGCATGCTCTCTTCGACCACGCGACTCACGTCATGTGTTTTCCTTGTCTGCTCGTGGCCTAGATCGACGGATTCGACAACCACCGCAAGTGCCCAACGCTTTCCTCAACTCCGGTGAGAAATCACGGTACGAATCGAGCGCCCCTTGATCTCTCCTTGAAACCATCTTGCTCACTGTGACTTTACGCACCCCCTGATGCGTTTTATTCGTGCAAGGACGGCGCAGAGCCTCGGCAACGTTGACGTCTGCAACCACCCGACGCCGCGCCGACTCGAGCGAGCTCCAGCGACCACCTCTGCGCGTCCCTTCGCCAACGAAGCCTACCTCGAGCATCAGCAGCACACGGCGAGCACAATAATCCCATTCTCCCTCTCCCGCGCGACCTAGAGCGATTTAGAACGACTGGCAACGACAGAGCCGCCGCCGCCCGCTAGCCGCTTTATGCGTGGTCGATAGATCCGTAGCCGTAGGATCTAGATCCAACGTATAAGATTAGATCTGTGACAAAGAGGTAAGGAGCAGATCTGGCCGCGCGTTTTAGTTAGATCTAACGGTTCGCAAGCGCGATCCAGCGCGAAGCGGTACCAACCAACCAGACGCTGCCGTGTGGCATGAGTTTCGTTTTAAAATTTTTAATTAGATCAATTAGATGGTTAAAATTGTTTAAATCATAACTTTTGATTCCCACGTCCAAATTTAACAATTTTTATATCAATGGAATCAGGAGAGAAAATCCTTTCCATTTATGCAATGTGTTTAAAGTTTTGCCTTTGTTAAAATGGTTGTTTTTACAGAAACATGTGTAGGCCTATTTTGTGTATATTAATTATTTGGAAAAGTTTTTGCTAATCAAATAAAGTTTATTTTGGCTTGTTTTGTACTTGTCTATGATTCAGTAAAGTGCACTTGTCTTGTTTAGTGTAGAAAATCATCACATGGCATATTGCATACATTCATGTATTTTTTCTTGTATTAGTTGTGTATGTGATTTTGTGCCATTATTTTATGTGTAGATTTTGGTGCAAATAGTGATTGTGATTGTGAGGATTGTAGATACTCTCAAAACTACCAAGGCAAGTGGTGCTTCATGATTTTATTCCTAAGTTTTTCAACTATGCACTAAAAATATTTTGCTAGACTTGCATGACTATTTTGGTCTATATGCTATGCTTGGGAAATCCTAGTAGTTGTAGAATTGCTAGAAATTTCTAAGTTAGATGCTTATCTATGCCATGCTTAGCCTAGTTAGTAGCAAACAAGGGTGGTTATATATTCATGCTATGGTAAAATATTTCTAAGTTTTTGGACTTGTGTTTTGCTTAATAAAACAACTAAGTGAATGAAACACCTGGATGGAATGGAAGGAATGGTTTATGTTGAGTGGTTACACAAGACCCATTTCTATGGTTTACCTTGTGTATCTCACTTGTGGAAAGCCACTCAGAAACAAAGGGACTTGAGATGCCATATGTTAAGAAGCTTCTAGTGCAGCCGCTTGGCAATATGGGCTCTACCTGGATCATATAGGTTGCAATAACTTAGCCATTTGGACAGTTAGTGGTAGTGGGGTGATAGGTTGGAGCGCGTCCATTTGGTCTAAGGGAAGGATTCTGAAAGGTCCTGTCTTGGTGAAAATCAAGTCTAGTGGGGAAAGTACACAACCTCTGCAGATGGAAGAATCTAAGTACTTAGCCATGTCCCTGGTATTGGACAACTTGAGCATCAAGACATGGAAGCTATCAAGAATCTCCTCATCCCAATTTCTAAGTAAAAACTTGTGGTTAAACAAGGGTGAAGGTTCCCCAATGTCTATTGGTATTTCCTTGGGAAAGATTTTGACAAAGAAAAACTTAGTGTTTTCAACTAATAGGTAAACCTATTTTGAGCAAAGCAAGCCTAAGCTACACTTAGCCAAAATTCATATAGTATTTAGTCTACCAATATTCTACTAAGGTATCACTTGCCAATACTATTCCAATGTATTGACCCACTGTGGCCGTAACTTGTGATGTTGCAGGTTATTCTGATGATGATTAGGGGTTATGAGTCTACACTCAACATGCTTGCCTGTGGCACATGAAGATGAAGACTTATTTATCTTATTACATATTTGAACTCTTGTACTAGGCCTATGGCCATGGAGTTTGTAAAAGACTATGTTTGTCTCTGGAATGACTTGTAATAATGACCTTTGTTTCTGTGTACTTCATCTTAAACTGTGGATGCTAGCATTGATCCAGGGACTAGCATTGCAATCACAGGGATCCTTTCCTTTACAAAGGAGGGATCTTACAGTTCTCTGCCTTCCATTGCAGCAAATCCAGTGTGATACTAGGCTTTTTGTGGCCATCTTCGCAAGTTGGGTACAACAATGTTTTGTGATCCTTTAACATCTACTCCGGCTTCTCCTTCTCCTTTTCAGTTTCACATTCTTCCTTTGCATTAGTAATGTCCCAAGCAAGATCGTCATCAGCGGGCCCATCTGCTGCCTCTTGATCTTCATTATCTACCCCCGTTACAGTATCATCGTATTCAGGATACATATTATAATAGTTGTCATCATCCTTTTCTTCTTCGTTGTCTTCCATCACAACCCCTTTTTCTCCGTGCTTGGTCCAACAATTATAGCTGAGCATGAAACCGGATCAAAGCAGGTGGGCGTTAATGGTTCTGGTATTTGAGTAGTCTTTCTTGTTCTGACAGTGTACACACGGACAACATATAAAACCATTATGACCATGGTGTGCATTAGCTACAACGATGAAATTTTGGAGGCCCGTAATGTACTCGGAAGTGCGTCGGTCACCGTAAATCCATTGCGGGTTCATCTGCATTATATAGTACTATATAAAAAATTAATAGGGAGATGACCACTTATACAGTACATCAATGACACATGAAAGGATAAATTTTCCAACCTCAACCGAGAAGGAAAGAGCAACGAGAAAACTTAATTCGAGCTCTCGGGCATTTCACCGAACACCTCTTGTGCATAGGAAAAAAACACAAACTATCACACCTCTCACCCTCTTGCTAAGCTCCAAAATGAGAGAGTGAAAAAATGAGAGAGAGAGGTGTGGGCTGCGGTCTGTTATATAGGCGCACCCCTTTAACACCGGTTCAAGCCATGAACCGGTGTTAAAGGGGGGGCTACGTGGGCCACTGGTGCAGGGCCTTTAACACCGGTTCGTGGCTCGAATCGGTGTTAAAGGGGGTGCTCCTTTTGCTCTATGGACCACGCTGGTACGGGCGCCCCCTTTAACACCGGTTCGTAGAAGAACCGGTGTTAAAGCCCATTTCTGACCTCAACCAAAGGCCTCGTCTCCACTAGTGATACATAGGAGGTCAGGAGGACGACAGTGCAAAGGGGGGTGGGCAACACAACCACTAGGTGTACGGAGGCAACGGTCGGGCCGTCTCAATGGAGATTGTGTTTCTGGTTGTAGGGTAAGGAGCGGATCCATGCCAGACCCATATCCCCAATTTGATGCGCCTCTTTTGCAAATTTTATTTGTTTCTTCTCAAACTGTAGGGTAATAAGACAGGGGAGGAAGAAACTCCATTTATTATTTGTTCCTCTTGAACAATGATTGCAAGGTAAATCATCATAGTTTTTTATTATTTACAAGAAGTTTGCAGGAGTCCCAACACTCGACTGAACAAACTACGCAAGGGATGTTGTCTTACAGTGTACTGCCCTTCTTGATCCAGGCCTTCCTATGAGTGGACGTTCTTTTGGTGGCTGCCAGGGAAGTTGTCCTCCTTCTGCGTCGCCTACTTCGCCTTCTATCCGGTGCTATGGTCAGTGATGTGCCGCTGTTTGTCGCGTGAGTCATATCTCTCTAGGTGGTGTGCATGCATGCTGATCTGTTCAAGCTGCGTTCCGGACATATTTTACTTTTGCACATGAAAGGTGATTTTGCACGCTGCTTTTCAGAGTAGGCATTCTTGCTTGGTCCATTTGATAACTAGATGAAATTTCTGTCATTGTTAACGCTTCATACCTACACTAATTTTTGACATAGGAGGTGTCTGTAGCCTGCATTAAGGCAACTAGATGAAATTTCTCTCATTGTTAATGCGCTGATACAGTATTCTGATTTCTTTGTATACAGCTCAAGAATATGTGCAAGTATGGTGCATACCAGGGTAATGAATTTGAATATTTAATATCTTATTTGGCTCAAATAAATGCGTTACCATCAATTTTTCATCTGTTCTTATGTTTGCTGAAAGGTTTAGTTGCTTTTTTCAACTAATCTGCAGATGTTGTTGCTGGAAAGTATGTAGGTGTAGAGTATGGAGTGAAAATGGTTTCTGGACATTATGATTAGGTAATGGTTCTCTAAAAATGAATCTTTCATGTTTGTTGTAGTTAATTAATCATTTAACATTTAACATGGAAAGTTATTTGTATGACCGTCTTCCCATCGCGGAAACTATTATCTTCCTATTTTAAAAGAAGATCCTTTTGTTTCCTTGCACAATATAAGAGAAGTTTCAATCAAATCACTGCCATCTCATAAATCTTGATGCTGTTTGTTACTCCTGCCACCACACCCTTTATCCTAAGATTAGTGAGTCTAAAATTGAGATAGCACGTACTCATCAAAATGATATTACTTTTGTAATAAGTATTATGATTGCATATTTTCGGTCAGCTTTAAGAATAAGCCACTCAGACAAGTTTTTGGTACTGCTTAGAGGTGGTCCTAATTGATAACTTTGTTTCTTGGTACTCCTGTAGAAAATCTCTTGGAGGCGTTATAAGCGGTGCTCAGACCTCCGCTGGAGGCTAGCAGTGGT
This sequence comes from Avena insularis, assembly GCA_023614405.1. Classification (NCBI taxonomy): domain Eukaryota; kingdom Viridiplantae; phylum Streptophyta; class Magnoliopsida; order Poales; family Poaceae; genus Avena; species Avena insularis. The sequence goes on along the minus strand of CM042691.1, from coordinate 21,845,949 downwards.
GCAAATTAATACATTTATTTTTTGTTAATCCTGTCAAAAATCTTTTGGAGGTGTTATAAGTGGCGCTCTGATCTTTGTGCTCTGACAAGATTGCCAGGGACACAATCACTGCAGGCAAGCATCACTAATGTGTTAGTTCCTCAATTATCTCACGTAAGTCCACCTTGACAGGTAAGAATCAAAAACAAATGTCGTTTGAACAAGCAAGATATCTTAGTACAAAACACTGATGATTTCGGTTTCCTTGGAATAAAAAATTAAGTAGTATAAAAGGGGGCATTTTCTTGTTTGGTCTGCAGTTGAAATAAAAGAAAGCAACATAAGAAGTAAATAATAAATTTCTGAATGCTTTGCTAACCCAGAGGTCAGTATTTTCTAAAAAGGTAGAGTTCACTGGAAAAACTAATGTACAATGTGAAAGATCATTCTCATTTTATCTTGCTTAGTTCTCCACGCAATTCCACAAGGCTAGCTACATGTCTAGAAACAGATATTATATCCATATCCAGTCTTTCATAGTGATAGTTTTGAAATTGAACATTTGGAGGACAAATCTTTACTTACTCTCTGTCTAAATTAAAAGAATATACAAAACAAGTACTGTAGAAGCAACCAGCTGTTAGTTAGATTGGAACAATAACATGACTGCTCTGCTATACAACTAGAGAGCAAACATGCAAAGGAACTGACGGGCAGTCAAAGAACGTGTGTTGTAAGAGTTTTTCATCCTATTCTTATTTTGTGACATGCTGAACCGTGAAACAGAGTCGACACTATAAAATTGCTTGAAAAGTTCAGGATCAAGAGGCTGGTTAGGAATCAATGGGTCTCCCCGGTGTGCATGGTAGATACCTCCATTCCTGAAGGTTTCAAGTTGCGTGCTTACAGTGTCTCGCTTATATCCTTCAAGGCATTCATATGTTTCTGAATATCTTAATATTGAATTTCATAGAATATAGGAAGCATGCATAACACTTTCTGTCAGCTGATTTGGACACATTGTCTCAATACAATGCGACAATCAGCTTTTACTGATTGCCGGTGACACTAGAATCAAACAGCGATAATCGGATTATCTACCAGGTGGAGTACCAGATCATAAGGGTAAAAAGGCTTGGAGGTATTCCAGTACGTGGAGCAACACTGAATAAGAAAGCCGATATGGGGATGAAATAAGTACATTTACTTTGCTTCGACATGTATGATGTTAAGATAATTGAGTATAACACTTTGAGCTGTTTAAAAACCTCTCGACCATTTGCAGTGATCAAGGATGCGTCATTTGAGAATGTGATGCAAAGCTAGACGAGGTGGATATTCTCAAAGATTTTGAGATGGTTCTCAAAAAGCTAACCAATTATCTGGGAACGAAATCAGCAACAAGACTGGAGTCTATTTTGCAGGCTCATCGCCTACCCTTACCTGGTGAAACGACGAACTACAACTAATCTTTGCATTATCTATCAACAGTTAGGGAAACTAAAACTAATCTTTGCATTATCTATCAAATGTTAAATGATTACCGACACATTTTGTTTCTTGTGAAGATACATAATACTCCCTCCGATCCATATTACTTATCGTTGAAATGGATGTATCTAGCACTAAAACATGTCTAGATACACTCATTTTAGTCACAAGTAATATGGACCGGAGGGAGTACTTATTTTAATTCTTCACTAGAAAGCAGTAGTACACCTCTGTTGATAAAATGGCAGTATAACAAGGGCAGTGGTACTGCCAGTTTGTGGAACAGAACCAAAAAAGCATAAACACAATGATCAAACAAAATCTTAGAGAATTGATTTTTCCACGCAAGCTGACTATGGTGGACATGGCAGCAATTGCCTCAACAAGATAGGAGCCGATCCTGGATGGGTACATAGGCCCGACCGTGGACTACAGCATCATGGACAAGGCTTGAGATATATGCAGACCAGTGGAGAAGAAAGGGTGTTATTGATGAGTGAATCATTGACGCACAAGGAATCAACAAGAAAGAAAAACTTATCAAGAAAGAAAAACTTATCTCATCGATGTACTTTATAATTTACTCTTGACTATGATTGTGTAAGATGTACCCTGTAATAGACTAGATGCAACCTACCCAAGTCAATGCAATCTACCCTCTATTGTATCTTATTTAGGCTAGGTTATCCTGTGATCTATGTAACTGAATCTGAATATATTTAGATATGATCTTTTCTTCTGCCTGCAGACATGCTCCCAAGCGGCATTAGCATTACTATTAAAGCAGTTTTGCGAACATCAGTGTCAACCCAGGGGCGCGACGTGTCGCCGCGCAAAGTTTCCTAGTTATTTGCAATTTTCTGAGCAGTACTAATTTTTTTATGAATTTATTACTCTAAAAAGGACGTTAACTCATTTATTTAAGTACTGCAAAACCATTTTGTAAAAGTCTAAAATAATTGCATAGTCATGTTCTACATGAAAGTAGCTTTCTAATGTTATAATACAAGCTATTTTGGGGCCTACGGATGTTTTTATATACATTTTACAAGATCGGCATTTTTCTGCAAGTTCTAATTAATTTTTAAACGAAACTAGAAATACTACGCTGACTAGTCTTCCTGACGTGGCGCTCACTGGGCTGGTTTGACAAGTCAGCGGTCAGCGCTGACGGTCAGCGTCGATCCAGGCCGTTCACCACCGATCCGACGGTCGGCATGGGGTGCGTAGTGAGCTCACCGACGCGATGTTGAGGCGGTGGCAGTCGGCTCAGGCGACGGTGGACGGTGGTGCTTCGGCGGTTGCTGGCGGCATAGGGGAGGTCGACGAGAGGCGCGAGACGACAGCGGTCAAGACGGTGGCCACATCGTTGTTCCTTGCTCCTGGGGCGACGGCGAGCGGCGAATGGAGTCGGCATGCTGGGGGGCGGCTCCGGCGTGGTCAAGTAGGCGGCTCGGGAGCGCTGCGAGGCAAGGGGAGCGGTCAGGGCGATGTTGTCGAGCACGGATAAAGGGCAGAGGGGGATTGAGGGCTCGGGGGTCGGCGTACCTTGCCTGAGCTCAACGAGGCGGCGGCGGTGTCTGCTCCGGCGAAAAATTGCCACGTCGAGGCGGCCATAAAATCTAGGTTTCCAAAGGGGTTCGGGAGAAGGGGAGGTCACGGTTTAAATCGTGAAGGATATTAGGGCTCGAGGCGATGAATCCGAATAGAATCGGGTTGATTCCCACGAGAACAGCGGCGGCGGGCGAGTCCGGGTCCGGGACATCACAATGGAGGGGGTGACAGGTGGGTTTGTCAGCGAAAGAGGAGAGGCGGGCTGGCTTGCTAGTGGCGTGCTGCTGGCTGCCGCGAGCGCGGCACGGTGTTGTCTGCAGCTCGGCTGGGGCTGCTGCTGGCGCTGCCTGGGTGTGATGGTGGGCTGCCGCGGGCCACGGTCCGCCCGGGTTCTTTTTTTTTGTTTAACTCTGAACTTTGCACAATTAACTGAACTACTGTATTTTCTAAAAAATCTGAAACTTCAATTTGACTGAAATTGAAAAGGCCATAACTTTTGCCCTGTAGATCCGAATCGAGTGAAACAAATTTCTACAGATTTGTGTTGGAACCCTCTATTCATGTGTGCACCTGGATTGATTTTATAATCCCAACCTAGGAGAATGCAAGATAAAACCTTGCTATTCTCCTATATATGAGGAACATGCATTTTTGTGGTGTTTTTCACAAAAGCTTTTAAAATTGAATTTTTTCAATAATTATTATGATGCAATGGCATGTATGATATGCAGTACTAATTCAAAAAATTGGGATGTGACAAAAACTACCTTTATTTAATTATATTGATGATGCTTTTTTCTCTCATGTGTGAGTAAGTTCCCTTGGGCGTGGGAGATGTAGGGGATTGGTGAGATGTGATGTGCCTATATAATTTCCATTAAGTTTGTGGTCGATTTTAATTATTTTGTGTGCTTGACTAACCATGGAATGCTTAATGATTGTTGTCCAATTAAGGGCCCAGACAACATGATTCTTTGTTCTACATAGACAGAATCTTATTTGCTAGCAGATCGACGACCCCCGAGTGACACGGAGATATCAATAGGAAACTAGTTTGACTCGAGGATCACGAGGAACCATCGAGATTATTGCATTAGTCTGATCCAAGGAGCTTAATTGCTAAGCAACCTGAAGGATCTTAATTATCTAGTGACTGACCATAGTTGTGATAAACAGGCTAGTAGGATTATTAAAGTTGGGATGAAAATCTACCAAGAGGAGTTCTGGCTAATTATGGGTTTCTCACCTACACACATACATATAAGATTATAATTATTACACTTAGCACTCATCCACTTGGCACATTCACTATCACCATGAACTGAATTTCCCCGCGCCTACTTTGTCATCGGCAGAAAACAACAAATAAATCATTCTTTACTTTTATGATTTTTATTTCCGAAGTTTACATGTTAGTTTTATTTCAATACAATCCTTTAATCCAAAATCTATTCTTATTTCAACACTTGCAGTCAATTTACTTGAAGACATGTGACTACTTCGGGTTTGATAGAGACTTCACCAATAAACACTTACCTTTGGGCTCCCTATGGGATCGACATCTTAACTTGCAGCCATCATGCACCGACAGGTAGAGAGGTAGTTGGCGCACCACCATCGCGAGGAGGATGACCCCTTGGTCAGGGATCTCCTACTTGATTCTTAGGTGATGGCGGTCCAGTACGAGGTCCTTAGCGAGAGCCGGCATCAGCAACATGGGCAGGACAAGGCTGGCCCCTCCGGCACGCAGCAGCAGTGTCAGCCATGCCCATCTAGCACGCAGCAGGACGACTCTAGTAGCATGTCGTCCTCTTTCTAAGACCACTTGGGTGATGATGACGTTACTGACACTGGGTCTACTAGAGTTTAAGATTTTTCATGTGACTATTATGCTACCTATCGTACTACTTATGTGTTATGTTGATATATTGTGCTACTTATTATGCAAGATAATCTTACTTATGTGTTATGTTGATATATTATGCTACTTATGATGCTAAAATAGTTTATATAACTAGGTTTGCATGATCATATATATATAGGTATATAATGAATGATGATGGGTGTGAGCATTGTGGTTACCAAGGGTGCAAGAACAAGAAGGTTGTCATAGTGCTCCCTTATAATTGCGAAGTTAGTATGTTATGTCCATTCACAAGCAATAAAACTATATATACCGTGCAACTAAATTACATGTTAATTCTTGATTTCTAATGATTCTACATGAAGAACATACCCTCCAAGTTTAGATTTTAGTTTCTGGACCATTCTGATTGGCCGTAATCATGTGCTACTATATGTAGTTGACTGTGTAAATATATCTTGCTATGCTATGAATATTCAATTGAATGCTCCAGATTTGTTTTTTCGAAAACTTAATTGTGGCGATTAAAATAATAGGAATGCCACAAATAGGTATGTAATGGTGGCTCTTACAGGAAACGTCTATGATATATATAATGGTGGTGTTTTCCATAATCGCCACCACTAAATATACTATTGTTGGCGTTCGCTGAAGACGCCACCACTACTTCCTACCAGTGGTGTGAGATTAGTGGCGTGCGGGTTCAACGCCACGAACCTACTTTTCTGAACGCCGCCACTAGGACTTTTCCTACTAGTGGTATTTCTGTTTTTGTTTCTTGTTTCTTTAAGAACCATAGCAAGTAATCATTTGTGTCCTTGGCGCATTCTTTTATTGTAAATTCATGAATGGTATTTGGGTCATTGAACCCAAGGTCATAGATTTTTCCTATTTTACATTCAAGAATCTTCATTCTGCATAATAGCGTATAAAAGAATATAGCAAGAATAATTATACATGTAATGAACGATCCAAGCTAGAGACTTAATTACAGAAATAAATCACTTATAGACAATAGGAACTGATGAGAGATTTGTCGAGGGCGTCTGGATTGAATAATTGAAATAATTCTTGAAAGTCAATGTGTATCTCGCCGTTTCCACAGAAGTAATGATCCTCTCTAATTACCAATGTGAGCATGATGTGACCTTCCTTTAAGGCTTGCATGTACCACTGATGCAATTTTTGCATTTTATGTTTGTAGATGTGGGACCTCCTAACGTGTGACGAGCGGCTTCACGTGCTCAGATATGTATGCTAATTCAGCCACGGTATGTCTTTATTGTCTACAAATTGATCAATAGTCACAACAAGTTCGTTAGCAGTTTTGCGATTAGTTATGCAACCTCCGAATCCTCATCGAAAAACGCATTAAGTAGGGGACACGATTGGTTTTTTTGTTCTCTAAGCTGGGAAATTGTTTTTCCACTTGCACTACTACTTCTCGATCGTTGGACATTTTCTTTATGTGACTTGATAATAGAGCCGTCAAAGTCTGATGGCACATGTTCTGGCCTTGGTCGCTCAAGAAACAGTCGAATAGCCGCATAATATCTTTGGTAGGCTGAGCAACCGCGCGGTAATGGGATCGCATGTTCCAGGACATACCATCCGGAGGAACCATCAGCCCTATCACAATGGCCACCAAGTCTACATCAGAACGGCGCAGGTGAACAAGGGCCAGCACAATCTTGGCACCTAAGACAAGCTATTGGTGCACGCACTCCTTTACCATGCTCATGTTGCGGAATTTCTGCAATGACCCAAGCACGCTAGAAGGAGTTTCATCCAGGGGAAACATGGAGCTGAATATCGATGCGAGTGCTGACCGGGTGATCTTCGGTACCTCTAGCACCTGAAAAACATGGTCCTAAATCGTTGCCATCACGGTTGAATGGTTCTAGTCCATCCAGAAGAATCCCCCAACCTCCACCTCCTGTTGGGTTAGGCAGTTCAGTCGAATGTCGACATGTTCCGTCTCTTACCGTGGAATGAGATTCACAACTACAAAACAACACCAAGTCAGTCGACAACACTGTAACGATCCAAATACTACAAAAGAGAACTCTGGTTACATTGCAGTTGCTCATCAATTTGAGCAACCTCTCAAAGGAGATACTTCTCCCTATTGAATGCCTTCTCTAATTTTGATTTCCAAACATAAGAGTGGCCGTGGATGATGGTAACTTCTTTCTCCAAACTCTTCATGCGATCGCGAAGAAGATGGAGGTGTGAAAACTCATTCGCCCCTGACTGTGGAGAAGCCGAAGGGATAGGCAAGGTCATCGGGACTGCACCGGATGAACCCTATGCAAGAATATTAATGGAAGAAAAGACACATGATGACTATAAAGGAAGCAGCATATATTTACACAAAATCTACCATGTATCAGTTCGAAGTACAGTATGGTACCAAGGAGCACCCCAAGAGACACTCAAGTCGTGTCATTTTCCTCCACCAAGGCGCTACACCCCGCCGCCCCAAAACCCTAGCCGCCGCACGCGCGTCGTCGCCTCCACACGGAGATTCTGCCTCCCTCCTATATTCTCCACCTCCATGGCGTGATAATAAACCCTAAGGCCTGGCATGCCCTAGGTACTTCTTATTGTACAACGTCGGAGCACTGCTGAGTTCTAGCTCCATTTAGACGGTATTGCAGAAGTGCTCCCAGATCTTCATCGACATGTTCATGCTTCGTCTGTGTGTTGTTGATCACACCTCGATGTGGTGCCACAAATCTTGTACATGTCGACACTTGGAGCACTTGATCATGCAGATCTACACAAGGAGAAATCTTCTCGCGGCTAATCGACATACCGACTAGTTCGACAATGATGTCTTCATCGGTGAATGTTCATGGGAGACGTCCATTGGGTAATATAGAGCCTACCATGCTTCAAGCAAGCTCTGTACATCGCAGGGGTAGGCGCCCGCGCACCTGGAAGGGGGGAATCCAATGGCTGGGGGCACCCTGGATTTTCTCGGAAACCAGGGCCCCTTCATGTTCACAGCGAGTCAGGAGCTGAGGACTGGCGATGGCCTACTGCCGCTTCCGCTGACGGGCCAGGCTGAGCAGCGGCGAAGCGAGCAAATGCTCAGGAAGGACACGAGGCCGACCAGGGGAGGTCAGAGCTCAAGCATTCCTAGGGCCACCGGCAAAGGAAAGGGTATCCTGGCCCACGGGCCGGTGACGCCAACTGTCGGTGCCCAGCCCGCCCCTGCCTCTGTGCAAGCCCAGCCTGTCGAGCCGCCAGAGGATGAACCCGTGCAAGTTAGGGACTAAGAGTCCCTGCCGGACCTGAACACGGTGGATGGGAAGGGAAAGGAGGTACTCACGTATCAACGCAGGCGCAGTGAACACATTAGGATGGTCAGAGGTTGGGGTCCATGGAGAGGGCCTCAATGAGGAAGGCGATCGTTGAGGAAGGCTCGGACACGTCAACGGGCTCGGTGGTCGGCCGCTGCCGCAAGACAAGGAAGATCCCTGACATCAACGCGGTGGTGCCGCTGCCGATCACAACCCACTCAGAAGAGACGAACAGGCAGAAACTGCTGGACATGGCTAGCTGCTGCGGGCTTACTCAAGTCGACCAACTGCTGAACATGCAAGCGAAAGACGCGCTGATGAACATGGACCTGATGGTGAAGCTGAAGGAAAATAAGAAGATCCTGGGGAGGGTTCCTCACATGGCTGATGCGACGCTGTTAGGATCCGTCGCTGTTTGGCATTACTTAGTAGGGTGCCTTTACTTTACCACCACCACCTGCATTTTAGGTTTCCTCCAAGGTCGATATTGCACACCCTGGGTGGCGAGCGAGATCGACAACTTGTTATTTCTTTTACCCATGTAATCGTTTCTGCACCCTGTAATGCCAACAGCCTTTTATTTCAACCTTACTTTTCACTGTCTTTTCACACTTTCCCACTGCATACTGCACTGCATTGCATTTTCTACACTTGGGGAAACTTCTCCTAGAATGTGAGGGGATTGGGTGATGCTGACAAGAACTCGATAATCCTCAAACTCATCAGTAACTCTGGAGCCACGATTATTTGCTTGCAAGAGACCAAGCTCGGCGTTATTGATGTCTTTAAAGTCAGAGAATTTCTGCCGTCTGTATACTCTGGATTTGTTTCCCAGCCAGTGGATGGATCGGCAGGTGGTACACTGATCGCCTGGTCGGAAAAGGACATCCAAGTGAATATCAGATCACAGAGCAGATCAGCGCTCACAGTGGATGTGCGGTCCACAACGAACAACACACATTGTGTACTCACCAATGTATGCGCATCTTGCGAAACACAGGGCAGAGCAATTTTCTTCGATGAAATGTTGCAGCTAAAACAGGAAATCACAGTGCCTTGGGCACTTGCAGGGGATTTCAATATATATAGATACATAACAGAGAAAAACAACCACAACATAGCATGGACAGATATGGAAAACTTTAACGGATGGATAGACGAGATGGAGCTAATGGATATTGAAATCTACAACACAAAGTTCACATGGTCCAATAAAAGAAGGGAGCCAACCTTAATCAAGCTAGACAGAGTGTTAGTCAATATTGAATGGAGCCAAAAGTTCATTCACTCACAGTGCAAATCCCTAGGAAGACCAACCTCAGATCATAAGGCAATCCTGATGGACACCGTAACCAATACAAAAGTTGCCAAGATTTTCAGGTACGAGGACTATTGGCTACGCTGCCCAGAGCTAGTCCAGATAACCAAGGAAGTGATAGGACGAGGTACCAAACAAATGTCAGCTGTGTCAAAATTGAACCATAAATTGAGAGCCACCAGGGCGGCAACAAGGAAATGGAGTAAAAGACTACGGTCTGATAGGAAAACACATTACAACCTCAACCATGCCCTTCTGTTCTTTGATGCAATCGAAGAATGGAGGCCTTTATCTGATTTGGAGTACATACTCAGGTTTCCGTGCCAGGAAAAACTCCAGTCCCTATGTGCAGATGAAAACCAGAGATGGAAAAGAAAGGCCAAGATCAAATGGTGCCAGCTAGGGGATGAGAATACCAAGTTCTTTCACACAATGGCAACGTATAGGTTCAGGAAGAATAAGATTAAGATGTTCAGGATGGGGCAACAACATTTCTTTGGTGAGAAAGAAAAAATGAAGATTGCAACAAACTACTACACTGACATTTTTGCTGAAAGAAGGGACTGGAGCAGATCGATTGAATTAAACCAACTGTACAATGCCGAACAGGAAATGTTACACAACCTAGCAGATCCTTTCAGCTGGGAGGAAATCAAAGAGGCGATAACCAAAGCTCCTGCTAGTAGGAGCCTAGGCCCAGATGGGTTCACAAATGAGTTCTACAAATTCTATCTAGATGAGCTAAAAGTCCCCATCATGGATGTCTTCAAGTCTATGCACAACATGACCCTGGAAATGTCAGGGGTGAACCTGGCATATATCGCCCTCCTACCCAAAAAAGAAACACCAGAGGAGGTCACTAACTACAGGCCAATCTCGCTGCAGCACTCCATCCCTAAACTAATAGCAAAGGTACTGACAAACATGCTGCAACCAAAGATAGCAAAACTGGTGGATCAGATGCAATCAGGCTTTATTAAGAACAGATCCATTGTGGAAAACTTTGCCACCGCAATAGAAATGATACAATGTGCAAACAAGCACAAAACCCCAATACTAGTCCTAAAGCTGGACTTCCAGAAGGCGTTTGACTCGGTACATTGGGAATCAATATACGAAACCATGAGAGCCAGAGGGTTCCCGGATAAGTGGATCGCATGGGTAAAGGAACTGCTATGCACGTCAAGAGCACAACTGCTGATCAATGGGATGACAGGGGGAACATTCAGAATCGAGAAGGGGGTTCGGCAGGGCGATCCGCTGTCTCCCTACATCTTCATCCTCCTTGCTGACATCCTACAAAGGATGATTCAGAAAGCATACGACAACGGCATATTACAACACCCAATTCAACATGGGGCACCACTGCCTGCTTTACAATACGCAGACGACGCGCTGCTCATTCTAAGAGGGACAGCAGAGCAGGCCACACTTGCCAAACTTCTTCTTGACGCATTCGCAAGTTTCACTGGACTACACATCAACTACCACAAAAGCACATTTGTCCCTATAAACCTGCCGCCACAGACGGCCAATGACATTTCATCGATTCTCAGATGCCCCATAACTCAGCTGCCATGTACTTACCTAGGACTTCCACTAACGCAAACAAAGATAACCAGAGCAATGTTGCAGCCGGTGGTAGATCGCATTGGTCACAGACTGCCAGGATGGATTCCAAGGATGCTAAACATGGGCGGCCGACTACAAATGGTGAACGCTGTGCTGTCAGCGATCCCCAACTACTTCATAGCATGTATTCAGTGGGATCAAGCAAGCATAGATGCCATAGACAAGATCAGAAGGGCATTTCTCTGGAAAAATGAGAAGGAGGTCAGGGGCGGTCACTGCCTCCTTTCCTGGGATATTGTCACCACACCGAAAGAACAGGGTGGGCTGGGGGTCAGAAACCTAAGAACGCACAACAAAGCGCTGATGGCTAGCTTGACCACTAAACTACTATCACAAGGGGTGGGACCCTGCTTTTCATGGCTTCACAATTGGTACTTGAGTAACAACATACCACAGTCCGCAACTAGATGGGACTCGCCGCTATGGAAAGCACTGGTACCAATGATCCAGGCAGTACAAAGTGCCACATCCTGCCAGGTCAAGCATGGAGATAAAACCGCGTTCTGGTACGATAACTGGACTAAGCTTCGAAGACTGCAGTTCACAATGCCAGCTCTATATTCATTTGCAATGGATCAATGCTGCACTGTCAAATCGCAGTACGCTAATGGAAGCTGGGTACTTAGGCTGCACCACCCCCTCTCTATGACAGCTGACGAGAAGCTGCAGTCGCTAATGACAGCCCTCTCCGAAATAACGCTGCAAGTGGGCGGGACAGGAGACACCAGATCTATGTCCATAACAGGAAAACCGCCAAGAGCGAAAGACTACTATAACCTCTTCTCAGAGCACGGTACAGTTTGGTCACCCGCCAGATGGATATGGTTAAAACCAATTCCGCATAGACATAAGATCTTTTTGTGGCTAGCTTACAGAGGTAGACTAAACACGAGAAGCAACATGGTCACTAAGAAGTGGTGCACAGATAGCGGATGCGACCAGTGCCCTGCGGTGGAAACCTTTGAACACATAGCGTTACATTGCACCCAAGCTTCTTGGATATGGGAGAAGCTAGGAATCAACCACACAGCCCGGAGAGAAAACGAACTTTCAGCGCTTCATCGGGTCAGGATTCAGGGAGACACGGAGACATGGCCCATCTGCGTGGCCGCTTGCCTTCTGTCACTTTGGTATGCTAGAAACTATAGAATCTTCAACCAAAAGATGACCAACAGGAGCACTCTGCTAGCCAACATTGCCGACCTCCTACAGCTCTGGGCTGCCAGGACAAGCAAACGAAGAGATAAACTGCTGACCTGGGCTAACTCACTTAGAGGGCAACACGCTTAATTGCCTCTTCTGCTTTTTTCCTTTTTCTTCCTCCATCCCCTGGATCAGACCAGGTTGTATAATCTAAACCCCCCTCCCCCTGTATCTCTTATATTCCCACAAGGCTAGGGCGAAAACCCTGCCTTATGATATATATATATATATATCAATTAAAAAAAACATTTCCTGGCGACTCGCTAAGGCTTGTTGTGGGGATCTCTGAGGGTATGATCCGTTACCTCCTTCTTTGCATATGATCTTGGTTATGCGCTAGAATTTTTTTTGTTTTGGGTAGCACGTTCCCCAACAGTGTTATTAGAGCAGTCTATGCGTAGACATAGGTACGGATAGATGAATTGTTTAACTATGGCATTATTTACCTTGTTATGCTTCCCAATTGTTGCAATTTTGATCTAGACGGTATATGGGGATAACAATTGGTATGAGTTTTTGTTTGTCAAAGTTTGAAAAGAAGGAGGGAGGAGGGGGGAGGGACCAAAGCAAAAGTGCTAAATAAAATGTAACTCAAAACTAATTTCACGAGACACTTATCAGTTGTGAGTAAAGATATTCTCTTTGAGACGTTTATCTATTGTTGGTTAAGAACTACTTAGATTATATGTAATACTCTTTTGTGTTTGGTACTCTATACCTGTCTAAGTATTATGATGCGAGCAATATGTGCACTTGTCTTTTCAAGTGTTTCCTCCTTACATAATGTATTGTTACATCTAATACTTAACCACATATGTACTAATGGTTTAAACAGATATATGAAGCATTGCAACAAATCTCATTAAAACTTTCTACATGAGGTAAAACATTTTAGCCACATAAATAAAAAAAATAGATAGAAAGTCTAACAACTCTATAAACTAACGTTAAATAGATGCGAAACCTACGGGCCCGTGCGCCGAGGCACACTCCTAAATCTAGTTCTCATCATTCCACGTGCGAGCGCAACGAATCCATGTACTGACCAGACTGACATAGATGCCATAAATACATTATTACACACTCGTGAGTAATGTAGGTAGGGGCCGCCTGTTTCGTGATCGATCAATCATCGATTTGTTTATTACGTACTCTCTTCGTTGGGAAATATAAACATTTTAGTTTTATTAAATAAATGTATCTAAACGTCTTTTAGTATATAGGTTTACTCAGAACCTCTTCGAATTTCTACACTAAAAGATGTCTACAAATATTTGATTCACAAAGCTAAAATATTTATATTTTTAAATTGAGGGAGTAGTTGATTATTTAGAGCTTTTGGCTGGAAACTGCAAACGTACCTCGGGCCACATGTAGCCCTTTGTTTTGAAGATTTTGAAAACAGTATTCTACAATTTTAAAATATTCCAAAAAAAATCCTAGATGTTGATAATGATTTATTCTACCAGCGCGCGAAATCTCAAATCGAAACACCTTGTATTTTAGGCACTGTGTTGAAAATATAAGCAAATTATCATAATATTTAATCCGAAATAAGTAAAAATAAACCATGACTATAAGTGCTGGAATTAATCTAATCATGTATACTAGAAGAATAGACGAACAAATCATATTCAACCAGAATAAGCAGATCACATCTATTCCAAGAGCTAGTACAAGAAACTGCAACAGAAACTGAACTAGATAGGAACAGATTACGTACGGTGCTGGAGGAGGAATCGGGTTCGCGTTCAGGTTGGGGTTGAGGTTCGCGTTGACACCAGTGTCGTCAGCCATGGCGTCGATGTAGAGGCTGCTGATGTCCGGGAAGAAGTCCTCGTCGGGGAAGGAGTGGTCGGTCGACGTGATGCCGTCAGTAGTCGCGCAGACGCGCTCCCCAAAAACCTGATCGCCCCTCACCCGTACAGGTTCACGAGAGGCGGTGGTTCCGGAGGCCTACTGTCCCGTCGTCCGGTGCACGCCGGAAGAGGGGATGGAGAAGGTGTAGCGGCGGCGCAAGGTTCTGGAGGCAGAGAGATGTGTATTGCTCGTATTAGGGTTTTCGCCTAAGGCCGTTTATATATAGCGCCGGTCGGGTAAGACGTGGGGCGTAGCCCACGTCCGAGTAGTAACAGCCCACGTTTCCGGAAAGACCGAAAACGGCTGACAGAAAAATAACTCGCACAATAATTTTCCCGAGCAGCAAAAAGATAAGATCGGCACCGAGGCACAATTCCGCAAACCGCGGCGCGCGCGCGTCGTGACGAGGCGAGGCGTGGCGAGGCGGGCGGCGGAGGAGGAGGAGCGCGCGTGTATGCCACTCCTCTTCACTCTCTTTAGGAGGTAGTGAAACACTCCACTATATATATTGGTCCAACTCCCTCTAAACTAGCAAGGTGGGACTAAACTTTGGTGCCACCCCTTGCTAGGCATGAATGGGCCATGAGAATTTCAGAATTTGTATTAGGCTATGGGCCAAGGCCCACACCCAAATTCCAACAATCCCCCACAAATTCTCATAGGCACATATCATCACATCAATCAGTTCCAGAGCATTGTTTATATACCGGTGCGAGGTGGAGACTGTTAAGTTGAACTTCCACTTAGAACTTCATGCTACACTAGATTGCAACTTGAATAGTGGACTATGCCTTGAACTACAAGTTTGGTGCGCACTAGTTTCACACAAGGTCTAGACCGATACAGGACTGCCGCGAAGCTTCCCCGCGGTTTGGAGCTTATGCGTCATACTCCATGGCCTTTCATGAGTTTATTAGAGAGAACCCAACTCCCACGGACTGCGACGTTTGATAGTCATACTCATATAGGTGTGTTCTTCAAAGGATATTCTGCAGGACAACATCTTTGCTTTAAACAAGCCACTCAGAACACATTAAGGTAAATACCAACCTGCCATGCAGAATAGGAGAGTATTGCATCTATACGGAGTGGTAGTATGTTGTAAGGATACTCTCCTCCCAGTTGACCAACAGCTTGTCTCCCAACTCTACTTCACGGGATCTCCGATCACATAGAGCGAGTTACCACTGTGAGCAACTCAAAAATTGGGTCTCAAACCCATCTCCCTCGATGCATTATCTATCACATTACGTGATAGACCCTTTGTGAAGGGATCTGCCAGATTTTTAGATGTTTGGATATAGTCCAATGCAATAACTCCGGAGTTTCTCATTTTCCTGACAGATTTCAATCTCCTCTTCACATGTCTTGATGACTTCATATTGTCCTTAGAACTGTTTATTTTGATGATCACGGTCTGATTATCACAGTTCATAAGGATTGCGGGTATTGGTTTCTCAACCACAGGTAAGTTCATCAAGAGTTCACGAAGCCACTCTGCTTCAACAGTGGCTGTATCTAATGTTGTGAGTTTTGCTTCCATAGTTGACCTTGTTAAGATGGTTTGCTTTCAAGACTTCCAAGAAACAGCGCCACCACCAAGTGTAAACACATAACCACTCGTGGCCTTAGTCTCATCAGCATCAGAAATCCAGTTTGAGTCACTATACCCTTCAAGTACCCTTGGATACCCGGAGTAGTGAATCCCATAGCTCGCAGTGCCTTTCAAATAACGCAAAACCCTTTCAAGGGCCTGCCAATGAACATCTCCAGGATTTGAGACAAATCGACTTAACTTTCTTACAGCAAAGGAGATATCATGCCTCGTAGCGCTGGCTAAATACATAAGCGAGCCAATAATCTGAGAATATCTCAGCTGATCTTTAGCATCCTTAGGATCTCCCTGATTCTTTCGAACCAACACGCTAGGATCATATGGTGTAGGAGAGGATCTACATTCGCTATACCCAAAACGACTCAAGATCTTTTCCACATAGTGAGACTGAAGCAGTGTTATCCCACCATCATAATCTTTCAGCAGCTTTATGTTCAATATCACATCAGCCACTCCTAGATCTTTCATCTCAAAACAACGAGATAGAAAGTCTTTGACCTCATTGATAACATTAAGATTGGTCCCGAATATCAGTATATCATCAACATACAGACATAAGATGACTCCCTCGCCCCACCATGGCGATAGTACACACACTTGTCAGCTTCGTTTACAATAAAGCCTTCATCAGTTAAAGTCCTTTCAAACTTCTCATGCCACTGCTTAGGTGCTTGCTTAAGACCATACAGAGACTTCAGTAACTTGCACACCTTGCCTTGTTGACCATCTATCACGAATCCATCCGGCTGATCCATATAAATTTCCTCATCTAACTCTCCATTTAGGAAAGCCATCTTAACGTCCATTTGATGAACGAGAAGACCATGCGAGGCAGCCAAGGATAGTAGTACTCGAATGGTGGTCAATCTAGCCATAGGTGAATAAGTATCAAAGAAGTCTTCGCCTTCTTTCTGGGTATAACCCTTGGCAACAAGGCGTGCCTTATACTTCTCAATAGTATCATCAGGTCTAAGCTTCTTCTTAAACACCCACTTACATCCTACAGGTTTGCACCCATAAGGACGATCAGTAATTTCCCAAGTTCTGTTTGCTATGATGGAATCCATCTCACTGCGAACGGCTTCTTTCCAGTAGTCATCATCTTGAGATGCATAAGCTTCTGAAATATAAGTGGGAGTATCATCCACGAGGTATACAATGAAATCATCACCAAAGGACTTCGCAGTCCTTTGTCTCTTACTTCTGGTAGGAGCTTCACTGTTATCCTCCACAGGATTATCAGGGTGTTCTATCGAAATGGTGGGTTCAGGAACTGTAATTAATTCTTGACTAGATAAACTAGGCATCTCCTGATTTGATGAACTAGACGAATCTTTCATGGGAAAGATGTCTTCAAAGAAAGTCGCATCATTCGACTCCATGATTGTACGAACATGCATGTCAGATACCTGAGATTTCACTATCAAAAATCTATAGCCAATGCTATGAAATGCATATCCCAGAAAAACACAATCCACGGTTTTTGGTCCAAGCTTGCGCTTCTTGGGTATCGGCACATTCACTTTCGCCAAACAACCCCAAGTTCGTAAGTAGGAGAGTTTCAGCCTTTTCCTTTCCCATTCCTCAAATGGAGTAATGGTTTTGTTCTTTTTGGGAACACGGTTTAGGACATGACACGCAGTCTTTATTGCCTCCCCCCACCATTCCTTGGATAGACCCGATGTATCTAACATGGCGTTAACCAAATTAGTTAGAGTACGGTTCTTTCTTTCGGCCACCCCATTTGACTGAGGTGAGTAGGGAGGCGTCCTCTCATGGATAATACCATGCTCCGCACAAAAAGAATCAAATTCGTTGGAAAAATACTCTCCACCACGATCAGACCGAAGTCGCTTAATCTTTCGATCAAGTTGGTTTTCTGATTCAGCTTTATAGATTTTGAAGTGATTAAAATCTTCATCTTTAGATTTCAGAAGATACACATAACAGTATCGAGTGGAATCATCAATTAAAGTCATGAAGTATCGCTTTCCACCTTTTGTCAACTCACCATTCATCTCACAAAGATCTGAATGTATTAGTTCCAGTGGTGCCAAATCTTGTACCTCGGCAGTCTTGTGAGACTTGCGAGGTTGCTTAGCTTGCACACACACTTGACACTTGGAACTTTTGACAGTAGTAAATTTCGGAATTAAATTCATATCGGCAAGCCGCGTCATGCACCCAAAATTAATATGACAAAGTCGTGAATGCCAAATATTGGATTCACTATCATTGCAAACATGATTAATAACTTGAGTACATAAGTCTGACAAAGATAAGCCGAACAAGCCTCCGCACTCATAACCCTTTCCCACAAATTGTCCACACTTAGAAATTACTACTTTATTGGACTCAAAGACTAACTTAAAACCATCTCGACACAGAAGAGATCTGCTGACGAGATTCTTATTGATTGAGGGAACGTGCTGCACATTCTTCAGCTGTACGATCTTCCCCGAAGTAAACTTCAGATCCACCGTACCAACACCTTGAACAGAAGCACGTGAGCCATTTCCCATCAGCACGGAGCCAGCCCGTTCGACCTGATAAGAAGAGAACATGGAAATATCAGCACATACATGTATATTTGCACCAGTGTCTATCCACCAATCAGGTGAATTACAAACTGAAAGAACAGTGGAAAATATACCGTACCCAGCATCCTTCATCTCAATATCACCAAGAACAACATTAGCGGACTTGCCACTATTTCCATGTGGACGCTTGTCAAAGCGATTGGGGAAGCTAGGAGCCCAATGATTAGGATCACCACAGACTTGGCAGGATCCTTTCTTCTTATACTTAGTCTTCTTATTGAAGTTGGTAGTCTGTGCGGCCTTGTTTTTGCCATCAAACTTTCCTTTGCCATCAGACCTGTTCTTATTCTTGAACTTGTGGGACTGTAAGTTGTTTTTCTGCACTACATGTGCGCTAGAACTTCCATCAAAGCCTCGAGGACGTGTATATTTCGCTCTCGCCTTTTCTTCAACATGAAGAGATCCGATGAGATCCGAAACAGAAAACTCTTGTCTCTTATGTTTCAAAGAAGTAGCAAAGTTCCTCCAAGAAGGAGGAAGCTTGGCAATAATGCCTCCGGCCACGAACTTGTCCGGTAAGTTACACTTGAACTGCTCGAGTTCTTTGGCAAGGGACTGTATCTCATGAGCCTGATCCACGATGGGATGGTCATCGGTCATCTTGTAGTCATAGAATTGCTCCATGATATACAGTTCAGTGCCAGCATCCGAAACACCAAACTTGGCGTCCAGTGCATCCCACGCATCCTTGCCATTATCAAATGACATATAGGTGTCAACAATGTTGTCACCAAGAATATTGAACAAAGCCCCCATAAACATGGTGTCGACTTTCTGAAACGCTTCCTCCTAAACAGGAGAAAGGTCTCCCTCAGGTTTGCCAAGAGTGGCGCTATAGCAGCCTAGGTTTTTCAACCATAGAACTGCTCTCGTGCGCCATCTCTTATAATTGACACCGTCAAAAGGAGGCGGCCTTGTAGCCGTGGCTAAACCAGTTGAATTCAGTTGCCTATAATCAGGCTTTTGGATTGTTGAAAATATAAGCAAATTACCATAATATTTAATCCGAAATAAGTAATAATAAATCATGACTATAAGTGCTGGAATTAATCTAATCATGTATACTAGCAGAATAGACGAACATATCATATTCAACCAGAATAAGCAGATCACATCTATTCCAAGAGCTAGAACAAGAAACTGCAACAGAAACTGATCTAGATAGGAACAGATTACGTACGGTGCTGGAGGAGGAATCGGGTTCGCGTTCAGGTTGGGGTTGAGGTTCGCGTTGACACCAGTGTCGTCAGCCATGGTGTCGATGTAGAGGTTGCTGATGTCCGGGAAGAAGTCCTCGTCGGGGAAGGAGTGGTCGGTCGACGTGATGCCGTCAGTTGTCGCGCAGACGCGCTCCCCAAAAACCTGATCGCCCCTCACCCGTACAGGTTCACGAGAGGCGGTGGTTCCGGAGGCCTATTGTCCCGTCGTCCGGTGCACGCCGGAAGAGGGGATGGAGAAGGTGTAGCAGCGGCGCAAGGTTCTAGAGGCAGAGAGATGTGTATTGCTCGTATTAGGGTTTTCGCCTAAGACCGTTTATATATAGCACCGGTCGGGTAAGACGTGGGGCGTAGCCCACTCCGAGTAGTAACAACCCACGTTTCCGGAAAGACCGGAAATGGCTGACAGAAAAATAACTCGCTCAATAATTTTCCCGAGCAACAAAAAGATAAGATCGGCACCGAGGCACAATTCTGCAAAACGCGGCGCGCGCGCGCGTCGTGACGAGTCGTGGCGAGGCGGGCGACAGAGGAGGAGGAGCGCGCGTGTATGCCACTCCTCTTCACTCTCTTTAGGAGGTAGTGAAACACTCCACTATATATATTGGTCCAACTCCCTCTAAACTAGCAAGGTGGGACTAAACTTTAGTGCCACCCCTTGCTAGGCATGAATGGGCCATGAGAATTTCAGAATTTGTATTAGGCTATGGGCCAAGGCCCACACCCAAATTCCAACACACTGTTCAAAAAATAGACCTTAGTAGTTAGGGTTACATATAGGGAAATTCTCGTAGTTACATATCTAGAGAATTTACTTTGTGTCAAGCCTAAAATTGAAAAAGTATTAAAAATTGGTTAGCACCTATTCACCCCCCCTCTAGGTGCCCATACGATCCATTTCAATTGGTATCAGAGCCTCGGCTCTTATTTCGGGCTTAACCGCCTAAGAGAAGTATGGGTTCCAAGGGAGATGGGAGTGATGCTCCGGAGGTAGTCACCATGAACGATCTCAAGACGTTGGAAACAACCTTGGTGAGTTCAATGGAGGCTAAGATGGAAGAGATGCGTCAATTGATAATGCGTCTCTCCACATCCGCAGCATCACCTCCATCTAACTCTGAGGATACCACTCCGCAATCCAAGGAAACGGGTAAAACTGTTTCCAAAGATAACGAAGTGGTAGGTGATGATACTAGTAAGAGCTCCTCCTCGAAAAAGGATAGCGGTAAGGATGGATACAATGAGGTTTCTCATGTGTATTCCCCTGATCCGCCTATTCCTCACCCACATATACATAATAGGGGTGATCCACCCAAACTGTCAGCTTCTACTTTCTCTCAATGGCAATTTTTGATGAAATCTCATGTGTGCAGTTCCTCCATAGAGTTGTGGAAGATCATCGAAAATGGTCTTCACGTTGGAAATCCTAACAATCTCACAAGGAGAGAAGTGGTCGATAGCCAACTCAATGCTACAGCTCTACACATGATACAGCTTGGTGTGGGTGACAAAGACATGCCACACATTCAGCATCTTAGCACAGCTAAAGAAGCTTGGGATGCTCTCACCGAGCTCTTCATCGGAAATGAAAGTATGAGAAGGAATAGATATGATGCCTTGAGCAATGAAGCTGAAGGATTTTATATGCTGGATGGAGAAGACCACGAGGACATGTATAGGAGGCTCAAGGCAATAGCCACAACCTTCAGAAACCACGGTGCAGCTCATGTTGATGATGCTTGGATCAAGCGCAAGTATGTCAGTGCTCTTATGCCATTTGAGCCCACGGATTTGAAAAGTCTCCAAGGTAGGCATAACTATCACCTCATGTCATCCAATGAGGTAATGCAAGAAATGGCCGCCTTCAAAGTGGCTGCCAAGAATGCCGAAGATGCTCGTGCTCGAGCTATGGGGATGCAAAAGGGGGTCAACATGGCCTTGAAGACTAGTGTGATTGATCATGATGAATATGCGGTAGAAGGTCTGGACTGTCCCAAAGATATAAAAAGGATCCACGGACAATACTTGGCTCCTTATGCAAGAAACTTTTGGAAAGATCCAGCCAAGGCTAAAGCTGAATTAGATCGCAAGAGTGGAGCCTATGGAAGAAAAGAAAATGGTCCCAAGCTGAGAACATGCTTTAATTGTGGTGACCGGCTGCACTTTGTAGCTGAGTGTCCATATCAAAGTAGAGAGGATAATGGAGGAAGACTCATTTTCAAGGACAAATCAAAAGCTCCACATAAGAAATAGTTTGTTAAGAAGAATGCTCCTTTCAAGAAGCAACCAAAGATTGTTCTAGTGGCTCAAGAAGAATATTCATCGGGGAGTGAAGATGAGGACGAGGACGATAGCTATCAAGAGGTGGATGCTATAGCCACCACATCTACATCAACATCTCTCTTCGACTCTCCGAACGAAAACATCATCAACAAGAATGCTACTTGCCTCATGGCAAGAAGCTCCGAGGTAACCTCTTCTAACTCTTCTTTTCCCAAGGCTATGATAGACATGGATGATCCTGCTAGTCTTAAGGTTAAAGAAGAGATTATTGCTTTGGATTATTTCTATACTAACCTGCAAGGTGAGCACAAAGTTCGTTTTGAGGCTCTTATGGATCAGCTGGCCCAAAACGAAGCACTCCTCGAAGAAAAGGGCAGAATTGAAAGGGAGGATGCAATGGAAATTGCATCCCTAAAAAATGCTCTTGAAGAAGAAGAAGAAGAAGCTCGGGTCTCTCTTGAAGAGAGGCTTGAGTCTATGGAAGAGTCACATGAAGAAATTGTGACTAAACTTGTTAAGGAACGTGACAATGCTGTCACCAAGGCAAAGAAGTTAAAGAAGGAAAGGATTGACTATGGGGCTGCTCATGATAGACTCTCCGAGGAATTGGAGAAACTTGACAATGCTTACAAGGCGTTGAAAAACGAGTTCTCTATTCTCAATGAGTCACATGATCAGCTTCAAAGTCGATTGGCCAAATATGACACTCCTAGCTCGTCCAACTCAACATATAGTAACAAGAAAAATGCTAGTGTGGAAAAAGAAGTGATCAAGGACATCACTACAAAGGACAAAGGTGTGCTTGATGAAGTCCTTGGCAAGCAAAGGTAAAATCATGGTAAAGAGGGACTTGGGTATGTCACCAAGTCCAAGAAGAAGAAAACCAAGAAGAACAAGACCAAGAATGTGCAATTAAAGACAAGCACTGCTGAGAAGGTCGTCACAAAAGACAAGACTAATAATATTGGTTTTGCAGGGTCTCACAATCCGAATTATGAACTCTTTTGTGATAACTATGGCAATGTTTATGCTTATTATGTTGGTCCTTTTGATGAATATATTGCTTGGTCTATTTGGGTCCCAAAGACCCTTGTTACTAACATGAAAGGACCCATTGAAAAATGGGTACCTAAAACCAAGAAGTAATTTTCTTGCAGGGCTATGCTTCCGGTGGGTCGAAATGGGTGCTGGATAGTGGCTGCACTAGTCATATGACCGGAAGCAAGGAGATCATCACGGAGATGCGTCCAAATCTTGATAATATCACAGTCTCCTATGGTGATAAGTCTAAATCTCAAGTATTGGGTCTTGGCAAGGTTGTGGTTGCCCACGATATCTCTCTCGTGGACGTCATGCTTGTTGAGACCCTTGGCTACAATATTTTTTCTGTTCGTGCCCTTGGCAAGATGGGTTTTGCTGTTTTTACCGATGATGATTTGGTGGTACTCTTATGGAGCAAGTCTCTAAAGGTCGCTTTTGTTGGATACGTCGAAAATGACCTGTATGTGGTGGACTTCTCGGGGAAAACCACTTCGGGTCCGATGTGTCTATTCGGAAAGGCTGACGTGGGCTGGCTATGGCATCACCGTTTAGCCCATGTCAACATGAGAACTTTGCAAAGTCTCCAAAAGGGTGGCCACATCCTTGGACTAAAAGACAATGTCTCTTTTGCCAAAGATCGTGTTTGCAGGGCTTGTGTTGAAGGAAAAATGCATGATTCTCCTCACAAGAGAAAGACTATTGTGTCATCAAAGAGGATCTTTGAATTACTTCATGTGGATTTATTTGGTCCTCCTTCTCATGCAAGTCTTGGTGGGAAGAAATATTGCTTGGTCATAGTCGATGACTACTCAAGATATACATGGGTCTATTTCTTCAAGCTGAAAAGTGAGACTCAACAAACTGTCATCGACTTTGCCAATGAAGTTCAACGTCAACACAATGTTCCCATCTTGGCAATTAGAAGTGACAATGGCTCAGAATTCAAGAACTACACTTTAAACGAGTTTCTTAGCGAAGAGGGGATTAGACACCAATATTCCGCTGCGTACACCCCTCAACAAAATGGTGTAGCCGAGAGGAAGAACCGGACTTTGATGGATATGGCAAGATCTATGCCTGATGAATTAAAGTCTCCTTATAATTTTTGGGCTGAAGCCATATCCACTGCTTGTCACTCATCTAACCGGCTCTACCTTCGGAAGATCTTGGACAAGACCCCATATGAAATACTTACCGGTAACAAACCCAACATCTCATACTTCAGGGTATTCGGGTGTAAGTGTTTCTTTCTTATTAAAGGTGTCCGTTTGTCAAAATTTGAATCCAAGGCTTTAGAAGGTATTTTTGTTGGTTACGGTGCCGAATACCACACTTATAGAGTCTACAACAAGGTCACTGGGATTGTTGTAGAATCTTGTAGTGTGGAGTTCGATGAAAATAACGGCTCCTTTGTAGGGCAAGTTGATGTTTGTGATGCAGAAGTTGAAATACCCCAAGATGCCATAAGAAGAATGGGCGTGGGATTTTTCTGCCCCATTGAGGAACCCCTTGTGGCGGATCGGGAAGGACAATGCTCCACACATGTGGAGCCCTCATCTCAACAAGATCAACAAGCTCCTACTGTTGGAGACAATCCTGCACCAACACCACAATCTGCTGAAGACCATCTGTCCCCTGGACAAGCTGGTAGTCCCAGGCCGGACTATCCGCCCCCTCCAAGGGGCGGACAATCCGCCCCTGGCACTCCAACTCGTTCCAGAGGATCCGAAGGAGAAGTCAACAACTCTGAAGCTCCCATGCCGGATTCTCCGGCCCCCGAGGACGGATTCTGCGGCCCTGGGTCTCCAACTCCCGTCTGGCATCCTCAGGAAGATGGATCTGGTGCTTCACCTCCCAGGCCGGATAGTCCGGCCCCTCCAAGGGGCGGATTATCCGGGCCTGAAGAAAATGTTCAGCAATAATCTTCCAGCGATGTGATCAAGATCAAGGGCAAGGCAGTAATCAAGACAAGGATACAACAATTGAATCCACTCCTAGAAACAATAAGGACATTGAGGCTCGTCGCAAGGCTCGTGCTGATCGCAACCTTGAACTAAGAGGTCACACTCTTGACAAGGTTGTTGGTGATCTACGACGAAGGGTATCCACTAGAAGAGAGCTTGCAAGCTTCTGTGATCATCAAGCTCACATTTCCATGGTTGAACTGAATAAGGTTTTTGATGCTCTTGAAGACCCCGATTGGGTTGTTGCAATGCATGAAGAATTAAACAACTTCGAACACAACAAAGTTTGGAAGCTCGTAGAAAAGCCAAAACAGGATGAAAATGGCATTGTTGTGAGGAATAAAGCACGACTCGTGGCTCAAGGATTCTCTCAAGTAGAAGTAATTGATTTTGGCGAGACCTAAGCTCCTGTGGCTCGCCTTGAGTCCATCCGTATCCTTCTTGCATATGCAGCCCATCATAATTTTAAATTACAACAAATGGATGTTAAGAGCGCTTTCCTTAATGGTCCTCTACATGAGTTAGTATACGTCAAGAAGCCCCCGGGGTTTGAGGACCCCAAATTTCCGAACCATGTCTACAAACTCGATAAGGCGCTCTATGGCCTTAAACAAGCCCACGTGGTATGAGCACCTTAAAGAGCTTTTGCTAGACCGTGGATTCGAAGTTGGGCAAATCGATCCCACTCTTTTTACTAAGAAGGTTAATGGGGAGCTTTTTGTATGCCAACTTTATGTAGATGACATTATTTTTGGCTCTACTAACCAAGCTTTTAACGATGAATTTTCGAAGCTTATGACTGACAGGTTTGAGATGTCCATGATGGGTGAGCTCAGGTTCTTTCTTGGATTTGAGATCAAACAACTTAGAGAGGGAACCTTTATTAATCAAGCTAAGTACATCCAAGACATGCTCAAAACGTTCAAGGTGACGGATCTCAATGGCGTTGCTACCCCAATGCAAACAAAGTGTCATCTTGAGCTCAATCCCAAGGGTAAAGACGTGGATCAAAAGGTATACCGATCCATGATCGGCTCTCTCCTTTACCTTTGCGCATCTAGGCCCGATATCGTGTTAAGTGTAGGAGTGTGTGCAAGGTACCAAGCCGCTCCTAAAGAAAGCCACTTAGTGGCAGTCAAGCGAATCTTCCGATATTTGGCTCATTCCCAAATTTTGGGTTATGGTATCCCAAGGGTTCAAGTTTCTCTCTATGTGGTTACACTGATTCAGATTGGGCTGGTGACAAAGATGATAGGAAATCAACCTCTGGTGCATGCCAATTCTTGGGCAGGTCTCTAGTGTGTTGGTCATCAAAGAAACAGAATTGTATTTCACTCTCAACCGCCGAAGCTGAATATGTTGCTGCTGCAAGTGCTTGTACTCAATTGTTATGGATGAGGCAAACTTTAAAGGAATATGGTGTCAATTGTGACAAAGTGCCTCTTTTATGCGACAATGAAAGTGCTATCAAAATTGCTTACAATCCCGTGCAGCATACAAGAACAAAACATATAGAGATTCGCAACCACTTTATTCGGGATCATGTTGCTCGTGGAGATATTGCTCTATCCTTTGTGAGCACGAAGAACCAACTTGATGATATTTTCACGAAGCCTCTTGATGAAGCAAGATTTTGTTATTTGAGGAATGAGCTAAATATCATAGATTCAAGGAGCTTGGCTTGACTACCCTTGAACACTCACTTGCTCTTATTCATGTATTTGGTTTAGATGCGGGCATAGACACAAGGGGAGTGTGGTCCTAATTGATTGGGCCAACCCTCCCCCCATAATGCCGAAAGCAAGTAAAATCATTTCCCTTAATATCACTTTATGATATGTGGGCCATCGTTGAGCATTGGTTTTGAACTCAAGATACATCTTCGCGGTGTCATGCCATGCGCTCCAACATGGTGGCTTCGGCCACCACCCTCTTCCTCGAGAAGAGTTGATTTTTCATGGGTCTCGTTGGATTTTCTTGCGTATCTCATGTTCTTATGAAAAACACTCAAATTTGGCTTTTGATTGATTTGATTCTTGCAAATTCGAGTGATCTCCAGGGGCGTTAGCATCGCTCTTCTTCCTTTTTGGCGTTTCGATGCCAAAGGGGGAGAAGTAGTTCTATTAGGTCTCGTGGATTTGCAAGGGTTGGGCATAATCTTTTCGATTTTAGTCGTTTTTATTTGCTTGCTTGTGCCTTTTCTAGCGTGAACTCTTTTGCTATTTGTGTTTGTCTATGTAAGACTATGTCGTACTCCACTATATTATGGACCTCATGGAATTCTGGAACTGTGGAGCATATTTGATGGCATAGGGATTCATGGGATTATCTATGTATGCTTTGGCTATATTCTCATCCCGGTGGTATGACCTTGTTTCCCCAACCACATCGTTTCAATTATCTTAGTTATGGAAGTAGTGTTCTCCCTAGTGTGTGCATTTGTATTCAAATGCAAATCTTAAATATGCACACATCTAGGGGGAGCGTCTTTCATTTTTAAGGTGGCATTTGCCGGTTTTATTGCAAATCCTGGTATTGTCATCTAACACCAAAAAGGGGGAGATTGAAAGAACATTTCTTAATCCCTAGTGTTTTGTGTGTTAGATAACAATACCAAGGATCTTTTAATGTGTGTTGAAGTGTTGCAGCTCTATTTGAGAATAAAGGGAAAAGGACTCTGCCTTTGGGGGCGGATAATCCGGCCCCACCAGGGGCGGATAATCCGCCCCTCCCTTTGCCCAAGCAGGCGCAAGCCCCAGAAGGGGGCAGAATTTTGGCCGGATTTTCTGGCCCCGCCGGATAATCCGCCCCTAAGGGGGGCGGATAATCCGCCCCCTGGCTCATCGCCAAGGCGCAAGCCCCAGAGAGGGGGCGGAGTTTTGGCCGGACTTTCCAGTCTGGCCGGATAATCCGCCCCTCAGGGGGGCCGGATAATCCGCCCCCCAAGATCTTCACCAAGCTTCACCATGGCGCAAGCCCCAGAGAGGGGGCGGAGTTTCCCCCGGAGAATCCGCCCTTGGGCGCGGAGTTTTCCCAGGGGGCGGATAATCCGCCCCAAGTGGGGGGCGGATTATCCGCCCCCAAAGTTGTGCAACGGCCAGATCTGGGGAGGGGGTATTTAAGCCAGCCATCCCCCTCCTGCCAGAACTCTTGATTCATCTCAGAAAAGACCAGATCAGATCTGAAAGCTTCATCCAAGAGTGCTCCACCTAGATCCACCCAAAGGCCCCATCCCTTGGGGAATCGAAGGAGGAGAACTCGATCTTCATCATCAGCAATCAAGCGCTTCATCTCCTCTCCATTCATTTGGAGAACCTCCGATCTAGTATTTCTTGCATATTGATAAACCTTATTCTTGTGGCAGCCTGTTGTCATCTCGGGAGCCCCCAATTGGGTTGTGGGTGTGTGCCCCGATAGTGTTGTAAAAGGCACCGGTTCCCGCCTCGAAGGGATCCAATAGTGGAGAAGGTGGATCAGGCCTCTCGTGGCGAGATCCATCGGAGAATAGGGTGAGGCCTATTGTGGCATGGTGGTCTTAGAACCGCCCACCCCTCCAACGTAGATGTACTTCCCTTAACAAGGAAGGAACTGCGGTAAAACAAATCCCTGTGTCTCCGCGTGCTCCACTACGGTTTCCTCGCTCCTCTTTTATGTGCTTAGTAGTTAGGGTTACATATAGGGAAATTCTCGTAGTTGCATATCTAGAGAATTTACTTTGTGTCAAGCCTAAAATTGAAAAAGTATTAAAATTTGGTTAGCACCTATTCACCCCCCTCTAGGTGCCCATACGATCCATTTCAGACAAGTCGAGCTTTATAGACAGTAACATTACCATCAGCATCTGTTTTCTTCTTGAAAATCCATTTGTTCTCGACAGCCTTCCGGCCATCCGGTAAGTCCACCAAAGTCCATACTTGGTTTTCGTACATGGATCCAATCTCGGTTTTCATGGCTTCTTGCCATTTATTGGAATCTAGGCTCATCATCGCTTCCTCATACGTCGCAGGGTCATCGGTGTTGTCCACCAACATGACATTCATTACGGGATCATACCAATCAGGAGTGGTACGAGTTCTCGTTGACCTACGAGGCTCTATAGCAACTACAACCGAAGTTTCATGATCATCATCATTATCTTCCTCTCTTATTGGTGTAGGCGTCACAGGAACTACTTCCGGTGCTGTGCTACTCGCAAGTTCGAGAGAAGGTTCGACAACCTCGTCGAGTTCTACTTTCCTTCCAGTTACTTTTTTCGAGAGAAATTCCTTCTCTAGAAAGGATCCATTCTTCGCAACGAAGATTTTGCCCTTGGATCTATGATAGAAGGTATACCCGATAGTTTCCTTCGGGTATCTTATGAAGATGCATTTTTCCGCTTTGGGTTCAAGCTTGTCCGGCTGTAACTTCTTTACATAGTATTCGCAACCCCAAACTTTAAGGAACGACAATTTAGGTTTCTTCCTAAACCATAATTCATACGGTGTTGTTTCAACGGATTTAGATGGTGCCCTATTTAAAGTGAATGCGGCTGTTTCTAATGCATAACCCCAAAATAATAGCGGTAAATCTGTAAGTGACATCATAGAACGAACCATATCTAAGAGAGTTCGATTACGACGTTCGAACACACCATTACGCTGTGGTGTTCCCGGTGGTGTCAATTGTGAAAGTATTCTACATTTCTTCAAATGCTCGCCAAACTCATAACTTAGATATTCACCTCCACGATCAGAACGTAGAAATTTAATCTTCTTGTTATGTTGATTCTCAACCTCACATTGAAATTCCTTAAACTTCTCGAAAGTCTCGGACTTATGTTTCATGAAATAGATATACCCATATCTACTCAAGTCATCCGTGAAGGTAAGAACATAACGATAACCACCATGCGATGCTACACTCATTGGACCACACACATCGATATGTATGATTTCCAATAAGTCCGTAGCTCGCTCCATCATACCAGAAAATGGAGTCTTAGTCATTTTTCCCATCAGACATGCTTCACATCTTTCAAGTGATTCGAAATCAGGTGATTCAAGAAGTCCATCGGAATGGAGTTTCTTCATACGCTTCACTCCAATATGACCAAGACGTCAGTGCCACATATAGGTCGAGTTATCGCTCAATTTCAAACGTTTAGCCTTAATATTATTAATATGTGTATTTCCACTATCGAGATTCAATAAGAATAGACCATCTATCAAAGGTGCCTATGCATAAAACATATTACTCATATAAATCGAACAACCATTATTCTCGGACTTAAACAAGTAACCGTCTCGCAATAAACAAGATCCCGATATAATGTTCATGCTTAACGCAGGCACCAAATAACAATTATTTAAGTATAAAACTAATCCCGATGGTAGATGAAGAGGTAGCGTGCCGCGATGATCACATCAACCTTTGATCCATTTCCCACGCCGCATCGTCACCTTGTTCTTCGCTAGCTTCCATTTATTCGCAGACCTGTTTCGAGTTACAAATATGAGCAACCAACCAGATCAAATACCTGTGCACTACTACGAGTACTAGTGAGATACACATCAATAACATGTATATCGGATATACCTTTCTTCTTGATGTTGTCGTTCTTCCAATCCGCCAAGTACTTTGGGCAATTCCGCTTCCAGTGACCTTCTCCCTTGCAGTAAAAACACTCAGTATCAGGCTTAGGTCCATCCTTGGTCTTCTTCGTCGGCGCGGTAACTTTCTTACCACCCTTCTTGAAGTGTCCCTTTTGCTTAGACTTGCCTTTCTTGAATTTGGTGGTCTTATTGACCATCAACACTTGTTGCTCTTTCTTGATCTCCACTTCTGTAGATTTTAACATGGCGAAGAGTTCTGGCAATTGCTTGTTCATGTTTTGCATATTATAGTTCATCACAAAGTTCTTGTAACTTGGTGGTAGTGATTGGAGGACACGATAAATCCCCAAAGCATTAGGAATCACTATACCCAAGCTTTGAAGTTTGTTTGCGTGCCTAGACATCTTAAGCACATGCTCACTGACGGAGCTTCCCTCTTCCATCTTGCAGTTAAAGAACTTTTCAAACGCCTCATAGCTCTCAATTGCCGCATGAGTCTCAAAGATCAATTTGAGATCACGGACAATATCATGTGGGTCTGAATTCTCAAACCTTTTATGAAGCTCCTATTCTAAACCATACATGATAGCACACTGAACTGTGGAGTACTGAATCTTCCGAGCAAGGTAAACATTCTTTACTTCGTCGGTAGCAGTAGCTGCAAGTGGCACCCAGCGGTGCATCCAGCACATAGGTCAAATTACCAGCTGTGAGGACAATCCTCAAATTGCGGAACCAATCCGCGAAGTTGCTTCCATTGTTTTTCAACTTTTCTTTCTCTAGGAACGCATTAAAATTGATGGTAGGGGCCGCCATTGATCTACAACATATTTGCAATAGTTTAGACTAAGTTTATGACAAATTGAGTTCTAATTAATAGTTAAATTAATCTAGGTGAACTCCCACTCAAAACAATATCCCTCACATTGTTTTAGTGATCACACGAACCAAATCCACCACATCAAAACCGATCATCATGAAAGTTGATGTAGCTTCAATGGCGAACAATCGACATGTTCATCATATCTACTATATGATTCATGCTTTACCTTTCGGTGATCCGTGTTCCGAGACCATGTCTGTACATGCTAGGCTCGTCAAGATCAAACCTTAGCTTCCGCATGAGCAAATATGGCTTGCTCACGTTGTATACACTTGCAGAATCTAACACACCCGATCATCACGTGGTGCTTCGAAACAACAAGCTTTAGCAATTGTGCTTACTAAGGGTGAACACTTTAGAACTT
Organism: Avena insularis; assembly: GCA_023614405.1. NCBI lineage: Eukaryota > Viridiplantae > Streptophyta > Magnoliopsida > Poales > Poaceae > Avena > Avena insularis. Next base: position 21,814,182 of record CM042691.1, on the reverse strand, counting down.
GAAATTCATGTGCATGAGGGATCATCTTATAATGCTACCGTCGTTAACTAAGCAATACAAGATGCATAAAGGATTAACATCACATGCAATTCATAATATGTGATATGATATGGCCTTTCTTCTTTGTGCTTCCGATCTCCATCTTCAAGAACGAACATGATCTCCATCATCACCGGCATTGCATCAAGGTCACTGATGCTGCTCCATGGTTGTCGTCCACCGGCTTCAACTATTACAACTACTTTGAATAGACACGTGGGTCTTAACAGAAATTAAAGACAACCATATGGCTCCTGCCGGTTGCCAACTTACAATAAGGAACATTGCATACATCAAATATAATCACAATCATGGCCATATCACATCACAGCACACCCCTGCAAAACAAAGTTAGACGCCTCTACTTTCTTTGCATGTTTTACGTGGTTTGGGGCTTTCAATAAGTGTCGTTCTAACTTACGAACAAGAACCACATTATTGATACTAGTATTGTCAATTACCCATTGTAAATTGAATCTTAACTATGTTGGGAGAAACAGGCACCCGCAAAGCCACTTATGCAATACAAGTTGCATGTCAAGCGTGGAGCAAGTCTCATGAACGATGTCATGTAAGGTTAGCCCGGGCCGCTTCATCCCACCATCCCGCAAGATGCAAAGTACACAAGAAGCAATCGACAACAAAAGCATCAACGCCCACAATGACCATTGTGTTCTACTCGTGCAACAGATCTACATATAGACACGGCTCTGATACCACTGTAGGGTTGCGTAGCATGGAAAACAAAAAATTTCTACCGCATACAAACAAACAAGCCAAGATCTATCCACTAGATTGTAGCAACGAGTCGATGGAATAACTCACCCTCGAAGATTCCAAAGTGTTTAACGAGAGCGGATTCTCGTGGGTGATGTAGTCGTACTCTTGCCGATCTCAAGATCGCGTAGACGATCCTTCCGCGTTCGTGCCGGCGCTTCAATCGGTCACACGCTCGATTGACGAAGACCTTCCTCTCCCTTGTTCCAGCCGGCAGCGAAGGTTGTAGCACTCTCCTCGCGATTCCGGCAGCACAGCGGCCTGGTACCGGAAGTAGAGGGGAGATCTCGTAGGGCTTCGCCTTAAGCCGGAGCGAGTATGGTGGACTATGAGAGAGATCCTCGATGATCTAGGGTTTATACGCACCAAGGATGAGGGTCTAGGGCCGGCGGCTAGGGTTTCCCTAGGCGGCGGCAGCAGGAGGTGGCGGCGCCGGCGGCTGGGAGCTAGGGTTTGCGGGGTGCGTGGTGTGTCTTGGAGGGGCAGCCCTGCCCCTCCTTATATAGGTGGAGGGGGCGCTCCAGAGGAGGGGAGTCCCTCCCCAACTCGGATCCCAAGTGGGCCAGCGGTGGAGGGAGGGAACTCCTCCCCAAGTAGGTTTCCTACTTCCCCTCCACCTCACAAAATAGCCGTTTGACTTTTCAAATTGGCGTTTGACTTTTCAAACTAGGATTTGATTAAACCCTTTATTTTGTTTAGCGATGACACTTAGTACATGATGCAATCATTCCAACTTGATATGACACATTCATGTACCCTTCCCCTCCGAAGTGCCGGACATTCCGGAACTTTATAGAACATTCCCGATGAAAACACCGGAACCATTCTCCAACCCCGAAACAGGACTTTCCTTATATGAATCTTATTCTCTGGACCATTCCGGATCTCCTCGTGATATCCCGGATCCCATCCGAGACTCCGAACAACATTCGGTCTCTTACTCATCATTCCATAACTACTCAAACAACGTCAAATCCTTAAGTGTGTCTCCCTATGGTTCGTGAATTATACGGACATGATCGAGACACTTCTCCGAACAATAACCAATAGAGGAATCTGGAAATTCATATGGCTCCCACATATTTCTACGATTAATTTGCGATCGAATGAACCACTTACATACGATACCAATTTCCCTTTGTCTCACGATAGTTTACTTATTCGAGGTTATGATCGTCGGTATCTCTGCATACCTAGTTCAACCTCGTTACTGATAAGTACTCTTTTCTCGTTCCCGTAATATGTGATCCCTTGTGAGCCAGTCACATGCTTGCAAGCTAATTGGATGACATTCCACCGAGAGGGCCCAGAGTATATCTATCCGTCATATGGATGGACAAATCCCACTCTTGATACATGTGTCTCAACCAATACTTTCCGAACACTCAATGCCACCTTTGTAGCCACCCAGTTACGGTGTGGTGTTTGAAGTCATCAAAGTATCCTTCCGGTGAAGGTGATATGCATGATCTCATGGTCGAAGGAATTAGGTTACTATGTATCAGAAAGCATATAGAAATTGAACTATTAAAATGACTTGATCTTTATGCTACGCTTATCTATAGGAGTATGTCCACCATATCATTCTCCTAACGATATGATCTTGTTGTTAATAACATCTCAATGTTCATGATAGGGAAACCACAATCATTTATTAACCAACAAGCTAGTATTATAGAGAGGCTTTACTAGGGACTCTATTTTAGTTTACAAATCAAACAAGTATTAATGTTTCCTTGTTAATACTATTATAGCATGAATGTAAACATTTATCATAAACACAAAGATATAATAATAACTATATTTATTATTGCCTCTAGGGCATATATCCAACAACAAGCCCCAGGATACGGAGGATAATATAGTACACGCGTTATTGTCTTCTATACACTTTCTATTTCGCTTACTCGATGTTAAGTATATAATTGATTAGTTATGCATTTGTAGCTTCCACTATATTCTGTTAATCATTCAACTTGACAAAGGGCTTGTACTAGTCATGGACTCGAAACATAAACCCCTTGAGCAGTGGAAGGACATGCAGATGCTTCTCCAGCGGTAATTCTAATCATTACGACACTATATCGACAACGTTCGTGAATTTTATGATATCAAGTAATTAATAATTTATTTTATTTATTTTCTTCGCCGGACAACACTTGGAAACGGTTCACCAACAAGGCTAGGGGTGTTTGGAAAGCGGATCTTACATTTCAAGCACTAGATGTAAGCACCACTAGCTATATCCGCGCATCTCTTTGATTCTAGTTTTGATACAGTTATTATCATGCTTGATTATTATTTTGATTGAACTATGTTCTCGTAAAGTGCCTGACACAGGGACCAGGTAACAATCTATGTGGATACTATGTTTGCGAGTTCATCCGGCAGACGTGCGATGAGAAGGGCAGAAATTTAGAGCAACTCCACGTACGTAAACAATTTCTACAGTTTTTAATTACAATCAAATTGTGTTTAGTTTCATTAATATAGGCTGACTCCTTTTTTAAATCAGATCGAACATCTACGGGATGGTCTTCTGCCAAAGGATCGCGTAAGAGCAATTCAGGAGGAATTGACGGGATTCTTGGATGCAGAAGTCCTAAACCGAAAAGCGGAATACTATTCGGCTGTGTATAGACAATAGGGATTGTAAAAAGAGCAACTTTTGTATGTAGTGCATGAACTCGATCCGTGTATCGAATGTAATATTGTCATGATGATCTTGTGTAATATAATGGTTCCTTTATTGATGAGTGCAAAACACTAAATAAACAATAAAACAACCTAAATGAATTCTCTGCCGCGACACAAAAAGTGGCGAAAATGCTGCCACGGCAACAAAAGTTGCCAAATTGAATTCTCTGCCACGACAAAAGGTTATTTGTCCCAGTTCGTGTTACGAACCAGGACGGTTGCTCCACCCCCCCCTCGCCCTCTGACGCCGCCACGTGTACCCCCAATTGACCCGGTTGGTGGGGCAACCGGGACTAAAGGTTGGGGCTTTAGTCCTGATTGCCCCGTCCCGGTTGGGTAACCGGGACTAATGCCCCTTACTAACCGGGACCAATGGGGCGTTTTCTACTAGTGTTAGGATCGTCACCGTTTTCTATAAATACCTCTTCTAAGTCGTGAGTTACATTTTAATGCTTCAATTTTTTTTGCGAAATGCCATCGATTTATTAATAATCAACTGCAATAGTACAAAAAAACCTAAAAGTAATAAATACAAATAGGTTCACGGACCACATAGCAACGACTACAAATACTAGCACAAGCTGATGGTGCACCGCCGTCCTTGCCCCTCTATCACCGGAGCCCGGCAAAGCTTGTCGTACTAGTACTTGTTGTAGTAGACGGACGGGAAGTCGTCGTGCTAAGTACCCAAAGGACCAGCGCATGGCACACTGCGTAAACATTTTTAACATACTGAAGGCTAACATCTGTGTTTTTTCTTTTCACTTTGGGGAGTTTTTTCCACCTTAAAAAGATTGTTTTCTCCTGTGTTTGGTTTGGTTGTTCTTTATTCTTTTGCTTGTCTTCTCATAGTGTGTAATTGATATATGTACATTTTCTTATAAAGTAAACCACCCTACCATTCATTCACTATGGGAACAAACAGCGACGCTGAGGGGGAAATGTCGGGGCCCTCGGCATAGCTCGCATAGTGCAGATGGCTGGAAAAGCACCTTCGGCATAGCGCAACCGTTGGCACAGATGAGCAACATCGAGGGGGACAATCAGTGTAGAATGACCTTTCGCATAGTTAGAGAAATGCCGATGGACACCGTCGGCATGGGATGGCCGTAGGCACAACACGCGTAACATCGTGTGCATGCGACTAAAATAAGTTATACAGTGGGCCGGCTCGAGCACGTCAGGAGTATGTCAGATTTTCCTTTGAGCAATGCCGGGACCGACGGAAAAAACTGTTGCACTGTCGTGTCCTATAGCTAACCCACACAATAATAAGGAGTTTACCTAGCGCGCCAAAGGATCATGCTTGGCGTACACGTGTTTTCCTTGCGTATCCATATGTGCTCAACCAGATCATCCTGCATCTGTTGATGCATTGCGGGGTCTCGAATCTCCTAACACATGGTGCTGAAGGCAGCCCACGATGCCGACACCTGGTGATCAAGATCTGCAAGAGGCGCCCCTTTCTGTAGTATGGATCGTCCTGCTTGATCAAATCCACCGGATGCTTTCTTGTAGGGGTTCGTAGCATAGAAATCAAAAAAATTCTACCGCATGCACACAAACTAGCCAAGATCTATCTACTAGATTGTAGCAACGAGTCGATAGGAGCACTCATCCTCGAAGATTCCAAAGATGTTAATGAGAGCAGATTCTCGTGGGTGATGTAGTCATACACTTGACGATCTGAAGATTGCGTAGACGATCCTTCCGGCAGCGCTTCTATAACATCCCAGCATTAGAGCTCGGAAATAAGCTGAACTCAGATGTTTGCATTGCATTCATGCATAGAAAATCCAAATAATGTTCGTGCTTTTGAACAAAACGTGTCAAAGTGATTGACGCTTCTCTTAGGCATGCGCTAAACGTGCGTGTTCAACTGAATCCGACAAGGAAGACGATGAAGAGCTATGCGGAGCTAGATGCTTCAGCATATCCGTTCGGTGAACGCGGATGCCGAAAAATTTCAAGCTCCCTTCGAACACTCCAAAGTTCGACAGTACGCATGACCTAAAGGCCTGGCTCAGCGACCACCTCTCATCCGTCAAGCTGCACGGCGGAAACAGGAACACCTCCTTACAATGCCTTCAGCTGCAGCTAGGATCTGGCACAGCAGCCTGTCCTCCGGCTCCATCCGAAGCTGGGCGGAGCTGGCATACAGTTTCATCCGCAACTTAAAGGGCACCAGCAAGGGGCCAGCCTCGATCGAGGAACTGCAAGCCTGCACCCAACATACCGGCAAGTCCATTCTCTCATACATATTACGCTGGTCCCATATCAAGAATTCCGCCGCACATATCTCCGAAGAAAGGACAGTCGACGCCTTCAAGGACGGTGTCAAGCGCCCGGACTTCAAGGAAGAACTTGGGCGCGTCAAGCCCAAGAAGCTCGACCACCTCATGGACATCGCCAACTGATGGGCAGATGGCGAGGATTCCATCCACTGAACGCATTCGGATGACGAAGACGACTATGGCCATAGGCGAGAACGCCACAACAAACAAAGATCGCACGTCTACGACGACCACGAAAGAGTCGACATGGTCGCGGCTTGATACGCTGACCGACGCAATGACGGCAACCGCAGCAGCGGATACCGTGGAGGCAACTACCGAGACGGAGGGCGACCCACACAGACGTGGCAACATTGCAGCCGCGATGACAAGCCTTCGGCATACGACAAATTGTCTGGTTCTTTCACCATCCACTTCTACATCGACAAACAGGATGGCAAGAAGAAGGCCAGCCACATACTCAAGGACTGCCGCGATTTCCAGAAGCTTAAAGAGGGTATCACCCAAATACGGCGGAAGATCGTAAACCCTGGATTTGGGCCCACACCTGTACCAGGTGACATCTCCCACAGAGCTCTCCACCACCACCACCACCAAATAACGGTGCGGGCGGATACCCGTCGCCAAAAGGGTCCTTGATGATCGAGAAGGGGCGCCCAACTAACAGGGTGCAGAAGAAAATCACCCGCCAAGTCAGTCTGGCCGTGACCTTTCCACCAGCCTTACCTGAGTACCTCAGCGGCTTGGAGTCCTGCATCACGTTTGGCCATTCGGATCACCCACGCCAGATCCCTCGCCCAGGTCATGCTGCCCTGGTGCTCGAGGTGTAGATCGGGGGGTTCGAGATGAGCCGCGTCTTCATGGACGGCGGCAGCAACATCAATCTGATGTTCGCCAGCACACTCGCGGCAATGCGGATCCCGCTGTGCAGCATGGAACAATCCGACACAACGTTCCATGGCATAGTCCCAGGAAAGGGCATATACCTCCTAGGCAAGATATGGCTCGACGTCATCTTCGGCCAACTCGAAAACTTCAGGCGTGACTGGCTAGAGTTCGAAGTGGTGGACTGGCCATCACAGTACCACGCCATCCTCGGGCGCGTGGCATTCACAAGATTCATGGCAGCACCGCACTACACATACCTGCTACTGAAGATGCCAGCACCTAGGGGCGTCATCACCATCTAGGGAAGCTTCACCCTATCCTACCACTGCGATAGAGACTTCAACAGAATCTCCCCGTCGTTCGGCATGCCGGAGGAGCTCACGAGGCTCATAGAGGTGATAGACAACGGGGCAACCCTAGTCACCATGAAAAACGCACCCGACATGTCATTTGACTCCACGGTCAATACAAAGAAGGTGCAGGTCCAACCGACGGACGCCTCCAAGACGGTGTTGATCGCCAACAACCTCATCCCTGCATAGGAAAGCACGCTCGTCGAATTCCTCTGTGAGCACTGTGAAATTTTTGCCTGGTGTCCTGCGGACATGCCAGGAGTTCATGGAATTCGCCGAGCATGCACTCAATGTGTTCCCTGACGCGAAGCCAGTCAAGCAGTCAGTCCAACAACTGTCCAAACCAAGAGCTGAAGCTATTGGAATCGAAGTCAACAGACTGCTCGATGGCAACTTCATCCGGGAAATCAAGGAGAGCGAGTGGCTAGCCAACACCGTGCTGGTCCCCCAAAAAGGACACGGACATCCTGCGGATGTGCGTGGACTTCACATCACTCAACAAGTACAGTCCCAAAGACCACTTCCCTTTACCGCATATCGATCAAATCATCGATTCGACTGCAGGATGCGAGAAACTCTCCTTCCTCGACGCCTACTCAGGCTACAACCATATTCGGCTAAAGGTGGCAGACTAGGAAAAAAACAGCGTTCATCACGGTGTTCAGCGTGTTCTTCTACAACACCATGCCCTTCGGGCTGAAGAATGCAGGTGCCACGTATCAGAGGTGCATGCAGGCGTGTCTGAAAAACCAGATCGGTCGCAATATTCAAGTCTATGTCGACGGCATAGTAATCAAGAACAAGGAGGGAAAGACGCTGATCGACGATCTCCGCGAGACGTTTGATAACCTTGATCATTACAAGATAAAGCTAAACACAGAAAAGTGCACCTTTGGCGCCCCGTCTGGCCATCTAATCGGCTACTTCATCTCTTAGCGGGGGATTGAGGCAAATCCGAAGAAAATCAGGGCCATACTGTCCATGGAGAAGCCGAAGAACCTCAAACGTGTCCAACAACTAGCTGGGCGGATCGCGACGCTAAGCAGATTCATCAGTCGCATGGGTGAGAAGGCCCTGCCTTTTTACCAGCTGCTGCGCAAGGCAGACAAGTTCGAGTGGACACCCGAAGTAGACGACACATTTGAAGACCTCAAGCGGCAACTCTCCACCTCACCTGTCCTGGTCATGCCAAAGGAACGAGAGCCTTTGCTGCTATACATCGCAACTACGCATCAGGTGGTAAGACCCACGGGGTCTAACGCCCAATCTACTACCTCAGCGATGTAATGACTCCAACAAAGCAGAGGTACCCTCACTACCAGAATCTCGCCTACGGCATATTCATGACGGCTCGTCGGCTGAGCCACTACTTTCAGGAGTATCAGATCATGGTCATCAATGACGCCCCACTGTCCAACATCTTGAACAACCCCGAACCCACGGGACACATAGCCCTGTGGGGCATCGACCTGTCTACTCTAGAAATAATCTACGAGCGGCGCAAGGCCATCAAATCTCAGGTCCTCCCTGACTTTCTCGTCCACTGGATGGAACTCCAGCTGCCGGACACTCCGGACATGACACAATCGTGGATGATGCACTTCGACGGCTCCAAGAGAGATGCTAGAGCAGGAGCCGGCGTCATACTGACGTACCCTCAAGGCGACAAGATGAAATATGTCCTTCGGATGAAATTTCATGCCTCCAACAACGAGGCCGAATACGAGGCCCTCATCCACGACATGAAGATGGCCAAGATCCGCAGCGCAACGCGCCTCGTCATATACGGTGACTCGAATCTTGTCGTCCAGCAGACGATGAACGAGTGTGACGCTCACAGCACCAACATGATCGCGTACCACGTGCTCTACAACTCACTCAAAGGGGACTTTGATGGCTGTGAGCTTCGGCACGTCGGAAGGGAAAGAAACAAAGAAGCCGATAAACTCGCCAACATCGGCTCCACCTGCGAACGTGTGCCACTATGTGTGTTCCTTGAATAAATCTGTGTACCCTCTATTAAGAGGAAATTTCCAAAGGGTTCAACCGAAGAAGCAGAGCACTCGGGGGCTGTGCCACCCGAAGGACAGGAGGGACCCGAAAAGCTCGACACCGAGGCCGAGCTGGTCATCCTGATGCAGGTCATGGTGGTTGAAGAGACATGGACGCAGCCGTACCTTCGGTACCTGATAAACAATGAACTGCCCAATGACCCGACAGACGCCCGACGCATATCTCGCCGGTCTAGGACCTTCATCATCCATAATGGAGAGCTATACAAGCGCATCATTTCGGGTGTACTCCAAAGGTGCGTCACCATCATCGACGGTAAAATCATCCTCCAAGACATCCACGAGGGCATCTGCGGCCATCATGCAGGCAGCCGCGCCCTAGTCGCCAAAGCTCTACGAGTTGGATTCTACTGGCCAACAGCCATGAATGGTGCCAAGGACAACGTCCAAAGGTGCTACGCCTGTCAGAGGTACGCGGACAAGCCGCACGCTGATACGTCCAAAACATATCTACTTTCCCGAATAATTTTGCTATTGTTTCTCCTCTAAACTTGTGTGATTTGGATACAGCTAACATGGACTGACGCTGTTTTCAGCAGAATTTCCTTGGTGTCTAGTTTTTGTGCAGAAAATCAACTATCAGGAAAAATCCCGGAAAATATGTCAAAAATCCTATTTCACAAGAATATCCACGGAGCCAGAGTACGAGACGGAGTGGAGGTGATGCATCCCGACCTACGGTCGTTGCCACATCAAGGTCTCCAACTTATGCCAAGTCATCATGGACTCCAAAGGTGAATCCTATCCTCTTAGATATCCCACTTCGTACCCTATTGAATGGTATACTACTTCATTCTCCGCGCCCTATGACCCTGATAGGTTCACACCGACGAGTACGGAGACGAGGGAGGAAGCCCGAGGACTCAAGCCCGACAAGATGGAGGATTGGAAGAGGAGATGGAAGAAGCTCCAGCTGGAATAGGCGATAGAACCAGCGAATCGGAGCCACCGCCGGAATCCCCGGCGACAGCACCGGCGAACCGAGCGCACCGCCGGAAATCCTGGTGCCAGGACCGGTCGACTGGACCCACCGCCGGAAAGGCTCACTATATTCTGTTCCGGTGCACAACCGGAATATTCGGCGACGACCGGAAATCTCAGCACCAGATCCGGCGCCGCCGGACTTATCTCCAGAACTCCCCGTCTGCGCGTGGATCTGGGTTTGAGGCCCTGGAATATTTCCTTCACTTACCCCTTTGCCTGGTTTATTCCCAAACTACCCCTCTTGTTTAGTGGCTGGCCTATAAATAGATCCCCCACCCCTCATATATCCCTTAGGCATAGACGATAGACTAAAGACAACCCCCCTTGTGTGGAATCTCTAGTTTTGCCTCATCCCCTTACAAGGGGACCGACTATCGTCACCAACATCGATTGGAATTTGCATCACGCATTAATCGTTGACCAAGGCCTTGGAGTTCGGTGTCTCGTCTCCAAGTTGTCAAGACCCTCCCCAAGGTGTTCTTCCCTCTCTGATGTGGATTTGAGGGAGCACGTTGACCGATCTTTCCTTGCGAGGATTATATCAGACCAGTGGTCTCTGTTAGGGAGCAATCGTCCTTGTATCATGTGAGTTTTGCATGTGCTCATCGTGTTCTTCGCGAGGTGTGTGTTCGCTTCCGCTACCTTCCCCCTTTCCCCTCGCTTTCCAATCGATTTTACCACGAGATCCGTGAAGATTGGGCCACCCAAGAGGTTAACTCCTTCATCAGGAGGCCTGGGGGCCCACACCCCTACCAAGCGTGGGCCAGACCTGGCCGCGCCTAGGGGGTGTGGCCACCCTCTCGGCCTCCCTCTTCGCCTATAAGAAGCCTATAGACCTAAACACGGATGCGGGTTTGACGTTTTTGCAGAATGAGTTCCGCTGCGCCGCCACCACCAGAAGCCGCGATTCGGAACCAGAAACTTCATTCTGGCACCCTGCCAGGACGTGGAATTTGGGGAGGATCATCGCCATCGTCATCACCAACGCCTCTACATCAACTATCAATGTTTCCCTCATCCGTGAGTGAGTAATCCCCCGCTGTAGCCTATGGGGATGGTAGGGATTGGATGAGTTTTATCATGTAATCGAATAATATTGTTAAGGCATGGTGCCTAGTATCTCTATTAGTGCTATTTGACTTTGTTGCAACTTGTTGTGCTTAATGCTTGTCACTAGGGACCGAGTTCCATGATCTCATATCTAAACTTGTTATTAAATCATTATGATAGTGTGATCTTATTTGCAAGTTGTGTACACATATCATTTTCCGGATCCAAGGCCCCAAAGTGACAGAAATTGGGACAACTGTAGGGGATGGCTGTGATGTGAGGATCACATGTGTTCATGGAGTGTTAATGCTTTGCTCTGGTGCTCTATTAAAAGGAGCACCTTGTTTACCAGTAGTTCCCTTGAGTCCCCTCTACAACGGGCTGGCAGGACAAAAGATGTTGTGCAAGTTCTCATTGTGAGCATGCATGACTATATATGGAGCACATGCCTATGATTGTTTAGTACTTGGATGCTTATTCTTATTTATCTGCAATTGGCCTTGATCGTGAAGTTACATGTTTAGACTCGTCCATGCAATACCCGTCCATCCATCCCTATGCCTACCGCACTCATATCCTACTATTTGCTACTACTGTTACTATTGCTCCTGTTTTACCGCTGCTATTGCTTTGCTGTTGCTACTACAAATGGTTGCTACTGATAAACTTCTGTGAGCACGGACTATTTGCAGGTGCATCTGAATTGACAACTCAGTTGTTAAGGCTTGCAAGTATTCTTTGGCTCCCCTTGTGTCGAATCAATAAATTTGGTAATACTACCCGCGAAGACTATTGCGATCCCCTATACTTGTGGGTCATCAAGACTATTTTCTAGCGCTGTTGCCGGGGAGCATAACTTTATTTGTAAGTTCACTTGGATCTACTATTGTTCACTGCTACTCCGTTCATCATGGGTAAGTCTCGTCATGTAAAGTTTCCTATTTTACCATCCACTATAAGAAGAGGTACAGTCCTAAACACATCTTCTCTTGATTCACCGTCTATTATAAGTAAGCTTGTTACACCACCACCACATACTCAAGCTACACACATTGCTACTACTGCTGAATCTGAAACTGCTTTTGATACTCATGATGTTACTTCTACTGTGCTTGATGCAAGTGGTTCATTAGATCCTTTTCTAGATGCTACTATGGCTAGTCTAGGAAATACTGAAAGTCCTAGTGAAGACACTGTTACACCTGTTAACTCACTTGAGTCTAGAGAGAGATATGATATCAATGATGGTTAAATTGAGTTTACTGATGAATTTGTTGAGGAGTGTTGAAACACACATGGTGCTAGTGATATTAAGAGTATCCTTGCAAGACGTACCATTTTTCCTAAACTGTCCTCTGATCCAAAGTTTGCCACCTCTCCCAAAGATATTAAATATAAATATTATGATTTCTCTCTTGATTTATCCTATTTGGACATTGTTGAGAAAGAAACTTTTGTGGGACTAAAAATGAGAGTTTTATGGCTCATATGAATGAGATTTCTACTAAGAGTGCTTTATTCTCTGATGATTTTAAGATGCGCAAGTACTTCGTTACTAAGATCTTCCCCTTTTCACTAAAAGGAGAAGATAGGGCTTGGTTTAATAGATTACCTCCTATTTCCATTAATGGCACTGATTGCTTGATTGCTTTTTTCTTCCAGAAATATTTTCCTCCTAGAGCTAGACATGCTGCTTTGCAGAGACGTTTTGATTTTAAACATGGAGAAGAGAAGAAATTGCTTGAGTCATGGACAAGGTTCTGTGCCTTGATTCATGCACATCCTGGATGTCCATTACCTAAAAATGAGCTTCTTGATATTTATTATAATGGACTAACTGATGATTCTAGGACATACCTAGATGGCTTTGTCGATTGTGTTTTTAGGAAAAGAACTCCTACAGATGCTGAAGAATTAATGGCTAAAATAAGCAAGAATTATGATGATTGGACTTCAACTGAGCTAAATACACCTGAGCCTATTACTCTTGAACAAGTTGTGCCTAAACCAGTTCCAACACCAACACCAAAGAAGAGAGGAGTGATTGCATTAAAGATGAAGTGATGAAAGAAGCTAAGAAATGTCTAGAGGAGAAAGGTATTAGAACTGAAGATGTGAATAATTTACCTCCTATAGAAGGATTATGTAAGGCAATTTCCCACCCATCTACTATTGAGGTACACTCTCTCCACTTTGATGAAGGTGATATTCCCTATGGTAAGCCTCCTGATCAATGCTTAGATAACTTGAAACATTTATTGCTACACAAGGTAATTTTAGTAAACAAGTTTAGAATCATTTATTGGAAGACTCTAGAGCTATTAATGAGTTGAAAGATATTATGGAAAGAACTTCTAATGATATTAAAATGCTTTGTAAACACTTTCAAATGGTTAAAAACAACTTGATCAACTTTCTAAGGTACAAAAAGATATGCTAGTTAATACCTCAGGAGATAAACATGCTTATGGAATTAGAACTAGGAGTGGTATAGCTACTCAAGATCCTTTATATCCTAAAGGACACCCTAAAAGAATTGAGAAGGATTCTCAATAAGGTGAAAGTAGTGGTAGTCCTTGTAAGAGAAAGAAAAAGAAACATAAAATAGTTGAGGAACCACTTGAAGCTGCTATAGATCCTAATAGTATATCTGTCTCTGATGCTGAAACTGATAGTGGTAATGATAAAAATGATGCTCCTAGTAAGGAGTAAGTTGAGGAAGAACCTGCGAAGCACAATAAGGACACTAGGTACACTAAGGAAGATTTTATTGCTAATAAACATGGTAAAGAGAGAGAACCTTGGGTGCAGAAACCTATGCCTTTTCCAGGTAAGAAACACAAGTAAAAGGAGGAAGAACACTACAACAAGTTTTGTGAGTGGATGAAGCCTTTATTTTTGCAAATTCCTTTGACTGATGCTATTAAGTTGACTCCTTATTCAAAGTATATATGAAGGATATTGTCTCTAATAAAAGGAAGATTCCTAATGAGGAGATTTCTACTTTGCTTGTTAATTATTCCTTCAATGGTAAGGTTTCAAATAAACTTGGTGATCCAGGTATACCAACTATTCCTTGATCTATTAATAACAATTATGTTAGAACTTATTTATGTGATTTGGGAGCTGGAGTTAGTGTTATGCCTTTTTCTCTCTACAAGAGACTCCAGCTAGAAAAGTTGATACCTACTGATATATCTTTGCAAATGGCTGATAAGTCAACTACTATTCCTGTTGGTATATGTGAGGATGTTCGTGTTCAAGTGGCTCATAATTGCTTGGTTTTGACTGATTTTGTTGTGCTTGAAATGCCTGAAGATGATAATATGTCTATTATTCTTGGGAGGCCTTTTCTTAACACTGTAGGTGCTGTCATTAATTGTAATCAAGGGAAAGTAACATTTAATATTAATGACAAAGAGCATACTGTATATTTCCCCAAGAAGGTTGCTAAGAGCTATTGCCTGAATTCCATTGAAAATATTGATAGAATCAATGTTGGAGAAATATATTGTCCCATTCCACAAGAAAATTTTGAAACTATTATGATTGGGACCATTGCTATCAAGTATGAGGTAACATAATCACCTTGTGGAATGCAAAGTTTGTTTCATATAAGATTGTTTTAGTAACAATACTTGATCAACCTTGTTAACAAAAGGATTTTAATGAACAAAATAAATGTTTTCACTATGGTTATACTTGCTTTCTTTTACTTTTCTCATTCCTAGTATTTGCCCTTTCTTTTGCTAGCTTTGGTTTTGCTTGTTAGAGTGTCTTAGAACTTTTGTAGTTTGGTTTTTGGTTTGCTTTTGCTTCTTCTAAAAAAATCTTTTTTGCAAGAAAATCAATTTTCATACCCTGAAAATTGGCCAAAAATAAAGTTTCCCAGAACAATCAAAAAAAAATTCCTCAAAAAAAGGGGCAAAGGGACACCTGGAGTGACCCAGGGGATACCCTAGGCCAGCACACCCCTGGTAGGCGCGGCCAGCCCCTAGGTGGCGCCTGGCTGGGGTGTGGCCCACCTGGGCCCCTCCAAGATGCCTCCTCCCAGCCATCTTCTTTCTCTCTCCCGAAAAACACCGAAAAACTTCTCAAGATCGAGTTCCTGTTGTTCTTGCTCGCGATTTTCGATCTCCTTGCTCAGTCCATCTTTGCTGATGATTTATGGAGGGATTTCTCCTTGGCATGTGCCTCCTCCGCTTGTCCAATTAGATTTGTAATTGGTAGATTGTATCTTGAGTATTTTGCTGCTATATCTAACAGGTTGTGTGAGCTTGCATGCTTGTTCTATGCTTAGATATTTTATTTTGATGCATGTGTGGCCCTCTAGAAAGTTCCTATAGTAGTTTCTCATCATTTATCAACTTGGAAATCACTTAGTTTGATTGCTTGTCTAAAAATTTCAGAAAAGGGGTCATGGACAACCACACCTTTGGTGAAATATTTGAGAGTGATTCTCCTAGAAGGGCAAGGCCTTCAAGATAATCCTCCCGAGCTAGGACCTCATACAACGAGGATCTCATTACACCGCGATTTGGCGACGAGGGGGATGTGCACCCTTCCACCTTTCCTTGCCTAACCTTCTTATAGACTGCTGGGATTCTTCAGGATTTTCTAACCTTGGTTCGGAGGGTTGGACTAACAAGCTATATGTAGGATGAGAGCGTGCAATATGCAACGCTCACTAAAACATTTGTGGAGAGCTTCTCTTTTACTAACAGCTTGTTCAAGCCAGATGTGTCTTTCAAAATTTATGGCAGGCCTTACACCATGACATTGAATAAATTTTGTGAGGCCCTGGGACTTGGTACAGCTGGGTCGGCGAAGAAGATTCCAGCTCAACCCACTGATTTGTTGGATCTCTACCGCGGGATAACCAATGATGATGACCGTAGTGCCCAAAGGGGAAAGATAAGAAATATTCAGCTCCCAGCTATCATGTAGTTTGCTTATTATCTTGCCACTAGTGTTCTTGGTAGGGAGAACACTAGTAATATTTCCAACTATCATTTGGCCTTCATAGCTGCTGCGCTCAACAATCAAACTAAGTAGAATCTTGGTTCTCTCATTGCTCGTCGCTTAGCTGCTAAGGGACCCATTTTATGGGGGAATTATAGCTGCACGTGTCGTTGCTGCCTTGGACCTTGCTATTGATCCAAACGATACAGTTTTGGCTCCTCAGAGGCTTGATCTTGCTGCTATGAAAGCACATCACTTTGTCACTGGTGGCTCTACCCTTGAGAGCCTGGTTTATAAAATGTTGTTTACTGATGGGGAAGAGAGAGAGATCCCTCTACCCCAAACCACTTTGTTCAGTATTTCTCAGGGACCTTTGTCGCACTCCAAGGAGGAGATGGATGATAAGCTGTGCATCCTTGGGTTCCATGGACACTACCAGGGGGACGCGCCCTCATACGACCCCACTGTACACTACACAGGGGAGTCCTCGAGCTATCGTGAAGGGCCTCCTCGTCAGACACGGAGGTGCACCTTCTTGGTCACCATGGAGTTGAGCCCCACTTAGGCCAAAAGCCTAAGCTTGGGGGGAGGTATACCGACATCACACTCATCTATATATCATGTTTCGTCGGTTCTTTGTAAATCCATTATTTCACTTTCTTTTTGGTTTTTGTTTCTGCTTTCTCAAAACACAAAAATTCCAAAAATATTTTCGTTGTTTATCTTGGTTTGTTTCTTTTCTTTTTTTAGCCTTGGTTTGCCTTAAAGAAAAAACCAAAAAGATTTTGCTTTGTTTGTTTTTGCTTTGTTTGCTTGCTTTGAAAAAACCGAAAACACCAAAAATATTTGTTGTTCTTCTTTGATTTTGTGAGTTCTTTGCAGGGTTCAGCCGTCCTCAGTGGATTTTGGTTTCATGTTATTATTCAAGTCACACAAGTGAAGGGCAATATTGAAGATTAAGACAACTTGAGGTGTGCTAAGAGGCTGGTAACGAACTCTATTTGTTTTTATTTTTGTACATATACTCATCATGGTGAGCATGCTTAGTTTGTTCATGTAAGGTGTATGTTATCTATGGATGCTTAGTAGTTCCTGCTTTCTTGTGATTAGCTCTAGCTTGCTAATAGTTTGTAGCATGTCATATGAATGTTTTCTTGCATTTTTTATTCATAACTTGGTATGACATTATGGTATCATTCTCTGAATGTTTCATGTGAATCGACTTGGCACATGCTCACGCATGCATATGACTAAACAATAGTCACTAAGCCTCGATGATTTATTTTGCCTCATAGTTCTTGTATCACTTTCTTGCCATAATTAGTCCTGTTTTGTTGCAAGCATGATTATGACAGTTATTGATTACTCGTTTGTCGCTCCCTCTCTATTGCTAGACTTCAATTGCACTGAGTATGAGCTCTACTTGTGCATCCAACTCCCCAAAACTAATATTGCCAACAATGTCCACCATACCTACCTATTAGCTGAAGGGTTCGCAACAAAGAAAACAAAAAATTTCCTACGATGGAAACAAAGTACCAAGATCTATCTACTAGATACAAGCAACTGATGGATATACATCCATAGAATACATACCCTCAAAGACCATATAGCGTTAACGAGGTTGTACTTGTGGATGATGTAGTCGAACGCTTGTCGATCTCAAGATCGTGATGAAGTCCATCCGGTCCAGCTGGTCTAGCACCATCACGTCCAGCACCGCAAAGCAGTGGTGCATCCATGATCACACACACGTTTGGGTACCCCGGCAACCTCCACACCGTCACTCCATCGAAGCAGCCGAAGCAACAAATCCTTCCAGAAAAAGCCACCGTGAACATGTATCTCGCTGATCTGAGACCATGGGGGAATTCTAAAGGGGGGAGAGAGATCCTTCATGAGGAGGTCTGAGTGAGAAGTGAGAGGAGGGGCTCCTTATATAGGGGAGGGGCAGCCCAAGGGGTCATGTCCACGGCCATAGAGGGCTCCCCCACCTCTCCCTCATTCATGTGGGTGGACACTCCACTCACAAAATGTCCCTTCAATTTTCTCCACTCAAAAACCCATTCAAATTCCCATTAAATTTCCACCAAATTTAATGCAAACTCTCTCTTAAATAAAACTCCTTTTATTTATTCAGAATTTTGTCAATTACTTCAATGACAAACATTCACATATAACCCCTTGCTAGTATTTCATTTCACATGCAGAAACACTTTTTGCAATTCACCCGAAACAGTTTTGGTGTCTAGTGAAATAAATTCCTGCACTTTCCTTTTTTTCTCTAGCATATTATTTGCTCCGAATGGTGTCGGTATCCCTTAAGTGTGTCACCCTACGGTTCGCGAATAATGTAGACATGATCGAGACCCCTCTCTGATCAATAATTAGCAGCGGGACCTGGAGATCTGTACCGATTCCGACATATTCAACGATGATTTCTGTGATCGTGTGAACCTTATATGCATGTAACTCAATCCCTTTGTCTCGCAATATATTACATGTCTGAGATTCGATCATCGATATCTCCATACCTAGTTTGATCTTGTTACCGACATGTACTCTTTTCTCGTTCCCGTGATATAACATTCTAGTGATCAAATCACTTGCTTGCAAGCTAATTAATGTGATATCGGCGAGAGGTCCTAGAGTATATCTCTCCGTCATCAGGATGGGAAAATTCCACTATTGATCCATGAGCCTCAACATAACACCTCCGTAGCACTGAACCCATCTTTATAGTAACCCTGTTACAGTGTGACGTTTGATATTATCAAGATACTCTTCTGGCGTTAGTGATTGACATGATCTCATGGTCTAAGGACTAAGATTAATTCATAAGATGTTATAGAAATATAAACACAATGACCTTGATCGTAATGCTATACTTCATATTAATGTTAATCACATCATTCCAACAATGTTGTGACCTCGTTATTAACATCATCCAATGTCCATGATCAGGAAACCTTTGATCATCTTGTTAATCAACGAGCTGGTTTATAAGAGAGGCATAACTAGGAACTTCTTTTTGTTTATTAAACACACATGTATTAATGTTTCCGTATTAATACAATTATATCTTGCAAAATAAACATTTATCATAAACAAAGAATACGATAATAACCACTTTATTATTGCCTCTTTGGCATATTCCCTTCAGTCTCCCACTTGCACTAGAGCCAATAATCTAGTTTAGAAACTTTGCATATTGAACACCTATGGCTTTCTGGTGTTCCATATAATAAATTGCAAGTGGTTAACATAATCTATGGATCTGACGCTTTCAGGTCCGTGTGTATTTGCATGTCTTTGTGACTTCACGCATCACTCATTATCCAATGAGATGGCATTGTATAAATATCGTCTTTTGGTGAGACCTATAGTTCCTTGGGTTAAAACATGTCGATACTATTCTCGTACAATATATCTTTAGTTTTAGCCTGTTGTGAACCACACCTTAGTTTGATAACAAACTACTTGACACAAATGCTCCCCTTTGCTGCTACTGTAGCAGTCATATACTTAGCCTTTTGTTGTAGTATCTGTCATAATGTCTTATCTTTGGAATTCATCCAAATCCGTTATGGAAACTCCTTTCCATTTTATTGTGCCACCCATAGGTTAAATTGAGATAAACTTAATTTGTGTGTTGTGACAAAACTAGTATCAATGTAACGCTTTACAATGAACTATTCATAATTGTTTGTCACATCTACACAAATATATTCTTAGTTCTTCCAAAAGATCATAAGAATTACCTTAATATCGTCCAATGATCATTTTATGATTCATCCTGGCATATGCTCATAACACTTAGAGCATAGGATATATCTGGATGTGTACATATCATGGTATGATTGATCAAAACATTCTTGTGATTTCACTCATCAAGTGTCAAAGCACATGAATCTTGTTTCATTCATCAAGTGTCGATACACTTGAATCTTGATTCAATTCTTTTCTATGCGACAAGAAACTTTTCTCATCGTTTCTATATTGAACCCCTTCAATATCTCATATTAGCTTGTAGAACCCCACCTTTATAAAGGTAAAGGTCCCTGTGATTGCAATGCTAGTCCCTGGATCAATAGCTAGCATCCACAGTTAAGATGTAATATAAGGAAACAAAGGTCATAATACAACTTTATAACCGGGAATAAAATAATTCATTACATCTTACATAGCTCATTTGGCTATCTCATTACAATGCAGCAGAAATAACTATATAGCTCATTTGGCTATCTAAAATTTCTGCGGGCTCGTAAATTCATGGGCACCATTTTAGTACATAAATTTGATGTATTTAGAAATATTTAATTTTCTCAATTATTAATTAGTTAATTATTGTACGATTGCATGTGTGCGATATTGACCTAGTCGTAGGTCAATATATTTGGAATGACTTGGATTCTTTCCTTATTGGAACTTGATTCAATTTAGTTCCACTTTACATGGATAACCATGAATTAAAGTTTGAAAATATGAGAGGATAATTTTATAAAATCTTAAAATATCTCACATAAGCTATGGTGCTTATTTTAAAATGAGACTCTTTGCTTTTATTTTTGGTTCAAAACAAAACAAAGGTTATTTGAAAAATGTAAATGAAGTAGTTGAGATGTATAGATGGTTTTTGGTTGAGAACATTCCTCAAGATTAAAAATAGATTTTCAAATACAGGAAGTTTGTGAAAAAGATTTTGAAGGGGAACCTTCCAAATTAAAATTTTGCAGTAGAGGAGATATATCGATAATCTTGATGCTTGATCTTAGGGTTTTTGTTAAATGCTATTTTTATTTTAAGGAGTACCTTTATTTGGGGAAAAACTTTTGTAATAGTTCAAAATATTTTAATGTTTCCAATTATAAGCAAAAAGTTTTTTTTCCCCTAAATTTCAACCATTATTTATTTTGTTTATTTCTTTTTCATATTTCAAAATTTGGAAAATTTTGGGATGTGACAGGTTACCACCCTTAAAAGAAATCTTGTCCTGATATTTGGGAAGGCTAGAGATTACAAGTTGGCTTGAAGACAACTAGGGTATTACCACCCTTAAAAGGGAATTTTGTAGGGTTACATTGATGGTTCACTTGACTATGGGTTCAATAATTGATATCCAAACAAGGAATCCTTATATGACTCAACTGAGTTAGCTAAATCTTGCCATCCACATCATCTAATTCTTCAAGGGTTCCATACATGTCGATGTGGTTCAGATGTACTTTCTGGGCCACATTGGAATCACTTCCATTGGAGTTTCTAGCATCCTTTTTCTTTTTCTTCTCAGGACAGTCTGATGCATAGTGTCCAAGTTCCTTACAATTATAGCACTACAACTGACTAATGTCTTTCTTCCTAGGATTGCCATGTTGGTTCTGACCAAGGTCATCTCCATTGTCAGTATCATTCCCATTATTATCACTTCCATTGTTGTTGTGGTGATGCTGATGTGGTCCAGAATCTCCATTGCTCTTTTTGAATGAACACTTCTTTTGTGATGCTCCTGAGTGATACTTGAGGTTATGCTTCCTCTTTCTGTTCTCAACTTGATTCATCTTGTTTTCCAAGATGGTGGCTTTGTCACAGAGTGATTGATAAGTTGGGACATAGGCAACAGACAGCCGCAGGTTCAACTCATCATTAAGTCCTTCGAGGAATTTATCTTTCCTCTTAGCATCTGTATCAACTTCATCCGGTGCATAGCGGGCCAGATTGTTGAACTCTTCAATGTACTCAGTCACATTTCGGTGATGCTGTTTCAGGTTGCGGAACACCTTTTTCTTCAAGTTCATCAATCCGGATGAGATGTGAGCTGTACGGAAACCATCCTCAAAAATAGTCCAAGTCACATCCTCAAGGGGAGTGGTGATCTGAAAGTTATCCCACCATGTTGTTGCTGGTCCTTCGAGAAGATGTGCTGCAAACCTGACTTTTTCCTCATCGGTGCAGCCGATAGTCACTAAGTCCTTGTTCACTGAACGTAACCAGTCATTGTCTACCATTGGATCAGTTGTTCCAGAGAACCTTGCAGGCCTCATTTTCAGAAATCTGGTGAGCATGTCAAATGCTGGAGGATTGTTCTGATTGTTGTTATTGTTATTTTTATTATTGTTGTTATTGTTGTTCTGATTCTGACTTTGCATAAACTGTGTCATCATCCGCGTCAGTTGAGCTTGAGCTATGATCAACTACTGCATCTCAGGAGTGAGGTTGTTGTTGTTTTGGTTGGGGTTGGCACGACGGGGAGGCATCTGTTGGTTTAGTGGGGATAAGTAATGATAGATAGATCTAAAGAAGTTCTAACACACAACTCAAAACAAACAAGTTCAATCAAACAATCAACAATCAACTAATCTCTTAACAACTTATGACTTTAACTCATGAGTTGAAGGAAACAACAAGTTTTCTTGAAATAATCAACCTAGTGTAGTCATACCTCATAGGTCAGTATGATCCATACACTAACATGTTATCAATGTCTTAGATAGTTGGTAGGCAATCTAATGTATCTTGGTTCTCACTTGTAGTCCTTAGTGATGTTTAAGTTGAAGTCCTTGGTGAATCTAAAGTTTAATTCATTGGTCATGGTGGAGGCTTTGTCCATCAAGTTGAAAAGGAAGAGATCTAGAATAAAAATCGAAAAGGTTGAGGAGAGAGTTTACAAGATTGTTTGTAATAAGTTTTGAACAAATACAACTCCTATTTTTCTAAGGGGTTTTGTCCAATCCTAGGGTTACAATCCTATAGGCAACACTGTGCTCTGATACCATTTGTAGAACCCCACCTTTATAAAGGTAAAGGTCCATGTGATTGCAATGCTAGTCACTGGATCAATAGCTAGCATCCACAGTTAAGATGTAATATCAGGAAACAAAGGTCATAATACAACTTTATAACCAGGAATAAAATAATTCATTACATCTTACATAGCTCATTTGGCTATCTAATTACAATGCAGCAGAAATAACTATATAGCATGGAGTCCTTCATCTTCAAAGTGCCACAGGCAATCATGTTGGTTGTAGACTTGTAATCCTAATCAACACACTTCACTAACATCAAACAAACCTGCAACATAATAAGTTATAGCCACAAGGGTCAATACATTTGAATTGTATTGGCAAGTTTCACTACTATGTGGAAATAAGTTGGAGTCTATCAATAAATGCATATTTGGCTAAGTAGGGTTTAGGCTCATTTGCAGAAAGCAATATGGTTTTATCCTATCTTTTCAAAAATAGTTTTGATCTTTTCACAATCTTTCTGAACTTCTTGGCAAACTCCAAGTGCTTCTAATCCCTTATTGACACCATCAAGTTTTACTTTGAGAAATTGGAATGTCGAGATCTTCTATAGCTTCAGGCCTTAGTTGCTCAGAGTTGTCCGTAACCGGGAACACGGCTAAGTACTTAGAATTTGATCTTCTGCAGAAGTTGTACACTTTACCCACATGACACAATCTCGTCTTGACGCCACCAGTGGCCACTGGATAAATACACACCAAATGGAGTACTGGCAGATCGAGAATGTGACAAAGTCTTTCCATAGAAGTCCTCCCAATACATAATTCTAGCACATCTACCCAACACTAATTTAAGGATATACTTCCAATACATAATTCTAGTTAACCTGAATAGGTACCAATGCAAGGGCCTTCCACTATGTAATTGACTAAGCCAGAGCCCATTTAGCATGTGGCTGTACACGGAAGCCACTGTACGAGAAACATGTTCAATCTCTAAGTCCCTGGGTGGTTTTCTTCTAGTGCACACACGAAAAGATAGCCATAGATATGGTTCCCTTTGTTGCCACCTTATTCAGAACTGAGTATCCACATTCCACCCAGGTGATTCATTGGGTACTTGTTTTATTATATAAAAAAATATATTTTTTCAACACTTCATATAATCATAGCATGGTATTCCACCCCGAAACTATAGCAGGACTAAGCATACTATAACTACGATGTTTCCACTAAGGAATATATAAAGTATATCCTAATAGGACATAGCATAGCATAGTAACATAGTAATCATATCATGCATACTACAAAAATTCCACTAAGTATAATGAAAATAGTAGGACATGGATGATAGTTCCACTTGCCTTAGTAGTTGGTGGTGTTGGTACACTCTTCGCAATAACACACTTGACAATCAACACAATCTATCAAGCAAAACAACCAAGACAAAACATACACAAGATCAACACTAATGGCAACACAAAAATCATGCAAAGTATGCAAACATGTAAGATGGCAATTTTTATTGTACAAATTTTTATAACAAGGTTCTGAACATTACTAAGTGATTTATGAACATTTTATATTTTCAAGATTACAAACGCAACCATTTGTGCAATTGTAGCAATTAGCAAAATTTTCTAAAAGTTGGAAAGGCCATTCTTATTAAATAATTCCCACGGTCTTATTTATACTAGAATAAAATTATATTTTGATTTTACTGTACATAGGGTTCAATTTACAACCATCTGCAAAAGGATTTACTTAAAAATAATTTACACAACAATTTTTATACTCAAAATACTCCACAAATGGTTCTGTATAAAACGTGATTTTAACAGACTCAAAAATACCGAATTATGTCTCCACTGTGTTCTATTCGTTTTTGTGAATCCATAGACAATATTATTTGCTAAATTTGGATATAGAACTAAAGAGATAATTTTTATGGTGAAAATGACCAATTAAACCATTTAATTTATAAATCAAATTTTTGTACAGAGAATAAGTAATATTATTGCAGAAATGGATTCTATAGAATCTCAGCTTTTCAGGGATACCAAACTTATAATTTTTGGACTTCTAAATATTTTTCTATGAATTATACGAGTTTGTACTAAAATCTGGAAAAGTCAAACTCGGGAATTGACTGAATTTGACTTTGACCGATCTGACTGAGTTGACTGTTGACTACGCTGATGTCATGATGATGTCAGAATTGACTACAGAAAAAGTTGCTCGGATGGAAAAACTTTCTACATAAAAGTTGTAGATAACAACTAGTTCTATCTACTGATCAAAGGAAATTGAGTTTGGAGCAACGAGGTGGGCGTAAAATGGATTATACCTTCTAAGATCTGAATATTTGACCAGGTTTTTCTCTCTGCTTGATGAACGAAAACAGGTGAAACCAGCAGGAATGGAACCGTGTTGACGAGGGGAACAACTTCCGTCTTCAAGCCGCCGCGATCGGAGGTCGTCTTGAAGGTCTATTTGGGTGGAGAAGATTGAGGAGAATTTTGGACAAAAATGGGGCTATGATGAGTTGAAAACTTGTGAACTTTCGTGGAGTGGGGTTTATATAGAAGGGGGTGGGGGCTGGATTAAAGGGGATTAAAGAGGGAGAGGAATTAGGGGATATTACTACAATTTAGGAGGGCAATTAAGGGTCATTTAGGAGCATTAGATACAAATAAAATGAAGAACAAGTGCTCATTGGTGGCCTCATGTAGGTACATGGTAGACTCCTAGTCCATCGGCATGGTTGGGCCGGCCCATTTTGGCTGGCCTGGCCGGCCACCCTGTTTTTTTATATATTTTTTTCCTATTTATTAATTCTTTCATAATTTTTGATTTAGAGCTCCGAATTTGTTGATTCAAATTTCTGCGGGTTCGTAAATTCATAGGCAACATTTTAGAACATAAATTTGATGTATTTAGAAATATTTAATTTTCTCAATTATTAATTAGTTAATTATTGTACGATTGCATATGTGCGATATTGGCCTAGTTGCAGGGCAATATATTTGGAATGACTTGGATTCTTTCCTTATTTGAATTTGATTCAATTTAGTTCCACTTTACATGGATAAACATGAATTAAAGTTTGAAAATATGAGAAGATAATTTTATATAATCTTAAAATAGCTCACATAAGCTATGGTGCTTATTTTAAAACGAGACTCTTTGCTTTTATTTTTGGTTCAAAACAAAACAAAGGTTGTTTGAAAAATGTAAATGAAGTAGTTGAGATGTATAGATGGTTTTTGGTTGAGACCGTTCCTCGAGATTAAAAATAGATTTTCAAATACAGGAAGTTTGTGAAAAAGATTTTGAAGGGGAACCTTCCAAATTAAAATTTTGAAGTAGAGGAGATATATGGATAATCTTGATGCTTGATCTTAGGGTTTTTATTAAATGCTATTTTTACTTTAAGGAGTACCTTTATTTGGGGAAAAACTTTTGTAATAGTTCAAAGGATTTTAATGGTTCCAATTAGAAGCAAAAAGTTTTCTTTTCCCCTAAATTTCAACCATTATTTATTTTGTTTATTTATTTTTCACATTTCAAAATTTGGAAAATTTTGGGATGTGACATAGCGTCACAGTCTATCCATGTAGACATTCATGCTAAATATTCGGGTTTTGCCTAAGTCTTTTAACGAAATGAAATCCTTAACCTTTGTCAATAAAAGATACATCATTTCCAATCAACAAGATGTCCTCCACATAATGCAAATGCAAGCATCTTCATCGTCTCCAGATGAAAACTCCTTTTTCATCACGGTGAAGATTCCAACTCCGCGATGCTTACTTCAACCATTGAAGTTTGCATGCCCTCTTAGCATCCTTTGAATTAACAAAACCCTTTGGATCATGTCATGCACACGTCCTAGGTAACCATTCTTTTAGAAGAATTTTGTTTTGTTTATTCATCTACCATATACCAAATTATATGTAGTGGTTGCTACTTTAATCCGTCCACACTAAATATCGCTATGAAAGATCAAATCTTGTCATAGTCAACTCCTTGAACATTGTCGTAAAATACTTTTCTGGCATGTCAACTATTTCGTAGATGTGAAATATCCATGTCTATTTCTTTATAGATCCAAATACAACCGATAGGTTTTTACACCTTTCTAGAGGGTCTTCCAAGTTCAAAACTTGATTTCTCTTGTATGGAACTATCACGGATTTTATGGTTTCAAGCCATTTGACGGAGTCCGGGCCCATCATCGCGTCTTTGCATGTAGTCGATTCATCATTGTCAAACAATAATGATTTATTCTCAAATCTAAGTATTTGATTATTTATCCGACCTACTTGGTTCAATAGGAACTTAGACCTCTATGACCACAACCTTTGAGGCACGTGAGCCATGAGCATTCTGGCTACCTCCAAAACATTTTCCGGTGCTGCGCAACTCATCACATATATCTAAGGTTTGTTAACCTTATAAAGTTCTATTGTCCTCCCACTTAACCTTTTGTGAAAAACTTCTTTTTCAAGAAACTTCACATTTCAAGCAACAAACCCTTTTGTCCTCGGTGTTATGGAGGAATACCCAATGGTTATTCGAAATAACCTACAAAGACATGCTCATCCGACTTTGGTTGTAAACATCTTACTTATGCTTAGCATACCAAAAGTGAAGAAAGGACAACTTGGGTTTTACCCCAAACCATAACTTCCATGGTGTCATTTCAATGGATCAAGATGGAGCTCTTTTCAGTGTAGAAGAGGTAGTCTCTAAAGCTTTAATCTTTTAAAACATAATGGCAGTTTTATAAATAACACCTTTGATTCAACCATGTCAAACAAGGTTTCATTATAAATCTCAAACACTCCATATTCCTATGGTGTTTCGGGAGATGTAAATCTAGGTGTTTTGCTAAACTTGCAACTCAAATAAATCCCTTAATCATAAAACCATAAAACATTTATTTTCTTGTTACACTTGCAACTCAAATAAATCCCTTGATGATATAATCATAAATCATTTATTTTCTTGTTACAATGATTTTCCACTTCATCTTGATAGTCTTTGAACGTTTTCAAATATTTCATACTTCTTTCTCATTAAGTGAATATTCACTCAAATTTCCGGAGAAAGTATATGAAGCTGAAATCCATCTCTTACGACTACACATAATGGACTACATACATCGATATGTATAAATTCCAATATTTTAGTCGTTCGTTCTTCTTTGGCCTTTGAACAAATTTTTAATTATACCGAGGAAAGTCTCATAGGCGTCACTTGATCAAATCAAAGACTTCAAAAATCCATGCATATGGAGTTTCTTCATATTTTCTTTCCATTATAATTTAAACGGTGATGTCACTTCGTAAGTGATCTTTCAATCATTTGTCTTGCGACATTTTAACATTAGTTTTTATGGATGTGATTTCTCCAACTAGATTTGTAAATCATCCATATCATATGGAATATGGTAATTATTTGAACAACCTTTGTTCCCATAATACCTAATTTAAATAACAATTATTAAAAAAAATCATGAAGGCAGACTTTGATGTCAACGAGAAATACAAACAACAGCTTGTTTGTTTCCGATAAACATCATCACATATTCGCTTGCTAGTTACTTAGTCCATTGTAGTTCATGAATTGCTTCGTTCTGTATGCAATTTCATACCAACCAATTTGGTATCCAATACCCAAGAACCACATTGCTTAACAAGCAAAAAATACAACCATAACATGTATATCATCTATATACCTAAACTGGATATTTCCAGTCTTTTCTTTTCTCCCAAATATATTTTATAGATTCTCTTTCAGCATTTCCTTTTCCTTTTTAAAAGAATCTATCAACATCAACAGTGGCACCATCTACGTGACACATAGTCCAAAGCGTGTATATTCAAATACTAATATCTTTGGACTTGCACTTTGAAGTAGATCACCATCATCAAATGATCGACATTCTTTCAAAATTCATTCTTTAGTAATCTTTTAGTGTAGTAAACACTTTACATACATCTTACATTCATCCTTATCATGATGACTTTCATGATCAAGATAATGTAGCTTATAAAGGCGAATCATGAGTATAACATCACTTTCCAAAACCCTTTTGGATGATTAGGATGTCTAGCATCTCCAACCTTTGCAAATTCCCATCCAATATGAGAACATATATTATACTCTATCATATTGCAACCAAAACATGTAGCACCCCTGGAATTAGGGTTAAACTAACCTCAGATCACCATCTAAGATAAGTTCAACTCCAAATCACGGAAGATCATAGTATGATTCGGTAACATTATAGAACACAGGGATTCAACATAATAAGTTTAAACTCTTAACAAAGTAAGATATTAGAGTTATTACAAACCATAGGTCATAGACCCAACAATACATCACACAGCGGAAGCAAATTATATTGTTCTACACAACAACTTAGTAAAAGGCCTAAGAGGCCGTAAACAAAAGTGGCATCCATCCCATAGTCCTTAGGCTGCTACCTGGGACCCCCAACTACTCGTCGATGTCAACATATAAGCCACCTTCAGTTACAACTAGATCATCTATAGATAAACAACAATGGCGCATGGCTGAGTATGAGAATGTACTCCACAATACTTAGATAAACTAGTATCTAAATGCTCTGGCTAGAAAGGATTTCTCTGGATTTTCGTTTGCGTAAAGCAATCTTTATTTATAAACAAGAGAGAGAAGAGGCTCGTCTACTCAGAATCTTTAAAAAGGGATAAGATAACGACTTCTTCATCTTGTTAATCACATATTGATAACCACCAGCTTCATCAGAACCTCCTATCTAGGATCACCCCCTCGACCCAGAGGAAGCATCCTTAAGCACACATGGATCAACAAGTTTTACCATGGTTATAGTTATCTATGATCTTAGAATCTGGTCACCAAGCATTCATAACCGTGAACACGACTTTTCGAAAAGATTAATACCCTGCAGGGGTGTACAACTTTACCCACACGTACCAACCGACTCTTAGTGCCAAATATTATTAGCCCTCTTCCTTGGAAGGCCGGCAGAGGGTGGTTGACCATGACCTTTACCTTGCTTTCGTTGAGACCATGAGTCACGCAATAAGTATGGTTCTGTCGTAACGGGTCAAATCCCGAAGCCGATACTTAAAGATGTGAGGCGAGGTTGGTTCACCAGGGGCTCCATCGACCCCAAGCAACCGCAGCCACGCTTCCCTACCTGTTATGATGCACCTCCATCACCTCCTCTTTCGAAAACGTTTTTAATGAGTATGCCAAATGGAAAACCCGAACTATGTGACTCATGGAATCTACTAGGCAAGTTAGTTGGTCGAGGGGTTGTCCAGGCCCCGTGTGGCTGTACGCTCGTCTCGGTTCCAAAGGCAAGAACTCAGTTCCTAGTGGTGACGAGCATGGGACTACAAATACCACACCCAACGTGGCCTCCCATACAAGCCTTATCATGTTTAGTTAAGCACTTCGATGATGTCACCATCTCCTATCTTTCTAGATTCTCCGGCATCTCTGATTCGTCATTTCAGAGAGATCAGACGTTGTCACTATGGATGGCTAAGCTGTCGGTCCCAGAGGATATAGCAATGCTCAAGTGCCAGACCTAGGTATGCTAGGAGTAGTGGATCAAGAGTATAAGGCTATAATAGGGAAACTATGCAACAGATAGGTAACACTAACTACTGACGAAAGACCACAATGGAATCATGTGCATCATAGCGAGAAAGTAATATACTTTGTAAAAGTAGGTTCAGAATGAGAGGCTACGCTTGCCTTGTCCATCAGTAGACAGGTATGGATCTTTAGTATTGTTAACTTCAGCTTCGAGTTCGGATCCTATCGCGAAGAACCAACACCAGAAACAAGGGCAACAATCAAGACATGGCATCGATGCAATGCTCAAACAAGTATGATGATATGACAAGTTAAACCGCATTGAATTGAAACCCTGAAACATGCTCGACCATTTAATCGGGGTTCCGAGGGGTGAAAACCCTAACTCGAAGAAACTCCGGAATCACCTATGAGGGTTACTAGGTTCTTATAAATAAACTTGTTATGAAAGTTGATTAACAATGCATGATTATAGCTTAGATAGATAGCTCTATTTTTTGAACATTTTGATATATTATTCATATTTTTCTGACTTATAAATAATAAGTTATTGAATTTACAATATTTAAATCATTTTCTGGAATTATAAATCAATTTAAAAAGGTTTATTGTGTCAACATGATGTCAGCAGATGCGTTTAAACTATTTACACCACAGGCATACCTAGCCACAGTGGCTGACAGAGGGGCCCGGAGCCACCTCAGCAGCCACATAAGCAAAGGGGAATTAGGGGCATTTGTCACCGGGCAGAGACTACCCACTCCGACTGACGGGTGGGGCCGAGGCCACGTCGAACACCACCTTGGCGCCACGCGGGACTCGCCTGAGGACCTGCAGACGGCAGCGGGGAACGGCACAAGCGAGCCAGCGGGGATGCGGGGCTGCGCGTGTTCGATGTTGTGCGTCGCGCTGAACCAGAATCGAGCGGCACCGCTAGATGTAGGTCGTCGGAGCTAGGGAACGGCGACGCATGGCGTCGGAGCTTACGGGTCGATGGCGACAGGTTTCTATGGAGCGAGAGGGGAAGCTCTAGCTCACCGGGAAGCTTGCAGAGGGGTCGTTGGCGCGAGGGGAGGTCGAACGGCGTCAGCAAGATCGATGAAAGCGACGGCCGGAGCTCAGGGAGACATCATCGATTGCGGTGGTTCCGGGTGCCCCTTCTCGATTCCGTTGGTGTGGAATAAGAGGACAGTGAGGCGAAGCTTCTAGACGTCACGCCGAGGCTCGTGGCGACCACCAACGGCAGCGAAAGACGGAGCCCGAGGCTAGGGTTTCGGGACCTCACGCGGGAGAGAAGAGATAGGTCTCTAGGGAGAGGGGGAATGGATGAGGATGGCCAGGGCGATGTCGCGAAGACCTTATCCTCCTCCACGCGGCGGCGGACAGCCGGATGCAGGCGGTGGGGATCGACGGCGTGGGTAGCAACATCGAGCTGCTCGTCGTTGTCGAGGAAGACGATAGCGGAGCGAAGCAAAGCGGTACCGGGCCGCTGTGGGCTGAGCTAGGGTGGGGTGGGCTATAGAGCTACACACGCGAGCGGCGGGAAGAGAGGGAAGAGAGATGGGCCAGCTGGGCCGGACTGGTTGGTCTGGACTTTGCTTATTCTTGTTAGTGGTGTCGCGACCATCAACCCGACGCAAGAAAATCCAATCATCAACCCCTCACCTCCGGTGTCTTTGCTTGGATCTCGGGACGAGATCCCTTATTAGTGTTGTCGAGTTGCAATGCCCGGAAAATATTAAAAATTAGAAACTGATTGTTATTTTATTTTATGCATTATCATGACATCATCATGCATATTTTATTCACAATTTTTGACCGTAAACTATTTTTCTAAAAACCTATTTTTGTTTTTCTAAATATCCCCGTGGTTTTATTAAGCCCGTCCTTCTTCTCTTATTTTTAAATTAAAGTAAAATAATAATTTTGGTCTATTATAAGACCGCAAAAGGTTTCTCTTGTTTTATAAATAAAACTAGGCCCAAAAGCCTGTCTAAAGTTTTGGTCTAAAACTAGCCCCATCTAATCTACTTTGGACTAGGTAAATAATCTATTTCTCTTCCTTCCACTTCAAACCCTAGCCCACAAATTTGAGATATACATTGTCAGAAATTCCTCGCTCGACGATCTTCTCCGCCGCCGTCTTCTATTTCTTTTGCCGTGTGAGACATCAGCCAACCTCGATCTGCCGTGGTTGCTTTCCCTTGGTTCACAGGCGAGACATCGGTGAGCAAATCCAATTCTTTTGCAACTCACGCACACAAACCCGCACGTTACACACAGGACACGCCCCTTGCACGCAGCGCACCCAGCACACAGGCAACACACACGCACCCCCTGCATGCACGACCTCACACGCACAGCACGAAGGCACCTAGAACCCACCACACACGCGGCCCCGCAGCACACTCACGCGAAGCCACGCACGCTCCTATCGAGCCCCTCCAACACCGCAGGTTTTCTCTCCTTCCCAAGCGGAGCGCCGCCGGCCTCCCGAGCGCGCGATCCCGTGCAGCGCCGTGGCCTCCCTTGCCGGCCTCCCCGAGCCGCCGCCAGCAGGAGCGCCCATCGCCGCTGCCGCCAGCATGGTTCCCTTCCCCATCGTCGAGCTCCGCCATCGACCGCGCCTTGTCAGCGCCATGTTCTGCTGCGCTTCCTCTACCCGGAGCTCGACCCGTGTAGCCTAGGCCTCACCCCTCGACCTCCCTCTGCCTCCGGCAGCAGGCCCTCGTGTCCTGCTGCTTCCCTTGACCGCCGCGCGAGCTCGTCGCCCTCCTGCTGCATCCCGACCGCTAGGTGTTCGAGGTAATGACCGACCGGGACAAGGCCTCCTATCGACCTAGTTCTCTGTTAATGTGAAGTGGTGATGGGGAGTATGTGTGACGTGGATATGGTGTTCAGATGTGGTGATGTTGTTGCGAGAAGATGTGGTGATGTTGGCTCGGTTTTTCAAGATCCTCGCGATTGACAAGATTGACGGAAACTTCGACAAGATCTTCTACACGGAACCTCAAGCTCTCCGTCACGGAACGCCAAGACCACCTTCACGGATCTGAAGACCGAACCCAAACCCCGTCGACCCCTAGATCCTCGATGCCGAAGCCAATGTGTGACCCCTATTCGAGACCCCTATTTTGTTATAAAATATATAATATAACTTGTTGCATATGAATTGGGCATCCTTGTATAAATATTGTGGTTTGAGTTATATTGTAGATTCACCTCATAATTAAATATGGAGCCCATATGCCGGCGAATCTAGTCTAATATTGGCTCCATTTAAATTTTTGTAGCGAACCGATGATATAATTTTGCCTTGTTAATACAATATTAAATTGCAGGGTATCTAGACAACATAAACCACCTAATTAATTGTCGGTACCCTGGTTCCGCTTAATATTGCCTAATTGCATCGCACCTTTGCCATGTCATACATCATGCTTGCATCATGCCCGATCTTCTGCCGTAGTATTAAATAGTGCATCCGATGTTTCTTTCTAGTGCTTTGCTTTCTCGGATAGGCCGTTGAGTTGGTGCGAGATACGACAAGCCTCCGGTTTCCGACTTTGTCTCACAGGCGAGCATTCTCCCCCTTCTACCTATTTTGCATTTATAGTCTTTACTTCCTCCAATTGATCTACTGCTATCCTTATTGTCGATGCAATAGTATTGTCCCTTTATTTACCTGCTCCACTATATTGCCTTGGTTATCCTATTGTCTTGTTTGATTAGCTAGCTTTGCCCTTGCGAGTCGTAGGCATGCTTAGTATCGCTCTCATACAGGTGGAACATGATACCCGGATATGGTTGGTGATAAGATAATTAATCTGATGTTGTTGGTTATGGTTTCACCTAATGA
The DNA here is from genome assembly GCA_023614405.1 of Avena insularis. Lineage (NCBI taxonomy): Eukaryota > Viridiplantae > Streptophyta > Magnoliopsida > Poales > Poaceae > Avena > Avena insularis. The sequence goes on along the minus strand of CM042691.1, from coordinate 21,779,842 downwards.
TAAGGCCCCGGCAGGGACCACCTTTGGGAATTGCTTGAGCCGACCTAGGACCCGTTCGTTCTACGATACCAGTTCTGAGTTGATCGCACTAACCAAATGTGGGGCCTCTGGGATCCCCCCTCAACTACCGGCGCTATTCGTATATCCAGAGGGTTACAAAATTGGTTTTCCATTTGGTGCATACGCATAATATGTCCTCGGACATGGGTGAGTTGATATGTCTTCGAACTTGATATTTTGGTGGATTGCCATGGCTTGCATACATAAATTGCGGTACACGGTGGCGGCACCCACGGTGTGTACAAGTTACCCCGCAGGGCCCGATCCACCAGTAGGCGCAAACGTTGTGCCTTCCTTGAGAATCAGCGTACCTCTTGGTTGTTTCCCCACAGTAGGTGATGCCTCTGGATATGCGCGTAGTTAAGGGATAGTTCTTGTTGTGAGATTCGGATGGCACGCGTAATATGTTGCCTGATGGGTTGAGCATGCGTTTGGGTACGGTAGTGCACCCCTGCAGGGTAAATCTTTTTGAGAAGCCATGTGTCCACGGTTATGGACGTCTCAGGAGTATAGTGTCATGATCATAGACAACGCCACTAATGTTTTGCCTCTAATAATATGATTAGTAATTAGCCTTATCAACTAAACACCTGCTTAACTAAAAATTGCCACCGCATGTGTTCCGCAAGGGGACTTCCTCGACTGGTCTTCGAGGGGGAAATCTTCGGATGGGTTATGTTTGGTGTTATATTATGCTATTGTATAGTGCTCTCTTATCTCGCTCTAATAGCCAAAGTTATAGAGTGTCTCTATAAGTTAGATAGTGCAAGCTTTGCTGCCATTGATCCCACCATACCTATGTAGGCGAGGACCGCCGAATTCTAGTCTCGCCGTGTACTGGCCTCAGTACTGACCGCTCTCTTTCTGTCTTCCTTTGCCCTTTGTCGGCACCCTTTTGGCTTGACAGGTATGTGATTGAGGACGTTAGCAAGGTTACCCTTCCGGTTGGCCTGGGCAGGGTTACAGACACCGCTTGGTTATTCTTCAGGACTCTTGGTCCCATTTGGATCTTGTCCGTACTCAGATTCTATTTTGCTTTCTTCTTGAGTTGTATCTTCGTATTGTATCTTTTGTATTCTCGACTCGTTGAGTCGTTGATGTATATATAAGTTCTTGTGGACTCTGTTGTAAACTACTATGATGTAACAACTTGTATTCAAATCTCACCCACACGAAAGTGTCTGGTGGGCGTCTTTGAATCGCTTCTATGCGGATTTTGGCGGGAAATGCTGAGATCTGCATAGACCTGATTCGGGGGCGTTACAAGTGGTATCAGAGCAAAGGTTTACGATACCCCACTGGTCCAGCCTGTAGGATAACCTAGCTGCCGATGTCTAGTGTCAAAACTATTTTGCTACAAATGCGTTGGATAGATCTGAGTAGCTCTGACTTTACTCCTTATCTCTACTCTTTCTCCTCTTATCTTTGCGTGTTTTAATCTGGTCTCTTACCTTCTTCAAGTCTAGGATTCTCGTGGTTGGGTCTTTCGTCGCATCTTTAGGATTCCGCTTTCCTCCTTTTGTAACGGTGCACCTACATCTGAATTTTATTCTACTTGATCCCACTTCCAATGCTTCTTGGTGTCCTGCAATTTCTGCAACGACATCATCTACCTGAATCTTTTGTTAATACCGAATGTCAAGATCTTCAGTCTAAATTCTGAGAGTTGGTTGCATGATCCTTCTATTCATGTACATAGTAATGCTTTGAGTGCGGGATGGAGTAGCTACCATACCACTACTCTTATCATTCGCTCTTGTACATTGATAGGTGGAACCATACGGTTTTACTCCTTCCGTGGAAGTTAAAGGTGGCCTTATCTTTGAGACCTTTACTTTTTCATTTGCCTCTCCGCAGTGTATCTCCGAAGAACGTGAGCAACAAACCCTTGATGGTGGTCGACAAATTTCAGACGGAGCAAGAATTCTTGTTAGTGGTGTCGCGACCATCAACCTGACGCAAGAAAATCCAATCATCAACCCCTCACCCCGGTGTCTTTGCTTGGATCTCAGGACGAGATCCCTTGTTAGTGTTGTCGAGTTGTAATGCCCAGAAAATATTAAAAACTAGAAACTGATTGTTATTTTATTTTATGCATCATCATGACATCATCATGCATATTTTATTCATAATTTTTGACCATAAACTATTTTTCTAAAAACCTATTTTTGTTTTTCTAAAATATCCCCGTGGTTTTATTAAGCCCGTCCTTCTTCTCTTATTTTTAAATTAAAGTAAAATAATAATTTTGGTCTGTTATAGGACCGCAAAAGGTTTCTCTTGTTTTATAAATAAAACTAGGCCCAAAAGCCTGTCTAAAGTTTTGGTCTAAAACTAGCCCCATATAATCTACTTTGGACTAGGTAAATAGTCTATTTCTCTTCCTTCCGCTTCAAACCCTAGCCCACAAATCTAAGATATACATTGTCAGAAATTCCTCGTTCGACGATCTTCTCCGCCGCCGTCTTCTATTTCTTTTGCCGCGTGAGACATCAGCCAACGTCGATCTGCCGTGGTTGCTTTCCCTTGGTCCACAGGCGAGACATCGGTGAGCAAATCCAATTCTTTTGCAACTCACGCACACAAACCCGCACGTTACACACAGGACACGCCCCTTGCACACAGCGCACCCAGCACACATGCAACACACACGCACCCCTGCATGCACGACCCCACACGCACAACACGAAGGCACCCAGAACCCACCACACACGCGGCCCCGCAGCGCACTCACGCGAAGCCACGCACTCTCCTATCGAGCCCCTCTAACACCGCAGGTTTTCTCTGCTTCCCGAGCGGAGCGCCGCCGGCCTCCCAAGCGCGCGATCCCGCACAGCACCGTGGCCTCCCTTGCCGGCCTCCCCGAGCCTCCGCCAGCAGGAGCGCCCATCGCCGCTGCCGCCAGCATGGTTCCCTTCCCCGTCGTCGAGCTCCGCCACCGACCGCGCCTTGTCAGTGCCATGTTCTCCTGCGCTTCCTCGACCCGGAGCTCGACCCGTGTAGCCTAGGCCTCGCCCCTCGACCTCCCTCTGCCTCCGGCAACAGTACCTCATGTCCTGTTGCTTCCCTTGACCGCCGCGTGAGCTCGTCGCCCTCCTGCTACATCCCGACCGCTAGGTGTTCGAGGTAATGACCGACCGGGACAAGGCCTCCTATCGACCTAGTTCTCTGTTAATGTGAAGTGGTGATGGGGAGTATGTGTGACGTGGATATGGTAATCAGATGTGGTGATGTTGTTGCGAGAAGATGTGGTGATGTTGGCTCGGTTTTTCAAGATCCTCGCGATTGACAAGATTGACGGAAACTTCGACATGATCTTCTACATGGAACCTCAAGCTCTCTGTCACAGAACGCCAAGACCACCTTCACGGATCTGAAGACCGAACCCGAACCCCGTCGACCCCTAGATCCTCAATGCCGAAGCCAATCTGTGACCCCTATCCGAGACCCCTATTTTGTTATAATATATATAATATAACTTGTTGCATATGAATTGGGCATCCTTGCATACATATTGTAGTTTGGGGTATATTGTCGATTCACCTCATAATTAAATATGGAGCCCATATGCCGGTGAATCTAGTCTAATATTGGCTCCATTTAAATTTGTGTAGCGAACCGATGATATAATTTTGCCTTATTAATACAATATTAAATTGCAGGGTATCTAGACAACATAAACCACCTAATTAATTGTCGGGACCCTGGTTCCGCCTAATATTGCCTAATTGCATCGCACCTTTGCCATGTCATACATCATGCTTGCATCATGCCCGATCTTTTGCCGTAGTATTAAATAGTGCATCTGATGTTTCTTTCTAGTGCTTTGCTTTCTCGGATAGGCCGTTGAGTTGGTGCGAGATACGACAAGCCTCCGGTTTTCCGACTTTGTCTCACAGGCGAGCATTCTCCCCATTCTACCTATTTTGCATTTATAGTCTTTACTTCCTCCAATTGATCTACTGCTATCCTTATTGTCGATGCAATAGTATTGTCCCTTTATTTACCTGCTCCACTATATTGCCTTAGTTATCCTATTGCCTTGTTTGATTAGCTAGCTTTGCCCTTGCGAGTCGTAGGCACGCTTAGTATCGCTCTCATAAATATGGAACACGATACCCGGATATGGTTGGTGATAAGATAATTAATCTAATGTTGTTGGTTATGGTTTCACCTAATGATAAGGCCCCGGCAGGGACCACCTTTGGGAACTGATTGAGCCGACCTAGGACCCGTTCGTTCTATGATACCAGTTCTGAGTTGATCGCACTAACCAAACGTGGGGCCTCTGGGATCCCCCCTCAACTACCGATGCTATTCGTATATCCAGGGGGTTACAAAATTGGTTTTCCATTTGGTGCATACGCATAATATGTCCTCGGACATGGGTGAGTTGATATGTCTTCGGACTTGATATTTTGGTGGATTGCCATGGCTTGCATACATAAATCGCGGTACACGGTGGCGGCACCCACGGTGTGTACAAGTTACCCCGCAGGGCCCGATCCACCAGTAGGCACAAACGTTGTGCCTTCCTTGAGAATCGTCGTACCTCTTGGTTGGTTCCCCACAGTAGGTGATGCCTCTGGATATGCGCGTAGTTAAGGGATAGTTCTTGTTGTGAGATTCGGATGGCACGCGTAATATGTTGCCTGATGGGTTGAGCATGCGTTTGGGTACGGTAGTGCACCCCTGCAGGGTAAATCTTTTTGAGAAGCCATGTGTCCACGGTTATGGACGTCTCAGGAGTATAGTGTCATGATCATAGACAATGCCACTAATGTTTTGCCTCTAATAATATGATTAGTAATTAGCCTTATCAACTAAACACTTGCTTAACTAAAAATTGCCACCGCATGTGTTCCGCAAGGGGACTTCCTCGACTGGTCTTTGAGGGGGAAATCTTCGGATGGGTTATGTTTGGTGTTATATTATGCTATTGTATAGTGCTCTCTTATCTCGCTCTAATAGCCAAAGTTATAGAGTGTCTCTATAAGTTAGATAGTGCAAGCTTTCCTGCCGCTGAGCCCACCATACCTATGTAGGCGAGGACCGCCGAATTCTAGTCTCGCCGTGTACTGGCCTCAGTACTGACCGCTCTCTTTCTGTTTTCCTTTGCCCTTTGTCGGCACCCTTTTGGCTTGACAGGTATGTGATTGACTATGTTAGCAAGGTTACCCTTCCGACTTGTCCTGGGCAGGGTTACAGACACCGCTTGGTTATTCTTCAGGACTCTTGGTCCCAGTTGGATCTTGTCCGTACTCGGATTCTATTTTGCTTTCTTCTTGTGTCGTGGTGGCGGCACGGCAGATGCCATGGGTAGGCTAAAGTATGGGGCCAATGGATGCTATAGGGATCTGGGGAGGGAAGATGTAGTTGATTCTACACACAGAAGACTAAGGTAAAGATCTTTATTTCTCCTTTGTTGGGCTACAAGTGCTCCTTGAGCTGTGTACACGAGGAGAGGAAGAACTTTACCAGCCTAACGGTACTAAATGAGCCGATGCCCTTCTCAGAGTCCATGCCTCTCCTTATAAAGGAGAGCCCTGGGCTCTTCTAGGGCTGACGCGGCAAGCATATTCGAGGAATATGCTTGTCGCAATATAGTAACTCGGCGGCCTCCTTTCCGTGTCGCCCTTCTAACGACGGCAAGGTTCCAGAGGACCCCACCTGCATGCCTCGGGCTTCAGGACTGTCACCTCCGTGACCTCCTTCTGCCCCTCTATCGCTCTGCGCCTTGTCCTTTGTGCTTGGCACTGCTCAGATTCTCCCTAGCCTGCGACTAGAGTTTGACTATAGGCATCTCCTTCTCCTGCAAGCTTCATATCATTCGGCCCTGTCTCGCATAACTCGGCTTGGCCTTTACCTGCATTCAGATTATTCGGGCTGACCCGACCTACTTTCATGGTATCTCGGCCGGGTAATGCCTTGCTCTTCTCATAAGGGTCCTGCTCTTTCATATCTCAGCCGACCTTTACAGGATTCGGCCGACTTAGATTGTAACTCGGAAACTGGACGGGGAACCTCCTTTCGTCTTTCCCTGTCTTCACCCTATCCGGGGTCACCTCCCCAACATTAGTCCCCAAAGCTGGTATGGCCCCGCTTATAACCTTGGCCGGGCCGTATCAGTTTCTCGATATTCGTTTCTCATTGTTTCTGAGTTATCGTTTTCTCGTTCGAGGTATCAGCATATCTTCTCGCGTACGCCTCGTCCTACGTGTCATACTCATCATTGTTTCTCTAGTTTTTTGTTCCTCTACAGTGTCCACTGACAGGCTATAGTAATTATCGCGCTCGTCTCGGGCGCCGCGACGCCGCTGCATCGCTTCCGTCAGGGGTCTCGACCTTTTCTATCGTCGTGTGGTCGTTGGTGCGGTGCCACTCAGCGGCGTGCCGTTGTGCCGCGCACACGATCTACACAGCTAACCGCCACACCCACGATCCCACTACTTCACAGGTCGCGCGGTTATAAAGAGGGGCACGGGGCTAGGGGATTCACTTTCCCCCTCCGCCTACCGGTGCCCTTCTTCATCCTCTCGCCTCCGCGCCCGTTCGCACTTCCGCCGCCGTGCACCCATCTGGATCTCCGACGGCAAGGCTCCCACCGCGCTGCTCCATCGACCTCGTCCTCGTTTGCTTGCTCCGGCGTCGTCGCCGGTGAGTTCATCCGGTCTTATTGCTTAGGCTTTCCTCTAGACACCTCTGCTTTTCTTTAGTTCCCGCGCGGTGGTTCCTTCTCTGTTCCGCCGCCGTTTTCAAGTAGAACCACGATGGGGCCTTGCAGTTCTAGGCTTCCCTCCGCCGCTATTTCTTCCTCCGTAAGTTTCTCCGGCGACCTCATGTCGAGCTCCGTCAGCGGTGCGCTCATTGAGGACGACGATGCCGCATCTGGGCCCGAGCGAGGCTCGTGGCAGGGCTCTTCCATTACCCGCAGAGAGGTTGAGTGGCTAATCCGAACTCGCCGAATTCCTGCCGAGGTAGCCTGTCGCATACCCGGCAGTGAATCCTCTCCAGTTCTTAGGGAGGGCGAGTATGTCGTCTTCATGTCATATTTCGCTCGCGGGTTTGGTCTCCCCCTCAGCGATTTCGCTAGGGAGTTCCTCGATTATTTCGGCCTGCAGCCGCATCACCTTCCTGCTAATGGCATTGCCTCTCTTTCTGCCTTCATCTCTGCCTCGGAGGGATACTTCGGCCTATGGTCGTCTGTGCACGTTTGGTCGAAGTTTTTCCAGATTCGATCCAACGTCGTCCCAGACAAATCTCTTCAACCCTCCGAGAAGTTGCTCACCCAATGTGGAGCTGCGTCAATCACACCTCGGAGGAAATCTGAGTTTCCTCGCGTTGTAGGTTTAGAATCATGCAAGAAATGGCACAAGTCATTCTTTTATGTCAAGAACTCTGGGAATGAGGATAGGATTCGGCTCCCTGCTTTTTCCATTGGCCCTCCTTCCAAGAAGAACTGGACCTATAATCCGAGGAAGAGTCATGCTCTGGACGAGGCTTTTGAGATTCGGCTGAAGGAACTGATCCGCTCCGGGCTACGCGGTGAGGATCTGATGACTACCTTCGTCAGCAGCCGGATCTGCCCATTCCAGAAACGCACACACAAGCTCTGCTATATGAGCGGTCCTCTCGATCCCAACCGAGTCTCGACGGTGGAGCTGGACGATTACCTTATCTTCAAGCGCGTCCGGGCTATCTTTAAGACGGAGATGCCGGAGGACTGGGCCTGGGGATTGAAGCCGTTCACCCGCGAGCATCCCCCTCCTAGAGTAAGTTCTTGCAGTCATGTATTACCTTTTAATCGCATCTGTGTTTTCTCTTGTTAATTTTTCTCTTTCTTGTCCAGCAGAGGTTTGAGGAGCAGAAGATTGAGGATGCCAAAGTTTTGTCTCCCCCGTGGCCTGCGGATCGGAACACTCCGGACAACGGGGAGCCGGACTCGGAAGAGTTCGTTCCAAAGTCGGACCTTGCTCCGGCTTGCTCCCGCGGCAAGACCCCGGCCCACGAGGAGGAAGGTGATTTGGACGAGGTCCAAGTTCAAGAGGTAGTTGCCGCAATGCCAATTTCTTATGCATTTCCGGCTTCTACTTTCTCAGCTAATCCGGCCGGTCAGGTTCACAACTCCGAGACTCTCGCCTCTCGGCCTCCTGTTACCTCGGGGAAACATAGCGCTCCAGCTGGTGCCTTAGAAGCGGCTCCCAAGAAACGAATGAAGAAGTCCGCCCAGCACCCTCCGAAGCGCAAAACTATGCCCGGGGTTACTGGGTGAGTTGCTTTTGTTCGTATTTCTTGTTTCCCTCTTTCTGCTTTTTGACCTGATCTTTTTTGTCTTTGCAGGGCTCCTCTTTCTGTTAAGCCCAGCGGTCCTAGCATGACGAGTCGTACGACTCGGGCGCCTTCCCCTCCGCCTCCTGAGGATACCAGAGTTCCGAGTCCTGCTCGCGTTGATTCTCCTGCCGCTCCGAATCAGACGCCACCTCGCCAGGATGCGCCTGAGATTTCCCCTGTTGATGCCGATACAACTCGGCCAGTAGATATTTCTACTGAGCCTGCTGCCTCCTCCGTGAACCCCGACGCTTCTGCTGAGATTCCTTCGACCCCCACAGTCTTTACTGCGACACCGACTCCAGCCGAGGATACCAATATCTTGGCGCCCTCTGAAACCGTAATCCCTCCGGCTCCCAAAGATGCCATTCCAAATGCCGAGGTACCGGCTCCTCCCGACGCCTCTTCTAAAGCAAGAAAGGTCATCGTCATCAGGCCTCCCTCATCTCAGAAAGGTCTTGCCAGCTCTTCTTAGCCTTCCATTGCCAATGTGCTGCGCAAAGGGGTTACTTCTGCCAAGGCCATTGTTACCCCGGTTGCCGATACACAGCTCGCTCTTCACAAGAGTCCTGCGGCGGCGGTGGCTACGCAACACGTCCGAGGTAAAGTCCTGACTCATACAGAGAGTGGGAACAGCCTCGGCTTGTTGGTTGAGTATGCCAACAATTGGAATGCTGCTGATCAGCTCGAGGGCAATCCGAGCAGCCAGCCTTTTCAACTCTCCGACATCAGCAGTCGCCTACATCTGGCTGATAAGATCGTTCTTGACAGCGACAAGATGAACGAGGTAATTGTTTTTTATTGACATTCAATTAGTCCTTCGAATGATACCGAATAACTTGTTATTCGTTTGGAAGTTTTATTAGGCTTTGCCTGGTTTAGTTTTGTTTTAGTGTTCAAATATCTATCCACCTAGATCCGAATCCAGCTTTGCTTGATTTGGATCTGCCTGAGTTTTTAATATCCAGCCACCTAGATCCGGGTTAAGTTTTGCTTGACTCGGATCTGTCTTAGGTTCGAATATCCAGCCACCTAGATCCAAGCTAAGGTTTGCTTGACTCAGATCTGTCTTAGGTTCGAATATCCAGCCACCTAGATCCGAGCTAAGCTTTGCTTGACTCAGATTTGTCTTAGGTTTGAATATCTTATTACTATTTGTTTTGTTGCTTAGGTTGCGCATGACCGGCGGACCGCCGAATTCCAAAGGCTGCTTTTTGCGCATAAAAAATTGTAGGATAAGTATGAGAAGGTCAATCCTGTGGTTTAGAAAGCTGGTAAGTCAACAAGCTCTTGCATTATCCCTAAAGCTCTTATTGTTTTGTACATGAGGCGTTGGCTCACTTTGCTGGTAAATAGGTAACATCAACAATCTTAACATCCGTCTTGAGAAGAAGGTCAAAGCCCTGGAAGGTTAGTTACTCTCTTACTTTACATACTCCCATTTGAAATGTGCGCTAGGTTTCTTTTAACTCTTTTGGCTTTGGTATAGACGAGTTACAGATTTTTGCAGCGTCTCACCAAGATTGCACGCCCATGCCTAATATGATGCTACATTTTTTAGAACAAGCCGCTACTCACTCGGCACAGCTGAAAGATAAAGACGACGAGATAATTCGCTTGCATGCCGAGGTGGAATCCCTCAAGCTCTCTCAGAAGTCTGAGTTAGAGAAAGTTGACCAGGAATTCTCCGAGGAGAAGAATCGGCTAGCTCTACAATTGCAGAAAGATAAAGAACTCCTCGAGGCTGCCGAACTTAAGACACGGACGATGAGCAGGGAGATCACTCGCTTTGAGAAAACCAAGGGTGACTGGGCGCAAGATCATCAGAGAATGCTGACCTATATTCACCGTAAGCCTCTGACCGTGGCCGAGTTATTTTTTTCCCTTTCTTATTGTTGATCGACGTATTTTTCTTTTACGCAGACCATTTTCCAGAAGCTAATCCTATGAGTTCCAAAGCTGTGGTTAATGCTCGTGCGCGCCGAGGTGTTCCTGCTGATGCGAGCCCAGAGTACTCGATGGAAGATTTCTTGGTTGCTGTTGGCACTGCTGTTGGTCCGATGAAGATTATGGGTAGGGACTTGGTGTAGGCAGCCATCCGGGCCTACCATGCTCTCTGGCCGAATACTTCTGGGACTCCTGATATTGATGAGGTCAAAGTATTGGTGGAAAGATTGATGGCATCTAAGAACCAGTTAAATCTTTGGAGGGAATCCGCCGGACGAGCTGGTGCTGATATGGCTCTCACAGTCATTATGTCATGGTATGAGGATATTTCCCTTGATACCTTGATAAATTTGCGCACTGGTTCCCGTTGGGTTGAGGACCCAGAATTTGTCGCTCGCCGGCAAGCTCGTGCCTTCTAGCTTGTTGAGTATGCGGACGTGCATAACTGGATTGAAGGGCCGAGTTTCCTTCCTAACCCGACAGACGAGGTCGAAGTTGAATATGCGTCTGATGATAACTCAGCCGAACAGGGCGAAGATGAGGGTGACTCGGCTACTTCTGGTGATTCCAGCTCGAGCTCGGATGGTAATGGCGACGCGCGATCCTCCTCCAAAGGTACTGGGCATTCCACAGCTCAAGCTGATGTTTCTCAACAGCCCCGGGCTTCCCCCGAAGTCGCTCCTGGATCTGTGGAGGGCGAGGCAACTTCGTCCGAAGTACCACCTACCTCGGAGTGCCCAACTCCTGATCAAGTCATTGCCCCTCCAGTTAAAAAACTCTAAGTCATTTCTTATCCCCGGTATGCCGGGCGTATGATGTGTGTCAAACATTTGTCCGTCTTTTTGTGTGGTATGAACCTCTTTTGCCTGTCGCCGCTGAGGCACACATGATTGTAATCGTTATCACTCTATTTAAACTGATCCTTGTTTGTCTGAATCTTTGCTTTGGTAGCCTTCAATTTCTTGAGTTTGGAGTGTATGTTTGCCTTTGCCCTACCGTTGTTCGGCGTCCAATATTGCCTGACTTTGATAAACTTCACAGCTTGACTACTGTGTTTTGGACTGTTAATCAGGGTGTAAATCTCGAAGGCCGTATTTGGGGAGAGCGAAATAATATCACTCTGGGTGCCGAAGTTTGATACCCACTCTTGTAACAAGGGATAACCGTGGGGCAATTCCTGCTGCTCTAGAGATCTAGTCTTGCCGCATCACTAAAGATGTGAAACAACACTGTGCAGTCCTTGAGTTGTTGCTCGAGGTGCCGAGGTTTAAGACATAACCCAAACTCAAAAACAACATAGGACAGTCCCCGGGTCACTGCTCAAGGTGCCGAGGTTTAATAGATAAGCCAAACTTGGAAACAATATAGGGCAGGCCCCGAGTCACTGCTCAAGGTGCAGAGGTTTAACACATAACCCATACTTATAAACAATATAGGGTAGTCCCCGAGTCACCGCTCAAGGTGCCAAGGTTTGATACATAGCACAAAATTAAAAACAACATATGGCAGTCCCTGAGCCATTGCTCCAGGTACCGAGGTTTAATACATAAACCAAACTTAGAAACAATATAGGGCAGTCCTCGAGTCACCGCTCAAGGTGCCGAGGTTTGATACATAGCACAAAATTAAAAACAACATATGGCAGTCCCCGAGCATTGCTTCAGGTACCGAGGTTTAATACAGAAACCAAACTTAGAAACAATATAGGGCAGTCCCTGAGTCACTTCTCAAGGTGCCGAGGTTTAAGACATAACACAAAATCAAAAACAACATATGGCAGTCCCCGAGCCACTGCTCTGGGCGCCGAGGTTCAATACATAGTTGATGCTCCGTCCTGAAGCGTCACTTTACAATGTGTCTTAGATGACTCCTACGAGTAAAATGGACGAAGTAAAGCTACGTTCCATGGTCTTTTCGATTCTTGCCGGCTTTGTCTGCCTTGTTCTTTCCTGGTGACTGAGCATCGATTAGGTAATACGCATCATTGTGCAATTCCTTGCTCACGATGAATGGTCCTTCCCATGGAGGTGACAGTTTGTGCATGACGGCCGTGCGTTGCACCAGTCGTAGAACCAAATCTTCTTCTATAAACACTCTTGGATTCACCTTCTTGTTGTGATATCGTCGCAAGTCCTGCTGATAAATAGCTGATCTTGATAGCGCTAGCTCCCTGGCTTCTACTAGCACATCGACATCATCTTGCCGAGCTACTTCATTCACCTCAGCGGTTGTATAATGGGTAACCCTTGGCAAGTCATGTATTATGTCGGCTGGAAGCACAGCTTCTGCCCCATACACTAGAAAGAATGGTGTATACCCCGTTGATCTGTTTGGGGTAGTCCTGAGGCTCCATAGTACTGCTGGTAGTTCCTCGATCCAACACCCTGCCAACCTTTGCAGCGGTTCGACGAGTCGTGGTTTTATTCCGGACAATACTAGTCCATTAGATATTTCTACTTGCCCATTAGATGCTTGGTGAGCCACCGATGCGACATCTAGTCTTATGTGATTTTCTTGAAAGAATCTAGCGAGGCTCCTTCGGCAAAGTTTGTACCGTTGTTTGTAATAACACTGTGTGGGTAACCATATCTTAAGATAATATCTTTGAGGAATTTTACTGCTGTGGGCCCATCACACTTCTTTATTGGTTTTACTTCAATCCATTTTGTGAATTTGTCAACCATGACTAAGATGTGGGTCATCCCGCCTCGGGCCGGCTTGAATGGTCCCACCATATCTAAGCACCATACAGAAAATGGCCAAGTAATTGGTATCGTTTTTAACTCGGACGATGGCATATGTATCTTGCTGGCATATCTCTGGCAACCATTACATTTTTCGACCAATTCTTTGGCCTCTTTCAACGCTGTTGGCCAATAAAACCCATGCCTGAATGCTTTGGCCACTAAAGCCCTAGACGAGGCGTGATGCCCGCATTCTCCTTGATGTATATCTAGGAGGATCTCCTGGCCTTCCGCCGAGCTCACACATCTTTGCAACACGCTTGTGACGCTCCTTTTATACAGCTCATTGTTTATGATTGTATAAGCTTTAGCTCTTCTCACTGTCTGTCTTGCCAATATCTCGTTATTCGGCAAAATTGCATCTTTAAGGAAAGAGAATATGGGTTGCGCCCATGTTGGTGTGATTTTTTCTAGTGTAATCTCACTATCTATTTCCATATTTTCCGCTGACATAACTATCTCGGATTTCTCCATATCCATCCTTGCGTCAGCCAGGTTCATTTTTGGAAATTCCGGGTTACATTCCTTGTCAATTTCCATTGGCACACTACCTTCTCTTGATTATGCTGGAATGAAGATGGATTCGGATTCCGGCGATGGTGTTATTGATGGCTTCCTCAGGTGCTCTAGGGCGATACCTGGGGGAATTGACTGTCTGGTTGATCCGAGTTTTGACAATGTATCTGCGACATCGTTTTCTGCCCGAGGTATATGATGAAATTCACATCCATCGAAGTATCCAGTGAGGTTTTGCACATGAAACCTATATAAGGCCATATTGGCATCTAAGGTATCCCAATTGCCTGAGACTTGTTGTACTACTAGATCTGAATCTCCGTAGCACAAGATTCAGTGTATGCCAATCTCTTTCGCCACCTTCAATCTGTGGACGAGTGCCTCATATTCGGCTACATTGTTTGACGCAGCAAAATCTATTTGCAACACATATCTCAGATGATCTCTTTTTGGCGAGGTTAACACTATCCCTGCCCCCAAACCATTTCTTAGTTTGGAACCATCGAAGTGCATCGTCCAATAATTCGGATCTGGCAATGGTGGCTCATACTGTACCTCGGCCCAATCCACGATGAAGTCAGCCACAACCTGAGATTTGATTGCATCTCGCCTATCGAATTGCGGAGCATAAGGTGACAACTCAATTGCCCATTTTGCTATTCGGCCACTTGCATCTTTGGTGCTCAATATGTCGGCTATGGGTGCTTCACAGATCACTTTGATGGGGTGCTCTTCGAAGTAATGTTTACGTTTCTTGGCTGACATGTACACCCCATATGCCATCTTCTGATAATGTGGGTAATTTTGTTTTGAGGCTGATAGTACCTCGCTTAGGTAATACACTGACCTTTGTACTGATTTATCATTTTCAATTTGTTCCACCACGATCACAGCGCTTACTACTCTGTTCGTGCCGGCTATGTAAAGTAACATAGGCTCTTTCGATAATGGAGAAGCCAAGACTGGCGCTGTGACCAACATCTTTTTCAATTCATGGAACGCATTGTCTGCTTGTAGTGTCCAAATGAACTTATTAGATTTTTTCATCAATTGATAAAGTGGTAGTGCTTTCTCTCCCAGCCGACATACAAATCGGCTGAGCGAGGCTAAGCAACCTGTGAACTTCTGTACGTCATTTAGACATCTCGGCAATTCCATCCTTTCCACTGCTTTTATCTTAGTTGGGTTGGCCTCTATACCTCGGCTAGATACGAGGAAACCGAGTAGTTTTCCCGCAGGCACACCGAAAGTGCATTTTTCCGGGTTAAGCTTCATTCAGAACCTTCTCAGGTTCGCGAAAGTCTGCCGGATATCATCCAGTAGCATTTTGCTTTCTTTTGTTTTGATAACCACATCATCTACATACACTTGTACATTCTTTCCTATCTAGTCATGTAGACATTTTTGCATACATCTTGAGTTGTATCTTCGTATTGTATCTTTTGTATTCTCGACTCGTTGAGTCGTTGTTGTATATATAAGTTCTTGTGGACTCTGTTGTAAACTACTATGATGTAACAACTTGTATTCAATTCTCACCCACCCGAAAGTGTCTGGTGGGCGTCTTTGAATCACTTCTATGCGGATTTTGGCGGGAAATGCTGAGATCTGCATAGACCCGATTCGGGGGCGTTACAGTAATTTCATTTCAAATACTGTTTTAAACATTCCAAAAATACCAGGAGTTTGTATAAAGTATATAAAACATCATGGGGCCCTTTTATTCAGTTTGGGCTCCAATATTTTTGTAACTTTCAAATTCAAAACATTTTGAATGGATTCCAAAAAGAGGGGGAAAGACTAGGGTTTAGGGTTTTGCACTTGTACTTTGGTTCACACACTTGATCACATGCAATATTTTTATTGAGTTTAACACATGCATGCAATTCTTAAGTACTAATTACATATATTACAAGCTTGGGCTGTTACAGCTCTACCCCCCTTACAAGAATCTCGACCCGAGATTCCTAAGTTTTAGAAAAGAAGGCAGGGTACTCAGATCGGAGACTATCTTCTCGTTCCTAGGTTGATTCATCCTCAGAGTGATGTGACCATTGAACTTTCAGGAACTTGATGTTCTGACGACGAGTCTTGCGCTCGGTTTCATCAAGGATACAAACAGGATACTCACGATAAGTCAGATCCTTCTGGAGGTCAAGAGTTTGGTGATCAACACCACAGACAGGGTCCTTGAAGCAACGCTTGAGTTGAGACACATGAAAGACGTCATGCACCTCGGGAAAGTTAGCAGGTAGCTCCAATTGATATGCGAGTTTACCTTGCTTGGAAAGAACACGAAAAGAACCAACATAGCGAGGAGCTAGTTTGCCTTTGATACCGAAACGATGGACACCCTTCAAAGGAGTGACCCGGAGATAAGATTGATCACCAACTTCATATTCAACATGTTGATGGTGATGATCATGATAGCTTTTCTGGCGAGACTGAGCAGTTTTCAAATGATCTCGAATGATACGGACTTGATCTTCTGCTTCCTGGATCATATCCGGACCAAAGAACTTTCTTTCGCCGGTTTCTGACCAGTTCAAAGGAGTATGGCAGGCTCTTCCATATAAGAATTGGAAAGGTGCCATTTTTATACTGGACTGATAACTGTTGTTGTAGGAGAACTTAGCAATAGGAAGGCATTTCTCCCAGTCCTTGCCAAAAGATATGACACATGCTCTTAGCATGTCTTCAAGGATTTGATTCACTCTTTCGGTCTGGCCACCGATACTAGGATGATAAGTTGTACTGAAGGACAGACGAGTTCCCATAGCTTGTTGGAAACTTGCCCAGAACCTTGAGGTGAACAAACTCCCTCGATCAAAGACGATTTTCTTTGGCACCCCATGAAGGACAACTACTCGAGAGATATACAAATCAGCCAATTGATTAGCAGTAATGCTCTCATGAATAGGTAGGAAATGAGCAACCTTGGATACATAGTCAACGATTACCCAGATGGCATCATTTCCTTTCTGAGTCTTAGGAAGACCGGTGATGAAGTCCTTACCAACTTCATCCCATTTCCACTCAGGGATTTTATGTGGTTGCAGGAGACCAGGGGGTCTTTGGTGCTCAGCTTTGACACGACGGCAAACGTCACATTCAGCAACAAAACAAGGGATATCCTTCTTCATACCAGACCACCAGAATCTTTGACGAAGATCCCGATACATCTTGGTACCTCCAGGGTGGATAGAAAGAGGTGATTCATGAGCCTCTTGGAGAATTATCCCTCAATTTTGTTCTCTTCGGCACTACCAGACGGTTACCAGAGTAAACAATACCTTGATTATCAACAGAGAAACACTTAGCAACTCTGCTAGCAATGTTCCCTTTGATCTCAGCAATTTCGGAATCATATTTCTGAGCAAGCTTAATTTCATACTCTATAGAAGATTTCACTTCAAGGGTAGAAAGGAATCCACGAGGAACTACTTCAAGATTCAGTCGAGCAAATTCCTCATGAAGGTTGAGATTGTTTGATCATCAGGGTGTTGCAATAAGACTTATGACTTAGCGCATCAGCAACGACATTGGCTTTGCCAGGTTGATAGTTGAGACCCAAATCGTAGTCCTTGATGAGTTCCAACCATTTTCTTTGCCTGAGATTAAGATCAGGTTGTGTGAAGAGATACTTCAGACTCTGATGATCCGAGTATAACTCGCAACGACTACCGAGAAGGTAATGTCGCCATTGCTTAAGAGCATGAACAACAGCTGCAAGCTCAAGATCATGAGTTGGGTAGTTGTTCTCATGTGGTTTCAACTGACGGGATGCATAAGCTACTACATGCCCATCTTACATTAGCACACATCCGAGACCTTGGTGGGAAGCATCGCAGAAGACAACAAAGTCTTTGCTGGTGTCAGGGAGAACTAACACTGGAGCAGTTGTTAACTTGGTTTTCAACATCTGGAAGCTTTCTTCAGCCTTATCAGACCATTCGAACTTCTTATCCTTCTTGAGAAGATCAGTCATCGGCTTTGCAATCCTGGAGAAGTTCTCGATGAATCGACTGTTATAACCAGCCATCCCGAGAAAACTTCGGACGTCCTTGACGGATTTAGGAGACTCCCAGTCGAGAATAGTTTGGACTTTATCTGGGATAACAGCAACCCCTTGAGCAGAAACAACATGACCAAGGAATATGTGTTCTTGTAACCAAAACTCACAGTTGGAAAACTTGGCATAGAGACGATGTTCTCGGAGTTTTGTCAACAACAAATGAATATGTTCAGCGTGCTCTTCTTCAGTCTTGGAATAGACCAGAATATCATCGATGTAGACCACGACGAACTTGTCAAGATACTCCATGAAGACGGAGTTCATAAGCCGCATGAAAGTGGCTGGAGCATTGGTAAGACCAAAGTTCATGACGTTGTAGTCGTAAAGACCATAACGAGTGGTGAAAGCAGTCTTTGGAATATCTTCCTTACGGATCTTTATCTGGTGATACCCTGACCTTAAATCCATTTTGGAAAAGACAATGGCACCACTTAACTGATCAAATAGATCGTTGATCCTAGGGAGAGGATACTTGTTCTTGATAGTCACAACATTAAGTGGGCGATAATCCACAACCAGACAGGGTATATTAGTATCCCGCTTCTTGACGAAGATGGTAGGACATCCCCAAGAAGATGTGTTGGGCTGAATGTATCCCTTTCCTTCTAACTCCTCTAATTTCTTCTTCAACTCCACAAGCTCATGAGGAGGCATACGATAGGGTCTTTTAGAAACAGGAGCAGTTCCATGAACTAACTCTATGACAAAATCCACACTTCGATCAGGTGGCATGCCAGGCAACTCCTCAGGAAAGACATCCGGGAACTCACAAACCATGGAAACATCTTGAATCTCTAATGGAGATATAACTTTAAGAGCATACAACTCTGCTTCAGGAATAGAAACAGCTGAAGGAGATAGTGACCCTACGGTCCAATACTTGACTATTATGCCAGCAGGACTTGTTAGAGTCCCAGACTTGGTTGTGCAATCGAGAATAGCTTGATAGCGGGTCAGCCAATCCATACCCAGAATGATGTCAATGTCAGTTGACTTGAGGGCGATCAAAGAAGTGGGAAAAAGTTGAAATGCAACTTCGATTAGATTCCCATGGCTAACCATGGTGGAATGCCAACTAGAACCAGGAGATTGAACCCATAAAGGCACGGACAACCCCTCAAAACTTATCCCATGCATTTGACCAAAATCTTGTGACAGTAATGAATGCGATGCTCCAGAATCAAACAAAACTTTAGCTGGAATTTGATTGATACGAAGCGTACCAATGATGACGCTTGGATCTTCCTGAGCCTCCTCAACAGTGATATGGTTCAGGCAACCTCTTCCAGCACCTTGGTACTTATCATTCTTCTTTGGTGGTTGTGCCTTGTCAACGGCATTCTTTTGAGGACACTCCTTTGCATTGTGGCCTGGCTGGCGACAGTTGAAGCATATAAAACCTGATGCATTGCTAGCATAGGGATAGTTTGATCCACCAGCATTGTTTGGAGTAGCATTCGGATGAGGAGCGTATCAGAAGACCTTGGAATATAAGGATCACGTGGCACAACACTGTAAGGCACAAAGACACGGCGCTTCTTATTGCTTGAACTAGCCTTGTTGTACCCCTCCTAAGGACGCTTACAAGTTTCTTCATACTCCACCTTTCCACTCTCGGCTTTCATAGCCTAATTGACAAGACCTTGGAAGTTACCAAAGTCCATGAGGTGGATGTCACGACGAACCTCAGGGTCCAGTCCCTTGCGGAACAAAGCTTGATTCTTAACATCAGTGGAGACCTCTTCAGTAGCATAGCAGGCAAGACGATTGAAGTTGCGCTGGTATTCACACATCGAACCAGTGCCCTGCTTCAGCTTAAGAAAATCCTCCTCTTCTGATCCATCAAACCCTCCGGAATATGATAAGCTCGGAAGGCTTCAGTGAACTCTTGCCATGTAACAACATGTTGAGCTTCTTGCATAGCCAAGAAATTTTCCCACCAGGAGTTAGCTGCTCCCTCCAGATGATAGGCATCAAAAGTCGCCCAATCAGCTTGAGCAACATGACCAACTTGAAGTTTGCGCTCCATGGTGCGAAGCCAGTAGTCCGCATCAAGTGGCTCAGTGGAATAACTGAAAACTGGCAGAGTGAGACGTGTAAAGTCCTTGATACGAACTTGATTGTTCTGGCATTGAGCAGTGTTGTGCTCAATCCTTTCAAGGAGCCTCATGTTGTCAGCACGGTTGGTTTCGTACATGGCCATGAGTTGAACCATGGACGGTGGTGGAGGAAGGTTGGAAGATTCACCCTCATTTGTAGCACCACGTGCATGAGCACAGGTACGGGCACGAGAGGTGTCACCCATCCCAAAAGATCAAAAAGAAGGTTAAACAAGGGATCCAAAGGAACAAGATGGAAAGATGAACAACAAGTACTTGATATAAAGGTATCATCTTATCAAGCATGGTAGTATCAAATCATACTAATGTATACACTAACCAGCTGACTTACAAACCATGACAATGGAATGCTAAGATGTTACATACCAAGCAAAACTGAAATATCTTGGAACTCTGAGAATAGCAACAAAGTACGAAGTACTTCAGAGAAACAACCCGAAAACCATGACCCTAAAAGTTTTGAGATATGTGATAAAGAATGAAAACCTTTTCAAACCAAATAGGGTAAGAGAAACTCCAGCATCAGAAACATACCAGATAAGGAGTAAAAAGAATCCTAGTCAGAGTTTCTGCAATTAATTTTTAACTTTTAAATAGTTTTGTCAACTTCTAGACTCAACATCGACAAATAAAAGGGTTTCCTATAGGTAGTCCTGCTCTGATACCAAAACCTGTAGCACCCCCGGGATTAGGGTTAAACTAACCTCAGATCACCATCTAAGATAAGTTCAACTCCAAATCACGGAAGATCACAGTATGATTCGGTAACATTACAGAACACAGGGATTCAACAGCATAAGTTTAAACTCTTAACAGACTAAGATATTAGAGTTATTACAAACCAGAGGTCATAGACCCAACATTACATCACACAGCAGAAGCAAATTATATTGTTCTACACAGCAACTTAGCAAAAGGCCTAAGAGGCCGTAAACAAAAGTGATGTCCATCCCATAGTCCTCAGGCTCCTACCTGGGACCTCCAACTACTCGTCGATGTCAACATAGAAGCCACCTTCAGTTGCAACTAGATCATCTATAGATAAACAACAATGGTGCTAGGCTTAGTACGAAAATGTACTCCGCAAGACTTAGATAACCTAGTATCTACATGCTCTGGCTAGAAAGGCTTTCTCTGGATTTTCTTTTGCATAAAGCAATCTTTATTTATAAACAAGAGAGAGAAGAGGCTCGTCTACTCAGAATCTTTATAAAGGGATAAGATAACGACTTCTTCATCTTGTTCATCACATATTGATAACCACCAGCTTCATCAGAATCTCCAATGTAGGATCACCCCTCGACCCAGAGGAAGCATCCTAAAGCACACGTGGATCAACAAGTTTTACCATGGTTATAGTTATCTATGATCTTAGAATCTGGTCACCAAGCGTTCATAACCGTGAACACAGCTTTTCGAAAAGATTAATACCCTGCAGGGGTGTACAACTTTACCCACACGTACCAACCGACTCTTAATGCCAAATATTATTAGCCCTCTTCCTTGGAAGGCCGGCAGAGGGTGGTTGACCACGACCTTTACCTTGCTTTCGCGGAGACCATGATTCATGCAATCAGTATGGTTCCGCCGTAACGGGTCAAATCTCGAAGCTAGTACTTAAAGATGTGAGGTAAGGTTGGTTCACCAGGGGCTCCATCGACCCCAAGCAACCGCGGCCACGCTTCCCTACCTATTATGATGCACCTCCATCACCTCATGTTTCGAAAACGTTTTCAATGAGTATGCCAAATGGAAATCCGAACTACGTGACTCATGGAATCTACTAGGCAAGTTAGTTAGTCGAGGGGTTGTCCAGGCCTCGTGTGGCTGTACACTCGTCTCGGTTCCGAAGGCAAGAACTCAGTTCCTAGTGGTGGCGAGCATGGGACTACAAATACCACACCCAACGTGGCCTCCCATACAAGCGTTAACATATTTAGTAACCTCCTTCGATGATGTCACCATCTCCTATATTTCTAGATTCTCCGACATCTCTGATTCGTCATTTCGGAGAGATCGGACATTGTCACTATGCATGGCTAAACTATCGGTCCCAGAGGCTATAGCAATGCTCAAGTGCCAGACTAGGTGTGCTAGGAGCAGTGGATCAGAAGTATAAGGCTACAATAGGGAGACTATGCAGCAGATAGGTAACACTAACTACTGACAAAAGACCACATTGGAATCGTGTGCATCGTAGCGAGAAAGTAATATACTTTGTAAAAGTAGGTTTAGAATGAGAGGCTACGCTTGCCTTGTCTGTCAGTAGACAGGTATGGGTCTTCGGTATTGTTAACTTCAGCTTCGGGTTCGGATCCTATCGCGATGAACCAACACCCGGAAAGAAGGGAAACAATTAAGACATGGCATCGTTGCAATACTCAAACAAGTATGATGATATGACAAGTTAAACTGCATTGAATTGAAACCCTGAAACATGCTCGGCCATTTAATCGGGGTTCCGAGGGGTGAAAACCCTAACTCGGGGAAACTCCGGAATCACCTGTGAGGGTTACTAGGTTCTTCTAAATAAACTTGTTATGAAAGTTGATTAACAATGCATGATTATAGCTTAGATAGATACCTCTCATTTTTCTGAACATTTTGATATATTATTCATATTTTTCTAACTTATAAATAATAAGTTATTGAATTTAAAATATTTAAATCATTTTATGGAATTATAAATCAATTTAAAAAGGTTTATTGTGTCAATATGATGTCAGCAGAGGCGTTTAAACTTTTTATACCGCAGGCATACCTAACCACAGTGGCTGACAGAGGGGCCCGGAGCCACCTCAGCAGCCACACAAGTGAAGGGGAATCAGGGGCATTTGTCACCGGGCAGAGACTACCCACTCTGACTGACGGGTGGGGCCGAGGCCATGTCGGACACCACCATGGCGCCATGCGGTACTCGTCGGAGGACCTGCAGATGGCGGCGGGGAACGGCGTAAGCGAGAGAGCGGGGATGCGGGCTGCTGATCTTGCATGCGCATGGCTCGAAATCGTAAATCGCTAGATGTAGGTCGTTGGAGCTAGTGAATGGCGGCGCACTGCTTCACGGGTCAATGGAGAGAGGCGGCTACGGAGCTAGAGGAGAAGGATAGAGGGGTCTAGAGGATCCGCTAGCTCACCGGGAAGCTCACAGAGGGGTCGTTGGCGCGAGGGGAGGTCGAACGGCGTCTGCAACGTCAATGAAAGAGACGGCCGGAGCTCAGGGAGACATCACTGATTTCGGTGGTTCCGGGCGCCCCTCCTCGATTATGTTTGCGTGGAAGAAGAGGACGGTGAGGCGAAGCTTGTAGACGTCACGCCGAGGCTCGGGGCGACCTCCAACGGTGGTGAAAGACGGAGCCCAAGGCTAGGGTTTCGGGACCTCGCACGGGAGAGAAGAGAGAGGTCTCTAGGGAGAGGGGGAATGGATGAGGATGGCCAGGGCGACGCCACAAAGACCTTATCCTCCTCCACGTGGCGGCGGATGGCCGGATGCAGGCGGTGGGGATCGACGGCATGGGCAACGATAGCGAGCTGCTCGCCGTTCTCGAGGAAGATGACAGGGGGCGGAGCGAAGCGGTACCGGGCCGCTATGGGCTGAGCTGGGCTGGGGTGGTCTGCAGAGCTGCACACGCGAGCGGCAGGAAGGGAGGGAAGAGAGATGGGCCAGCTGGGCCGGACTGGTTGGTCTGGACTTTGCTTTTTTTTTCCAGAGAAACTGGTTTTTCTATTTCTCTTTGCCTTTTCTCTTTGTAATTTAATTTCAAATATTGTTTTAAACATTCCAAAAATACCAGGAGTTTGTATAAAGTATATAAAACAATGTGGGGCCCTTTTATTCAGTTTGGGCTCCAATATTTTTGTAACTTTCAAATTCAAAACATTTTGAATGGATTCCAAAAAGAGGGGGAAAGACTAGGGTTTACGATTTTGCACTTGTACTTTGGTCCACACACTTGATCACATGATATATTTTTATTGAGTTTAACGCATGCATGCAATGCTTAAGTACTAATTACATATATTACAAGCTTGGGCTATTATAAAACATTGTTTCAGATATCGTTATATCTGCCACACATGATGGTTTTTGAAACAATTCTTTCAGCTCCTAGATAAACTTGATATTAAAATAATCAAGAATCATGGAGGCAAACATGATACTTAAGATACTAACACTGGAATTGTTACTCTCGATTTAATACCAATTATTAAATTTCACGGAGTAAACAGAGTTTGCTGAAAGTTTGCAATAGGAATTTAAACTTTAGATTGACACTCAACACAATCCAATACCAGTTCGTAAAGTAAATATCCAGAATTCTATAGTTCTATTATCTCAATTACAACTAAGCATAAGGTGGTGAACGAATGCCAATGACTACAACAAATTATGCAAATTCACTTTCATTTAATTTATGATAAATTGAGTTCTACTAATCCAAATTAGGAATGAACTCCCACTCAAAAACGACATCCCTGGTGTCTTTTTGGTGATTACATGAACCAAATTCACTACACCAAGTCCGATCATCACGTGAGTCGGTGTATCTTCAAAGGCGAGCATCAAATGGGCATAATATCTTTCATATGACTCATGCTCAACCTTTCGGTCCATATTTCGAGGCCATGTATGTACATGCTAAGCTCGCCAAGTAAGAACCTTAATATTCGTGTGTGTAATTGTCTTACACCCGAAATATGATCCTGGATCCAAGAACACCCGATCATCACGTGATGTCTTGGAGCGACGAAACATAATCGATGCATATTTAAGGAGAACACATTTTTTATCTTGATATCTAAATGAGGGATCATCTTATTATGCTAATAAAACGCTAAACTAGCAATATAAGATGCAATCAAACATCACATGTTAATAAGTGAAATGATATGGTTCTTGCACTTGATCTCCATCATGTACATCATGGTATGATCACTATCATACCTCTATGTGTAAGTCCAAGGTCTATGGAACTTACACGTTATGTGTGTTGTAAGAGTATCAACTTATAATTCTACTTACAACATCACCATATCATGACACTAGCCCAACAACAATCTAAACTAGACGCCTCTAATTTATCCATTGCAAGTTTTACGTAGCTTAGGGCTTTCGAAGATAGAACCATTCTTACCTACGAACATGAACCACAACGAGGATAACCAAATTGCTGACAACTCGTTGCAAATTAGATATTGACTATAGTAGGAGAGACAGGCACCCGCTAGCCACTTATGCAAAACTAGTTGCATGTCAAGCGTGGAACATGTCTCATGTGCGAGGACATGTAAAGTTTGTCCGGGCCGCTTCGTCCCACTATGCCACCAATATCCAAAGTACAACAAATAAGCAATAAAATGATCATCATCGCCCACGTACTCATATGTGTACTACCCGTGCAAAGAATCTACGCATAGATCCGGCTCTGATACCACTGAAGGGTTCGCAACATAGAAAACAAAAAATTTCCTACAATGGGAACAAAGTACGAAGATCTATCTACTAGATACAAGCAACGGGTCGATATACATCGATAGAATACATACCCTCGATGACCGTATAGTGTTAATGAGTTTGTACTCATGGATGATGTAGTCGAATGCTTGCCGATCTCAAGATCGTGATGAAGTCCATCCGGTCCAGCACCATCACGTCCAACACCGCAAAGCAGTGGTGCATCCGTGATCACACACATATCCGGGTACCCCGACAACCTCCACGCCCTCACTCCAGTGAAGCAGCGGAAGCGACAAATCCTTCCAGAAAAATCCACCGGGAACATGTATCCTGCTGATCCGAGACCATGGGGAATTCTAAAGGGGGGAGAGAGATCCTTCACGATGAGGTGTGAGTGAGAATTGAGAGGAGGGGCTCCTTATATATGGGAGGGGGCAGCCCAAGGGGGCATGGACACCGGCCATAGAGGGTGCCCCCACCTCTCCCTCATTCATGTGGGTGGACACTCCACTCACAAAATGTCCCTTCAATTTTCTCCACTAAAAAACCCACTCAAATTCCCATTAAATTTCCACCAAATTTAATGCAAAATCTCTCTTAAATAAAACACCTTTTATTTATTCAGAATTTTGTCAATTACTTTACTGACAAACATTCACATATAACCCCTTGATAGTATTGCATTTCACATGCAGAAACACTTTCTGCAATTTCACCCGAAACAGTTTCGGTGTCTAGTGATATAAATTCCCGCGCTTTCATTTTTCTTTCTCTGGCATATTATTTGCTCCGAATGGTGTCGGTATCCCTTAAGTGTGTCACCCTACTATTCGCGAATAATGTAGACATGATCGAGACCCCTCTCCGATCAATAATTAGTAGTGGGACCTGGAGATCCGTACTGATTGCCACATATTCAACGATGACTTCTGTGACCATGTGAACCTTATACGCATGTAACTCAATCCCTTTGTCTCGCGATATATTACATGTCTGATATTCGATCATAGGTATATCCATACCTAGTTTGATCTCGTTACCGACATGTACTCTTTTCTTGTTCCCGTGATATAACATTCTAGTGATCAAATCACTTGCTTGCAAGCTAATTAATGTGATATCACCGAGAGGGCCTAGAGTATATCTCTCCGTCATCGGGATGGAAAAATTCCACTCTTGATCCTTAAGCCTCAACATAATACCTTCGTAGCACTGAACCCATCTTTATAGTCACCCTGTTACGGTGTGACGTTTGATGTTACCAAGATACTCTTCCGGTGAGTGATTGACATGATCTCATGGTCTAAGGACTAAGATTACTTTGTATGATTTTATAGCAATATAAACACAATGAACTTGATCGTAATGCTATACTTCAGATGAATGTTCATTACATCATTCCAACAATGTTGTGACCTCGTTATTGACAACATCCAATGTCCATGATCAGGAAACCTTTGATCATCTTGTTAATCAACGAGCTAGTTTATAAGAGAGGCATAACTAGGAACTTCCTTTTTGTTTATTAAACACACATGTATTAATGTTTCCATATTAATACAATTATAGCATGCAAAATAAACATTTATCATAAACAAGGAATACGATAATAATCACTTTATTATTGCCTCTCGGGCATATTCCCTTCATTAGCATCATTTGTTATTTAGTGCATTTTCACTATGCCTTGTTTTCTTCCAAATAAAATGTTTGACTGTTTTGAGAAAGTTAGTAAAGCTCTCACAAACTTGATGGCACACTTTATTCCTTGTGCTTAATAAACCTGAACCATTGTGACTGTCCATGAAAGTTATATGCTTGCAAATTATAGGCTGGGAGTTAGCAGAACCGTGTTTTCATGGGAAACGCTTTCAACACTCATGGATACATATCTAGTTGATACCATGCTATTTTGTGTGTGGATTTCGTCGGTGTGAAATAAAAGGGGAGCTTGTGAGTTCATGGAGTATATATATGTGTTAGAGAAACGCCTGGGCCGCTAGCCTAAGCCATGCCTAACCATGGTGGAAACTTGTAGCATTACTATAGTGAGCATTCTGTGAAGCATCCTCAATAAAAAGCTATGCACATAGTAAATAAAAAGATCGCTGAGATGCTCACTATCTTCTTGCCTTGTCATTTTGATTATGGGATAGCTCCTGTATCATGTGCAATGGGGACCCCATTGGCGGTTCTCTATGATATGAATGTATTTACAATGACAAGAACTTGCAGGTAACTAAAGTTGAGTAGCACGAGGAGCGGCCCTCGTATTCAAGGGACATGGGATTTCCAGTTTATGGTCTGTCAAGCATATAACTCATATTGGACCTCACTTTCACCATTAACCACATGAAGATGCGTATGATAGGGGCAATGAGAGCTCAAAGCTAATGAGAACCTTACTTTCAGCATTTGGAAGCCTTACAAACTTTTCAAAACCTTTTTCACTTCCTTGTTGAGTAACCACTTATTCTATGAGCACCCTCTTGAGAGCATAGTTATCATTCTTGTGTTTGTCTCAAAACTTGGTTAATTATGTCATGACTTTGATGCTTGTATCTTTGATATCTTTACTTCTAGTCTTCACTTGAACTTCAGAGGTGCCTTGGCATTTATATTGTCCTCTACAAACAAAGGCAAGAGAGATACCACTCTATCATACATTATTATTGAGTTGGTTTCTCTTCATAGCTTGCAATGACTATTGAGTAGACTTAGTTGCATACATCTTATTATGAATGGTTTAAGTATCTACTCCTATGCTGAGAATATATACATCATATGAAGCAAATGTGTTTGTGGAAGTTCTTTTATCGCACCCAGTTTTCAACTGTATTGCTTGAGGACAAGCAATAAGCTAAGCTTGGGGGGAGTTTATACGTCCAAAATGTATCTACTTTCCCGAACACTTTCGTTATTGTTTCTCCTCTAAACTTGTGTGATTTGGATACAACTAACAGGTACTGACGCTGTTTTCAGCAGAATTACCTTGGTATCTAGTTTTTTTTGCATAAAATCAACTATCAGGAAAAATTCCGGAAAATATGCCAAAAATCCTATTTCACCAGAAGATCCACAGAGCCAGATGAAGGGAATATGTCCTAAGAGGCAATAATAAAGTGTTTATTATGTGTATTCCAAGTATATGATAGATGTTTATTTTGCATGCTATAATTGTATTAATACGGAAACATTAATACATGTGTGTTTAATAAACAAATAGAAAGTTTCTAGTTATACGTCTCTCATAAACTAGCTCGTTTATTAACAAGATGATCAAGATTTCCCGATCATGGACATTGGATGTTGTTAATAACGAGGTCACAACATTAGTGTAATGGTGTGATGAACATTCATCCGAAGTATAGCATTACAATCAAAGTCATTGAGTTTATATTGCCATAACATCATACGAAGTGATCTAATCCTTAGACCATGAGATCATGTCAATCACTAACACCGGAAGAGTGAACATTGTATATGGATCGTGTTTGATGTGAAGTGGTTATTCATTTAAATCCGAGAACAATGGTTGTTCTATTTATATGAATGAAATCTTTTATGGTCATGCATCAATGATGAATGGTTTATTTATGTTGGATCTCGATAATAATGTTACACATATTCATAATGTGGATGCTAAAAGGATTAAACTTAATGATGATATATCCGCATATATGTGGCACTGCCGTCTAGGTCATATTGGTGTTAAACGCATGAAGAACCTACATTCGGATGGACTTCTGGAATCACTTTATTTTGAATCATTTGATACATGTGAGCCATGCCTTATGGGCAACATGACTAGAACGCCATTTTCCGGTTCAATGGAATGGGCGACAGATTTATTGGAAATCATGCATTCTGATGTATGTGGTCCAATGAGTGTGTCGACGCGAGGTGGATATCGTTATTTTGTTACTTTCACGGATGATTTGAGTAGATAAGTTTATATCTACTTGATGAAACACAAGTCTAAAACCTTTGAAAAGTTCAAGGAATTTCAGAGTGAAGTGGAAAATCATCGTAATAGAAATATCAAATTTCTACGGTCCGACCATGGAGGTGAGTATCTAGGTTACGAGTTTAGCACTCATATGAAAGAGTGTGGAATTATTTCACAACTCACACCTGCCGAAACACCACAGCGAAATGGTGTGTCGGAACGTCGTAATCGTACTTTATTGGATATG
Source organism: Avena insularis (assembly GCA_023614405.1). Taxonomy (NCBI): domain Eukaryota; kingdom Viridiplantae; phylum Streptophyta; class Magnoliopsida; order Poales; family Poaceae; genus Avena; species Avena insularis. The sequence continues at coordinate 21,750,398 of CM042691.1, read as the reverse complement.
GTTCGATCTATGATGTCTTTGACGGACTTGCCATAGTCATTCTAGGGTTATGCACTAGAAACCACTGCATTCACTTTAAATCGGGCACCATCTAAATTCGTTGAAAAGACACCGTATGAATTGTGGTTTGCAAACAAACCTATGCTGTCATTTCTTAAAGTTTGGGGATGCGATGTTTATGTGAAGAAACTTCAACCAGATAAACTCGAACCCAAAGTGGAAAAATGTGTCTTCATAGGATACCCTAAGGAAACTATTGGGTATTCCTTCTATCACAGATCCGAGGGCAAGGTTTTTGTTGCCAAGAATGGATCCTTTCTAGAGAAAGAGTTTCTCGCGAAAGGTGTGAGTAGTCAGAAGGTAGAACTCGAAGAGGTTATTGAAACTTCTCTTGATAGTATGGCGAGTAGCGCAGCGCCGGATGTCGTTCCGGAGTTGGCTTCACCAATTGAAGAGGGAACTAATGATAATGATCATGAAACTCCAAAAGAGAGTACTATCGAACCTCGCAGGTCTAGCAGGACGCTTGCAGCTCCCGAGCTATAGGAAACCCTGTTATGAATTTCATGGTTGATGAAACTGATGACCCTATGACATATGAAGAAGCGATGATGAGCCCAGATTCTAACTAATGGTTAGAAGCCATGAAATCCGAGATGGAATCCATGTACGAAAACCAAGTTTGGAACTTGGTGGACTTACCTCATGACCGAAAGGCCGTGGAGAATAAATGGATATTCAAAAGGAAAACTGATGCTGATGGTAATGTGACCATCTATAAATCTCGACTTGTCGCAAAGGGGTTTCAACAAATTCAAGGAGTTGACTACGATGAGACATTCTCTTCCGTAGTGATGCTAAAGTCAGTTAGGATTATGTTAGCAATTGCTGCATATTTCGATTATGAGATATGGAAGATGGATATCAAAACCGCGTTCCTCAATGGCAATATTGAAGAAGAGTTGTATATGATACAACCAAAGGGTTTTGTCGATCCTAAGGATGCTAACAAGGTATGCAAGCTTCAGCGATCTATCTATGGACTGAAGCAAGCATCCCGGAGTTGGAATCTCCGCTTTGATGAGGTGATCAAAGAGTTTGGATTTGTCCAAACTTATGGAGAGGCTTGTATTTACAATAAAGTGAGTGGGAGAAATGTTGAATTTCTGATATTACATGTGATGGCATATTATTGATCGGAAATGATATAGATATTTTAAATAGTGTTAAAATTTATCTAAACAACAAATTTTCAATGAAGGACCTAGGTGAAGCGTCATACATATTAGACATAAAGATCTATAGAGATAGATCTAGGCATCTAATAGGGCTATAGCAAAGTACATACCTTGATAAGATTTTAAAGAAGTTTAAAATGGACGGAATTAAGAAGGGGTTCTTACGTATGTTGCAAGGCAAGACATTGAGTAAGACTCAAAGTCCGGCTACAGCGGAAGAAAGAGAGATAATGGACAAAGTCCCCTATGCTTCAGCCATAGGATCTATAATGTATGCCATGCTATGGACAAGACCGGATCTGGCACATGCTATTAGTTTGACTAGTAGGTACCAATCAGATCCAGGTTCGGAACACTGGATAGCGGTCAAGAATATCCTTAAGTACTTGCGAAGAACTAAGGATATGTTTCTTTTGTATGGAGGTGAAGAAGAGCTCGTCGCTAAGTGTTATGTCGACGCTAGCTTTGACACCGATCCAGATGACTCTAAGTCTCAATCCGGATACGTATTTCTCATGAATGGTGGAGCGGTTAGTTGGAGGAGTTCCAAACAACCAGTGGTGGCGGGATCAACAACGGAGGCCGAATATGTTGCTGCTTCGGAAGCGGCTCAGGAAGCGGTTTGGATGGAGTTAATATCCGAACTAGGTGTGGTTGCGAGTGCGTTGGACCCAACGGTGATCTATTGTGACAACAATGGTGCTATTTCCAATGCCAAAGAACCAAGGTCTCACAAGAATTCCAAGCATATTAAGCGCCAGTTTCACTCCATCCGCGAGCATGTCAAGGATGGAGATATAAATATTTGTAAAGTGCACACGGATGTCAATGTAGCAGATCAGTTGACTAAAACTCTCCCTAGAGCAAAACATGATCAACACCAGAACTACATGGGTGTTAGATTTATCACTATGTAACTAGATTATTGTCTCTAGTGCAAGTGAGAGACTGAAGGGAATATGCCCTGAGAGGCAATAATAAAGTGTTTATTATGTATATTCCAAGTATATGATAGATGTTTATTTTTCATGCTATAATTGTATTAATACGGAAACATTAATACATCTGTGTTTAATAAACAAACAGAAAGTTCCTAGTTATACCTCTCTCATAAAATAGCTCGTTGATTAACAAGATGTTCAAGATTTCCTGATCATGGACATTGGATGTTGTTAATAACGAGGTCACAAAATTAGTGTAACGGTGTGATGAACATTCATCCGAAGTATAGCATTACGATCAAAGTCATTGAGTTTATATTGTTATAACATCATACAAAGTGATCATAATCCTTAGACCATGAGATCATGTCTATCACTAACACCGTAAGAGTACCTTGATAACATCACACGTCACACCATAACAGGGTGATTATAAAGATGGGTTCAGTACTACTAAAGTGTTAAGTTGAGTCCCATGGATCGAGAGTGGAATTTGTTCATCCCGATGACGGATAGATATGCTCTGGTTAGCATGCAAGCATGTGATTTGATCACTGGAATGTTATATCACGGGAACAAGAAAAGAGTACATGTTAGTAACAAGATCAAACTAGGTATGGAGATACCAATGATCGAATCTCGGACATGTAATATATCGTGAAACAAAGGGATTAAGATACTAGCATAAAAGGTTCTCGCGATCACAAGAAAATCATCGCTGAATGTGTGGGAGTTAGTATGGACCTCCAGGTCCCGCTTCTGATTATTGATCTGAGAAGGGTCTCGATCATGTCCGCATTATATCAAGGGCAGGAGACACACTTAAGAGACACCAACATCCATATGGAGCAAAAGTTTCATGCCAAAAGGAATACCAAGCGCAGGAATTTATTTCACTAGATACCGAAACAGGTTTTCGGGTGAAATTGCAGAAAGTGTTTTTGCATGTGAAATGAAATACTAGCAAGGGGTTATATGTGAAATTTTTTCATTAAAGTAATTGACTAAATTCTGAATAAATAAAGGAGTTTTATTTAATGAGAGTTTGCATTAAATTTGGTGGAAATTTCATGGGAATTTGAGTGGGTTTTTTAGTGGAGGGAATTGAAAGTCATTTGAGTGAGTGGAGTGTCCACCCACATGAATGAAGGAGGGGAGGGGCAGCCCCCATGGCCAGCGGCCACCCCCTTGGGTGCCCCTCCTCCTATAAAAGGAGCCCCCTCTCCTCTCTGTCAGTCACACCTCCTCATGAAAGAGTTGTGCTTCCGCTGCATCTCTAGAGCGAGGAGGCGGGGGTTGCTCGGTGCCTCGGACGTGTGTGCGAGCATGGATGCGCCGCTGATTTGCGGTGCTAGGACTTCCTCTCGATCTTGAGATCGACAAGATATTGTCTACATCAACTTTATCGGTCTTCAAGGGTATGTTCTCTGCGGATGTATCCGCCCGTCGATTGTATCTAGTAGATAGATCTTGGTACATAGTTCTTCCCATCGCAGGAATTTTTTTGTTTTCTATGCTGAGAACCCTACACCAGAGTATGAAACGGAGTGGAGGCCTGGGGGGCACACCCCTGCCAGGCGTGGGCCAGGCCTGGCCGCGCCTTGGGGGGGGGGGTGCGGCCACCCCAGGAACCCGCTCGGCCTCCCTCTTCGCCTATAAGAAGCCTCTTGACCTAAAAATCGAGGGGGGTTCGACGTTTTTCTAGAAAGAGTTCCGTTGTGCCGCCACCACCGGAAGCCGCGATTCGGAACTAGAAACTCCGTTCTGGCACCCTGCCGGGACGGGGAATTTAGGGAGGATCATCGCCATCGTCATCACCAACGCCTTCTCCATCAACCATCAATGTTTCCCTCATCCATGAGTGAGTAATCCCCCGTTGTAGGCTATGGGGATGGTAGGGATTGGATGAGTTCTATCATGTAATCGAATAATATTGTTAGGGCATGGTGCCTAGTATCTCTATTAGTGCGATTTGACTTTGTTTTAACTTGTTGTGCTTAATGCTTGTCACTAGGGCCCAAGTGCCATGATCTCAGATCTGAACTTATTGTTGAATCATTATGATAGTATTGTTTGTGATCTTATTTGCAAGTTATGTACACATATCATTGTCCAGATCCAAAGGCCCCGAAGTGACAGAAATTGGGACAACCGGAGGGGATGGCTGTGATGTGAGGATCACATGTCTTTGTGGAGTGTTAATACTTTGCTCTGGTGCTCTATTAAAAGTAGCATCTTAATTGCCAGTAGTTCCCTTGAAGCCCCGCTGCAATGGGCTGGCAGGAGAAAAGATGTTGTGCAAGTTCTCATTGCAAGCACGCGTGACTATATATGGAGCACACATGCCTATGATTGTTTAGTACGTGGATGCTTATTCTTATTTATCTGCAATTTCCCTATATCTTAAAGTTACATGTTTAGACTCATCCATGTAACGCCCGACCATCCATCCCTATGCCTAACGCACTCATATCCTACTGTTTGCTACTACTATTACTATTGCTCTTGTTTTACCGCTGCTATTGCTAATGATAAACTTCTGTGAGCAAGAACTATTTCCAGGTGCATCTGAATTTACAACTCAGTTGTTAAGGCTTGCAAGTATTATTTGGCTCCCCTTGTGTCGAATATATAAATTGGGTAATACTACCCACGAAGACTATTGCCAGTTTTACAACTCCCCTTGCCAGTTTTACAACTCTGTTTTTTCTTGGTGGAAGGTGTGAGGGGTGTGCTAGTTTTTTTCCCCTATGCATGCATTCAAGGTGTTTGATGAAATGTTTGAGTGAATGATCCCGTTCAATTTCTCATAAAACAAAAATATAGAAGGTGTCCGAGACGCACTTGAGCTTTTCCTCTTTATTTTCCTCGATCGAGGTTAGCAATCTTATCTTTTCTCTGTCATTGATACAATGCATGTGTCGTTGTGAATTGGTCATTTCACTATTTATGATGTCCTATTTTTTGATAAACTTACTTATATGATGCAGATGAACGGTCGGGAATGGATGTACGATGACCGACGCGTAGCCGGGTATATGAAAGGCGTGGATAAATTTATCGATGTGGCTACGACAAACAAAGAGAATGGTTTTATACGTTGTCCATGTGTTCAATGTCGGAACAACAAGGAGTACTCTTCCTCGAAAATCATTCGCGGCCACCTGATTATAAAAGGTTTCATGCCCAACTATAATTGCTGGACCAAGCACGGGGAAAGAGGGGTTATGATGGAAGATGGTGAAGAAGAAGATGATGATAACAACTATCATCATATGTTTCCTGAATACAGTGATACTGCAATAGAAGACAGTGGAGAGGAAGGAGGTGAAGAAAGGGCATCAGATGAGCCAGCTGATGAACTTGGTAGGGTCATTTCTGATGCAAAGCGAGACTGTGAAAAAAAAATGAGAAGTTGAAGTTAGAGGGCATGTTAGAAGATCACAAGTATTGTTGTACCCAAATTGTGAAGATGGCAGCACAAATCTCGGTACCACACTGGAATTGTTGCGATGGAAGGCAGAGTGTGGTCTAACTGACTCCTCATTTGAAAAGATGCTGAAAATAATGAAGCCGAAGTTTCCAAAACATAACGAACTTCCCGAGAGTACCTACGAAGCAAATAAGACTCTTTGTCCTCTAGGATTAGATGTGCAAAAGATACATGCATGCATTAATGACTGCATCCTCTACCGTGGTAAGGAGTATGAGAATTTAGATAAATGCCCGGTATGCAATGCATTGCGGTATAAAATCATACGAGATGACCCTGGTGATGTTGAGGGAGAGCCCCTCCGGAAGAGGGTTCCTGCTAAGGTTATGTGGTATTCTCCTATAATACCAAGGTTGAAACGCATGTTCAGAAACAAAGAGCATGCCAGGTTGTTGCGATGGCACAAAGAAGACCGTAAGAAAGACGGGAAGTTGAGACACCCTGCTGATGGGTCATAGTGGAGAAAAATCGAGAGAGACTTCCCAGAATTTGCAGGTGACGCAAGGAACTTATGGTTTGGTCTAAGTACGGATGGCATGAATCCTTTTGGGTAGCAGAGCTGCGATCAAAGACTGGCCCATGACTCTATGTATCTACAACCTGCCTCCTTGGTTGTGCATGAAGCGTAAGTTCATTATGATGCCAGTGCTCATCCAAGGCCCGAAGCAACCGGGCAATGACATTGATGTGTACCTTAGGCCATTAGTTGAAGAACTCTTACAGTTGTGGGGCAAACCAGGTGTACGTGCGTGGGATGAGAACAAACAAGATCCATTTGATCTACGAGGGTTGTTATTCGTAACCATCAATGATTGGCCTGCTCTTAGTAACCTTTCAGGACAGACAAACAAGGGATATAAGGCATGCACACACTGTTTAGATAAGACTGGAGGTACATATTTGCATAAATGCAAGAAGGTTGTGTACCTAGCGAATCGACGATTTCTTCCGACCAATCATCCTGTAAGAAAGAAAGGCAAGCATTTCAAAGGTGAGGCACATCACCGGAAGAAGCCTGAACTCCCTCCTGGTGATGATGTATTTGGTATCATCAAGGACATAGAAGTAATCTTTGTAAAGGGTCCCGGTGGTCAATCAGTTCCGAACGACGTCGCTACAGGACACGCACCCATGTGGAAGAAGAAATCTATATTTTGGGAGCTGCCATATTGGAAAGTCCTGCGTGTCCGCTCTTCAATCGACGTGATGCATGTGACGAAGAATCTTTGCGTGAACCTGCTAGGATTCCTAGGCGTGTATGGGAAGACAAAAGATACACCAGAAGCACGGGAGGACCAACAAATTATGAAAGACCCAAAGAACATGCATACACAAAACAAGACAGATAAAGGGCGTCACTTAAGTCGTGCCACTTATGCTCTTACCAAAGCAGAGAAGGAAATATTTTCTGAAGTCCTTCATAGTATCAAGGTGCCGTCGGGCTTCTCATCTAATATAAAGGGGATAATAAATATGGTAGATAAAAAGTTCCAAAACCTGAAGTCTCATGACTGTCACGTGATTATGACGCAGTTGCTTCCGATTGCATTGAGGGGGCTTCTACCAGAAAATGTTCGAGTACCCATTGTGAAGCTGTGTGCATTCCTCAATGCAATATATCAGAAGGTAATCAATCCAGATATTCTACCAAGGTTACAGAAGGATGTGGTACAATGTCTTGTTAGTTTTGAATTGGTGTTCCCACCATCCTTCTTCAATATTTTGACGCATCTCCTAGTTCACCTAGTGGAAGAGATTGCCATTTTCGGTCCGGTATTTCTGCACAATATGTTCCCCTTTGAGAGGTTCATGGGAGTCTTAAAGAAATATGTTCATAACCGTGCTAGACCAGAAGGAAGCATCTCCAAGGGATATGGAACAGAGGAGGTCATTGAGTTTTGTGTTGACTTTATTCCTGGCCTTAAGACGATTGGTGTTTCTGACTCGCGGTATGAGGGAAGACTAAGTGGAAAAGGCACGCTGGGAAAGAAAGCAATGATATGTCGGGACGAGGATTCTTTCACTAAAGCACACTACACAGTTCTACATAATTCCACCTTGGCAGCTCCGTATATCGAGGAACACAAGAATATTCTACGCTCCAAAAACCCGAGGAAGCCTGAATCACTGATTACAGATGAACACATGAAGTCTTTCGGTGGTTGGATGCGGACACATCTCTTGCATGACACCACTGTTGGAGACCAGCTATACTTGTTGTCCGCGTCACCATCTTCTACTGTATTGAATTTCCAAGGGTACGAAATACATGGGAATACATTCTACATGATCGCCCAAGATAAAAAGAGCACCAACCAAAATAGTGGTGTCCGCTTTGATGCAATAGACGAGAATGGACAAAAGGACACATATTATGGTTACATAGAGTAAATATGGGAACTAGACTATGGAGTCTCTTTAAAGGTCCCTTTGTTTTGCTGCAAATGGGTCAACCTGAATGGGGAAGGGGTAAAGATAGACCAGTTGTACGGAATGACAACAGTGGATCTCAACAATCTTGGTTATAGAGATGAACCATTCGTCCTAGCCAATGATGTGTCTCAGGTTTTCTATGTGAAGGACATGTCCTCCAGACCGGAAAAAAGAAAAAATATGCAAACGAATACATCATATGATGAGCCAAAGCGTCACATAGTTCTTTCAGGGAAAAGAAACATCGTGGGAATCGAGGACAAGACAGACATGTCAGAAGATTATAATAAGTTTGATGAAATTCCGCCCTTCACAGTGAAAAATGACCCAAGCATTCCGTTAAGTAAATAAGATGCTCCATGGTTACGTCTGAAGCGATCATAAGGAAGGACATATGCCAAGAAGTTCATGCTCATATTATGTAACTCTAGTTCATGTCTTTCGCGGTTTGTGGCTTCACTGAAGGATATCTTTCGCGGTTTGTGGCTTGACCGGGACTATATATAGGGGGCCTTTAGTCCTGGTTTTGTAGTCTCAGTTTTTAATATTAATAAATGTCTCGAGTGTTAGTCCTGTTTTGTGGCTGGATCGGGACTATGAAGAAGTTGTCCCGATTCGTACTTACCATTAAGATCTGATCTCCAAACACGTGCGGTCACATATTAGGGAGTGCCTCTATGACCAGTTTCTTGGAGTTGCCGGAGGACTGGGATCCAGCGGCATCTCCCTGAAACTGGTCGTAGTGGTGTCCCTGCTCTTGAAAACCATCTTGCAGCTTGTAACTTCTCTGACTAGATCAATACACTTGGGAGCTAACTAATTTCACATATTAGGGAGTGCCTCTATGGCCAGTTTCTCGGAGATGCCGGAGGACTGGGCTCCGTCGGCATCTCCCTGAAACTTGCCGTAGTGGTGTCCCTGCTCTCGAAAACCATCTTGCATCTTGTAACTTCTCTAACTAGATCAATACGCCTAGGAGCTAACTAATTTCACATATTAGGGAGTGCCTCTATGACCAGTTTCTCGGAGATGCCGAAGGACTGGGCTCCGTTGGCATCTCCCTGAAACTGGCCGTAGTGGTGTCCCTGCTCTCGAAAACCATCTTGGAGATGCCTCAAACTGGCTGGAGGACTGGACTCACAAGGATGCCTATTTATAGTACAAGCATCTCGGCATAGTGTCGACACTTACGAAATAATGTAGACACTCACCCCTATTATTAGTGCTGACTCGTGTTTTGTCCCGGTTGGTGTCTCCAACAGGGATATTTAGTCCCGGTTGGTGACACCATATGGGACAAGGTACATGCCGCACGACATAATGTCGACACTCACCCCTTTCGCTAGTGCTGCCTGGCCCAGCCTACCGAAATCCCTCCAACCAGGACTAAAGATGAACCTTTAGTATATTGAAAATCCGAACAATGAAAATCCTTCGCGTGGTGTCATATTATGTCACATAGTTGAAAGGAAAAATACCAAACTTGGTATATTGATCATGTTTCGAAAAAACCTTCACAAAATGACCTATCATGTTCGAGGTTTCATGGCTTTCGGTCCAAATTACCGATGTTATGTGCTGAATCACGGCATAGTTTGTGATGTTGTGCCCAGATTATGCATGTGTGTGGACATTGGTATGGAGAACAATGTTGCAGGAGGAAGTTTTCCTTTTTGTCACACGGAAAAGCCATTTTCCATTTTCCGAGCGCAAAAAACGGGTCGTTTTGTGAAGTAACCACCAAAATGCCGTTTCAGAATGCTACCGTCCCATTTTCCTAAAATACTAGACCACCTTACATGGACTATATCCCAACCGGGACATCTCAAACCTTTTCTTCCATCCCGGGTAAAAAGGACAAATGTCTGCCGAATCGGTAGGAAGTGGGTCCGGTTTGTACTACAGGTACATGATCTATCGCCCGTGATTTTTTGTAAAAATCATTTTTAGACTCGCAATATGTGGTTTCTTCAGAGATCCAATGCAAGTTCTAACGATGCTCATCCCCTATCTTCATGCACACCGGTTCGACCATAGTTAGAAAATCAGATAATTCAAAACGGGCATAATAAATTCAAAAACAATCCGAACAATGAAAATCCTTCGCATGGTGTCATATTATGTTACATAGTTGAAAGGAAAAATACCAGACTTGGTATATTGATCATGTTTCGAAAAAACCTTCACAAAATGACCTATCATGTTTGAGGTTTCATGGCTTTCGGTCCAAATGACCGATGTTATGTGCTGTATCATGGCATAGTTTGTGATGTTGTGCCCATATTATGCATGCGTGTGGACATTGGTATGGAGAACAATGTTGTAGGAGGAAGTTTTCCTTTTTGTCGCACGGAAAAGCCCTTTTCCATTTTCCGAGCGCAAAAAACGGGTAGTTTTGTGAAGTAACCACCAAAATGCCGTTTCAGAATGCTACCGTCCCATTTTCCTCATATACTATACCACCTTACATGGACTATATCCCAACCGGGACATCTCAAACCTTTTCTTCCATCCCGGGTAAAAAGGACAAATGTCTGCCGAATCGGTAGGAAGTGGGTCCGGTTTGTACTACAGGTACATGATCTATCGCCCGTGATTTTTTGAAAAAATCATTTTTAGACTCGCAATATGTGGTTTCTTCAGAGATCCAATGTAAGTTCTAACGATGCTCGTCCCCTATCTTCATGCACACCGGTTCGACCATAGTTAGAAATTCAGATAATTCAAAACGGGCATAACAAATTCAAAAAAAATCCGAACAATGAAAATCCTTCACGTGGTGTCATATTATGTTACATAGTTGAAAGGAAAAATAACAGACTTGGTATATTGATCATGTTTCGAAAAAACCTTCACAAAATGACCTATCATGTTCGAGGTTTCATGGCTTTCGGTCCAAATGATCGATGTTATGTGCTGAATCATGACATAGTTTGTGATGTTGTGCCCATATTATGCATGCATGTGGACATTTATATGGAGAACAATGTTGCAGGAGGAAGTTTTCCTTTTTGTCGCACGGAAAAGCCCTTTTCCATTTTCCGAGTGCAAAAAACGGGTCGTTTTGTGAAATAACGACCAAAATGCCGTTTCAGAATGCTACTGTCCCATTTTCCTAAAATACTAGACCACCTTACATGGACTATCTCCCAACCGGGACATCTCAAACCTTTTCGTCCATCCCGGGTAAAAAGGACAAATGTCTGCCGAATCGGCAGGAAGCGGGTCCAGTTTGTACTATAGGTACATGATCTATCGCCCGTGATTTTTTGAAAAAATCAATTTTAGACTCGCAATATGTGGTTTCTTCAGATATCCAATGCAAGTTCTAACGATGCTCGTCCCCTATCTTCATGCACACCGGTTCGACCATAGTTAGAAATTCAGATAATTCAAAACGGGCATAACAAATTCAAAAAAAATCCGAACAATGAAAATCCTTCACGTGGTGTAATATTATGTTACATAGTTGAAAGGAAAAATACTAGACTTGGTATATTGATCATGTTTCGAAAAAACCTTCACAAAATGACCTATCATGTTCGAGGTTTCATTGCTTTCGGTCCAAATGACCGATGTTATGTGCTGAATCATGGCATAGTTTGTGAGGTTGTGCCCATATTATGCATGCGTGTGGACATTGGTATGGAGAACAATGTTGCAGGAGGAAGTTTTCCTTTTTGTCGCACGGAAAATCCCTTTTCCATTTTCCGAGCGCAAAAAACGGGTCGTTTGGTGAAGTAACCACCAAAATGCCATTTTAGAATGCTACCGTCTCATTTTCCTAAAATACTAGACCACCTTACATGTACTATCTCCCAACCGGGACATCTCAAACCTTTTCGTCCATCCCGGGTAAAAAGGACAAATGTCTGCCGAATCGGTAGGAAGTGGGTCCGGTTTGTACTACAGGTACATGATCTATCGCCCGTGATTTTTTGAAAAAATCATTTTTAGACTCGCAATATGTGGTTTCTTTAGAGATCCAATGCAAGTTCTAAATGATCCATTTTTCTTCCCGCCATTTCTTCCCGCCATTTTTCTTCCCGCCATTTTTCCCGGCATTTCTCCCGATTTTTCCCTTGATTCTTCCATGATTCTTCCCTCCAGTTATCTTCCTACCATTTCTCACTATATATATGTAGGGTTGGCCTCCATTGTCATTGCACATCTCTAGACTCATATCTGCAACCTCATCACTCTTTCCCATGACTTCCACTGTAGCACTAACTCCCAGGGAGGCGGAGGCGCTTTGCGCCTTGAACTACCCCTGCCCGCCGGGCTACTGTGTCCCCATCGGCTGGATGCTGAGCGCCGGAGGCATGCCGGTTCCTCCTTTCCCTCTAGGTGTGGCGCGTCGGATGGCCATCACGAACCACTACTACTTCGAGCTCACGCTGGAGCAGCGGAGGAATCCCAGATGGCATCCCGACTATTTCCCGACTTGGGAAGCCTTCTTCGTGGATCGACGTGAGAGGGCGCTCGCCAGGCACAAGGAGGATGGCCCACCTCCTACGAACTTCAACGAGTCCGGCCGTCGGTTGTGGTGGCACGGTCGGACTCTCCAGAGCGTCATGGCCTATGACACGGCCGCCGACTCTAGCCCCCACCTGTGCTACACTCAAGTCCGTCCCACTCGTACTCAGCCTTCAAGGTTCAACTACGGCGACCCCGACGACGACAGCGACGACAGCCGCGGCGAGTACGACGACTACAGTGGCGAGTATTACAGGTGTAGGCAGGAGCATGACTGAATCACTCCAACATTGCAAAACAAGTTCGGCCGATTGTGGCTTAATCTGGCCATGTATCTTAATTTTCAGTTCTTCTATGTAACTTTGTGTTAGCTGCGTTATGTACTTTAATTCCAGTTCTATCCTAATAAAATTTTCTTTCCGCTCATTATTTCCCGTCCTTTTTTTCCCGCCCATTAATATATAAAAAATATAAGTTAATTCAAATCCAAATTAAAACACAGAAAATGGTTTTGAATTATTTAAAAATAGAAAATGGTTTTGAATTATTTATTCAAATCGAGACACTTTTTATGTTTAAAGTTTTTCTAAATTCCAAATTAATATTCAAAAAATATAAGTTAATTCATTTTTAATTTTAAATGGTTCATAGTTTAAATGGTTACATTAATTATTTTTTAAAAATAGAAAATGGTTTTGAATTATTTATTCAAATCCAGACACTTTTTATGTTTAAATTTTTTCTAAATTCCAAATTAATATTCAAAAAATATAAGTTAATTCATTATTAATTTTAAATAGTTCATAGTTTAAATGGTTACATTAATTATTTTTTAAAAACAGAAAATGGTTTTGAATTATTTATTCAAATCCAGACACTTTTTATGTTTAAAGTTTTGCTAAATTCCAAATTAATATTCAAAATATATAAGTTAATTCATTTTTAATTTTAAATGGTTCATAGTTTAAATGGTTATATTAATTATTTTTAAAAACAGAAAATGGTTTTGAATTATTTATTCAAATCCAGACACTTTATGTTTAAAGTTTTTCTAAATTCGAAATTAATATTCAAAAAATATAAGTTAATTCATTTTTAATTTTAAATGGTTCATAGTTTAAATGGTTACATTAATTATTTTTAAAAATAGAAAATGGTTTTGAATTAGTTATTCAAATTCAAACACTTTTTATGTTTAAAGTTTTTCTAAATTCCAAATTAATTATCATTTAAAAAACATTACAAACTTAAACCCCAAAACAAAAAATAAGGCGGGAACAGAGAGAAAATTCCTGAAAAATTTGAAAACAGGGTCATTTGTCCCGGTTGGAGCCACCAACCGGGACTAAAGACCCCCTGCGGGCGCCCCTTGGTCTGCTGAAAAAATGGGCGCCCCTTGGCTCCAACCGGGACGTATGACCGGGACTAAAGACCCCCCTTGGGCGCCCCTTGGCTCCAACCGGGACGTATGACCCTTTAGTCCCTGTTGGAGCCACCAACCGGTACTAAAGGTCCTTTGGTTATAACTGCGCGCGTCTCCTCTTCTTCTTCCCCATCTCACTTCTCTGCTTCTTCCTCTGCTTTCATCGACGCCGCCGCCTCCACCTTCGTCTTCGTCGGCTCTTTGGCACTGTGTCCTCCTCGGCCGCGGCGCTCCCTCGCGATCGCCAAGACTCCGTCGGATCTTCGTCATCCTCTTCCAGCCTCAAGCACCTCCAACCGCCTTCGCGCGTCATCACCACCAGCAGGTATGCCCCTCTCCGATACGCGGGCTACGGGGTATGGGGCGGCTACGGGGCGGATACGGGGGCCGAGGCGGCGAGCTGGCGAGCCGCGGGTGGCGCTAGTGAGCCGCGGGTGGCGCTGGCGAGCCGCAGGCGGCGCCGGCGAGTAGGTGCGGGTACGAACTAAAGCTGAGCTCGCTGGCGCGGGACACGGCGGGCATGGTCGGCGCCGGCGCGAGGATTGGGTGCGGGCGCCACGGGGCGGCGGTCGTGGTGGTGGTGTTCAACGCGAGGATTGGGTGCGGGCGCCATGGGGCATCGTCGGCGCCGGCGCGAGTCGCTGCCAGCTGCTCTTGTTTTCGCTCCCGAAAGTCGCTCGCTTGAAATCTCAAGAAAATGCACAGACCGATTGATTGGAATCATTTTTCTTTCAGAGTGTTTATTATAGTTAGTTAATCAAGCGAAATTATTGAGAATCCGGGCGCTCCACCCGACCTCTGCCCCCATCGCCGGACTGTGTGGGCGACAACACCGCCCCACTTCTAGGAGAGTTGACTCAGTCCCTACCATTGAATTTGTGTTTGGATAATGATGATCTCTATATCCGCGTATGACAAAGTGCGAAGCGATAAAAAACCCTCTTATGCACTTTATTCAACGCAGTTATCCCTCTCATTTTTTTCGCGTCAGGGCGAGCACGCACTAGTGCAAAACGCCCAGGGGCGACGCTGGCGAGCCGCGGGCGGCGCTGGCCACCGCCCAGGGGCGCGAGGCGCGGCGGCGTCGGTGCATGCGCGCGCGTACAGGGGCGAGCAGAGCACAGGGGCGAGCCCCATTTTGTTCAATTATTTTTGTAAAAACTGAGTTTTAGGCGGAACCATTTGAGGAGTATTTTGAGTATAAAAATTATTGTGTAAATTATTTTTGAGTGAATCCTTTTGCAAATGGTTGTATATTGAACCCTCTCACCATAAAAATTAGCATTTCAAATAAAACATATAATTTAATTGCAGTAGAAAATACCCCATTGAATAAAGCAATTCTAATAAAAGAAATATAATTTAATTAAGTTAATTGCACTAACTTGGTTCCAATTGGAATTCCACCTTTATAAAAAAAGGACCGGTAGGTGTTTGTAATGTTCAGATCCTTGTTGAAACAACTTGTTCAATAAAATAATCTTAGTTGTATATGTATTTGTATTTGTATATGTATATGTATTTGTATATGTATTTGTAATGTATATATATATGTATTTGTATATGTATTGTATATTATCATATTTTGTATTTGTATATGATATTAGTTATCATAGACCCTATTTGAATCGATGTTGCACCTAGTATTTATAAGTCAGAAAAATACAAATAATATATCAAAATGTTCAGAAAAATGAGTTCTACCTTTTTAAGCTATAATCATGCATTGCTAATGGACTTTAATGACAAGTTTAATTAGAGAACTAAATCAACCCCTCTCATGTGTTTCCGGAGTTTCCGGAGTTAGGGTTTTCAACCCTCGGAACACCGTTTAAATTGCCGAGCAAGTTTTAGGGTTTCATTTCAATGCAATTTAACTTTTCATATCATCATCCTTGTTTGAGCATTCGGCCTATCCCTCCTCCCCGACCGCCACAGCGCCTCCGTCTCCGTCCATCGCCACGCGCTCCAGCCGCCCCTTCCCTTTTAGTGTGTATCTATATATTGTGTATGTAGATATAGTGTGTATGTATATATTTTTATTATTTTGTATGTATATATTAGGGTTTCTCTGAATTAGGGTTTATCCGTTTTGACTTATCCGTTTTTCCACCTATGCAGAAACTATGGACCCATACGACAGAGACGAAGAAAAGGAAGAGTTGATCCAAGGTGTGATCCGCGGGGAAGAAAATTTAGATGTATCGACGTTTCTGAACAACTCCGGTGAGGGTGATCCTCTTTTTGCCGGAATAGACGACTTGTTTGAGGTTGAAGGTGTTGCCTTCCGCGAGGGAGAAGGCGATGCCTTGTGTAATCGAGAAGACGATCGCTCTGGAGATGTGCATGTACTATAATTAATTAATTAATTATCTGCTATCTATATAGAAATAGTAACGACGATCTTTCTTCTTTTAGCCCTCCGGATCGAAGAAATCTACTGAAAAGAGCAGACGAGGCCCAACCAAAAAGTTGGAAGACCATGAGAGGTTCAGGATCGAAGATGTCGCTGAAGACGGCAAACTGACGGCTCCCGAAGTTATCGCAAACAAATTTGTGGCACAATGCGGAGTAATCGTTAGGGACTTAATCCCGATCACCATTCGAAATTGGAATAGGCCTGTTGATGCAGAAGAAGAGGGAACATGTTTATTTATCCCTAACCACGCCAAAGATTTACTGTGGAAGAGGCTCATGGTTAATTTCAAACTACCGAAGATAGAGTTGGATCCAAATGCGGAGGATCCAGTTGAGGACGCCTTAGAACATGGGAGAGCCATGGAGGCTAAGGTCAGGGAGTGGGCTTTGAAGAAGATGGCCCAGTGTTTCACCAACTGGAAGAAAAGATTGCACCTTGACTATGTCGTGAAAGAGAAGACTCCGGATTTCAAGAATATTTAGTTTGAGAAGATAAAACCATCCTGGGCTGAGTTTGTGAAATACAAGACATCAGAAAAAGCTAAGAAAATGTCTACAACGAATAAGCTGAATGCTGCTAACAATAAGTATCACCATACTATGGGGCAAGGTGGCTACAGGGCTGGCATTCCTAAGTGGGAGAAACTTGAGAATGAACTGCATGCTAAAAAGATCACCCCAGAGACAAACGATTGGGTAGAACGTGCAAGGAGTTGGTTTTACGGGCATGGGGGCAGGGTGGACTCTGAAGGGAAGTGTATATATAACATACGACATAAATAATACCCCTTGCCAATCGAGACGATGAGAAAAGAAGTAAAGGCTGTTAAAGATGGGGACTTCATTCCCGATAGAGGGAATGATGAGCTCACACTCTCCCTTGGAAATAAGGAACATGATGAACGAACACGAGGCACAAGCAGCTCCAAACCATGGAGGACTAGGTTTCCCGAAGAGAGGAAGAAATATCCTGATAGAAGCCGTCAGAGGAGAAAGGACAGGGTGGAAGTTGAAGCAGATATTCAGAAAGAGCCAATGCGTATAATTGAAAAACGAATAAAGCAACAACAAGATGAAATTAATGCACTTAAAGAGCAAAGTACTACCGGCCCATCTTAGCAGCACACTGCATTCGATGCTACCGTCCTATCAAATAATCAAAAAAGCAGTGTGGATTCCACCGAGGTCCCGGGTGAGGACAATGGCGATGACGATGGTGCACCGACGATGGCTCCTGTTGGCTACCCAGTGGATGATATCACAGAGATGACACACTGCGAGCTACATGTCAAAGTTGTGAACATATCAATGAAGGTGGCGGTCGGCTATGCCTTACCAATTGGACCCACGCCAACTTACCACTGTCGTCCGGTTCTAGAGGGCTACGTTGTTGTCGGGGTGGATGAAATCATGCCCACCTTTGAAGTTTTGGATCTTCACTACCCTGCAGGTGAAGGGGATGTGACTGTACTGGGAGACGCAACAAATGTCTCCATTCTATGGCCAAAGGAATGTATCGTTCTTCAAAATCACACGCCAAGGCCATCTTCGCCGCCGCCTCACCCGTCTCCAGCGAGGTCGTCGCTGCCGCAGCAGCCGTCTTAAATCGCCTCACCTCCGTTGCCTCACCGCCTCGCTCCTCACCGTCTCTCCAAACAACCATCACCGGCGCCTCAGGATAAAAAGCGTAAGCATACCGCTACTCTGCGTCGTGGTAAGCGATCGCCGAAACATAAACAATAGCCTCTTCCAAAAGTACCAAAGGTTCCTCCCAAGAGAGCTTATGACTGTACTGAAGAGGAGACTGCGGGGATCGTTGATGCGGAAATTACAGCGTTTTTCGCTAAGCTGAGGCGGCCGAAAGAGCCAGAGTTCCCCAGCACCAAATAAGAAAAAGTCAGAGTGTTGAAAATGCTAAAGACTCTTCATCAACCCGAGCCAAAGCTGTC
The DNA here is from genome assembly GCA_023614405.1 of Avena insularis. NCBI lineage: Eukaryota > Viridiplantae > Streptophyta > Magnoliopsida > Poales > Poaceae > Avena > Avena insularis. The sequence goes on along the minus strand of CM042691.1, from coordinate 21,732,027 downwards.
ATCAGACTATGAGCGTTCTATTCTCAAGTCACATGCGGCACAACAAGCCTCGAAGAGCAGTACTGATGCAAGCGAGAAATCTTTTGCCCAGCTCGGAGAACAAGCAAAACAGTCTTGTGTAGGGGTTCGTAGGATGGAAAACAAAATTTTCTACCGCATGCAAACAAACAAGCCAAGATCTATCTATTAGATTGTAGCAACGAGTCGATAGAGGAACTCACTCTCGAAGATTCCAAAGCGGTTAACGAGAGCAGATTCTCGTGGGTGATGTAGTCGTACTCTTGCCGATCTCAAGATCGTGTAGACGATCCTTCCGGCAGCGCTCCCGCAGTCGGTCACACATTCGGTACTCGACGAAGACCTTCCTCTCCCTTGTTCCAGCAGGCAGCGGAGGTTGTAGCACTCTCCTCGCGATTCCGGCAGCACGACGGCGTGGTACCGGAAGTAGAGGGGAGATCTCGCAGGGCTTCACCTTAAGCCGGAGCGAGTATGGTGGACTATGAGAGAGCCCTCGGTGTTCTAGGGTTTAGACACACCAAGGAGGGGGTGCTAGGGCCGGCGGCTAGGGCTTGGAGGTGCCCAAGTCGGCGGCTAGGGAAGAAACCCTAGGCGGCGGCTATGGTGGGCGGCGGCGGCTAGGGTTAGGTTTAGAGGGGGCAATCTTGTGTGCTAGGAGGGGAGCCCTGCCCCTCCTCTTATAGGAGGGAGGCGCCGGCCAAGGGGAGGGGAATCCCTCCCCAACTCGGATCCCAAGTGGGCCGGCGGTGGAGGAGGGACTCCTCCCCAACTCGGTTTCCTCCTCTTTCTCCACTTCCCAAAAATAGCCGTTTAACTTTCAAACTTGGCGTTTGACTTTTCAAACAAGGACTTAATTAATCCCTCTATTTTGTTCAGCGATGACACTTAGTACATGATGCAATCATACCAACTTAATATAACACATCCATGTACCCTTCCCCTCCGGAGTGCCGGACATTCCGGAACCTTCTAGAACATTTCCGATGAAAACACCGGAACCATTCTCCAACTCCGAAACAGGACTTTCCTTATATGAATCTTATTCTCCGGACCATTCCGGATCTCCTCGTGATATCCCGGATCCCATCCGAGACTCCGAACAACATTCGGTCTCTTACTCATCATTACATAACTACTCAACAACATCGAATCCTTAAGTGTGTCTCCCTACGGTTCGTGAATTATGCGGACATGATCGAGACACTTCTCCGATCAATAACCAATAGAGGAATATGGAAATTCATATGGCTCCCACATATTTCTACGATTACTTTGCGATCGAATGAACCACTTACATATGATACCAATTTCCCTTTGTCGCACGATAGTTTACTTATCCGAGGTTATGATCGTCGGTATCTCTGCATACGTAGTTCAACCTCGTTACTGATAAGTACTCTTTTCTCGTTCCCGTGATATGTGATCCCTTGTGAGCCATTCACATGCTTGCAAGCTAATTGGATGACATTTCACCGAGAGGGCCCAGAGTATATCTATCCATCATATGGATGGACAAATCCCACTCTTGATCCATGTGTTTCAACCAATACTTTCCGAACACTCAATGCCACCTTTATAGCCACCCAGTTACGGTGTGGTGTTTGATGTCATCAAAGCATCCATCCGGTAAAGGTGATATGCATGATCTCATGGTCGAAGGAATTAGGTTACTATGTATCAGAAAGCATATAGCAATTGAACTATTTAAAATGACTTGATCTTTATGCTACGCTTATCTATAGGAGAATGTCCATCACATCATTCTCCTAATGATATGACCCTGTTGTTAATAACATCTCTATGTTCATGATCAGGAAACCATGATCATATATTAACCAACAAGCTAGTTTAACAAGAGGCTTTACTAGGGACTCTTTTATGTTTACAAATCACACAAGTATTAATGTTTCCTTTTAATACAATTATAGCATGGTATGTAAACATTTATCATAAGTATGAAGATATGATAATAACCTACTTTATTATTGCCTCTTGGGCATATCTCCAACATCTTGCGCCCCTCTCAAGGTGATTTCCATACCAATGTGGGGTCGAGAAAATATGGGGCCGAGGAGCAGTATGATCCAGAGGTAGTTACACAATACGGAGAAGCTGCCGCTGCTCAAGGTATGAGTATTGCCCAGTACTTATCCCAGTTAGAGTACTTCCCCGTGAGTGAAGTAGCATACAAATACCAGTACGGCAAACCTCTCATCAAACATGAGGAGGTAAATAATCTTCCAACAAAAATGCAAAGATTGCATAACTGGTACATGCATGCCACAAAGGCCAGGGCTAACTAGATAGTGCTGAAGGTTACAAAAAAGCATTATGGGAAAAATATAGATGACATGATATCCATTGAATTTGATGAACTATTTCAATTATTCAATCAAGACGCCTTGGACAAATCGATCATCAGTGCCTATTGTCTGTAAGTACTAATTCTGTAATTAATTTAGCCTCCAGCTATCTCACCTTGTTTATTGCATGTATATAATCATACTGTAATATGCAGAATGAAGATTCTCGAATGCAGCAGAGGACAAATCTATTACATTGGCTTCATTGACCCATATTGGGTTGATTAAGCGAATCTCAAAACAAACCCCCAGGATACGGAGGATAATATAGTACACGCGTTAAGGTTTCAAGAAACCAGAAGGGAAATACTTTTTCCTTACAACTTTGAGTGAGTGTTATTGTCTTATATACACTTCCTATTTCGCTTACTCGATGTTAAGTATATAATTGATTAGTTATGCATTCACAGCTACTACTATATTATGTTAATCATTTAACTTGACAAAGGGCGTGTACTAGTCATGGACTTGAAACATAAACCCCTTTGAGCAGTGGAAGGACATGCAAATGCTTCTCTAGCGGTAATTCTAATCATTACGACACTATATCGGCAACGTTCGTGAATTTTATGATATCAAGTAATTAATAACTTATTTTATTCATTTTCTTCGCCGGGCAGCGCTTGGAAACGGTTCACCAACAAGGCTAGGGGTGTTTGGAAAGCGGAGCTTACATTTCAAGCACTAGATGTGAGCACCACTAGCTATATCCACGCATCTCTTTGATTCTAGTTTTGATACAGTTATTATCATGCTTGATTATTATTTTGATTGAACTATGTTCTCGTAAAGTGCCTGACACAGGGACCAGGTAACAATCTATGTGGATACTATGTTTGCGAGTTCATCCGGCAGACGTGCGATGAGAAGGGCAGAAATTTAGAGCAACTCCACGTACGTAAACAATTTCTCTAGGTTTTAATTACAATCAAATTGTGTTTAGTTTCATTAATATAGGTTGACTCCTTTTTTAAATCAGATCGAATGTCTATGGGATGGTCTACTGCCAAAGGATCGCGTACGAGCAATTCAGGAGGAATTGGCAGGATTCTTGGATGCAGAAGTCCTAAACCCAAAAGGGGAATACTATTCGGCTGTGTATAGACAATAGGGATTGTAAAAAGAGCAACTTTTGTATGTAGTGCATGAACTCGATCAGTGTATCGAATGTAATATTGTCATGATGATCTTGTGTAATATAATGGTTCCTTCATTGATGAGTGCAAAACACTAAATAATCAATAAAACAACCTAAATGAATTCTCTGCCGTGGCAACAAAAGTTGCCAAAATGAATTCTCTGCCGCAGCAGAGAAATATGCCAAATCTCTGCCGTGGAAGAAGGTTATTTGTCCCGGTTCGTGTTACGAACCGGGACGGTTGCTCCATTCCCCCTCGCCCTCTGACGCCGCCACGTGTACCCCCATTTGTCCCGGTTGGTGGGGCAACCGGGACTAAAGGTTGGAGCTTTAGTCCCGATTGCCCCGTCCCGGTTGGGTAACCGGGACTAATGCCCCTTACCAACCGGGACCAATGGGGCGTTTTCTACTAGTGACACTCCGTCCTCGGGAGCCTACGTACAACGCCGAACGGCTCAACCAGCTTCACGCCCTTCTTCATGGTGCATGGAGCCGAAGCCGTGTTACCCGCCGAAGTACGCCACAAGGCCCTATGATGACCCACAAGTATAGGGGGTGTATCGTAGTACTTTCTATAAATAGGAGTGTCGATCCCAACGAGGAGCAGAAGGTGTTGAACAGTAGTATGGAGCAGGAAATCCCTGTGAATACTTAGCAAACAGATTTTTAGTGGTTTTCTGACAAGGCAACAAAACAAGGAGAAAGTAACAAAAGTAACGAACAAACGGATCAAGTGACCCAATCCTTTCTTAGCAAAGGACAAGCCGGTGGAAATACTTATAAGGACCAAACGTTCTCGAGGACACATGGGAATTCTGTCAAGTGCTTTCGCTTCAAATAGCTGAGTACTCTTCTTTGGTGTTGTATGTGTTGTGTGGGTGAACCTATCCTAATATACCAACATACTTGGACTAATACATACTTTTGATTAAACCCGTTGCAAACATCCGTAACTACAGGAAAGTAATTAAGATATAAATCTAACCACAACCTTAAACTCTGAGATCCTACGCTCCCTTATGCAATGGTGTCCTAACAGGGGTTCAGGATTCTGTCACTCCGGCAACCCCACAATTAGTATCCAAATACACAATGCCTTCCCCTAGGCCCATAAATTGTGAAGTGTCATGTAGTCGACGTTCACATAACACCACTAGAAGAATAGCACCACAACTTAAATACTAAACCATTGAATAATAACTCATCACAGATTGACTACTAACAACATGACTTCTCCCATGTCGTCAAGAACTAAACGAACTACTCACAAGACATCATATGGATCAGGATCAAATATGATAAGATAATGGATACCAATCTGAACATAAACAATAAACCAATTGTTCCACTCACAAGCATCCACTATAATAGTAATTAACACCGGGAAAGTTTCCCCTAAGAACTAAAGCAATATCCAACACAATTGTTATAGCGGGATGGAGTGATGATGAAGGTGCTGGTGGAGATGATGGTGTGGATGATCATGATGATACCGATGAAGCCTAGGTTGATGACAGTGTTGATGGCGATGGTCTCCCCTCTCCGGGAAGGAATTCCCCCGGCAGAAATCTGTCTGCCAGAGAGATCTTTCTCTCTCGGTGTTTTCCACCCCCAGCGGCGGCGGAAATCTATCTGTGGTCGCTCTCGAGACTTAGGCTTTTATAGGGAAGATATAGGCGAAGGGGGAGAGTCGGAGGCCGGGTAGGTGGGCTGTCAACACCCGGATTTTTAATCCTAGATGCCTGTTATGCCATACATCGCAATCCCAGGATTACCATTTTTGCGAGACATATACGAATTGGATACCATAGTACATCATCCATTACAAACGATACATAAGTTCTTACATAAATAGGGATCTCATGATCCAGTTCTTAATACAACGTCAAGCAGCAGAATACGTAATAATAACGGTAGCATAGGCGAAGCTCCATCTTCGGGGTCAAAGGCAATGCTGACGATGGGAGATGATCCTAGTTGTCATAACTGTTGGAATTATGCCCTAGAGGCAATAATAAAGATGTTATTATTATAATTCTTGTTCATGATAAAGTTTATATTCCATGCTAGAATTGTATTAAGCGGAAACATTAATACTTGTGTGGTTTGTGAACAACACCGTGTTCCTAGTACGCCTCTATGGACTAGCTCATTGATCAATGATGGTTGAGGTTTCCTAACCATAGACATGAGTTGTCAATTGATAATGAGATCATATCATTGGGAGAATGATATGGTGGACAGACCCAAACTAAGCGAAGCAATTAGATCGTGTTATCGTGTTCGTCTTTGCGAAGCTTTTCTCATGTCAAATATTGTATTCCTTAGACCATGAGATAATGCAACTCCCTGGTATCGGAAGAAAGCTTTGAGGTCATCAAACGTCATCCTATGAGAGGGTGATCATAAAGGTGTCTCTCAGGTGATCGGAAAGTATCTGTTGGGTTGTATGTATCGAGATGGAATTTGTCCCTCCCAAGTCGGAGAGATATACTTCGGGCCCACTCGCTAATCGATATCAACACCGCTTGCAAGCATGTGGTTAAGGAGTTAATCACAAAGTGATATCGGATTACGGAATGAGTAAAGTACTTGCTGTGAACGAGATTGAACTAGGTATGACGATACCGACGATCGAATCTCGGGCAAGTAAAATATCGCGAGACGAAGGGAATATATATATGGGATTGATTGAATCCTGGCATCGTGGTTCATCCTATATGATCATCGATGGATGTGTGGGAGTCAATATGGGTGCCCAGACCCCGCTGTTGATTATTGATAGAAGATCATGTCTGCATATTCTCGAACTCGCAGGGTCACACACTTAACGTGTCTCGACGCTAGGATAGATTGGATAATTGGTTTATGAATTTTTGTTCGGAGTCTCAGATGGGATCCGGGATATCACGAGAGGTTCCGGAATGGTCCGGAGAATAAGATTCATATAAGGCAGTGCAGTTTTTGGAGTTGAATTGTTAGGATTAATCGGTATTGGACCGGAAGCTTCTAGAACCTTCCGGAAGGGGGCCAACGTGGTCCCACCTTCCGGGAGGGGGCATGGGCCTATGAGGGAGTGTCCTGGCCGCATTGGTCCAGGGGCACAAGGCCCCATAGGGCCCAGCCGATTCTAGATAGATTTAACTCGTTTAAATCTAGGGATAGAATTTCTAGATAAGGGGAGAGTTTAAATCGTTTAAACTAGAGATAGGATTGGAGGAGGGGCTAGGGCTGGCCGCCACCCCTCTATATATAGAGGGCTGGTGCCTTCCCCTACACACATCTCCTCCAAGCCCTAGTAGCCTGCTGCCTTCCTCTCTCCCTCCCATTTGTTTGTAGGCGAAGCCTGCAGAAATTCTCCACCATATACACCACGCCGTCGTGCTGTAGATCCAATCCATCTCTCCACCATACTTGCTGGTCCGAGGAAGGAGGAGACGTCGAGGTGCTGCACGTGTGCATCTCACGGAGGCACCGCCACTTGTGGTGCTAGATCAGATCGGATCGCGAGGAGGAGAAGCGAGTAGGACTACATCACCCACGTTAAATGAGCGTTCATTGTCTTGAATCTTCAAGGGTATGAAGATCTAATCCAATCTCTCTCGTTGTTTGCATCTCCAAGATTAGATCTTGGCTTTCCCTCTGTTCGCTTCCATAAAAAATTTTGATTTACTATGCTGCGAAACCCTTCAGTGGTATCAGAGCTAGATCTATGCGTAGATGTGATTCACGAGTAGAACGCAACATGGTTGTTGCGGGCGTTGATGTTTTCTGTTGCAAGCATCTTGTTTGTGTTCTTCTTATGACGCGGGATAGTGAGATTGAAGCGGTCCAGGCCAACCTTACGCGACGTCGTTCGCGAGACCGGCTCCGCACTTGACGTGTGGCTTGTACCACACATGCGGCTGGTGGATGTCAGTTTCTCTCGCTATAGTTGTCATGGGATTAACACCGGAGTTTGGCAACCATAATATCACCGTTGTGGCTTTCCGTAGGTAAGAATCGTTCTTAGCTTCTACTCCCATAAGCCACGTAAAACATGCAACAACAAAGTAGAGGCGTCTAACTTGTTTTTGCAGGGAGTGTTTTCTGTGATATGGTATGGCCCAAGATGTGATGTGTATATTGTATGCGATGATCATGTTTTGTAATGTTTCACGACTTTCATGTCGATGAGTACACAACCGGCAGGAGCCATATGGTTGTCTTTATAATTGTGTATGACCTGCGAGTCAACTTTTTATACGCCATGTAATAGCTTTACTTTATCGCTAAGTAGTTAGCAATAGTTGTAGTTGCTATTCGTGGTGGAGGCAATCATGGTGGAGTGATGGAGATCATGCCGGAACGCACAAGATGGAGATCATTGTGCGAAGATTGGCTATACCATGTCACATAAAGTTATATGCATGTGATGTTTATCCTTTTATGTATCTTATCATGCTTAGATCGCGACGGTAGCATTATAAGATGATTCCTCACTTAAAGATCAAGATAAAACTGTGTTCTCCCCAAGTATGCACCGTTGCGAAAGATTTGTCGTGTCCAAGCATCACGTGATGATCGGGTGCTATAGACTCTACGCTCACATACAACGGGTGCAAGACAGTTTTGCACACGCGGAAATACTTGGGTCTAGCTTGACGAGCCTAGCATGTACAGACATGGCCTCGGAACACAAGAACCGAAAGGTTAAGCATGAGTCATATGAATGATATGATCGACACTTCGTTGTCCACCATGGAAACCACATCTCTTCTCGTGATGATTGGATTAGGTGTGGTGAATTTGGATCGTGTTCACTAAACAACTTGAGGGATATTGAATTTAGTGGGAGTTCATCTAGTAATTTGATTAAGTTGAACTATTTATCATGAAAATAGTCTAAATTGTACTTGCAAATACTGTAGATCCAATGGCCAAGTCCAACTTCAACTTCAACGTTTTTGCTGAGAAAGAAAAGCTTAGAAACAATGGGTCTAACTTTACCAACTGGTTCCGCAATCTAAGAATCATTCTGTCTGGCGGACAAAAGGACTATGTCCTTGAGAAAGCGTTAGGTAACCCCTCACGCAAGCTACGGCTGATGAGAAAGTTGTCTTCAGTCGCGCAAAGATGATTATGGTGTGATTAAGAGCACCATGTTGTTTGCTATGGAACCGGAACTTCAAAATCGTTTTGAAAACTATCCCGGGCCCTTTGAGATTCTCGAAGAGCTGAAAACCATGTTTCGACTCGGGCCCGTTCGAGAGATATGAGATCTCGAGAAGTTCTTTAACTACAAGATGGAGGAAGGGAGTTCCGTTAGTGAGCACGCCATTAAGATGTCGGGCTACACTCAGCATGTGAGCAAGCTGGACTGCAAGATTCTAGAGGAGCTCAAGATTGTGAGGTTCTGCAATCACTCCTCCTCCCAGCTACAAAAGTTTTGTAATGACTCATAATCAGATTGGTTCCACTGATACGATCACCGAGCTCTTCGCAAAGCTGAAGGCTGCGGAGGTGGACATCAAGAAGGATAATCATGTGTTGATGGTCAACAAACCCTCCTTTAAGAAAGGTAAAGGTGCAAAGAAGCCCTTCAAGAAGGCGGGCAAGCATAATGCCCTGCTGAGAAGAAGCTCAAGTCTGGTCCTAAGCCGACCTGGTGCTTCTATTGCAAGGACAAGGGTCCTTTGAAGCATCGTCCAAGTACTTAGCGGACAAGAAGGTCGACACCATCAAAGGTATATTTGATATACATGTTATTGATGTTTTCCTTACTAGCCCTTGTTGTAGTGCACAGGTATTTGATACGGTTCAGTTGCTAACTTTTGTAACTCAAAGCAGAGCTACAGAATGACGCGGCTTACTGCGAGGTGACGATCTTGGCGTTGGCAATGGATCAAGAGTTGATGTGATGGCCGTCGGCACGCTCTACTTAGTTTTACCTTCGGGATTAGTTTTAAACCTTAATAAATGTTATTATGTTCCTGCGTTGAGCATGAACATTATTTCTGGATCGTGTTTATTGCAAGACGGTTATTCATTTAAATCGGAGAATAATGGTTGTTCTATTTATATGAGTAACATCTTTTATGGTCATGCACCTCTTGTGAATGGTTTATTTCTTCTAAATCTCGAAAGGGATGAAACACACATCCATAACATTGAGGCTAAGAGATGCAAAGTAGATAGTGATAATACTACTTATTTGTGGCACTGTCGTCTAGGTCATATTTGTGTAAAGCGCATGAAGAAACTCCATTCTGATGGACTTTTGGAGTCTCTTGATTTTGAATCATTTGACACATGCGAACCATGCCTCATGGGCAAGATGATCAAAACCCCGTTCTCCGGTATGATGGAGCGAGCAACGGACTTGTTGGAAATCATACATACCGATGTATGCGGATCAATGAGTGTTTCGACACGCGGTGGATATCGCTATTTTCTCACTTTTACCGATGACTTAAGTAGATATGGGTATATCTATTTAATGAAACATAAATCTGAAACGTTTGAAAAGTTCAAAGAATTTCAGAATGAAGTGGAGAACCATCGTAACAGAAAGATTAAGTTTCTACGATCCGATCGTGGGGGCGAATATTTGAGTTATGATTTTCTCACGCATCTCAAAGCAAGTGGAATCGTTTCACAACTCACGCCACCCGGAACACCACAGCGCAATGGTGTTTCTGAACGCCGGAATCGAACCCTATTAGATATGGTCCGATCGATGATGTCTCTTACTGATTTGCCGTTATCATTTTGGGGTTATGCATTAGAAACCGCTGCATTCACTTTAAATAGGGCTCCATCTAAATCCGTTGAGACGACACCGTATGAACTGTGGTTTGGTGCTAAACCTAAGTTGTCGTTTCTTAAAGTTTGGGGATGCGAAGCTTACGTCAAGAAGTTGATGCCGGACAAGCTCGAACCCAAACCGAAGAAATGCGTCTTCATAGGATACCATAAGGAAACTATTGGGTATACCTTCTATCACAGAACCGAAGGCAAAGTGTTTGTCGCAAAGAACGGTTCCTTTCTTGAGAAGGAGTTTCTCTCGAAAGAAGTGAGTGGGAGGAAAGTAGAGCTAGACGAGGTTATTGAACCTTCTCTTGAATTGGAGAGTAGCGCAGCACCTGAAATTGTTCCAGTGCCACCTGCACCAACAATAGAGGAAGAAAATGACAAGGATTATGAAGCTTCGGACGATGCTGCTACTGAACGTCACAGGTCGACAAGGTCGCGTGCCCCTCCTGAGTGGTACGGCAACCCTGTCTTAACTGTATTGTTAGTAGAAGACAGTGAACCTACGAACTATGAGGAAGCGATGATGAGCCCAGACTCTGAGAAATGGCTAGAAGCCATGAAATCCGAATTGGGATCCATGAGCGAAAACCAAGTATGGACTTTGGTGGACCCTCCTAGCGACCGAAAGGCCGTTGAGTGCAAATGGATCTTCAAGAAGAAAATGGACGCGGATGGTAATGTTACCGTCTATAAAGCACGGCTTGTTGCGAAAGGTTTTCGACAAGTTCAAGGTGTTGACTACGATGAGACTTTCTCTCCCGTAGCGATGTTTAAGTCCATTCGGATTTTATTAGCAATTGCTGCATTTCATGATTATGAAATATGGCAGATGGATGTCAAGACTGCGTTCCTCAATGGCAACATTGATGAAGAGTTGTATATCATGCAACCCGAAGGTTTTGTCGATCCTAAGGATGCTGATAAAGTATGCAAACTTCAGCGTTCCATTTATGGACTGAAGCAAGCGTCTCGGAGTAGGAACCTTCGTTTTGATCAAGTGATCAAGAGCTTTGGATTTGTTCCAAATTGCTACGAAGCTTGCATCTACAAGAAAGTGAGTGGGAGCTCGGTGACGTTTCTGGTACTATATGTGGATGACATATTGATTATTGGAAATGACATCAACATGCTTAACGATGTGAAGAGTTATTTGAACAAGTGTTTTTCAATGAAAGACCTAGGTGAAGCTGCTTATATATGGGGCATCAAGATCTATAGAGATAGACAAAGACGCCTGATAGCTTTAAGCGGTACATACCTAGACAAAGTTAAAAGGTTCGGAATGGATAAGGCATTGAAAGGTTCAATTGCCTATGTTGTCGAGTAAGATATTGAGCAAGGCTCGGTGTCCATTCTGATGAAATGATAGGGAAGCTATGAGCAAAGTGCCTTATGCCTCGGCCATAGGTTCCATCATGTATGCCATGCTGTGTACTAGACCGGATGTGTCCAATGCTCTTAGTTTGACGAGCAGATATCAAAGTGATCCAGGAGTGGAACACTGGACAGCCATGAAGAACATCCTAAGGTACCTAAATAGGACTTAAGAAATGTTCTTAGTCTATGGGGGTGATGAACAGCTCGTCGTAAAAGGTTACGTCGATGCTAGTTTTGACACCGACAAGGATGATTCTAAATCTCAGACAGGATACGTGTATATTTTGAATGGAGGAGCTGTGAGCTGGAGAAGCTGCAAGCAAAGCGTGATCGCGGGATCTCTGATGAAAGCGGAATACATGGCTGCTGTAGAAGCGTCAAGTGAAGGAGTTTGGATCAGAAACTTCATCACTGAGCTTGGTGTGGTTCCAAGTGCATTGGACCCACTGGAGATATTGTGTGACAACACTGGCGCCATAGCACTCGCTAATGAACAAAGATATCATCCAAAGACCAAGCATATCAACCGCAAGTTTCATATAATCCGAGATTATATAGCAGATGGAGATCTGAAGATCAGCAAAGTACATATAGATCTGAATGTCGCAGATCCATTGACTAAACCTCTTCCACGTGTAAAACATGATCAGCACCTCAGTGCCATGGGTGTGAGATTGTTGCCAAATGTAAACTAGATTATTGACTCTAGTGCAAGTGGGAGACTGTTGGAATTATGCCCTAGAGGCAATAATAAAGATGTTATTATTATAATTCTTGTTCATGATAAAGTTTATATTCCATGCTAGAATTTTATTAAGCGGAAACATTAATACTTGTGTGGTTCGTGAACAACACCGTGTTCCTAGTACGCCTCTATGGACTAGCTCATTGATCAATGATGGTTGAGGTTTCCTAACCATAGACATGAGTTGTCAATTGATAATGAGATCATATCATTGGGAGAATGATATGGTGGACAGACCCAAACTAAGCGAAGCAATTAGATCGTGTTATCGTGTTCGTCTTTGCGAAGCTTTTCTCATGTCAAATATTGTATTCCTTAGACCATGAGATAATGCAACTCCCTGGTATCGGAAGAAATCTTTGAGGTCATCAAACGTCATCCTATGAGAGGGTGATCATAAAGGTGTCTCTCAGGTGATCGGAAAGTATCTGTTGGGTTGTATGTATCGAGATGGAATTTGTCCCTCCCAAGTCGGAGAGATATACTTCGGGCCCACTCGGTAATCGATATCAACACTGCTTGCAAGCATGTGGTTAAGGAGTTAATCACAAAGTGATATCGGATTACGGAACGAGTAAAGTACTTGCTGTGAACGAGATTGAACTAGGTATGACGATACCGACGATCGAATCTCGGGCAAGTAAAATATCGCGAGACGAAGGGAATATATATATGGGATTGATTGAATCCTGGCATCGTGGTTCATCCGATATGATCATCGATGGATGTGTGGGAGTCAATATGGGTGCCCAGACCCCGCTATTGATTATTGATAGAAGATCATGTCTGCATATTCTCGAACCGAGGTCACACACTTAACGTGTCTCGGCTAGGATAGATTGGATAATTGGTTTATGAATTTTGTTCGAGTCTCGGATGGGATCCGGGATATCACGAGAGGTTCCGGAATGGTCCGGAGAATAAGATTCATATAAGGCAAAGGCAGTTTTGCAGTTCGAATTGTTCGGATTAATCGGTATTGTACCGAAGCTTCTAGAACCTTCCGGAAGGGGCCAACGTGGTCCCACCTTCCGGGAGGGGCATGGGCCTATGAGGGAGTGTCCTGGCATTGGGCCAGGGGCACAAGGCCCCATAGGGCCCATCCGATTCTAGATAGATTTAACTCGTTTAAATCTAGGGATAGAATTTCTAGATAAGGGGAGAGTTTAAATCGTTTAAACTAGAGATAGGCTTGGAGGAGGGGCTAGGGCTGGCCGCCGCCACCCCCTCTATATAGAGGGCTGGTGCGCCCCCTCCCCCCTACACACATCTCCCTCCAAGCCCTAGTAGCCCTGCCTTCCACTCTCCCTCCCGACTGTTTGTAGGCGAAGCCCTGCAGCAGAAATTCTCCACCATATACACCACGCCGTCGTGCTGTAGATCCAATCCATCTCTCCACCATACTTGCTGGTCCGAGGAAGGAGGAGACGTTGAGGTGCTGCACGTGTGCATCTCACGGAGTCACCGCCACTTGTGGTGCTAGATCGGATCGGATCGCGAGGAGGAGAAGCGAGTACGACTACATCACCCACGTTCGATTTAACGCGTTCACTGTCGAATCTTCAAGGGTATGAAGATCTAATCCAATCTCTCTCGTTGTTTGCATCTCCTAGATTAGATCTTGGCTTTCCCTCTGTTCGCTTCCGTAGAAAATTTTGATTTACGATGCTGCGAAACCCTTCAGTAACCTTCCCGGGGTCCATCCTCCAGGTACTCCTCTTCATAGTCTGGCCATGGGAATAGCCAGGGACAAAGCCATGAGTACTCTTTAAGTACTCGCAAACTAATACTAGTAGGTAAAGGGGGTTTTTGGATAATAGGACACTAGGCTCTAAGGTTGTTTTGCAAAAGCCAGGTTTATCTCTACTAAGTTCCAAAGCTAGTCACAAATTTATAACTCCTAAGTGGGATCTTGTAACTCATGTCACAACTCTGTTGTGGTCAAGTCAAAGTCTCAATTCATTTCACATGTCATTTTGAAAAGTCTGACGGGGAACAGTATGGCCACTCCAACTGTCCATAACCGCGGACGTGGCTATTCGAATAGTTTGACACTCTGCAGAGATTGTACACTTTCACCACAACATTCGATACATCCGTCAGGAACAAATCCTGAATTCACCATATTCAGTATGCGGATAATCAATCCTAACCTTTCAATTACACACCCTAGTATAAGCACCTCTCCTGTGAGTTTGGCCTCCCAACCATGACCAACTATCATCTTGGGTACTGCACAGGTGGACAATCTTCACAAGGTAGCCTCAGCTCAGACCTTGGCCGTGAGGGAACTAATACTAAGGGATATAAGTTTCCAGTCAAGCCCTACCCAATATTCGGGTATTGTGGTTGTACGATAAAATTGGAATGGTATCGCATCCAGACAACCATCAGTTTTATAAAGGGCTAAGGCTCATGCCTCAACATTTTTATCACCAAAATTCTCAAGTGTTTGAAAACACATGTCCAAAACATTTCAATAGAATGATCCATAATTCCAAGGTTTTCATAACCATTTTTCCACCAAGTATTCCCATCTAAAAGTTGATCAAGTTTTATGCTTAGCACTAGCATCTACAGGTGGGGGTAGTACTAATGAGGGGTGGTAACTAGTGGAGTTTCAACTAAGTATAACCTTATGTCTCAGGCTGATGTCAAGGTTTCTAACTTAGTCCAAATTTTATGCTCTTTATGCAACCTTCAGCAACTTTCCAATATCTACCAGTCACTTAAGTAAACTCTAAGTAAGCTTTGATAAAGAAATAAAGTAAGAAGCTTGCGAGTAAAACTAGGATTGGTTTATCAAGTGGGTATGATCACCTATGCTTAAGGCATATAGTAGTCATAGAAAATGTATGGGTTTGTTGCATCAGTAGGGTATCTTGCAAGGGTTAACTTGCATAGGTATAGTATCAGCTTGCATTAATATCAGTATAAGCTTGCTAAAGTAGAGTGTCTTGCAAGTTTTAGCTTGCTAAAGTAGAGTGTCTTGCAAGTTTTAGCTTGCTAAAGTAGAGTGTCTTGCAAGTTTTAGCTTGCCTTGTGCAGAGCAGTGGTTGAAGTTCTCCTCGGCTTCTTCTTCGTAGTATCCTACTTCCTCCTCGTATCCTTGGTCGGTACTAGCGTCTATGAATAAATACGAGGTACACAATCACCAGACAATACTTAACTATTCGTAATAATCACACACAAGGGTCCTATAGATGATCTAGCATCATCTCTAACATTACAAGGTTAAGGCTTGATTTAAATCTTTTTATTTTTAGAAAAGTAATTTCTACTCATTGAAAAACTACTTAAGATTTTATATTCTCCAAACCCAACATGGGATCATGTTGACACATGACATCACCACATATTGTAGTCCATGGGAATATGATTTAAAGTGGTGTCAAAATTTAATAAGGTTTTACCCTTTTTATTTTAATTAATTAAAGTGGCTAGAAATGCTTATGTAGCATTCTTTTATTACTTGAACATTATTTCTGCAAGTAAACCTATATATTTTTATATATTCTGAAAGGTATGGTTAAATGTGATTTTTGAGAGTTGGAATCAACTCAAAAGCTATTATGGTTTAAATTTGAAAAATGTTTGAATGCAGAAAAGCTTCTTCCTTGTTATTTTTACCATGGGTGATCTATATATCCAAATGACTTGACTCCAACGGGTTTGGATTCAGCATTCATAGACCTTTCCAACAAAATTAGTTTCATTCAATTTGGTGTACTGAATCGATCTGGGTTGATTTTTGAAGTTTGGTACAGAAGTGTGTTTGAAATGAAATAGAAAAAGGTTTAATTTGAATAACTGGGCTGCGCGGGAAAAGTTACTGGGCCGGCCTGCTAAGCGCAGTGCTCCCGCGGGTTGCTTAAGTGGGTGTCCCCACTCGTCAGTGACACGGGGCTGGGCGAAGCGGTATGGGGCAACGTGGATCGTTCGATCTAGTTCTAATCTAACGGTTGGGAGTCATCGTCGACGCGAGACAACTCCAGCGAGAACGAAACCTAGCGCGGCCAGTGAGGGTTGCTGGGGGCTCACTGGGGTACTGGCGAGGGTCGGCGAGGCGGGCGAATGACGAAGTCGACGACGGCGAACTCAGGGGTTGTCGCGGCAGCTCCTGGGGTAGCTCCAATCGCTGGCTCCCTTCTTCTCCGGCAGCGGCAGGCTCCAGTGAAATTCCGGCGAGGTGGTGCTCGCCTTTCTCTGAGAATGGTGTGGCATGATCAGTGAGGAGAGGGGAGTGAGATGGTGTGAAGAAATCGTGCGGGGGTGGCCTCTATTTATAGTCGAGCGAGGGGACCGTCAGGGCGCACGGTGAGCTTGTCTGGGGGTGAGGTTACAGGCGGCTAATGGCATGGGCAAGGGTAGGGGACGGTGCGGTGTCTCCTGGCGATGCTCAACGACATGGTCTCGAGGCATGGGGCGGTGTGGTTTGGTCTGGAACGGGCGGTGCTCTGCGCGGCAGAGGCGGCGTCTTCGACGGCGGGCGGTGGCTGTGCGGCACGGGGCGGCAAACGGGGATGTCTGGTGGTCTCCTGGGTTGATGGCGATCGTGTGTGCACGCGGTGAGGGCGGCGCGCGGTCTGTGGGTGATGGTCGAGGGTGGCGCTCTGGCGCATGCTCGGCATGGTCTGGGCGCGGCTTGTGCGCGTGGTCCGATCTTGGCAACGCCATGGCTGGGACAGTAGTGGCGGTGGACGTGGTGCCTCCGGACATGTTGGCTAGGCTTGCTGTTGCTCCTAGCTTGCTGTCGACTATGGGATGGCAAGAGGGTGCTCGGCTATTCACCATTGATGGCAATGGCAAGCTCACAGGGGTGCCAGTGCTGGGCTAACCTTTCTAGATGATCTACTGAGCCATGTGTGAGCTAACTAGGGAACAAGTTAGGCAAGAATCACTGCTCACAATAGTGTTTGATGTTTGTTTGATTTGTGTATGCAACCTGTTTGATGAAATGGCCGCATGAAATCAAGTTTTGAATTTTGAAATGATTTTTGGTGGGTTTGCTAGATTGGTGCTGGTGAGTCTGCAGATGCTTGGGTTTTGAAAGTTGAGCTTGTTTGAGTAGTTTTTGAAAAAGTGGGATCTTCCCATATGAAGAAGATTCAATTTTGAATTGTCATTTAAACTATGCATTTGAAAGTTTCTGGATGATCACAAAGTGGGCCTTGATACCTTGTTATGAGTACATTCAAGGGGTGCAAAGATCCAGAAAAGTTTCTGTTAGGTTTTGAAAGTTTGAGACAGCCAAAGTAGGCATGGGAGTTAAATTGGCCAAAATGACCATTCGTTTCATATATGTGTTTTGATTTACTTGTCTTTAGGAAATGTGTGGGAAATGTTTTAGATGATGTTTATTTCACCTAAGAAACATTTTACAAGCAATGGCTCACACAAACAAGGTGGTTTAAAAGAATTTCAAAATCAATGCATACACATATGCATGCATTCATGAGTTTATTTAGAAAAGTTTTTGTTAACCCTAAGTTTGATGATTAGAAATTGATGATCCAAGCTTAGTATTTTTGGGATGTTACATGGGCCACACCTCCCCTAGGTGCGGGGTCAGGTGGGCCCGCGCCTAGGGGGTGTGGGCCCCCTGCGCGCCCCCTTCGCTCCTCATTCTGGCTTCCTTCGTCTTTTGGTAAAATAATATGTTTCCATATTTTTCTGGTATTTTTCAAATCTTCGTGAAATTGCACTGAAACGCCTTCTTTTCCATCAGAATCCAGACTTTGGCAGTCCATCCTCCAAGAATCATCCAACATGCATAAACAGATGAAAAGCCATAAGTAATACCTCATAATAAGACAAATATCAATGAATGGAGGTAAATTATGATATAGAATGGTGATGCAAATTGGGCGTATCAACTCCCCCAAGCTTAGACTTCGCTTGTCTCCAAGGGAATACTGAGCTTAGTAAACATGTCCACATGTTTATGGAGTGAACTGTCGATAAAAGAATACGAACAAGAAGCATCACACTTACCGTTGCAAAACTCATAGAAGAAAGCAACTCACCATTATATAACTTAGCTTGCAACTAAGTAAAGTAGTCACAATAGAGATGCATAAAGATAAATAATAATTGGAATTGGCAAACTTGTTCTTGCTCAAAGAACACCTGGCATATAGTTTCACAAAATCTTTTTGTAGAAGTTTCAAAACAAGAGAATTCTTTGCTCAAAAAGGTTTTTCACAAGTGAAATCTTTCAAAGTAATACTCCATAGATAAGAGTCTTGTGCAAACAAGGAAGATTAAGAACATGATTGAATAAATCACCATATGAATGCTTGAAACAAAACAACTCAAATCCTTGCTGGAGATAGAGAGGAAATAGGTTTACTGACTCAACTTGGTAAGTAGGAGAAAGGTCCCTTTATAGTGGGTAGCAGGGATTACAAGTCATAAAGAGATTCCAAAAGATTATGGTACTTACTAGCTTTGAGCCCTCATTGCCCCTAATATAGGCATCTTGAGATGAATAAGGTTAAAGTGCACAAAGATGGAGTATATGCTTGACGAAATATAAGTTGGCAATCTCATGTCCCTTGAATATGAGGGCCACTCCTCATGCTACTCAACTTTGGGCCCAGGTAAGTTCTTGTCATTGTAAGTATTTGCATATCATTGAGAACCGCCAACGGGGTACCCCTTGCACATGGTACAGGAGCTTTCCAATAACCAAAATGACAAGGCAAGCAGACAATGAGCATCTCAGCAATCTTTTTATTTACCATGTGCATAGCTTCTTATTGAGGATGCTTCATAGATAGCTCACTATGGTGATGCTGCAAGTTTCCACCATGATTAGGCATGGCTTAGGCTAGTGGCCCAGACGTTTCTAACACAGAATACAAACTCCATGGACTTACAAGTTCCCTCTTTATTTCACACCGTTGACATCCGTAGACAAAAGAGCATGATATCAACTGAGTACAAAAGTATAGGTGCAATGTTGAAAACGTTCCCCGTGACAGCATGGTTCTGCTAATTCCAACGTATAGATGCAAGCGTATACAACTTCGATGGAACAATGGTTCAATTCTATTAGGGGCAAGAAAATAAGGTGTGCCATCAAGTTCGTGAGAGCTTTACTAACTAGTTTTCACATAACAATAATACCTTTTTAATTAAAAATGTAGATGAAGCTTGAGAATTTGCTAGGAATAGCAATAGCTACTAGGTAGATATGGTGGACACAAGTGGCAAAAGTTTTGGTTCAAAGGATTTTGGAAACATGAGAAGTAAGCCTTCTAAAAACAGATTTTTGACTAGCAAGGCTGGGTAGCAAGCAAGATAGTTGAAAGAAACAAGAAAACATACAAGTAATAAATCCAAACATGCAATCTTCCTTGAAGACTCAAAAGATCTTAAACAAAGAATACTAAGCTCATGAGCCAACAAGAAAACAAATGATACAAAATACCTATAAGCCTTTTTTTTCTTTCTTTTTCTCTTTCATAGTAATGCTACTGAACAGAACTCGGTTTGCTAAAACCAAATTTAGATCCACTTGATGATGCTCCCAAAGTGGTGCCAATACTTATCAACAATATCCATCATATAATAGAGATTGCAAACTAAAAATAAGAAGCGCAAAAAGTAAAAGATGAGACTTCTTATTAATATTAAAATAAACTCACTCACACCGAGGGATACATAGATAACCAACTAAAGAAGAGATACTTCGACATGCAAACCAAACTATAAGATAACCTCTCTACCAAAGATACGAATCCACTAAAAAGGTAAAAGATAAAAGATAATGGTGGTGATACCGCAGCACTCCCCTAAGCTTGGGACAAGCCAAGGGGATGCCAAACCTGATGACAAATTACTCCTTCGGTGGTGGTGGTGTTCTCTTGATAAGCTCTTCAATAAGTTTCCCTAACTCCTCAATCTCAGAGTTTAGGGTATGAATCAACTCTGAGTTTTGCTCAATGCGGTTAATGATCATATCGGACTAAGAGTTCTAGTCCTTATTATTCTTTCCCCACTCTTCCTTCTTAGTGTGTTCCTCCCCTGCATGGTTAGAACGAGGCATGTCCCACATCGAGGGCAAGTTCCCTTTGGGCACATGTTGATATTGACGCTCATGTATAAGAGTGTGGAAGGGTTTCTTGGTACTTGGAGGAGGTGACTACGGAGAGAGGGCATGACGAGATTTCCCTCATGTGGACATCTTTGTTGTCCTCTTGAGCTTGATAGGTTTCTCCACCACTCCAATGATCGCGACGGTAGTGCGGGTGTCCAGTTGCTTGTCCTCCTCCATGTCTCCTTCATAACCCACCGAAATCTCTTCCTCCTTGGGTTTGCGAGGATCGTCTTCTTCGGCCTTCTTGCCTTTGTCGTTGGCAGGGACCATGGTGCTCTAAACTTGAGAAGTTTTCCTGAGAGGAACAGATCAAAATGAAAACACGACGAGAACACGATGCACGAACCTCGGGGGATCCGAGGGTTATATATTACGAAGTTTCAATGCATAAGGAAGGTTTTAACATGGAAATAAGGCAGAGACGGAGTTCGAGGGGGAACACCCCCCTCAGCCGTGGCCAGGCTGGGGTTCCGTCTCGTAGTCCTGCTGTTCCTCCTCTGTTCCGTCTCGTAGTCTTCCTTATCTATTAAAAACATAATTTTTTTAAAAAGATTGGGGTTTCACGAACATTTTGTTTTCACCACTTTTACCTATTCAAAGATGAACTCTGCAGATTCCTTTTCTTATTCTCCTTAAAATTTCCTTCATACAAATCCCTTGCATAAACTCAATGACAACATTAGTGTAAGCAAAAATAATAAACCTGTAGGTACACACTTCAACTGAAAACTATCAAAACAAAAGCTTCTAGAAGAAGCAAATGCAAATGATAACAGAAATCTGTCAAAACAGACTAGAAGGTAAAGATTGATTTTTTCGAAAACCTTCTGTTGCTCACATTAGAAAGTGCAGAACTAATGAAAGTTGGGTAACAACTTGGAGAACAAGCTAAGAAAAATGCAGCTCCATAAAACATACTAAGATCCCTCACGAATTTTTACAGTGCAGCACAAAAATCTGTCCCGGGACAGCCACTTTTCACAACTCCTCTACTTCACAAAAGCTATTAAACTTGACACAAAAACCAAGACAAAAAGGATAAGGATCGGTTATTACTAAGGTAATAACTTCCAAGACTCGACAAAACTCTTGGGTTATCTCCCAACAAGTACTTTTCTTTAATTCCTTTAAGTTAGGCTTGAGAACATCCAAAGATGCTCACATAGGATATATATATCCAAAGTGAAAGAGAGCACCAAGAAGCAAATAACCAACGCACTTGATTCTAACCCACTTCCTATGCACGGGGGTATCATGAGAAAACAAATTGTTGAAAAAAAAAGCCACTAGCATAGGAAGACAAAACAGATGCAACCTCAAAGCTTTCAACATAAAACGGGGAAACTTATTATTGAGAAGCATAAAACCATGTTTCCCTCTCTCATAATATCTTTCAGTAGCACCTTGAATAAAGATGACAATATAAATGTCACTGGAAACAACTTTATTATCTGAGTAAGCATACTTACAGTCATCAAAAAGAGGTCCAAGGTCATTAACCGGATCAATGGAAGCAAGTTGTTCCATCATGAAATCTTTATTAGGCAAGCTGTTTTCACAAGGAGCTTTAGCAAATTTGGAAAAGTTAAACTCATAAGAATCTCCATCAAACTTAGTTAAAACTTTTTCCTTCTTAGAATCTGTAATAGCCCCACACGTATTCAGGAAGGGTCTACAAAAGATAATAGGATAGATTTTACTAGCTTCTTTACCAAGTACTAGAAAATCAGCAGGATATTTAATCTTACCACAAAGGACCTCCACATCTCTTACAATACCAATGGGGCAAACTTGCTCTCTATTAGCAAGGTGAATAACCACATCAATGTCCTCAAGCTCACAAGGACCAATTTCATGCATAATTTCCATGTAAAGCTCATAAGGAATAGCACTAGAACTAGCACCAATATCACATAAACCATAATAGCTATGATTACCAAATCTAACAGAAAGCACAAGAACAATAGCTTTTCTAGCTTTATTAGGATGAGAAACAACATTAGTAGCATCTTCACAGAAGACAATATGCTCACACAGAAGATTTCTAAAGAAGAAGTCTAATCACACACATCACAATTCACACAAGTAATGTGCAAGGAATCAAAATGAAACAACATTCCATTCAAATAACAAGGTTCAAACACATTTTTAGGCAACAAAATATTTTTCCTACACCACATAAGTTGGTGTGTTTAAACTAATCATTAGTATGGTGGTCCAACTATATGGTTCACTTGAGATCATTTCTTTCTTCTTGGTTGTTTCTTCTTGAATGAGATCATGGTTTCCTTCTTGTATCTTGGTCACTAAGGTTCAAAGGTGATGATGGTTCCTTCTAAGTTGTGTTTCTTTGGTCTTCAAGTCTTGAGTAACATTTCTTGTCTCACTCGTAGTCCTTAGTGATGTCCAAGTTGAAGTCCTTGGTGAAACTAAAGTTGAAGTTATTGGTGTTGTTGATGTTGAAGTCATTTGAGTTGGTGAAGTCCTTTGCTCATGTTGAAGTATTTTCTCATGGTGAAGTTTTGTCCATCAAGTTTGAAAAGGAAGAGATGTAGAATCAAAACCAAAAGGTTGAGGAAAGAGTATACAAGATTGTTTGAAAATAAATTTTTGAACAAAATACAGCTCCTATTCTTCTAAGGGGTTTTGTCCAATCCTAGGGTTACAATCCTACAGGCATCCCAACCTTTAATAAGGTATAGATCCATGTGTTTACAATGCCAGTCCCTGGATCAATGGCTAGCATCCACAGTTAAGATGTAATATCAAGAAACAAAGGTCATAATACAACTTCATAACCAAGAATAAAATAATTCTTTACATCTTACATAGCTCATTTGGCTATCTCATTACAATGCAGCAAAAATAACTATATAGCATGGAGTCCTTCATCTTCAAAGTGCCACATGCAATCATGTTGGTTGTAGACTTGTAATCCTAATCAACACACTTCACTAACATCAAACAAACCTGCAACATAATAAGTTACAACCACAAGGGTCAATACATTTGAATTGTATTGGCAAGTGATACTATGGTAGAATAGTGGTATCTATCATCTATATGCATTTGGCTAAGTGGAGATTAGGCTTGCTTTGCTCAAAATTGATTTCCTTATCATTTGAAAACACTAAGTTTTTGTTTGGAAAAAATCACCCAAGGCATCTACAAATCATTGATTGAAGATCCTTAACCCTTGTTCAACCACAAGTTTTTAACTTAGAAATTGGGATGAGGAGATTCTTGATAGCTGCCATGTCTTGATGCTCAAATTGTCCATTGCCGGGGACACGGCTAAGTACTTAGATTTTACTCTCTCAAGAGGTGATGCACTTTCCCCACAAGACTCGACATGCATCGAGACAAGATCTTTCAGAAGCCTTCCCTTAGACCTAAATGGACGCGCTCCAAACCTATCATCCCCTACCACCAACTGTCCATTTGGCTAAGTTATTGCAACCTATATGATCCAGGCAGAGCCCATAATGCCAAGTGGCTGCACTTGAAGCTTCTCAACATTTGACATCTCAAATCTCTTTGTTCCTGGGTGGCATTCCACAAGTGTGATACACAAGGTTCACCAGTCCCCTGGCCTTGTGTAACCACTCAACATAAATCCATCCTTTCCATTCCACCCAGGTGGTTCATTCACATAGTTGTTTTTATTAAACAAAACACAAGTCATAGACTTAGAAATATCTCATAGCATGAATATAATCCACCCTTGTTTTCTACTAGCTAGGCTAAGCATGATAGTAGTAGGAATCTTAACTTAGGGAAAATTCTACTAAGGCATCATCTACTAGGATTTACCATGGCATAGCATACTTAGTAAAATTCCATGAAAGTCCTACTTATAAATATCACTAATGCATAGTGAAAATAATGGGACAAAAGTATGAAGCACCACTTGCCTTTTAGGTAGAGAATATAAGTTCACTCCTTGATCTTGCAATAGTCACACTCTTCAAATTCCACTATAATTCAATCAAGGTACAAATTCAATCTAGCATTCCAACAGTTCATCACATAAAATAATAAAAACAAAGCAATGCATGCAAGCATGCAAAAGATTGTTTTATTTCGAAACGTGGTTTCTAATAGGTTATAAACATTTTAAAACACCTATTGGTCATTTATAAAAGTGGCAAAACCATTTGATAATAAGTTAGTGAAAATGGCCACTTTAAATCATTTTGTTTTGTTAGAAATGATTTAAGTCAAAGTAATAATTTCTAGTGTTTGACAAATATATTTTTAAACACAAATGTTAGTGTTTTATGGTCAAGTGTTTATTATTAAAACCATTTGCAAAAGGTTTTACCTGTAAGCCATTTTTTAAATCAAACAACATTTTATTTCATTAGAAATGCCTTTAAACATAGTAATAATTTTATAGGGTCCACCAAATATATTTTTAAATCCTAAAACTTGGCGTTTAGGGCCAGAGAGTTTAAATCAAATCATTTTCCAAAGGTTTTACTCAAAAAGCATTTTTAAAACATATTCAACAATTTTATTTAGCTAGAAATGATTTAATTCAAAGGAATAATTCCTAAGTGCCACAAAATATATTTCTAGATCCAAAAGTTGGTTTCCATGGTCAGTAGGTTCAAAACAATCCATTTACCAAATATTTTATCATAAAAACATTTTTAGAATAAATTTTATACACAAAATATGCCTACACAAGTTTCTGCAAAAACAACCAATATTACAGAAGAAAATCATTAAACAAAGTGCATGGTTGGAAATTCCTCTTTTTGCTGATTCCATTGATATCAAATTTGTAAAATTTGGACGTGTAGATTTAAAGTTATGAATTTTGCAAGTTTAAACATCTAATAGGAATGTTTTCTGTTTTTAAAACGAGAGCTGGGCTACATGTCATGTTTTCATTGGCCGGTACCGGTTTGCAAGGATCGCGCTACGTGGAGCGTTGGATCTAATTAGATCTTTGCGGCCCAGATCGAAGGATAACATTTCTCTTAAGTGTTCTAACTCAACCGCTGGATTTGCATCTAACGGTTCACATGCGATTGACCAAAGTCTGGTGGCGCGGCGACGGTGGCTGGCAGCGGCGCGGATCTAGCGGTGAGGTTGCCGGCGATACAAGAGGCCAGAGGAGGAGGGGATAAGCTCACCAGAATCGCCGAAGATTGCTGATGCTCCACGTATGCTTGGTTGGCAAAGGGGCGCACGGGGTCGTCCTGAATCACTCGCCGGAGATGCTGTCACCGTCGAGCACGTATTGTCGCCGATGGAGGCGAAGCTACGAGGCACGCGAAGACAAGAGGAAGACGACATTAGATGCGCAGGACAAAGGAGAGTGCACGAGCGTCAACCAGGGAGAAGGGGGAGGCTAGGGTTTACCAGGAAGAGTCGTCGTAGTTGAGGCAGACCACAGCGACGCTCAAACGTGGTCATTGCCGAGCCTATGGGGCGCGCGCGGGAAAACGGAGGGTGATGGCAAACACGCATGGTGTTGGTGAGAAAGATCGTGGGATCCAGGGGAAAGGGGTGTCTAGGATTGCCAGAATTTGAGCTGGAGCTCGCCGGAGACAGCGGTAGCGCGAGGTGAAATCGAGGCAGCATGGTGGCTCCAATGGCATGGGGACTGAGGGGAAATGGAGAGGGGAGCGAGGCGGTTAAGAGGGCATGGTCGTGGGGCAGATTCACTGCAGTGTTAACGCGATTCATTCAATGACAGAAACGTCCGGGGAGAGGGGCGAGGTCAGCGCGCGGGGACGAAGACGGTGACGTGGTCGTGCGTCCTGGTGGTCAGCGAGAGAGAGAGAGGGTGCAGTGAGGTCCTGTGGTCATTGATTGCGCGGGTGCGTTAGTGAGTAGGAAAATGCTTGGGGGGAGAGTGGGAGATGGGCTTGCTGGGCCAGTTGGGCTAGGGTTAGATGGGATGCGTTGTTTCCCTTTTTTTATTCTACAACCTTTTTCTTTTTCTGTTTTCATTTTCTGTTTTGAATTTATTCAAATGATTTCAAACACCATTTGAATTTAGATTTTTACCAAACTTTCAGTAATTTTCTATTCTGTTCAAACATGTATTTTAAAGATCATTTGGAACATTTCTTTTATTCCCACATGGTTTAAATATTTATTTAAAATGGACCCTTGTCTTTAATTAAATAGGGTTTTAAATATGTTTTCCAACTTCTATTTAAATTCCAAATTTTACCAAATCCTTTTCAATAGGTTTTATTTATTTATTAGGGTGTCAAATAATTCACTTTGAATTATTTGAAATATTTTAATATGATTTATTAATCTTTTAAATTGAGCATTTGTCTTCATTCAAATAAAATCCAACATGGTTTTATCCATATAAATTTTATTCAATGACTCTTTTATTCCATTTAAGTTAATTAAATAACTTTTATTCCACTTGGGCAAATTCCAATTATTATTTTCCTATGATTTAATTAATCATTTACTTTAGGGATTTTGTCTTTATTAAAATATAATTGGAATAGGGTTTAATTCCATATACTTTTATTTTGAATATTATTTATCCCTTTATTTTATCTGGGTTTGGATTATATTTACTCCATTTGCTTATGGTTTTGGCCAAGATTTAATTTGTCTTTAAAATATTCCTAATTTATTTATTTATTCCTTCCCTTGCCTTATAAAATCCATATCTTTTTATTTATAGATTCAAAATTAGTGTTTCCAATTTATATAATATTATTTAATATTGGTTTATCCTTTTAAATCTCTTTAGGATTATTTTTGCTCACTATTTGGTATGGATTTAAGATAGGAGCGTTATTAGCTTTGGAAATTATTTCATTTCATCTTATTAAAATCATAAGTTTTTATCTATGGTTCCAAATTAAGTGAAACCAATTTCTATGGTTTTATAATATTTTTGTTTATCATTCTTTATCATTTATAAATATTTGTTGACAAAATTTTATATGGATCAAATCCTTAGTCTTAGAGAGACCTTGGAAATGAATTATTCTATTAGGGTTTTAGGGTTTTGGTTTGTCTTTCCAAATCTTTAAATTTCAAAATGCATTTCACTTCATTGAAATTTGTTGGATTCCTTTTATTCAAATTTTATTCAGGAAGAGTTTTGATGTTTCCATTTTGATACAAAAGTTTCTTTTCACGCTAAATTTCAACAATTATTTATTTGGTTTATTTATTTTTCACATCACAAAATTTGGAAAATTTTGGGATGTGACACTTAGTGTTATCTTGAATATGGTCTAAGAGATCCCATTTAGCTTCTTCCTTCATACGTGTGAATGATCCAGCACAAGAAGCATCTAGTAAATATTTATCATGAAGAGGAAGCCTAGCATAAAAGTTATTGAGAATAGTATTGTTAGGGAGTTCATGAATAGGACATTTAAGCATTAGTAACTTCAATCTCCCCCAAGCTTAAGATGTACTCTCTCCATCAAGAGGCCAAAATTTATATATAATATTTCTATCCTTATAAATCTCATTGGGAGGATAAAATTTAGAGTAAAAGAGAGATGCCATCTCCTCCCATTCCATGGATTGTCCATTCTTCAGCAGCTTATACCATTCTTCAGCTCTCCCTTTCAAGGATATTGAGAGTAACTTCTTCTTCACCTATTCAGTTGTGATACCTGCACACTTAAAGAACCCGCATAATTCATGGATGAAAAGCAAGTGATCACCGGGTTGGACGGTTCCGTCCCCAAAATAATAATTATCCATAACACGATTAACAATACTTGTAGGTATCTTAGAAGGATCTATATCACCAGGTGGTGGTTCATCTACTACCCTAGTAGCGGTAGTAGTTTCCCCAAACAGAAAACCAAGTGGGTTATCCATATTGGAAACAAAGTAACAAGCAGTAACAAAAAGCAATACTCAAAGTAGAAGTTTCCTTTACCAGTTCCACTCTTCAATAGCGCTTCACTCCCCGGTAGCGGTGCTAGAAAATAGTCTCGATGACCCATAAGTATAGGGGGTGTATCATAGTACTTTCGATAAATAGGAGTGTAGATCCCAACGAGGAGCAGAAGGTGCTGAACAGTGGTATGGAGCAGGAAATCCCTGTGAATACTTAGCAAATGGATTTTTAGTGGTTTTCTGACAAGGAAACAAAACAAGGAGGAAGTAAAAAAAGTAACGAATAAACGGAGCAAGTGGCCCAATCCTTTCTTAGCAAAGGACAAGCCGGTGGAAATACTTATAAGGACCAAACGTTCTCGAGGACACATGGGAATTCTATCAAGTCACTAGTGGATAAAGGGCTATCCGTTCGCGACCCCTCAGCGCATTTGTCCCGGTTGCGCCACCAACCGGACTAATGTAACGCGTCGGTTGGGCGGCACGGGGCCGGGGCATGCGTCCCGGTTGGTAAGGGAATCGTCGGTTGGAGCCACCAACCGACTAAAGGTTTGGCCACAGCCACGTGGCGTGTACGCACTTTAGTCGGTTGCTGGCTCAACCGACTAAAGACCCCGCCTCTATAAATGCAACGCCCCTGCCCCCCTCTCTCCACTCTGTTTTTTCGAATGGTGGAAGGTGTGAGGGGGTGTGCTAGTTTTTTCTCATGCATGCATTGAAGGTTTTTGTTGAAGTGTTTGAGTGAATAATCCCGTTGAATTTCTCATAGAACAAAAATATAGAAGGTGTCCGAGACGCACTTGAGCTTTCTCCTCTTTATTTCCCTCGATCGAGGTTAGCAATCTTATCTTTTCTAGGTCATTGATACAATTCATGTGTCGGTGTGAATTGGTTATTTCACTATTTATGATGTCCTGTTTTTTGATAAACTTACTTATATGATGCAGATGAACGGTCGGGAATGGATGTACGGTGACGGCGTGGCAGGTATATCAAAGGCGTGGATAAATTTATCAATGTGGCTACGGTAAACAAAGAGAATGGATTTATACGTTGTCCATGTGTTCAATGTCGGAACAACAAGGAGTACTCTTCCTCGAAAATCATTCGCGGCCACCTGATTATGAAAGGTTTCATGCCCAACTATAATTGCTGGACCAAGCACGGGGAAAGAGGGGTTATGATGGAAGATGGTGAAGAAGAAGATGATGATAACAACTATCATCATATGTTTCCTGAATATAGTGATACTGCAGTGGAAGACAATGGAGAGGAAAGAGTGAAGAACGGGCATCAGATGAGCCGGCTGATGAACTTGGTAGGGTCATTTCTGATGCAAAGCGAGACTGTGAAACAGAAAATGAGAAGTTGAAGTTAGAGGGCATGTTAGAAGATCACAATAAATTGTTGTACCCAAATTGTGAAGATGGCAGCACAAAGCTCGGTACCACACTGGAATTGTTGCGATGGAAGGCAGAGTGTGGTCTAACTGACTCCTCATTTGAAAAGATGCTGAAAATAATGAAGCCGAAGTTTCCAAAACATAACGAACTTCCCGAGAGTACCCTCTGAAGCAAATAAGACTCTCTGTCCTCCGGGATTAGATGTGCAAAAGATACATGCATGCATTAATGATGCATCCTCTACATGATAAGGAGTATGAGAATTTAGATAAATGTCCGGTATGCAAGCGTTGCGATATAAGATCAGACGAGATGACCCTGGTGATGTTGAGGACAGCCCCTCGGAAGGGTTCTGCTAAAGTTATGTGGTATGCTCCTATAATACCAAGGTTGAAAGCATGTTCGAAACAAAGAGCATGCGGGTTGTTGCGATGGCACAAAGAAGACTATAAGAAAGACGGAAGTTGAGACACCCTGGCGATGGGTCACAATGGAGAAAAATCGAGAGACTTCCCGGACTTTGCGGTGGCAAGGAACTTATGGTTTGGTCTAAGTACGGATGGCATGAATCCTTTTGGGGAGGCGAGCTACAGTCCAAAGACCTAGCCCGTGACTCTATGTATCTACAACCTGCCTCCTTGGTTGTGCATGAAGCGTAAGTTCATTATGATGCCAGTGCTCATCCAAGGCCCGAAGCAATCGGGCAACAACATTGATCTACGAGGGTTGTTATTCGTAACCATCAATGATTGGCCTGCTCTTAGTAACCTTTCAGGACAGACAAACAAGGGATATAAGGCATGCACACACTGTTTAGATAAGACTGGAGGTACATATTTGCATAAATGCAAGAAGGTTGTGTACCTAGCGAATCGACGATTTCTTCCGACCAATCATCCCGTAAGAAAGAAAGGCAAGCATTTCAAAGGTGAGGCACATCACCGGAAGAAGCCTGAACTCCCTCCTGGTGATGATGTATTTGGTATCATCAAGGACATAGAAGTAATCTTTGGAAAGGGTCCCGGCGGTCAATCAGTTCCGAACGACGTCGCTACAGGACACGCACCCATGTGGAAGAAGAAATCTATATTTTGGGAGCTGCCATATTGGAAAGTCCTGCGTGTCCGCTCTTCAATCGACGTGATGCACGTGACGAAGAATCTCTGCGTGAACCTGCTAGGATTCCTAGGCGTGTATGGGAAGACAAAAGATACACGAAGCAGGAGGACCAACAAATTATGAAAGACCCAAATAACATGCATACACATAACAAAGGCGGATAAAGGCGTCACTTAAGTCGTGCTAGCTATGCTCTTACCAAAAGAGAAGGAAATATTTTTGAAGTCATTTAAAGTATCAAGGTGACGTCGGGCTTCTCATCTAATATAAAGGGTATAATAAAGATGGCAGAGAAAAAGTTCCAAAACCTGAAGTCTCATGACTGTCACGTGATTATGACGTAGTTGCTTCCGATTGCATTGAGGGGCTTCTACGGAAAATGTTCGAGTACCCATTGTGAAGCTGTGCATTCCTCAATGCAATATCTCGAAGGTAATCAATCCAGATATTCTGCCAAGGTTCTGAAGGATGTGGTACAATGTCTTGTTAGTTTTGAATTGGTGTTCCCACCATCCTTCTTCAATATTATGACGCATCTCTGGTTCATCTAGTGGAAGAGATTGCCATTCTCGGTCGGTATTTCTGCACAATATGTTCCCCTTTGAGAGGTTCATGGGAGTCTTAAATAAATATGTTCATAACCGTGCTAGACCAGAAGGAAGCATCTCCAAGGGATATGGAGCAGAGAAGGTCATTGAGTTTTGTGTTGACTTTATTCGACCTTAAGCCGATTGGTGTTTCTGACTCGCGGCATGAGGGAAGACTAAGTGGAAAAGGCACGCTGGGAAAGAAAGCAATGATATGCAGGGACGGGGATTCTTTCACTAAAGCACACTACACAGTTCTACATAATTCCACCTTGGCAGCTCTGTATATCAAGGAACACAAGAATATTGTACGCTCCAAAAACCCGGGGAAGCCTGAATCATGGATTACAGATGAACACATGAAGTCTTTCGGTGGTTGGATGCGAACACATCTCTTGAATGACACCACCATTGGAGATCAGCTATACTTGTTGGCCGCTCACCATCTTCTACTGTATTGAATTTCCAAGGGTACGAAATAAATGAGAATACATTCTACATGATCGCCCAAGATAAAAAGAGCACCAACCAAAATAGTGGTGTCCTCTTTGATGCAATAGACGAGAATGGACAAAAGGACACATATTATGGTTACATAGAGGAGATATGGGAACTAGACTATGGAGTCTCTTTTAAGGTCCCTTTGTTTCGCTGCAAATGGGTCAACCTGAATGGGGAAGGGGTAAAGATAGACCAGTTGTACGGAATGACAACAGTGGATCTCAACAATCTTGGTTATAGAGATGAACCATTCGTCCTAGCCAATGATGTGTCTCAGGTTTTCTATGTGAAGGACATGTCCTCAGACGAAAAAAGAAAAAATATGCAAACGAATACATCATATGATGAGCCAAAGCGTCACATAGTTCTTTCAGGGAAAAGAAACATCGTGGGAATCGAGGACAAGACATACATGTCAGAAGATTATAATAAGTTTGATGAAATTCCGCCCTTCACAGTGAAAACTGACCCAAGCATTCCGTTAAGTAAAGAAGATGCTCCATGGTTACGTCTGAAGCGGTCATAAGGAATGACATATGCCAAGAAGTTCATGCTCATATTATGTAACTCTAGTTCATGTCTTTCGCGGTTTGTGGCTTGACCGAAGGATATCTTTCACGGTTTGTGGCCTTTAGTCCCAGTTTTGTAGTCTCAGTTTTTAATATTAATAAATGTCTTGATGTTAGTCCCGTTTGTGGCTGGACCGAGTGCCTCTATGACTAGTTTCTTGGAGATGCCGGAGGACTGGGCTCCGTCGGCATCTCCCTGAAACTGGTCGTAGTGGTGTCCCTGCTCTCGAAAACCATCTTGCAGCTTGTAACTTCACTAACTAGATCAATACGCCTCGGAGCTAACTAATTTCACATATTAGGGAGTGCCTCTATGACCAGTTTCTCGGAGATGCCGGAGGACTGGGCCCGTCGGCATCTCCTCAAACTGGCCGCGATGGTGTCCTGCTCTCGAAAACCATCTTGCAGCTTGTAACTTCACTAAATAGATCAATATGCCTCGGAGCTAACTAATTTCACATATTAGGGAGTGCCTCTATGACCAGTTTCTCGGAGATGCCGGAGGACTAGGCTCCGTCGGCATCTCCCTGAAACTGGCCGTAGTTGTGTCCCTGCTCTCTAAAACCATCTTGGAGATGCCTCAAACTGGCTGGAGGACTGGACTCACAAGGATGCATATTTATAGTACAAGCAGCTCGGCATAATGTCGACACTCACGACATAATGTCGACACTCACCCCTATTATTAGTGCTGACTCATCTTTAGTCCCGGTTGGTGTCTCCAACCGGGACTAAAGGTTCATCTTTAGTCCCGGTTGGTGACACCATCCGGGACAAGGTACAAGCCGCACGACATAATGTCGACACTCACCCCTATTATTAGTGTTGCCTGGCCCACTCTGCCGCAATCCCTTCAGTCGCGGTTGGTTTCTCCAACCGGGACTAAATATGAACCCTCTCTTTATATAGGCATTTCCCTCTATTTATTAGGTAAAACTCAAGACATTTATTAATATTAAAAACCGGGACAAACCGGGACTAGCTAACACTCAGGACTAAAGCCGCCCCCTTTAGTCATAATCATGCCTAGTCCTGTAGTACGCAGCTTCAGGGTCTTCATCGTCATCGTCATCATCATCGTCATCGTCACCTGCCACTCCGGGGATCCTCAGCCCATCCATGGCATATACCAGGGGCCATTCCAGCCTCGGATTCACGGTGGGTGGGAGAGGGGTCTCCTGGAAGACGATGCCGCTACCGCCGGGACAGTGTGGGGCCTGTGGCGGGTGGACTCGTGGGCACCGTAGGCGAGGATGGTCTCCCCCGGCGATGTAGCGCATCACTCTGATGATAGTACGGTTCGCCCACCACAGACGACGGCCGGCTTCGTTGTGGTTCACCGGTGGCGGGCCATCACCCTCGTACCTGGCGAGCTCCCTTTCACGCCTATTAGCGAAGAAGGAATTCCAGGTGTCGTAGTTGTCGGGATCCCACTAGGGATCCATCCGCTGCTCCGGCGTGAGCTCGTGGTAGAAGTGGTTTGTGATGGCCGCCTGGCGTGCGGAACCTTGAGGGACAGGAGGGATAGGAACCCCTCGGCGCTCGAGATCCAGCCGTGGTGGCGGTAAGCGGACAAGGGTAGTTGGGCGCCTGGCCTCGGTCTCCTCGAGGGTCAGAATGGATCAGTAGGCGTTGTCCATTGTTCTAAAGAGGAAGGTGTGGATGTGTGGATATCCATGACACGATCACCCTAAATATAGAGGGAAAGGGCGGGAAAACTTGGCGTGAAGCTTTGGGAAATGGCGGGAAATATCTTTAGTCCCGGTTAGTGACTACATCCGGGACTAAAAGCTCTAGTAGAAAGGAAAGGGCGGGAAAACTTGGCGGGAAGAGGTGGGAAATGGCGGAAAATATTTTAGTCCCGGTTTGTGACTACATCCGGGACTAAATGTCTGCCGAACAATGAAAATCCTTCGCGTGGTAGTCCATAGTTAGAAATTCAGATAATTCAAAACGGGCATAATAAATTCAAAAAAAATCCGAACAATGAAAATCCTTCGCGTGGTGTCATATTTTGTTACATAGTTGAAAGTAAAAATACCAGACTTGGTATATTGATCATGTTTCGAAAAAACCTTCACAAAATGACCTATCATGTTCGAGGTTTCATGGCTTTCGGTCCAAATGACCGATGTTATGTGCTGAATCACGGCATAGTTTGTGATGTTGTGCCCATATTATGCATGTGTGTGGACATTGGTATGGAGAACAATATTGCAGGAGGAAGTTTTCCTTTTTGTCATACGGAAAAGCCCTTTTCCATTTTCTGAGCGCAAAAAAGGGTCGTTTTGTGAAGTAACCACCAAAATGTCGTTTCAGAATGCTACCGTCCCATTTTCCTAAAATACTAGACCACCTTACATGTACTATCTCCCAACCGGTACATCTCAAACCTTTTCGTCCATCCCGGGTAAAAAGGACAAATGTCTGCCGAATCGGTAGGAAGTGGGTCGGTTTGTACTACAGGTACATGATCTATCGCCCGTGATTTTTTGAAAAATCATTTTAGACTCGCAATATGTGGTTTCTTTAGAGATCCAATGCAAGTTCTAATGATGCTCGTCCCTATCTTCATGCACACCGTTCACCATAGTTAGAAATTCAGATAATTCAAAACGGGCATAATAAATTCAAAAAAAATCCGAACAATGAAAATCCTTCGCGTGGTGTCATATTTTGTTACATAGTTGAAAGGAAAAATACCAGACTTGGTATATTGATCATGTTTCGAAAAAACCTTCACAAAATGACCTATCATGTTCGAGGTTTCATGGCTTTCGGTCCAAATGACCGATGTTATGTGCTGAATCACGGCATAGTTTGTGATGTTGTGCCCATATTATGCATGTGTGTGGACATTGGTATGGAGAACAATGTTGTAGGAGGAAGTTTTCCTTTTTGTTGCGGAAAAGCCCTTTTCCATTTTCTCCCGGCAAAAAAGCGGGTCGTTTTGTGAAGTAACCACCAAAATGCCGTTTCAGAATGCTAATGTCCCATTTTCCTAAAATACTAGACCACCTTACATGCAATATCTCCCAACCGGTACATCTCAAACCTTTTCGTCCATCCCGGGTAAAAAGGACAAATGTCTCTGTAGAATCGGTAGGAAGTGGGTCGGTTTGTACTACGTACATGATCTATCGCCTGATTTTTGAAAAATCATTTTAGACTCGCAATATGTGGTTTCTTTAGAGATCCAATGCAAGTTCTAACGATGCTCGTCCCCTATCTTCATGCACACCGGTTCGACCATAGTTAGAAATTCAGATAATTCAAAACGGGCATAATAAATTCAAAAAAAATCCGAACAATGAAAATCCTTCGCGTGGTGTCATATTTTGTTACATAGTTGAAAGGAAAAATACCAGACTTGGTATATTGATCATGTTTCGAAAAAACCTTCACAAAATTACCTATCATGTTCGAGGTTTCATGGCTTTCGGTCCAAATGACCGATGTTATGTGCTGAATCACGGCATAGTTTGTGATGTTGTGCCCATATTATGCATGTGTGTGGACATTGGTATGGAGAACAATGTTGCAGGAGGAAGTTTTCCTTTTTGTTGCACGGAAAAGCCCTTTTCCATTTTCCGAGCGCAAAAAACGGGTCGTTTTGTGAAGTAACCACCAAAATGCCGTTTCAGAATGCTAATGTCCCATTTTCCTAAAATACTAGACCACCTTACATGCAATATCTCCCAACCGGTACATCTCAAACCTTTTCGTCCATCCCGGGTAAAAAGGACAAATGTCTGCCGAATCGGCAGGAAGTGGGTCCGGTTTGTACTACAGGTACATGATCTATCGCCCGTGATTTTTTGAAAAATCATTTTTAGACTCGCAATATGTGGTTTCTTCAGAGATCCAATGCAAGTTCTAACGATGCTCGTCCCCTATCTTCATGCACACCGGTTCGACCATAGTTAGAAATTCAGATAATTCAAAACGGGCATAATAAATTCAAAAAAAATCCGAACAATGAAAATCCTTCGCGTGGTGTCATATTTTGTTACATAGTTGAAAGTAAAAATACCAGACTTGGTATATTGATCATGTTTCGAAAAAACCTTCACAAAATGACCTATCATGTTCGAGGTTTCATGGCTTTCGGTCCAAATGACCGATGTTATGTGCTGAATCACGGCATAGTTTGTGATGTTGTGCCCATATTATGCATGTGTGTGGACATTGGTATGGAGAACAATGTTGCAGGAGGAAGTTTTCCTTTTTGTCGCACGGAAAATCCCTTTTCCATTTTCCGAGCGCAAAAAACGGGTCGTTTTGTGAAGTAACCACCAAAATGCCGTTTCAGAATGCTAACGTCCCATTTTAAAAGGTTACATTAATTATTTTTTAAAAATAGAAAATGGTTTTGGATTATTTATTCAATCCATACACTTCTTATGTTTAAAGTTTTCTAAATTCCAAATGGATATTAAAAAAATATAAGTTAATTCATTTTTAATTGTAAATGGTTCATATTTTAAATGGTTACATTAATTATTTTTTAAAACAGAAAATGGTTTTGAATTATTTATTCAAATCCAAACACTTTTTATGTTTAAAGTTTTTCTAAATTCCAAATTGATAATAAAAAATATAAGTTAATTCATTTTTAATTGTAAATGGTTCATATTTTAAATGGTTACATTAATTATTTTTTAAAACAGAAAATGGTTTTGAATTATTTATTCAAATCCAAACACTTTTTATGTTTAAAGTTTTTCTAAATTCCAAATTAATTATCATTTAAAAAACAATACAAATTTAAACCCCAAAATAAAAAATAAGGCGGGAACAGAGAGAAAATACATGAAAAAATTTGAAATCAAGGGAATATGTCCTGGTTGGAGCCACCAACCGGGACTAAAGACCTCGCCAACCCTTGGTCTGCTGAAAATATTGAGTATACGTCGGTTGGTTGCTCCAACCGACGATGTTTCTTAGTCCCATGGAGCCACCAACCGACTAACAACCTTCGCTTATAATCGACGCTGCCTCCTTTCTTCTTCCCCATCTCACTTCTCGCTTCTCACCGACGCCCAGACTTCGACGCCAGCCCGATCTCGCCGATCTCGCCACCCGCTGCTCCGCGCCACCGCTGCCTCCGCCCACGCTACCGCTACTTTCCTCGCTGCGTGACCTCAATCGCTGGATTGAAGCTCCGCCCGTCGCCTCCGATTTCGGCTTCCCGAGCTCGCCTGCCTCGCCACCACCTCCGTGTTCCCCGTGAGCTGCTGATCCTCACGGTGTTCTTCTTTCTCTCCTCTCCTCAGATTACTTCCTCTGCAGTGCCCGACGACGCCTTGCCGAGCTCGACGGAGGCGACGCCCGGTGACCAACAAGGAGCGGTGCGCCACTCCTTTCTCCTGAGCGCTGCTCTCTAACGCGCCCATCCGCGTCCGGGGTGCCTGCTATCGCTGCCATTGCCGCTGCTCGAGCTCATCACAAGATGACGTCAGGCCGACGCCACTGTGTCAGCGTGGCAGCCGATGTGGTTTAGGCCCATCGGTCAGCCTCGATGGGTAGGCTTCTCATGTATAAAATGATCTGCACGTGGAGGCTGAGTTGGCACTGGGCCCTTCCGCTGGCCTCACCGGCTAGGGGGCGCCTGTAAAAACTATTTGCCTTTTTTTAATTCCAAAAATGATTTAATATTGTAAAATCAATAACTTATTGTTTATAAGTCAGAAAAATACAAATAATATATCAAATTGTTTAGAAAATGAAACCTATCTATCTAAACTATAATCATGCATTGTTCAACAACTTAAATGACAAGTATAATTAGAAGAACAAATGCACCTCTCTCATATGTTCCGAGTTTCCCGAGTTAGGGTTTTCACCCCTGAACCCGATTAAATCGTCGAGCATGTCTTAGGGTTACATTCCAATGCAAATTAACTTGTCATATCATCATACTTGCTTGAGCATTGCATCGATGCCATGTGTTGATTGTTTCCCTTTCTTTTCGGTGTTTCGATTATTAGGTTTATTATTAGTTAGGTATTATTAGGTTTATTAATTACTTTGGTATTATTGGTCTTGACCCCACCGGGTGCCACCGTGGGTAGCCCTGCACCGATTCACATTTTCATGCAACTTAGGTGCATGTGGGTTCGACGATGTGCCTATCTACTACACGGTTTCCTTTTTGTAGCTAGGTTTAGGGTTTCTCTTCATTTTTATTATTGTGTATGTATATATTAGAGTTTCTCTGAATTAGGGTTTATATCTCTCAACGCCGTACCTAACTTTCTCCTTTAGCCGCTTTGACTTATTCATTTTTCCACCTATGCAGAAAATATGGACCCACACATCAGAGACGAAGAAAAAGAAGAGTTGATCCAAGGTGTGATCCGTGGGGAAGATAATTTAGACGTATCAACGTTTCTGAACAACTCCGGTGAGGGTGATCCCCTTTTTACCGGAATAGACAACCTGTTTGAGGTTGAAGGTGTTGCCTTCCGTGAGGGAGAAGGTGATGCCTTGTGTAATCGAGAAGACGACTGCTCCGGCGAGGTGCATGTAATATAAATCAATTCATTAATTAATCATCTGCTATCTATATAGAAATAGTAACGACGATCTTTCTTCTTTTAGCCCTCCGGATCGAAGGAATCTACTGAAAAGAGCAGACGAGGCCCAACCAAAAAGTTGCAAGACCATGAGAGGTTCAGGATCGAAGATGTCGCTGAAGACGGAAAACCGACGGCTCCCGAAGTTGTCGCAACCAAATTTGTGGCACAATGCGGCGTAATCGTTAGGGACTTAATCCTGATCACCGTTAGAAATTGGAATAGGCCTGCTAATGCGGATGAAGAGGGAACATGTTTATTTGTCCCTAACCAGGCCAAAGATTTACTGTGGAAGAGGCTCATGGTTAATTTCAAACTACCGAAGATAGAGCTGGATCCAAATGCGGAGGATCCAGTTGAGGACGCCTTACAACATGGGAGAGCCATGGAGGATAAGGTCAGGGAGTGGGCTTTGAAGAAGATGGCCTAGTGTTTCACCAACTGGAAGAAAAGATTGCACCTTGACTATGTCGTGAAAAAGAAGACTCCCGATTTCAAGAACATTCAGTTTGAGAAGATAAAACCATTCTGGGATGAGTTTGTGGAATACAAGAAATCAGAAAAAGCCAAGAAAATGTCTGAAACGAACAAGCTGAATGCTGCTAACAAGAAGTATCACCATACTATGGGGCAAGGTGGCTACATGGCTGGCATTCCTAAGTGGGAGAAACTTGAGAATGAACTGCGTGCTAAAAAGATCACCCAGAGACAAACGATTGGGTAGAACGTGCAAGGAATTGGTTTTACGGGCATGGGGGCACGTTGGACTCGGAAGGGAGGTGTATATAACATACGACATAAAGAAGACCCCTTGCCAATCGAGAGGATGAGAAAAGCAGTACAGGATGTTAAAGATGGGGACTTCATTCCCGATAGAGAGAATGATGAGCTCACACTCGCCCTTGAAAATAAGGAACATGATGGACGAACACGAGGCACAAGAGGCTCCCAACCATGGAGGACTGGGTTTCCCGAAGAGAGGAAGAAATATCCTGATAGAAGCCGTCAGAGGAGAAAGGACAGGGTGGAAGTTGAAGCAAATAGTCAGAAAGAGCGAATGCGTTTAATTGAAGAACGATTAAAGCAACAACAAGATGAAATTAACGCACTTAAAGAGCAAGTACTACGCCCATCTCAGCAGCACACTGCATTCGATGCTACCGTCCTATCGAATAATCGAAAAAGCAGTGTGGCTTCCACCGAGGTCCCGGGTGATGACAATGGTGATGCCGATGGTGCACCGACGATGGCTCCTGTTGGCTACCAAGTGGATGATATCACAGAGATGACACACTGCGAGCTACATGTCAAAGTTGTGAACATATCAATGAAGGTGGCGGTCGGCTATGCCTTACCAATTGGACCCACACCAACTTACCACTGTCGTGCGGTTCCAGAGGGCTACGCTGTTGTCGGCGTGGATGAAATCATGCCCACCTTTGAGGTTTTGGATCTTCACTACCCTGCAGGTGTGGGTAGACGCAAAAAACGTCACCATTCTATGGCCGAAGGAATGTATCGTGCTTCGAAATCACACGCCAAGGCCATCTTAGCCGCCGCCTAACCCGTCTCCAGTGAGGTCATCGCCACGGCAACCGTCTTCGCCGCTCACCCGGCCCGGCCTCACCAATCTCCAACGCAGCCATCGCCACGAGCCATCGCCGGCGCTAAGGGTCAAAAGCGTAAGCGCATCGCCATCAGGCCTCATGGTGTTTATCGCCGAAACGTAAACAAGAGCCTCTTCCAAAAGTACCAAAGGTTCCTCCCAAGAGAGCTTATGACTGTACTGAAGAGGAGACTGCGGCGATCGTTGATGCGGAAACCACAGCGTTTTTCGCTAAGCTGAGGCGGCCGAAAGAGCCAGTGTTCCCCAGCACCAAAGAAGAAAAAGCCAAAGTGTTGAAAATGCTAAAGACTCTTCATCAACCCGAGCCAAAGCTGTCATCAGACTATGAGCGTTCTATTCTCAAGTCACATGCGGCACAAAAAGCCTCGAAGAGCAGTACTGATGCAAGCGAGAAATCTGTTGCCCAGCTCGGAGAACAAGCAAAACAGACTTGCGCCCCTCTCAAGGTGATTTCCCAAACCAATGTGGTGTCGAGCAAATATGGGGCCGAAGAGCAGTATGATCCAGAGGTAGTTGCACAATACGGAGAAGCTGCCGCTGCTCAAGGTATGAGTATTGCCCAGTACTTATCCCAGTTAGAGTTCTTCCCCGTGAGTGAAGTAGCATACAGATACCAGTACGGCAAACCTCTCGTCAAACCTGAGGAGGTAAACAATCTTCCAACAAAAATGCGAAGATTGCATAACTGGTACTTGCATGCCACAAGGGCCGGGGCTAACTGGATAGTGCTGAAGGTTACAAAAAAGCATTATGGGAAAGATATGGATGACATGATATCCATTGAATTTGATGAACTATTTCAATTATTCAATCAAGACGCCTTGGACAAATCGATCATCAGTGCCTATTGTCTGTAAGTACTAATTCTGTAATTAATTTAGTCTCCAGCTATCTCACCTTGTTTATTGCATGTATATAATCATACTGTAATATGCAGAATGAAGATTCTCGAATGCAGCAAAGGACAAATCTATGACATTGGCTTCATTGACCCATATTGGGTTCATCAAGCTAATCTCAAAACAAACCCCCAGGATACTGAGGATAATATAGTACACGCCTTAAGGTTTCAAGAAACCAAAAGGGAAATACTATTTCCTTACAACTTCGAGTGAGTGTTATTGTCTTGTATACACTTTCTGTTTCGCTTACTCGATGTTAAGTATATAATTGATTAGTTATGCATTTGCAGCTACCACTATATTCTGTTAATCATTCAACTTGACAAAGGGCGTGTACTAGTCATGGACTCGAAACATAAACCCTTGAGACATGGAAGGACATGCAGATACTTATCCAGCGGTAATTCTAATCATTACGACACTATATCGGCATTGTTCGTGAATTTTATAATATCAAGTACTTAATAACTTATTTTATTCGTTTTCTACGCCGGGCAGCGCTTGGAAATGGTTCACCAACAAGGCTAGGGGTGTTTGGAAAGAGGATCTTACATTTGAAGCACTAGATGTAAGCACCACTAGCTATATCCGCGCATCTCTTTGATTCTAGTTTTGATACAGTTATTATCATGCTTGATTATTATTTTGATTGAACTCTGTTCTCGTAAAGTGCCTGACGCAGGGACCAGGTAACAATCTATGTGGATACTATGTTTGCGAGTTCATCCGGCAGACGTGCGATGAGAAGGGCAGAAATTTAGAGCAACTCCACGTACGTAAACAATTTCTATAGTTTTTAATTACAATCAAATTGTGTTTAGTTTCATTCATATAGGCTGACTCCTTTTTTAAATCAGATCGAACGTCTACGGGACGGTCTTCTGCCAAAGGATCGCGTACGAGCAATTCAGGAGGAATTGGCGGGATTCTTGGATGCAGAAGTCCTAGACACAAAAGGGGAATACTACTCGGCTGTGTATAGACAATAGGAATTGTAAAAATAGCAACTTTGAAGGAATTGGCCGGTAGCATCGAATAGCAACTTTTGTATGTAGTGCATGAACTCGATCCGTGTATTGAATATAATATTGTCATCATGATGTAATATAAGGTTCCTTAATTGATAAGTGCAAATCAATAAATAAACAATAAAACAACCTAAATGAATTCTCTGTCGCGGCACAAAAAGTGGCGAAAATGCTGCCGCGGCAACAAAATGTGCCAAAATGAATTCTCGCATGCGAAGAAATGGCCAAATCTCTGCATGGCAGAAGGTTATTAGTCCCGGTTCGTTACGAACCGACTAATGCCCCACCCCCTCGTGTGCACCACGCAGTACCCTTTAGTCTTGGTGGGGCAACCGGGACTAAAGGTTAGAGCTTTAGTCCCGATTGCCCCGTCCCGGTTGGGCAACCGGGACTAAAGCCCCGTACCAACCGGGATGCATGGACTTGTTTGCACTAGTGAGTGCTTTCGCTTCAAATAGCTGAGTACTCTTCTTTCGTGTTGTAAGTGTTGTGTGGGTGAACCTATGCTAATGTACCGACCGTACATGGACTAATACATACTTGTGATTAAACCCCCTGCAAACATCCGTAACTACAGGAAAGTAATTAATATATAAATCTAACCACAACATTAAACTCTGAGATCCTACGCTCCCTTATGCAATGGTGTCCTAACGGTGGTTCAAGTTTCTGTCACTCCGGCAACCCCATAATTAGTAGCCAAATACACAGTTCCTTCCCCTAGGCCCATAAATGGTGAAGTGTCATGTAGTCGTCGTTCACATGACACCACTGGAAGAATAGCACCACAACTTAAATACTAAACCATTGAATAATAACTCATTAGAGATTCACTACTAACAACATGACTTCTCCCATGTCCTCAAGAACTAAACGAACTACCCACAAGCATATGGATCAAGATCAAAGATGATATGATAATGGATAATAATCTGAACATAAACAAGAATCCAATGGTTCCACTCACAAGC
Organism: Avena insularis; assembly: GCA_023614405.1. Taxonomy (NCBI): domain Eukaryota; kingdom Viridiplantae; phylum Streptophyta; class Magnoliopsida; order Poales; family Poaceae; genus Avena; species Avena insularis. Next base: position 21,688,348 of record CM042691.1, on the reverse strand, counting down.
ATCAACTGCAATAGTAATTAACACCAGGAAACTTTCCCCTAAGAACTAAAGCAATATCCAACACAATTGTTACAATGATGGTGCTGGTGGAGATGATGGTGTGGATTATGATGACAATGATCCTGGTGAAGCCTAGCTTGATGACGATGTTGATGGCGACGGTCTCCCCTCTCCGGGAAGGAATACCCCTGGCAGAAATTTGTCTGCCGGGGAGATCTTTCTCTCTCGGTGTTTTCCTCCCCTAGAGGCACCGGAAATCTATCTGTGGTCGCTCCCCGAGACTTAGGGTTTTGTAGCGAAGATATAGGCGAAGGGGGAGAGTCAGAGGCCGGCCAGGTGGGCCACACCTGCCCTAGGCACGGGGTCAGGTGGTCCCACGCCTAGGGGGTGTGGGCCCCCTTTGCCCCCCCTTCGTTCCTCATTCTGGCTTCCTTCGTCTTTTGGTAAAATAATATGTTTCCATATTTTTCTGGTATTTTTCTGATCTTCGTGAAATTGCACCGAAACGCCTTCTTTTCCACTAGAATCCAGACTCCGGCAGACCATCCTCCAAGAATCATCCAACATGCATAAACAGATGAAAAGCCATAAGTAATACATCATAATAAGACAAATATCAATGAATAGAGGTAAATTATGATATAGAATGGTGAAAGAAATTGGACATATCACCCCACGAGTCGTTGCTTATAGCAAAGACATATCAACATCAGCACTCGAAGAAGCCATCGACACACTCGACGAGGCACGCGATATCACTATAGCTCGCTCAGCGGTCTATCAACAAAGCCTCCGCAACTATCACAGTCATCGGTTGTGCCAAAGGTTCTTCGTCGAAGGAGACCTCATCCTACGACTCAAGCAAGAATGGCCGAAGAAGCTCGAGTCACCCCGGGAAGGACCCTACATCCTCACAGAAGTGATCCCAGGTGGCGCCTACCGCCTCATGGACATCGCATCAGGAGTCGAATACTCCAACCCCTAAAACGTCACACGTCTGCGATGCTTCTACCCCTAGTTACCCCTTACTTTCAATAAGGCTACTCAGCCAAGGCTACTCAGCCGAACAATGTACCTCCCTCGTTACGCTATGAACAAAAGCTAAGTTCCTTGTCCCAAATATATTTTTCACCTTCCATTATTTCTCGCAACATACGCTCGGGGGCTACGCCTTACCTCACGACCTCGTCGACTGAGAACAATGCATACAACCTAAGTAGCTGACCACGTCAGGCTAACGAAAAGGACATGCACATAACAAAGCACCACGTGCTAGTAAAAATAAACTCTACAAAGGGCATTATACGCCCACTCGAATAAATACACAATTTACATCATCTGTTTTGTTTACAGGATCTACCTATTCTGGAGCATTACATTCGCCTGCTGCTCGAACAAATCTACAATGTCTTTAGCATGCTGCGCCACAGCCGCATAATGAGGATGCATGTCCCATAGGCTACCATCCGGGTGAAGGGGAGGCCCAGCCGCCACCTCCGCAAGATCAACATCACGGCGATGCAACCAAACAAGCGACAAGGCAGCCTTGACCCCAGCAATTAGCTGATGCCGCACCAAATCTTTGACGTGGCCTACATCCCAAAATTTACCAAGAAAACCTAGGAAGGTAAAAGGCGTAGCGTCCAAGGGGAACATGAAAGCCTAGATAGCAGCCAATGACGACCTTGCCTGCCTCAGCACCCGAAGAACCTGGTTCACGCGATCTTGCACCATCGCAAGGACGATGGCTCTATCACAGTCCATCCAGAAGAAGCCACCAGCCTCTAGGTCTTGCTACGTCAAACAATTCATCTGAATGGCGTCGTGCTCCTTCTCTTACTTCGGAATGAGATTCACACATGCAGAACGCGCACAATGAGAAAGCATATAGAACTACACCCGAAAGAACATTAGTTTGCGAAGACTCACATTGCAGTTGCTCGCCCATTTGCCACAACTCCCCCATCAAGGACTCCTCCCTGGCAGTGGCTCGCTCAGCTTTCGACTTCCACACATCTACGTGGCCTCGAACGCTAAGGATGTGCTTTTCCAAGCTGCACACACAATCGCGCAGAAAAACCAACTGCGATGCATCATCCAAGGATGGTCGCAGATCAGCAGCAGTCGAAATGATAGCCGGAAACTCACCCAAAGGACCCTATAGGCAAATAAATCAAGCATGAACATGACAAGAATTTCTAGCAGCAGCTCGAAAGACAAACTTATATAGATCAATAAAGCCACCTCGTGGCATAGTTGGTTTTGTTCATCAACAAAAGATTACAGCAGGAAGCAAAAGAGAAAACTACGTCATCTATATTACAAAGGCCTACACCCCCGCATCCGGGGTGGCCTGGAGCCAGGCTGCCTGCTCTTGGCCTCCTGCTGCTACTTTGCCACATAATCAGCCAAGAGATCGATGTGCCTAGGCCCATAGCTCTTACAACGAGAGGCAAAGAGGGCAAAAGCTACCTCCGAGCCATCCGCAGCCGTCGGCATCTGGGACATGATGTGCGGCAGGTCTAGCTAGGCCCCGGACGCCATCGCCATCGTAGCCCCATGGAGGCGCCGATGCCCTTCTGCTTGCACTTATACTCCGCCGGGGATTCCTCTAACAGAGCATCCGCCAGGGCGTCGACTTCTTCAACGGCACCGCCCTTGGGGACGACCTCCTTGTAGAAGCGCGTAAGCACCTCTTTGGCCTTCGCCAAGGAGCCAGCAGCAGCGGAGCAGCGATCTTCGACCGCTGTGGTAGCATCATCCAACGCATCAATCAAGCACACTACAATCAAACGTGATGCCTGAAGCATCTGAAACAAAGAAGAAAAGCACTCGAATGAGAAAAGACAAGACGCAGTCGAGTAAACACAAGACCCAAAAAATCAAGGGAAACTCACCAGAAACAGCTTTGGCTGCAGCCATAAGCTTATCTGCTATCTCCTTCTCGCGGGCAGCTGCTGTAGCCACGAGCTGCTCCTCGCGATCAGCAGCCTCCTTCTGCAAGCGCTCCTTGGCCTCTGGAGCATTCGTGGCCTTCTTCTCCGCTCAACCAAGACTCTTCTCGAGAGCATCCAGCCTTCGGAGAGCCACGTTGTTTTCATCTGCAACATGAAGAAACACCTGATCAATACAAGCAAATCCTTGGGATAGACGAACTAAAACAGGGTGAAAAGTTGTGTACCTTGAAGCTGCTGCAGGTTAGCCTCCAGCGCCAGGTGCTGCTGAATAAGTAAGTTGGCACTGTGCCCAAAGGGATGCAGAAGAATAGAAAAAAAGATCAAGAAATCATCCAAAAGGGCTCAGGGGCTCCACCCCGCAAAAGAAAAACGACAAACATGTCACCCAAAAAGGCTCGGGGGCTCCCCCAAGGAGTAAAACAGACAGTACATACGTGTTCAGGCATGGACTCCGAAGGTCTGCGTGCTGTCTTCTGATCTATGACTGCCCGGGATTCTTGCCTGGAGGATTTCGGGTCGTAGTCATCAGAGTCGGCCACCGCCTGGGGGATAGAAGCCGTTGGCTTTGACTCCGCCATAATTCTTGAGTGCCCCTGTTAAGGGACTCCTCCGAAGAGTTGCTGCAAGCAAAGTACAGATTAACAACACATCGAGATTACACAAAAGAACAATAGAAAAGACATAGGTGAAATAGCTTATGACTCGATGTCCGATAAGTTGATGACGGGAGCCGCCTTTTGCTTCTTCATCTTGGCCGGTGGCTGTGGAGCCACCTCCCGAAGAGGCACGGCAGGAAAAGGTGCAAACGACGCACCATCATACTTGACATGCTACTCGAGGAAGGACGGACACCTTAGAGTCGGCGGGGTATACGCATCCGAAGAATCGCTCTGGGAGCGCTTTCGAGACCGCCCTTCACTCGGCTCGAGGGCTTCCAAAGTCAGAGATTGAGCCGGAGGAAGATCGGACTCAGAGTCCACCTCCTCATTGTCCGGCGCTTCCTTATACTTCTCAGGCAGATGAGGCATAGACCCCGTTACCTTGAGGCGCTACAACCGAAAGGAAAAGGGAAACAAGATAAATAACAACAGAAAACAGCGAACACTTGAAAAAAGCGCTACGCGCACGAACAAGTATCACCTGGGAAACCCCTTTATTGGTGCTAAAAGGTGGGCTCAAAGATTTCCCCGGGAGGTACTCATCTACTTTGGCCTTCAGCAGGGGACGAAGGGCCCTATCCAGGTCACCGGAAGACAATTCTTCAGATGAAACCCTCGTCGGATCACTGCAGCCGGAGTAGAGGAACATTGGGTGCACCCTCGCTTGGAGTGGCTGTTGGGGATATGCTATATGGGTATCCTCATAGCATGTCCTCTATCCGGATAACCTGGGTGGCCCACAGTTGGTAGCATGTCCTATGTACTGCTAGGCGGCCCAGTTAGATGGATCTAGAAGGGAGGCCCATGCGGATAAAGGAAGGCTACGGTGAAGTCACCAGCGTACCCGGAGCCTTGGAGTACAAGACAAGCTAGACTAGTTATAGTCAGTGTAGGACTCTGTAACCTGTCCGGCTAGGACTTTTCCCTGTAACCCTAGGACCTGGCGACTATATAAGTCGGGCCTATGGATCCTTTAGGGAACAACCTCAGACAACTTCACATAACCTCGCACAGCGAACCAATCTCTGTAACTCGGCGTATTGCCATTATAGTGATTTATAGAAGGAGTAGGATTCCGCCACCATTGTGGGATCTGAACCTGGGTAAGCTGTGTTACCTCATACCCGTCAACCGTCCGCCTTCCCCCACGTCTCTAAACACGCACTATGAAGACCCCTCCATGGCGTACTCGTCGGTAATACCATGACAGTTGGGGCCCACCGTGGGGCAAGAGGCGCTCCAGGCTCTTCAGCGGGCGAGGACCAAGACTTCGCGGGAATCGGCAAAACCGTAGCCATTGGTCACGTACTCTTCTCCGGCAACATTACGATCGTCCCTCTCGACGAGTTCTGGATCCCGGCGAAGACGAACCCTACACAGTGTTCGATCGTTCCTATCGGATACATCCACCTCTTCATCGGTGAAACCGACTCGGGAACTAGTTCCCTGGGAGTCGGAGGAGCATCAAGACCCGCACGGACCGCCTACGGGCAGGATACATTCTCGGAAGGATCGATGTCGGATCTCTCTTTAGAGTTTGCCGGCAAAGGTCGGAAAGCACCAAGACCCGCATGAACTGCCTATGGGAAGGACACGCTCGTGGAAGGATCGATGTCGGATCTCTCTTCGGAGTTTGCCGGCAAAGATCAGAAAAATTCAAGGCCCCCCCAAACCGCCCCTATGCAGGATATAAAGGTGGAAGATCCCTGCAAGTCCGCTGGCTTCATCCGTGCATATGGACAGCAGAGATCCAAGTTCGTCGGCGTGGTTACCATCTTCGATATGGCGCGTTGTGTTAAGAGAGAGGGCGAAAACCCCCGCAATTACCTGGCCAGGTGGCTCCTTATACGAGCTGATCTGGCACACTACCCCAATGATGATGCTATGTATCGCTTTGTGGAAGGACTGGACCATGGCATGCTTCTCCGGCATTCTCTAAGACGGCAGCAGGCGTCGGGACGTCTCACCTTCGAAAGCATGGTGAACACCGTCAACGACTACGCGGAGGACAAAGCAGCGGCTCAGACAGCGCTTGTGCTCATTGACGGAGCGCCACCGATTAAGCCACCGCCACCACCGCCTCCTGCCGCCATCGCCGAAGTTGCACCACCACCTCCAGTCATCGTCGCGCCCGTTGTACCTCCACCCCCCGTCATCGAGGAAGCCCCGGCAACCTCCAACACTATGATTGACGCGCTTTATGCCGACTTCAGTGTAGACTCAGAGGAGATAGATTTCAGCCCAGAGGAGCTAGACTCTGCCACGCAGGAGATGGAGGAAGACTACCAGTGCGACGAGCAGGCCAAAAACACCGTCACGTCCCGAGAAGTGTTCGTCACCATTGGGACGGCGATGGATGAAGATCAACCTGGAAGAGCTCCACCTATAGCGCTGGACAAAGGGAAGGGACCACTTATTGCTGCTGACAATGATCGCGGAAAGACATGCCCCCTCCGCCCAACCCAGTGCAGCAGCCGCAGGAACTCGGCACCGGACCTGGAATGCACGGAACCTATGATGGCGGCATATCGAGATGAAGTGGACGATATAGCCAAGTGCTTCTTGGGCTACAAAGTCAAGTATGTGCCTAGTGTAACACTCTCAGAATCGGCCCTATGCAAGTTTCAGCGATCCCCGCCAAACCCGCATAGAAACGATTCAAAGGTGCCCACCAGGCACTTTCGTGCGGGTGGAAAACGAAGTAATACCATTACACAATAGTCCTCGATGGAACCCACAGAACAGATATATACAACAACGATTCCAAGAGTCAAGAATACAGATACACAATACAAAGATCCAAATCAACTTGAAAATGATACAGCGTCCGACTACGGACAATATGCAAATGGGGCTAAGAGCCCTGAAGAATAACCATTGACGTCCATAACCCTGCCCAGGGCAAGCCGGAAGGGTAACCCTGCTAACAACGTCGATCTCAAAACCTGCATAAACAAAAGGGGTGCCGACAAAGGGCAAAGGAAAAAGAGAGAGCGGTCAGTACTGAGGCCAGTACACGGCGAGCCTAGAATTCGGCGGTCCTCGCCTACATAGGTATGGTGGACTGAAGCGGCAGCGCAGCATGCACTAAACAACCTATAGAGACTCAATATAACTGTCGGCTATCAGAGAGGGACAAGAAAGACCTATTCGGAACCAACCTGATACTACCACCAAACATACCCATCCTGGTATAACCCCCTCGAGACCAAACGAGGAACTCAACCGAGGAACTCACACAGTTGGCAGTTTTATTTATTCGGTTATCGTTGCAGCAATTACTAGTCAGGTATAGATAGTCGTCCTGATATAATAAGCAGTGGGAACTTTTAGTTAACCATTCCGTTGTAGTTGCAACACTTACTAGTCAGATACAATTAGCATGAGATATCCCAAACCCAGCAGTTGTTGGTACTTTTATTTAGCCATTCCGTTGTAGTGAAGCTGATTACTAGTCACATCGGATACAAGTCAAATTATAACAGTAAACTTTAGTTATAGTTGTCTATGATCGAGAACTGTGCTCCAAGTCATCCATAACCGCGGACACGGCTTCTCGAAAAGATTTATCCCTGCAGGGGTGCACCAAAGTTTCCACACGCACCTACACCCTTGTTGTCAGATCAGGTAGGTACAAGATCACAAAACATACACCCAACGGTATGTCGACGGGGTTTCGGACACGACGTTTCCTAGACCCAAAGCAAGCACGGGGGCCACCCCACTAAGCTACCCGCAACGAAGTCGGCTGGTCTCCGAGACGGACCCAGAGGTTTGTGACAATGGCTGTAAACGACTGGGAACCCGAAAGTGTGACTGGGCTTGTCGATACCGCAAAAACATTCCACATTGGTTCCAAAACAGTACAGGCGCTCCACGCGCAATCGTAAATAAAGCTGTAAAGCATGGCATAAGTACATGATAGTAATAAATCCCCAAACTACTTTGTGGCCCCCGGTACAGTACTTTGAAATCAGGTACTAATCGATGGGGGTGCCCACACACCCCACCTGTGGTTAGCGCGCTCGATCTCGGAACAGGTGTCAAAAACTCGGGGTCTTACGGGACACCAGTGAGCGGTTAAAAACCAAATATTGTCTATTACCCACAGGTGCCTCTACATTTACCTACTTTCAATTTTAGTTATTAAATGGTAATTAAAGCCATGATCATCTCCAACATAAAGCATATGGCAGCCTTCCAACAACCGTGGTACTAGACGACACGCAACAACACTTGAGCAAGTGACTACAACGCGCAAGTCCAACTATCTACCAAACAACAGGTAATAGGATGTGTCCAAGGCAATATAAGGCTGCCAGGGATATCACGGGTACGAAAACTAGAGCATCTCAACACAGATAGCAATAGATCAAAAGGAGGAAATAAAGACTAGAAATGTAAAATTGGTAGAAAGGGGGAGAATGCTCGCCTGAAAACATTGCTGAAGGTTCATACGAAGATCGGGTCGACACTCGCATCAACTCAACGGCCTTATCCGCGAAGAATCAAAACACTAGAAGAAACACTCGCACTATTTAATACTACGGCAAAAGATCGGACATGATGCATGTATGATGTATGACATGGAAAAGATGCGACGCAATTAGGCCATATTAAGCGGGACCGGGTTCCCGGCAATTAATTAGGTGGTTCATGTCATAACAAGGCAAAAACATGGCATTGGTTTGCTACACAAGTTTAAATGGGGACAATATAAGGCTAGAAAAGCCCGTATATGGCCTCCATATTTAATTATGAGGTGAATCAGCATAAGGCCCCCAAACCACACCATATGTATGCGAGTATGAATGATTATATGCAACAAGATATATCCTTTATAAAAATAGGTCTTGGAGGTAAAGGGGTCACACATTGATCCGGAGATCTTGAGGGTTCGGAGAGGTCGAAGGGGGATCGGTCTTCGAACGCCGGGAACGGGCTTCGGATCGGGGCGTCGGGGCCTTCTGGTCCAGGAAGGAGATCTTGGCGGCATTCCAACTTAACAAACATGACAAAATAGGTACGGGTCAAATTGTGCTTTAGCCAAATATATGGCAGCACAAGAATGGACAGAGGGCACAACACAGGCACGGACAGAGGGCACGAGGCAGTGCCTGGCTTGACGATGAGCAGGGGCGATGGACACGGCAAGCTTGGCAAGATGCAGAGGCGGCGCGCACGTGGGCACATATGGCTACTGAACCAGAGAAGCGGGACGGACGAGGGAGGAGGGCGAGGAGGCAGGGTCCCACGATTGCCGGTGGTGGCGCGTGGCAACGACGGCCGCGAGGCCGCACGAGGCAGGAAGAGGAGGGGGCCGACGAAGCGAGTCGGTGGCGAGCTCTCCTGGCGGCGGGGTCGGGCGTTGCAGGTCGACGGTGATGCGTGGCGAGAGAGAGGGCAAGGCGACGGCGTCGACCGAAGAGGGCGGCGGCGCTGTGAGGGATGGAGACTGGCGGTGGCGCGGGCGTCAGCAGAGGACGGAAGCCGGCTTCGGCAGTGCTCTGGGGGACGCATTCGGCGGTGGAGGAGCGAGGGGCCTGGTAGGGAGGTGAGGGCACCCCTGGTGGTGGCGGGGGAAGCAGAGAAGCAGGGGATGACGGGGTCGCGAGGGGGGGGGAGATGTCGAGCGAGGGAGGAGGAGACCACGGGGTCGAGATGGGGTGGGTCGCGGTTGGTGTGAAGAGGCGGGTGGGGCCAAGCGGGGAGCAGGCGATGTGGGCGGCCAAGTTAGAGGAGGGTGGTACTGGGGCATAAAGAGGGCTGTGGCGCATGAGCAGGGCAGCACCGCGTAAGACGTACGCGCACAAGGTGCCAGGAGGATTGGCTCGCGGCTGTCGGTAGTTGTGTGGTGTGTGTGTCAAACTGACGGCGGCGGGAGAGGAAGTGGGGTGAGGGGTGGGTGTTGGCTGGGAGGAAGGTTTAGGGTTAGGGTTTGGTTAGATATGGGGCTAGGATTAGGTCTAGGGTTTGCTGGGTGTGTTGGGCCGGGCTGCCGGGGTGGTAGGTGGCCTGGCCTATGGGCTGGGTCACCTCCCCCGGACAAAATATTTTATTATATATTTTATTTTTAAAACATTTTTGTAAATACCTTTTAGACAAATAAAAAGAAATCTGAACAGACCGAGGTTTTAGTTTGAGATTAAAGGAGAGGGCTAATTAGAAAACAATATAAGCTTTTACAAAAATAGTTTTATGCAAAATATATGCATGGTATCATGATGATGCACGAAATATAAACAATAGGCGATTTCTAGTAGTGGTTTTACCCGGGGTGCTACACCTAGGGAGCAAAAGAAGGCGGCTGATCTGTTGTCTAAGCTTGGATCAGGGAGCAAGCTAATTCCGCCAGGAGTTTTCCTAGAGCATGTACGAACACCATCCGTGAAGGGAGCAGACATCAACAACCCGGATAGAGTTGAGTCTTTCGTCCAGGTAGTGGAACAGGTTCCTCTGGCTTGGAAAAAACCGTTCATGGATTTTCTCGAACACGGAACTTTGCCCGACGACGAGGTCGAAAGACGGCAAATAGTATGTCGAGCAAAGGGCTATACCATAATCAGTGGACAGCTCTACAAAATGAGCACTACTGGTGTATACCTTAAGTGTGTTTCACAGCTAGAAGGTATTGAAATCCTACGCGAAATCCATCTCGAAGATTGCGGGCATCACGCCGCTCCTCGATTGTTGGTCGCGAAAGCCTTCCGACAAGGATTCTACTGGCTGACCGCGAAAGCGGACGCCGACAAGCTGGTTGAAACATGCATGGGATGCCAGTATTCTTCCCAATAACCACATGTTCCTACTGAAGAATTGTGAGCAATAACAATAACTTGGCCATTTGCAGTCTAGGGGCTAGACATGGTAGGACCGCTACAAACGGCACCATGTGGGTTTACGCACCTGCTAGTAGCAGTTGATAAATTCACTAAATGGATAGAAGTTAAACCCATTAGAAAGCTTGATGGGGCAACTGCCCTCAGTTTTGTCCAGGATCTAGTGGTGAAATTTGGTCTCCCACATAGCATTATCACCGACAATGGCAGCAACTTGTCACTCGGAGAAGTGGAGGCTTATTGTTGGGAGAAGGGCATCCGACTTGACCTTGCATCTGTGGCAAATCCACAATCCAATTGTCAGGTTGAGCGAGCCAATGGATTAATTTTGCAGGGAATAAAGCCACATCTTGAAGCACCGCTACATAGAGCAGCTGGAGCTTGGGTGGAGGAATTTCCATCCGTGTTGTGGAGTTTACAAACTACACTCAACAGATCAACCGGATACACCCCTTACTTCATGGTATATGGAGCAGAAGCCATCCTACCCTCCGACATACTTCACGATGCACCAAGAGTTGCCGCCTACGACGAAGATGACGCTGAAGAATCCAGACGCCTACATGTGGACCTTCTCAAGGAGGAGCGCGTTTTGGCACGCCAAAGATCCGCCATCTACCAGCAGAAGCTACACAGCTACCATAGTTGCGGCGTATTTCATCGCTCGTTTAAAGAGGGGATTTGGTGCTCCGACTTAAGCAGAAGAAGTCACAAAAATTATCCCCGCCATTGGAAGGACCGTTCATCATAAGCAAGGAGCTTCTCAATGGGTCTTACTACCTCGTTGACAATCGTGAACTGAAGGATAGAACCAACAAAGATCATAAACGTAAGCGACATGACCCGGATGATGACTACCCGGAGCTTGATCGGCCATTAAACATAGCACAACTACGTCCTTTCTACACTTAGCATTTTTTATCTATTGTGTATCTATTTTATGATCAATGAAATAAAGATCTCTGGTTCACTCATATTTCTGAGTCTTTTACCTCCTTTAGTGTTCATTTTTGGATCATATAAAACCTTTATGCACAAGCTTTGCGACTGCACTTGTGAAAATTCCTCCTACGGGCATTAGCTTAAGTTTTCTGGTCTACACGTTCTTTGTTGTTTCTATGTGGATTCTGGAGTAGTGACTTTCGGCACTTATTGTCGGTGATTTTGTGCATAGGTTATTGACGGTGCCATTGGGCATCATCACCTGAGCACATGGTTCCGACAACGAGTCTTCCGACTCACGAAAAGTCAAGCATAAAAACCAAAGTAATGGATAAGACAACACTTACTTAAAAAATATATACATGCTGGAAATAATTCTTAAGTAGCAGGATATACATCATTGTTTTCCGCCTTAAGTTAATACATGGTTTTTTCCGCATAACACATTTAGAGGAAACAAATATTACGAATTGTTCTTATTCCTCTGGCGCAGGCGACTTGGAAGCAGCATCACCGGCAGCAGGAGAGTCACCCTAAAAGTCAGCAGTGTTGAGGGACTCGGAGGAGTTTTGTTCGCCGCCATCAATGGTGTTCATTGCACGAAGATGTTGACGTCGACCAACTCGGCGACTCTGGTGTCATAACCCACGAGAGACGACAAGATAGATTCATGGTTTATCTCCTTGCCTTCATCATCTATGTCAGGAATACCAGAGGTTACCGTGTCGATGTTGGCATCCTCGTAGTGTGCCTTGACCATGGATAGAGCCATCCTTGCACCAGCCTGTGCACATGAAGCTTTCCAGCTTGTAATACGCTCGGGGCTCAGTGCAGAATCTCCGAGAACTTCGTCACAGAGTCCGATGCCATGATGTTGATCTGGAGGGGCTTGGCAATCTCTTTAGCCCGTGTGATGGCGGTGTTGATGAAGTTGTCGGCAAGGACCATGCATTCTTTTGCCGGAGGAGGTGACCGGGTTAAACCCATAGGAGCTGTAAATTCCCGACAAAGGAGGGCATGAGTTCAAAAAGTCAGAATATCTAGACTACAGAAATCCAAGATGGAGAAAAACTTACTGACGATGCTGGCCTCAGCTTGCCAAAGGGTATCCGCCATGGAGTCCCGCTCTTGTTGAAGGAGCTTGTACGCCTCGTGATGGCGTTGATTTTTCTCATCAGCAGCTTTTTTCTGCTCCTTCACAATCACGATCTCCTCCTTCAAACGGTTTATCTCCTCGATGGCGGAATCTTGCAAGGCTTTCATTGATTCTTCATGCATTTTCAGCATGTCCTTCCTCTCCTGCTTGAGGATCTTGTTCTTGCTATCCAGCTGCTGAATATGCTTGGACTGCTTGACAATATCCTTAGCCATGGCAACAGCCTCTGCAAGTCGGATAAACAACAGTACACAGTGAGTACTCGGATAATTTGGGCACAAAACCAAGTCGGAATGCAAAAAAGAAAGGAAAACAGCCCCTTTTCGGCCTGCAAGTCTGCGCGCATCTTCTGGTACTTGTCGTTGGCCATGCCCCTCCGAGCATTCTCATTCTATGGAAAGAAGAAACTTAATCGTTGATTGGTCTACCCGGAGCCTCTAGCCGGAAAATTTCCAACTAGACGCTCGGGGGCTATAGGGAGAGTTTTTAACTTAGCAATATGCTTAGCCTTTCTTTAAGCATCTAGTCGAAACTAACTCAGTTTTCGATTAGAGGCTTGGGGGCTACAGTATAAAGTTTTAACTCATATGTATGCTTAGTTTCTCTTTAAAGCATCTAGTCGGAACTAATTCAGTTACAACTAGAAGCTTGGGGGCTACAGTATCGAAATTTATAAACACTGCGCATGCTACTCATAAAAGCATCTAGTTGGAATGATTCATTCAAACTACATGCTTGGGTGCTATAGTGAGAAGTTTTCTAGCTTAGTCACTCTTACAGTATTCAGATGCAAAGACCTATGGTTTTCTGTCTAAATCCTCAGGGGCTATAGTGGGATACTCATATGAAATGCAAAAGGAAAATAAAACTTACAATTGCAATGATCTTGAGATTGGTAGCGCTCTCGGCCAGCACCTTGCCAAAGGATACGCTGTTTCCTTGCAAGATATCTGCTTGCCGGAGAAGCTCCTCGAGACCGCACGTTGGAGATGTTGGCGCCGCACCAGGAACCAGAGAAGTGCTACCCGGCATAAGAAAAAGATAGACTATCTTCGGGAACTCTATGGCTTTCTAGGGGCGAGGACGTCGCCTTCGGCAGAGGTACCACCTTCCACCACCACCTTACCGCTACCGATGGCATCCTTAGCTGGAGCTTCAGCCATTGGGTGTGCGGCACTTTCCTGCATCGCCTGTTCGCCGACAACAGCAAGCTCGGCTGAGGCACCTGAGTCCACTTCCATGGCGGAAGGGCCAGCTGCTTTCTTGGCTTGAGAGCTTGTCAGAGCAGACGAAGGCTTGACGATAGGAGTGACAGGGGCGATGGCAGGAGATGCGTCGCGATGCAGCATATCCTTGATGGTTCTAGAATCCCCCAAAGTTTTGGAGGTTTTCTTCAAGCTGGTCATGGCTTTTTTTCTGAAATGTGCAAAATGCATAAGTACAGTAATAAGATAGATGAATGGACATCTTCGGAGAGAAATAAGCTTACACAAGAGGGGATGCTTTGGCAAAAGGGATCCCGGTAATCTTTCTTTTCTCCGCCTCTAGGGCGACAATAGTCTTTTTGGAGGCTCCACCCTCCGTCCTCTTCTTCTTGCCTCCGTTGGCAACGTCAGAGGTGGAGCTCTTCCACTTTCACGCCAACGGAGCATCGTCGTCGGACACGACGGTGACTTCCTTCATCTTTGGTCCATAGATTTTGGGAGCCATGCTGTCCTCATCTATGTCGCAAAGCTGTTAAGCGAAAAACCACCGTGTTAGATGAGTTGTTAATGGTTAGACGGAAGAACTAGAGTATATGTCATACACGGAAAATAAATACCTTTGGGAACTTTCTCTCTACGAACATGTCGTAGGTGATGGTGAAGCCACGTTGTCTATCCTTCACCTTGACGATGTCCTTGAGGCGAAGCTTGACGAAGTCACTCGAGAAGTTATCCTCGGAGATGCGGAGGATATCCCTTCTATCGTTGGTATACTCGTGCATCAGCTTGAAACAGTTCTGTAGAGGCTGGATCCGCCTGATGAACCAGCACATGGCTAGGTCCAATCCAGTCAAACACGTATCTATGAGCCACTCTTCTGCCTTATAGCGCAGGAAGCGTCGATGCCAGAGGGAAGGGAGGCCTGGGATCTCCATGTCGAGGCTTCAGCGGAAGCTCCATCGACAAAGTCCGGGTATGTGACTTCTCGGCCAGCCAGAGGGACATCTGAGCCGTAGAAGTACGTTCGTTGCCAGTTCTTGCAGGACTCATGGCCGACGATGTCGGGGAACTGCCGACCAGGACGCATCTTGAAGCTTATAGTGCCACAATTTCTAAGTTTGTCTTTGCTGGCTCCGGCTTTGCGCTTGACGGTAAAGAAGTATATGAAGAGGTCTAGCCTAGGCCTAATCCCTAAGTATCCCTCGCAAAGCGCCGCGTAGTTGCTAAGCGCTAGGATGCTATTGGGAGAGAGGTTCTGAGGTTGTACGACGGCAAGGAAAAGTTGGAGATGGACAGGGAGACGCCGCTTACCATTTGGGCTTTGAGGTACACCTTTTCTCCGACTTGGGGAGAAGGTGTGACCACACCGGCCGGCACCGCCCACCATGCGAGCCCCTCCGTCGTAGGGAGGTAGCCTTCAACGATTAACTCCTTGATGTCATGGTTCGTGATGTCCGAACCGCGCCTGTCGCTTTCCTCCTCCAGTAGCTCCAGCGCCACTGGATTATGGTCGCCACAGGTGGTTCTGACCACCGCGGACATGGGAATGACTAGGCCCTCTGGGGCCACGACGACAGAGCTCGCAGGCTTCGCCGCAGCTTCGCCCGACGCCGGCATCAATGGGGAGGAGCTGCTACTGGCCATTGGATGCGTTTGGAGGTGACTGGCGAGATTGGGAGTTAGGGTTTTTCGCACGTTGCGCGGAGAGCTCGAGGGGGCGCTCGCTGGAGGAAGAAGATGATGCAAGGAGAGAATGAGGTGAAAAGTAAAAATTCCACTGCAATTACTATTTATGATCTCCAGCATCAATATTCGTGCAGCTGGATCAAATTGTTGTCGCGTAGATGACGTGTGTGGGGATGTGCGCGGAGATTTCGCCACGTCTCAACCGTCGCCGCCAACGGTTCGTATCGCTCATGCGGGAAAAATGGACATGATTGCGTTTTCTGCATGTGTGAGTTACGAGGCGTCGCTGACCTATGCCTACGTTGCCCTGGCTGTCACTAGCAGATGAACCATCACATCAGAAGATTCCGGCATGGACGGATCCAGTACGGCTATGGAAGAGTACAATGGAAGATTCAGCAATTCTCCGACTTACAGATTGAAGACGGAGAAAACCTTGCAGGGTTCTTTGGAAAGGACTACAAGATACTGCTTGACGATTTTCCGACATCCATCTAGACGGAGCAGTCCACGTGAAGAGGCAAGACGACACAAGATCTTGGATTTCTCTAGGGGCTACTATTGGGGATATGCTATATGGGTATCCTCATAGCATGTCCTCTATCTGGATAACCCGGGTGGCCCACGGTTGGTAGCATGGCCTATGGCCTGCTGGGCGGCCTAGTTAGATGGATCCATAAGGGAGGCCCATGCCGGATAAAGCAAGGCTATGGTGGAGTCACCAGCGTACCGGGAGCCTTGGAGTATAAGATAAGCTAGACTAGTTATAGTCAGTGTAGGACTCCGTAACCTGTCCGGCTAGGACTTTTCCCTATAACCCTAGGACCTGGCGACTATATAAGTCGGGCATATGGAGCCTTTAGGGCACAACCTCAGACAACTTCACATAACCTCGCACAGCGAACCAATCTCTGTAACTCAGCGTATTGCCATTATAGTGATTTATAGCAGGAGTAGGATTCTGCAACCATTGTGGTATCTGAACCTGGGTAAGCTGTGTTACCTCATATCCGTCAACCGCCCGCCTTCCCCCAGGTCTCTAAACACGCACTGTGAGGACCCCTCCATGGCGTACTCGTAGGCAATACCACGACAGTGGCTGCACCCGGCGCTTGAGGAAGGTGAGGATGATGTCGACACCATTGACCTCTTTTCCTGGCACCAGCTGAAGAGCCTCCACCCGCTCGTAAAGCCTCTCCACCTCTTCGGATTCACCTTCCATGATGTGGTTCTTCCATGACCTCTTTCAGATGATCTCCTGGGAGGAATCGAGGGGTGCAAGCCCATATTGCTGACCATCCAGCTTAGAATCACATATGTAGAACCACTTCCGGCGCCATTGCTGAACGGACTCGCAGATAGAAAAAGAGAAAAATTGGATGGAGGAGCAGATGGAAATGATACAGCCACCGAGTGGATAAACACCACTGGCCCCAGATTGCCTCTTCATGGAATATAGATTCTGGAAGAGGCTAAAGTGCGGCTCGATACCGAGCCAGCACTCGCAAAGAGTTATGAAGCAAGTGATGTCAAGAAGAGAATTGGGAGAAAAATGATGCAATTGAATCTCGTAGAAGAAGAGGAGTCCATGGAAAAATCATGAACAGGGAGACAGAGGACACAGATGACAAATGCATAAGACATCACCCAAAACCCTTCGGGTGGGCAGGGGATTACACCATCACCAGGGAGGATGGCGTCCTCCTTGTTCTAGGGAATCAACCCAAAATCACGCAGCTTACGCAGATCCCCGTCACGCATCTCTATGCACCTTCACCGCTGTCAGTGATACGGGTCGTCGCGGTGACCTTCTTCCCGCCGGAGGCGGCGCTTGAACCAGCTCTGGCGGTGGTCTTCTTCGGCTTGCCCATCATGCGGCGTCAAGTATGGCGGTGTGCGTGGATAAAAGAAGAGGGAAAGATGCGAAGAAGTTCTAGTGCACATTGGAGGAAAGCAAAGCTCGCGAAAATGGAGGCAAGAAAGATGAGAAAATGGCAAAGGGTAAAAGAAAATCACTGTTTACCCACGATATTAAAGGAGGAATACGACGCACATGAGCCATTCATCCAGAAGCACTACTAGGAAAATGGTCGTCTGTGGCGCACCTAAAAGGACCTGCTGCGCCACAGTTATGTGGAGATAGGCGTAGCGCACCTGCTAGTGCGCCACGGATATGTTGGCAGGTGCGCTACGCCTTGGATCTTCTGTGGCGCACATTGCAGTGCGCCACTAAGCTGCGCAAGTGCGCTTTAGTTGCAGTGCGCCACAGAAGCTGTGCCATGTGCGCCACGGGTGTCTTTTTTTTTAATTACAGGGCCAGATGATATACAATACAGATTATATAGGAAGATATACACACAGATATACACAAAGATATAAGATATACAGTTATATATATAAATACACAATTTGCAAAACAAGATTGAAACAAATACATATAGATAAGTCTCATACATGAATACATAAGTTATACATTGTTTCGATCAAGTTACAAAGTAGTTGGTGACATGCGAATACATGTGTCGATCGAACAAGTTAGAGATCGGAAGCTCGCCTAGACATCTAAACTAGCTAGACACAAATGCGGGATAAACAACCAAAGAAGATAAGCATGATCACCGCGACGAATGTGTAGGTCTTCATCCGGTTCCTCGTCCTAACTCCCGCTAGATAGCGCGTGTATCTAGCTTCCGCCTCCGCCATAGTGTTGTACCCTTTGTAGCTATTGCCGCTGAAACGGTGCACCTGTCTCCGGCAGTCTTCCCAATCATCGTAGACTCCGGGAACTCGTCCCTTGTACACGACGTACCATGTCATCTACAAGTTGACAATAATAATTAACCGGTGATTGAAAAAACATATATAATTAAAGTCGCATATGAAGATACACTTATAGAAAGTACTCCTAAATCAAAAAGACCAAACTCAAAAAGCATGCCTCATATATAAGTAGGTTGTTCGACACAGGAATATGCTACGATGGAACTGTCCGCCAAGTAGGATGCACAACACCTGGACATGTGCTTCTGTACCCAAGGATCGACCAGTTCTAAATGTTGTAGCGCGACGAGGTTTTCTCGATCAAAGTCTGCACGTCAAAAATCAAAGTCTGCATGTAGTATACGACGACCCTCTCGGTGACCAGATCATTCGAGCTTGCCAAGGTGCCTGTTGACGGGAAGACCGACAGGGTTCTCGATGTCTAGATAATTCGTGCAGAAAAAGATGCACTCTTCGGCCAGAAAGCCCTTGGCTATGCTTCCATCTGGACGGGACCTGTTGCGAACGTATCCTTTGATGTGTCTGTTCATCCTTTCGAATGCCATCATGCTGCGGAGGAACATCGGCCCGAGTTGGACGATGTACTCCACGTCATGGACCAGCAGATGCACCATAATGTCGAAGAATGCGGGTGGGAAGTAGACCTCAATCTCGCATAGTATCACCACGATCTCCTCCTGTAGCCTCCCGAGATGATTCACGCCAATCGACTTCCTAGAGATGACGTCGAAAAACTTGTAGAGGCCAAATAACGTTTCACGGACGTGCTCGTCCATTATCCCTCTTAGTGCGACCGGAAGTACCTGCATCATTAGCACGGCACAGTCATGAGACTTCATGCCACTGAACCTCTGCTTCGCCTCGTCTAGGTATCTACTTATCTTGCCTGCGTAGCCGTAAGGAAATTTGACTCCTAGAAGGCACTTGAAAAAATGTTTGATCTCATCCTGGCTTAGAGTAAAGCAAGAAGGAGGGCAGTAATATTCGTTCTTCTTGAACTTTTTACCCTTCCGACGACCTTGTGTCGTCTCCGACTCATGATCATCGTCATCTTCCTGATCATCAGGAGTAGTGCGTCCTCCGTGAAGTTCCTTCCGGATACCCTAGCATATCAGGTCATGCCTTGCTTTCGGACCATCTTTCGTCCTATCTGGCATGTTGATTATGGTGGCGACCATACTCTCGCACACATTTTTCGTGATATGCATGATGTTGAGGCTATGAGGCGTGCGGAGAAACTTCCAGTATGGAAACTCCCAGAAAACAGACCTTGTTTTCCATACCTTCATCATCGGCTTGTCTTGTTGCTGCCTCTTTTGCTTCTTTCCAGGCTTAGGACAATCTTTCCATTTTTCAGCAACTCTTCCACTTCTTCCTGCTCCTACGCTCTGGGATTCCTCGGGTCTCGGATTTGCCATCGAACAGGTCTCCACGTTTTCTCCATGGATCATTCTTGCTGAGCCACCTCCGGTGCGCCATGAACACGGTTTTCGATGACCCTGGATGTTTCTCTAGTTGGAGATAGCTTGTGTTATCCATGCACCTAACGCATGCGCAGAATCCTTGGATAATCTGCCCCGAGATATAGCCGCAACCTGGATAGTCTTGCACCGTAGTGACCAATGCGGCTCTCATAGTGAAATAATCTTGTGCGACGGCGTCGTAAGTATTGGCTCCAGATTCCCATAACGTGGCTAGCTCCTCTTTCAACAGCCTGAGATACAGATTGATGTTGGTACCAGGTTGTTTCGGCCCTTGAATTAGCATACTCATTTGTATGTACTTCTTCTTCATGCACAACCATGGAGGGAGGTTGTACATCCATAAAAACACGGGCCAAGTGTTGTGCGTGTTGCTCTGGCTACCGAACGGATTGAGTCCATCGGTGCTCGCACCAAGCCTAATGTTCCTC
Source organism: Avena insularis (assembly GCA_023614405.1). Lineage (NCBI taxonomy): Eukaryota > Viridiplantae > Streptophyta > Magnoliopsida > Poales > Poaceae > Avena > Avena insularis. The sequence continues at coordinate 21,668,211 of CM042691.1, read as the reverse complement.
GAATCTCCACCAAATTCTGGGAATTCGAGGTCCAATGCTTTCCACTGGCTAGCATCTGAAGGGTGAGTCAGCAGCTCATCCTTTTCGGGGTCATCATCGTCATCTCCTGGCTTCTTCCTTTCCGCATGCCATCGCATGAACTTTGCTTCCTTAGGGTCCGCGAAATAGCGCTGCAGACGAGGAGTGATAGGAAAGTACCATACCACTTTTCGAGGTACTTTCTTCCCTTTCTTGTATCGACTCACGCCGCACACCGGACATGTGGTTTTCTCCGCGTCCTCTCCCCGATAAATTATGCAATCGTTGATGCATACGTGATATCTAACGTGTGGTAGATTGAGAGGACAGACGATTTTCTTGGCATCCTCGATACTAGTTGGACATGTGTTCCCCTCCGGGAGACGATCGTGCCAGAATGCCATCATATCGTCGAAGCTTGTGTCGCTCAATTTGTGTTTTGCCTTCATCTCCATAGCCTTGAGCGTTATATTCAACCGGGTATCATCAGGACTGCATCCTTCATACAATGGAGTAACCGCGTCTTTCTCAAGTTGTGCAAGCTTGGCTTTCTCTCTAGCGGCAGCCCTAGCGTTACTCGTCTTCTTGAGAAGCAGCTCTTGCACATAAGGGTCCCGCACCCAACCTGACGTTGTTCCATCGTCGTTTGCTCCTCCGACATCTAGATCATCATCATCCGGTTCCTTCGCACCTTCACCATCTCCGGAGACTCTTCATCATCTACTTTGTTCTCGCCGTGATGATGATCATCGCCATGTTGCCCACCTTCACCGTCTCCATCGATTCGCCATCGCTTATCCAACGAGTGTATCCATCCATGAAACCATGGCGAGCGAGTGCGCTGATTCTGAATCTGGTCGATCACCCAGTTGAGTTTGCATCTTCTGCATGGACATCTTATATCCGTCTTGTTATTTCGTATCATGTCGGCCGTCGCACATTTCAAAAATCTAGCCACAATGCCTTCGCTCATTATGCGGACCATTTTTGCCTGCACGGTGTACACTGTACAATTAGAAGTCTATTAGAACCACATAATGAATGCATGCATGCAATGGTCGATAGAAAATTTTGGCATGACCTATCCTAAAATTAGGACCTTTGCGAAATGCCAAAGTCTTGCCAAAATGGAAATGAATCAACATTTTGGCAAAACAAATGGCAACTTGTTCACATACAAACACAAGAGAGAGATACCGATCCATACACACATGAACATATCATTATCCTCTCCATACACACATGCATGAGCATCATCGATACTCTCCATATATACACACATATGACCATCGATCATCTACATACATATGAGCATATCATCCATATACACATGAATACATCCTTACATGGGCAACTTACCGAGATGAGAGACCAATCGCGAGAAGATGGAAAGGAGAGGTGCGCGCGAGAGCGGAGAAGGATATGAGAGACTGGAGAGCTTCCTCTATTACTTATGTAACATCCAAGGCAAGTTCTACATGCTAAAAATGGTGAATGAGTGGAGAAATTGAGGTGGGAAGGAGAAGGATCCTGACTAGATCTAAGGAGGAAGAACAAGGGGAAAGTGAAGTGTGGGGTGGTGGATGATCACACATGTGCACAAAGTGGAGCTGGCAAAAAAATCGCCACATCCGTGGCGCAGTTGGCCCCAGTGCGCCACAGGGATTAGTAACATCCGTGGCGCACATGCCATAGTGCGCCACGGATGTGTCTGACCGTTTTACAGAGAAGAGGGGCATGCGCTTAGGCGTAGCGCACCCCCCCAACGTGCGCCACGGATAACACCAACAGGCGTAGCGCACCTACCCTATGTGCGCTACGGATGTCCGCATGCGCCACAGTGGCCTCCCCACATATCTGTGGCGCACTATGGTCATGTGCGCCACGGTTGTTCTAATTACTAGTAGGGCACTGCCCATAGGTGAGCCACGCCTGTTTTAGCCGTGGGGCACTTCAACCATGTGAGCCACGGATGTGCTGATTACCTATATCCATTTTCCTAGTAGTGAAGCCCTAGCGCGCACCCCAAATCTAACCCTACACGTGTAAGCACAACAACGAATCGTTGCTAGCACGACATGTATTATGCACGGAAATCGAGGAGACGCCGTAATTTTCACCATGTCTACATGAGACTAGTCAACTTGAACTCAGACAGTGGGACCCACGATAGTCTTGTCGCATCATCTCTGTCGCCGCAGATGGTTGAGATCACCAATCGTCAACACTGACATCATCAAGGCCAAGCCAGCAACGGCTGGAAATTTTCGGCTGGTCAATCAAGTACTTACTTGAATCTACGATTCGAGAAACTACTCGGGGGCTACTTCTCTCAGGAGCACTAGCTACGCACCTGAGAAATGACTAACGTACTACACCTTGCAACTATCCTCGAGTCCTACTCCGAGTCTACGACTCCACTACGGACTCGGGGGCTACTCCATAGGGAGCGTCAGTTGAGCATCCGAAAAACTTGTGTCCTTCGGACCTATATTGTAAACGATTGAATAAAAGTCTCTGCTCGAGTCTACGACTCGAACAGACACTCGGGGCTACTCCCATAGGGAGAGTTGGCCGTGCATCCTATGAATTTTTCGACTACGATCCTTCGGATCAAATACAACAAAAATCTTTTTGGCAACTTTGCCCAAACCAATGATAAGTGAGAAGAATTCTCCTTGGCCACCCGAAACACCTCCGCGGTGACAAAAACTTCGGATGCTGTGTCTACGGCGCAAATATAAGTCCTACAGATATCATCTGATGGCCTGGTAACGCACCTAACTGCGCTCTGCTAGTAAACTCCCGTGTCAACAGGCACGATGAAAATCCTGACGGACGCGTTGGGTACATCACTTGAAAAACACTGGGATTCGACTCCTGTAAGTCCGCAACGGCCTTAGTCAAATCACACCTGCAATCGTTCCAAATTCTAGTCTGGGGACTCGAGTTTGATGAAGATCGTGTTGTTTTGTCCTATGACAGTTAACTGGCCTTGATCCGTCGGGAGAGTCAGGCACGCGCATCAACAATCCTTATGAACTAAATATTTTTCCTTTTAAAAAAGTTTCAACTACATAGCACCCGAAAGATTGAAGAGTCTCCAGCCGAATATATGATTTGACTGAACACTCGGGGGCTATTGGCATGGTTATACCCCATGGGTACACAACATTGGTATACCTGGTCCAGCCCAAGGAAGGCCCATGTCAAGACACGTGGCCTGTGGAGATTTCGGGTGGCCCAAGCCCATGATGTCTTCGGATCCTTGGAGAACAAGTCTATAGTGGATAGAATTTCAAAGGGTAGCAACCCTAATTTGTAACCACTCAACCTAGGCCTAGACCTGCCTATCTATATAAAGGCCAGGAGGGTATGGCGAGAAGGATCTCTTCCCCCACCGCATACACACATCCACACCAAATTGCATCTGCGCACCCCTGTAACTTTCGGTTCAACCGTAATCAAGAGCAGACAAGAAGGAGTAGGGTTTTCCCTCCGAGGGCCTGAACCTGGGTAAACCTTGTGTCCCGCGTTGCTTGTTCGTTAACCGTTCCATGATCTCTAGCATCCCATCTTCTACAAAACCCATGTCCATAACAATGGGCATTGATGAGATCAAACCTCGTGTAGCACCCCGGGTAAAAACACTACTAGAAAATGGCGGTTGTTTGTATGTTGTGCATCATTATGACATCATCATGCATGCTTTGCCTAAAATTATTTTCCAAAAAAGAAACCCTATTTTGTTTTCTACAAATATCCCTCTTTATTCCAATACAAAATCTGTGGTTTCTTCCGGATTATTTTATTTGTCTAAAAAGTATTTACAAAAGTATTTTTTTAAATAAAACAAACAAACAAATAAAATAAATGTTTTATAAAAAAAGGAGGCAGACCTCCCAGCCGGCTAGGTCAAGCCCAGCATGGCCGGAAGCCCACCTACAACCCTGGTCCCATCCAAACCCTAACCCTAAAAGTCAACACACCCAGCACCCCACGCCAACACAGCGACGCACGTGCCGCAACCAAACCCCGCTCCCGTACCCAGCCGCCACCACCCAAATCCCACCCGCTGCCACTCCCTCAGGCTTTGGTCGGTTAATCCCTTTCACTAATGGATTGGAGTGGAATGGAGAGGATTGGGGTGAAATTTGGTTTAGATGGGATCCATTCCGCCTCAATCCACGCCAATCCCGTTGAATTTTTGGTGAACCGAACAAGGCCTCAACTTGGACCCCACCCCTCCTCGATCTTATCGCAACCTGACCGCGTCCTCTCCCTCCTGCCTCGCTTCTATCCCCTTCTCGCGATCCTCTCTGCCGCAGCCGCATGTCCCGTCTCCCCTACCTCGCCGGCCTGTAGAGCTCCGTGTCCTGTGAGCACCGCCGGCTTCCCTCCCTCCGCTCTGCTCACCGCCGCTCGGGTAGACCGTCGTTCCATCGCGCGCCTCTCCCGTCGCCGGCCTCTGCAACCCGGTCTACGCGTCCTCCGCCGGCCAGCGAGCTCTCCATCCTTGGTCTGTCTCGAGCATGCCGCGCCGTTGGGGACTCCTCAGTCCTCTCTGTCCTCGCCGTCCCTTCTTCACTTCTTCCTCTTCGCTCTGCTCGCCGATGTTGCCTGCCTCCGGCGCCGCCAGGGACGCCTTCCTCGACGGTCACCTCCTGAGCGCCCTCGCTGTCCTCTACCTGAACCTCCTCTCTGCGCCACCGTCCGCGGCCGCACGCCCTCGACCGCCTCGGCCGAGTTCTGCTATGGCTGTCGCCATGGATGCCTTGCCGCCTATCCTCTTCGCCTACCCCGACCTCACCAAGCGCGTCTTGCCATCGAAGTGTCTCTGCCTTGCAGCTCAACATCTGTCGGGCTCTCCCTATTGTACTGGTAAAAAGAGATGATGTGGCAGTAGTGTAGTTGAGGTGAGGATGCATGGTGCAATAGTGGTGTATGCGCAAGGTTGCACCAAACTGATGGCCATCTGATGTTTCGAGATAAGAAAGTGCACAAGATTCATAAGCCGGACACCAAGTTTTTCTTCCGGAACAGCCCCGGAAACCAAGATCGTCCACTTGGAATTCGAAGACCAATCCTGAACCCGGCGCCGCGCCAAGGTCTCCTCCCCGGAACCGCCATGACCTTCATCATGGATCCGATGGTCGAGACCCTGAAGACCAAACCCGCTGAATCCTCGGAACCCCAAGATCGCCGACCCCATGTGCGACCCTTGTTCGAGCCCTTATTTTTATAAATGACATATACTTGTTGCATACTAAATTGTCATGCTTGCACACATATAATGTGGTTTGGGGGAATTATGCCGATTCACCTTATAAATAAATATGGAGACCATATGCGGGCTCTTGTAGTCTAATATTGGTCCCATTTAAATTTATGTGGCGAACCGATGCCATATTTTGCCTTGTTAAGACAACATTTAAATTGCGGGTAGCTAAATAACTTGAACCATCTAAAGAATTGTCGGGACCCCGGTGGCCTAGTTGCATCGCACATTTGCCATGTGATACATCATACATGCATCATTCCCGATCTTTTGCCCTAGTATTAAATATTGCATCCGGTGTTTCTGCTAGTGCTTTGCTTCTTCACGGATTAGGCTGATGAGATGATGAGAGTGTCGACCCGATCTTCGGATGAACTTTCGGCAATGTTTTTAGGCGAGCATTCTCCCCCTTTCTACCTATTTTACATTTCTAGTCTTTATTTCCTCCTATTGATCTATTGCTATCTGTGTTGCGATGCTCTAGTTTTCGTACCCGTGGTATCCCTTGCAGCCTTATATTGCCTTGGACACCTCCTATTACCTGTTGTTTGGTAGATAGTCGGCCTTGCAAGTCGTAGTTGCTTGCTCAGGTATTGTTTCGATGTCGTCAAATACCACCGTTGTCAAAGTAATGTCGCATGTTTAATGTTGGAGAGGATCATGGCTTTAATTACCGTTTAATAACTAAAACTGAAGTAGGTAAATAATGCAGAGGCACAAGTGGGAAATAGATGTTATTTGGTTTTTAACCGTCCACTTGTGTCCCGTAGGACCCCGAGTACTTGATACCTGTTCTTTAAATATTCGCACTATCCGCATGTGGGACCATAAATCCCCCTAGCCAGAGCTTGAGTCATATATTATTTCTTGGGGCCACAAACTAGTTTGGGGCTTTATTACTATCATGTACTTATGCCATGTCTTACTGCTTTATTTACGATTGCACATGGAGCGCCTGTACTATTTAGGAATCCCGTGCCATGTTTTCGCTGTATCGACAAGCCCATTCACACTTCCGGGTTCCCAGTCATTTACAGCCGTCGCCACACACCCTGGGTCCGTATCGGAGACGGCCGACTTTGTTGCGGGTAGCTTAGTGGGGTGGCCCCTGAAATTTATATGAATCTTGCAATTTCTTTGTCGTGATGCCTCGTTGGGTTTTCATTTGGTTTTTCTCGAGGTTGATCGTGCGTGTGTTGCTATTTGTGCCCCCCTGCAGGGTAAAACTTTCTGAAAGCCGTGTCCACGGTTATGGACGACTTAGAGCACAGTATCTCGATCATAAACAACTATAACTAAAGTAGCGCTATAAATTTGACTTTATAATGACTAGTAATCAGCTTCACTATAATGGAATGGCTAAATAAAAGTGCCAACAATTGTTGGTTTGGATTGTCACCTGTTACCATTGTATCTGACTAGTAAGTATTGCAACTACAACGGAATGGCTAAATAAAAGTACCAACAACTGCTGGGTTTTGGGATGCCTCATGCTATATGTATTTGACTAGTAAGTACTACAACTACAACGGAATGGTTAACCAGAACTGCCCACTGCTTATTATATCAGGATGACTCATGCTATCTATATCTGACTAGTAACTGCCGCAACTATAACGAATGAATAAAACTGCCAACTGTGTGAGTTCCTCGGTTGACTTCCTCGATTGGTTTTGAGGGGGAAACACCAGGATGGGTACGTTTGGTGTTAGCATCAGGTTGGATCCGAATAGATCTTACTTATCCCTCTTTGATAGCCGCCAGTTGTATTGAGTCTCCATAGGTTGTTCAGTGCATGCCGCGCTGCCGCTTCAGCCCACCATACCTATGTAGGCGAGGACCGTCGAATTCTAGTCTCGCCGTGTCGCCTCAAGATCGACCGCTCTCTTTTTCCTTTACCCTTTGTCGGCACCCCTTTTGTTTAAGCAGGTTTTTAGATCGACGTCGTTAGCAGGGTTACCCTTCCGGCTTGGCCTGGGCAGGGTTATGGACGCCATTGGTTATCCTTCAGGGCTCTTAGCCTAATTTGCATCTTGTCCGTACTCGGACGGTGTATCGTTTTCAAGGTGATTTGGATCTTTGTACTGAATATTGTATTCTTGACTCGATGAGTCATTGTTGTATATATCTGTTCTGCGGGTTCCATCATGGACTATTGTGTAATGGTATTACTTCGTTTTCCACCCGCACGAGAGTGCCTGGTGGGCACCTTTGAATCGTTTCTATGCGGGTTTGGAAGGAATTGCTAAAACTTGCATAGGGCCGATTCCGAGTGGTATCGAGCCCAAATAGCTATTATACCCCACTGGTCCAGCCTATAGGATAACCTAGCTAACGGACGTTGTAGAGTGTCAAAACTATTTTGGAAAATTGGTTAGATAGATCTGATTAGGTCTGCTTTTACTCCTTATGTTTCTTCTATTCTCCTCTTACCTCTACGTGTTTTGGATCTGCTCTCTTATCTTTTATTCGACTACAGGAATTCTCGTGGTTGGATTTTCGTCGTACCTTTAGGGTTTAACTTCCATCCTTTATTAACGGTGCTTCGACAATTGGTATTCATGCTATCTAATGGATCTTTCATCTGTTGTACCTTTTAGTGAACCGAAAATTCACTAAACTTTTTATTTTCTCTTTCTTTCTATCCTGTAGTGTTTTCCGATACGATGAAGTCATCTACATCAGATCTGATGAGCATCTCCATCCCTCCTTTGTTTCCAAACCTCGCTTGTGGAGATCTTCAGTCTGAATTCCGAGAGTTGGTTGCACAATTCTCCTATTAATGTGCAGAGTAATGCTTTGGGTGCGCGATGGACTGATCACCATCCGACTACTCTTATCATTCGCTCTTGGGCATTGAATTGGTGGATCAAGCAATTTTACTCCATCCGCAGAAGTTAAGGGTGGCCTTATTTTTTGAGACATTTTCCTTCGTCCTTTGCTCCCCGTGTGTTCGCTCGACGAACATGATCAACGACCTCTTGTTGGTGGTGTCGCTGATTTCAAGACGAAGAAAGAACCTTTGTTAGTGGTGTCGCGAAGAGCTACATGAAGCGAGCAGATTTAAAACGTCGGCCTTCTTCCCCATATGATGAGACAGATCTCGAGGGAGAGATCCATTGTTAGTGGTGTCGAATTGTAGCACCCCGGGTAAAAACACTACTAGAAAATCGCGGTTGTTTGTATGTTGTGCATCATTATGACATCATCATGCATGCTTTGCCTAAAACTATTTTCCAAAAAAGAAACCCTATTTTGTTTTCTACAAATATCCCTCTTTATTCCAATACAAAATCTGTGGTTTCTTCCGGATTATTTTATTTGTCTAAAAAGTATTTAGAAAAGTATTTTTTAAAATAAAACAAATAAACAAATAAAATAAATGTTTTATAAAAAAGGGAGGCAGGCCTCCGAGCCGGCCAGGTCAAGCCCAGCACGGCCGGAAGCCCACCTACAACCCTGGTCCCATCCAAACCCTAACCCTAAAAGTCAACACACCCAGCACCCCACGCCAACACAGCGACGCACGCGCCGCGACCAAACCCTGCTCCCGTACCCAGCCGCCACCACCCAAATCCTATCCGCTGCCAGTCCCTCAACCTGGACCCCACCCCGCCTCGATCTTATCGCCACCCGACCGCGTCCTCTCCCTCCTGCCTCGCTTCTATCCCCTTCTCGCGATCCTCTCTGTCGTAGCCGCATGTCCCGTCTCCCTACCTCGCCAGCCTGTAGAGCTCCGTGCCTTGCGAGCACCGCCGGCTGCCCTCCCTCCGCTCTGCTCACCGCCGCTCGGGTAGACCGTCGTTCCATCGCGCGCCTCTCCCGTCGCCGGGCTGTGCAACCCTGAAAAAACATTTTATAATCCCTAGTGTTTTGTGTGTTAGATAACAATATCAAGGATTATTTAATGTGTGTTGAAGTGTTGCAGCCACCTATGAGAAAAAGGGAAAGGATTCTGTTTTTGGGGGCGGATAATGCGCCCCCACCAGGGGCAGATAATCTGCCCCTCCCTCTTCCCAAGTTGGCGCAAGCCCCATAAGGTGGGTGGAATTTTGGCCAGATTCTCCCGGGACACGACAATCCGCCAGATTCTCCCCCCGTGCCGGACAAACATCGCCAGGCGCAAGCCCCAGAGAGGGGGCAGAGTTTTGGCCGGACTTTCCGGCTTGGCCGGATAATCCGCCCCTCAGGGGGGCGGATTATCCGCCCCCCCCAAGATCTTCACCAAGCTTCACCAAGGCACAAGCCCTAGAGAGGGGGCGGAGTTTCCCCCGGAGAATCCGCCCTTGGGGCGGAGTTTTCCCAGGGGGGCGGATAATCCGCCCCAAGTGGGGGGCGGATAATCCACCCCCAAAGTTGTGCAACGGCCAGATCTGGGGAGGGGGTATTTAAGCCAGCCTTCCCCCTCCTGCCAGAACTCTTGATTCATCACGAAAAAGACCAGATCAGATCTGATAGCTCCATCCAAGAGTACTCCACCTAGATTCACCCAAAGGCCCCATCCCTTTGGGAATCGAAGGAGGAGGACTCGATCTTCATCATCAGCAATCAAGCGCTTCATCTCCTCTCCATTCATTTGGAGAACCTTCGATCTAGTATTTCTTGCAAATATCTAGATCCTCGTTTTTGTTTATATTGATAAACCTTGTTCTTGTGGCAGCTTGTTGTCATCTCGGGAGCCCCCAATTCGGTTGTGGGTGTGTGCCCCGATAGTGTTGTAAAAGGCACCGGTTCCTTCCTCGAAGGGATCCAATAGTGGATAAGGTGGATCAGGCCTCTCGTGGCGAGATCCATCGGAGAATAGGGTGAGGCCTATTGTGGCGTGGTGGTCCTGGAACCGCCCACCCCTCCAACGTAGATGTACTTCCCTTAACAATGAAGGAACTGCGGTAAAACAAATCCCTGTGTCCCCGCGTGCTCCACTACGGTTTCCTCACTCCTCTTTTACGTGCTTAGTAGTTAGGGTTACATATAGGGAAATTCTCGTAGTTGCATATCTAGAGAATTTACTTTGTGTCAAGCCTAAAATTGGAAAAGTATTAAAAAATTGGTTATCACCTATTCACCCCCCCTCTAGGTGCCCATACGATCCATTTCAATTGGTATCAGAGCCTCGGCTCTTATTTCGGGCTTAACCGCCTAAGAGAAGTATGGGTTCCAAGGGAGATGGGAGTGATGCTCCGTAGATAGTCACCATGAACGATCTCAAGACGTTGGAAACAACCTTGGTCAGTTCAATGGAGGCTAAGATGGAAGAGATGCGTCAATTGATAATGCGTCTCTCCACATCCGCAGCATCACCTCCATCTAACTCTGAGGATACCACTATGCAATCCAAGGAAACGGGTAAAACTGTTTCCAAAGATAACGAAGTGGTAGGTGATGATACTAGCAAGAGCTCCTCCTCGAAAAAGGATAGCGGTAAGGATGGATACAATGAGGTTTCTCATGTGTATTCCCCTGATCCGCCTATCCCTCACCCACATATACATAATAGGGGTGATCCACCCAAACTTTCAGCATCTACTTTCTCTCAATGGCAATTTTTGATGAAATCTCATGTGTGCAGTTCCTCCATAGAGTTGTGGAAGATCATAGAAAATGGTCTTCATGTTGGAAACCCCAACAATCTCACAAGAAGAGAAGTGGTCGATAGCCAACTCAACACTACAGCTCTACACATGATACATCTTGGTGTGTGTGACAAAGACATGCCACACATTCAGCATCTTAGCACAGCTAAAGAAGCTTGGGATGCCCTCACCGAGCTCTTCATCGGAAATGAAAGTATGAGAAGGAATAGATATGATGCCTTGAGCAATGAAGCTGAAGGATTTTATATGATGGATGGAGAAGACCACGAGGACATGTATAGGAGGCTCAAGGCAATAGCACTACAAGAAATGTGTTATTCTATGACCTTCTCATCGTGACCGTGGACAAAATCGTCATAAAGTTATGACGATTTCGCACCAGATGGTCGTAAGCCGTTCGGGAGGTTCAAAACCTTACAAAGTTACGACGATTTTGCCTAGGAACGTCATAGTTTCATTAGCTCAAATCGTCATAATCTGACGGATATAGCCTACGACGTTATTTGTACCTCACTACGACGATTTGAAATCGTCATGGCGTCCAAATTAAGATAGGTTCAAATTGATAGTCGGCCACATCAGCAATTGCGCGTATGTGTCATGTCTATGTGTCAGTTTTTTATTACATGTCATATTAGTGTGTTAATATCTACTTGCCTATGTGTTAGTTTTTGACTACGTGTCATATTTGTGTGTTATATTTGTGTGTTAATATATACTTACGTGTCATATTTATGTGTTAATATATGCCTACATGGCGCTGCTCGAATCTACTAAGACTGGGACCAAAAGCAAATTGCCCAGATTGGCTTATAGGTTATTTGCAAAAAAGAACTGAGGCGGGGATTCGAACCCCAGACCTCCAAACTAACCTAGCGCACCTTGCCACCACGCCAACCATTCTTTCTTGTTTTACTACTACAACGCACCCATATATCTATTCAAACATTGCGCTGGGCTGAGTTCTCTGCGGTAATGGGCCTAGGTGGAAAGGGACTCAGCCGCGATGGGCTCGGTGGGAAGGGAATTAGCCGCAATGGGCCTTAGTAGGAAGTGTAAGATTATGGCCCGTCCAGATCCGCCTGTTTAGTTTTTTTTGGTTTTCTTAATTCTTTTGTAACTTTTTCATAATAAGTCCAAAATAATTGATTTTTGTTTCTAATTTTTTATAAAATCCAATAGAACGTCTTATGGTATTAATTAGCAATACTTTGATTAATTAAAAATAGTGGATTTACTAATCCCATATTAGTCCATAGTAGGGACAATACCATAATTCAAAATATGAGTTTGAAACTAGGGACTGACTGTTCTCATATAGGGATTGAGTCTTATTAAAAAATTTCGATGGATCTCTGAAAAAACATGATATTGTGAGTCTAAAAATGATTTTTCCAAAAATAATGGGTATCGAATCATGTACCTGTAGTTCAAACCGGACCCACTTCCTACCGAATCGGCAGGAATTTGTCTTTTTCGCCAGGGGTCTACGGAAAGGTTTGAGATACCCCGGTTAGGACATTGTCCATGTAAGGTGGTATAATATTTTTTCAAAATGTGTCGGTACCATTCTAAAACTATCATTTGGTGGTTGCTTCACAAAAGCCCCGTTTTTTGCGCTCGGAAAATGGAAAATTGTTTTTTCGTGCATCGAAAAGGAAAACTTCCTCCTGCAACATTGTTCTCCATGCCATGATACATATGTGTGCACAATATGGGCACATTATCACAAACTATGCCCTGATTCTAGCCATAACATTGGTCATTTGACCCGAAAGCCACGAAACCTCGAACATGATAGGTCATTTTGTGAAGGGTTTTTTGAGACATACTCAATTTACCAAGTTTGGTATTTTTCCTTGCAATTATGTCACATAATAAGACACCACGCGAAGGATTTGCGTTGGTCGGACCGTTTTTTATTTTTTTATACCCGTTTCAAAGTATGGTCAAAACAGCGGGCATGAAGGTTCTTAGCTCAGGGCCGAGCCTCGCTAAACTTGCATTGGATCTCTAAAGAAATGGCATATTGCGAGTCTAAAACACATTGTTTCAAAAAATAATGGGCATCGGATCATGTACCTGTAGTTCAAACCGGACCCACTTCCAGCCGAATCGGCAGGAATTTGTCTTTTTCGCCAGGGGTGTACGGAAAGGTTTGAGATACCCCGGTTGGGACATTGTCCATGTAAGGTGGTATAATATTTTTTCAAAATGTGGTGTTACCATTCTAAAACTGTCATTTGGTGGTTGCTTCAAAAAACGACCCGTTTTTTGTGCTCGGAAAATGGAAAATGAGGTTTATGTGCGTCGAAAAGGAAAACTTCCTCCTGCAATATTGTTCTCCATCCCACGATACATATGTGTGCACAATATGGATACATTATCACAAACTATGCCGCGATTCTAGACATATCATTGGTCGTTTGGCCCGAAGTCCATGAAACCTTATACATGATAGGCCATTTCTGAAAAATGGGGTGGTAGCATCGTGCAACTTTCATTTGGGTGGTTGTTGCACAAAACACCACGCGAAAGTTTTACATTGTTTGGACCATTTTGAAGGGATTATTCATTTTCCAAGTGCAAAAAAGAGGTGTTTTGTGAATCGACCAATCAGAACACAGCAAACCGTCTCCCACGGATCGTCCTCAGGGGCATGATCTAGACCGTCCAGTTTCAATCCAACGCTTGTCAGCTCACCCAAAGAAGCACACCTACTCCCCAGTGTCCACCGCATCCCCACCCGCCGCCAGCCGCCACCCACCCTCCTCGTCCCCAGTGTCCAAACTAACCCTAACTCATATCTCCTCGTCCCCCGCCGCCAGCCGCCACCCACCCTCCTCTCTCCGATCCAATCCTCCACCGCATTCCCACCATCCCACCCCCGAGCCACGGCGGCGCAGCTTAACCTCCTCGAAACCCTAACCCTTTCCACTCGCCGCTGCCTACCCTTTGTCTCCCAGCACCACACGATCTGCACCATCCCACCCCGAGCCCCGATGCTCCTATCCCCTCGTCGATATTGTGACCCTCGTCGGTGGAGCCTCCCCCAACATCCGATCCTCCTCCTTCCCCGGCGCCACACCGGTGGCCACCCCAGACCTCCAGCGCCCTCCTCCCCGCCGGCTCACCCGCGACCCATCTCCCCTCACGTGATTTCTCCCCTGCGCCCGAACCCATCTAGATCGAGGGAGCGCTCACGCCATGCTTCCCTTCCTCGCCGGTGACCAGGCTTCGACCATCTCCCTGGAATCCCCCTCCTCCCCCTCTCCATGCCACCTCATGAAACCCCAGCCTAGATCATGTCTGTCCGGTGAAGGAGAAGGACGTGGGCATCGCTCGGTGTATGTGAAGGTACGAGGTAGGGCACATTGTTGCCTCCATCATCCACGCCTTCGGGAGGCTGCTGCACCTTGTCTGCAAGAAAGGCTCTATGCAGGAGCTCAGGCTCTGCTTCCACAAGGTCTACCAGGTACTTCCACAATCTCGACATCTTCTGAAGACTATAGTTCTGCAACTACAGAACTTTTGTTGTGTTTCTGGCCAGTGGTTCTTTGAGCATGAATATCTCATATTTTGCAGCCGCGGGATTGCAGGTCAGAGGCGACGAGGCGTGGTCTAGCAACAGGATGATCCATTGCCCTCTCTACGTCACCCTCCTGTCCTACAAACAATCCGGTAAGATCCACTATAGATGCCACCATCGTTAACTGAAACTGGCAGAGTGGTTTTCAGGTCGAGTAACAGGTTTATTGCCTCCCGTTATCCCGCTGCATCAACCACTAGGTATTTACCAATTGGGCATTTCAGGTTGAATGCTGATTTCTATTAGAATGCTGATTGCTGAACCGTTCTCTGAATGTCTAGTAGAATTTGCATGCTGAACCCTTGTATGCACATCTCAAGTAATTTCTGTAGTTACTAATCTTAGTTTCCCCTAAAAGTAAATGACACCAAAACGATCACTGTTATGCTTCTTTTTTATCTACTAATCCTTTTTAGTGCAAAGTAGATGTAACAACTGATGGTGTTTTCTCCCTTTTTAGCAAATATAAAGTACCATGAACATACTACAGAAAAATGGAGTGTCTTGTCCTGTAGGATCACCTACTTTGGAGTGTCCTGTAGGTTATATGTTTTACTTGGTGTTTTCTCCTTTTTAGCAAATATATAGTACCATTACTATTGTAGAAAGACGTTTCTTGCATCTTGTAGAAATTTATGAAAGTAATTAGAAAATAGTTGCTATTAGCACACAATTTTTTTGCATCCACCTTGTTATTTATTTGTGCAACTTGCGCCTACAGTTTTAAAGTTCTGTAGATTTATATCATGATGTGTAGAAATTATATGTACACATGTATCTTTATATCCCGATGTGCTTCATTCCATGAACCTGAGTATTAGTTGCTGAAGTAGATTCACATGGTGTGTTTTGACAGGACAAAAGAATGTTTGGCTTGGATTCTCGTGTTCTGTAGTGAAATATGTAGCTTCTGGCTGCTAGTTGTTTTACACCATTATGCTTTCATGTCGCCCCTAATAATAAGTTTCATCCTTTTGTGAAGGTTGGTAGATGCACCAAGATCATTAGTACTAACACCGATGATGCCAAATTCGTCATCAACGTCAAACAAATCACAAAGGTGCTTCAGCATAGTACTATCTTATGTCAATTACATATCCCTAGAGGTTCAAATTTCAATTATTTTCATGTTCATTTTGGGGTGTGATTGCAGTTTTTGGTAGGTTTAGGAGACAAAGTTTTGCCCGCTGATATTGAGGAAGGAATGCGAGTTGGGTAAGTTTCCTGTTCTCTTCATGAATATTCTCTCGTATCCCCCTCTCATTTGGGTGTTTCCAGAATGCTTCTTGCATGTGATTATTCTTTCTATCGACACTATCAGTAAAATAATAGGTCTAAGAGCAAACTATTTTTTCATAGAAGACTAGAATAAATAAACATGATAGTTACAGTAACTTGTAGATCTAAGCTACTTCACTAATATGCAACAAACAACAGGATTTGCTAAGAAGCATCTTAAGATTAAGGAAATCATTTTGGTATCATAGTATACTTAGTAAGATGACATGACAGTATTCAGACTCGTTGGAGAATTTATCAACAAATCTCATGTCGTGTTGTTACTCTACTATTGTTGACTATTTTATGATTCTACTGTTTCATAATAGTTGCCAATTATTTGCTATATCCTGACTCTAAAAACATGGCTTTTCCTCTCTTTTCCAGGAATTCCAGCCAAAGAAATTTGATAAAATCTTGAAGACCCTATAATTTTAGAGCTAGTTGTATTCTAACAGTCAAAACATCTGGCTGTTTGGAAAGAACCATGAAATGACTGTAATAGACTATTCTTGCCTGTTGTTTGAAATTTTCCATATCTTTCATGTTTCTGTTAAATAAATGTTATGTGATGATGAATAGAAATTTGATTAACGGAATCATCTTATGAAATTTTGTACTGTGATTTTCGCATAGAAGAAATATGAAAAAGGGCTGAAAATTGTTCTGGACCAAATATTAATTGGGCTCTAAATAGGCCCTGGTCCAAATTATATTGACACAAATGTTTCAAAAAACATAAAAAGCTAAGAACTAATTGGACAGTAAGAAGGCCAAGGCCCAAAACTGAAATATGAAACACAATGGCCAGAGCCCATAACTGTCAGTAACGAATAATGGCAGAGGAAAAGGCCAGAATTATTGGGCTCAGCCCAAGTAAGAAACTGAAATGGACTGGGCTGATTTTGATTTAAGACAATTTAGTTTCGTCACAATTTTGCCACGTAGGATCGACCACGTAGGATCTGACTTGGCCAGGCTAGATGGCTCATGACGATATTGGATCGTCATAGACGTTATGACGATCCAATATCGTCATAGACGGTTATGACGATTTTACTAAAATCGTCGTTATATTTCATTTGCGACGCCCAGCTTTCGACGATCTCAAAATCGTCATAGAATCGTCATAAACAGAGTACTATGATGATTTTGTGACGAAAATGGAGGGTCATATATAGACAAATTCCTTGTAGTGTAGCTACAACCTTCAGAAACCACGGTGCAGCTCATGTTGATGATGCTTGGATCAAGCGCAAGTATGTCAGTGCTCTTATGCCATTTGAGCCCACAGATTTGGAAAGTCTCCAAGGTAGGCATAACTATCACCTCATGTCATCCAATGAGGTAATGCAAGAAATGTCCGCTTTCAAAGTGGCTGCCAAGAATGCCGAAGATGCTCGTGCTCGAGCTATGCGGATGCAAAAGGGGGTCAACATGGCCTTGAAGTCTAGTGTGATTGATCATGATGAAAATGCGGTAGAAGGTCTGGACTGTCCCGAGGATATAAAAAGGATCCACGGACAATACTTGGCTCTTTATGCAAGAAACTTTTGGAAAGATCCAGCCAAGGCTAAAGCTGAACTAGATCGCAAGAGTGGAGCCTATGGAAGAAAAGAAAATGGTCCCAAGCCGAGAACATGCTTCAATTGTGGTGACCGGCTGCACTTCGTAGCTGAGTGTCCATATCAAAGTAGGGAGGATAATGGAGGAAGACTCATTTTCAAGGACAAATCAAAAGCTCCACGTAAGAAACAGTTTGTAAAGAAGAATGCTCCTTTCAAGAAGCAACCAAAGATTGTTCTAGTGGCTCAAGAAGAATATTCATCGGGGAGTGAAAATGAGGACGAGGACGATAGCTCTCAAGAGGTGGCTGCTATAGCCACCACATCTACATCAACATCTCTCTTCGACTCTCCGAACGAAAACATCATCAACAAGAATGCTACTTGCCTCATGGCACGAAGCTCTGAGGTAACTTCTTCTAACTCTTCTTTTCCCAAGACTATGATAGGCATGGATGATCCTACTAGTCTTAAGGTTAAAGAAGAGATTATTGCTTTGGATTATTTCTACACTAACTTGCAAGGTGAGCACAAAGTTCGTTTTGAAGCTCTCATGGATCAGCTGGTCCAAAACGAAGCACTCCTCAAAGAAAAGGGCAGAATTGAAAGGGAGGATGCAATGGAAATTGCATCCCTAAAAAATGCTCTTGAAGAAGAAGAAGAAGCTCGGGTCTCTCTTGAAGAGAGGCTCGAGTCTATGGAAGAGTCACATGAAGAATTTGTGACTAAACTTGTTAAGGAACATGACAATGCTGTCACCAAAGCAAAGAAGTTAAAGAAGGAAAGGATTGACTTTGGGGCTGCTCATGATAGACTCTCCGAGGAATTGGAGAAACTTGACAATGCTCACAAGGCATTGAAAAACGAGTTCTCTATTCTCAATGAGTCACATGATCAGCTTCAAAGTCGATTAATAAATATGATACTCCTAGCTCGTCCAACTCAACATATAGTAATAAGAAAAATGCTAGTGTGGAAAAAGAAGTGATCAAGGACATCACTACAAAGGACAAAGGTGTGCTTGATGAAGTCCTTGGCAAGCAATGGTCAAATCATGGTAAAGAGGGACTTGGGTATGTCACCAAGTCCAAGAAGAACAAGACCAAGAATGTGCAATTAAAGACAAGCACTGCTGAGAAGATTGTCACAAAAGACAAGACTAATAATATTGGTTTTGCAGGGTCTCACAATCCGAATTATGAACTCTTTTGTGATGACTATGGCGATGTTTATGCTTATTATGTTGGTCCTTTTGATGAATATATTTCTTGGTCTATTTGGGTCCCAAAGACCCTTGTTACTAACATGAAAGGACCCATTGAAAAATGGGTACCTAAAACCAAGAAGTAATTTTCTTGCAGGGCTATGCTTCCGGTGGGTCGAAATGGGTGCTGGATAGTGGCTGCACTAGTCATATGACCGGAAGCAAGGAGATCATCACGGAGATGCGTCCAAATCATGATAATATCACAGTCTCCTATGGTGATAAGTCAAAATCTCAGGTATTGGGTCTTGGCAAGGTTGTGGTTGCCCACGATATCTCTCTCGTGGACGTCATGCTTGTTGAGACCCTTGGTTACAACCTTCTTTCTGTTCGTGCCCTTGGCAAGATAGGTTTTGCTGTTTTTATCGATGATGATTTGGTGGTACTCTTGTGGAGCAAGTCTCTAAAGGTCGCTTTCGTTGGATACGTCGAAAATGACCTGTATGTGGTGGACTTCTCAGGGAAAACCACTTCGGGTCCGATGTGTCTATTCGGAAAGGCCGACGTGGGCTGTCTATGGCATCGCCGTTTAGCCCGTGTCAACATGAGAACTTTGCAAAGTCTCCAGAAGGGTGGCCACATCCTTGGACTAAAAGACAATGTCTCTTTTGCCAAAGATCGTGTTTGCAGGGCTTGTGTTGAAGGAAAAATGCATGACTCTCCCCACAAGAGGAACACTATTGTGTCATCAAAGAGGATCTTGGAATTACTTCATGTGGATTTATTTAGTCCCCCTTCTCATGCAAGTCTTGGTGGGAAGAAATATTGCTTGGTCATTGTCGATGATTACTCAAGATATACATGGGTATATTTCTTCAAGCTGAAAAGTGAGACTCAACAAACTGTCATCGACTTTGCCAATGAAGTTCAACGTCAACACAATGTTCCTATCTTGGCAATTAGAAGTGACAACGGCTCAGAATTCAAGAACTACACTTTAAACGAGTTTCTTAGCGAAGAGGGGATTAGACACCAATATTCCGCTGCGTTCACCCCTCAACAAAATGGTGTAGCCGAGAGGAAGAACCGGACTTTGATGGATATGGCAAGATCTATGCTAGCTGAATTCAAGTCTCCTTATAATTTTTGGGCTGAAGCCATATCCACTTCTTGTCACTCATCAAACCGGCTCTACCTTCAAAAGATCTTGGACAAGACCCCATATGAAATACTTACCTATAACAAACCCAACATCTCATACTTCAGGGTATTCGGGTGTAAGTGTTTCTTTCTTATTAAAGGTGTCCGTTTGTCAAAATTTGAATCCAAGGCTTCAGAAGGTATTTTTGTTGGTTACAGTGCCGAATCCCACACTTATAGAGTCTTCAACAAGCTCACTGGGATTGTTGTAGAATCTTGTAGTGTGGAGTTCGACGAAAATAACGGCTCCTTTGTAGGGCAAGTTGATGTTTGTGATGCAGATGATGAAATACCCCAAGATGCCATAAGAAGAATGGGCGTGGGATTTTTCCGCCCCATTGAGGAACCCCTTGTGGCGGATCGGGAAGGACAATGCTCCACACATGTGGATCCCTCATCTACACAAGATCAACAAGCTCCTACACCACATGTTGGAGACAATCCTGCACCAACACCACAATCTGCTGAAGATCATCTGTCCCTGGAACAAGTTGGTAGTCCCAGGCCGGACTATCCGCCCCCTCCAAGGGGCGGACAATCCGCCCCTGGCACTCCAACTCGTTCCAGAGGATCCGAAGGAGAATTCAACAACTCTGAAGCTCCCAGGCCGGATTCCCCGGCCCCAGGGGCGGATTATCCGGCCCTGGGTCTCCAACTCCCGTCAGGCATTCTCAAGAAGATGGTTCTGGTACTTCACCTCCCAGGCCGGATAGTCCGGCCCCTCCAAGGGGCGGATTATGCGGGCCTGAAGAAAATGTTCAGCAACAATCTTCTGGCATTAACGAAGACCAAGGTCAAGGGCAGGGCAGTAATCAAGACAAGGATACAACTATTGAATGCACTCCTCCTAGAAACAATAAGGACATTGAGGCTCGTCGCAAGGCTTGTGCTGATCGGAACCTTGAACTAAGAGGTCACACTCTTGACAAGGTTGTTGGTGATCTACGACGAAGGGTATCCACTAGAAGAGAACTTGCAAGCTTCGGTGATCATCAAGCTCACATTTCCATGGTTGAACCAAAGAAGGTTTTTGATGCTCTTGAAGACCCCGATTGGGTTGTTGCAATGCATGAAGAATTAAATAACTTCGAACGCAACAAAGTTTGGAAGCTCGTAGAAAAACCAAAGGATTGCCGCAATGTTATCAGCACCAAGTGGATCTTCAAGAACAAACAGGATGAAAATGGCATTGTTGTGAGGAATAAAGCACGACTCATGGCTCAAGGATTCTCTCAAGTGGAAGGAATTGATTTTGGCGAGACTTACGCTCCTATGGCTCGTCTTGAGTCCATCCATATCCTTCTTGCATATGCAGCCCATCATAATTTTAAATTACAACAAATGGATGTTAAGAGCGCTTTCCTTAATGGTCCTCTACATGAGTTAGTATACGTCAAGCAGCCCCCGGGGTTTGAGGACCCCAAATTTCCGAACCATGTCTACAAACTCGATAAGGCGCTCTATGGCCTTAAACAAGCTCCACGTGCGTGGTATGAGCACCTTAAAGAGATTTTACTAGACCGTGGATTCGAATTTGAGCAAATCGATCCCACTCTTTTTACTAAGAAGGTTAATGGGGAGCTTTTTGTATGCCAACTTTATGTAGATGACATTATTTTTGGCTCTACTAACCAAGCTTTTAACGATGAATTTTCGAAGCTTATGACTGACAGGTTTGAGATGTCCATGATGGGTGAGCTCAGGTTCTTTCTTGGATTTGAGATCAAACAACTTAGAGAGGGAACCTTTATTAATCAAGCTAAGTACATCCAAGACATGATCAAAAGGTTCAAGATGACGGATCTCAATGGCGTTGCTACCCCAATGCAAACCAAGTGTCATCTTGAGCTCAATCCCAAGGGTAAAGAAGTGGATCAAAAGGTATACCGATCCATGATCGGATCTCTCCTATACCTTTGTGCATCTAGGCCCGATATTGTGTTGAGTGTAGGAGTGTGTGCAAGGTACTAAGCCGCTCCTAAAGAAAGCCACTTAGTGGCGGTCAAGCGAATCTTCCGATATTTGGTTCATTCCCCAAATTTTGGGTTATGGTATCCCAAGGGTTCAAGTTTCTCTCTATGTGGCTACACTGATTCAGATTGGGCTGGTGACAAAGATGATAGGAAATCAACCTCTGGTGCATGTCAATTCTTGGGCAGGTCTCTAGTGTGTTGGTCATCAAAGAAACAGAATTGTATTTCACTCTCAACCGCCGAAGCTGAATATGTTGCTGCTGCAAGTGCTTGTACACAATTGTTATGGATGAGGCAAACTTTAAAGGAATATGGTGTCAATTGTGACAAAGTGCCTCTATTATGCGACAATGAAAGTGCTATCAAAATTGCGTACAATCCCGTGCAGCATACAAGAACAAAACATATAGAGATTCGCCACCACTTTATTCGGGATCATGTTGCTCGTGAAGATATTGCTCTATCCTTTGTGAGCACGAAGAACCAACTTGCTGATATTTTCACAAAGCCTCTTGATGAAGCAAGATTTTGCTATTTGAGGAATGAGCTAAATATCATAGATTCAAGGAGCTTGGCTTGACTACCCTTGCACACTCACTTGCTCTTTTTCATGTATTTGGTTTATATGCGGGCATAGACATAGGGGGAGTGTGGTCCTAATTGATTGGGCCAACCCTCCCCCCATAATGTTGAAAGCAAGTAAAATCATTTCCCTTAATATCACTTTGTGATATGTGGGTCATCGATGAGCATAGGTTTTAAACTCAAGATACATCTTCGCGGTGTCATGCCATGCGCTCCAACATGGTGGCTTCGGCCACCGCCCTCTTCCTTGAGAAGAGTTGGTTTTTCATGGGTCTCGTTGGATTTTCTTGCATATCTCTTGTTCTTATGGAAAACACACTCACATTTGGCTTTTGATTGATTTGATTCTTGCAAATTTGGGTGTGTAGTACCATCTCAGTTTGATGCTCTCAACCCAAGCCTTTCTCTCCCTCCTTGAACCATCTATTCTTTCACACAAGTCCTCTAAAACACCATCGAGAGGTTTGCTAGGTTGCTCTGGCCTGATTCTGCATTTACAGAATTTCGGGGGGGGGGGGGGATTATCCGCCTTAAGTGGGGGGCGGATTATCCGACTGGGCAAAATCATCCCCTTATAGGCTGGGTCGAGGAGGGAAGGCTCAAATAGAGCAGCCAGTCCTCCCCCAAACCTACCTCTGCCCCCCAGCCGCCGCCGGAGCATCCGCCTCTCCCGGAGTCGATTCGACAACCGGATTCTCCGGGCTCTCCCCGGATCTTCGTCACCTCGCCTCCGGGTATCTTCTCCTCCGCGATTTTCCTCTAATGAGTGAGGGTAACTCCCTCATCTCTCTCCTTTTGTATGGGATGTATTTTATTTGGTGGAAATCTCGTTGTAGAAGGTTCTTGGTGTTGTTCCTTACATGCTAGAATCAGTAGACTTGCAACCCTAGTACCCGATCTGCTTTGCCATGGTAGATCTGAGCCAATCCAGAAATTTTCTGCGAGGGGCGGATTATCCGCCCCTGCCAGGGCCAGATAATCCGGCCTGGAGAGTTACATTCTGGTCTATTTTGGTTCTGGTTCTGCTCATGCACATCATTGGTTATGGGGTTGCGTTGCTACTCTTTCTCCGTGTTTTCTTTCTCCTGGACTTGTGTGTATGATCATCTCCATGCTACCTCTCTCAATGTTATTCACATGTGGTTCCAAGCCGACCAAGACCTTCGCCCGTCGTCCCCGTCCCCGTTATCTCAAGCCTACTGCAGAAGGGAAGTTTATTGACGAAACAGAGGTCAGCAGGGTAGCAAGAGAGGCTACAAGGATGGCAGAGGCAAGTAAGAAATCTAAGCGGACCGCTTCTCACAAGGGCAAACAGTCTCGGCCCAATTACAAGTCTATGGACAGCATTCAGTATGCCACCATCCGCCAGACAGACTACTATGATGAAGCTGACAGTGATGGCCAACCCGAGGACACTATGTTTTGGAATGCTCACTTTCGGGCTATCCATGATGATGTCTATGCTACTCTCAAGATTCGCCCCATGCGTCCCATTAACTTAACTGAGGCTCAATCCAAGGCTCGGCTTCTTGAGGCATTGGATGTGACCAACAAGATGGGGCTTCACCACCTCATGATCATTCAATGCAACTATGACTCTTCTGTGGTGCGCCAGTTTTTCTCCACACTTGTGATCTGCGGTGATGAGCGCCGCACTATGAAGTGGATGACCGGGACTACAATGCTTCAGTCAGACTTTCGCACTTTTGGGCAGGTTCTTGGGTATGCTTTCCATGGTCGTGACACTCCCGCTGGTCACCGCATCATTACTCCATTGAAGCCATCCAAGGACACTGTGTTGGCTCCCTGCCTTTCTCCTGATGGTATTGCTGGTACTTTCGCTGGTCTCTCTCCCTTGTATGCCTCCCTTGTTGGCATGTTTAGGGACTACATCGCTCCTAGTGGTGGCAACAATGACAAGATCCGTGGCCACCTTGTTCCTCTCCTTGCGTTTGCTCACGAGTGTGCCACCAACACTGGATCATCCACAGGTTACAAACTGGATGTCATGGACTATATTTTTCATGAGATGACGGATGCTATGATCAACAGGCTCTCTATTCCCTATTCTCCATTCATTATGATGCTTGTCAAGCATATGTTACCCAATGAAGAGTTTGGCACTGCTTTGGATGGTGTCCATAAGCCCAAGAAAATCTACAACAAGGCTCATAAGACTTATCACCCTTCCACTGCCCCGGAGTCCTTCATGCGTGATGCTCGGGCCAGTGGTCGTCATTCCACGGTGTCCCCAATGGCACGCGAGGTCAAGCAGCTTACTTGGTTCCAGCGAAACATTCTTTGCATGGGTATTGACATTCACAAGGGCCAATATGAGGCGTACCGCAGGGATCATGAGAGGGATCACACGCAGCAGCTTATCCTCCACCATGTCTCAAAGCACTGCCATCCACCTCCTCCCACCGCTCCGGATCCGTATGCTCAATGGAACACCTCGTGGATCAACTATGGCGAGCTCGAGAGTTGTCTCTTTCCTCCTCCACCGAGGGCACCACCTCCAAATTGATGACGATGATGATGAGTATGATGAAGAGGAAGGGGACGGGAATGACTACGACGAGGATGAGGAGGAGTGATCTCCAGGGGCGTTAGCATCGCTCTTCTTCCTTTTTGGCGTTTCGATGCCAAAGGGGGAGAAGTAGTTCAATTAGGTCTTGTGGATTTGGAAGGGTTGGGCACAAGCTTTTCAATTTTAGTCGCTTTTATTTGCTTGCTTGTGCCTTTTCTAGTGTGAACTCAGTTGCTATTTGTGTTTGTTTATGTAAGACTATGTCGTACTCCACAGTTTGGTACTATGTTTGGTATTCATGGAATTCTGGATTTATCTATCATGGACCCCATGGAATTCTGGAATTATGGAGCATATTTGATGGCATATGGATTCATGGGATTATCTATGTATGCTTTGGCTATATTCTCTTCCCGGTGGTATGACCTTATTTCCCAAACCTTAAAGTAGTGTTCTCCCTAGTGTGTGTATTTGTATTCAAATGCAAATCTTAAATATGCACACATCTAGGGGGAGCGTCTTTCATTATTTAAGGTGGCTTTTGCCGGTTTTATTGCAAATCCTAATATTGTCATCTAACACCAAAAAGGGGGAGATTAAAAGAACATTTTATAATCCCTAGTGTTTTGTGTGTTAGATAACAATATCAAGGATTATTTAATGTGTGTTGAAGTGTTGCAGCCACCTATGAGAAAAAGGGAAAGGATTCTGTTTTTGGGGCGGATAATCCGCCCCCACCAGGGGCGGATAATCCGCCCCTCCCTCTTCCCAAGTTGGCGCAAGCCCCAGAAGGGGGGCGGAATTTTGGCCGGATTCTCCGGCCCCACCGGACAATCCGCCCCCCTGCTCATCGACAAGGCGCAAGCCCCAGAGAGGGGGCGGAGTTTTGGCTGGACTTTCCGGCTTGGCCGGATAATCCGCCGCCCCCCCCCCCCCCAAGATCTTCACCAAGCTTCACCAAGGCGCAAGCCCCAGAGAGGGGGGGAGTTTCCCCCGGAGAATCCGCCCTTGGGACGGAGTTTTCCCAGGGGGGGGGATAATCCGCCCCTAAAGTTGTGCAACGGCCAGATCTGGGGAGGGGGTATTTAAGCCAGCCTTCCCGCTCCTGCCAGAACTCTTGATTCATCACGAAAAAGACCAGATCAGATCTGAAAGCTCCATCCAAGAGTACTCCACCTAGATCCACCCAAAGGCCCCATCCCTTTGGGACTCGAAGGAGGAGGACTCGATCTTCATCATTAGCAATCAAGCGCTTCATCTCCTCTCCATTCATTTGGAGAACCTTCGATCTAGTATTTCTTGCAAATATCTAGATCCTCGTTTTTGTTTATATTGATAAACCTTGTTCTTTTGGCAGCTTGTTGTCATCTCGGGAGACCCCAATTCGGTTGTGGGTGTGTGCCCCGATAGTGTTGTAAAAGGCACCGGTTCCCGCCTCGAAGGGATCCAATAGTGGAGAAGGTGGATCAGGCCTCTCGTGGCGAGATCCATCGGAGAATAGGGTGAGGCCTATTGTGGCGTGGTGGTCTTAGAACCGCCCACCCCTCCAACGCAGATGTACTTCCCTTAACAAGGAAGGAACTGCGGTAAAACAAATCCCTGTGTCTCCGCGTGCTCCACTACGGTTTCCTCACTCCTCTTTTACGTGCTTAGTAGTTAGGGTTACATATAGGGAAATTCTCATAGTTGCATATCTAGAGAATTTACTTTGTGTCAAGCCTAAAATTGAAAAAGTATTAAAAAATTGGTTAGCACCTATTCACCCCCTCTCTAGGTGCCCATATGATCCATTTCAAACCCGGTCTACACGTCCGCCGCCGGCCAGCAAGCTCTCCATCCTCGGTTCTACATCGTGCCGTCAGGCCGTCGGGCTTCCTCCTCTCTCTCGTCCCTCGCCCTCCCTCCTTCTTTACTCTTACTCTTCTTTGCACCGCCATGTTGCCGCCTCGCTTCCTCTTGCCGCCTTTCGTCTTTGCCTCTCCTTGCTGCCGGCCACCGCCTCAAGACGCCTCGGCCGCTGCCGAGCTCTGCTGTGGCCGTCGCCATGGATGCCTTGCCGCCTATCCTCTTTGCCTACCCCGACCTCACCAAGCGCGTCTTGCCATCGAAGTGTCTCTGCCTTGCAGCTCAACATCTGTCGGGCTCTCCCTGTTGTACTGGTAAAAAGAGATGATGTGGCGGTAGTTTTGTTGACGCGAGGATGCATGGTGCAATAGTGGTGTATGCGCAAGGTTGCACCAAACTGATGACCATCTGATGTTTCGAGATATGACAGTGCACATGATTCATAAGCCGGATGCAAAGTTTTTCTTCCGGAACAGCTCCGGAAGCCAAGATCGTCCACTTGGAATTCGAAGACCGATCATGAACCCGGCGCCGCGCCAAGGTCTCCTCCCCAGAACCGCCATGACCTTCGTCACGGATCCGATGGTCGAGACCCTGAAGACCAAACCCGCCGAATCCTCGGAACCCCAAGATCGCCGACCCCATGTGCAACCCTTTTTCGAGCCCTTATTTTTATAAATGACATATACTTGTTGCATACTAAATTGTCATGCTTGCACACATATAATGTGGTTTGGGGGCATTATGCCGATTCACCTTATAAATAAATATGGAGACCATATGCGGGCTCTTGTAGTCTAATATTGGTCCCATTTAAATTTATGTAGCGAACCGATGCCATATTTTGCCTTGTTAAGACAACATTTAAATTGCGGGTAGCTAAATAACTTGAACTATCTAAATAATTGTCGGGACCCCGGTTCCGCTTAATGTGGCCTAGTTGCATCGCACATTTGCCATGTCGTACATCATACATGCATCATGCGCGATCTTTTGCCATAGTATTAAATATTGCATCCGGTGTTTCTGCTAGTGCTTTGCTTCTTCACGGATTAGGATAATGAGTTGATGCGAGTGTCGACCCGATCTTCGGATGAACCTTCGGTAATGTTTTTAGGCGAGCATTCTCCCCCTTTCTACCTATTTTACATTTCTAGTCTTTATGTCCTCCTGTTGATCTATTGATATCTGTGTTGCGATGCTCTAGTTTTCGTACCCGTGGTATCCCTTGCAGCCTTATATTGCCTTGGACACCTCCTATTACCTGTTGTTTGGTAGATAGTCGGCCTTGAGAGTCATAGTTCCTTGCTCAGGTATTGTTTCGATGTCGTCAAATACCACCATTGTCAAAGTAATGTCGCATGTTTAATGTTGGAGAGGATCATGGCTTTAATTACCGTTTAATAACTAAAACTGAAGTAGGTAAATAATGCAGAGGCATAGGTGGGCAATAGATGTTATTTGGATTTTAACCGTCCACTTGTGTCCCGTAGGACCCTGAGTACTTGATACCTGTTCTTTGAATATTCGCACTATCCGCATGTGGAACCATGAATCCCCCTAGCCAGAGCTTGAGTCATATATTATTTCTTGGGGCCACAAACTAGTTTGGGGCTTTATTACTATCCTGTACTTATGCCATGTCTTATTGCTTTATTTACGATTGCGCGTGGAGTGCATGTACTGTTTAGGAATCCCGTGCCACGTTTTCGCTGTATCGACAAGCCCAGTCACACTTTCGGGTTCACAGTCGTTTACAGCCGTCGCCACACACCCTGGGTCCGTATCGGAGACGGCCGACTTCGTTGTGGGTAGCTTAGTGGGGTGGCCCCCTGAAATTTATATGAATCTTGCAATTTCTCTGTCGTGATGCCTCGTTGGGTTTTCATTTGGTTTTTCTCGAGGTTGATCGTGCGTGTGTTGCTATTTGTGCCCCCCTGCAGGGTAAAACTTTCTGAAAGCCGTGTTCGCGGTTATGGACGACTTGGAGCACAGTATCTCGATCATAGACAACTATAACTAAAGTAGTGCTATAAATTTGACTTTATAATGACTAGTAATCAGCTTCACTATAATGGAATGGCTAAATAAAAGTGCCAACAATTGCTGGTTTGGATTGTCACCTGTTACCATTGTATCTGACTAGTAAGTATTGCAACTACAACGGAATGGCTAAATAAAAGTACCAACAACTGCTGGGTTTTGGGATGCCTCATGCTATATGTATCTGACTAGTAAGTACTACAACTACAACGGAATGGTTAACCAGAACTGCCCACTGCTTATTATATCAGGATGACTCATGCTATCTATATCTGACTAGTAACTGCCGCAACTATAACGAATGAATAAAACTGCCAACTGTGTGAGTTCCTCCGTTGACTTCCTCGATTGGTTTTGAGGGGAAAACACCAGGATGGGTATGTTTGGTGTTAGCATCAGGTTGGATCCGAATAGATCTTACTTATCCCTCTTTGATAGCCGCCAGTTGTATTGAGTCTCCATAGGTTGTTCAGTGCATGCCGCGCTGCCGCTTCAGCCCACCATACCTATGTAGGCGAGGACCGCCGAATTCTAGTCTCGCCGTGTACTGGCCTCAGTACTGACCGCTCTCTTTTTTCTTTGCCCTTTGTCGGCACCCCTTTTGTTTAAGCAGATTTTGAGATCGACGTCATTAGCATGGTTACCCTTCCGGCTTGGCCTGGGCAGGGTTATGGATGCCATTGGTTATCCTTCAGGGCTCTTAGCCTAATTTGCATCTTGTCCGTACTCGGACGTTGTATCGTTTTCAAGGTGATTTGGATCTTTGTACTGAATATTGTATTCTTGACTCGATGAGTCATTGTTGTATATATCTGTTCTACGGGTTCCATCATGGACTATTGTGTAATGGTATTACTTCGTTTTCCACCCGCACGAGAGTGCCTGGTGGGCACCTTTGAATCGTTTCTATGCGGGTTTGGCAGGAATTGCTAAAACTTGCATAGGGCCGATTCCGAGGGTGTTACACCTCGTCACTTACAAAACCAAAGAAGGGTACTCAGCTATTTGAAGAGAAAGCACTTGATAGAATTCCCATGTGTCCTCGAGAACGTTTGGTACTCATTTGTATTTCCACCGGCTTGTCCTTTGCTAAGAAAGGATTGGGCCACTTGCTCCAATTGTTTGATGTCTTTATTACTTGCACTTTATTTCTTTGTTTTATCAGAAAACCGCTAAAAATCTGTTTGCTAAGTATTTACAGAGATTTCCTGCTCCATACCACTAGTCAACACCTTCTGCTCCTCGTTGGGATCGACACTTCTATTTATCAAAAGTATTATGATACACCCCCTATACTTGTGGGTCATCAAGCAACCACTAAATGGCTAATTCAAAATGATACCGCCCCATTTTTCAAATACTAGACCACCTTACATAGACAATATCCTAACAGGAGAATCTCAAACCTTTCCGTCCACCCCAGGTGAAAAAGACAAATTCCCACCGAATCGGTAGGAAGTGGGTCAGATATGAACTACATGTACATGATCTGATGCTCATGATTTTTTACAAAAATCATTTTTAGGTTCACAATATGCTATTTCATCAGAGATCCTATGCAATTTTAGCGAGGCTTAGCCGCGAGCTAAGAATCTTTTTGCCCATCGTTCGATAAAGTTTGATGATAGTTTAAAATGGACATAAAAAGTTAAAAAATGATCGAAACAATGTAAAACCTTCGTGTGGTGTCATATTATGTGACATAGTTGGAAGGAAAAAATATCAAACTTAGTATATTGATTATGTCTCAAAAACCTTCACAAAATGACCTATCTCATTCGAGGTTTCCTGACTTTCATATCAAATGACCAATGTTATGGATAGAATCAAGCCATAGTTTGTGATAATGTGCCCATATTGTGCATGCATGTACATCATGGGATGGAAAACAATGTTGCAAGAGGAAATTTTCCTTTTCGTTGAACCTAAAAGCCATTTTCCATTTTCCGTGAGCAAAAAATGGGGGGTTTTGTGAAGCAACCACCAAATGGCTATTGCAAATGCTACCACCCCATTTGTACAAGATTATATGGATGTCATATCTGGGTTACTCACATTTTTCTGATAGATTTAGACATTTTATTTGTCGAATTCCAATTTATGGATTTAAATATATGAATTATTCCATATTAAATAAAAAAGGAAAAAAATAAAATCATTTTATTTGTTAATTGGATTCAGAATTATTATTACTTATTCATTGTTGTCAACTAAATAATTATTTGGAATCTAAAATTAAGATGTGTGACATCATGGTCCAAGATTTAATAGGATTGAAATGAAAGTATTATTGATAAGTTATTATTTCTTTCTAGGAAGCTCGTTCGGAAGGAACGAAGAAGTTAAGCGTGCTATGGCTAGAGTAGTGTTAGGATGGGTGATAGAAGGGGAAGTTTGATTATGAGTGTAATTTGACCTAATATTAAGCATACAAAGGGTTAAAATATCCTATATGAGAATATCAAGTAAATAATATTCAAAAAAGATTGAAAAACAATTGAATTTTTTTTCATGTTTTTTGAAAAAACAATCTCTTTGCCGTGTACTTTTCCACGAGACACACGGCAAAGACAGCTTCTTTGCCGTGTACTTTTCGAGGAGACACACGGCAAAGAATAGACACGGTCATCTTCCCGTGAACCGTCATCTCACTTTCTTTGCCGTGTATACACGTAAGACACAGGGCAAAGGTTTTGCCGTGTCTTATTTAGAAAACACACCGCAAAGGGCCTTTGCCGTGGCGAACGTTGTCGTGTGGCATTTGCCGTGCGTATACACACGACAAAGTCTTTGCCGTGTTCTGAACGGCCTTTGCCATGTCTTTTTGCCCACACGACAAAGAGCCGGTGTCCCGTAGTGGTTATGTGAGATTTTTTTTGTTCTCGCTTACTTGAGTTGCCTTTGTTGCTTGTTGTATTGTTCACTGTTTGATGTGAAGATGGACGTATCGCTTCTCGCTGGTTGTTCTTCTGTTGGTCACTGTGCTGCTGCTTGTTTTGTTGCTGGTCGCTGTGCGGCTGATGTGTTGTTGGATTCCTTGTTGTATTGATCGTGACGGTTGGATAATTACATGATGTATTGTTACAGTTGTTGGCTGTTTGCTTGAGGATTGCCAGTCGTATATTTTGTAGGTGTTTACGACTCTTTTCTATGCTTTTATATGTTTTTGTAAGTGTAATCCAATCTATCAACTGTCTCTAACTTAAGAAACGCTGCTTTCCTTCTAGAGACTGTTATAAAAAATAAAAGGAATGAAACATAAAGAAGTGAAGCACAACCAACAGGTGAGCACACACTGTCTGATACGTAGATTATGGGTGAAGTTCTAAAGGAGCATAACTCCTCAAGCACCTTCCTTTCTAGCATGAGCTACCGATTAAGATGTGGAACCTCTGGGACTTCTGGGACTCATGGAGAGCTAGAAGAAATAATTGAACAGAAGAGAGTGGAAGTAGAGGGACTTGAGATGTACAAGCAGCAGTTAACCGAGAGAGTTAAGTACAAGAGGCTGCAGTTGAAGGTATGCAAAGGAAGCAATAAAAATTGGAATATCCGAAAAACAGCCCAGAAGAGAAGACGAAATTCTATAAAAAGAAGAAAGAGGAAACATAGCACATTATTAGTTTCAATCTTATGAAACTAAGCACCATACGTGATGGTTCATGAAGGCCATCATTATATGGTGGTGTTATTATTGTATCATGAACCTAGCTAGTTGGTCTTTACATATGTTAGTTTTCCATTGATACTTAATTATTTACGATGATATTTGGTTTTGAGTTAGATATATATTGTGATTTCGATAATCAATAATTTTAATAGTATTATATAAAAGGGAAATAATAGTACACGAAAAAATTCTAGAAAAGAATACCTGCAAAAAATTATTATTAATTATTGCAATAAGTAATGGAAAAATTATATAGAAATACATATTATTTTAGGGAAAATTCAATAAACAATTTCAGAAAAATAATTTTTTTCTAAATTAATCAAATGACATCATCCATGACGCTAAACCATGACGTTGTTTTCTAGCTTTATATGATCTCCTAGGTGGTGACATCACATATTACATCATGCCTAATGATGCTTGTGACCTAGGTGGTGACATAACATTGGTGACATCACATATGACGATGCTTGTGACACTAGAAGAACGTCACGTTGGTGTTTTCTGTGATGAATTTTGATATTTCACGACGTGTTGAGCTCTTCGGAGCAACTTCAACAACTACCTATGTATGAATAAGAATAACTACTTTTTTGGTATAAGAGTGGCATAAAACTTACTCCAACGGCTTAACCATAAGTGGTCCCTACAAAATTATGGGTGATCACCTCTTTTTGTCACCTCCTATCTATATATGGATAGATGCACATTAATTTTGGATAAGAGGCAAATTTTACCCAAATTTTTCCATGTCAGCGAAAGCCCAGGCGGGGGCCGTCCAACTACTCGCACAGAAATTTCGCATGGTCCCACCCGAGGATAATGCCACGCATCGTCGTTCCTCCAACCGCTGGCGACCACCCCCATCGGTCCATTTGCGCCCCTCCACCTCCGCCCAGCCCGCTAGCCTCCACCGCTGTAACACCGCGGTTCTGAAAAGACCGTGGCTTCTATGTGACATGCCAATCCCTGGATCGGTTCATTGGCCCACAATAGAATGAGATGAATAACATAGCAAAATATCCGTGTATCATAGATATCGAAGATCCAGAGTACCATTATTACAATAAAAGCTTAGCTCAAGGCTAGCTCAAATTATTCAGGTAGCAACATAAATAAAGCAAATCCTCCATTCTTCAAATTGCCCACAAGTGAACAAGTGCCGAGTGGAGTACCGTGGCCTATATCGATTACTCGGAATCGGAATAACCTGCAACATGAAACGTAGAAAGCCCGAAGGGTCAATACATGGAATGTATGCCAAGTAGAGCTAGTAAAAGGAGACAATAGTACTAACATCTACATGCATATTTGGCAAGTGGAGCTGTGTCTGGCTTGCATTTACAAATAACTTTGTCCTACTTTCATAAACTGTTTTTGATTTTCTTTGAAAAGATCTCAATTAAGTTAACCTATCAACATTAAAACAAGTATGAAATTGGAATGAGCGAGAAACATGTCATGGAGTCAATATCAAGCAACTCAGTTGTCCATAACCGGGGACATGGCTAATCGATTAGATTATACACCCTACAGGGGTTAGTACACTTTACCCATGTGACTTGGCCAGCCCAGCTCGTACCATCACTCTCATTTTGGGTGATGATAGGGAGAAGTCCAAGAAGAGACTGTTCGGGAAGTAGCTTCCCGATCCCGACGCGCAACGGTCCAACCTACCAAAATTCTACATCTCTGGATACACGGGTTCGAGTTACCACAACCTACTAAGTCCAACCAACCGCCCATTTTATTATTGGCACATGGTTGTACACGTAAGCTACACAAATAAAGAAGCCAATCATTCTCTCTTGAAACCTGGGTGCCTTTCCGCAATGAAACCACCAAAAATTATCAATCCCATCACACCCAGGAGATTCATTGATTAAGTTGTTTTAGTTTTTGCAAACCAACTCATTTAGAAACAACTTTCAGTGATATAACCCAGTCCTCGTTCATCATAGCATGGCTAAGCACATCTACCAACGGTGGTTCATCTACAAGGAAAGCCCTACCACATAATAGGTCATAGCATAGCGATAGTATCACCCTACACATGCATTTACAAAATACACGACAATGCATTTAAAATTATAGGACGATTTTATGAACAAAGTAGCATCTACTTGCCTTGGTTGTAGCGGTCGGGAGAACAATCCACATACGAGCAAGCGTTGCACTCGTCACAATCTACACGATACAATTGCAATCATAAACAAACAATCTACAAGCATATGCAATAAAGATGATGCATGAATGCATGCACGACAAGTGAATTGGTGCTACAGCTGCACCACATAATCCTAATCAATAATACTACTGATTGCATCCATGGAAAATAGTTTTAGCGCAAGGAAAACTATTATGCACAAAGTAATGCTCAAAACTAGAGCTAGAACTCAAATAATTCACTACTGGTATTATACTGTTTGTAAAATCTTGGAAAAATTCTACCGCATAGGTATTGCTAATTAGGAACAGTACCAACTAGAATTACTCAAAAAGGAATTATAAAACTCCTGAGTAATTAAAACACTACAGAAAGCCACTAGACAGTTTCTGCAGAAGTTTTTACGTTAAGCCTATCCTTTTAATTCACGATGAAATTCCCCTCGTCCTACTGAATTCAGGGACATATCATACGCAATTTTTGGAGTTACAGATTTTTTTCTACGAATTAATTACTCCAAAAAGGCCATTAACTAATTTGATTAAATTGTACTAAACCTTGCTGCAAAAGTGTGAAACAATGGTACAGCAAGATTCTACACGTCTTACTGAACCTACACATATTTTATTTGCAATTTTTGGCCCAGCGGATTAATTTCTATGCAATTTACAAGTTTCTACCGAAAATTTGCCAGACAAAACGATTAAAGAAAATACCCCAATCGCGTTCATTGATCGTCAACGCTGCTTGATCGGCATCGATCAAGGCGTCTGACTAGTCAACGCCTGGGACCAACCGATCAACGGCCGATCTGGACTGCTGATCTGAGATCCAACAGTCCCCAGAGATGGCGGCTGCGGACTCACCAGAAACGAACGGCGGCGAGCTCGGGACGGTGGCGGCGATCGGCTCTGGCGAAGGCGGTTCCTGCACGGAGGGGAAAACGGTCAGCGTGGAACGGTGGCGGTCAACGCGACGGTGGCGCGTGGCGGCGATCAGCGCGCGGCGCGAGCGGTGGCGCGGGCGCTGACGCGGCGGCGAGGCTGGCGCGCCGGCGGCGCGGGCGCGCGGGCGCGCGGCGGTCGGCGCGGCGGCGGCGCGTGGCGACGGCGGCGCGGGCGGCGAGCGGCGGCGCGGCGTACGGCGCGGCGTGGTGAGGCGCGGCGACAGGGTGTGGCGCGGCGACGGGTGAGGCGGCAGGCGGCGCGTACCTGGAGGCGGCGGCGGCGGGTGCGGGCGGATCCCGAGGCGGCGACAGGCACGGAGGCCGAGGCAGGCGGGGTCGGGCGCGGCGTTCGAGGGAGAGGCGGCGCGGGCGGCGGGGTCCGCCTATATGGGCCCCCCCCCCCCACGCGGGGTCCTACGTGGACACGGGTTTTTTTGATCCGTTTCTTTTTCCCTTTTGCCTTTTGTAAATCCTACGTAACTTTTCCGTACGAGCTCCGAATCGGACGATTCTTGCTCCTAAGTTTTTGTAAAAACGAGGGGAACAACCTAGGGTAAATGGATGAGTGAAACCTCTAGGCTACAAGGGTGGACAACACAAGTCCTACTAAAGCCTCCTGCAGGAGCCTCGTAGTAAAATAGCATAGGGTTTTGAAAATAGCGTTTTGCCGAATCTTTTCAATCAGTATGATGCAATGGCATGAATGATATGCAGAACCAAATCTAAAATTTGGGATGTGACAAGACTAACCCCCTTAAGATGAATCTCGTCCCCGAGATTCGGCGCGGCTAGCAAATAGGTGTGGGTAGTCCTCTCGGATGTCATCCTCACGCTCCCAAGTGGCTTCCTCTTCAGTGTGGTGGCTCCACTGCACCTTGCAAAACCTGATCGTCTTGGTACGGGTAGTCCTCTCCGCTGTCTCCAGAATCTTGACCGGTTTCTCCTCATAGGTCAAGTCGTTCTCAAGCTGAACCTCCTCTAGCGGTACAGTATCTCTCAAGGGTGTATCCACCATCTCCGGATGGCACTTCTTCAGCTGGGATACGTGGAACACATTGTGAACAGCGGATAGAGCCTCTGGCAACTCCAACTGATAAGCAACTTCTCCTTTGCGTGCTAAGACCCGATACGGCCAAATAAATCGAGGTGCCAGCTTACCCTTAATTCCAAATCTCTTGATTCCACGAAGTGGCGACACTCTGAGGTATGCTCTATCACCTATCTCATACACCACTTCCTTGCGCTTGGCGTCAGCGTAGCTCTTCTGCCTTGATTTTGCTACCTTCAGCCTATCCCTAATCAAGGCGACCTTCTCCTCAGCATCTTGATCAAATCAGGTCCAAACAACTGACGTTCTCCCACTCCATCCCATAGCAACGGAGTCCGGCACCGTTTCCCATACAGTACATCAAACGGTGACGTCTTGATGCTGGTTTGATAACTGTTGTTGTAGGAAAACTCAGCATACGGCAAATTCTCATCCCAACTAGAACCATGAGCCAAAGCGCAAGCTCTCAGCATGTCCTCCAAAATCTGATTCACCCTCTCGGTCTGTCCATCACCATGGTGAAACGCTGTGCTAAACTCCAATCTAGTACCAAGCGACTCGTGCAGCTGGCGCCAGAAGTGTGAGGTAAATTGGGTGCCTCTATCAGATACGATACTCTTAGGAACTCCGTGTAGGCACACAATTCTGTCCATATAAATCTTGTCCAACTTCGCACTCGTGTAGGTTGTCTTTACCGGAATAAAGTGGGCTACCTTGGTCAAATGGTCGACCACTACCCAAATGGAGTCATATCCTGACCTGGTCCTGGGCAATCCTGTGATAAAGTCCATTCCCACTCTATCCCACTTCCAATCCGGCACGGGCAATGGCTGTAGTAGTCATGCTGGCTTCTAGTTTTCCGCCTTTACTCGGCTACATACATCACATAGGGCAATATGCTCTGCGATGTCTCCCTTCATGTTGTTCCACCAGAATCTGTCATTTAGGTCCATATACATCTTCGTATTGCCCGGATGTATGGAATACGGCGAGTCATGAGCTTCCTGTAGAATCAACTTCCTCAACTCCGGATCGTTGGGGACGCACAAACGATCTCCATACCACATGGTTCCCTGCTCATCCTCGCGGAATTCCCTTGCTCGATCCTCCTTCATCTTTTCTTTAACTTCATCTATCTCTTTGTCTCCCACTTGAGCTTTCCTGATTCTGTCCTGTAGCGTTGGTTGGACTTCCATTGTTGCCAAGTATCCTTCAGATACTACCTCCAGTCTAAGGTCCTTGAATTGCTTGCACAAATCCTCGGGCAATCCCCCAATTGTCAATCCATTGGCATAAACCTTCCGGCTCAGAGCATCTGCTACTACATTGGCCTTTCCTGGGTGGTATTGCAGATTCATATCATAATCCTTGATAAGTTCCAACCATCTCCTTTGCCTCATGTTCAGTTCCTTCTGCGTGAATATGTACTTCAGGCTCTCATGGTCGGTGTACACATCACAGTGTTTTCCCATTAAGTAATGCCTCCATACCTTGAGCGCATGAACCACTGACGCTAACTCCAAGTCATGTGTGGGGTAATTCCGCTCATGGTGCTTGAGTTGTCGCGAGGCATATGACACCACTCTCCCATCTTGCATCAGCACACTCCCAAGTCCCTGTCGAGAAGCATCACAGTACACTTGGAAATCCTTCCAAGGTCCGTAAGCGTATCAGGCGGTCACTAGTCGACGTTTCAGTTCCTGAAAGCTAGCTTCACACACATCCGTCCATTCGAACTTCCTCTCCTTCTTCAGAAGTTCAGTCATTGGCTTAGCAATCTTGGAAAAGTTTTCAATGAACCTCCTGTAATATCCAGCAAGTCCCAAAAAGCTTCGAATCTCTCCCGCATTCTTGGGTGCTACCCACTCGCCATCGCAATACTTTGCTTGGATCAACAGTGACTCCTTCAACTGACACTACGTGTCCAAGAAACCCAACGGTGCTAAGCCAGAATTCACACTTGCTGAATTTGGCATACAGCTGATGTTCCCTCAGTTTCTCCATAATCAGTCACAGATGTTTCTCATGCTCAGCATCATTCTTGGAATATATCAGTATGTCATCAATAAACACCACCACGAACTTGTCCAAGTACTCCATAAATACCTTGTTCATCATGGTCATGAAATATGCGGGGGCATTTGTTAGTCCAAAAGACATAACCGTATACTCATATAAACCATACCTAGTGGTGAAGGTGGTTTTTGGTACGTCCTCCTCCTGGATCTTCAATTGGAAGTAGCCTGATCGCAGATCAATCTTGCTAAACACCTTCGCTCCTTCCAGTTGATCAAACAAATCATTTATGTTCGGGAGAGGGTACTTGTTCTTGATGGTTACTTCATTCAGCGAGCGATAGTCCACTACTAATCTCTTGCTGCTGTCTTTCTTCTCCACAAATAGAACAGGTGCACCCCACGACGACGAACTAGGCTGAATGAATCCCTTGTCCAACTGCTCTTTCAGCTGTTTCTTCAATTCCTTCAACTCATCCACATCCATCTTATATGGCCTCTTTGCTATAGGTCCTGTTCCCGGCATCAGGTCGATAAGAAACTCTACTTCCCTGTCAGGTGGCATTCCTGGCAGCTCTTCCGAAAACACGTCAGGGTAATCCTTAATCACTGGCATAGTATCCATGCTAACCCCCTTAAGAGAATTCAACTTACAACTTCGCGGTCGCACAGCTGACTTGAATCTAATCCTCTTACCATCCGGGGTTTTGAGTGAAACGGCTCGCTGTGCACAATCTATGTGTCCCTCATGCATAGACATCCAATCCATACCCAGAATAACGTCTAACCCCTGTGATTCCAACACTACCAAATGTGCACTGAAGTTGTGTGTTCCAATCCTCACAGTTAAGTCGCGGCATCCCGCGCTAGCTATCATATCTCCTCCAGGTGAACTCACTCTAATAGACCCTTTCATAGACTCCGTAGGTAGCTTATACTTATCCACAAAAGCCCTTGATATGAATGAATGCGATGCACCAGTATCGAAAAGTATAAGTGCAGGGTGAGTGTTGATTGGAAACTTACCAATCACTAGGTTAGGATCATCTGGGATCTCCTCCACATTCATGTGGTTCACTGTGGCCTTCTCCGGACAGTTGTCAGCATAGTGCCCCTTCTGTTTACACTTGAAGCACGTCACCTCACTCAGATCCTTCTTCACAAAGTTGCGATCACGGTTGCGGTCATGTCCACCGTGTCCCCCAGAGTGGTGAGAGTGTCCTCCCTTGTGGCTGTGATGGTTGCTCCTATGGTTGTCATGACGATGCCCATCGCCTCCATGGTGGTGGCGGTCATGGCTCCCATGGTCACTTCCTCCATGCTTGGAGTATCCATCATATGAAGTGCGAGACTTGTGATGTGAACCAGAGTGATGATTGCTACTCTTTCTCTTGCGGCTTTCCACCTGCTTGTGCTTTCCTTCCAAGATCCTGGCCTTGTCCATAAGCTCCTGGAAAGTGGGGAAATAAACCACCAGTAGCTGCACTGAAAGCTCATCACTAAGGCCATCCAGAAATCTCTCCCTCCTTTTTGCATCAGTGTCAACATCCTCGGGTGCATAACAGGACAGGTTGTTAAACTCTTCAATGTACTCAGCCACGGTGCGATTGGTTTGGTGCAAGTTGCGGAACTCCTTCCTCTTCAGGCTCAGAACTCCTGAAGACACGTGGTTGGTCCTGAAACCTTCCTCAAACATTGCCCAAGTCACAGTATCCAGCGGGTGGGTGATCTGAAAAGTGTCCCACCAAGAAGCGGCTGGTCCCTCCAGTAGGTGAGCGGCAAACCTCACCTTCTCAGCATCAGTGCATCCAACAGTTACCAAATCCTTGTTGACTGAACGCAACCAGTCGAGAGCAGCCATTGGTTCCGTTGCAGTAGAGAACTTAGCTGGCCTTAACCTCAGAAATCTGGTGAGAGCATCTCCCTGGGGTTGGTTGTTTCCATTGTTGTTGTTGTTCTGAGCTGCCATGAACTGGGTCATCACTTGGGTCAGCTGTGCCTGAGCTGCCATGAGCTGCTCCAACTCAGTGGGTTGACGGCGGGGAGGCATCTGCGGTTCAGCATAGGTAAGTTTAGAAAGAATCAACTACGATAACAGGATACTACCCATGCATATGATCAATCAACAACAAACAATAGCAGACAATCACAAGCAAGCAACACCTCAACAAACAAGTGATCCAGCAACATCCCAGGGGTTATCCTAGCAGTATAAACCTACTGAAATAGTTTTACAAGAGTTGGCAATGGTTAACTAAATAGTTGATCAACTAAACAACAAAACAACAATCTGCCAGAACAGTCCAGCAGCGTTCATGAATTTTTCCACCTGACTTAAACTCGTCAGAAAAATAAGCTGATTTTTGCACATACAGTAAAGAGAGTTTCGCACCAGCCCAATTTCTTTCAGATTTTTCCCAGTTACCAGAAAAATATGAAAAATCGTACAGTACTGCTGTATCAGCAGAAAACTGCAGCGAAAATAACACAGATAGTAACCAAACTTGCCATAACTCTTTCATAAAATTTGCACAAATAATTCCTGGGATATTGGAGTACACAAATAAGCAACTAATAACTCTTAAACTAACAGCAACTAAGTTTCACATCGATCAAGACTAATCCTAACGATTTTACCTAACGAGGACTAACTGGTGGACTTCTATCTACTTCTTGAAGAGGTTGCGGTAGGTCTTTGAGGTCATGCGTTGGCGCTTTGGTTCACGATTCAACCATGGCGGCGGAGTGTACACCTCTCCTGAATCATCGCTTGAGATCTCAAACTCCACCTCTTCTGGATCCTCCTCTTCCTCTTCACTCTCTGCTGCAACTGCAACAGCCTCATCTCCTCCACCATCATCGTTTCCATCATCATCATCCTCGTCCTCATCATCATCATCGTTCCCACTGTCATCATCATTGTTGCCACCATCTCCATTGTCATCATCAGAGGGTGGGTTCAGCTGCGCTTGGAGAGCGGCAATCTGGGCTGCCATAGCTTCAATAGTTTGATCCCTTTCCTGGACGGTCCCTTGCAGCTGTTGTATGTTCTGGGTGTCCTCCTGCACAGTACCATGGAGGTGAGCTATGGTTGCATCTCTGGCTATCAGGGCATTCTCCATAACTCCCACAGCTTCATGCAAGGTGTCAATTTCCTGTCCTTGGGCTGCCATAGTATTGCTGGCAAAATCTGCAATCTCCTTCACCATCATCACTTTCTCAGCTAGAGCTCCATTCTCCCTTTCCAAGTCCTCTATGTGCCTTCGACGGGGCGGCATGTTGTTCCTGTCGCCCGGGGTAACCACAATGTGCCCATCTTCATCACGCCTCCCATAGTCACGGTAGGGTGAGTCTGCTGGCAGTAGGTGTCGGACTTGATGGCACTGGCGAGACAGAGCTTCATGCATGGCCAAGTTGATTCCAAGTCCCCAGTTGCAGTATGTCTTGGTGTAGATCAAATGCACAGGGTTTGGTAAGGCGGCATCCCTGAATATGAAGGTAGTGATCTCCCATGCATCCTCTCCATATCCATAGGTGTACAGCCTCCTTCCTTTGAACATGGGCAGTGGCAATCCCAATGACTGCGAGAGCTGTGCTAACTGCCTTGCAAAGGGCCTTGGTGACTCCATGGTAGCATACTCAGTCCTGACTTCTCCCATCTATCAAGTAAAAGAGGAAAGTGTGAGAATAGCATATGGTAAGAATTTATGAGGGTGAAAGGCATAAGATGAAAGACAGAGTTAATATAGGCTTTAATAAATCTATGGCTTCCTAATCCAATCCTAGGTCACGATCCTACAGTCGACACACGGGCTCTGATACCATCTTGTAACACCGCGGTTCTGAAAAGACCGTGGCTTCTATGTGACATGCCAATCCCTGGATCGGTTCATTGGCCCACAATAGAATGAGATGAATAACATAGCAAAATATCCGTGTATCATAGATATCGAAGATCCAGAGTACCATTATTACAATAAAAGCTTAGCTCAAGGCTAGCTCAAATTATTCAGGTAGCAACATAAATAAAGCAAATCCTCCATTCTTCAAATTGCCCACAAGTGAACAAGTGTCGAGTGGAGTACCGTGACCTATATCGATTACTTAGAATCGGAATAACCTGCAACATGAAACGTAGCAGCCCCGAAGGGTCAATACATGGAATGTATGGCAAGTAGAGCTAGTAAAAGGAGACAATAGTACTAACATCTACATGCATATTTGGCAAGTGGAGCTGTGTCTGGCTTGCATTTGCAAATAACTTTGTCCTACTTTGATAAACAGTTTTTGATTTTCTCTGAAAAGATCCCAATTAAGTTAACCCATCAACATTAAAA
This sequence comes from Avena insularis, assembly GCA_023614405.1. Classification (NCBI taxonomy): domain Eukaryota; kingdom Viridiplantae; phylum Streptophyta; class Magnoliopsida; order Poales; family Poaceae; genus Avena; species Avena insularis. Next base: position 21,625,323 of record CM042691.1, on the reverse strand, counting down.
CAAGTATGAAATTGGAATGAGTGAGAAACATGTCATGGAGTCAATATCAAGCAACTCAATTGTCCATAACCGGGGACACGGCTAATCGATTAGATTATACACCCTGCAGGGGTTAGTACACTTTACTCATGTGACTTGGCCAGTCCAGCTCGTACCATCACTCTCATTTTGGGTGATGATAGGGAGAAGTCCAAGAAGAGACTGTTCGGGAAGTAGCTCCCCGATCCTGACGCACATCGGTCCAACCTACCAAAATTCTACATCTCTGGATACGCGGGTTCGAGTTACCAAGTCCAACCAACCGCCCATTTCATTATTGGCACATGGTTGTACACGTAAGCTACACAAATAAAGAAGCCAATCATTCTCTCTTGAAACCTGGGTGCCTTTCCGCAATGAAACCACCAAAAATTATCAATCCCATCACACCCAGGAGATTCATTGATTAAGTTGTTTTAGTTTTTGCAAACCAACTCATTTAGAAACAACTTTCAGTGATGTAACCCAGCCCTCGTTCATCATAGCATGGCTAAGCATATCTACCAACGGTGGTTCATCTACAAGGAAAGCCCTACCACATAATAGGTCATAGCATAGCGATAGTATCACCCTACACATGCATCTACAAAATACACGACAATGCATTGAAAATAGTAGGACGATTTCATGAACAAAGTAGCATCTACTTGCCTTGGTTGTAGCGGTCGGGAGAACAATCCACACACGAGCAAGCGTTGCACTCATCACAATCTACACGATACAATTGCAATCATAAACAAACAATCCACAAGCATATGCAACAAAGATGATGCATGAATGCATGCACGACAAGTGAATTGGTGCTACAGCTGCACCACATAATCCTAATTAATAATACTACTGATTGCATCCATGGAAAATAGTTTTAGCGCAAGGAAAACTATTATGCACAAAGTAATGCTCAAAACTAGAGCTAGAACTCAAATAATTCACTACCGGTAGTATACTATTTGTAAAATCTTGAACAAATTCTACCGCATAGGTATTGCTAATTAGGAACAGTACCAACTGGAATTACTCAAAAAGGAATTATAAAACTCGCTGAGTAATTAAAACACTGCAGAAAGCCATTAGACAGTTTCTGCAGAAGTTTTTACTGTAATCCTATCCTTTTAATTCACGATGAGATTCCCCTCGTCCTACTGAATTCGGGGACATATCATACGCAATTTTTGGAGTTACAGATCTTTTTCTACGAATTAATTACTCCAAAAGTCCATTAACTAATTTGATTAAACTGTACTAAACCTTGCTGCAAAAGTGTGAAACAATGGTACAGCAAGATTCTACACGTCTTACTGAACCTACACATATTTTATTTGCAATTTTTGGCCCAGCGGATTAATCTCTACGCAATTTACAAGTTTCTACCGAAAATCTGCCAACTAAAATGATTAAAGAAAATACCCAGTCAATTGTGTCTGTTGACTGGTCAACGCGGCTGCTGACTGGGCGCTGACTGGGCGTCTGACTAGTCAACGCCTGGGACTGACCGGTCAATGGCCGATCTGGACTGTTGATCTGAGATCCAACGGTCCGTAGAGATGGCGGTTGCGGACTCACCGGAAACGAACGGCGGCGAAGCCGGGCGTGCGCAGCGGCTGCGGCGAGGCGCGGCGCGCGAGGCGGCTGCGCGGCTGCAGGCGGGCGGCGCGGCGGGTGCGGGCGGATCCCGAGGCGGCGGCGGGCAATGAGGCCGAGGCGGGCGGGGTCGGGCGCGGCGTTCGAGGGAGAGGCGGCGCGGGCGGCGGGATCCGCCTATATGCCCCCCCCCCACGCGGGGTCCTACGTGGACACGGGTTTTTTTGATCCGTTTCTTTTTCCCTTTTGCCTTTTGTAAATCCTCCGTCACTTTTCCGTACGAGCTCCGAATCGGGCGATTCTTGCTCCTAAGTTTTTGTAAAAACGAGGGGAACAACCTAGGGTCAATGGATGAGTGAAACCTCTAGGCTACAAGGGTGGACAACACATGTCCTACTAAAGCCTCCCGCAGGAGCCTCGTAGTAAAATAGCATAGGATTTTGAAAATAGCGTTTTGCCGAATCTTTTCAATCGGTATGATGCAATGGCATGAATGATATGCAGAACCAAATCTAAAATTTGGGATGTGACAACCGCCCCCGAGCGCCCCTTCTATTGACCGGGAGCGAGCCATGATGGCCGCCCCCATTGGCGCGCCGCTAGCTCCAATTCACCGGGTAGAGCCTCTTCCAAGCCTGCAGACAGCTCCGCCGCCGTCCTACCCACGAGCTCCACCACCTGCCCCCTACAAGCAAGCACCGTGAGCCATCCCGCGTGCGAGCTCTAGTCGCCGGTCTCGACCATGTTCCCGTCGAGCGCCGACCTCAATCCCGGCCACCGTGCCCCGGCAACGACGCATGCGAGGCCTTGGCACGCAGCGCCGCGGGCGAGGACCGGGCAAGCAGCGGCTCCAGCGAGGCCGAGGTGTAGCATGCATGGAGTTCACCGTCGACGGCTGTTCTTGATTACTTTTTTATTTTTCTGTGTAGGGCCCTCGGTGTAAAAAGATATATTGTATTGTAATTTATTTAATATTTATGTCCCGGTTGTGTTTTGGCTAGACAAAAAATAGTTGGAGCAAACAATATTTTCCTTACCCATACATTCTTTCTCCTCTTATTCATATACATTTTGCTTACCCATATACGTATGCTGTTGGAGTTGCTCTCGGAGTATATCAGATCCAATGTAGTACCTCCGATGTCACTAAAACCGCACGGCCCTGCTATTTGTAATCGAAACTGTATCATCCAATACAAAACCACGTGCCGCTTCCCCAGTCACCAGACGTAGTCAACGCCGCACCAGCACCACATACCGCCACGCGTGCAACCTTATCTACTCGATTTTTTAATTTTTAAAATAGATACGAAATATGTTAAACTTGAAAAATTCCTAGCAAATAATATGCAAGGCCAAATTTAGCAGATAATATATCGTTGGATCCATAAAATTGTGTAGAACCTCATTACGAAAATAAAATTTGAAGTTCGATAAAGCTAAAATTTAATAAATTTCAAAATCTATTTTTGGGTATTTTTATTATAAAACCAATTCTATAAATACAAATAATGCAAAAATATATATTTTATAATCCTCGAGACAAGTAGAATCTTTTCCCACTTTTAAATTTCAATTTTGAATATTTTAGTTTGAGCAATATAGGATTGCCATTTAGGTATTGTGGGCATATCTTTAATTATAAAAATGATTTTTCTGTGATACCTTTTTCAAAAAGCTAATCATTTAGTCCCTTATCCAATACGACTAGAGGGTAAAATTTTAATGTAATTTTAGAATAGAATTATTTAAATATGAAACTATATCCTTCAAATGTTATTTGGGGCATAACTATAATTAGAGAAATGATTTTAACAGGAATCCTTTTGCAAAAATGTTCACTATTGATTCCATTGTCCAATGGGACAAAAGGATACAATTATCAAACATATTTACACCAAATATATATACATACGACCTAGTGCTACTATAAGTACTATGTGGCCAATAATAAATCATATAACAATAATCCTCTCGAGCTTGGACTTTATAAAAATGGTATCTTGGTTAAAGAATATTTATAACATAAATAAAACCTTTTAGCATGCTTGGCTTACCCTTATTTGTATTATATTGACTTGCGTGTTTCCTTTGCTTGTTTATTGATTGCAACATTCGTGAAACTTGTAGATTGCCCGGAAAATATCCATTGTGGTTGTGAGAAGAGTGAATCCAACAACTTCAACTAAGGCAAGTTCGGTACATAAATATCCTACTATTTTCTTATGCACTTGGATTTTTTTCAAAGATTGTATGTGTAGGGCTATCTATTGTATTATTCTATGCCATGCAGACCAGATATGATAGCCACATGTACCTTGACCGATGAGTAGAAAAAACAAAGGAGTTGTATGCTTAGTCATGTAGTAGATTTCATGGTGGATTCATATCAGGTTAGGTGATAGTGAAAAGTTATTTTTTTTGTGTAATAAAAAAACATAACTTAATAAACCACGTGGGTGCATAGGATTGATATTTTGAAGTTGAGTGCCAACCAAGAATCGTATCTATGAGGCCATATCTATGGTCGCACCTCCATATCTATGGGGGCATTTCTATGGAGCCATATCTATGGTTTGCTCATGTCTTATGTGCTCCCATCGAAAGCATCCATGATAAAAGAGATTGGAGACGATCATGTAGGAGCTTCCATGTATGACCACATGTCTTATGGACTCTATCTTGACTGAGTAGGTTGTGGGACGTGACTTGTAGATGTAGAAAGTGTAGGTTGTATGGGTCTGGCTTGTGGATCGGAGGACCGCTTTTGAAAGGACTCATCTCGGTCTTCTCCCGACCATTTCACAATTGTGTGGTTTGTTTGCAGCAGTTGACTGAATCTTGTGGACAAAGTGTATAAACTTCTTGAGCATAGAAAAACTAAGTACTTAGCCATGTCCCTGGTTATAAACAACTTTGAGCAACTAGACATTGAAGCAGTTTGCCTTCCCCCACGTCTCTAAACACGCACTGTGAGGACCCCTCCATGGCGTACTCGTCGGCAATACCACGACAGTTGGGGTCCACCGTGGGGCAAGAGGCGCTCCAGGCTCTTCAGCAGGCGAGGACCAAGATCTTCGTGGGAATCGGCGAAACCGTAGCCATCGGTCACGTTCTCTTCTTCGGCAACATTCCGATCGTCCCTCTCGACGAGTTCTGGATCCCGGCGAAGACGAACCCTACACGGTGTTCGATCGTTCCTATCGGAGACATCCACCTCTTCATCAGTGAAACCGACTCGGACACTAGTTCCCTGGGAGTCGGAGGAGCATCAAGACCCGCACGGACCGCCTACGGGCAGGATACGTTCTCGGAAGGATCGATGTCGGATCTCTCTTTGGAGTTTGCCAGCAAAGGTCGGAAAGCACCAAGACCCGCATGAACTGCCTATGGGAAGGACACGCTCGTGGAAGGATCGATGTCGGATCTCTCTTCGGAGTTTGCCGGCAAAGATCGGAAAAATTCAACCCACCAAAACCGCCCCTGTGCAGGATATAAAGGTGGAAGATCACTGAAAGTCCGATGGCTTCATCCGTGCGTCTGGACAGCAGAGATCCAAGTTCGTCGGCATGGTTACCATCTTCGATATGGCGTGCTGTGTTAAGAGAGAGGGCGAAAACCCCCGCAATTACCTGGCCAGGTGGCTCCGTATACGAGCCGATTTGGCACACTACCCCAATGATGATGCTATGTATCACTTTGTGGAAGGAATGGACCATGGCATGCTTCTCCGGCATTCTCTAAGACGGCAGCAGGCGTCGGGACGTCTCACCTTCGAAAGCATGGTGAACACCGTCAACAACTACGCGGAGGCCGAAGCAGCGGCTCAGACAGCACTTGCGCTCATTGACGGAGCGCCACCGATTCAGCCACCGCCACCACCGCCTCCCGCCGCCATCGCCGAAGTTGCACCACCACCTCCAGTCATCGTCGCGCCCATTGTACCTCCACCCCCCCCCCCCGGTCATCGAGGAAGCCCCGACACCCTCTGACTCTGTGATTGACGCACTTTATGCCGACTTCAGTGTAGACTCAGAGGATATAGATTTCAGCCCAGAGGAGCTAGACTCTGCCATGCAGGAGATGGAGGACGACTACTAGCGCGACAAGCAGGCCAAAAACACCGTCTCGTCCCAAGAAGTGTTCGTCACCATTGGGACGACGATGGATGAAGATCAACCCGGAAGAGCTCCACCTACAGCACTGGACAAAGGGAAGGGACCACTTATTGCTGCTGACAATGATCGCGCGAAAGACATGCCCCCTCTGCCCAACCCAGTGCAGCAGCCACAGGAACTCGGCACCGGACCTGGAATGCGCGGAACCCTATGATGGCGGCATATCGAGATGAAGTGGACGAGATAGCCAAGTGCTTCTTGGGCTACAAAGTCAAGTATGTGCCTAGGGAGCAAAACGAGGCGGCTGATCTGTTGTCTAAGCTTGGATCAGGGCGCAAGCGAATTCCGCCAGGAGTTTTCCTAGAGCATGTACGAAAACCATCCGGGAAGGGAGCATACATCGACAACCTGGATAGAGTTGACTCTTTCGTCCACGTAGTGGCAAAGGTCCCTCTGGCTTGGACAAAACCGTTCATGGATTTTCTCGAACACAGAACTTTGCCCGACGACGAGGTCGAAAGACGACAAATAGTACGTCGAGCAAAGGGCTATACCATAATCAATGGACAGCTCTACAAAAGGAGCACTACTGGTGTATACCTTAAGTGTGTTTCCCATCTAGAAGGTATTGAAATCCTACGCGAAATCCATCTCGAAGATTTCGGGCATCACGCCGCTCCTCGATCATTGGTCGCGAAAGCCTTTCGGCAAGGATTCTACTGGCTGACCGCGAAAGCGGACGCCGACAAGCTGGTTGAAACATGCATGGGATGCCAGTATTCTGCCCGACAACCACATGTTCCTGCTGAAGAATTGCGAGCAATACCAATAACTTGGCCATTTGAAGTCTGGGGGCTAGACATGGTAGGACCGCTACAAACGGCACCATGTGGGTTTACGCACCTGCTAGTAGCAGTTGATAAATTCACTAAATGGATAGAAGTTAAACCCATTAGAAAGCTTGATGGGGCAACTGCCCTCAGGTTTGTCCGAGATCTAGTGGTGAGATTTGGTCTCCCACATAGCATTATCACCGACAATGGCAGCAACTTGTCACTCGTAGAAGTGGAGGCTTATTGTTGGGAGAAGGGCATCCGACTTGACCTTGCATCTGTGGCAAATCCACAATCCAATGGTCAGGTTGAGCGAGCCAATGGATTAATTTTGCAGGGAATAAAGCCACGTCTTGAAGCACCGCTACATAGAGCAGCTGGAGCTTGGGCGGAGGAATTTCCATCTGTGTTGTGGAGTTTACGAACTACACCCAACAGATCCACCGGCTACACCCCTTACTTCATGGTATATGGAGCAGAAGCCATCCTACCCTCCGACATACTTTCCGATGCACCAAGAGTTGCCTCCTACGACGAAGATGACGCTGAAGAATCCAGACGCCTACATGTGGACCTTCTCAAGGAGGAGCGCGTTTTGGCATGCCAAAGATCCGCCATCTACCAGCAGAAGCTACGCAGCTACCATAGTTGCCGCGTATTTCATCGCTCGTTTAAAGAGGGGATTTGGTGCTCCGACTTAAGCAGAAGAAGTCACACAAATTATCCACGCCATTGGAAGGACCGTTCATCATAAGCAAGGAACTACTCAATGGGTCGTACTACCTCGTTGACAATCGTGAACTGAAGGATAGAACCAACAAAGATCATAAGAGTAAGCGACATGACCCGGATGATGACTACTCGGAGCTTGATCGGCCATGAAACATAGCACAACTACGTCCTTTCTACACTTAGCATTTTTTATCTATTGTGTATCTATTTTATGATCAATGAAATAAAGCTCTCTGGTTCACTTATATTTCTGAGTCTTTTACCTCCTTTAGTGTTCATTTTTGGATCATATAAAACCTTTATGCACAAGCTTTGCGATTGCACTTGTGAAAAATCCGTCTACAGGCGTTAGCTTAAGTTTTCTGGTCTACACGTTCTTTGTTGTTTCTATGTGGATTCTGGAGTAGTGACTTTCGGCACTTATTGTCGGTGATTTTGTGCATGTTATTGATGGTGCCATTGGGTATCATCACCTGAGCGCATGGTTCCGACAACGAGTCTTCCGACTCACGATACGTCAAGCATAAAAACCAAAGTAATGGATAAGCCAACACTTGCTTAAAAAATATATACATTCTGGAAATGTTGGAGATATGCCCTAGAGGAAATAATAAATGTATTTATTATTATATATTTATGTTTATGGTAAATGTTTACATTCATGCTATAACAGTATTAACAAGGAAACATTAATACTTGTGTGATTTGTAAAATAAATAAGAGTCCCTAGTAAAGCCTCTTCATAATACTAGCTTGTTGGTTAATAGATGATTGCGGTTTCCCTATCATGAACATTTAGATGTTATTAACAACAAGATCATATCATTAGGAGAATGGTATGATGGACATACTCCTATAGATAAGTGTAGCATAAAGATCAAGTCATTTTAATAGTTCAATTGCTATATGCTTTCTGTTACATAGTAACCTAATTCCTTCGACCATGATATCATGCTTATCACCATCACAGGAAGGATGCTTTGATGACATCAAAGACCACACCGTAACTGGGTGGCTATAAAGGTGGCATTGAGTGTTCGGAAAGTATGGGTTGAGACACATGAATCAAGAGTGGGATTTGTCCATCCATATGACGGATAGATATACTCTGGGCCCTCTCGGTGGAATGTCATCCAATTAGCTTGCAAGCATGTGACTGGCTCACAAGGGATCAGATACCACGGGAACGAGAAAAGAGTACTTATCGGTAACAAGGTTGAACTAGTTATGCAGAGATACCGACGATCAAAACCTCAGATAAGTAAACTATCGTGAGACAAAGGGAAATTGGTATCGTATGTAAGTGGTTCATTCGATCACAAAGTAATCGTAGAAATATGTGGGAGCCATATGAATTTTCAGATTCCTCTATTGGTTATTGTTCGGAGAAGTGTCTCGATCATGTCCGCATAATTCACGAACCGTACGGAGACACACTTAAGGATTCGATGTTGTTGAGTAGTTATGGAATGATGAGTAAGAGACCGAATGTTGTTCGGAGTCTCGGATGGGATCCGGGATATCACGTGGAGATCCGGAATGGTCCGTATAATAAGATTCATATAAGGAAAGTCCTGTTTTGGAGTTGGGGAATGATTCCGGTGTTTTCATCGGTTATGTTCTAGAAGGGTCTGGAAGGTCCGGCATTCTGGAGGGGAAGGGTACATGAATGTGTCATAACAATGTGGAATGGTTGCATCATGTACTAGGTATCATGGCTGAGAAAAATAAAGGGATAAATCAAATCCTAGTTTGAAAAGTCAAACGCCAATTTAAAAAGTCAAACGGCAAGTTTGCTTGGTGGAGGGAGAGTAGGAAACCTACTTGGGGAGGAAGTCCTTCTCCCTCCACCACCAGCCAAGGAGGCCGACTTGGGGAAGGACTCCCTCCCCCTGGCCGGCGCCCTCCCACCTATAAAAGAAGGGGCAGGGGTGCCCCCTCTAGCCTACACCTCTCTCGACCAAAACCCTAACCCTAGCCGCCGGCCTCCTGCTATCATCGTCGCCCTAGGGTTTGCCCTAGCCGCCGACTTAGCGCTCTCCCCAAGCCCTAGCAGCTGGCCTAGCCCTCTCTCCTTGGTGCCTCTAAACCCTAGATCGCCAAGGCCTCTCTCATAGTCCACCATACTCGCCCCGGCTTAAGGCGAAGCCCTGCGAGATCTCCCCTCTACTTCCGGTACCACGCCGTCGTGCTGCCGGATTCACGAGGAGAGTGCTACAACCTTCGCTGCCTGCTGGAACATGGGAGAGGAAGGTCTTCATCGAAAATTTAACGTGACCGATCATGGAAGCGCTGCCGGAACACAGCGCCAGAAGGATCGTCTACACGATCTTGAGATCGGCAAGAGTACGACTACATCACCCACGAGAATCCGATCTCGTTAACCGCTTTGGAATCTTCGAGGGTGAGTTCCTCTATCGACTCGTTGCTACAATCTAGTAGATAAATCTTCGCTTGTTGGTTTGCATGCGGTAGAAATTTTTTGTTTTCCATGCTACGAACCCCTACAGTGGTATCAGAGACGTGTCTATATGTAGATCTGTTGCACGAGTAGAACACAATGGTCATTGTGGGCGGTGGTGCTTTTATTATCAATTGCTTCTTGTGTACTTTGCATCTTGCGGTATGATGGGATGAAGCGGCCCAGGCTAACCTTACATGACATCGTTCATGAGACTTGCTCCACGCTGAACATGCAACTTGTATTGCATAAGTGGCTTTGCGGGTGTCTGTCTCTCCCATTATAGTATAGATCCAATTTACAACGGGCACTTGATAGTTCAAGCATCAATGTTGTGGTTCTTGTTCATAAGTTAGAGCGACACTTATTGAAAGCCCCAAACCACGTAAAATATGCAAAGAAAATTAGAGGCGTCTAACTTTGTTTTGCAGGGGTGTGCTGTGATGTGATATGGCCATGATTGTGATTATATTTGATGTATGCAATGTTCCTTATTGTAAGTTGGCAACCGGCAGGAGCCATATGGTTGTCTTTAAATTCTGTTAAGACCCGCGTGTCTATTCAAAGTAGTTGTAATAGTTGAAGATGGTGGACGACAACCATGGAGCGGCATCATTGACCTTGGTGCAATGCCGGTGATGATGGATATCATGTTTGTGCTTGAAGATGGAGATCGGAAGCACAAAGAAGAAAGGCCATATCATATCACATTTTATGAATTGCATGTGATGTTAATCCTTTATGCATCTTGTATTGCTTAGTTAACGATGGTAGCATTATAAGATGATCCCTCAAGCACACAAAATTTCAAGTTTTAAGGTGTTCATCCTTAGTAAGCACCGTTGCTAAAGCTTGTTGTTTCGAAGCACCACGTGATGATCGGGTGTGTTAGATTCTGCAAGTGTATACAACGTGAGCAAGCCAGAATTGCTCATGCGGAAGCTAAGGTTTGATCTTGACGACCCTAGCATGTACAAACATGGTCTCGGAATACGGATCACCGAAAGGTAAAGCATGAATCATATAGTAGATATGATGAACATGTCGATTGTTCGCCATTGAAGCTACATCAACTCTCGTGATGATCGGTTTTGATGTGGTGGATTTGGTTCGTGTGATCACTAAAACAATGTGAGGGATATTGTTTTGAGTGGGAGTTCACCTAGATTAATTTAACTATTAATTAGAACTCAATTTGTCATAAACTTAATCTAAACTATTGCAGATATGTTGTAGGATCAATGGCGGCCCCTACCATCAATTTTAATGCGTTCCTAGAGAAAGAAAAGTTGAAAACAATGGAAGCAACTTCGCGGATTGGTTCCGCAATTTGAGGATTGTCCTCAATGCTGGTAATTTGACCTATGTTCTGGATGCACCGCTGGGTGACCCGCCTGCAGCCGATGCTACCTATGAGGTAAAGAATGTTTTCCTCGCTCAGAAGAATCAGTACTCCACAGTTCAATGTGCTATCTTGTATGGTTTAGAATCGGAGCTTCAGAAAAGGTTTGAGAACCATGACCCACATAATATTGTCCGTGAACTCAAAATGACATTTGAGGCTCACGCGGCAGTTGAGAGTTATGAGGCTTCCGAAAAGTTCTTTAACTGCAAGATGGAAGAGGGCAGCAGCTCCGTCAGTTAGCATGTGCTTAAGATGTCTGGGCACGCAAACAAACTCCAAAGTTTGGGTATAGTGATTCCTAATTCTTTGGGGATACACCGTGTCCTCCAATCACTACCACCAAGTTACAAGAACTTTCTGATGAACTACAATATGCAAAACATGGACAAGATGTTGCCAGAACTCTTCTCCATGTTGAAATCTGCAGAAGTGGAGATCAAGAAAGAGCACCAAGTGTTGTTGGTCAATAAGACCACCAAATTCAAGAAAGGAAAGTCTAAGCAAAAGGGAAACTTCAAGAACGGCTATAAGAAAGTTGTCGCATCGGGGAAGAAAACCAGGGCTGGACCTAAGCCTGATACTGAGTGCTTTTACTGCAAGCAAGAGGGTCACTGGAAGCGGAATTGCCCAAAGTACTTGGCGGATTTGAAGAACGGCAACATCAAGAAGAAAGGTATATCTCACTAGTACTCGTAGTAGTGCCTGGGTATTTGATACTAGTTCGGTTGCTCATATTTGTAACTCGAAACAGGTGCTGCAGAATAAACGGAAGCTAGCGAAGAACGAGGTGACAATGCGCGTTGGAAATGGATCAAAGGTTGATGTGATCGCGGTCGGCACGCTACCTCTTCATCTACCATCAGGATTAGTTTTATACTTAAATAATTGTTATTTGGTGCCTGCGTTAAGCATGAACATTATATCTGGATCTTGTTTATTGCGAGACGGTTACTTGTTTAAGTCCGAGAATAATGGTTGTTCGATTTATATGAGTAATATGTTTTATGCACATCCACCTTTGATAGATGGTCTATTCTTATTGAATCTCGATTGTAGTAATACACCCATAAATAACATTGAGGCTAAACATTTGAAATTGAGCGATAACTCGACCTATATGTGGCACTGTCGTCTTGGTCATATCGGAGTGAAGCGTATGAAGAAACTCCATTCCGATGGACTTCTTGAATCACTTGATTTCGAATCACTTGAAAGATGCGAAGCATGTGTGATGGGTAAAATGACTAAGACTCCATTTTCTGGTATGATGGAGCGAGCTACGGACTTGTTGGAAATCATACATACCGATATGTGTGGTCCAATGAGTGTAGCATCACGCGGTGGTTATCGTTATGTTCTTACCTTCACGGATGACTTGAGTATATATGGGTATATCTATTTCATGAAACATAAGTCCGAAACTTTTGAGAAGTTTAAGGAATTTCAAAGTGAGGTAGAGAATCAACATAACAAGAAGATTAAATTTCTATGTTCTGATCATGGAGGTGAATATCTAAGTTACGAGTTTGGCGAGCATTTGAAGAAATGCGGAATACTTTCACAATTGACACCGCCGGGAACACCACAACATAATGGTGTGTCCGAACGTCGTAATCGAACACTCTTAGATATGGTTCGTTCTATGATGTCACTTATAGATTTACCGCTATCATTTTGGGGTTATGCATTAGAAACAGCCGCATTCACTTTAAATAGGGCACTATCTAAATCCGTTGAAACGACACCATATGCACTATGGTTTGGGAAGAAACCTAATTGTCGTTCCTTAAAGTGTGGGGTTGCGAAGCTTATGTAAACAAGTTACAGCCGGACAAGCTTGAACCCAAAGCGGAAAAATGTGTGTTCATAGGATACCCGAAGGAAACTATTGGGTATACCGTCTATCATAGATCCGAGGGCAAAATCTTCGTTTCCAAGAATGGATCCTTTCTAGAGAAAGAATTTCTCTCGAAAGAAGTGACTAGAAGGAAAGTAGAACTCGACGAGGTTGTTGAACCTTCTCTCGAACTTGCGAGTAGCGCAGCACCAGAAGAAGTTCCTGTGGCGCCTACACCAATAAGAGAGGAAGCTAATGATGATGATCATGAAACTTCGGTTGAAGTTGCTACAGAGCCTCGCAGGTCAACGAGAAATCATACCACTCCTGATTGGTATGATCCCGTTATGAGTGTCATGTTGGTGGACAACACCGATGACCCTACGACATATGAGGAAGCAATGATGAGCCCAGATTCCAATAAATGGCAAGAAGCCATGAAATCCGAGATTGGATCCATGTACGAAAACCAAGTATGGACTTTGGTGGACTTACCGGATGGCAGGAAGGCTGTCGAGAACAAATGGATTTTCAAGAAGAAAACAGATGCTGATGGTAATGTTACTGTCTATAAAGCTCGAGTTGTCGCAAAAGGGTTTCGAAAAATTCAAGGAGTTGACTATGATGAGACTTTCTCACCAGTAGCGAAGCTAAAGTCTGTAAGGATTATGTTAGAAATCGCTGCATATTACGATTATAAAATATGGCAGATGGATGTCAAAACAGCGTTCCTCAATGGAGACATTGATGAAGAGTTGTATATGATGCAACCCAAAGGTTTTGTCGATCCTAAAGATGCTAACAAGGTATGCAAACTTCAAAGGTCCATATATGGATTGAAGCAAGCATCCCGAAGATGGAATCAACGTTTTGATAAAGTAATCAAAAGTTTTGGTTTTATACAAACTTATGGAGAAGCTTGTATTTACAAGAAAGTGAGTGGGAGCTCTGTAGAATTCTTAATACTATATGTAGATGACATATTGTTGATTGGGAATGATGTAGACCTTCTTAATAGTGTCAAGGAATATTTGAATAATAGTTTTCCAATGAAAGATCTTGGCGAAGCAGCTTACATATTAGGCATAAAGATTTATAGAGATAGATCGAGACGCCTAATATCATTGTCACAAAGTACATATTTGGACAAAGTTCTAAAGAGGTTTGGAATGGAAGATAGCAAGAAAGGGTTCTTACCCATGTTGCCCAATACAACCTTGAGTAAAACTCAAAGTCCCGCAACGACAGAAGATAGAGAAAGGATGAGTAGGACTCCCTATGCCTCAGCCATAGGATCTCTAATGTATGTCATGCTATGTACTAGACCCGACATTGCATATGCTGTTAGTTTAACTAGCAGATATCAAAGTGATCCAGGAGTGGATTATTGGACAACGGTCAAAAACATCCTTAAGTACTTGAGAAGAACTAAGGATATGGTTCTTTCTTATGGAGGTGATGAACAGCTCGTTGTTAATGGTTACACCGATGCTAGTTGGAACACCGATCCAGACGATTCTAAATCTCAATCTGGATACGTATTTATTTTGAATGGTGCAGCAGTTAGCTGGAGGAGTGCAAAGCAAAGTGTTGTTGCGAGACCTTCAACTGAATCGGAATACATAGCTGCTTCGGAGGCTTCACAAGAAGCGATATGGATGAAGGAGTTCATTATAGAGCTCGGTGTGGTTCCAAGTGCGCTGGACCCAATGTCTATCTACTGTGATAACATGGGCGCCATAGCCAATGCGCAAGAACCAAGGTCACACAAGAAGCTGAAGCACATCAAGCTACGTTTTCACGCTATTCGAGAACATGTCCAAGATGGTGACATAAAGATTTGCAAAGTACACACAGATCTGAATGTGGCGGATCCGTTGACTAAACCTCTCCCGAGGGCAAAACATGACCAACACCAAACTGCCATGGGTGTTCGGTATATTACCATGTAATCTAGATTAGTTGACTCTAGTGCAAGTGGGAGACTGTTGGAGATATGCCCTAGAGGCAATAATAAATGTAGTTATTATTATATATTTGTGTTTATGATAAATGTTTACATTCATGCTATAACAGTATTAACAAGGAAACATTAATACTTGTGTGATTTGTAAACTAAATAAGAGTCCCTAGTAAAGCCTCTTCATAATACTAGCTTGTTGGTTAATAGATGATTGCAGTTTCCCTATCATGAACATTGAGATGTTATTAACAACAAGATCATATCATTAGGAGAATGGTATGATGGACATACTCCTATAGATAAGCGTAGCATAAAGATCAAGTCATTTTAATAGTTCAATTGCTATATGCTTTCTGATACATAGTAACCTAACTCCTTCGACCATGAGATCATGCTTATCACCATCACCGGAAGGATGCTTTGATGACATCAAATACCACATCGTAACTGGGTGGCTATAAAGGTGGCATTGAGTGTTCGGAAAGTATGGGTTGAGACACATGAATCAACAGTGGGATTTTTCCATCCATATGACAGATGGATATACTCTGGGCCCTCTCGGTGGAATGTCATCCAATTAGCTTGCAAGCATGTGACTGGCTCACAAGGGATCACATACCACGGGAACAAGAAAAGAGTACTTATCGGTATCTAGGTTGAACTAGGTATGCAGAGATACCGACGATCAAAACCTCGGATAAGTAAACTATCGTGAGACAAAGGGAAATTGGTATCATATGTAAGTGGTTCATTCGATCGCAAACTAATCATAGAAATATGTGGGAGCCATATGAATTTCTAGATTCCTCTATTGGTTATTGTTCGGAGAAGTGTCTCGATCATGTCCACATAATTCACGAACCGTAGGGGACACACTTAAGGATTAGATGTTGTTGAGTAGTTATGGAATAATGAGTAAGAGACCGAATGTTGTTCGGAGTCTCGGATGGGATCCGGGATATCACGAGGAGATCAGGAATGGTCCGGAGAATAAGATTCATATAAGGAAAGTCTTGTTTCGGAGTTGGGGAAAGATTCCGGTGTTTTCATCGGGAATGTTCTAGATGGGTCCGGAAGGTCCGGCATTCCGGAGGGGAAGGGTACATGAATGTGTCATAACAATGTGGAATGGTTGCATCATGTACTAGGTATCTTGGCTGAGCAAAATAAAGGGATAAATCAAATCCTAGTTTGAAAAGTCAAACGCCAATTTGAAAAGTCAAACGACAAGTTTGCTGGTGGAGGGAGAGTAGGAAACCTACTTGGGGAGGAAGTCCTTCTCCCTCCACCGCCGGCCAAGGAGGCCGACTTGGGGGAGGACTCCCTCCCCCTGGTCGGCGCCCTCCCACCTATAAAAGAAGGGGCAGGGGTCCCCCCTCTAGCCTACACCTCTCTCCACCAAAACCCTAACCCTAGCCGCCGGCCTCCTGCTGTCGCCGCCGCCCTA
Organism: Avena insularis; assembly: GCA_023614405.1. NCBI lineage: Eukaryota > Viridiplantae > Streptophyta > Magnoliopsida > Poales > Poaceae > Avena > Avena insularis. The sequence continues at coordinate 21,608,907 of CM042691.1, read as the reverse complement.
GGGTTTGCCCTAGCCGCCGGCCTAGCCCTCTCTCCTTGGTTCCTCTAAACCCTAGATCGCCAAGGCCTCTCTCATAGTCCACCATACTCGCTCCGGCTTAAGGCGAAGCCCTGCGAGATCTCCCCTCTACTTCCGGTACCATGCCGTCGTGCTGCCGGAATCACGAGGAGAGTGATACAACCTCTGCTGCCTGCTGGAACAAGGGAGAGGAAGGTCTTCATCGAGTACCGAACGGGTGACCGACTACGGAAGCGCTGCCGGAACGCAGCGCCGGAAGGATCGTTTACATGATCTTGAGATCGGCAAGAGTACGACTACATCACCCACGAGAATCCGATCTTGTTAACCGCTTTGGAATCTTCGAGGGTGAGTTCCTCTATCGACTCATTGCTACAATCTAGTAGATAGATCTTGGCTTGTTTGTTTGCATGCGGTAGAATTTTTTTGTTTTCCATGCTACGAACCCCTACAGGAAATAATTCTTAAGTAGCAGGACATACATCATTGTTTTCTGCCTTAAGTTAATACATGGTTTTTTCCACATAACACATTTAGAGGAAACAAATATTACAAATTGTTCTTATTCCTCTGGCGTAGGCGACTTGGAAGCAGCATCACCGGCAGCAGGAGAGTCACCCTGAAAGTCGGCAGTGTTGAGGGACTCGGAGGAGTTTTGTTCTCCGCCATCAATGGTGTTCATTGCACGAAGACGTTGACGTCGACCAACTCGGCGACTCTGGTGTCATAACCCACGAGAGACGACAAGATAGATTCATGGTTTATCTCCTTGCCTTCGTCATCTACGTCGGGAATACCAGAGGTTACCGTGTCGATGTTGGCATCCTCGTAGTGTGCCTTGACCATGGATAGCGCCATCCTTGCACCGGCCTGTGCAGATGAAGCTTTCCAGCTTGTAATACGCTCGGGGGCTTAGTGCAGAATCTCCGAGAACTTCGTCACAGAGTCCGATGCTTTGATGTTGATCTGGAGGGGCTTGGCAATCTCTTTAGCCCGCATGATGGCGGTGTTGATGAAGTTGCCGGCAAGGACCATGCATTCTTTTGCCAGAGGAGGTGACCGGGTTAAACCCATAGGAGCTGTAAATTCCCGACAAAGGAGGGCATGAGTTCAAAAAGTCAGAATATCTAGACTACAGAAATACAAGATGGAGAAAAACTTACTGAAGATGCTGGCCTCAGCTTGCCAAAGGGTATCCGCCATGGAGTCCCGCTCTTGTTGAAGGAGCTTGTACGCCTCGTGATGGCGTTGATTTTGCTCATCAGCAGCTTTTTTCTGCTCGTTCACAATCGCGATCTCCTCCTTCAAACGGTTATCTCCTCGGTGGCGGAATCCTGCAAGGCTTCCATTGATTCTTCATGCATTTTCAGCATGTCCTTCCTCTCCTGCTTGAGGATCTTGTTCTCGCTATCCAGCTGCTGAATATGCTTGGACTGCTCGACAATATCCTTAGCCTTGGCAACAGCCTCTGCAAGTCGAATAAACAACAGTACACAGTGAGTACTCGGATAATTTGGGCACAAAACCAAGTCGGAATGCGAAAAAGAAAGGAAAAGAGATGCTTGTTCTTGATGATCTGTTCCTTCAAGAAGACAGTTTTACCCTTTTCGGCCTGCAAGTCTGCGCGCATCTTCTGGTACTTGTCGTTGGACATGCCCCTCCGAGCATTCTCATTCTATGGAAAGAAGAAAGTTAATCGTTGATTGGTCTACTTGGAGCCTCTAGCCAGAAAATTTCCACCTAGACGCTCGGGGGCTATAGCGAGAGTTTTTATCTTAGCAATATGCTTAGCCTTTCTTTAAGCATCTAGTCGAAACTAATTCAGTTTTCGATTAGAGGCTTGGGGGCTACAGTATAAAGTTTTAACTCAGATGTATGCTTAGTTTCTCTTTAAAGCATCTAGTCGGAACTAATTCAGTTACAACTAGAAGCTTGGGGGCTATAGTATCGAAATTTATAAACACTGCGTATGCTACTCATAAAAGGATCTAGTCGGAATGATTCATTCAAACTACATGCTTGGGGGCTATAGTGAGAAGTTTTCTAGCTTAGTCACTGTTAGAGTATTTAGATGCAAAGACCTATGGTTTTCCATCTAAATACTCGGGGGCTACAGTGGGATACTCATATGAAATGCAAAAGGCAAATAAAACATACAATTGCAATGATCTTGAGATTGGTAGCTCTCTCGGCCAGCACCTTGCCAAAGGATACGTTGTTTCCTTGCAAGATATCTGCTTGCCGGAGGAGCTCCTCGAGACCGCACGTTGGAGATGTCGGCGCCGCACCAGGAACCAAAGAAGTGCTACCCGGCATAAGAGCCGGATAGACTATCTTCGGGAACTCTATGGCTTTGTAGGGGCGAGGACGCCGCCTTCGGTAGAGGTACCACCTTCCACCACCGCCTTACCTCTACCGATGGCATCCTTAGCTGGAGCTTCAGCCATTGGTTGTGCGGCACTTTCCTGCGTTGCCTGTTCGCCGACAACAGCAAGCTCGGTTGAGGCACCTGAGTCCACTTCCATGGCGGAAGGGCCAACTGCTTTCTTGGCTTGAGAGCTTGTTAGAGCGGACGAAGGCTTGACGACAGGAGTGACAGGGGCGATGGCGGGATATGCGTCGCAATGCAGCATATCCTTGATGGTTCTAGAAGCCCCCAAAGTTTTGGAGGTCTTCTTCAAGCTGGTCGTGGCTTTTTTCTGAAATGTGCAAAATGCATAAGTACAGGAATAAGACAGATGAATGGACATCTTCGGAGAGAAATAAGCTTACACAAGAGGGGGTGCTTTGGCAAAAGGGATCCCAGTAATCTTTCTTTTCTCCGCCTCTAGGGCGGCAGTAGTCTTTTTGGAGGCTCCACCCTCCGTCCTCTTCTTCTTGCCTCCGTTGGCAGCGTCAGAGGTGGAGCTCTTCTGCTTTCGCCAACGGAGCATCGTCGTCGGACACGACGGTGATTTCCTTCATCTTTGGTCCATAGATTTTGGGAGCCATGCTGTCCTCATCTATGTCGCAAAGCTGTTAAGCGAAAAAACACCGTGTTAGATGAGATGTTAATGGTTAGATGGAAGAACTGGAGTATATGTCATACACGGAAAATAAATACCTTTGGGAACTTGCTCTCTACGAACATGTCGTAGGTGATGGTGAAGCCACGCTGTCTATCCTTCACCTTGACGATGTCCTTGAGGCGAAGCTTGACGGAGTTACTCGAGAAGTTATCCTTGGAGATGCGGAGGCTATCCCTTCTATCGTTGGTATACTCGTGCATCAGCTTCAAACGGTTCTGCAGAGGCTATATCTGCCTGATGAACCAGCACATGGCTAGGTCCAATACGGTCAAACTCGTATCTACGAGCCACTCTATCCGCCTTATAGCGCGGGAAGCGTCGATGTCGGAGGGAAGCGAGGCCTGGGATCTCCATGTCGAGGCTTCAGCGGCAGCTCCATCGACAAAGTCCGGGTACGTGACTTCTCGGCCAGCCAGAGGGACATCTGAGCCGTAGAAGTATGTTCGTTGCCAGTTCTTGCAGGACTCATGGCCGACAATGTCGGGGAACCGCCGACCAGGCCGCATCTTGAAGCTTATGGTGCCACAATTTCTAAGTTCGTCTTTGCTGGCTCCGGCTTTGCGCTAGACGGTAAAGAAGTATATGAAGAGGTCTAGCCTAGGCCTAATCCCTAAGTATCCCTCGCAAAGAGACGCGTAGTTGCTAAGCGCTAGGATGCTGTTGGGAGAGAGGTTCTGAGGCTGTACTCAGTAATGATTGAGGACAGCAAGGAAAAGTTGGAGATGGGCAGGGAGACGCCGCTTACCAGTTGGGCTTTGAGGTAGACCTTTTCTCCGACTTGGGGAGAAGGTGTGACCTCACCGGCCGGCACTGCCCGCCATGCGAGCCCCTCCGTCGCAGGGAGGTAGCCTTCAACGATCAACTCCTTGATGTCATGGTCTGTGATGTCCTAACCGCGCCTGTCGCCTTTGTGGGAGTCGCTTTCCTCCTCCAGTAGCTCCAGCGTCATTGGATTATGGTCGCCACCGGTGGTTCCGACCACCGCGGACATGGGGATGACCAGGCCCTTTGGGTAAAAATTCCACCGCAGTTACTATTTATGATCTCCAGCATCAAGATTCGTGCAGCTGGATCGAATGGTTGCCGTGCAGATGACGTGTGCGGGGATGTGCGCGGAGATTTCGCCATGTCTCAACCGTCGCCGCCAATGGTTCGTATCGCTCACGCGGGAAAAATGGACATGATTGCGTTTTCTGCATGTGTGAGTTACGAGGCGTCGCTGACCTATGCCTACGTCGCCATGGCTGTCACTAGAAGATGAACCATCACATCAGAAGATTCCGGCATGGACGGATCCAGTCCGGCTATGGAAGAGTACAATGGAAGATTCAGCAATTCTCCGACTTACATATTGAAGACGGAGAAAACCTTGCAGGGTTCTTTGGAAAGGACTACAAGATGTTGCTTGACGATTTGCCGACATCCATCTAGACGGAGCAGTCCACGTGAAGAGGCAAGACGACGCAAGATCTCGGAGTTCTCCAGGGGCTACTGTTGGGGATATGCTATATGGGTATCCTCATAGAATGTCCTCTATCCGGATAACCCGGGTGGCCCAGAGTTGGTAGCATGTCCTATGGCCTTCTGGGCGGCCTAGTTAGATGGATCCAAAAGGGAGGCCCATGCCGGATAAAGCAAGGCTACGGTGGAGTCACCAGCGTACCCGGAGCCTTGGAGTACAAGACAAGCTAGACTAGTTATAGTCAGTGTAGGACTCTGTAACCTGTCCGGCTAGGACTTTTCCCTGTAACCCTAGGACCTGGCGACTATATAAGTCGGGCCTATGGAGCCTTTAGGCCACAACCTCAGACAACTTCACATAACCTCGCACAACGAACCAATCTCTGTAACTCGGCGTATTGCCATTATAGTGATTTATAGCAGGAGTAGGATTCCGCCACCATTGTGGTATCTGAACCTTGGTAAGCTGTGTTACCTCGTACCCGTCAACCGTCCGCCTTCCCCCACGTCTCTAAACACGCACTATGAGGACCCCTCCATGGCGTACTCATCGGCAATACCACGACAGTGGCTGCACCCGGCGCTTGAGGAAGGTGAGGATGATGTCGACACCATTGACCTCTTTGCCCGGCACCAGCTGAAGAGCCTCCACCCGCTCGTAAAGCCTCTCCACCTCTTCGGATTCACCTTCCATGATGTGGTTCTTCCACGATATCTTTCAGATGATCTGCTGGGAGGAATCGAGGGGGGCAAGCCCATATTGCTGATCGTCCAGCTTAGAATCACATATGTAGAACCACTTCCGGCGCCATTGCTGAACGGACTCGCAGATAGAAAAAGAGAAGAATTGGATGAAGGAGCAGATGGAAATGATACATCCACCGAGCGGATAAACACCACTGGCCCCAGATTGCCTCTTCACGGAATATAGATTCTGGAAGAGGCTAAAGTGCGGCTCGATACCGAGCCAGCACCCGCAAAGAGTTATGAAGAAAGTGATGTGAAGAAGAGAATTGGGAGAAAAATGATGCAATTGAATCTCGTAGAAGAAGAGGAGTCCATGAAAAAATCATGAACATGGAGAGAGAGGACACAGATGACAAATGCATAAAACATCACCCAAAACCCTTTGGGTGGGCGGGGGATTACCCCATCACTAGGGAGGATGGCGTCCTCCTTGTTCTAGGGAATCAACCCAGAATCGCGAAGCTTACGCAGATCCCTGTCACGCATCTCTATGCACCTTCACCGCTATCAGTGATACGGGCCGTCGCGGCGACCTTCTTCCCGCCGGAGGCGGCGCTTTAACCAGCTCCGGCGGTGGTCTTCTTCGGCTTGCCCATCATGCGGCGTCAAGTATGGCGGTGTGCATGGAGAAAAGAAGAGGGAAAGATGCGAAGAAGTTCTAGTGCACAGTGGAGGAAAGAAAAGCTCGCTAAAATGGAGGCAAGAAAGATGAGAAAATGGCAAAGGGTAAAAGAAAATCACTGTTTACCCACGGTATTAAAGGAGGAAGACGACACACATGAGCCATTGATCCAGAAGCCCTAGCGCACACCCCAAATCTAACCCTACACGTGTAAGCACAACAACGAACCGTTGCTAGCACGACGTGCACTATGCACGGAAATCGAGGAGACGCCGTAATTTTCACCATGTCTACACGAGACTAGTCAACTTGAAGTCAGACAGTGGGACCCACGATAGTCTTGTCGCATCATCTCTGTCGCCGCAGACGGTTGAGATCACCAATCGTCAACACTGACATCATCAAGGCCAAGCCATCAACGGCTGGAAATTTTCGGCTGGTCAATCAAGTACTTACTCGAATCTACGATTCGAGAAATTACTCAGGAGCTACTTCTCTCAGGAGAACTAGCAGCGCACCTGAGAAATGACTAACGTACTACACCTTGCATCTATCCTCGAGTCCTACGCCGAGTCTACGACTCCACTACAGACTCGGGGGCTACTCCATAGGGAGCGTCAGTTGAGCATCCGAAAAAATTGTGTCCTTCGTACCTATATTAAAAACGATTGAATAAAAGTCTCTGCTCGAGTCTACGACTCGAACAGACACTCGGGGCCTACTCCCATAGGGAGAGCTGGCCGTGCATCCTATGAATTTTTCGACTACGATCCTTCGAATCAAATACAACAAAAATCTTTTTGGCAACTTTGCCCAAACCAATGATAAGTGAGAAGAATTCTCCTTGGCCACCCAAAACACCTCCGCCGTGACAAAAACTTCGGATGTTGTGTCTACGGTGCAAATATAAGTCCTACAGATATCATCTGATGGCTTGGTAACGCACCTAACTACGCTTTGCCAGTAAACTCCCGTGTCAACAGGCACGATGAAAATCCTAACGGACGCGTTGGGTACATCAATTGAAAAACACTGGGATTCGACTCCTGTAAGTCCGCAACGGCCTGAGTCGAATCACACCTGCAATCGTTCCAAATTCTAGTCTGGGGACTCGAGTTTGATGAAGATCATGTTGTTTTGTCCTATGACAGTTAACTGGCCCTGATCCGTCGGGAGAGTCAGGCATGCGCATCAACAATCCTTATGAACTAAATATTTCTCCTTTTAAAACAGGTTCAACTACATAGCACCCGAAAGATTGAAGAGTCTCCAGCCGAATATACGATTCGACTGAATCCTCGGAGGCTACTGACATGGTTATATACCATGGGTACACAACATTGGTATACCTGGTCCAGCCCAAGGAAGGCCCACGTCAAGACACGTGGCCTGTGGATATTTCGGGTGGCCCAAGCCCATGATGTCTTCGGATCCTTGGAGAACAAGTCTATAGTAGAAAGAATTTCAAAGGGTAGCAACCCTAATTTGTAACCACTCGACCTAGGCCTGGACCTTCCTATCTATATAAAGGCCAGGAGGGTATGGCGAGAAGGATCTCTTCCCCCACCGCATACACATCCACGCCAAATTGCATGTACGCACCCCTGTAACTTTCGGTTCAACCGTAATCAAGAGCAGACAAGCAGGAGTAGGGTTTTCCCTCCGAGGGCCTAAACCTGGGTAAACCTCGTGTCCCGTGTTGCTTGTTCGTTAACCGTTCCACGATCTCTAGCATCCCATTTTCTAGAAAACCCATGTCCATAACAATGGGCATTGACGAGATCAAACCTCGTCACTTACAAAACCAAAGAAGGGTACTCAGCTATTTGAAGCGAAAGCACTTGATAGAATTCCCATGTGTCCTCGAGAACGTTTGGTACTCATTTGTATTTCCACCAGCTTGTCCTTTGCTAAGAAAGGATTGGGCCACTTGCTCCAATTGTTTGATGTCTTTTTTACTTGCACTTTATTTCTTTGTTTTATCATAAAACCCCTAAAAATCTGTTTGCTAAGTATTTACAAAGATTTTCTGCTCCATACCACTAGTCAACAACTTCTGCTCCTTGTTGGGATCGACACTCCTATTTATCAAAAGTACTATAATACACCCCCTATACTTGTGGGTCATCAAGCAACCACTAAATGGCTAATTCAAAATGATACCGCCCCATTTTTCAAATACTAGACCACCTTACATGGACAATGTCCCAACAGGAGAATCTCAAACCTTTCCGTCCACCCTAGGTGAAAAAGACAAATTCCCACCGAATCGGTAGGAAGTGGGTCAGATATGAACTACATGTACATTATCTGATGCTCATGATTTTTTACAAAAATCATTTTTAGGTTCACAATATGCTATTTCATGAGAGATCATATGCAATTTTAGCGAGGCTTAGCCGCGAGCTAAGAATCTTTTTGCCCATCGTTCGATAAAGTTTGATGATAGTTTAAAATGGACATAAAAAATTAAAAAATAATCGAAACAATGTAAAACCTTCGTGTGGTGTCATATTATGTGACATAGTTGGAAGGAAAAAATATCAAACTTAGTATATTGATTATGTCTCAAAAACCTTCACAAAATGACCTATCTCATTCGAGGTTTCCTGATTTTCATATCAAATGACCAATGTTATGGGTAGAATCAAGACATAGGTTGTGATAATGTGTCCATATTGTGCATGCATGTACATCATGGGATGGAAAACAATGTTGCAAGAGGAAATTTTCCTTTTCGTTGAACCTAAAAGCCATTTTCCATTTTCCGTGAGCAAAAAATGGGGGGTTTTTGTGAAGCAACCACCAAATGGCTATTGCAAATGCTACCACCCCATTTTTACAAGGTTATATGCATGTCATATCTGGGTTACTCACATTTCTCTGATCGATTTAGACATTTTATTTGTCGAAATCCGATTTGCGGATTTAAATATATGAATTATTCCATATTAAATAGAAAAAGGAAAAAATAAAATCATTTTATTTGTTAATTGGATTCAGAATTATTATTACTTATTCATTGTTGTCAACTAAATAATTATTTGGAATCTAAAATTAAGATGTGTGACATCATGTTCCAAGAGTTAATAGGATTAAAATGAAAGTATTACTGATAAGTTATTATTTCTTTCTCGGAAGCTCATTCGGAAGGAATGAAAAAGTTAAGCATACTACGGCTAGAGTAGTGTTAGGATGGGTGATAGAAGGGAAAGTTTGATTATGAGTGCAATTTGACCTAATATTAAGCATACAAAGTGTAATTATGAGTGCAATTTGACCTATATGAGAATATCAAGTAAATAATATTCAAAAAAGATTGAAAAACAATTGAATTTTTTTCATTTTTTTTGAAAAAACAATCTCTTTGCCGTGTACTTTTCCACGAGACACACGGCAAAGGCAGCTTCTTTGCCGTATACTTTTCAAGAAGACACACGGCAAAGAATAGACACGGTCATCTTCCCGTGAACCGTCATCTCACTTTTTTGCCGTGTATACACGTAAGACACAGGGCAAAGGTTTTGCCGTGTCTTATTTAGAAAACACACCGCAAAGGGCCTTTGCCGTGGCGAACGTTGTCGTGTGGCATTTGCCGTGCGTATACACACGGCAAAGCCATGTTTTTTTGCCCACACGACAAAGAGCCGGTGTCCCGTAGTGGTTATGTGAGATTTTTTTGGTTCTCGCTTACTTGAGTTGCCTTTGTTGCTTGTTGTATTGTTCACTGTTTGATGTGAAGATGGACGTATCGCTTCTCGCTGGTTGTTCTTCTGTTGGTCACTGTGCTGCTGCTTGTTTTGTTGCTGGTCGCTGTGCGGCTGATGTGTTGTTGGATTCCTTGTTGTATTGATCGTGACGGTTGGATAATTACATGATGTATTGTTACAGTTGTTGGCTGTTTGCTTGAGGATTGCCAGTCGTATATTTTGTAGGTGTTTACGACTCTTTTCTATGCTTTTATATGTTTTTGTAAGTGTAATCCAATCTATCAACTGTCTCTAACTTAAGAAACGCTGCTTTCCTTCTACAGACTGTTATAAAAATTAAAAGGAATGAAACATAAAGAAGTGAAGCACAACCAACAGGTGAGCACACACTGTCTGATACGTAGATTATGGGTGAAGTTCTAAAGGAGCATAACTCCTCAAGCACCTTCCTTTCTAGCATGAGCTACTCATCAAGATGTGGAACCTCTGGGACTTCTGGGACTCATGGAGAGCTAGAAGAAATAATTGAACAGAAGAGAGAGGAAGTAGAGGGACTTGAGATGTACAAGCAGCAGTTAACCGAGAGAGTTAAGTACAAGAGGCTGCAGTTGAAGGTATGCAAAGGAAGCAATAAAAATTGGAATATCCGAAAAACAGCCCAGAAGAGAAGACGAAATTCTATAAAAAGAAGAAAGAGGAAACATAGCACATTATTAGTTTCAATCTTACGAAACTAAGCACCATACGTGATGGTTCATGAAGGCCATCATTATATGGTGGTGTTATTATTGTATCATGAACCTAGCTAGTTGGTCTTTACTTATGTTAGTTTTCCATTGATACTTAATTATTTACGATGATATTTGGTTTTGAGTTAGATATATATTGTGATTTCGATAATCAATAATTTTAATAGTATTATATAAAAGGGAAATAATAGTACACGAAAAAATTCTAGAAAAGAATACGTGCAAAAAATTATTATTAATTATTGAAATAAGTAATGGGAAAATTATATAGAAATACATATTATTTTAGGGAAAATTCAATAAACAATTTCAGAAAAATAATTCTTTTCAAAATTAATCAAATGACATCATCCATGACGCTAAACCATGACGTTATATTCTAGCTTTATATGATCTCCTAGGTGGTGACATCACATATTACATCATGCCTAATGATGCTTGTGACCTAGGTGGTGACATAACATTGGTGACATCACATATGACGATGCTTGTGACAATGCTTGTGACACTAGAATAACGTCACGTTGGTGTTTTCTGTGATGAATTTTGATATTTCACGACGTGTTGAGCTCTTCGGAGCAACTTCAACAACTACCTATGTACGAATAAGAGGAACAATAACTACTTTTTTGGTATAAGAGTGGCATAAAACTTGCTCCAACGGCTTAACCATAAGTGGTCCCTACAAAATTATGGGTGATCACCTCTTTTTTTCACCTCCTATCCATATATGGATAGATGGACATTAATTTTGGATAAGAGGCAAATTTTACCCAAATTTTTCCATGTCAGCGAAATCCCAGGCGGGGGCCGTCCAACTGCTTGCACAGAAATTTCGCATGGTCCCACCCGAGGATAATGCCACACATCGTCGTTTCTCCAACCGCTGGCGACCACCCCCATCGGTCCATCTGCGCCCCTCCACCTCCGCCCAGCCCGCTAGCCTCCACCGCCCCCGAGCGCCCCTTCTATTGACCGGGAGCGAGCCATGATGGCCGCCCCCATTGGCGCGCCTCTAGCTCCAATTCACCGGGTGGAGCCTCTTCCAAGCCTGCAGACAGCTCCGCCGCCGTCCTATCCGCGAGCTCCACCACCTGCCCCCTACAAGCAAGCACCGTGAGCCATCCCGCGTGCGAGCTCTAGTCGCCGGTCTCGACCAAGTTCCCGTCGAGCGCCGACCTCAATCCCGGCCACCGTGCCCCGGCAACGACGCATGCGAGGCCTAGGCACGCAGCGACGCGGGCAAGGATCAGACAAGCAGCGGCTCCAGCGAGGCCGAGGTGTAGCATGCATGGAGTTCACCACCGACGGCTGTTCTTGATTACTTTTTTATTGTTTTGTGTAGGGCCCTCGGTGTAAAATGATATATTGTATTGTAATTATTTATTATTTAGGTCCCGGTTGTGTTTTGGCTAGACAAAAAATAGATAAACTGTTGGAGCAAACAATATTTTCCTTACCCATACATTCTTTCTCCTCTTATCCATATATATTTTGCTTACCCATATATACTATGCTGTTGGAGTTGCTCTCAGAGTATATCAGATCCAATGTAGTACCGCCGATGTCACTAAAACCGCACGGCCCTGCTATTTGTAATCGAAACTGTATCATCCAATACAAAACCACGTGCGGCTTCCCCAGTCACCAGACGTAGTCAACGCCACACCAGCACCACATACTGCCACGTGTGCAACCTTATCTACTCGATTATTAAATTTTTAAAATAGACACAAAATATGTTAAACTTGAAAAATTCCTAGCAAATAATATACGAGGCCAAATTTAGTAGATAATATATCGTTGGATCCATAAAATTGTGTAGAACCTCATTATGAAAATAAAATTTGAAGTTCTATAAAGCTAAAATTTAATAAATTTCAAAATCTATGTTTGGGTATTTTTATTATAAAACCAATTCTATAAATACAAATAATGCAAAAATATATATTTTATAATCCTCGAGACAAGTAGAATCTTTTCCCATTTTTATATTTCAATTTTGAATATTTTAGTTTGAGCAATATTGTAGGATTGCCATTTAGGTATTGTGGGCATATCTTTAATTATAAAAATGATTTTTCTGTGATACCTTTTTCAAAAAGCTAATCGTTTAGTCCCTTATCCAATAGGACTAGAGGGTAAAATTTTAATGTAATTTTACAATAGAATTATTTAAATATGAAACTATATCCTTCAAATGTTATTTGGGGCATAACTATAATTAGAGAAATGAGTTTAACAGGGATCCTTTTGCAAAAATGTCCACTATTGATTCCATTGTCCAATGGGACAAAAGGATACAATTATCAAACATATTTACACCAAATATATATACATACGACCTAGTGCTACTATAAGTACTATGTGGCCAATAATAAACCATGTAACAATAATCCTCTCGAGTTAGGACTTTATAAAAATGGTATCTTGGTTAAAGAACATTTATAACATAAATAAAACCTTTTAGCATGCTTGGCTTACCCTTATTTGTATTGTATTGACTTGCGTGTTTCCTTTGCTTGTTTATTGATTGCAACATTCGTGAAACTTGTAGATTGCCCAGAAAATATCCATTGTGGTTGTGAGAAGAGTGGATCCAACAACTTCAACTAAGGCAAGTTCGGTACATAAATATCCTACTATTTTCTTATGCACTTGGATTTTTTCAAAGATTATATGTGTAGGGCTATCTATTGTATTATTCTATGCCATGCAGACCAGATATGATAGCCACATGTACCTTGACCGATGAGTAGAAAAAACAAAGGAGTTGTATGCTTAGTCATGGAGTAGATTTCATGGTGGATTCATATCAGGTTAGGTGATAGTGAAAATTTATTTTTTTATGTAATAAAAAAACATAACTTAATGAACCACATGGGTGCATAGGATTGATATTTTGAAGTTGAGTGCCAACCAAGAATCATATCTATGAGACCATATCTATGGTCGCACCTCCATATCTATGGGGGCATTTCTATGGAGCCATATCTATGGTTTGCTCATGTCTTATGTGCTCCCATCGAAAGCATCCATGATTAAAGAGGTTGGATACGATCATGTAGGAGATTCCATGTATGACCACATGTCTTATGGACTCTATCTTGACTGAGTAGGTTGTGGGACAGCCTCCGTGACTTGTAGATGTAGAAAGTGTAGGTTGTATGGGTCTGGCTTGTGGATCGAAGGACCGCTTTTGAAAGGACTCATCTCGGTCTTCTCCCGACCATTTCACAATTGTGTGGTTTGTTTGCACCAGTTGACTGAATCTTGTGGACAAAGTGTATAAACTTCTCGAGCATAGAAAAACTAAGTACTTAGCCATGTCCCTAGTTATAAACAACTTTGAGCAACTAGACATTGAAGCAGTTCAAGAATCTCTCCATTCTAGTTTTTTAAATTAAAATTTTAATTAGTAAACAATGGAAGGAGGGTTCATTTATATATATATCAATGGTACCTAGGGTCACTGATATCTTTCAGCGTTACCACTGTTGGGGATTTGCTATATGGGTATCCTCATAGCATGTCTCATATCCGGATAACCCGGGTGGCCCTAGGTATATACCATAATCAATGGACAGCTCTACAAAAGAAGCACTACTGTTGTATACCTTAAGTGTGTATCCCAGCAAGAAGGTATTGAAATCCTACGCGAAATCCATCTCGGAGATTGCGGGCATCACGCCGTTCCCTGATCTTTGGTAGCTAAAGCCTTCCGGCAAGGATTCTACTGGCTGACCACGAAGGAGGACGCCTACAAGCTGGTTGAGACATGCATGGGATGCCAGTATTATGCCCGACAACCACATGTTCCTGCTGAAGAATTGCGAACAATACCAATAACTTGGTTGTTTGCTGTCTGGGGGCTGGACATGGTGGGTCCGTTACAAACGGCACCATGTGGATTTACGCATCTGCTAGTAGCAGTTGATAAATTCACAAAATGGATAGAAGCTAAACCCATTAGAAAGCTCGATAGGGCAACCTCCCTTAGGTTTGTCCGGAATCTAGTGGTGAGATTTGGTCTCCCACATAGCATAATCACCGACAACGGCAACAACTTGTCACTCGGAGAACTGGAGGCTTATTGTTGGGACAAAGGCATCCGACTTGACCTTGCATCTGTGGCACACCCACTATCCAATGGTTAGGTTGAGCGAGCCAATGGATTAATTTTGCAGGGAATCAAGCCACGTCTTCAGGCACCGCTACATAGAGCAGTTGGAGCCTGGGCGGAAGAATTGCCATCTGTGCTATGGAGTTTATGAACTACACCCAACAGATCCACCGGCTACACCCCTTACTTCATGGTATATGGAGCAGAAGCCATCCTACCTTCCGACATCCTTCACGATGCACCATGAGTTGCCGCCTATGAAGAAGATGACGCTGAAGAATCCAGATGCCTAGATGTGGACCTTCTCGAGGAGGAGCGCGTTTTGGCATGCCAAAGATCCGCCATCTACTAGCAGAAGCTATGCAGTTACCATAGTCAACGTGTCTGGCATCGCTCGTTTAAAGAGGGGACCATGGTGCTCCGACTTAAGCAGAAGAAGTCACATAAATTATTCCCGCCATGGGAAGAACTGTTCATCATAAGAAAGGCGCTGCTCAATGGGTCTTACTACCTCGTTGGCAATCGTGAACTGAAGGATAGACCCAGCGAGGATCATAAGCGTAAGCGACGTGACCCAGATGATGACTACCCGGAGCTTGATCGGCCATGGAACATAGCACAGCTACGTCCTTTCTACACTTAGCATTTTTATCTATTGTGTACCTCTTATATGATCAATGAAATAAATCTCTCTGGTTCACTCATATTTCTGAGTCTTTTACCTCCTTTAGTGTTCATTTTTGGATCGTATAAAACCTTTATGCACAAATTTTGCTATTGCACTTGTGAAAATTCCGCCTACGGGTGTTAGCTTAAGTTTTCTGGTCTACACGTTCTTTGTTGTTTTTATGTGGATTATAGAGTAGTGAATTTTCGTCACTTATTGTCGGCGATTTTGTGCTTAGGTTATTGATGGTGCCATTGGGCATCATCACCTGAGCTCATGGTTCCGACAACGAGTTTTTTGACTCACGAAAATTCAAGCATAAAAACCAGAGTAATGGATAAGCTAGCACTTGCTTAAAAAAAATATGCATGCTGGAACCAATTCTTGAGTAGCAGGAAATAACAACCATTGTTTTCCGCCTTAAGTTAACACATAGTTTTTCCGCATACACATTACATAGGAAACAAATATTACAAATTGTTTTTTCATTCCTCTGGCGCAGGCGACTTGGATGCAACATCGTCGGCAGCAGGAGAGTCACCTTCCTCGAAGTCGTCAGTGTTGAGGGACTCGGAGGAGCTTTGGCTATTGTCGTTAATGGTTTTCAGGGGCACAAAGACGTTAAGGTCGACCAACTCGGCGAGTCTGGTGTCAAAACCCGCGAGCGACGCCAAGATAGCTTCATGATCTATCTTTTGGCCTCGTCGTCTGCGTCAGGGATGCCAGAGGTCACCGTGTCGATGTCGGCATCTTCGTAGTGTGCCTTGACCGTTGACAGCGCCATCCTTGCACCGTCCCGTGTACATGAAGCTTTCCATCTTGCAATACGCTCGGGGGCTCGGCACAGAATCTCTGAGAACTTCGCCATACATTCCACTGCCGTAATGTTAATCTGGAGGGGCTTGGCAATCTCTTTGGTCTGCGTGATGGAGGTGTTGATAAAGTTGCCGGCAAGGACCATACATTCCCTTGGCGAAGGAGGTGAACGGGTTAACCCCATAGGAGCTGCAAAATTCCGACAATGGAGCGCATGAGTTCAATAACACAACAAAGTTCAGAGTATCCAGCTTACAGAAGTACAAGACGAAGAATCACTTACTAAAGATGCTAATCTCGGCCTGTCAGAGAGTTTCCGCCATGGAGTCCCGTTCTTGTCGGAGGATCTTGTACGTTTCATGATGGCACTGATTTTGCTCATTGGCAGCTTTCTTCTGCTCCTTCAAGATCACGATCTCCTTCTTCAAGCGGTTCATTTCCGTGTTGGTGGACTCCTGCAGGACTTTCATGGAGTCCTCATGCATCTTCAACATGTCCTTCCTCTCCTGCTTAAGGATGTTGTTTTCACTATCCAGCAGTTGGATATGCTTGGATTGCTCAACATATCCTTAGCCTTGGAAATAGTTTCTGCAAGTCAGAGAAAGAACAGTACACAAGTGAATACTCAGAGAATTTTGGCACAAGACCAAGTCGGAATACGGAAAAGAAAGGAAAAACAGACGCTTGCTCTTGGTGATTTGTTCCTTCAAGCAGCACTTTTACCCTTTTTGGCTTCCAAGTCCACGCGCATCTTCTGGTACTTGTCATTGGCCACGCCCCTCCGATCATTCTCATTATGTGGAAAGAAGAAAGTTAAACATTGTTTGGTCTACTCGGAGCATCTAGCCGGAAAATTTCCACCTAGAAGCTCGGGGGCTATAGCGAGAGTTTTTTAACTTAGCAATATGCTTAGTCTTTCTTTAAGCATCTGTCGGAACTAATTCAGTTGTTGATTAGAAGCTTGGGGGCTACAGTATAAAGTTTTTAACTCAGTCATATGGTTGGCTTCTCTTTAAGCATCTAGTCGAAACTAATTCAATTACAACTAGAAGCTTGGGGGCTACAGTATCAAAATTTACAAACACTGCGTATGCTACTCTGAAACCATCTAGTCGGAATAATTCATTCAAACTATATGCTTGGGGGATACAGTGAGAAGTTTTCTAGCTTAGTCACTCTTAGAGCATTCAGATGCAAAGACCTATGGTTTTTCCGTCTAAATACTCGGGGGCTACAGTGGGATATTCATATGAAATATAAAATGCAAATAAAACTTACAAGCGCAATGATCTTGAGGTTTGTAGCACTCTCAGCAAGCAACTTGCCAAAAGACAAATTGTTTCCTTGCAAGATTTCTGCTTGCCGGAGAAGCTCCTCAAGACCGCATGTTGGAGATGTCGGCGCCGCACCAGTAACCAGAGCAGTGCTACCCGGCGTAAGTACTAGATAGACTATCTTCAGGAACTCTATGGTCTTATTGGGTGTGGAGGCGCCGCCTTCGGCAGACTTACCACCTTCCACCACCGCCTTACCGCTACCGATGGCATCCTTAGCCAAGGTTTCAGCCATTTGATTTGCGGCACTTTCCTGCATCGCCTTTTTGCCGACAACAACAAGATCTGTGGAGGCACCTGAGTCCACTTCCATGGCGGAAGGGCCAGATGCTTCTTTGGCTTGAGAGCTTGTCGGAGCGGACGTGGGCTGGACGATGGGAGTGACAGGGGCGATGGCGGGAGATGCGTGGGAAGACACGTCAGGATGCAACATATCCTTAATGTTTTTAGAAGCCCCCAAAGTTTTGGAGGTCTTCTTCAAACTGGTTGTGGCTTTCTTCCTGAAACGTGCAAAAAGTATAAGTACAGGAATAAAGACAAACAATGGACAATGTCAGAGAGAAATAAGCTTACACAAGAGGGGGTGCTTTGGCAAAAGGGATCCCAGTAACCTTTCTTTTCTCCGCCTCCAGGGCGGCGGTAGTCTTCTTGGAGGGTCCACCCTCTGTTTTCTTCTTCTTTCCTCCGTCGGCAGTGTCAGAGGTGGAGCTCTTCCGCTTTCGCGCCAAAAGAACATCGTCATCGTACATGACGGTGACTTCCTTCATCTTTGGATCATAGATTTGGACAGCCATTTTATCCTCCTCTAGATCTCTAAGATATTAAGTGAAAATCCAAAGTGTTCGATGAGATGACAATAGCTAGACGGAAGAACTAGGGTATATGTCATACACGGAAAATAAACAGGTACCTTTGGGCACTTGCTCTCTACGAACATGTCGTAGGTGATAGTGAAGCCACGCTTCCGGTCCTTCACCTTGACGATGTCCTTGAGGCTGAGCTTGACGGAGTCGCTCGAGAAGTTGTCCTCGGAGATGCAGATGCTATCCTTCCTCTCGTTGATATACTCGTGCATCAACTTCAAGCGGTACTGCAGAGGCTGGATCCGCCTGATGAACCAGCACATGGCCAGGTCCAAACCGGTCAGACCCGTCTCTACGTACCACTCTATCCGCCTTATAGCACGGGAAGCATCGATGTCGAAGGGAAGGGAGGCCTAGGATCTCCATGTCGGGGCTTCGGCGGCAGCTCCATCGACAAAGTCTGGGTACATTACTTCTTAGCCGGCCTGAGGGATATCTGGGCCGTAGAAGTACATCTATTGCCAGTTCTTGCAGAACTCATGGCTAACGATGTAGGGGAACCGCCGTCCAGGCCAGGTCTTAAAACTAATGGTGCCATAATTCCTGAGCTCGTCCTTTCTAGCCCCGGCTTCGCTCTTGACGGTGAAGAAATAGATGAAGAGATTTAGCCTAGGCCTAATCCCTAAATAACCCTCGCAAAGCGCCGCGTAGTTGCTAAGCGCTAGGATACTATTGGGGGAGAGGTTCTGAGGCTGTACTCTATAATGGTTGAGGACAGCAAGGAAAAAGTTGGAGATGGGCAGGGAGACTCCGCGTACCATTTGAGCTTTGAAGTACACCTTCTCTCCGACTTGGAGAGAAGGGATGACCTCGCCGGCCGGTGCCGCCCGCCAGGCGAGCCCCTCCTTCACGGGGAGGTAGCCCTCGATAATCAGTTCTTTGATATCGCGGTCCGTAATATCCGAACCGCGCCAGTCGCCCATGTGGGAGTCATACTCCTCCTCTAGCAGCTCCAGCGACGCTGATTTATGGTCGCCGCCGGTGGCCTGGACCACCGCGGACTTGGGAATAACCAATCCCTCTGGGGCACGACAATAGCGCTCGCCGGATTCACTTCGGCTTTGCCTGACGCGGCCATGGAAGGGGAGGAACTGCTGCTGGACATTGGGAGATTTCGGTGGTGGCTGGGAGAAATTGAGGAGCTAGGGTTTTTTCGCACGGTGCACGGAAAGCTCGAGGAGGCGCTCGCTGGAGGAAGAAGACGATACAGAGGAGAATGAGGTGAAAAAGTAAAATTTCCACCGTTGTTACAATTTATAACCTCCGACATCAAGATTCGTGCAGTATGATCGAACGGTTGCCGCGTAAGCAACATGTGCGGGGGCGTGCGCAGAAATTTCGCCACGTCACCAACCATCGCCTCCAATGGTTCTTATCGCTCGCGTGGGAAAAACGGACATGATTGCGTTCTCTGCATATGTGAGTTACGAGGCTTTGCTGACCTATGTCTACGTCGCCCTAGTTGTCATTGGCAGATGAACCATCACAACGGAAGATTCCGGCATGGACGGATCCAGTATGGCTATGGAAGAGTACGATAGAAGATTCAGCAATTCTCCTACTTACAAGTTGAAGACGGAGAAAAGCCTTGCAGGGTTCTTTGGGAGGAATACAAGATGTTGCTTGACGATTTGCCGACATCTGTTTAGATGGATCGAGCATTCAACGTGAAGAGGCAAGACGACGCAAGATCTCGGAGGTCTCCAGGGGCTACTGTTGGGGATATGCTATATGGGTATCCTCATAGCATGTCTCCTATCCGAATAACCCGGGTGGCCCACAGTTGGTAGCATGGCCCATGGCCTGCTGGGCGGCCCAGTTAGATGGATCCAGAAGGAAGGTCCATTCCGGATAAAGGAAGACTACGGAGGAGTCACCAACGTACCCGGAGACTTGGAGTGCAAGACACGCTAGACTAATTGTAGGCAGTGTAGGACTCTGTAACCTGTCCGGCTAGGACTTTTCCGTGTAACCCTAGGACCTGGCGTCTATATAACTTGGGCCTATGGGAGCCTTTAGGGCATACAATCTCAGACAACCTAGTGTCGACTATGTCGCACCTCGCACAGCGAACCAATCCCTATAACTCGGCGTATTGCCATTATAGTGATTTATAGCAGGAGTAGGATTCTGCCATCATTGTGGGATCTGAACCTGGGTAAGCTGTGTTACCTCGTACCCATCAACCGTCCTCCTTCCCCATATCTCTAAACACACACTGTGAGGACCCCTCCATGGCGTACTCGTCGGCAATACCACGACAACCACCTTAGTAAAGGATATATATTTTGGGATTGTATTTCAAAATGATAGGATAAAACCATTGCTTTATGCAAATCCAGCCAAACGCCCACTTAGCAAAATATTTCATGTACATGATTAGGTTGAGATTTAAAACCGCCAAAATGTGAACGTGCCAATATATTTAAAGTATTATCCATTCGGTGCTACGACCTTTCATGTTGCAGGTTTCCCTTAAGATGTGTTGGAATATTAGGCATAATTTCCATGATTAATTCCAGAATATTAAGCATGACAAAACCAGCTACTAGCTCATGTAACTCGAATATACTATATGTACTAAACAACAGGATGAACGGAAATAAACAGCAACTAAACATGTACTCGCAGAACATGATGAATAACCAAACAGGATCACGTAGCACGTACCGTTCGGTTGTCGTAGTAGAAACTTTGGGGAAGAATGATCGAAGCAAACAGCGACGAACAAGGGTGAGAGGTTCAGGAGACCTGCTCTACCGTCCGCCGGTGCACGCTGGCAAGCGGGATGGAGTAGACTACGGTGGCGGCGCGAGTAGAGAGGATGGCAAAACCCTAGATTTGTTTTCGGTGGTGTTGTGGCTGTAGCCGCGCATGACTTTATATAGAGCGGCTCAGGAAACCCTAACAGATGCGAACGTGGGCCGAGTCCATGTTGCACATGTTCGGGTCTATTACAGATAGCCCACGATCCGGGAGCGACTCGAATAAGCTAACCGTTTGACAGGTCTGTCAAAACCTCACAATTTTCCTGAGCAGCAAAATAAAGCTCGGCTCGGCGTGTCATGACGAGACGAAAGGGCAGGCGAAGGGCATGAGAATCTGGCGGCATCGTCAGAGGAGGAGCGCGTGCATGTACCTCTCTTATTGTCACTCACTTATAAAGTGAGGCAACAATCCACCTTATAAGGTGGTGCAACTCCCCTTCAACTTCCCATGTGGGACTAAACTTTAGCTCCCACTCCACTCCCATGTGAGCTGCCACAAACATGGGCCCAAACACATTTGGGCTTCCACATATCTGGGCTTTGTGACTTAGGGAAAATCTGAAATACACATGGACCTAAATGGATTAGCCCCATTATTTCTAACAATCCCCCACCAGATCTCAAATGCCCATTTGAAGATTTACCAATCATTGCTACTTGTTTATATACCAGTGTTTTAGCAGAAACTATTAAGTTGAACTTTCGCCTAGAATCTTGAACTGCGTCTATCAACAACTTGAACAATGGACGAACCTTGAATTGCAAGTTTGGTGCCAATAGATTTCACTCAAAATCATAACTAGTATCTGGCTGCCAGTAGCCTACCCCGCGGGTTGGAGAATATGCGTCATACTCCCTGGTCTCTTCATGAGTTTACTAGAGATCACCCAAGTCTCATAGACCGCGACGTAGGACGGCATCTTTGCTAATTAAAGCCAACAGAAACACATTAAGGCATGTTGCCATCCTGCCTTACAGATTATGAGAGTTATGCATCTTCACATAGAGAGGGTTACAAAATACTCTCCTCAGTCAAACCAATAGCTTGTTCTTCCCAGATCCTAATTCACGGGATCTCCGATCACATAGGTTGGGTTACCACTAGGTGTGAAATCCATGGATCTCAACCCCATCTCCCTCGATGAACTATCTATCACATTTCATGATAGTCCCTTTGTAAAGGGATCTGCCAGGTTTTTGTCTATTTGAATATATGTAACAGTTATTACTCCGGATTTTCTCAATTTCCTGACAGATTTCAAACGTCTCTTCACATGTCTTGATGACTTCGCGTTATCCTTAGAATTGTTCACTTTTACAATAACAGTTTGGTTGTCACAATTCAAAAGGATTGCCGGCACAGGTTTCTCAACCACAGGCAAGTCCATCAAGAGCTCACGCAGCCATTCTGACTCAATAGTGGTTGTGTCTAAAGAAGTATGTTCTGCTTCCATAGTTGACCTCGTCAATATGGTATGTCTATGAGACCTCCATGACACCGCGACACCTCCAAGGGTAAACACATACCCGCTCGTGGCATACAGTTCATCAAAGTCAGAGATCCAATTCGAATCACTATATCCTTCAAGCACAGCAGGGTTGTCTAAATAGTGAATCCCATAGCTCATTATACCACATAGATAGCGCATGACCCTTTCAAGTGCATTCCAATGATCAATACCTGGGTTAGACATGAACCTACTCAGCTTGCTCACATCAAAAGAGATATCGGGTCTTGTAGTGCTTGCTAAGTACATGAGAGAACCAACAACTTGTGAATATTTCAGCTGATCTGTTGGTTCCTTCTTATTCTTTCGTAATGTCAAACTGGGATCATAAGTTGTTGGAGAAGTCTTGCCATCATTAAAGCCAAATCGGATCAAGACCTTCTCAATATAATTATATTGCGTTAAAGTAATCCCATTCTTGTTCTTAATAAGCTTGATGTTCAGAATCACATCAGCCTCTCCCAGATCTTTCATATCAAAACTCTTTGACAAGAAAGACTTGACTTCATTTATCACTTTCATGTTTGTACCAAAGATCAGAATGTCATCCACGTACAAACATAATATAACACTATCGACCCCAGCATCGCGATAGTAAACACACCTATCAGCCTCGTTAATGACAAAGCCAACAGAAAGTAGAGTTCTATAAAACTTCTCATGCGATTGCTTAGGTGCATGTTTCAGGCCATATAAAGATTTTAGTAACTTACACACTTTTGTCTCTTCACCTTTTACCACCAACCCATCCGGCTGATTGTAGGGGTTCGTAGCATGGAAAACAAAAATTTTCTATCGCATACAAACAAACAAGCCAAGATCTATCTACTAGATTGCAGCAACGAGTCGATGGAATAACTCACCCTCGAAGATTCCAAAGTGTTTAACGAGAGCAGATTCTCGTGGGTGATGTAGTCGTACTCTTTCCGATCTCAAGATCACGAGACGATCCTTCCTGCTGCGCCAAGGCGCCTTCCAATGGGTCACACGCTCGGTACTTGACGAAGACCTTCCTCTCCTTGTTCCAAAGAAAATGGAGGTTGTAGTACTCTCCTCGCGATTCCGGCAGCACAACGGCGTGGTACCGGAGGTAGAGGGGAAATCCCGCAGGGCTTCGCCTTAAGCCGGTGCGAGTATGGTGGAGCTTATGAGAGAGGCTATTAGTGGTCTAGTAATTAGACACACCAATTAGAAGGCTCTAAACCAATTAGAAGGCTCTAAACCGAATAGCTCTAAACCGGGGTCTAGATCTAGGGTTTAGTTTAGAGGATAGGAAACTTGTGTGTGTAGGAGGGGAGCCCTGCCCCTCCTTATATAGGTTGGAGGGCTGGCCGGCCAAGGGGAGGAGTTCCTCCCCAACTCGGCCTAGGGAGGTGCGCCGGCCAAGGGGAGGAATTCCCCTCCAACTCGGCCTCCTCCTCCTCCTCTTTTCCCACTTCCCAAAACTTGCCGTTTGACTTTCAAACTGGCCGTTTGACTTTTCAATTTAGGATTTAAATAAACCCTTTATTTTGGACAGCAAGAACACCTAGTACATGATGCAATCATTCCAATATGTAATGACACATTCATGTACCCTTCCTCCGGAGTGCCGGACATTCCGACCTTCTAGAATGTTCCCGATGAAAACACGGAACCATTCCCCAACTCAAACGGACTTTCCTTATATGAATCTTATTCTCCGGACCATTCCGGATCTCCTCGTGATATCCCGGATCCCATCCGAGACCGAACAACATTCGGTCTCTTTCTCATAATACCATAACTACTCAAACAACGTCAATCCTTAAGTGTGTCTCCCTACGGTTCGTGAATTATGCGGACATGATCGAGACACTTCTCCAACAATAACCAATAGAGGAATCTGGAAATTCATATGGCTCCTACATATTTCTACGATTACTTTGCGATCGAATGAACCACTTACATACGATACCAATTTCCCTTTGTCTCACGATATGTTACTTATCCGAGGTTATGATCGGTATCTCTGCATACCTAGTTCATCCTCGTTATCGATAAGTACTCTTTCTCGCTCCGTGATATGTGATCCCTTGTGACCAAGTCACATGCTTGCAAGCTAATTGGATGACATTTCACCGAGAGGGCCCAGAATATCTATCCGTCATGTGGATGGACAAATCCCACTCTTGATCCATGTGTTTCAACCAATACTTTCCGAACACTCAATGCCACCTTTATAGCCACCCTATTACGGTGTGGTGTTTGATGACATCAAAGCATCCATCCAAAGAAAGGCAATATGCATGATCTCATGGTCAAGGAATTAGGTTACTATGTATCGTAAAGCATATAGCAATTGAACTAATGAAATGACTTGATCTTTATGCTACGCTTGTCTATAGGAGTATGTCCACCATATCATTCTCCTAACGATATGATCTTGTTGTTGATAACATCTCAATGTTCATGACAAAGAAACCACATCATCAATCAACCAACAAGCTAGTGAAGTATAGAGGCTATACTAGGGACTTCAAATTAGGTTTACAAATCACACAAGTATTAATGGTTTCCTTGTTAATACTATTATAGCATGAATGTAAACATTTATCATAAACACAAAGATATATAATAATAACTACATTTATTATTACCTCTAGGGCATATCTCCAACAGTCTCCCACTTGCACTAGAGTCATCCAATCTAGATTACATGGTAATATACCGAACACCCATGGCAGTTTGGTGTTGGTCATGTTTTGCCCTCGGAGAGGTTTAGTCAACGGATCCGCCACATTCAGATCTGTGTGTACTTTGCAAATCTTTATATCCCCATCCTGGATATGTTCTCGAATAGCGTGAAAACGCAGCTTGATATGCTTCACTTCTTGTGTGACCTTGGTTCTTGCGCATTGGCTATGGCGCCCATGTTATCACAAAGAGATAGACATTGGGTCCAGCGCACTTGGAACCACACCCAGCTCTAATGAACTCTTTCATCCATATCGCTTCTTGTGAAGCCTCCGGCAGCCCATGTATTCCGATTCAGTTGAAGATCTCGCCACAACGCTTTGCTTTGCACTCCTCCAGCTAATCGCTGCACCATTCAAAATAAATACGATCCATTGTGATTTAGAATCATCCGGATCGGTGTTCCAACTAGCATCGGTGTAACCATTAACAACGAGCTGTTCATCACCTCCATAAGAAAGAACCATATCCTTAGTTCTTCTCAAGTACTTAAGGATGTTTTGATCATTGTCCAATGATCCACTCGATCACTTTGATATCTGCTAGTTAAACTAACAGATATGCAATGTCGGGTCTAGTACATAGCATGGCATACATTAGAGATCCTATGGCTGAGGCATAGGGAGTCTTACTCATCTTTTCTCTATCTTCGCCGATGTCGGACTTTGAGTTTTACTCAAGGTCGATAGCAACATGGGCAAGAACCCTTTCTTGCTATCTTCCATTCCAAACCACTTTAGAACTTTGTCCAAATATGTACTTTGTGACAATGATATTTGGCGTTCGATCTATCTCTATAAATCTTTATGCCTAATATGTAAGCTGCTTCCAAGATCCTTCATTGAAAACTATTATTCAAATACTCTTTGACACTATTAAGAAGGTCTACATCATTCCCAATCAACAATATGTCATCCACATACGATTAAGAATGCTACAGAGCTCCCACTCACTTTCTTGTAAATACAAGCTTCTCCATAAGTTTGTATAAAACCAAAACTTTTGATTACCTTATCAAAACGTTGATTCCAACTGGATGCTTGCTTCAATCCATAGATGGACCGTTGAAGCTTGCATACCTTGTTAGCATCTTTAGGATCGACAAAACCTTTGGGTTGCATCATATACAACTCTTCATCAATGTCTCCATTGAGGAATGCTGTTTTGACATCCATCTGCCATATCTCATAATCATAATATGCAGCGATTGCTAACATAATCCTCACAGGCTTTAGCTTCGCTACTGGTGAGAAAGTCTCATCGTAGTCAACTCCTTGAATTTGTCGAAACCCTATTGCGACAAGTCGAGCTTTATAGACAGTAACATTACCATCAGCCTCTGTTTTCTTCTTGAAAATCCATTTGTTCTCGACAGCCTTCCGGCCATCCGGTAAGTCCACCAAAGTACATACTTGGTTTTCGTACATGGATCCAATCTCGGATTTCATGGCTTCTTGCCATTTATTGGAATCTGGCTCATCATCGCTTCCTCATATGTCTCAGGGTCATCGGTGTTGTCCACCAACATGACACTCATAACGGAATCATACCAATGGAGTGGTACGATTTCGTTGACCTCCGAGGCTCAGAGTAACTTCAACCAAGTTTCATGATCACCATCATTAGCTTCCTCTCTTATTGGTGCAGCACCACAGAACTTCTTCCGTGCTGCGCTACTCGTAATTTCGAGAGAAGGTTCGACAACCTCGAAGTTCTACTTTCCTTCCAGTCACTTCTTTCGAGAGAAATTCCTTCTCCAGAAACGATCCATTCTTGGCAATGAAGATTTTGCCTTCGGATCTATGATAGAAGGTATACCCAATAGTTTCCTTCGGGTATCCTATGAAGACGCATTTTTCCGCTTTGGGTTCAAGCTTGTCCGGCTGTAACTTCTTTACATAGGCTTCACATCCCCAAACTTTAAGGAACGACAATTTAGGTTTCTTCCCAAACCATAATTCATATGGTGTCGTTTCAACGGATTTAGACGGTGCCCTATTTAAAGTGAATGCGGCTGTTTCTAATGCATAACCCCAAAATGATAGTGGTAAATCTGTAAGTGACATCATAGAACGAACCATATCTAAGAGAGTTCGACACGACGTTCGTGACACACCATTACGCTGTGGTGTTCGGCGGTGTCAATCATGAAAGTATTCCACATTTCTTCAAATGCTCGCCAAACTCGTAACTTAGATATTCACCTCCACGATCAGAACGTAGAAATTTAATCTTCTTGTTACGTTGATTCTCTACCTCACTTTGAAACTCCTTAAACTTCTCGAAAGTTTCGGACTTATGTTTCATGAAATAGATATACCCATATCTACTCAAGTCATCCGTGAAGGTAAGAACATAACGATAACCATCACATGATGCTACACTCATTGGACCACACACATCGGTATGTATGATTTCCAATAAGTCCGTAGCTCGCTCCATCATACCAGAAAATGGAGTCTTAGTCATTTTACCCATCAGACATGCCTCGCATCTTTCAAGTGATTCAAAATCAAGTGATTCAAGAAGTCCATCGGAATGGAGTTTCTTCATACGTTTCACTCCAATGTGACCAAGACGCAAAGGCCACATATAGGTCGAGTTATCGCTGATTTCAATCGTTTAGCTTCAATGTTATTAATATGTGTATTTCTACTATCGAG
The DNA here is from genome assembly GCA_023614405.1 of Avena insularis. NCBI lineage: Eukaryota > Viridiplantae > Streptophyta > Magnoliopsida > Poales > Poaceae > Avena > Avena insularis. Next base: position 21,581,075 of record CM042691.1, on the reverse strand, counting down.
ATTCAACAAGAATAGACCATCTATCAAAGGTGCATGCGTAAAACATATTACTCATATAAATCGAACAACCATTATTCTCGGATTTAAACAAGTAACCGTCTCAATAAACAAGATCCTGATATAATGTTCATGCTTAACGCAGGCACCAAATAACAATTATTTAAGTATAAAACTAATCCCGATGGTAGATGAAGAGGTAGCGTCGACCGCGATCACATCAACCTTTGATCCGCTTCTACGCCGCATCGTCACCTCGTTCTTCACTAGCTTCCGTTTATTCTGCAGCTCTGTTTGAGTTACAAATATGAGCAACCGAACCAAGATCAAATACCTGCACTACTACGAGTACTAGTGAGATACACATCAATAACATGTATATCGATATACCTTTCTTCTTGATGTTGCCGTTCTTCAAATCCGCCAAGTACCTTGGGCAATTCCGCTTCGAGGACCTTCTCCCTTGCGGAAAAGCACTCGCCAGTGCTTAGGTCCGCCTTGGTCTTCTTCGTCATGCGTGGTAACTTTCTTACCACCCTTCTTGAAGTGTCCCTTTGGCTTAGACTTGCCTTTCTTGAATTTGGTGGTCTTATTGACCATCAACACTTGGTGCTCTTCCTGGATCTCCACTTCTGCAGATTTCAACATAGCAAATAGTTCTGGCAACTCTTTGTTCATGTTCTGCATGTTGTAGTTCATCACAAAGTTCTTGTAACTTGGTGGTAGTGATTGGAGGATGCGTAAACCCCCAAAGTATTAGGAATCACTATACCCAAACTTTGAAGTTTATTTGCGTGCCTGACATCTTAAGCACATGCTCACCGACGGAGCTACCCTCTTCCATCTTGCGCTTAAAGAACTTTTCGAAGCTTCATAACTTTCAATTGCCGCATGAGTCTCAAAGATTAATTTGAGATCCTCGACAATATCATATGGATCGACTCTTCAAACCTTTTTGAAGCTCGATTCTAAACCATACAAGATAGCACACTGAACTATGGAGTCGATTCTTCCGAGCGAGGTAAATATTCTTTACTTCATCGGTAGCATCACTGCAGGTGGGTCACCTAGCGGTGCATCCAGCACATAGGTCAAATTACCATGTGAGGACAATCCTCAAATTGCGGAACCAATCCGAAGTTGCTTCCATTGTTTTTCAACTTTTCTTTCTCTAGGAACGCATTAAAATTGATGGTAGGGCTGCCATTGATCTACAACATATTTGCAATAGTTTAGACTAAGTTTATGACAAATTGAGTTCAAATTAATTAATGAAATTAAACTAGGTGAACTCCCACTCAAAACAACATCCCTCACATTGTTTTAGTGATCACACGAACCAAATCCACTACATCAACACCGATCATCACGAGAGCTGATATAGTTTTAATGGCGAACAATCATCATGTTCATCATATCTACTATATGATTCATGCTTTGCCTTTCGCGATCCGTGTTCCTGAGGCCATGTCTGTACATGCTAGGCTCGTCAAGATCAAACCTTAGCTACCGCATAAGCAAATCTGGCTTGCTTACGTTGTATTCACCCGCGGAATCAAAGACACCCGATCATCACGTGGTGCTTCGAAGCAGCAAGCTTTGGCAACGGTGCATACTAAGGGTGAACACTTTAGAACTTGAAATTTATGTGCATGAGGGATCATCTTATAATGCTACCGTGTCTACTAAGCAATACAAGATGCATAAAGGATTAACATCACATGCAATTCATAATATGTGATATGATATGGCCTTTCTTCTTTGTGCTTCCGATCTCCATCTTCAAGCCTAATATGATCTCCATCATCACCGCATAGCATCAAGGTCAATGACGCTTCTTCATGGTTGTCGCCCACCAGCTTCAACTATTACAACTATTTTGAATAGACACGCAGGTCTTAACAGAAATTAAAGACAACCATATATTCCGCCGTTGCCAACTTACAATAAGGAACATTGCATACATCAAATATAATCACAATCATGGCCATATCACATCATCAGACACCCCTGCAAAACAAAGTTAGACGCTTCTACTTTCTTTGCATATTTTACGTGGTTTGGGGCTTTCCATAAGTGTCGTTCTAACTTACGAACAAGAACCACAACATTGATACTAGCATTGTTGATCACCCGTTGTAAATTGGATCTTTACTATGCTAGGAGAAACAGGCACCATAAAGCCACTTATGCAAAACGAGTTGCATGTCAAGCGTGGAGCAAGTCTCATGAACGATGTCATGTAAGGTTAGCCCGGGCCGCTTCATCCCAACATACCGCAAGATGCAAAGTACACAAAAAGCAATCTACAATAAAGCATCAACGCCACAATGACCATTGTGTTCTACTCGTGCAACAGATCTACATATAGACACGGCTCTGATACCATCGTAGGGGTTCGTAGCATGGAAAACAAAAATTTTCTATCGCATACAAACAAACAAGCCAAGATCTATCTACTAGATTGCAGCAACGAGTCGATGGAATAACTCACCTCGAAGATTCCAAAGTGTTTAACGAGAGCAGATTCTCGGGTGATGTAGTCGATTTCTTCCGATCTCAAGATCAGTAGACGATCCTTCCGCAGCGTTCCTTAGCGCTCCAAGATCGGTCACACGTTCGGTTTCGACAAAGACCTTCCTCCCTTGTTCCAGAAAATGGAGGTTGTAGTACTCTCCTCTCGCGATTCCGCAAAGACAACGGCGTGGTACCGAGGTAGAGGGAAATCCCGCAGGCTTCGCCTTAAGCAAGTAGTATGGTGGAGCTTATGAGAGAGGCTATTAGTGGTCTAGTAATTAGACACACCAATTAGAAGGCTCTAAACCAATTAGAAGGCTCTAAACCGAATAGCTCTAAACCGGGGTCTAGATCTAGGGTTTAGTTTAGAGGATAGGAAACTTGTGTGTGTAGGAGGGGAGCCCTGCCCCTCCTTATATAGGTTGGAGGGCTGGCGGCCAAGGGAGGATTTCCTCCCAACTCGGCCTAGGGAGGTGCGCCGCCAAGGGAGGAATTCCTCCAACTCGGCCTCCTCCTCCTCTTTTCCCACTTCCCAAAACTTGTTGCTTGACTTTCAAACTGGCTTGACTTTTCAATTTAGGATTTAAATAAACCCTTTATTTTGGACAGCAAGAACACCTAGTACATGATGCAATCATTCCAATATGTAATGACACATTCATGTACCCTTCCCCCTCCGGAGTGCCGGACATTCCGGGACCTTCTAGAATGTTCCCGATGAAAACACCGGAACCATTCCCCAACTCCGAAACGGGACTTTACTTATATGAATCTTATTCTCCGGACCATTCCGGATCTCCTCGTGATATCCCGGATCCCATCCGAGACTCCGAACAACATTCGGTCTCTTTCTCATAATACCATAACTACTCAAAACAACGTCGAATCCTTAAGTGTGTCTCCCTACGGTTCGTGAATTATGCAGACATGATCGAGACACTTCTCGAACAATAACCAATAGAGGAATCTAGTAATTCATATGGCTCCCACATATTTCTACTATTACTTTGATATAGAATTAAACAATTACATACGATACCATTTTCCCTTTGTCTCACGATATGTTACTTATCCGAGGTTATGATCGTCGGTATCTCTGCATACCTAGTTCATCCTCGTTACTGATAAGTACTCTTGTCTCGTTCCCGTGATATGTGATCCCTTGTGACCAAGTCACATGCTTGCAAGCTAATTGGATGACATTTCACCGAGAGGGCCCAGAGAATATCTATCCGTCATGTGGATGGACAAATCCCACTCTTGATCCATGTGTTTCAACCAATACTTTCCGAACACTCAATGTCACCTTTATAGCCACCCTGTTACGGTGTGGTGTTTGATGACATCAAAGCATCCATCCAGTAAAGGTGATATGCATGATCTCATGGTCGAAGGAATTAGGTTACTATGTATCAGAAAGCATATAGCAATTGAACTATTGAAATGACTTGATCTTTATGCTACGCTTGTCTATAGGAGTATGTCCACCATATCATTCTCCTAACGATATGATCTTGTTGTTGATAACATCTCAATGTTCATGACAAAGAAACCACATCATCAATCAACCAACAAGCTAGTGAAGTATAGAGGCTATACTAGGGACTTCAAATTAAGTTTACAAATCACACAAGTATTAATGGTTTCCTTGTTAATACTATTATAGCATGAATGTAAACATTTATCATAAACACAAAGATATATAATAATAACTACATTTATTATTACCTCTAGGGCATATCTCCAACACTGATCCATATAGATCTCCTGTTCCAACTCTCCATTAAGGAAAGATGTCTTCACATCCATTTGATGAAAGAGAAGAACATAAGAGGCAGCCAGGGATAGTAGTACTCGAATGGTGGCCAGCCTAGCGACAGGTAAATAGGTGTCAAAGTAATCTTCGCCTTCTTTCTGTGTGTAGCCCTTAGCTACAATATGCGCCTTGTACTTCTCAATAGTACCATCAGGCCTTAGCTTCTTCTTGAACACCCACTTACATCCCACAGTTTTACAACCATAGGGTCGTTCTGATAATTCCCAAGTTCCATTAGAAAGAATCGAGTCCATCTCATTTTGGACAGCTTCTTTCCAATCATCTGTATCAGGGGATGCATATGCCTCAGTTATGGATCTGGGAGTATCATCCACAAGGTACACGATGAAGTCATTACCAAAGGATTTTGCAACCCTCGTCTCTTACTCCCCGTGAGAGGTTCATCGTCATCCTTCTCAAGTAATTCCTCATGAGGTTGTTAAGAATTCTCAATAGATGCACTAGATTCAGGAAGTATTTCAGAAGAAATCCTACCAATGCTATGCATATCTTTCATACGAAATATATTCTCAAAGAATGTTGCGATACGAGATTCCATTATAGTATCAACATGCATATCAGATACCTCAGATTTAACCACTAGAAATCTATAGCCTACACTCCGTGGAGCATATCCTAGAAATATACAATCCACTATCTTGGGTACAAGCTTGCGTCTCTTGGGAATTTGTATGTTGACCTTCGCCAAACACCCCCAAGTGCGCAGATACGAAAGTGATGGTTTTCTCCCAACCCACTCCTCATAAGGGTTTTTTCTTTATTCTTGTTAGGAACTCTATTCAGGACATGACATGAAGTCAACAAAGCCTCCCCCACCATGCCTTTGATAAACCAACAGTGGCTAACATGGAATTCACCAAGTCAGTCTGCGTGCGGTTTTTCCTCTCGGCAACCCCGTTTGATTGGGGCAAGTAGGGAGGCATCCTCTCATGAATAATTCCGTGTTCATGACAGAATTCGTCAAATATTTTGGGAAAATACTCACCACCACGATCCGACCTAAGACGCTTGATCTTTCTCTCTAGTTGATTTTCAACTTTGGCCTTATAGATTTTAAAGTAGTATAAAGCCTCATCTTTAGTTTGCAACAACTAAACATAGCAGAATTTAGTAGCATCATCTATTAATGTCATGAAATATCTCTTTTCACCTTTTGTCAACACACCATTCATCTCGCATAGATTAGAATGTATGAGTTCTAGAGGTGCCAAGTTTCTCTCCTCGGAAGCCTTGTGAGGCTTTCAAGGTTGCTTTGATTGCACACAACTATGGCACTTAGAACCTTTGGCAATAGTGAAATTTGGAATTAAACTCATACTGGACATCCGAGACATCAAACCAAAATTAATGTGACATAAACGAGAATGCCAAACACTGGTATCATCATTAACACCACCACAAATATGATTCACGTATTTATTACAAAACTCTAAAAGTGAAAACCGGAACAAGCCTCCGAACTCATAACCTTTGCCAATAAATTGTCCATGTTTCGAAACAACGACTTTATTAGACTCTAAGACAACATTAAACCCATCTCTGCATAGAAGGGAGCCATTAACGAGATTCTTGTTCATAGTAGGGACATGCTGCACGATCTTTCCGGAAGTAAACTTCAGATTCACCGTGCCAACACCACGAATAGAAGCATGTGATCCATTCCCCATTAGGACGGTTGAATCCCGAGCGACCTGATAAGAAGTGAACATAGAGATGTCAGCACACACATGAACATTAGCACCCGTATCAAGCCACCAACACGGTGATTGAAATACCGAAAGAACAGTAAATAAATTATCATACCCATCAGTATTGCTAGCGGTCACGACGTTAACAGTATTGGCCTTTTTCCCTCTGCGGTCTGCGCGTTCTGGACAGACCTTGGAAAAGTGGCCGGGCTCTCCACAAGTGTAACAAGACAGTTCACTCTTGTCCCTGTTCGTCTTCTTCTTCTTGAAGGTTGTAGTCTTTACATGCTTGTTAAAGGAGGGTTTGAAGTTCCCTTTGTTCTTGCCTATGGATTTTCCTTTCTGCCCAAAGTTAGCAGTAGCATGACCCTCTCCTTTCTCAGTAGTGTCCTTAGCCCGAGCCTTCTTCTCAACATCAAGGGACGCTATCAGATTTTCAACTGATATCTCTTGTCTCTTGTGTTTGAGAGTTGTGGCAAAGTTCCTCCATGAAGGGCAACTTAGCAATAATGCATCCCGCCACAAACTTGTCGGGTAAGGTACACTTAAGGAGTTCTAGCTCTTTGGCAATACACTGTATCTCATGAGCTTGTTGAACCACAGAAAGGTCTTTTGTCATCTTAAAAGAATGAAAGCTCTCCATGATATACAGTTCACTGCCAGCATCTGCAGCACCAAACTTTGCATCTAGTGCGTCCCACAGCTCCTTCCCTTCTTTTATGTGCATAAACACGTCGCACAAACGGTCAGCAAGAATGCTCAGAATACATCCCACAAAGATAGTATTGGCATCCTCGAACTTCTTCTGATCCTCGTCAGATATAGTTCCTTCAGGTTTTCCTTTATTGATATGGAACACTTTCATCGTGGTCAGCCAAAGCTCAGCCTTGTACTGCCACATCTTAAAGTGCACACCGGTAAACTTATCTGGCCTCAGTGCATCGGTAAAACCAGCCATTGTTAATTCAGGAATTTGTCTACATTAAGGATTTTGGATTGTTATAATATTAGGCAATTTTTCTATGATTAATTCCAGAATATTAAGCATGACAAAACCAGCTACTAGCTCATGTAACTCGAACATACTAGATGTACTAAACAACAGGATAAACGGAAACAAACAGCAGCTAAACATGTACTAACAGAACATGATGAATAAACAAATAGGATCACGTAGCACGTACTATTTGGTTGTCGTAGTAGAAACTTTGGGGAAGACTGATCGAAGCAGACAGCTACGAAGACGGTGGTAGGCAGCACCGCCTGACTTGGATGGAAGACGACCCGTGATGAAGAACTCGAGCAGTCGCGTCGAGCGCTTCCCAAAAACCTTATTCGCCCTCTCCCGTATAGGATCACAAGGGCGAGAGGTTCCTGACACCTGCTCTCCCGTCCGCCGATACACGCCGGCAAGCGGGATGGAGTAGACTACGGTGACGGCGCAAGTAGAGAGGATGGCAAAATCCTAGATTGGTTATATAGAGCGGCTCAGGAAACCCTAACGGAGGCGAACGTGGGCCGAGTCCACGTCGCGCATGTTCGGGTCGGTTACAGATAGCCCACGATCGTTTGACACGTCTGTCAAAACCTCACAATTTTCCTGAGCAGTAAAATAAAGCTCGGCTCGACGAGATTCCCGCAACCAGCGGCGTGTATCTCTCTTATTGTCACTCACTTATAAAGTGGTCCAACACTCCACCTTATAAGGTGGTTCAACTCTCCTTCAACTTCCTATGTGGGACTAAACTTTAGCTCCCACTTCACTCCCATGTGAGCTGCCACAAACATGGGCCCAAACACATTTGGGCTGCCACAAATCCGGTCTTTAAGATATAGGGAAAATCTGAAATACACATGGGTCTAAATGGATTAGTCCCATTATTTCTAACAAGATGTGTGAGGCACAGTCTTAGGGTCACAAGTCTCCACTCAGCATGTTATCGCATGTGACTCTTAATGGAGCTCTTTATCATTATTAGTCTTCCGCTATTGAACTTTGATTGTGAGGAGCTATCCCTTCTTCTATAAAACTTGTATGAGACTATATAAATTTTCTAGATCAACCGATGTAATAGAATTCTGACCATTGTTTCGTGATATTACCTCCTAAATTATGTATCCTAGCGTGTCGATCCAGGGATTAGCACTAAATAGAATAGAGACTTGTACCCCTACCAGGTCGGGTCACTTCACCGCCAAACTCCTCCCGAGAATTCTCCGACATTATGAGGAGCATCCCGTCCACCTTCGGCAACAACGACATGGTCAGCTCCCCAGCGTGCATCGAGCCATATTCCTCTACTGGGAAGAACCCGTGCATACAAGGGAGTACAAGCTTGACCAATTCCGAGTATCGAACCTGCCACTCTCGGTAGGATGTTGAAACGGCTAGAGGTTATTGAAGTAAAGGAAAGATTCATAGATGCAGTGGTGCGATCTTATGATGGTGTGCAACAATGGAGGTTGACCTGTATTTATGGCGAGCCGAGAGCTGAGAATCGACATATTATGTGGTCACAAATGTGCAATATGTCTACAAATTTTGATCTACCATGGCTTGTTATGGGTGATTTCAACGAGTGCATGTGGAGCTTTGAACATTTCTCTAGTACACCTAGAGCTGAACCGCAGATGGCAGCTTTCAGAGATACTCTTGAGATTTGTGGACTTGTGGACCTTTGGTTTTCTGGGGTGCCTCATACATATGATAATAAGCGGTTTGGACATGCAAATGTGAAAGTAAGGCTTGATCGTGGAGTTGCTTCGAACACATGGCGAAATCTTTTTCCCTTTTATTCAGTTAAGCATATTGTGACTCCATGCTCTGATCATGTTGCTGTGTTCGTTAAAGGAGAGTTGGAGCAGCCACACGAGGGTAGAAAGAGATACAAACAATTTGAGATAATGTGGAAACGTGATCACACCTTGCCTGGGGTGATCCAAAATGCCTGGGAATCAGTAGGAGAGGTTAACAACCTTGGTGATGTGGAGGAGGCACTAGGTAAGACAATGCATAAGCTCCATGCTTGGAGTAGAGTCAAGTTTGGCAGTGTTAAAGCTGAACTTGAAAAGTCTCGCTCCCAATTGGAAGAGTTGATGCATATGAATGCAGATCGGAGAGAAATAAGGATAGTGACGGATAGGATGAATGAGCTCCTCTATCGTGAAGAAATGATGTGGATGCAAAGTTCAAGACTCACATGGCTAAAGGAAGGAGACCGCAACACAAAATATTTTCATAGTAAGTCAATTTGGAGAGCACGGAAGAACAAGATCCGTACATTGATGGATGACTTGGGCACTGTCCATGATGATGTGTCCCATATGCAACATATGGCGAATGAGTATTTTCAGTGTATGTTTACTCTTGTTAATGACCTGAATACTTCACCAATAATCGACTTGTTTACTCCACGGCTTTCAGATGATTCAAATGACATTCTCTGTTCTGATTTTTCTGAGAAGGAAATATCAGATGCTCTGTTCCAAATTGGCCCTTTGAAGGCGCCGGGACCGGATGGATTTCCAGCTAGATTCTTTCAGCGCAACTGGGGAGTTTTGAAGGAAAAAGTTATAGGTGTCGTGCAGGAATTCTTCAGAACAGGAATCATGCCGGAAGGAGCAAACACAACTTCTGTAGTGCTGATTCCAAAAGTGACGAATCCTGTAAAGCTCTCTGATTACAGACCTATTAGCCTTTGTAACGTGATTTACAAAGTAGTATCAAAGTGTTTGGTGAATAGGTTGAGGCCACTGTTGGATGACATTATTTCCCCAGCTCAGAGTGCCTTTGTTCCTGGGCGTATGATCACTGACAATGCTCTCTTGGCGTTTGAGTGCATTCATCACATCAAGCAAGAAAAAGATCCTACAAAGAGTTTTTGTGCATACAAGCTTGATCTCTCAAAGGCGTATGACAGGGTTGATTGGTCTTTCTTGAGGCAAGTGATGCAAAAGTTGGGTTTCGCTCATCGATTTGTGGATTGGATAATGTCGTGTGTTACTTCGGTGAGATACTCCGTAAAATTCAATGGAGCCCTCTTGGATTCATTTGCACCGTCGCATGGGCTTCGGCAAGGTGACCCTTTATCCCCGTTCTTATTCCTGTTCGTAGCGGACGGATTATCGGCTCTCTTAAATAAAGGAATTGATGTAAACGAACTATCTCCAATTAAAGTCTGTCGTCGTGCACCTGGGATTTCACATTTGCTTTTTGCCGATGATACACTTTTATTCTTCAAATCTGATTGGAATCAGGCCCTGCGGGTTAAGCAAGCACTTGGAGAGTATGCTGCAGCCACAGGTCAAATTATAAACCCTTCCAAGTGCTCGCTACTTTTTGGTGATTCATGCCCAACTACTATTAAGGAAGAAGTGCGGCAAGCGCTGGATGTTACTTCACTTGTCTTTGAGGAGAAATATCTTGGGTTGCCAACTCCTGATGGCCGCATGACGCGGGGTAAATTACAAAATCTTCAAGCCCAGCTTACAAAACGGCGCTTGATGTGGGGTGACAGTAATCTTGCACAGGCCGGCAGAGAAGTTTTTATAAAATCAGTGGCTCGGGCCCTCCCTATTTACATTATGGGGGTTTTTAAATTGCCGTTATCGGTCTGTGATGATCTAACTAAGCTGGTCCGTGACTTTTATTGGGGGTCAAAGGATGGAAAAAGGAATACACATTGGCGTGCCTGGGAGAAACTCCAAAGACCTAAATGCCAAGGTGGCCTTGCTTTTAGGGATTTCCGTATGTTTAACCAAGCATTGCTTGCTAGACAAGCTTGGAGATTTCTCACAAAACCTGATAGTCTGTGTGCTAGGGTGCTAAAAGCTAAGTACTACCCTAATGGGAGATTAGAAGATACTGTTTTTGGTGGAAATGCTTCCTCCACTTGGACTGCAATTTCCTATGGATTGGAACTACTGAAGAAAGGATTAGTTTGGAGAGTGTTTAATGGATAGAGCATAAGGATATGGAGGGACCCCTGGATCCCAAGACCCTATTCCTATAGATTGGTGTCGACCAAGAGGAGGTGTAGATTGAGGTTTGTCTCTGAGCTTATTGACCAGGTTGGCTCTTGGCGTGTGGATCTGTTGAACGAGTATTTCATACCGATGGATATAGTGGATATTCTGAAACTGAAGCCATCACCAAGATTGATTGATGATCAGCTCGCTTGGGCTCCTGAAAAGAATGGTCTATTCTCAGTAAAGAGTGCCTATCGACTTGCTATGGACGAGTCTTGGCGGGCTTCTAATGAGTCCACAAGTATATCACCTGATGGCTCGAGGAAAGTATGGGATCTCATATGGAAGAGTGACGTCCCACCTAAGGTTCGGTCTTGCAACGAATTCACCCCCCACTTGGCGAAATAAGTGTCGTTGAACCTTGGAGGTTACTGATCAATGCCCTGTGTGTGGTGTTGAGGCTGAAGACAATTTTCACCCATTTGTTCAGTGCACTTTGGCGGTTCAGCTATGGTCTTATATGTCGGAAGTGTGGCATCTACCCCCTGGTGAGTCTATTGAAAATACTGGTGTAGAATGGCTCTTAGCTCTGTTGTGGGATAAATCAAGCACCGAGAGAAGTATGATTCTCATGTCATTTTGGAGGATTTGGCACATCCGCAATGAGATCATCCATGATAAACCACCACCGACGTTGGAAGCCTCTCGCCGCTTTCTTGTGAGTTACATGGAATCCATAGTTAACATCAAGTGTCATCCTACTGAAGATATTCTGAAGGGCAAATTCATTTTTGATCAAGAGGAACAACATTTCCATGCACACAAGGATCTGATAGCCAAGCTACCTATGCTCTGGTCGCCGCCTCAGGCTGGATGGTGTAAACTTAATACTGATGGGTCCTTTGACAATAAGGGGGATGCAGGTGCTGGCATGGTTGTTCGTGATCATGATGGTAACATCATTCTCTCGGCATGTCGGAAGCTACGGTCATGCAGGGATCCTTTGGGTGCTGAACTACATGCGATAATGGAGGGTTTATCCCTAGCCCTACATTGGTGTAACTTGCCAATCCTAGTGGAAACTGATTGTCTTGAGGTGTTGAAGATGCTGAAATCTGAAGGTGTTGATCGATCTGTCCATGCACCAATTGTAGAAGAGATTAAGTCTCTGCTGAGAGTCCGTCAAACTTGTATTACTCATGTTAATCGCAGTCAAAATTGCAGTAGCCATTTTTGGCCAATTACGCTAGAACTCATGATAGCACGGCTGTTTGGCAATGCTCTGGCCAGATGGTTTAGCAAATATTTGCTATCAAGTTTGTAATCCCTGATTTGAGTAATGCAAGTTGTGTGTTCGCAAAAAAAAAAAAAAAAAAAAAAAACTCTACAAAGAAAAATAGGCGAGAAGTCAGGAAGTGTTGGGTTGTTTGAAGGAGAGTATTGGATATTGTACATCTATAAATATCCAGGGACCAAATTGTAAAGTAGCTAGGTTCTTTAGAGTTCTAGAACGGGGGCATGGAGATAAGAAGGGAAGCTCACAAAAATGTATGGGACGCCTCTGCCGTTGGTATGAATACACTGAAAAATCTCTACAAAATCTTAGTAGTTTGATTGCTAGCGACAACATGGTATCAGAGCACTCTGATACGGCATAAATTTCTCACGATATTTGTCAGCTTCGTGTCCGTGCTCTGTCGATTTGGAATTGAGCCGCCGCTGCACTGTGCGCCTCTGCCGCTGTACTTGGCCACCACCGATGTACTCTGTCGTCTATCTCTGGGGAGTAGAAGAAAGGGGGAGGAGGAGTAGAAGGAAGGGGGAGGAAGACTATCCCCATCCAAGGTACTCACTGCTTCTTTCTAAAGGTTGCAGCGCCAGATTCAGTTTTTTCGGTGTTTGTGGGAATTTGTTGGAGAAGTACTAGCTCTGCCATTGAGGATCCTTTGTGATCTGTGAGGCTTGTTGTTTATTTGGTCAACTTGTATTCTGTGCAATTCATTTGTTGTTGTTCTTCCAATCAGCAATCATGGGAAATAAGGATACTAGTGTTGAGAAATTGTGTGGAGCTATGCAGCGGAAGATTGTGCAGCTAATGGAGCAATCACATTCAAAGTCTAGTGGTACTTATGATAACTTGAAGATTATGTTAGAGCCAAATCCTGTTAGGTTGTCTGGTCCATGGGACTATTTCAGTTGGGCTAGAAATGCTTCTCTGATTTTAGGAGCAGATGGACTGCAAAAATATCTAAAAGAAGAAGAAGAGAAACAAGGCGATGGTGCAGACAAGGAAAAACATGAACAAAATCAACAGCGTGTGATGGTTTGGCTTCTGAGCTCTATGGAAAAAAGTGTTCGAGAACAAGTGGAAAATCTCCAAACCGCAGCTGAGATATGGAAGGATATAGAGAAGCAATTTTCAGGGAAATCAAATAAGATGCAGGTTTGCAGAATACTATATGAGATGAGACACATTAAACAAGACCAGAAATCTGTAACGGAATATGCCGGGGAACTAAAAAAGTTGTATATGGATCTAGAGTTCTTTAGGCCATTCAAACGTCATGATCCAAGAGATTTGTCACTTCTTAGAGAGTGGTTTGAGCCAATACTGGTGCAGACATTTCTGGATGGTTTGAATGAAGAATTTCATCTTCGAGCTGAGTTCTCCAGGCAGCACCTACGTGGCTTACGCTAGATTTTTTTCTTTTGAATCTCATGACAATAGAGGAAAAATCCCTACTGCCTACTTTTCTTCATTAACTTGTAAAAACTGGGGACTTACATGAAGGGAGGGGGTGGGTGAAGGAGGCAGCCAAAAGTAAAAAAAGAACATAAATCTTACACTGGTGAAAAAAGGGCCTCCAGTCCCGGACCGCAACGGGTTCTAGTCCCGGTTTTGGGCCCGGGACTGCGAAAACGGGACTAGAGGCCCTCCCTCTCTAGTCCCGGCTCGCAATGGCCCGCGACTGATAACAGCCACGTGGCTGTTTCAGCGCCGCGGGGGGCGGAAACCCTCTAGTCCCGGGCTGTAACACCACCCGGGACTAAAAGGTTTCCTGCCGCGGCAGAGAAACACCACATTTCTCTGCCGCGGCAAAGATTGTGTATTTCCTTTTTTTTGCCATTTTGTTTCTTTTTTGTTTTGTGTTTCACTATAACAAACATATATTTCAGTAGACATATTATACGCTACTACATACACACTACACGTCGATGCATTTATATAAGATCGATCCCTTGCAAGCGTACATATAATCAATCATATCAAAAGGAAGAAATGTTTTAAAATTACATGGTCATTGATGAATATATATATATCATACGAGCTACATGGAGATGACTAAGGCAAATCGAGTTCCACGTCATCCGCATAATGCTCTCCATGTACATCAAGAACTTCCTTCATCATAAATCCCGCCAGCTCCTCTTGAATTGCTCTGATGCGCTGGTCTGGCTCTAGTTTCTCCCGTAAATCATAAATATAATGTGAGTCAACTTTCCGCTCACTGGTCAACTCTCGGATGTACTCGCAGACGTAATATCCACATAAATGAGTTCCCGGTGGCTGCTATAAACTCTTCGCCATTTTATAAGTTATCTCCTCTTTGAATGGACCTGGTATTTTCTGTCTGAACCGTGTCCAACACCTGCTCGGCAAAGAAAATGAACAAAGGAGTTATTAGTTACTTGATATCAGGAAATGAATGAAAGAGGACGATATAATGCGACGATATAATGCGATAATGATTGAAATTACTTATGGAGCATTGCTTTCATGTCGCTCCACTTCTCTTGGTCCCAACTTAATGAGTCATGGACTTCAACTAGGGAGTTGTCAACTTAAATGTTTAGCAAGATCAGTGGAATCTGCGGACATTTACATAAGCATGCATGCATAGCTAATCCAGTAAGAAAAAATAAAATATGTACAAGATATAAACACTCACTTGAAGTTGTAAGGAAATAGTATTTCCTTAACAAAATTATGCTCGGTTAAGAACCTGGACAGGTCTTCCTCCACGTCTTTGGGGTGATTCTTTAACGTATATTCATTAATGATATATGGGTCAATGAACCCAACGTCGTATCTTCTAGCTCTTTTGCATTCAAGCATCTTCATTCTGCGGAATATAATATCATCATACAAAAGGATATATAGTTAGGATAATATATTAAATGCAATGAACGAGCTAAAGCTACAAACTTAATTATAGAAATAAATAACTTACATACAGTAGCAACCAATGATAGATTTGTCGAGGGCGCGCTGGTTGTATAACTGAAATAGTTCGGTCATTTGAACCTGTATCGAGTATGGTTTGAAGTGATGCTCCTTTCTAACGTCCACCGGAAACCAATCTTTATGATTTTTTTTTCTGCTTGCGACATGTACCATTCATGCAGATTTCGCATATGTGCGGATAGACGCGCGAGCTCCTCCTTACTGACTAGAGGCTTCCCTTGGACATACTGCCGTACTATCTGACCCATTGGCGTATCTTCATAGCCTAAATATTGACCAAGAGACATATTCGCTTCATTAGCAAGTGCTTTGGCCTCCGATACAGTGATTCCCATAAGTGCAGCATTTTACAGGCTCTAGGGTCCATTATTTGCATGTCCATATCCATTTCAGCTCTGAAGGCCTTGTCGAGGTCTGAAATGACTTTGAGAGGGGCGACCGATTGATTCTTCTGTGCTCCGAGCTAGGCAACTTGCTTCCCGCTTTTTGCACTTGTGATTTTTTTCTTCTGTGCTTGCTTAATAATCTCCCGGTCATAGTCTGATTCCAGATTCATCGATATCTGGGATGGTTGATCAAGAAAGGACTTAGCCCACTTTTTTGTTTTTTCGTTATATACCGGCTTTGGCTCAGGCTTTTTGGGTGCAAAATGCGCCTTAACTTGGGTAGCCACATCCGCGTTAGTTTTCTCGTCGGTCTTGTCATAAGGTCTCTTTGGAAGAGCCGACGGGATATCGACTATCTTCGGCGTTTGACCTTTCTTCGATATGGGGCGCGGGGGACCGTCGAACTTCCGTTTGTTTTTTCGACGAGGTAGTAGTATTGCACGGAGGCGGAGGCGGAGGCGGATATGGAGTTGATGTACTCCTGCTGTGGCGATCGTCAGCGGGGCGGGGTGGACTTGGAGGTTGGCGATAATCGGGTTGGGGTGGACTTGGAGGTTGGCGATAATCGGGTTGGGGTGGACTTGGAGGTTGACGATATTCGATGCGGGGTGGATTTGGATTCCTTGGAGTCGGTGGCCTTGGCGCCGAGCCTGGAAACTTGATGTACTTCTTATTCCATAGAATGATGTTGCGCTTGACATATCCTAGTTTCGTAAGGCCTTCAGGCGTAGAGATTTCAATCTCTAGGTCCGCAAAATCCTCCACTATGTCATCCACCGTGACACGAGCATAGCCTGGTGGAATCGGAAGTGAATGGTGGAGTGCTCCAGGTAGACAAGGTAAAGCAGTGCCGATCACCACCTTGAAGGACAGGTTGTTCATTGGCTGATGTAGCTCATATTATGCCATCTCTCTAACATCATCCACGGGGTAGTGAGGAGCCGGTGCATCATCCAGCAGTGCTTGATCATCAGCACGGACCTCCGTGGAAGCCACGCTGCTTCTCCGTTGGCTAAGATCCAATGCGGGATCATCAGACCGCGGGTGATTGACGACGGCGGCCTTTGGCTAATTTCATGCATGAGGTTCTTCAGATCAGCTAGGTCCTACTCTACCCTGGAGATCCGGTCTGCCTCCCGATCCTTCTTTCTCTGACGGCTTCTGTAACTGGCATCATACAGAGGAAACCCTTTCTTCCACGAGACACCGACGCCTTTGCCTCGTGTTCGTCCTCCCTTTTCAGGATTCCCTAGGGCGTGTGTCAGCTCGTCGTTCTCTCTCTCTCTCGGGACGGAACAATCCTAATTGAGCATTGTTCATTGCTTGAATAAGGTCTTCAGAGGGTTTTAGAATTTTATCATGAAATAATGTCTTCCCTGTTTCTGGGTCCAAGGATCCCCTGTGCCCGTACCACCAGTGCTTTGACCTCTCGGGCCATCCATCTGTACCAGGAGTGACGCCTCTAGCCCTCATATCCTTCTCCATAGTTTTCCACTTAGGGATGGCACTCTTGTAGCCACCTGTCCCCATTTTATGATGGTATTTCTTGTTGGCAGCATTTAACGTGTTCTTTGCCGACTTTGCCTTTGCTTTATAAGATTTCTTGTACTGTACAAAATCGGGCCACTGTTCTCTCAACTTCTCGTTTACTCCTTTGAAGTCTGAAGTTTTCTTTTTCACGACATATTTGGCGTATAAATTTTTCTTGTGGTTCCGGTACAGTTCAGCCATCTTGCTTAGTGCCCACTCCTTGACTTTTGCTCTATTTTCAAGCCCACTCGGCCTTGGGGTAATACCATCTACCTCAAATTCCTCATACTCTGGAGGTAGTATGAAATGCGCTATGAGCTTCTGCCAAAGGTCATCTTTGGCATCATCGGTGACATAGCTGTTGGATTCTTCACCGGCTTTCTTTGACATATTCCATTCTTCGATGGTGATCGGCAAGTTGTCCCTAACAAGCACCCCGCATTGATTTATAAACATCCTTCGGTGCTTCTCTGGAGCAAACGGTTTACCATCATCATCTATTTCTTCGATGGTGAACCTCTGATTACCATCCAACTTTTTGTTCGGCCCTCGTTTCGTTCGAGCTGTCGATTGCTTCGATCCGGTGGGCTAAAAGAAGAAGAGAGTGATTAATATATATATATATATAGATCAGTTAATGAATAGAGGTAACACGAGACTTTATATATATGTATATATGTACCTTGCCGGATCCTGTCGAGGGGCCATCATTATTGTTGTTATTTGTTTGCCCTTCGTCCATCTGGTCTTCCCCTTGGTTTTCCTCTAGTCCATCACCGGATGGATTCAGATATGAGGATATCTCTTCCTCGAGCAAAATATCTTCGGCACCGGTAGTAATAAGAGGAATTTCACCTCTTATCATGCCCTGAAGAAAACCATCACCGAGGCGACCAGGATCTTCGGATGGATCCATGACTTAATTATCTATAACAAAAAGAGAGTTAAACAGGTCAGAAAAAACAATAATCCTAATAACTAAAACAATATAATCCTAATTATAATAATCCTAATATTATTTGTGCTAAAACAATAATCATAATAACTAAAACAAAAAATAACCCTAATCCTAATACTAATTCTAATCTTAATAAATAAAACAAAAAAATCACTAAAACAATAATACTAATCCTAATTCTAATATAATTGTGGTAAACCAATATAATCATATCTAATAACTAAAACAAAAAAATAACCCTAGCTAATTATAATTAAAACAATAATTAAAAAAATAACCCTAGCTAATTATAATTAAAACAATAATTAAAAAAATAACCCTAGCTAATTATAATTAAAATAACCCTAGCTAACAATATAATCCTAATCCTAGCTAATTATAATTAAAACAATAATTAAAAAATAACCCTAGCTAATTATAATTAAAACAATAATTAAAAAAATAACCCTAGCTAAAAATATAATCTTAATCCTAGCTAATTATAATTAAAACAATAATTAAAAAATAATATAAAACAGATTTGTATTTAAAAAATACAAAGAGAAAAGGAAAAACAGAAAAAGAAAATTTTTTGGAAAAAAAAACAGTAGTCCGACCCCAACCAGGCTGGCCCATCTCTCCCTCTCCCTACCAGCCCAGCAGCCCAACACGGCCCACCTCGCCGGCCGTCCTTCCCCGTCCTCTGGCGCGCGACGCCCTCGCCGGTCGCGTGTCCGTCGCCGATCCGCGCCGCCGCCGCCATGGAGAGCACGCCTCTCCCTCTCCCCTATCCTCTCATTCCCCCCAGGCTCTCTCCCTCTCTCTCGTTTCATTCCCTAACCGTCGCAGAGGCGCCGTCGTTGCGGAGCAGCGGCGGCACGACGGAGCGGCGCCACGTACGTCCTGGAGAACCATCTCACTTGCGGAGCGGCACGGCGGAGCGGCGGCGGAATCGGACAGCACCTCCCCTGTCTTCGTCTGTGCTTCGTCTTCGTCTGTGCTTCGTCGTCGATGAGAAATTCGAAGTGTTGGGGCACAGCACCTCCGCTGGCGTCAGAATATAAAGGGACAGACCTTTAGTCCCGGGCTAAGCCACCGCCCGCGACTAAAGGGTCTTTAGTCCCGGGCCGTGGCTTAACCCGCGACTAAAGACCCAACCTTTAGTCATGGGCTAAGCCACGACCCGGGACTAAAGAGTTTTTTCGGCCGCTTCGTTTTCGCGCGCGCACTCACCCTTTAGTCCCGGGTCTAGCCACGACGCGCGACTATTTGTTTTTTTTTAATTTTCTTTTTTAATTCAAAACTAATATAAAAACTTTGAAAAATCATATATTTTATTTTAATAATCCAAATAAAACAAATAATATGTCTATTATTATCAGAAAAATATAAAGAATTTTAATATAATATCCATTTATCTGTTTGCATCATTTATAAATTATTTCATTTGTAAATTTTCTTTTTTTAATTCAAATCAAATATAAAAACTTTGGAAAATCATATCTTTTATTGTAATAATCCAAATGACACAAATAATATGTCTATTATTATCATAAAAATATAATGAATCTTAATATAATATCCATTTATCTGTTTGCATCATTTATAAATTATTTCATTTGTCAATTTTCTTTTTTTAATTCAAATCAAATATAAAAACTTTGGAAAATCATATCTTTTATTGTAATAATCCAAATAACACAAATAATATGTCTATTATTATCAGAAAAATATAATGAATCTTAATATAATATCCATTTAGTCCCGGATGTAGTCACAAACCGGGACTAAAGATATTTTCCGCCATTTCCCACCTCTTCCCGCCAAGTTTTCCCGCCCTTTCCTTTCTACGAGAGCTTTTAGTCCCGGATGTAGTCACTAAGCGGGACTAAAGATATTTCCCGCCATTTCCCAAAGCTTCACGCCAAGTTTTCTCGCCCTTTTCATCTATATTTAGGGCGATCGTGCCATGGCTATCCACACCTCCACACCTTCCTCTCTTAGAACAATGGACAACGCCTACTGGGCCATTCTGACCCTCGAGGAGACCGAGGCGCTGTGCGCCTCCAACTACCCTTGTCCGGGCTGCACTGCCGATCTTGGCTGGAGAGGTTCCTGTCCCTCCTGTCCCTCAAGGTTCCGCACGCCAGGCGGCCATCACAAACCACTTCTACCACGAGCTCACGCCGGAGCAGCGGATGGATCCCCAGTGGGATCCCGACAACTACGACACCTGGAATGCCTTCTTCGCTAATAGGCGGGAAAGGAAGCTCGCCAGGTACGAGGGTGATGGCCCGCCACCGGTGAACCACAACGAAGCCGGCCGTCGTCTGTGGTGGGCGAACCGTACTATCATCGGAATGATGTGCTACATCGTCGGGGGAGACCATCCTCGCCTACGGTGCCCACGAGTCCACCCGCCACAGGCCCCACACCGTCCCGGCGGTAGCGGCATCGTCTTCCAGGAGACCCCTCTCCCGCCCGCCGTGAATCCGAGGCTGGAATGGCCCCTGGTATATGCCATGGATGTGCTAAGGATCCCCGGAGTGGCAGGTGACGATGACGATGATGATGACGATGACGATGAAGACCCTGAAGTGCGTACTATAGGACTAGGCATGATTATGACTAAAGGGGGCGGCTTTAGTCCTGAGTGTTAGCTAGTATCGGTTTGTCCCGGTTTTTAATATTAATAAATGTCTTGAGTGTTACCTAATAAATAGAGGGAAATGCCTATATAAAGAGAGGGTTCATCTTTAGTCCCGGTTGGAGAAACCAACCGCGATCAAGGGATTATGCGACCGGGCCAGCCACACTAATAATAGGGGTGAGTGTCGACATTATGTCGTGCGGCTTGTACCTTGTCCCGGATGGTGTCACCAACCGGGACTAAAGATGAACCTTTAGTCCCGGTTGGAGACACCAACCAGGACTAAAGATGAGTCAGCACTAATAATAGGGGTGAGTGTCGACATTATGTCGTGAGTGCCGACATTATGCCGAGCTGCTTGTACTATAAATAGGCATCCTTGTGAGTCCAGTCCTCCAGCCAGTTTGAGGCATCTCCAAGATGGTTTTAGAGAGCAGGGACACCACTACGGCCAGTTTCAGGGAGATGCCGACGGAGACCAGTCCTCCGGCATCTCTGAGAAACTGGTCATAGAGGCACTCCCTAATATGTGAAATTAGTTAGCTCCCAGGCGTATTGATCTAGTTAGAGAAGTTACAAGCTGCAAGATGGTTTTTGTCGTGGTGGTGGGATGGCAGATGCCATGGGTAGGCTAAAGTTTGGGGCCAATGGATGCTAGAGGGACCTGGGGAGGGAAGATGCAGTTGATTCTACACACAGAAAGCAAAGGCAAAGATCTTTATTTCTCCTTCCTTGGACTACAAGTGCTCCTCGAGCTGTATACAAGGAGAAAAGGAGAACTTTACCAGCCTAACGGTACTACAATGAGCCGATCCCCTCCTCAGGGTCCAAGCCTTCCCTTATAAAGGAGAGCCTTGGGTTCCTTTAGGGCTGACGTGGCAAGCATATTCGAGGAATATGCTTGTCCCAATATAGTAGTTCGGTGGCCTCCTTTCCCTGTCGCCCCTCTAAAGACGGCAAGGTTCCAGAGGGCCCTCCTGCATGCCTCGGGCTCCAGGACCGTCACCTCCATGACCTCCTTCTGCCCCTCTGTCTCTCTGCACATTTGTCCCTTGCGCTTCGCTCTGCTCAGATTCTCTCTAGCCTGCGGCTAGAGTTTGACTTTAGGCTTCTCCTTCTCCTGCAAGCTTCATATTATTCGGCCCTTCCTCGCGTAGCTCAGCTTGTCCTTCACCTGAATTAAGATTACTCGGGCTAACCCGGCCGACTTACTCAATATCTCGGCCGGGCAATGCCTTGCCATTATTATTGAGGTCCTGCCCTTTTCCTATCTCGGCCGACCTCTATAGTACTCGGCCGACTCAGACTATAACTCGGAAACTAGACGGGGAACATCCTTTCGTCTTTCTCCGTCCTTACCCTATCCAGGGTTACCTCCCCAACATTAGTCCCCGAAGCTGATATGGTCCCGTCGATAACCTCGGCCGGGTCGTATCAGTTTTATGATGCTCGTTTACACATTGTTTCCGAGTTATCTCTTTCTCGTTCGAGGTATCATCGTATCTTCTAGCGTACGCCTCGTCCTACGTGTCATTCCCATCATTGTTTCTCTAGTTTTTTGTTCCTCTACAGTATTTACTGACACGCTACAGTTACTGCCGCGCCTGTCGCGCCGGCGCTGCGACGCCTCGTGCGCCGTTTCCGTTGGGGATCGTGATCTCCTTGGCCAGCGTGTGGTCCTTGGTGCGGTTCCGCTCAGCGACGCGCGGTCGTGCGGCGCACACGATCTACACGATCAACCGCCACACCCACGATCCCACTACCTGGTAGGCGGCTTGGTTATAAAGAGGGGCGCGGCGCCTGGGAGTTCAGTTTCCCCTTTTCGCTCGCCCGCGCCTTTCTTCTTCCTCTCGTTCATGCGCTCGTTCGCGGTTCCGCCGCCGCGCGTTCATCTGATTCTCCGACGACGAGGACTCCGCCGCGCTTCTCCGTCTGCCTCGCCCTGCTCGCTAGCTCCGGCGTCGTCGCCGGTGATTTCTTTTCGGCCCCATCGCCTAGGATTTCCTCTAGATTCCTCTGTCTCCCGTTCGTTTTCGCGCAGTGGTTCTCTTGCTGCTCCGCCGCCGTTTCTGTGTAGAATTACGACGGGGCCCCGTAATTCTAAACTTTCCTCCGCCGCTAGTTCTTCCTCTGCTGATTTCTCCGGCGAGCCCATGTCTAGCTCCTTCAGCGGTGCTCTGATAGAGGATGACGATGCTGGCTTTGGGCCCGAGCGAGGCTCGTGGCAGGGCTCCTCCGTTACCCGCCGTGAGATCGAGTGGCTTATCCGGACCCGGAGGATTCCCGCCGAGGTTTCCTGTCGTTTACCCGGCAGCGAGTTATCTCCGGACGTTAAGGAGGGCGAATATGTAGTCTTCATGTCGCACTTCTCACGCGGGTTCGGTCTCCCTCTTAGCGACTTTGCCAGGGAGTTTCTTGATTACTTCGGCCTTCAGCCGCATCATCTTCCTGCGAACGCCATCGCTTCTCTCTCTGCTTTTATCTCTGCCTCGGAGGGGTATTTCGGCCTATGGCCGTCCGTGCATGTCTGGTCTAAGTTTTTCCAGATTCGTTCTAATGTTGTTCCCGACAAGTCTCTGCACCCTTCCGAGAAACTGCTCACTCAATGTGGAGCTGCGTCCATTACACCTCGGAGGAAGTCCGTGTTTCCTCGTGTTACGGGGCTAGAGTCGTGCAAGAAGTGGCACAAGTCCTTCTTCTATGTTAAGAACACAGGAACGGAGGACAAGATTCGGCTCCCTGCCTTTTCCATCGGTACGCCCTCCAAGGTGAATTGGACTTATAATCCGAGGAGGAGTCATGTCTTGGCCGAGCTTTTCGAGACTCGGCTTAAGGAGCTGATCCGGGCCGGGTTACGCGGCGAGGATTTGATGGCTACCTTCATCAGTAGCCGAATCTGCCCGTTCCAGAAAAGGACGCACAAACTTTGCTACATGAGCGGTCCTCTTGACCCTAACCGAGTCTCGACCGTGGAGCTGGACAACTATCTCGTTTTTAAGCGTGTCCGAGCTATCTTCAAGACGGAGATGCCTAAAGACTGGGCTTGGGGATTGAAGCTGTTTACCCGCGAGCGTCCCCCTCCCGCAGTAAGTTTAACCATTAATGCTTTAATTTTCAACTGTTTTCATAGCTGTTTTCACTAACTTTTCCTTCTTTTCGCCTTACAGAGGTTTGCAGAGCAAAAGGACGAGGATGCCGAGGTTTTGTCGCTTCCGTGGCCTGCGGACCGGAATACCCCGGACGTTGGGGAGCCGGATTCCGAAGAATTCGTCCCCAAGTCGGATCTTGCTCCGGCTCGCGCTCGTGGCAAGACCTCGGTCCATGAGGAGGAAGGTGATTCGGACGAGGTCCAAGTTCTTGAGGTAGTTGCCGCAATGGATATTTCTTATGCATTTCCGGCTTCTACTTTCCCAGCTAATCCGGCCGGTCAGGTTCACGACGCCGAGCCTATTGCTTCCCGGTCCCCAGTTACCTCGGGGAAACGTGGGGCTCCCGTTGGTACCTCAGAGGCGGTCCCCAAGAAGCGAGTGAAGAGATCCGCTCCGAATCCTCCCAGGCAAGACCATGCCTGGAGTCGCAGGGTAATTTCCATTTGCTCATATTTCTTGTTTCTCTCTTTTTGCTTTTCAAGCTGACACTCTTTTTTCTTTTTCATTTTCGCAGTGCCCCACTTTCTGTTAAGCCCGGCGGTCCTAGCATGACTAGCCGTGTGACTCGGCAGCCATCTCCTCCGCCCGTTGAAGATACCAGGATCCCTAGTCCTACTCATGCTGCATCTCCTCCAGCTCCGCATCGGTCACCCCCTCGCCACGATGTGCCTGATACTCCTCTTGTTGACATTGATTCCACTCGGCCCTCCGAGATTTCTACCAAACCAGTTGCCCCTTCTTTGAATCCGAGCATATCTACCGAGCCTCTTTCTACCTCCGTAGTTTCTGTAGTAACTCCAGCCCCAGCCGTGGTCGTCAATATCTCGGCGCTCTCTGCGACTGTGATCCCTCCGGCTCCTAAAGGCACTGTTCCCATTGCCGAGGTATCGGCTTTTGCTGATGCCTCTTCTAAAGTAGGGACAGTTGTTGCCACCATGGCTTCCACTTCCCAAAAAGGTCTTGCCGGCTCTTCTCAGCCGAGTATCACCGACGTGCTGCGCAAGGGGATTGCTCCCACCAAAGCCTCCGTTACTCCGGCCGCCGGTACCCAGCTTGCTCTTCATAAAAGCCCTGCGGCTGCGGTGGTTACACAACACGTCCGGGGTAAAGTCCTTACTCGGACGGCGAGTGGAAACAGCCTTGGCTCACTGGTGGAATATGCTCATAACTGGAATGTTGTCGATCAGCTTGAGGGTAACCCAATCAGTCAGCCGTTTCAGCTTTCCGATATCAGCAGCCACTTGGATCAAGCTGCCAAGATCATTCTTGATAGTAACAAGATGAATGAGGTAATTGTTGTTTCCCGGAGTTTTGATTGATTCTCCAGATGCTACTATATATACATTAGTCCCCGAAACTTGAAAACGAGTAACTTGTTATTCGCTTGGAAGTTTTTATGATGCTCTACTTAATTCGATTTAACTTTAGGGTTCGAACCGATATCCGACTAGATCTACCTTAAACTTTGCTTGAATTTTGTCTAGCTGTTCTTTGAGTATCCAGCCACATAGATCCGGGTTAAGCTTTGCTTGATTCGGATCTGCTTTGGCTTTGAATATCCAGCCACCTAGATCCGGGATAAGTTTTGCTTGACTCGGATCTGCTTTGGCTTTGAATATCCAGCCACCTAGATCCGGGTTAAGTTTTCCTTGACTCGGATCTGCTTTGGCTTTGAATATCTAGCCACCTAGATCCGGGATAAGCTTTGCTTGACTCGGATCTGCTTTGGCTTTGAATATCCAGCCACCTAGATCCGGGTTAAGTTTTGCTTGACTCGGATCTGCTTTGGCTTCGAATATCCACTCATCGTTTGTTCTATTGCTCAGGTTGCACATGACCGGCGGACTGCTGAATTTCAAAGACTGCTTTTCTCGCACAGGAAGTTGGAAGAAAAATATGAAAAAGTTATTCCTGTGGTGAAAAAAGCTGGTAAGTTGACAATTTTTCTTGTCATCTCTGACATTTTCATTGTTTTGTATGCGGGATGTCGGCTTACTTTGTTGGTTAATAGGTAATATCAATAATCTCAACATTCGTCTTGAGAAAAAAGTCAAGAACTTGGAAGGTTAGTTTTCCTTTTACCTCATACTTTTCCCTCTTTAAAATGTGCGCTAAGTTTCTTTTATTTTGTTTGGCTCTGGTAAAGCCGAGTTACAAGCCTTTGCAACATCTCACCAAGATTGCACGCCCATGCCTGATGTAATGCTGCATTTTTTAGAACAAAGCGCTACTCATTCGGCACAGCTAAAAGAAAATGACGATGAAATAACTCGCCTGAGCGCCGAGGTCGAGGCCCTTAAGCTCTCTCAGAGGTCTGAACTAGAAAAGCTCGACCAAGAGTTCTCCGAGGAGAAAAATCGGCTAGCTCTGCAATTGCAGAAGAATAAAGAGCTCCTCGAAGCTGCCGAATTGAAAACTCGGGGAATGAGCGAGGAAATCGCTCGCTTTGAGAAGAGCAAGATTGACTGGGCTAAGGACCTCCAGATAATGATGAATTATATTCATCGTAAGCTTCTTAACATGGCCGGATTATCTTTTTTTTCTTTTTCTTGCTGCCCTCTGACGCATCCCTATTTTGCGCAGATCATTTTCCAGAAGCTAAGCCCGTGAGCTCTAAAGCGGTTCTTGCTGCTCGTGCGCGCCGAGGTGTCCCTGTTGACACGGACTCAGAGTATTCAATGGAAGATTTCTTGTTTCTTTTGCCGTCATTGCCGCGGTTGGTCCGATGAAGATTATGGGCAGGGATTTGGTGCGTGCGGCTATCCGAACCTACCATGTTCTCTCGTCAACACTTCGGGACTCGATATCAATGAGGTCGAATTGCTGGTGCAAAGATTGATGACGCCCAAGAGGCAACTAAGTCTTTGGAGGAGTCGGTACGGACGGCTAGCGCCGACATGGCTCTCACCGTTATTATGTCATGGTATGAAGATATTTCTCTTGATATCTTGAGAAATCATGCGACCGTTCCCGTTGGGTTGAGGACCCCACCTTCGTCGCTCTGCGGCAAGCTCGTGCCTTCCAGCTCGTTGAGTATGCTGACGTGCATACCTGGAACGAAGGTCCGAGTTTCCTTCCGAACCCGGATGACGAGGTCATAGTCGAGGATGCATCGGATAATAATTCAGCTGAACAAGGAGAAGATGAGGATGACTCGGCTACTTCTGGTGATTCCAGTTCGAGCTCGGATGGCAACGGCGACGCGCGATCCTCTTCCAAAGGTACTGGGCATTCAACTGCACAAACCGATGCTCCTCAGCAGCCTCGGGCTTCCGCCGAAGTCGCACCTAGTTCTGTGGAGGGTGAGGCAACCTTGGCCGAAGCTCCGCCTACCTCGGAGTGCCCAGCCCCTGACCAAGTCACTGCCTCTCCCGCGAAAAACCTTTAAGTTTGTTCTTATCCCTAGTATGCCGGGCGTATGATGTACGTGAAACATTTGTCCGTCTTTTGTATGGTATGAATTTCTTTTGCCATGTGCTTCTGAGACATATATGTTTGTAATTGTTATCACTTTATTTAAGTGATCTTGTTCGTCCGAATCCTTGCTTTGGTGGCTTGCAATTTCTTGATTTTGGGATATGTGTTTGCCTTTGTATTCGCGTGTTTTAGCCCATTGATTTAGGCGGGGACTTCGAATATTTCACGAGATCGAGCTGTTCTTAGTTTGAGCGCCGAAGTTTGATACCTCCTTGTATCAAAGGCTAACCATTACCTCGGCACCATATACGGCAGTCCCCGAGTCACTGCCTATAGCGCCGAAGTCTGGTGTGGAGACCAAATTTCAAAAAATAATATAAGACGGTTGCCGAGCTGCTGCTCAAGATGCCGAGGTTCAATTGCAATATAAAATTGAAGTAACACATGGCAGTCCCCGAGTCACTGCTCTGAATGCCGAAGTTTAACATAACACAAAATTGAAATAACATGTGGCAGTCCCCGAGTCACTGCTCTGGATGCCGAAGTTTAATACAATATAAAATGAAATAACATATGGCAGTCGCCGAGTCGCCGCTCTGGATGCCGAAGTTTAATACATAATTGGTGCTTGATCTCGAGATACTACTTTGCAATGTGTGACTAATGACTACTATGAATAAAATGGACGAAGTAATGCTACGTTCCATGGCCTTTTCGTTTCTTCACCGGCTTTGTCTGCCCTGTTTTTTCCAGGGGATTGGGCATCGATTAGGTAATAGGCATCATTGTGCAATGCTCTGCTCACGATGAATGGTCCTTCCCATGGGGGTGACAGCTTGTGCATGCCGGCCGTGCGTTGCACCAGTCGGAGAACTAAATCCCCTTCTTTGAACACTCTTGGATTCACCTTCTTGTTGTGATATCGCCGCAAGTTCTGCTGATAAATAGCCGATCGTGATAGCGCGAGCTCTCTGGCTTCTTCTAGCAGATCAACAGCATCTTGCCGAGCTACTTCATTTACTTCTGAAGTTGTATATTGAGTAACTCTTGGCGAGTCATGTATTATGTCGGCTGGAAGGACTACCTCGCCCAGATACCAGAAAGAACGGTGTGTACCCTGTTGATCTGTTCGGAGTAGTTCTGAGGCTCCATAATACTGCTGGTAATTCCTCAATCCAACATCCTGCCGACCTTTGCAATGGTTCGACGAGTCGTGGTTTTATTCCAGACAATACTAGTCCATTAGACCTTTCCACTTGCCCATTAGTTGCTGGGTGAGCCACAGAGGCAACATCTAATCTTATGTGTTTCTCTTGGCAAAACCTAGCGAAGGCTCCTTCTGCAAAGTTTGTGCCGTTATCTGTAATAACACTGTGCGCGTATCCATATCTTAAGATAATATCTTTGAGGAATCTCACTGCTATGGGCCCATCGCATTTTTTTATTGGTTTCACTTCAATCCATTTTGTGAACTTATCTACCATAACCAATATGTGGGTCATCCCCCCTCGGGCCGGCTTAAATGGTCCCACCATATCTAAACACCACACAGAAAACGGCCAAGTAATGGGTATCATTTTTAACTCGGACGACGGCATGTGTATCTTGGTTGCATATCTCTGACAACCATTGCATTTTTCAACCAGCTCTTTGGATTCCTTCAAGGTCAAGCATAATAAAACCCATGCATGAATGCTTTGGCCACCAAGGCACGAGACGAAGCATGGTGTCCACATTCTCCTTGATGTATATCTAGGAGGATCTCCTGGCCTTCTGCCGAACTCACACACCTTTGCAATACACTTGTGACACTTCTTTTATATAGCTCATTATTTATGATTGTATAAGCTTTAGCTCTCCTTGCTATCTGTCTTGCTAACACTTCATTATTCGGCAAAATCGCATCCTTAAGGAAAGAGAATATGGGTTGCGCCCTTACCGGTGTGATTTTCTCTGGTGTGGTCTCACTGTCTATTTCCATGTTTTCCGCTGACATAGCTACCTCGGCTTCCTCCATGCTTACTTCTGATGTCCTCCTCTTGGGGAATTCCGGGTTATATTGCTGATCTACTTCCATCGGCACATTATTTTCTGCTGAATTTTCCGGAATAAAGATGGATTCGGATTCTGGGGATGGAATTATTGATGGTTTCCTGAGGTGCTCTAGGGCAATACCTGGGGGAATTGACTGCCTGGTTGACCCTAGCTTTGACAACATGTCTGCGGCGTCATTTTCTGCCCGAGGTATGTGGTGAAATTCACACCCCTCAAAGTATCCACTGATATTTTGCACATGAAATCTATACAAAGCCATATTATCATCTAATGCGTCCCAATTGCCTGAGACTTGCTGTACTACTAGGTCCGAGTCCCCATAGCATAAGATTCGACATATGCCAATCTCTTTTGCTACTTTCAATCCATGGACCAGTTCTTCATATTCGGCTACGTTGTTTGACGCGGCAAAGTGTATTTGCAGCACATATTTCAGCTGATCTCTTTTGGGCGAGGTTAACACTATTCCTGCCCCCAAACCATTTCTTAGTTTGGAACCATCAAAATGCATCGTCCAATAATTTGGGTCTGGTAATGGTGGCTCATACTGCATCTCGGCCCAATCTACGAAGAAATCGGCGACTGCCTGAGATTTGATTGCATCTCTCCTATCGAATTGTGGAGCATATGGTGACAACTCAATTGCCCATTTCGCTATTCGGCCACTTGCATCTTTGTTGCTCAATATGTCGGCTATGGGTGCTTCACAGATCACTTTGATGGGGTGCTCTTCAAAGTAATGTTTAAGTTTCTTTGCCGACATATACACTCCATAAGCCATCTTATGATAATGTGGATAATTTTGCTTTGAAGCAGATAACACTTCGCTTAAATAGTACACTGGCCTCTGTACCGACTTTTCTTCTTCGAATCGTTCTACGACGACTACGGCACTCACTACTCTGTTGGTTGCCGCTATATAGAGTAACATAGCCTCTTTTGATAATGGAGAAGCCAAAATGGGTGCTGTAACCAACATCTTTTTCAACTCATGAAATGCACTTTCTGCTTGTGGAGTCCAGATGAACTTATCTGATTTCTTCATCAGTTGATAGAGTGGTAGTGCCTTCTCTCCCAGCCGACATACAAACCGGCTGAGTGAGGCTAAACATCCCGTGAACTTCTGTATGTCATTTAGACACCTTGGCAACTCCATTCTTTCTAGTGCCCTTATCTTTGTTGGGTTGGCCTCTATACCTCGGCTAGATACAAGAAAACCGAGTAATTTTCCTGCTGGCACACCAAATGTGCATGTTTCCGGGTTAAGCTTCATTCGGAACCTTCTCAGGTTCGCGAAAGTCTGGCGTATATCATCCAGTAGCGTTTTGCTTTCCTTGGTTTTGATGACCACGTCATCCACATATACTTCTACATTGTTTCCTATCTGGTCATGTAGACATTTTTGCATGCATCTCTGATATGTTGCTCCTGTGTTTCGCAGGCCGAATGGCATCGTGCGATAGCAATAAGCCCCGTACGGGGTAATAAACGCAGTCTTTATTTGATCGGCCGGATTTAACGGTATCTGGTGAAAACCAGAATACGCGTCTACAAATGACAACAACTCACAACCAGCGGTCGAATCAATGACTTGGTCTATTCTAGGTAATGGAAAAGGATCTTTTGGACACGCCTTGTTCAGGTTCGTGTAATCGATACACATTCGCCATACAATGGCTACATTTGGATCATCTTTCTTCTTTTCTACTAGCACCGGATTTGACCCAATCCGGATAAGACCTCCATGATGAACCCGGCCGAGGAGCCGAGCTATTTCATCCCTATTATTTTCTCCTGTCTTGGAAGCGGCAGAGAGGTTGCTTCACCGGCCTTGCTCCTGGTCTTACATTCGGTGAGTGCACTAACTCCCTCGGAACACCTTGCAGATCCTGAGTTGACCATGCAAAGATATCCCGATTCTCACGGAGGAAGTTGGTGAGCTCGCTTTCCTATTTAGCATCTAGGCCTGCACCAATAGTGACAGTACGCTCTGGGAATTGCTCATCTATCTGAAATTTCTTCGTTTCTTTAGTCGGCTGAAAGGAAACGCTTCCATGTGGATTGGCGGCCTGGCATATTCAGCTGTGCCGACTGAGCGAGGGCTGCTACCTCCTGAATCCTTCTTTTTTCTCTTGCTATAACCAATGACTCGGCCAAATTTGACCCGGCTGACGCACATTCCATTGACTTCTTGTAATCCCCTGCTACTTTTATTACTCCTTGTGGTCCGGGTAGCTTCATTTTCAGATAACTTACATGACAGCTGCTCATGAATTTGGCTAAAGCGGGCCGTCCGAGTAAGGCATGATAACAGCTCTCTAGATCCACTACTTCAAATTCTAAGTTTTCTGCTCTGCAGTTATCTCTTGTGCCGAATAACACGTCCACTCGGACCTTACCAATGGGTTCGCATGAAAGCCCTGGCACTATCCCATGGAAAGTGGTCCTCGTGGATTGCAGCATGTTCTGCGATATTCTGAGTTTATGCATGGTATCTTTGTACATGATGTTGATACTACTCCCATTGTCAATGAGAACCTTTGAAAATTTCACATTAATGCTTGGTCCAACAAATGTCGGATCCAACACGAGTGCATACGACCCTGGATTCGGCATTATTTTGGGGTGATCCTTCATGCTCCAAGTTACTTCCTGATCCGACCAAGGCATATATCTTGGCACTGCCGGCATAACTGCATTCACTTCCATATGTCGGCGCCGCACACTCTGCTTGTCTTGCTGTTCCGTTGTGAACACACAATAAGACTGATGATGTTCTCTCAGAATCATTGCCCAAAGATTTCCTGGATTTGTCCTCCCATCCTGGTCTTGGTTCATCACTTGATGTACAGCATCTCTCCGGTCCGAGTTCTCATATCTCGGGGGAGGGGGCGGTAACATTAGTTGTTGTGTATTTGCTCTAGTCAACTGTGGCTGATGCTGCTGATGTATTTTGAAGGGGTGCTGCCTGAATGCCTGCGGAGTTTCCCATTGCATTTTTCATCCATGCACATTGCCGGGTCGTATGGTTGGCTGGTCTGGATGGGTTTGACGTGTGAAATTTACATGGCTGATCTAACATAGATTCGAACGTGTACTTCGGCCTCTCCTGCCATTGCTTCTTTTGTTCTGGGGTCCATTGTCTCTTTCCTTCATTCCTCGGTGTCCACTCCTGAGGACCATTCTTTTGCCGTTGAGTCGTCCCGTGACTCGGCTGATCCTGCGCTACCGCTGCCACTTGGGCCGAATTATATCTATAATCCGGCCTTTCTTCTCTTCTTCTTCCTCTAAAGTCATTGCGCCTGGATGACCCGGCCAAATCTCTTGCATATTGGTCTTGTTGCTCCGGATGATCTGCCGACATTAATCCTGGTTGCGTTGGATCTCCCAATGCATAGGAGTCCGCTATTCTGATAGTTTCTGCCAGTGTGGTTGGCATATCTCTTTGCAGTCATTGCCACAATACACTGGCATAACGGCATCCTTGAGCGAACCAAGCTATTGCTTGCGACTCTATAACTCCTTCACACGAGTTTCTCAGGTTACACCATCGAGTTAAAAACTCTCTATCCGTTTCATTCGGCCTCTGCTTGCACATGGCTAACTGTTGTGGCCTATTTGGCCTCTTGTATGTGCTGGTAAAGTTGCTGACGAACATTTCTTCAAAATCTAACCAACAGTTGATACTGCCTGCTGGTAGACTATTCAGCCACACCCTAGCTGGTCCTTCCAACATTTGTGGGACATACCGTACTGCCCATCGCAAGTTCCCACCCGCTATTTTCACAGCAGTGGCATAATCAATCAACCAGTCTTGTGGCTTGGTACTCCCATTATATGTTTTCGTGCCTCTTGCTAGTTGAAAGTTCGGCACAGGTGGTTCGCCCATGATCCGTGGTCCAAAGCACGTCAGACCCGGTGGACCATGTTCTTCCAGTAACTCGGACCGGTATAACCGGTCTAGCTTTACTCTTGCATCGTTTGATGGCAAATCTCGGTACAGAACTCTGTCTTGCATTCCATAATGGTTATTTCCACCATGGATGGAATATTCCATTTCGGAATAACCATTGTTGTACCTTTCGTTCATTTGATTGTGGCGAGCTGGTCTCGCTTCTCTTTCCTGCCGAGGTTCATGTCTTGGCTGTGGGTTGAGTGGCGGTTCTCTCCTTACTTCAACTGGGGTATGGTTCTCGTGATTACCTCTTCCGAGTTCTCTTCTGCCGAGGTCTCCATTGCCTTGGCTTCCGTCGTCTTTCTCAATACGGCCTGGGTTTCTCTCACCACTGTTACCTCGGCTTCCATTGCCTCTGTTCTCGTTCGCTTTTCCGGCCATTGTCGGATCATACGGAACAATTTGCTTGTTTCTCTTCCTGGAAGTTACTGCTTTGTCCTTTCGTGCATTATTTCCGAGTGAGGATGCTGCTGCCACGGACAAGGCAGGTGCCTCTCCAGCCGAGTGAACCATTCGCGAGGCCCCCGGCCTCACCGGGTCTGCCCTGAGCATTTCTTTGTTCTGCTGGTTCGCGATGCGCACCAGCTCATTTACTCTTTCTTCGCGGGCTTCACGGTCACCCCTCTAACTCTAATGTAATGCTGCGCATTTGCCGCCTTAGGTTCTTTGCCGGTATCGACTGCAAGCCCAAATCAACTGACTCGGCCTTACGGGCATCATGCTCCTTGTTGATATCATCTATGAGGTTTTTCCCTCTCAATCTTAACTCATCAACTCGTTCGGGAGCGACGTCAAGCTTATTAGCTTTGGCGTATTCTCGCAGGGTCCTGTTTAGAGACTCCCGCAGGGCCGACACCTTTTTTGCCTCTACCAGTACCTTTTGCCTGGTTTCTTCCAACTCTGCCTGAGCATTAGCCGGATCAAGTATCGGCGCTACAGGTGTAGTCAAGTTCTCTATGGTTGCTTGAAGGATGTTTTCTGGCCTTTCCAGAGGTGGCCCTCTTACTCTTGGTGCTTTTGGGGTAGTGTCCTGTACTTCGGCCTGTTTGGTCACTGGAGGGATTACCTCGGTGGGTGGTGCCGTCTGTCCTGGCGTGATCTGCACGCCGCCGCGGGTCTCTCGTTGATCCGCACCGCTTCTCCGTCGCACTCGGCTGTGACCATCACCTCGACGTTGCTCACGGATGCGCCCAGACGTCTGGCTCGCAGCGCTAAGGGGTGGCTCTCCTGCAAACAACAACTTGGTGAGGATAAATGCCGGAGACGTCGACGCCGACGTAGACCTTGTGCTCGCCCAGACTAATGAAAACACCGTTCCACGGGGGAGTTTTTCCCCTGAAGTTGCCCGCATTGTCGCTGACGTAGTCACAGAGATCGAATCTCCGGACTAGACCAGAAACCACGCGCTCGCCAGTGTTGATGAAGTTCCCCGTCCGGATCATGACTCCAGCTAGCACCGCTGCTGGCCCCACGGTGGGCGCCAACTGTCGTGGTGGTGGCACGGCAGATGCCATGGGTAGGCTAAAGTTTGGGGCCAATGGATGCTAGAGGGACCTGGGGAAGGAAGATGCAGTTGATTCTACACACAGAAAGCAAAGGCAAAGATCTTTATTTCTCCTTCCTTGGACTACAAGTGCTCCTCGAGCTATATACAAGGAGAAAAGGAGAACTTTACCAGCCTAACGGTACTACAATGAGCCGATCCCCTCCTCAGGGTCCAAGCCTTCCCTTATAAAGGAGAGCCTTGGGTTCCTTTAGGGCTGACGTGGCAAGCATATTTGAGGAATATGCTTGTCCCAATATAGTAGTTCGGCGGCCTCCTTTCCCTGTCGCCCCTCTAAAGATGGCAAGGTTCCAGAGGGCCCCTCCTGCGTGCCTCGGGCTCCAGGACCGTCACCTCCGTGACCTCCTTCTGCCCCTCTGTCGCTCTGCACATTTGTCCCTTGCGCTTGGCTCTGCTCAGATTCTCTCTAGCCTGCGGCTAGAGTTTGACTTTAGGCTTCTCCTTCTCCTGCAAGCTTCATATTATTCGGCCCTTCCTCGTGTAGCTCGGCTTGTCCTTCACCTGCATTAAGATTACTCGGGCTAACCCGGACGACTTACTCAATATCTCGGCCGGGTAATGCCTTGCCATTATTATTGAGGTCCTGCCCTTTTCCTATCTCGGCCGACCTCTATAGGACTCGGCCGACTCAGACTATAACTCGGAAACGAGACGGGGAACATCCTTTCGTCTTTCTCCGTCCTTACCCTATCCGGGGTTACCTCCCCAACAGTTTTCGAGAGCAGGGACACCACTACGGCCAGTTTCAGGGAGATGAGAGCGGGCCCTCCTCCGGCATCTCCGAAAACTGTCATAGAGGCACTCCTAATATGTGACATCACGCGTTTGGAGATCAGATCTTAATGGTAAGTATGAATCGGTACTAAAGGCCCTCCTTTAGTCCCGGTCCAGCCACAAAACGGGACTAACACACTCAAGATTGTTTGCAGACAACACTATAAAAATGGACACATGCATGGAACATCTTCACTCATAAAATGTTACAATTATTACATATCATTTCTTCGCGTGTGTTCCTTTCTGATCCCGTCGTATCCATGGAGCATCTTCATTCATTAACATGATGCTTGGGTCATCCTTCACCGCGAAGGGCGGAATTTCATGAAACTTATCACAATCTTCTGACATGTCTGTCTTGTCCTCCACTCCCACGATGTTTCTTTTTCCTGAAAGAACTATGTGGCGCTTTGGCTCATCGTCTGATGTATTATTTTTCTTATTTTTTCGTTTTCTAGGTTTGGTAGACATGTCCTTCACATAGAAAACCTGGGCCACATCATTGGCTAGGACGAATGGTTCGTCTAAGTACCCAAGATTGTTGAGATCCAACGATGTCATTCCGTATTTCTTGTCTACCTCAACCCCTCCTCCCGTCAGCTTGACCCATTTGCACCGAAACAAGGGGACCTTAAAAGTAGGTCCATAGTCAAGTTCCCATATCTCCTCTATGTAACCATAATATGTGGTCTTTGACCCATTGTTGTCTGTTGCATCAAAGCGGACACCACTGTTTTGGTTGGTGCTCTTTTTATCTTGGGCTATCGTGTAAAATGTATACCCATTTATCTCGTACCCTTGGAAAGTCGATATAGTCGAAGATGGTGACCTAGACAACAAGTATAGCTGATCTCCAAGAGTGTTGTTTTTGATGAGATGTTGCAACCAACCGCCGAAACTCTTCATGTGTTCATCTTTAATCGAAGAGTCATACTTTCCAGGGTTGTTGGAGCATAAGATTTTCTTGTGTTCCTCGATATATGGGGCTGCCAAGCTAGAATTCTGTAGAACGGTGTAATGTGCTTCGGTGTAAGAATGTCCGTCTGTACATATTATTGATTTCCTTCCTAGATTACCCTTTCCACTCAGTCTCCCCTCATACCGCGATTGAGGAAGACCAATCGGCTTAAGGTCAGGAACGAAATCAACACAAAATTCAATGACCTCCTCTGTTCCATAGCCCTTGGAGATGCTTCCTTCTGGCCTAGCACGGTTACGAACATATTTCTTTAAGATTCCCATGAACCTCTCAAAGGGAAACATATTGTGTAGAAATACAGGACCGAGAATGGAAATCTCTTCGACTAGGTGAACCAGCAGGTGTGTCATAATATTGAAGAAGGATGGTGGGAACACCAACTCAAAACTGACAAGACATTGGACCACATCATTCTGTAACCGTGGTAGATCTTCAAGATTGGTTATCTTCTGAGAGATTGCATTGAGAAATGCACGTAGCTTCACAATGGGTACTCGAACATTATCTGGTAGAAGCCCCCTCAATGCAATAGGAAGCATTTGCGTCATAATCACGTGGCAGCCATGAGACTTTAGGTTTTGGAACTTTTTTGCTGCCATATTTATTATCCCCTTTATATTGGACGAGAAGCCAGACGGGACCTTAATACTGCTTAGGCATTCAAAAAATATTTCCTTCTCTTGTTTGGTAAGAGCGTGGGCATGACCTTGAAACCATTCCGGATGCAGCCATCCGGTCTTTCATACGTTGATGGTCCTTTCGTGCTTCCGGTGTATCTTTTGTCTTCCCATACACGCCCAAGAAGCCTAGCAGGTTCACGCAAAGATTCTTCGTCACATGCATCACATCGATTGCAGAGCGGACCTCTAAGAATTTCAAATATGGTAGCTCCCAAAATATAGATTTCTTCTTCCACATGGGTGCGTGTCCTTCAGCGTCTTTCGGAACAGATTTTCCTCCAGGACCCTTTCCAAAGGTTACCAGTTGATCCAAATCTTTGACCATATCAAATATATCAGCACCAGTACGCTCCTTAGGCTTCGTCTGGTGACATGCCAGACCGTTGAAATGCTTGCCTTTCTTTCTTAAGGGATGCTTGTCCAAAAGAAATTGACGATGCTCATTGTATACATTCTTCTTACAATGTTCCAAATATATACTTGTAGTCTCATCTAAACAGTGTGTGCATGCATTGTATCCCTTGTTTGACTGTCCTGAAAGGTTACTAAGAGCAGGCCAATCATTGATTGTTACGACAAGCAATGCTCGGAGGTTAAATTCTTCCTGCTTGTGCTCATCCCACACGCGTATCCCGGCTTCGTGCCACAACTATAAAAGTTCTTCCACTAATGGCCTTAGGTACACATCAATGTCGTTGCCGGGTTGCTTCGGACCTTGGATCAACACTGGCATCATAATGAACTTCCGCTTCATGCATAACCAAGGAGGAAGGTTATAGATGCATAGAGTCACGGGCCAGGTGTTGTGACTGGAGCTCTGCTCGCCAAAGGGATTCATGCCATCTGTACTTAGACCAAACCTTAAACTCCTTGCGTCATCTGCAAAGTCCGGGTACTTTCTATCGATTTTTATCCATTGCGACCCATCAGCGGGGTGTCTCAACATCCCGTCTGACTTACGTTCCTCTTTATGCCATCGCAACAACTTGGCGTGCTCTTTGTTTCTGAATAAGCGTTTCAATCGTGGTATTATAGGAGCATACCACATCACCTTCGCAGGAACCCTCTTCCGGGGGGGCTAGCCCTCAACGTCACCAGGGTCATCTCGTCTAATCTTATACCGAAGTGAAGTGCATACCGGGAATGCATATAAATTCTCATACTCCTCACCGCAGTAGAGGATGCAGTCATTAGGGCATGCATGTATCTTCTGAACCTCTAAACCTAGAGGGCAGACAACATTCTTTGCTTCGTATGTACTGGCGGGCAATACATTATCTTTTGGAAGCATATTCTTCATCATTTTCAGCAACTTTTCAAATGAGGAGTCAGGTATAGCACACTCAGCCTTCCATCGCAGCAATTCCGCAGTCGCCCAGCTTTTCCGACCACTTTCACAATTTGGGTACAACAACTTTTGTGATCCTCTAGCATGTGATTGAACTTCTCCCTATCCTTTTCAGTTTCACAATCTCTTCGCATCGGCAATGGTCCGACCAAGATCATCGGGTTCATCATGTGTCTCTTCTTCATCCTCCCTTCAGATCCCCCATGGAAGTATCTCCGCATCGGGAAACCATGATAGTTGTCATCCTCCTCCTCCTCTTCTTTATTGTCTTCCATTATAACCCCTCTCTCTCCGTGCTTGGTCCAACAATTATAACTGGGCATGAAGCCGGACTTCAACAGGTGGCTGTGAAGGGTTTTTGAGTCAGAGTAATCCTTCTGATACCTACATCCATTACATGGACAGAATACAAAACCATTGTGCTTGTTTGGTCAGCAACACAGATGAATTCATGCACGTCATTAATGAACTCGCCAGAGCGTCGGTCGGTACCGTACATCCATTCCCGGACCATCTGCATTATAGTAAAAGTATATCAAAAACCATTACACAACATGATAAAATTATTACAAGTTATATTGAGAGCTTCTAGAGCATTAATTTTGAATTTTGAAAAATTTACATGCACCAATTTGTGAATTGGAGAAAACAATCAACATGGTAAATGTGGAGTTTTTTATTATTGTTCTATCAGTGAAAACCTCATTCCATTCTAAGCTCTGAAACTCTAAAATTACACATTTCAATTTTCAGTAACTATGTGCCTAATCAAAATTTGTTACACATATATATCAAAATCCTTCTAGCTACTTCTAGA
Source organism: Avena insularis (assembly GCA_023614405.1). Classification (NCBI taxonomy): domain Eukaryota; kingdom Viridiplantae; phylum Streptophyta; class Magnoliopsida; order Poales; family Poaceae; genus Avena; species Avena insularis. The sequence continues at coordinate 21,541,578 of CM042691.1, read as the reverse complement.
GCATGCATGCATTCGATCCATATCTCTATACTTCTAGAGCATTATATAGAGCTAAAGTAGCAATAAGAGATGAAAGAATGAAGTTCTAACCTTTTAAAGCTTTGGATTTAGGTGTTGCAAACTAAATCTTGACAAATCTTGAGAAAAAAAATGGCATGAACTCTCTTGCTTTCTTTGAGAAAAATGGCCACCATATGCTTTAGGGCAACTGGCTAGGGAGCTGCATATATAGTGATGGACAATTCGTTCCGGGCCGTGATACGACCCGGGACTAATAGTCCCCGAAAAGAGCTGTTGCCCCGCTCCAGCTTATTAATCCCGGGCCGTATTACGGACCGGGACTAATGCTCTGGTCCGGCCCGGGACTAATGCTTATGTCCATTTCTATCCATTGGAGGCCTCACGGACCGGGACTAGTGCTAACAATAGTCGCGGTTCGTGACGGACCGGGACTGCTGGACTTGTTCTGATCGAACCGAAGATGGTTTTTCCAGTAGTGTTACAAAGAGGTTACAAAACTATGAATAAAAGGATGTAGATCCTTTCTGGTTCTATGCACCAGAAGACCAAAATCTTCAATAAATTTGGCTTTCCAGTTCTGGGCTGTGGGAGTAATGTCCTTGAAGTGTAAATTGTTCCTCTCCTTCCAAATATTCCAGGCTCCCAACATGAATTATTTCATGAACATGTTAAAATTTCTATTCTCTTTAGCCTCTGAAACTATGGTCAGCCTGTTACCTTGGTTATGCCAAGAACTGGAAAGGAGAAACACGGTTAATGAAACTGTCTCTAGCATTCTAGAGGAAGAAACACGGTTGTCTAATCGGCCTTCGCCACCTCAAGCAAGTGCAGATACAAGAGCTGCTCTATCTACACATGCGCACATTCAATCTACTACCGCTTGTAAAGGAGATCAAGCAAATGCTACGAGAACTGATTTAAGGAGGAAGCCAAGAGTGGTGTGTGATCACTGCAAAAGGCCAGGACTAGAGCACGTAGTGGTGAGGAAGGATTGTTTTGAAATAGTTGGATATCCACTTGGATGGCAACGTAGGCAGCCGAATAGATTTCCAATTCGTGATAATAGGGAGAAAAAACTAGAGCACGTGCACTTCACATAATGCAATGGAGGAATCAACGGCTCTTGAGGCATTCAAGTCTAAACTCATGTCGACTACTGATGAGGCATATACTGAATTCACGTCTAGCTTTCATGCTACACGAGGAGTGGATCATCCACATAAATCAAATGATGGTAATTCTAGTGTTTGGATAATTGATTCTAGTGCTACTGACCATATGACAGGCTCCTCTAGGGATTTTTTATCATATATGCCACACTTAGGAAGGGAGAAGGTTCGTATAGCTGATGGCTCCTCGGCATAGCAGATGCTGAGCGGGAAATTCAACGCTGAAGGGAAATGGTCGGGCCGCTCGGCATAGCTCGCGCAGTGCTGTGGGCCGAAAAAATGCCGTCGACATAGCAAAACCTTCGGCATAGACGAGCAATGCCGAGAGGGACCCTCGGCGTAGCTATACCCTCAGCATAGATGTAGCAATGCCGAGAGGTACCATCGGCGCAAGCTGAGCACGGGTCTCCTTCCCGCGTTGCGGACGGACAATTCACGGTATATGGCAGTGCCGAGAGACTTACCGTTGGAATAGCTCTGTGTAGTGAAAATTAACGGCACAAAGCAAAGCCGAGAGGATTCCGCTCAGCATTGCGACACCTACACCGAGGGGAATCCCCTCGGCATTGCTATTAGCAAGCTAGCGGGATAGCACACCTGGCAGGTCCTATGCCGAGGGGATTCCTTTTAGCGTTGCTAGCATCATAGCACACCCGACAGGACCTGCACCGAGGGGATTCCTCTCACCGTTGCTAGCAGCATAGCACACCTGGCAGGACCTATGCCGAGGGGATTCCTCTCACCGTTGCTAGCATCATAGCACACCTGGCAGGACCTGCGCCGAGGGGATTCCTCTCAGCGTCGCTTGCAGCATAGCACACCTGGCAGGACCTACGCCGAGGGGATTCCTCTCAGTGTTGCTAGCAGCATAGCGCACCTGGCAGGGTCTATGCCGAGGGGAATCGTCTCAGCGTTGTTGGCGCCATAGAACACCTAGCTAGATGAGTACTGACCGGAAAAGTGCTAGGCGTGCAGGAGGAAACTTCCGCAACGGATGAAACGGAGGGATACCTATGGAATCTTGGTCCCAACCTTTGTTCTCAATGTAGATATGACCTATACAAACCTAAACCAACAAATAAGTGCATCATTGAACCCTTGTACGGAGAATGCTACAGGGTTAGCCCTGCGGGTCCCACGGACCAGGGTTTCGGTGGAGAAAGACCGCCGGAGCACCGGAATCACGTGAAAACTTGCAAGTGTCCCTATATTACGTGTACAAGTGTGGTGGAAGGTCCATAGATACAATTCCTAGCTCCCGGGGGCGTTCATGTTCACTTGCATGCGATAACACATAGAAAAGTGCTAGGCTTGTAGGAGAAAACTCCCGCCACGGATCAAAAGGAGGGCTATCGGTGGAATCTTGGTCCCAACCTTTGTTGTCCATGTAGATATGACCTATACAAACCTAAACAAACAAAAAAGTACGTCGATAAACACTTGTACGGAGAATTCTATGGGGGTAGACCTGCGGGTCCCACCGACTAGGGTTTCGGTGGAGAAAGATCGTCGGAGAACCGAAATCACGCGTAAACTTGCAAGTGGACCTAGAATATGTGTACAAGTGTGGTGGAAGGTCCATATATGAAATTCCTAGCTCCAGGGTGCGTTCATGTTCACTTGCATGCGATAACACATAGAAAAGTGATGGCCGTGTAGGAGGAAACTCCCGCCACGGATCAAACGGAGGGCTACCGGTGGAATCTAGGTCCCAACCTTTGTTGTACATCTATATATGACCTATACAAACCTAAACCAACTAAAAATTACATCGGTGAACCCTCATACGGAGAATGCTACGGGCGTAGAGCTGCGGGTCCCATGGACTAGGGTTTCGGTGGAGAAAGACCGCCGGAGCACCGAAATCACGCGAAAACTTGCAAGTGTCCCTATAATACGTGTACAAGTGTGGTGGAAGGTCCATAGATGCAATTCTTAGCTCCCGGCTGCGTTCATGTTCGCTTGCATGCGATAACACATAGAAAAGTTTTGGGCGTGTAGGAGGAAACTCCCGCCACGGATCAAACGGAGGGGTACCGGTTGAATCTTGGTCCCAACCTTTGTTGTCCATGTAGATATGACCTATACAAACCTAAACCAACAAAAAAGTACATCGGTGAACCCTCGTACGAAGAATGCTACGGGGGTAGACCTTCGGGTCCCACCGACTAGGGTTTCGGTGGAGAAAGACCGCCGAAGCACAGGAATCATGCGAAAACTTGCAAGTGGCCCTAGAATACGTGTACAAGTGTGGCGGAAGATCCATAGATACAATTCCTAGCTCCCGGGTGCGTTCATGTTCACTTGCATGCGATAACACATAGAAAAGTGATGGGCGTGTAGGAGGAAACTCCCGTCAGGAGGGCTACCGGTGGAATCTTGGTCCCAACCTTTGTTTTACATGCAGATATGACCTATACAAACCTAAACCAACAAAAAATTTCATCGGTGAACCCTCGTACGGAGAATGCTACGGGCGTAGACCTGCGGGTCCCATGGACTAGGGTTTCGGTGGAGAAAGACCTCCGGAGCAACGGAATCACGCGAAAACTTGCAAGTGGCCCTAGAATACGAGTAAAAGTGTGGTGGAAGGTCCATAGATACAATTCCTAGCTCCCTTGTGCGTTCATGTTCACTTACATGCGATAACAAATAGAAAAGTGCTGGGCGTGTAGGAGGAAACTCCCGCCACGGATCAAACGGAGGGCTACCGGTGGAATCTTGGTCCCAAAATTTGTTGTCCATTTAGATATGACCTATACAAACCTAAACCAACAAAAAAGTACATCGGTGAACCCTCGTACGGAGAATGCTATAGGGGTAGAGCTACGGGTCCCACGGACTAGTGTTTCGGTAGAGAAAGACCGCCGGAGCACCGGAATCATACGAAAACTTGCAAGTGGCCCTATAATACGTGTACAAGTGTGGTGGAAGGTCCATAGATGCAATTCTTAGCTCCCGGGTGCGTTCATGTTCGCTTGCATGCGATAACACATAGAAAAGTTTTGGGCGTGTAGGAGGAAACTCCCGCCACGGATCAAACGGAGGGGTACCGGTTGAATCTTGGTCCCAACCTTTGTTGTCCATGTAGATATGACCTATACAAACCTAAACCAACAAAAAAGTACATCGGTGAACCCTCGTACGAAGAATGCTACGGGGGTAGACCTTCGGGTCCCACCGACTAGGGTTTTGGTGGAGAAAGACCGCCGAAGCACAGGAATCATGCGAAAACTTGCAAGTGGCCCTAGAATACGTGTACAAGTGTGGCGGAAGATCCATAGATACAATTCCTAGCTCCCGGGTGCGTTCATGTTCACTTGCATGCGATAACACATAGAAAAGTGATGGGCGTGTAGGAGGAAACTCCCGTCAGGAGGGCTACCGGTGGAATCTTGGTCCCAACCTTTGTTTTGCATGCAGATATGACCTATAGAAACCTAAACCAACAAAAAATTTCATCGGTGAACCCTCGTACGGAGAATGCTACGGGCGTAGACCTGCGGGTCCCATGGACTAGGGTTTCGGTGGAGAAAGACCTCCGGAGCACCGAAATCACGCGAAAACTTGCAAGTGGCCCTATAATACGTGTACAACTATGGTGTAAGGTTCCTAGATGCAATTCCTAGCTTCCGGGTGCGTTCATGTTCACTTCCATGCGATAACACATAGAAAAGTGTAGGGCGTGTAGGAGGAAACTCCCGCCACGGATCAAACGGAGGGCTACCGGTGGAATCTTGGTCCCAACCTTTGTTCTCCATGTACATATGACCTATACAAACCTAAACCAACAAAAAATTACATCGGTGAACCCTCGTACGAAGAATACTACGGGGGTAGACCTGCGGGGCCCACCGACAAGGGTTTCGGTTGAGAAAGACCGCCGGAGCACCGGAATCATGCGAAAACTTGCAAGTGGCCCTAGAATACGTGTACAAGTGTGGTGGAAGGTCCATAGATACAATTCCTAGATCCTGGGTGCGTTCATGTTCACTTGCATGCGATAACACATAGAAAAGTGCTGGGCGTGTTGGAGGAAACTACCGCCACGGATCAAACGGCGGGCTACCGGTGGAATCTTGGTCCCAAACTTTGTTGTCCATGTAGATATGACCTATACAAACCTACACCAACAAAAAAGTACATCGGTGAACCCTCGTACGGAGAATGCTACGGGGCTAGAGCTGCGGGTCCCACGGACTAGTGTTTCGGTGTTGAAAGACCGCGGGAGCATCGGAATCACGCGAAAACTTGCAAGTGGACCTATAATACGTGTACAAGTGTGGTGGAAGGTCCATATATGCAATTCCTAGCTCCCGGGTGTGTTCATGTTCACTTGCATGTGATAACACATATAAAAGTTTTGGGCGTGTAGGAGGAAACTCCTGCCACGGATCAAACGGAGGGCTACCGGTGGAATCTTGGTCCCCAACTTTGTCGTCCATGTAGATATTACCTATACAAACCTAAACCAACAAAAAAGTACATCGGTGAACCCTCGTACAGAGAATGCTACGGGGGTAGACCTTCGGGTCCCACCGACTAGGGTTTCGGTGGAGAAAGACCGCCAGAGCACCGAAATCACGCGTAAACTTGCAAGTGGCCCTAGATTATGTGTACAAGTGTGGTGGAAGGTCCATAGATGCAATTCCTAGCTCCCGGGTGCGTTCATGTTCGCTTGCATGCGATAACACATAGAAAAGTTTTGGGCGTGTACGAGGAAACTCCCGCCACGGATCAAACGGAGGGGTACCGGTTGAATCTTGGTCCCAACCTTTGTTGTCCATGTAGATATGACCTATACAAACCTAAACCAACAAAAAAGTACATAGGTGAACCCTCGTACGAAGAATGCTACGGGGGTAGACCTTCGGGTCCCACCGACTAGGGTTTCGGTGGAGAAAGACCGCCGAAGCACCGGAATCATGCGAAAACTTGCAAGTGGCCCTAGAATACGTGTACAAGTGTGGCGGAAGATCCATAGATACAATTCCTAGCTCCCGGGTGCGTTCATGTTCACTTGCATGCGATAACACATAGAAAAGTGATGGGCGTGTAGGAGGAAACTCCCGCCACGGATCAAACGGAGGGCTACCGGTGGAATCTTGGTCCCAAAATTTGTTGTCCATTTAGATATGACCTATACAAACCTAAACCAACAAAAAAGTACATCGGTGAACCCTCGTACGGAGAATGCTATGGGGGTAGAGCTACGGGTCCCACGGACTAGTGTTTCGGTGGAGAAAGACCGCCGGAGCACCGGAATCATACGAAAACTTGCAAGTGGCCCTATAATACGTGTACAAGTGTGGTGGAAGGTCCATAGATGCAATTCTTAGCTCCCGGGTGCGTTCATGTTCGCTTGCATGCGATAACACATAGAAAAGTTTTGGGCGTGTAGGAGGAAACTCCCGCCACGGATCAAACGGGGGGGAGGGGGTACCGGTTGAATCTTGGTCCCAACCTTTGTTGTCCATGTAGATATTACCTATACAAACCTAAACAAACAAATGAGTACATCTGTGAACCCTCGTACAGAGAATGCTACGGGGGTAGACCTGCGGGTCTCACCGACTAGGGTGTCGGTGGAGAAAGACCGCCGAAGCACCGGAATCACGCGAAAACTTGCAAGTGGCCCTAGAATATGTGTACAAGTGTGGTGGAAGGTTCATAGATGCAATTCCTAGCTCCCGGGTGCGTTCATGTTCACTTGCATGCGATAACACATAGAAAAGTGCTGGGCGTGTAGAAGGAAACTCCCGCCACGGATCAAACGGAGGGCTACCGGTGGAATCTTGGTCCCAACCTTTGTTGTCCGTGTCGATATGACCTATTCAAATCTAAACCAAAAAAAGTACATCGGCGAACCCTCGTACGGAGAATGTATGGGGGTAGGGCTGCGGGTCCCACGGACTAGGGTGTCAATGGAGAAAGACCGCCGGAGCACCGGAATCACGCGAAAACTTGCAAGTGGCCCTAGAATACGTGTACAAGTGTGGTGAAAGGTCCATAGATGCAATTCCTAGATCCCGGGTGCATTCATGTTCACTTGCATGCGATAACACATAGAAAAGTGATGGGCATATAGGAGGAAACTCCCGCCACGGATCAAACGGAGGGCTACCGGTGGAACCTTGGTCCCAACCTTTGCTGTCCATGTATATATGACCTATACAAACCTAAATCAAGAAGAAAGTACATCGGTGAACCCTCGTACGGAGAATGCTACGGGGGTAGACCTGCGGGTCCCACGAACTAGGGTTTAAGTGGAGAAAGACCTTCGGAGCACAGGAATCATGCGAAAACTTGCAAGTGGTCCTAGAATACGTGTACAAGTGTGGTGGAAGGTCCATAGAGGCAATCCCTAGCTCCCGGGTGCGTTCATGTTCACTTGCATGCGATAACACATAGATAAGTGTTGGGCGTGTAGGAGGAAACTCTCGCCACGGATCAAACGGAGGGCTACCGGTAGAATCTTGGTCCCAACCTTTTGTTGTCCATGTAGATATGACCTATACAAACCTAAACCAACAAAAAAGTACATCGGCGAACTCTTGTATGGAGAATGCTACGGGGGTAGACCTGCGGGTCCCACAGACCAGGGTTTCGATGGAGAAAGACCGCCGGAGCAACGGAATCACGCGAAAACTTGCAAGTGGCCCTATAATACGTGTACAAGTGTGGTGGAAGGTTCATATATGCAATTACTAGCTCCCGGGTGCATTCATGTCCACTTGCATGCGATAACACATAGAAAAGTGCTGAGCGTAGTGTTGCCTTTTGATCGAGCCGTTTTTCAGCTGATTAGTCGACAAATTTGAGTCAACTAATATGGATATCATGGAGTACAAATTTTGTGTATTTTTTCTTATAAACAAACATACAATTGCACGTGGATCCAATTGCAGGTGGATGTATAATTGCATATATGCGTGCAATTCAATAGCCCATAAACAACCGAGGGACCAAAGGGATACAATCCAAAAAAAAAGTGCACGGGTCGAAAAAGTGATACTCCCTCCGATCCATATTATTATTTGACTTTAGACGAACCTATATACTAAATAGTGTCTAAATTTATTTAAATCTAGACAAATTTGAGTCAATTAATATAGTTTGGAGGGACTAACAAATTTCTCGGTCGATTCTTTTAAAAAAATTGCCGCCGCACGCACCGGTCACGTTGCACAGCACAAACGCACGCGTGCCTAAAAAAACACAAACACACGCCCAGATACCTTTTTCATAAAACAACGCTAGATCGATCGGAATACGTTTTTCATAAACAAACACAAACAAACGCACGTTGCAACCGATCGAGCACGCACCGCTGCCCTCAGGTCCAACACGCGACGCCCCTAGGGTCCAACACACGACGCCCAACCGATCGAGCACGCACCGCTCCCCACACTCTGCCATCAGGTCCCTCGCACTCGCCCGCAGCTCGAGCACGCCGAGCGATAGCACGAAGGCAGAGGCGGCGGCTCCGGCTCCGGTGAGTAATCCCCTCACTCCTCCTCTCTCTCCTCTCTCCTCCTGCAGTTTATTTCCCCTCCCCGCGCCGTCGGTGCCGGCCAGCGGTAGCCATGGCGTCCGTCCCCTCCACACCCCTGCCCCTAACCCTAGATCGACCGGAATACGGCGGCGGGAGGGGGAAAGGCAGCGGTGGACGACCGGCGGGCAAGGGGGACGGCGGCCACGCCCCTGGCCTGTCCCGAACGGCCTCTCCTACGCCCCTGGCCAGCGGCAAGTGGACGACCGGCGTTGGTGGAGTTGTTTGCTGATTTTTTTTCTGAAATTGCAGAACCGTGGGAGAATCAGCAGGTGATGAGGCTAGCACCGAAGGTTTGAAATTCATTTTCTACTCTGTGATTTGTGAGATTCGAATTTGTGTAGCATACATATATTTTGTTAATGTCTATGTTTGCATGCTAGAAAATGGATAATGTTGTCTTGTGTTATGTGTGCGCTATTTGTAAGACATAAACTAGGCCCTGTCATTTGTGAGAGACAATAAACTAGGTCTATGTTGCACATAAGCTGCAACTAGGATTAGAGATTTGAGCCACGTTCTAGAACCTAACTTGCAGGACATCACTTTTCCTACAATACTGTATTCATTTCAAGAAAACCAAAAACCCTGCGTCCAGATTCATTGATAGAGATATAAAATAATTAACAGGGCTACAAATATGGTTCTAAGGACTAAGTTCCTCTGGCAGCGGCACTTGGAGGCTAACCGCTCCTCATGTACCCCTCATCGTGCAATGCAAGTTAAACAAAAGTTAATCGATTAGTGAGCAGCATGATTGGCAGTGAGCGGACAAGGCTAGCAATCTTTTATCTTTATCTTCATATCCTGCAGGCAGCCAGCTACAAGCAAAGAATTGATTTCTGTCTTTAGCAAAAGGAAAGAGGAGAAGTAAAGTAGATGGTAAGGATCTTACTGCTTGCTTTTATTCTGTCAAAGGTATTTGTGCACACACACAGTACGAAGCACCCCTAATACTTCATCTTAGCATGTAGCATGTCCTCTTTTGATCTCCGATCCGGCCATCCTTCAGTGTCACCTGGACTATCCACTTGGGTTCTATCTAGCTCCCTACTATCCACATAGTATCAATTATTCAACTTAACCAAGGTATGCAACTGGCTCACGTCACACTTGTAGCGCAATGTGCCCGTCTGCATCATCAGTTTTCTACAAACTAGATTTATCCATCGCTATTGCTTGTGAGTTCTCAGTGTATACAAGAACCAATTGATAAGCGGTCGTGATACCAGTCTGAAGATTTGCCATGCTAAACGTGCGTGTTATATCATACAATTATCCATGCTCAACTTGCCATGTATGAATTTTGACTTAGAAAATTTTCCATGCTAAACGTTTGTGTTGTTCCATACAATTTTCCATGCTCAACTTGTCATGCATGAACTTTGACTTAGACAATTTGCCATGCTAAACATGCGTATTCTTTCATACAATTTTCCATGCTAAACGAGCATGTTCTTTCATTTTGTAGTGACGATGCTCTCGAAGACAAAATGTGTTGTGCCGGTGCTTGAAGTCTGTGGAAGACCAGTTGCCATGTGGCATTTATCGCATGACTGTGTAATGAACTTGTAGTGATGATGCTCTTGAACACTATGTGTAATGAACTTGTAGTGATGATGCTATCGAAGACTATGTGCAACGAACTTGTAGTGATGTGTATTTGTGACTACATGTATCTATATATGGAGATTTGATGCTAGACATGTGACATATTTATGGATGTCATCTATGCCGAAAAGTTTTTGCATTGTTATAGCCAATTCTTATATATATGTGTATCTGCTGTCAATCCCAAAATTGCTGAAAAAAAGGCTTGGTGGACATCAACGCCGAGGGTAATCCCCTCGGCATTGATCCCCAGAGTGGGCTGGTGGACATCAACGCCGATAGGGATCCCGTCGGCACAGCTAGCAACGCAGAGCGGGATCCCCTCAGCGCACAGCAAGCAACGCCGAGCGGGATTCCCTCAGCGCACAGCAAGCAAAGCCGAGAGATCACCCCTCAGCGCACAGCAAGCAATGCCGAGAGGGCACCCCTCGGCACAGATCACACAAAGCCAAGTGGGCTCCCCTCGGCATAGGTCTATCACAACATCCTCCCTACCGCTCCACGTGGCAAGTAATGCCGAGCGTATCCCTCTTGGCGTTGCTCCTGGGAGTCGTCTTCTTCGCGCCGTTAACTTCGTGTGCCGACGGCTGGATTGTGCCGAGGGGCGTCATTAAACGCTCGGCATAGCCATCTACGCCGAGGGCCAAAGCAACGCCGAAGGTAAACTGCTATGCCGAGGACCACCTACGCCGAGGGCTTAATGACGAGAGTTCCCCTCAGCGTTGAGCAGGCCCGAGGGGAAACCGGCCTACACCGAGCGTTTTCCCGCTCAGCAGTGATGCTTCTTCCTGTAGCTCAGCTCTTATAATGGGCAGTGAAACTATCACCTGTACACCTTCCATATCTCTAGACTCTGTTTTACATGTGCCGAACTTTCCTGTTAGTCTTTTATCTATCAGCTCAATTATAAAATCTCTAAAGTGTGGAGTTTGGTTTGACCCTGAATTCTGCATATTTCAGGAACTCAAGACAGGGGAGACACTTGGGACTGGAATAGAGCATGATGGCCTATATTATCTTCATAATGCATATGCTCCACATGCTCTTGCTACTACCTGCCCGTCACCCACAAATGAGTTGTTGCTGCTTCATCGTACACTTGGACATTTGTCTTTTCGGGCCCTAAGCCATATGTTTCCCTTATATTTTGCAACTTGTTGTAAGGATAAGTTAGTATGTGGTGTGTGTGAACTGGCCAAACACACACGAGCCAATTATCCTAGTAGTAATGAAAGAAGTCGAGTTCCTTTTGAGACTGTCCAGTCAGATGTTTGGGGTCCCTCTACTGTAACCTCTCTATGAGGAGAGCGCTGGTTTGTAACTTTTATTGATGGATTTATCCGTTATACTTGGTTGTATGTTCTTAAACAAAAGTATGATGTGTTGGCTGCATTTAAAGATTTCTATGCTTTGATTGGTAATCAATATAATGCAAAAGTCAAAGTACTTCGTTCTGATAATGGAATAGAGTATGTTAACAAAGAGTTTGATGATTTTCAATTCGAAAACTCAAATTGAAGGTCTAAGTGGTACTAATTCATTTATTGTGTCACCAAAGGTATTTGGTTGTACATGTTTTGTTCATGATTACAGGAACTTTGTTGGAAAACTTGATCCTCAAGCTATCAAGTGTATTTTTATCGGATATTCTCCTACTCAAAAGGGCTATCGTTGCTGGAGTCGTACTAAAAAGATTTTGTTTGTGAGTATGGATGTTACCTTTCGAGAAAAAGAGCCGTATTATATCTCATCCAATAAAATTACTCGGGAAATTCATAATGAGGGGGAGAAAGTTGATGAAGAACCACTTCACGCTGATCAATTCTTGATTCCTTTTCTAGATACTAAGCAGACTGAACCTGGAGCAGAAGAAGAGAAAAATGAACGTAATGATGATGAAAACAAGGACTCGGCTGATCAAGAAGAATATGTGTCATCACTACCACAACAAAAGGCTGAAGTAACAGAAGGAGGTATTGTGCATACTCCTACCGATCATGTATTGCAATATGATTACAGCTGGAGAAGGAACCGAAATCTGGTAATAGAACCGAACTCTCCATCAGTTAATTATCCTATTGCTTTACGAAAACCAGTAAGACAGGATGATATACCAGCACGTCTTAAATACTACATTGGCTATAAACATGATCTTGCAAAATTTGTATCTTATGAGAACTGCAGTTCATCATTCAAAGGCTTCCTCACTTCTCTCGATTCTACATCCCTACCAAAAGATTAGAGAGATGTTGTACAAAATCCCAAGTGAAAGGCTGCAATGATGGAGGAAATGAAAGCCTTGGAAAACTTATACATGGAAGGTAGTTGACCTCCCTCATGGAAAGGAACCTGTAGGCTGTAAGTGGATATTTACAATCAAGCAATCCTGATGGCAAAGTGGAAAGATATAAGGCTCGTTTAGTGGCGAAAGGTTATACACAAACATATGGAATTGATTATGAAGAAAATTTTGCTCACATGGCCAAGATGAATTCAGTAAGAACTTTAATTTCATGTGCCTCTAACCTCGGTTGGAAGCTTCATCAACTTGATGTAAAGAATGCATTCCTTTATGGGGATCTACAAGAAGAAATTTATATGCATATACCACCTGGTTTTGACACTTGTCAAACTAAAGGCAAAGTATTACGACTGTATCGGTCCTTATATGGTCTTAAACAATCACCTCAGTCCTAGATTGACAGATTCAAACGTGTTGTAATTGAAATGGGCTACAGACAGAGTAAGACCATACGCTATTTTACAAGCGTCATGAGGGAAAACTAGCCATATTAATAGTTTATGTTGATGACATTGTTATTACAGGGGATCATGAGAAGTAAATTGAACATCTCAAGGCCAAGCTTGCTCAAGAATTTGAAGTCAAAGACCTTTGAAAATTGCGGTATTACCTTGCAATTGAAGTCTCCAGAAGCCCAAAAGGTATTTACCTATCTCAACGGAAATATGTCTTATACGTTTTAAAGGAAACTGGGTTAACTAGATGTCGTCCAGCCCCTAGACCAATTGAGAAAAATCACCGTCTTATGAGTGGAGTTGGATCACCCGTAGATCGTGGGCGTTATCAAAGACTTGTTGGGAAGTTGATTTATCTCTCACATACTCAACCTGATATTGTGTTTGCTGTTAGTGTGGTTAGTCAATTTATGCATGATCCCAGAACACGTCATATGGATGCTGTAACTAGAATTATTAGATATCTTAAAGGGTGCCCAGATCAAGGTCTGTTATATTCTACACGGATGCAGATTGGGCTGGTGCTTTAGACGATAGGCTATCAACATCTGGCTACTGTGCTTTTGTTGGAGGAAATTTAGTAACATGGCGCAGTAAAAAGAAAATTGTGCTTGCACGTTCTACCGCTGAAGACGAGTTTTTTTTTGAAATGGGGGAATTCCCCGGCCTTTGCATCTTAGGATGCACATAGCCATTTATTAAAATAAGTCTTCAAAAGTATCCAAAAGTATTACAAACGAAAGAGCAAAAGAGGTTGATACAAGCACCAACCCTAGAAAAAGATAAAGATCTCACACGAGATCGGACTCACAAGGAGTAGCTAGATATGTGTCACTTACTAGAATGACGCCACGAAGCTTGGTTGAAAAACTCCGTAGTAACCGCCACAAGACGGATACACCCAGAAACCAAGGGTTGTCACAGGTGTTGGGGTGACATAAGTGCCCAGAGCTGAATCCAGTAAGCCACCATAAGAATAACCCGCAAAAAGGATGGAACTCCAGTATTATTAAAAATACAGTTGTTTCTGCATTTCCAAATTGACCAACACATGGCCGAAATGTCTATACGTATTCTTGCTTTACTTTCTTTGTCTACCCCGTTTAGCCAATTCCCAAACATATTGGTGATATTGGTTGGAGGCGGTAAGTTAAAAGTGAAGAATACCATACGCCACAAAATTTTAGCAAAAGGGCATGATAAAAATAGATGTTCTATTGTTTCGTCAGCGTCACAAAAACAACATTTTTTACATCCGTTCCAATTTCTCTTTACAAGGTTGTCTTTTGTTAACAACACTTTCTTATTGAGAAACCACATGAAATTTTTTACTTTCGTCGGTATGTTCAATTTCCATAGATATCTAGTAGGGAAACTTGGATGACCATTCATAAGATCCCCATACATCGATTTAACTGTGAAGATTCTATCCTCGGTTAAACTCCATAGAAATTTATCAGGTTCATTTGTCAAAGTTATTTCCATTAATCTCTCACATAGATGCAGCCATGCATCCCATTATTGCCAATTAAAGTACGTATAAAAGTAATATTAATCGGATTATGAGATAGAATCTCGGACACTAGTATATTCTTCCTATTTGCAATATTGTAAAGAGAAGGATATTGTTGTGCAAGCGGCGTCGCTCCTAACCAAGTATCTTCCTAGAACCTAATGCATGTCCCATTACTAATTTTAAAAGTACCGCGGGAAAAGAACTCATCTTTTACTCCCATTAGTCCCTTCCAAAAAGGCGAATCCGTCGGTTTAGCTTCCACTTGTGCTAAAGTTTTTGTTTTCAAATATTTGTTATGTATCAATTCTTGCCACACCCCTTGCTCTGTCAGTAGCTTATGCAACCACTTGCTAAGCAAACATAAGTTTTTCAATTCTAGCACCTCTATGCCTAATCCCCCTGATCTTTGGGCCTACAAATAATATTCCACTTAGTTAGCCTGTATTTCTTCTTATGTTCATCACTCTGCCAAAAGAAGCGTGAACGAAAGAAGTCTAGCCTTTTCCTCACACCCTTTGGTATTTGAAGAAAGGATAACATAAACATAGGCATAATAGATAAAATAGAATTAATCAGAACCAATCTGTCCCCGTATGATAATAGTTTCCCTTGCCAACAACCTAATTTACCTTCAAATCTGTTTTCCACTGGATTCCATTCTGCATTCCGTAACTTACTATGATGTATAGGTATCCCAAGATATTTAAACGGTAAGGATCCTACATCGCAACCAAACACTTCCTTATAATTTTGCTCGTAACTAGCAGCCTCTCCAAAACAGTAAACCTCACTTTTATGGAAGTTAATTTTCAAACCAGACAATTGTTCGAAAATACAGAGTATTAGCTTCATGTTGACTGCTTTTTGAAGATCATATTCCATGAACAAAATTGTATCATTAGCGTATTGTAAGATAGACACTCCTCCCTCGACTAGATGCGGTATCAACCCAGCTACCTGCCCACTCTCCTTTGCTCTAGCAATAAGAATGGCAAGCATATCAGCCACCACATTAAAAATCATAGGGGATAGCGGATCCCCTTGTCGAAGCCCCTTTCTAGTTTGGAAGTAATGGCCAATATCATCATTGACACGAATTACCACACTTCCATCTCGAACGAAACTATCTATCCATTGACACCATAAAGGATCGAAACCTTTCATTCGAAGCACTTGGTGTAAGAACGGCCATTTTACCTTATCATATGCCTTTTCAAAATCTATTTTATTTTGAAAAGCACCCCATCCAATTTTTTTCTATGTATCTCATGAATTGTTTCGTGTAAAACCACCACTCCTTCTAGAATATGCCTACCCGGCATGAAAGCAGTCTGAGTTGGTTTAATAATTTTGTGAGCGATCACCGAGATACGATTCGTTGCAACTTTAGTAAATATTTTGAAGCTAACGTTTAGTAGGAAAATCGGTCTGTATTGCTGAATTTGGACCGCATTCTCTTTCTTAGGCAGCAGGGTTACCACTCCAAAGTTAAGTTTAAATAAAGGAAGTTCGGTCTCATGCAGCTGTGCAAAGAGAGCCAACAAATCTTGTTTGATCACAACCCAAAAGGTTTGATAGAATTCCGCAGGGAATCCATCTGTCGCAAGAGCTTTATTCCTTTCCATCAACGAGATAGCATCGAATATTTCTTGCTCACTAAAATTTCTAGTTAAATTTTCATTCTCTATGGAACATGGAGTATGTGAAGTTTTGTTGTTGAGAATTCTTTTGGTTGAGATGGGATTATTTGAAGCAAAACCGTTGATGCTATATTGTGATAATAAAGCAACACTTGATATTGCAAATAATCCTGTCCAACACAACCACACAAAGCATATTGAAATTGATAGGCATTTCATCAAGGAAAAGATGGACCAAGGAATTATATGCATGCCCTATGTGAGTTCATAAAATCAACTTGTAGATATTTTGACTAAAGGTTTACATGATAAATTATTTTCTATACTATATAACAAGATGGGGTTATATGAGGCATTTTCCCCATCTTGAGGGGGAGTGTTGGGTTGTTAGAAGGAGAGTATTGGATATTGTAGATCTATAAATATTCAGGGACCAAATTGTAAAGTAGCTAGGTTCTTTAGAGTTCTAGAACAGGGGCATGGAGATAAGAAGGGAAGATCACAAAAATGTATGGGACGCCTCTTCGGTTGGTATGAAGACACTGAAAAATCTCTACAAAATATTAGTAGTTTGATTGCTAGCGCCAACAGGAAGGATCAGTGATAAAGGGAGGATCGATTGATATTGGTTCCACTTACTCTCAATGGACTCCTGGGTAGAAGCCAATTTGGTAGAAAGATGGTCGTGCTCATTCTCTAGCTCGGCAAGCTTCTCCTCGACCTCCATCGCCCACTTCAAGGAAGTGTCGTCCTTGTCCTCCTTGGCACGAAACTCATCCAGCTCAACTCGGACTTCTCTAAAGGCTTATTCCTAGTCGAGAGACTTATTCTCTAGGAAGGGGATCTTGTCGACAAGAATACAATGAGTTTGGCGGAATCTCGATTGTTTACCTTATGATTGGGATCAATCCACTTCAAGCTCAAAGCGCACGAGCGTGAGTTCTGTCCCAACTACTTTTGGCAAGGTAGGAAAGGGAGCTCCACATAGAAGCCTAAGATGGGACTCGCCGCTGGACAGTATGGACTATGGAAAGGGGGATACGACTTTGCGGCCCGAAAGTTCGCAGACGAAGGCAATGCAGGGCCGAGTTGCGTGTAATCACCGCGATTCGAAAAGTTCGAGGGGTAATTACCGAGAGGGGCATTTCGAGTGAATGGTGGCCAAACCAAATATTTTCAAATCTTAGCCGTTATGTCAGGATATTCTGTTACATTAGTACCCGCCGTGCCTCTGCTGTGCCCCTTCTAAGTCACTGTCCACGTGTCGCACGGACAAATCTATTTCTGTACTTTCCTAACCCCCGACACTGAATCCGGCGGTGGCGGCGACGGTCATTTTTCTGTACTTTCCCCGCCACTCCCCCTCCCACCCACACACACACACTAAATCCGGAGGCGAAATGTCAAGCGAGGCCAAGGTGGTAGCTACGTCGGTGACTGATTCAGCTTCGTCAGAGCCAGCGTCTCGGGCACAACGCCAGAAAAGTGATATCTCAATTTGCATCACCATTCTATATCATAATCTACCTTTATTCTTTGATATTTGTCTTATTATGAGGTATTGCTTATGTCTTTTCCACTGTTTATGCATGTTGGATGATTCTTGGAGGATGGACTGACGGAGTCTGGATTCTGATGGAAAAGAGGGCGTTTTGATGCAATTTCGTGAAGATCAGAAAAATACCAAAAAATATTATTTTTTCAGAAGATTGAGGAAGCCAGAAGGAGGGACGAAGAGGGGCCGTAGGGAGCCCACAGCCCCCAAGGCGCTGGCCCACTTGACCCCTTCGACTATATATTCCCTACGGAACCCTAAGCCTCGGGGAGCGACCACAAATAGATTTCCGCCGCCTCTGGGTGGCGGAAAACACCGAGAGAGAGATCTCTCCAGCAGACAGATTTCTGCCGGGTGAATTCCTTCCCGAAGAGGGGAGATCTGAAAGGATACGGATGTCGCCTAGAGGGGGGGGTGAATAGGCGATTAAAACTTTTCCTAGAGTGGCTCAACAAAGGCGGAATAAAACTAGTGTTTACTTTGTTAAGGACAACCTAGAACAACTAAGGTTCACCTATGTGCACCAACAACTTATGCTAAGCAATACAAGCAACAAAGTGATAGTAAGATATATATATATTACTTCAAGCACGAAGGCTATCACAATGTAAAGTGCATAAGTAAAGAGCTCGGGTATAGAGATAACCGAGGCACGCGGAGACAACGATATTTTACCGAGTTCCTCCCAACATGGAGTGCGTCTCGTTTGGAGAGGGGGTGGTATCAAACCACCAACGCCACAAAAGGCCTCCCTTATTATCCGGTGAATCTCACCCCAATGGGATCGATCCACGCTTCCACTATCGGTTCACTTGTCGATGGCAAACCGGAACCTCTCACAAGGTTGGGGCACTGTCGTGGGAATGACCACGGCAGATGCTGCAATCGGCAGCGAGTAGTAGAACATGGGGCAAGGGCGGCTAGCCATCTGTGGTGCAAGATGAGGGCGGAGACACAAGGGTTTACCCAGGTTCGTCCCCCCGGAGGGTAAAGACCTACTCCTGCTAGATTCTATTATGGTGAGAGTACAATGGGGCGAGCTCAGCGGCTAGGCAGCGAGTCGCTTGGGTGTATGATGGAACGTGTCCTCTATGCGTCCTCTAGGGAGGTTTATATAGACTCACCTCCCTAGGGTTTACAGATATCAACCGAATCAGTTACCAACTTGGTGATCCTATGACCTAATCCGACTGGGCCTGTCTACGCTTCTGGGCCTTCAGCTTCCAGTCGCTTGAGTCCATGCCAGCGCTCGATCCAGTCACCGTCCTGCAGGCCCACTCGCTGGTTCCTGGGCCAGTCGGAAACGTCGTACTGGGTATACCCCGGTAGGCATATCCCCATCAATAGTCCCCGAGGCCGTCGTTGATTGGTCGCTGGTGTTTGTTGGCAGTCAGTGTACACGGGTCCAATGCGGACGCCCAGTCAAATCGGCAGCGGACTCCTGAATAAAGGAAAAACTAGTTATTCTAGTCACAATGATAGCGGTCAGTCGGGTCGCAGCTCGGCGAACGAGTCGGCGAATATTCAGTCACTGTTGTAGTGATCGGGTCGGCGAGTGATCGAGTCGCTCGGAGCGACGAGTCGAATGGATGAAGTTGGACCGTCAGATGGGGTCAAAACTAGCCGTTGGGGTAATCGAGCGGTAACTTTGGCGTAATCACCGCGTAGTAACGGCTCCCGAAATTGACGGGTAGCAACCGCTATATAAGGAGAATGGCAGGCGATCGGGGAAACAGTCCTTCGTCTTTCCTCCGATTTCTCCCATCCCCGTTTTCCCCCGCATCGCGATCCAGAGAGCCCCGACCTCCGCCAATCTTCCAACCAATGGCCCCCTCCACCGAACCATGGGGCAGGTCCAAGTGCACCAGGGCGCTACTGGCATCCTTCGAGGAGGCCGAGATCCTGCGCGCCGGCAGATGGCGCATCCCCGCGGCCGGAGAGGTGACTCCGGACCCGCGCGAGGGAGAATTCATTTGCTTCACCAGCCACCTGGAGCGGGGGCTGGGGTTTCCCACTTCTCTCTTCTTCCGGCGCTTCTACGGATCCACCGTCGGACTGGGCCAAGATAGCATCGAGCAGCTCGCCATTTTCGTGGCGTTCTGCGAGTGCTATCTGGGCTGTAGGCCCTACTTCCCCTTGTGGCAAGACCTATTCCATGGGAGGATTAGTCGCGAAGAATCAGGCGGCCCGATGCTGGCTGCGGGTGGCCTGAAATTTCAACTGAAGTCGAAGGCATCCTTCTTCGACCTGATGTTGCCTGCCAAGGCGGCAAACGAGTGGAAGAAATCCTGGTTCTACATTACCGAGGCGACTCCAGACGGCGAGGTGGCACTTCCAAGGTACTCCGCCGATCGGCCCGAACCACGTCGGCTCTAGGTCGGCAAGCTCCTGCTAGACCAGCGGATGGTTGTCGACGAAATGCTTTAAACCATCCGTGGCCTGAAGACGAAGGGCCTCCAAACCATCAACTTATACAACTGCTGGTTCGGGCGACAGCTCGTGCCCCTGGCGCGCCGCGACCATTATATGTACGAGTATACGGGCAGGGAAGACCCGACGAAATCCTGCCTCGCCGAGTGTAAACTCAAAGACTACGTCCTGGCGCTGAAGAAGATCACCCAGGAAGCGTATCTGGACGCGAAGGCTAGGGTCGCCCCCTACACCGCGAGGCGCCCAGCTCTGACGGTAAGTCGCTGTTTTCGCCAGCATTCGCATTCGCAGTTAATGCTTTCGCGGTTATGCTGACATTGTCTCATGCCTGCTGTAGTTGTTCCAAGTGGTGGAAGGGTGGCTCCCACCCGCAGACGACGAGAACTCGAGCTCGTCCGTCCAGGACGGGAGCAAGTCGCCTCCTGCCAAAGGCGACGTCGGGAGCGACGAGAATGGTGACGACGACGATGACGAGGACGAGCCCGTGGGAGAGGCTACACCGACGGTTTGCAAGACTCACGGGCAACATCAGCGCGAGCTCGAGGCGAGTAGAAGCCTCGAACCTCATGATGATGATGGCGACGAGCTCCCCGAGAAGACCTCACGCCATGAAGCCACGCCGTCGAAGAGGAAGAAGAAGAAGGAGGTGAAGGCTCCACCGAGGAGGAAGACGAAGTCGGCAAAGCAAACGTCCCTGATCTACGACTAGTTCTGACGCCACCAGCTCGGCTAAGGGCGAGGTGACGCGCACGACCGTAGCATCGGATGCTGCTGCTCCCCTGGACGTGGTGCCTCTGGCATCGCTTCCGCCCCCATTCGCCCCGGTCTCCGGGTTGGGGGCTGCTCCAGCCGCAGCAGCTTCGCCTCCCAGGAGAGCTCCCGCAGCCGTCATCACGGAGGCTCCTTCCACGGCCTCGTCTTCGAAGAAGCCCTCTGTGTCTTGGGCACACGGTGTGTTCGAGACGGGCCTTAGTCGGAAATTGGGGCTCGAGCTAGAAAAACCGGCCAGCATCCGCACCGGTCTGCGGTTCATTCCAGTCGCCAAGTAAGTCTTGTTCATATGTTTGTCTTCCATTGCAATCGGACAGTTTTACTCATATTGTTGTTCACGGGAATGGAGTTAAAAAGATCGGCCACCCTTCCATGGCCAAGGTTCCGCTAGTCGTCACCAAGGAGGACCCCTCACGGAAAAGGAAAACCGACGAAGTCGCTGCTCCCGCCGACAGCGCCAAGAGGCTAAAGGTCGACGATGTCGTCTCGGTCTCCGACGATATGGCGATTGCCCCGAGCGAACCTCCAACTACGGAGGAAGTGGCCTCGAAGACCAAGGAGGCCTTTTCCTCATCCGGAGTGGCCGAGCCAGCTCCAAGTGGTGCTGGGGCATCCGCTGCGACCTTCCCCCGCTTCATGGCGAAAGCGGCCATAGCGGGTGGCACAGCGCCAACGAGCCAAATGCCTGGGGTCGCCGGGACGGAGGTCGAGCAGCGGCGCGGACACACTCCAGCCCTGCTTGCGTATGTGGACGCTCTACAACTCCACGGCATGCTGGGCGCAGCCATCTAGGTACGTCTAGTCCCCAAGGATCGGGCCAGTGAATTTCAGTGGTGCGATTCTTTTAGTGTTTTGCAGCGTCCAGTCCCCGAGTGCCTAGTCGCTGAATTTCAGCGAGTGGGCACTTAGGATTTTTCAATGTCCAGTCCCCGAGTACCTAGTCGCTGAATTTCAGCGAGTGGGCACTTAGGATTTTTCAATGTTGTTGACGTTGTAGTGTGCTCGCAGGGCTTGCAACGCGAATCGGCTGACAGGCTGGCAGCAAAATGTCGCGTGGAGAAGGAACTTGTTGCCATCCAGGAGGCGAACAAGGGGCTTCAAGCGATCGCTACGAAGGCGGAGGAGGTCCGCCAGGGCCTTGTCCCGGCGGGTGACCTGACGGCGGCTCAATCTGCTTTGAGTATAGCTGAAAAGCGGATCGCTGATCTGGAGCGCGAGCTCAAGGAAGCGAAGGCGGAGGAGAGCTTGGCGGATGGGCGAGCGAAAGCTGCTATTACGGCTGCCGCTGAAGAGCGAAAGGTGTCTGACGAACTCGTCGTTGGGTTGCAGAACGACTTCTCCTTGCTTCAGGGCTTCATCACGGGCCTCTGCCGTCCTCTAATTGGTAAGATTTTCCTCCGCTGCTTGTAACAGCCGCGTTGTGTAGTCGTTGATGTACTCACTGCCCACCTCTTGTCCGCAGGCCGGATTATTGACAGCTCGGAGGAGGCGCAGTCGTTCGACGCGCGGCAGTGTGTGACCACTCTGGTCGACTCGGCCACGTTGTCCGCGACTTGCATTCGGGCGTACCTTCAGGAGATATCGCCTACGGAAGTGATTCCTAGTGACCTCATCGAGGTATGGCATTATCTGGAGAAGGCTCCGTTAGTCGTCGAGTTCATGACGCGGTCGGCCTTCCGGCGTGGGGCGGCCACGGCACTCAGCCTTGGGCTTGCCCATTTCCCATAAGACTTCGACCTTGACGATGTGACGAGTGGCTATCCCTCGTCGACTGGTTCTGTGGAGATTGCTGAGGTGCTGAAGCTAACGGACCGGGCTGCGGTGTACTCCGATTGCGTTTGGGCGATGGGCGACCTCCTCCCCTACCAGGAGACGACTGTCGCCCCCAACGATCCTGAGCCGAAGCATCGGGACTTCAAGGTCGAGCAGCCGTTCCGTGCGGCGATGGCGGGTGAGTTGACGACGTACCCGTAGAACCCGTACGTGCCCTTCATTCACAACCGCAGGGGTGGCGGCGAGTCGGCGTCAGAACCTGTGGAGTAGAAGCATTGTGCCCTCGGGCATTAGTAGCAAATAGCTAGTGGGCTTATCTTGTAGTTTGTGACAACTTTGCTCTGCTGTAATGAAACTTTGTGTTATTTCGTGAATTGTTTCGTGATTTTGAATGTTAATTGGACGAGTCCCCGAGCGCATCCGCCCTTTGTGTGGGGTTTACCTAGTTTGTTATGCGTTTGTGTCTTTGAATGGTTTGTTAGTTGTTTTGATATTGAGGTCGACTCGCCCGAGCTCGGAGAGCCAGTCGCAGGGCGACTCCCATGGGTGCTCTTTACTTGACCGTTTTCCCTTGCGTGAACGGGGTCGGGTGGCCGAGTCCCCGAGCGTGGTACTTGGTGGTTCTAGTCGCAGCTCCAAGGTGGGTGAGGACTAAGCGCGTTAGAGTAGGCGTCCTCCTGCCCGCCGACCCGCGATCATGACGGCGAGTCCTAGGCCCGCTCTCATACTTGGCATTTTTCCCTAGTCGCTCGTGCTTGACTGGTCGTCAATCCCCGAGCGTGGTACTTGGCCGTTCGAGTCGCTGTGCCGAGGATGCGGAGGATCATGGTCGCTGTGAGGAGCAAGGGAAGTTGTCTTGGCTCGTTAAGCCAGTCGAGCTAGGCGACTCAAATGGGGCTCCGGGTAGGCGTTTTTCGTGGACGTTACAAGTCCTGGGGTAACCCAGTGCCCTCGTAACGCACTACTTGGCCATGCCGGTCGCTGTACCAGAGGTTGACTTCTGCAGTTAGCTTGACGTTGTTATTACGAGTGCGAGTGGCACAAGACACGGAGAGTAGACGCAATTTGCGGTAACCGATATGTTTTATTTCATAGCAGGTGGGGGGGTACATGTATGGGGTTCTAGGAGTAGAACTTCCGTAGGAGGTTTACATTCCACGGTTGCTTGACGTCGAGTTTCCTGTCTCCTCGGACGTCGGTGAGGTAGTAGGCATCGTTGCCGAGTACTCGCCCGATGGCGAATGGTCCCTCCCACGGGAGGGAGAGATTGTGCATGCCCTTCTTGTCCTGGATGAGGCGTAGCACCAGGTCGCCTTCCTGGAAAGTGCGAGTCCTCACTCGCCGGCTATGGTAGCGGCGGAGTCCTTGCTGGTAGATGGCGGTGCGGGAACGAGCTAGGCCGCGTGCCTCGTCGAGTTGATCGATTTCTTCTTGGCGTGCGAGTTCGTTTGCAGCCTCCGTGTAGTTGACCACCCTTGGCGAGTCATGCTCTAGGTCGGTGGGCATGATCGCTTTCGGCCAGACACCATGAAGAAGGGGGTGAACCCTGTCGACCTGTTGACGGAGGTGAGGATGCCCTAGATGAAGGAGGGTAGCTCCTCGACCCAGCACCCGGTGGTGTGCTCGAGCGGTACTTGGAGCCGTGGCTTCAGGCCATGAAGGATGCTCTGGTTGGCTCGTTCCGCCTGGCCGTTGGACTCCGGGTGGGCGACTGAGGCGAGGTCGAGTCAGATGAGATGTTCCTCGCAGAACTCGGCCATGGCTCCCTTGGCGAAGTTGGTGCCGTTGTCCGTGATGATGCTGTTTGGGAACCCGTAGCGATAGATGAGCTCGCGTAGGAACTGGGTGGCGGTCTTCCCATCGCATTTCCGGACTGGCTTGGCCTCCACCCATTTTGTGAATTTGTCGACTGCGACCAGGAGGTGGGTGAAGCCGGAGGGGGCCTTCTTGAAAGGGCCTACCATGTCCATGCCCCACACGGCGAACGACCAGGTGATGGGGATTGTTTTAAGCGCCGAGCTCGGCACGTGGGTCTGGTTGGCGTATTTCTGGCACCCGACGCACCGCTGGACAATGTCGATGGTGTCTGCATGTGCGGTGGGCCAATAGAAACCGTGTCGCATGGCCTTGGCGACCAGAGAACGGGCGCCGACATGGTGGCCACAGTCGCCGGAATGGATGTCTTGTAGGATTTTGCGTCCTTCAGCGGGTTGAACGCAGTGTTGGAACACACCGGTCACGCTGCGCTTGTGGAGCTCGCCGTTGATGATGACGAAGGATTTACAGCGTCGGACTATCATCCGGGCGTCCGTTTCGTCTGCTGGCAAGGTGCCAGCCTCCAGGTAGGCAATGTACGGCGTGGTCCAGTCGGCTGGTTCGGTGATGAGTGTGACCAGGGCTGCCTCTGGTTGCAGCGGGATTCCGATGTCGATATCCCTTGGGGGAGAGACGGAAGGCTTGGTGATGGTGTCGAGGAAGATGCCGGCGGGTGGTGCGAGTCGAGACGAGCTGATGCGAGAGAGTGTGTCGGCCTCCTCGTTCTTCCGCCTGTCAATCCACTCGACGGAGTAGCCTGCGAAGTGTGCACCCAGTTTGTCCACTGCTTGGCGGTATGCCGCCATGGTGGGGGAGACGGCGTCGCAGGTGCTAGCGACTTGCCCAGCGATGACGTCGGAGTCTCCGTAGTAGCGTAGGCGGTTGACGTTCTTCTCCTTGGCAGCTCGCATGCCGTGGAGTAGTGCCTCGTACTCGGCCATGTTGTTGGTGCAGGGGGTGAAGTCGAGGCAGAGGACGTAGCGGAGCTTGTCGCCCTTCGGAGAGGTCAACACGATCCCCGCTCCTGCACCGTCTGCGTTCTTGGAGCCATCAAAGTGCAAACTCCAATAGTGGAGGTATGGCAGCTTTTCTAGCTGCTGGGCCTCCTATTAGTCGGCGAGGAAGTCCGCGAGGGCCTGCGACTTGATCGCTTTGCGCGGCTCGTACTTGATGTTGTGGACGCCGATCTCGACGGCGCACTTGGCGACTCGCCCGGTCGCCTCACGATTGCGGATGATGTCCTGCAACGATGCTGAGGAGACGACCATTATCGGGTGCTCCTGGAAGTAATGTGGCAGTCGCCGCTGTGCTCTGAAGACCGCGTATACCAGTTTCTGGTATTGCGGGTAGCACTGGCGCGACTCGGTGAGGACCTCGCTGATATAGTACACTGGTCGCTCCTTTCCCTCCTCTGGTCGCTCGACGACCATGACGGCATTAACGACGCGCTCGGAAGCCGCGACGTAGACTAACA